>CM038038.1:125804118-127072868 GCA_021397845.1 Areca catechu | reverse complement strand
CCTCAAGGTCAACAATCATCTTCCTCAGATGCAAACTTTGTGAGTCTTGAGAAAACAATTGTATGAGGTTGAATCTTCGAAGTATGCACAGAAACATGAAAGGAAGTATGGGAGTTTTGCATTTAGACAGTTCCATCACAAATGCATGGCTGAAGTGATGCTTGGAGATGAAAGCAAAGAAGGTCATGATCTTGGAAACTACCTCATGATTGCATACGAGGAAGCAAATTCATCCTTGTCAAGTCGCCAAACTTCATGAATGAGGTTTTGTGTCTCTGAAGCAGAATCACTCCCTGGAAGCCGTAGACGCCGAGGAAAAGAGACCTTGAATAATGATATAGGTAGGTTAAGGAAAATGAAATGATAATAAAGACAAAACTCCATATTTTTCTCTTCTGCATAACATATCTACTGTTTGTTAATGTTAATATAACCTGGGACATGAATATTAAACAGCAAGGTCACACAAACAAAAGTTACTTACTGATATATGAAACTGACTAATGTCACATATAACTCCTTTTGCAACTGCAATGCGCCCGGATTCCGTGCTGAGTATCTAACACAATTTTGCAACATATGCAGGAAGAAAATAAGCTTAAAACAATTGATGAAGCACTGATACTTTGATGGTATACTAATTCCAATAGACAGAAAATGGGGGGAAAAAATACCACTATAATTGTGTAATTGAACAAGAGATGAAAAAGCATGTTATGGCTTGCTTTATAGTTGAAAACACTCTGTCTGGTATAAGATCATAGCTTAAATCAAAAGGCATTTTTAGACCAAGAACTCTCATGGTTAAGAGGAAACAAAAGTGGCACAATCTTTCTCCAAAACAACAAAGAAACCCAAGAATCTACTGGAGACTAGTAATCCTAATCTTTTCATTCTATTAACATTTCCTTGTTCCATCAACCACATATAGCCATACCTTTTACTGAAAATTCCCATATGGTTATGGTCAAATTTAGAACCTAAATTGATCATGCAACTGACTGTTGTGGTTTTGGATTTATTTTGATTCTTACATTTCCCCCCTCTTTTAACATCTAAAGAACTAACAAATTTGACAAGATACCCTTCATCATACACTTCTAATGAGCATCATACACTGAAACTCTTCATCTGAAACTCTTGTCAACTTTTCATCATCTGAAGCTCTTTTAATGAGCATCTGAAACTTTGCCCCCATCTGTTAACATCTGAAACTCTTCATCATACACTTCTAATGAGCATTTTGAGAATAAAGTCTCAGGTAAGACTTTATTCTCCAGCACAGATACAAACTGGGGTAGATGGGTATAAAAAAGTTCTGGCCTTTAACCTTTAAATCATCATTTCTTGAACTTTCCTTCATTCCTCATTCTCCAGTCCAACACATGACCAGATCCTGATTGTCTTTGAATGACTTGCTAGGTATTCTATAGCAGCAGGGTTTTGTTTCAATAACAAATTTCACAGAACTACTGTACAAGTCCTTTTGCTCCAGAGTATCCCTCATTTATCTAAGTGAAACATAGCATAAAATGAAGATTTAGAGAACAAATGTCATGCAGATGTTTAGTGAAACTTTGAATTGGGAGGGCAGTTATTAGAGAAAGCATGAAAATTGTTTCTGAAGATTTAAAATATAGCAGTTGTCAAATGAACACCAGACTATCAGAGAGGAGCTCCACAATGAAATGCATTCAGATTGTTGGCAGCCTAGAGCACGAGGCTCCCACCATTGCAGGGTTGGGGATGGTCAAATATATGCAGTCTTACCCCTGCACATGGAGAGGTTGTTGTTCCTGTTTTTCAAACCCATGACCATCAATTCATAATGGAGCAACCTTACAGTTGCGCCAAGGCTCACCCTCTGCATTCCCTCAGATTGTTGATGTGTCTAGAAAAGAAAAGGCCAATGGAATAGAGAAAAAATATTATGATTGATCTGAGAGTGGTGAGTCATGTCATTTGATTCATGGATAAAAAGTCACTAAATAGCATGAAACATTAGCATGCAGAACTCAGTAAAGATTCAGTAGTTCATATGTTAAAGGAACTTTCAACTGTCAACATATATAAATTCTCTTAATAGAGAAAATATTGAACAAAATGAGATGTAAAAGCAATACCACATAGTCCCCACATCTAAGGCTACAGTCCAGGTTGCTTGGTCCTGGTTCAGGTGGATACATTTTCTGGCTGCTATGTGTCCCATGAGGCAATTTTTGATGCACAAAATGATATATGTATCTGCCATTTTTAAAAGACCCATTTACTGAGAATCCATTCATAACATCAAGAACAATGGAAGAAATGCTGTGAGTGCTCTTGTCTCCCCTAAATCCATGTTGGCGGCGCAATATTTCTGTCCTAGTAACCTGTAATTTGAAAGCACTACTAGAACTCAGGGCAATATAAATTGACTGCAATCAATATTATGATCACTAGAGAAGAAATAAAATAAGTAAACCTGAGATTCTTTAGCTTCCAGGTCAATCAGTCGATCCCAATGTTTGAGAAAATCACTTTGAGCAACAGTCAGATGTTTAGCAAGGTTATCAAATACATCACCAAGTCCACTGCTCTCAATGCTTCCCCCATAAGCCTGTGGCGCCAAAGCACAGTCCATATGACAACATCCTCGAGTTAGAATTTCTGGTTGAAAAGCTGAAAATACAGATTAGATGAAGTCACAGGAAAACAAGGAAAGTGTACATGTCAAATAGAATGCTCCCTGATGAAAATCAATCATAGCCTTCTAAAAATGAAAATACATATCATTGGTCATGATCTACAATGCCCTGAAACTGAAAAAGATTTGTTTTGAAGGTTCTGACCTAAGTATCAAGTGGACATAGAATGAAGGGTAGCAAATTAGCAATACAATTAATGAGCAAAAATATATTGTGGACTGCATAGTTTGAAAATCCAAGCCATTGGACTTGAGCATGTACAAACCGAAATTCAACGGAGTTGGATTCTTCTAGACCATAACTCAAACCAAAACATGGTATCATAATTTTAAAACTGCCCTTCTTTATCTACTATGAAAATGTATGCTGGTCAATATGGATATTGTAGATCATGATCAACAGTGTGGATTTTTCACTTTAAGAGGGCCATTATTGATTTTCAATAGGAAGCCTTTGAGGACACATATTCACACACCCAAAAAAAAATCCTTGCTTTACCTTGTGTGTATCTATATGTTTATATATTTATATATTTATGGACACTTACAAATATTTATGTGAGTTGGACTACACAACAATCTCTCAAAATAAACGATAGGTGCTCCAAAGTGGAGATGCACACAATTAATCATGATGTACTGGACTGAAAGTACCCAAAAACTGAAGATTACATGTCTTGGTGTTTGCAACTTATACATCAACTAGGTGCAAAAATGAACGGTTTTAAAGATATGAAACCATATTTTTCTATGACCATGTGTCAAAATCATTGATTTTAGTCTACAGATGTTTTGGTGCATGTACATCATGATCAATAAATAATCTCTTGATTAAAATGCCCTATCGTGTATTTTACAACTCAGCACAATAAGCATCATCAATTTTCGCATTCACATGGAATAAAGGTTAGAGATCTTCAAAATGTAAATGTTATTTATTTCTAGAGGTTTATACATATTTAGATCATGATAGTGTAGATCTTTTACTTGGATACCCCAACATTTACTTCAGAAATGTTAAATCTTTTACCAAAGACTTAACACTAGCAGTCTCATAGATGAGATGAAAAGCATGCACACTGAATATTGTTGCAAAAGATTATCTTGAAACCAAAACAACTTAATTCAGGGGCAAAATGTCTATTCATAATTTTAATTTTATATCAAGGTTAAATTTTACAACCAATAGAGCAAGAAACAATTTCATGAGCATGCATGCTAAAGATCAATGTGGCAAGGTGAGGATGTCAGTTGAATATGATGGTTTATAATATGAAGATGATAAAGTATAAGATAACCAAATGAGATGACCCCATCATGTATAAAAAGCTAAAATGGCTGCACTAAGAAAAAGGAATTGATTTTGATCAACGAAGTCACGAAAAAGAGTTCATAAAGCTAAGATTCGTAGCACCTTTTTTTAGAAAAAAACAAGAAGTTGATATTCATAGGACCCATCCCAATCAAAAAGGGTAACACATTTATTGGTTATGTTGAACATCCTAGAAGCCATTCAGGTATTGCAAAATGGAGGTCCCTTAAAGATTATATCAGAAATAATAAACAAAAAGGGAAACCAAAAAAGGATTTTAAAAAATCCCTAAAGTTGAGTTGCGAAAGTTTAGGAAGATGTCTGCCTCCATTTTAATATGTAATTAGCATTATATTCTTAAGGAATTCCAACATTTTTTAAACCTTCAAATTCAACATTCAGCGGCATTGATTCAATGCCTCACTTTTGGTGTAAAGATCAATTAGCAAAAGTGCACCCATTAACTAAATTAGGTTTAATAATATAACTTGTCAAATGTTATCATGGAAAGAGTATGTGGAGAGGAACCTCAGAGATTTTTTTTTCAGTCTCATTTAAGTAAATGCCAATAGTAGATATAACTATCCAGTCTTATGCCCCATGATAAAAGTCATAGCCATTAGTGTGCTATCTAAGGACAGATATAGGAATATGAAAGGGAAAAGGATGAATAGACTAGAAGAAAAATAGATGACAGAGCAAACATTATGAAGGAAGCTATTCTTCATTTTTGGGAAGCAGATAGTACCCTATCAATGAGCACAAGGCTGTATCTAAAACACTTTGCTTCCCATTTTCCTTGAGAGCCGAGAAGCCCTTTATCTAGAAAAGATTGTGACCAAGTTTTGATTATTTACAAATAGAAAAAAGTTCCTATCGCTGAGATCTCAATTCCAATTAACCTTATACTTCACAAGACTATGGAAGGCTGACTGATTTACCTTGTGATACAGTGTACAGATATTGAGGTGATGACAACTTTTGCATATTGCTGGATGCTGCAATATTGCCAAACAGAAATTAAGTGAAACTTATGTAAATCAGTTCCATATATCTAGGGTGGAGAGAGTTTTTTTGATATTTATACCTGTAGCATAGGAGGAAGATTTTGTGTAGTTGATGCCTTCAAAATATCAGTGGCCAGCTCATTTCGGCGCATAATTATCCCAACCAAGTCAGACTGTTGAGTTTTAATACCCTTTAAGAAAAAGTCAGATCAGCATTCCCAGATGCATAACATATATAGAAAGAACATGGCTGGCTGCTGACCTTACCCGTGTCTGATCTGTATGAAGGTAATACAGAAGACCAGAATTAACGTCTTTCTTCAAGTATCTGAAGAGAAGAGTAATTCCATTTCAAACATCACTCTGATAGAACACCAATAGAATATCATTTAACGAAGTCCATGTCAGATCGAATATGTCAAGTAAGACATACCTTTCAGACATTAGAAGAGTATACAGTATGACTTGGGCACTATGTTCCATAGCAGACTGCACAAGAAGATTCATTTGTGGCAAGAAGAATGGCAGACAAAAATGAGTTGTAAGCTTATTTAAATAGTAAGACAGAATCAAGGTTTAAACTATCAGATGATAAAACATTATAAAAGTTTTGGAGGAGCTTCATTATATACACACGCACATTAATAACAGGAATATAAGAAGTGGATATTACTGACTGGTATTCCATTATAATTGCCGGTGTATGACAAGAATAGTAGCAACATTTAATTACCTGGCTGTTATTCAATATTTACACTGCTCACCTAAATAAAATATTTTTCAAAAAAGATTTTAATAATTTGGAAAAAGATTTTAATTTTTTGGAAAAAAAATGTTATTTGGTGAACTGTTATTTTTCTGTCACTGACAATCATTTTGCATTGTAACAGTGAAAAACTGAAATTATAATGCAAAATAAAGGCCACCAAAATGTTCATTGTTTTCCTCCCCGAAAAAATCCCGCTCTAGCCTGATCTGGGCAAATAACAGAAATTGTAGAAGTTATAATGGTCAATTTCAGTTTTAGCGAGATGCAGCTATAATGGGATGATGGTATCTTTGAATCCTTGAAAGGACCTATGCATGTTTAACCAACTACATATTGATGCAAAAGTATAAAACAAACAGCTATTAGAATTTCATACTGTCATATAACATGGATAAAATTATAAAAATCTAGATCTGTATACCAGGCACAATGGCACCAAGAGAGAAGAAAGAGTTCGCCAATTATACCACAAGGGAAAAAAAAACAAGGGGAATCTTCCTCACCAAATAAGCAAACTTTTGTAACTCGATAAAAAATCTAAACCTGAGGGATGGCTTCAACTTTCAGAAATAAGGATGCCTCATAGATACTGTTACCTTGGTCATATCAAATTCAAACACAGTGTCAAATATTGGCACATGAATATACCTTAATGTGAGTTTACAGAGAAAACATATTCATCAAAAAATCAGAAAAGTTCTATGTCAACGAACTCTGTAAAACTCAAACGTTATTTCGGACAAAATAGAAAATAGAACAGTGTAAAACTCAAACAGCACAAAATATGCACATACTATCAAGCATGAGTACAAAGTAAAAAGAGAGACCATTCACAACAATAAGATTTAGAAGTCAAATCATATATCCTTTTAACAATTTCATTGTTAATGTCTTAATGAAATGTTACAGTTACCTGACCACTAGTTCCTTTTCCAGTCTTAAATTCCAAAGGCATAATCGTCTCATGTGAACTACCACTGCTTGAACTAATATTTACCCGAACTGAAGCATCAATTGTTCCTTTCAATCCATATCTTGGAGCCCATGCCATCTCCTCAATATCTATAACCTGAAATTCATGTACGAGAAAATATTTAATCAAAAATATGTAAAAGAATTGGAGGTTTTATTAACTTTTTTTAACTAAATTCTTGGTGTTCTGAATATCTCGCATGCATTTCGAATGTGAATACCTGAACATTGCCATGGCTGAGGCACAACAGTGCAGATTATGGATTTTAAGATTTTGCAAATGTGATTTTTATGTTTGTATCGAAAACTATTTATGAGAATTGCATAGAAAATAATAGCAGTCAAAAATGCATATGTGGAACTCAGAAGAAACACATTTGGTTTATTAGTTTTCATGTCTGGATATATGAACAGATTAAACTTATCTAAGCAGAACAAATGATTTAACCGGACTCAATGAGTACTTATTTTGTTTATTGTTTCAGACTTTCTGTTATAGGACATCCAAAACAATACATTTTTGTTTCACAAAGCTTCTTATTATCTAAAGCAGAACAGTTGCTAGAGATCTATTACCTTATAAGTATAATTGAATAAAGTTAAAAAAGCCTATCCAATTATAAGGTGATATAGCACTAGCTCAAGAAACAAGAATAAATGCACCGTAAAGGTGCAAAGCTGAGCATGCCCACATGCACACAGCCACACACAACGCATGCTGTTCAGTCACACACAACACCACATGCACACATATGCCAGCCTCTGGCACAAAGAGAAACTATAACAGAAGAAATATTTGGAACACCTTTTACAGCCTGATGCAATTAGTGAAAGTTCTAGGATGACCATATGTATCAAATGAAATTTCACAATCATAAGGTGTGAAGCCCAGGTTAATTGGGCCGTTCTGGGCTGAAGTCGGCAGCCCTTGCCGACTTCAGTTCAGTACTCAGAAAAAAAAAAAAATGGGATGAGGACGGAAAACAGAGGACTCATCTTTCCCTCTTAGTCGACCGAATTTTTCGCCGAAGGGTTCGGAAAAACACCGTGGAGAGGGAGGAGATGGCTAGAGGACCGTCGGGAGTAGGATGGACTCTCGAGCCTATCCGTGGGAAAAACAAGATTAATCTCCTCCTGACCCAAGCTATAAAACCCCCCCTCTCACCGCCTCCAAGCAAGCCTCGATCGAGCTTCCGCCGTTGTCTTCCTCCTCTCCGGTGAGCAACGAAGAGCCCTTCAATCGCCGGTGAGTCCTTTTCCCTTATTTAATTTGTTTAGGAGAGGATTTAATCATGTTTTTCTCAGTTTTGGATTGCTTGGACCGTACCTCGCCGGCGGCCGTGCTGCCGCCATCCATCTCTAGTCCGTCAAGCCCTCCTCGGCAACCTCCTCCCATGGTCGCCGCCGGCAACCATGGGGGAAGGCCGGTTCGATCGAGTCGAGGGAGAAAGCATGGGTTTAGGAGAAGAGAAGAGAGAAAAAAAAAAAAAAAAAAAAGGCCTCTATTCCGTGAAAAAAAAAAAGAAAAAGAAGAAAAAAGGAAAAAGAGAAAAGAAAAAATATAATAGTAATAATAATAGAGAGAGGAGGAGAGAGAAAGAGGAGAGAGAGAAGGAGAAGAGGAGAGAGAGAGAAGGAGAAGAAAGAGGAAAATTAGAAAATTGAGGAAAAAATGCCAGAAATAATGATAAAATTTGAATTGTTTTATTTTGGGATTTAGGCCAAGACCCAATCCAGACTAAGAATTATTTCCCTATGTTAGTTTATCTTAGATAGGAAATTGATTATATAACTGATCTTGTCAGAGTTTTCATCTGGCCTGTCGAAAGAGCTATATCAGAGTTGATTCAGTTAGACATTATGAAATTTTTCAGGTAAGTTATCTTGACCTCTGGTATTATATGCCAAATATGTTATGTATTTATGAAATATTAAATGTATGTTGTATATTTTAATCTGCATTGGATTGCATTGGATTGCATGCATTGTGTTGGTGTGGATGCTCTCTAGTCCGACTATGATCATACGAGGATCTAGTATCCTCTTGGGCCTCCAGTGGAGCTATCATTGGTGCATGACCAATGAGCGGTATGTGTACACAGGAGCTAATTGCCTTTGTTTTAGCCATGCGTGGCAGTTGCTGGCACATGCTGGGGATGCATGTTTTCTTGTGTGATTTCAGAGCTAGTTTTTCTTTTGGGCCTCCAGTGGAGCTATCACTGGCACATGACTGATGAGTGGTATGTGTACACAGGATCTAGTCTCTTTCAGGACTAGCCACAGGCCAATTATGGCTATAGTCTGAGAGACTATGAGGGTAAAGTAAATGGTTGGCCATCAATAGTCGTGTCGGTTGCATTTAAGTATATACATTTGCATAGTATTACTAGTTATATTATTTTGATGCTGGATATTTTGTTGTATGATGTGTTTATGCTTGTTGTTTGTTATTGGCATATTTATATTGTATATTGGAAGTGATGATAACTTACTGAGTCTGTATAGCTCACCCCCATATTTTCCTATATTATTGTTATAGATCTGGAAGATCAATCGGGCTTTGGAACCAATCAATGAGGAGCAAAAATTTTAGGTGTTACGCGTATGTCTGGCTGGATAATTATTGCTGGAATTATGATTTGATACGGGCCTTGTGTGTCCAAGGAAAAATAAACCTAAGGGCATATGGCCGTCTGTTGCGCATCCGGCTAAGATTTGGAGTCGGGGCGTGACAAATTTAGTGGTATCAGAGCAAAGGTTTAATATCAAGATGCCTTAGTGAGAGGGGTAGAATTAGAATTTTGATCTCGTTTTATTTGAAGGTTGGATTTTGTTTTGGTTATAATGTGAAGTAATATCTCTGCTAGAAATTTATCTAATGAAATTAGGGGATTTAGAAAAAAAAATTATATCAAAGTGCACAGCAGAAGTGTGGTGGACTAAAGATATTAGGATTAATTTAAAGTGTATTATGATGGAAGAATGGAGGCTTTTTTTGGGATTACTGAATTTGAACAACATGGTACTTGTGAGTATTGGATCATGTATATTTGAGTTCTGGAAGACAGATTTTTTTTAAAATTTCGAGGCCAAAATTTTTTTTAGGAGGGGAGAATGAGAAGCCCAAGTTAATTGGGCCGTTTTGGCTGAAGTCGGCAGCCCTTGCTGACTTCAGTTCGGTACTCAGAAAAAAAAATGGAATGAGGACGGAAAACAGAGGACTTATATTTCCCTCTTTGTCGATCGGATTTTTCGTCGGAGGGTTCGGAAAGATGCTGTGGAGAGGGAGGAGATGACTAGAGGACCGTCAGGAGTGGGATGGACTCTCGATCGACCGAGCCTATCCGTGGGAAAAAAAAGATTAATCTCCTCCGGACCCAAGCTATAAAACCCCCCCTCTCACTGCCTCCGAGCAAGCCCCGATCGAGCTTCTGCCGTTGTCTTCCTCCTCTCCGGTGAGCAGCGGAGAGCCCTTCAATCGTCGGTGAGTCCTTTCCCTTATTTAATTTGTTTAGGAGAGGATTTAATTGTGTTTTTCTCGATTTTGGATTGCTTGGACCGTACCTCTCCGGCAGCAATGCCGCCACCGTCCATCTCCGATCAGTCAAGCCCTCCTCGGCAATCTCCTCCCATGGTCGCCACCGGCAACCATGGGAGAAGGCCAGTTCGGTCGAGTTGAGGGAGAAAGCATGGGTTCAGGAGAAGAGAAGAAAGAAAGAGGGAAAAAAAGGCCTATGTTTCGTGGAAAAAAAGAAGAAAAAGAAGGAAAAAGTAAAAAGAAAAAAGAAAAAATATATAGTAATAATAATAGAGAAAGGAGGAGAAGAAAGAGAAGAGAGAGAAAGAGAGAGGAGGAGAGAGAATGAAGAGAGAGAAAGAGGGGAGAGGAAGAGGAGAGAGAAAGATGAGAGTGAAAAGGAGAGAGGAAGAGAGAGAAAAAGGAAAAAGGAAAAATTGAGAAAAAAATATCAGAAATAATGATAAAATTTGAATTGGTTTATTTTGAGGTTTAGGCCAAGACCCAGTCCGAACTAAGAACTATTTTCCTATGTTAGTTTATCTTAAATAGGAAATTGATTATATAATTGATCTTGTCAGGATTTTCATCTGGCCTGCCGAAAAAACTGTATCAGAGTTGATTCAGTTAGGCATTATGAAATTTTTCAGGTAAGTTATCTTAACCTCTAGTATTATATGCCAAATATGTTATGTATTTATGAAATATTAAATGTATGTAGTATATTTTAATCTGCATTGGATTGCATTGGATTGCATGCATTGTGTTGATGTGGATGCTCTCTAGTCCGACTATGATCACACGAGAATTTAGTCTCCTTTTGGACCTCCAGTGGGGCTATCACTGGCGCATGACCGATGAGCGGTATGTGTATACAGGAGCTAGTTGCCTTTGTTTTAGCCATGCATGGCAGTTGCTGGCACATGCTAGGGATGCATGTTTTCTCGTGTGATTTCAAAGCTAATTTTTCTTTTGGGCCTCCCGTAGGGCTATCGCTAGCACATAACCGATGAGCGATATGTGTATACAGGATCTAGTCTCTTTCAGAGCTAGCCACGAACCGATCGTGGCATAGTTTGAGGGACTAGGAGGGTAAAGTAAATGGTTTGCCATCCATAGTCATGTCGGTTGCATTTAAATGAACACATTTGCATAGTATTACTGGTTATGTTATTTTGATGCTGGATATTTTGTTGTATGATGTGTTTATACTTGTTATTTGTTATTGGCATATTTATGTTGTATATTGGAGGTGATGATAACTTACTGAGCCTGTATAGCTCACCCTTCTGTTTTCCTATATTATTGTTACAGATCCAGAAGATCAATCGGGCTTTCGGACCAATCAATGAGGAGGTAGGGTTTAGGTGTTACGCGTATGCCTGGCTGGATAATTATTGCTGGGATTATGATTTGAAACAAGCCTTGTGTGTCCAAGGAAAAAATAAATCTAAGGGCATACGGCCGTCTGTTGCGCATCCGGCTAGGATTTGGAGTCGGGGCGTGACATAAGGATATAAATAGTTTTCTCAAAGTGTAAATGACTACAGACTCTGTAAAATGTAGTTATAGTATATGCATGCATGAACATCAACATAAGCATGCCTTTGTGCACTACATTCTTTCATGCACAGAGGTGCACATGCTAATCCATATGCATGGCCACCATGCTGCAAAACCCATGCTAGTAGAAGGGTATTTTTTTCCTTCAAACTCGTCTCACAAAACTTGCATTTATAAGTAACTCCCATATCAGAGCATATGCCTAGCTTTCAGCAAATAAAATCACTTTAATAAAAACTGTTAGCAATTATAGCCACTCATTTTTGTTCATCACCATCCACTTTTCAACTTAGTCTACATCAAGCATTCCAAATTATAGCAACTCTTAGAGTTAAGCAGAAATATAAGGGCTGAGAGTACAGATTTGATCGCAAAAGGTATTAGCTTTATACAAAGTGCTTTTTTAAAAAAAAACATTTCTCCAGAATTCCAAATGAACCAAAGTTATATAAACAATCAATGCTGATTCATCTATCCATGTAATAAATCATCATTTAGGAACCACCATGCATCACGCAAAAAACCAAGCAATTACCATGTTCACAACCGATACAAAGACATCCCATTTCGATGGTCCATCCATTTAACCAGATTACCAGAAGTTGTTGATCTCAATTTACTAGTTAACTTCAAGCAAGCATGTGCACATAAATGTAGACATATTTTGCAGACTCATGACTGAGTTAATTATTTATGCAAAACCACATCTAACTATAGACCCAACTGTGTCCACCATGTCTACTAAGTGGCTTACCTCAGTTATGCTGACTGCCTTTGGCCCATCAGAACTTCCAAAGTCAACAGATGCACTTTTGGATCCCTGATCAAATCACAAAAAAGCAATTAGCAAATCACACAAGAATAATTATATTGTATTTAATGTTCCGCTTATATCAGGGAAGCAATGAGATACAGCACACAACACATGACTTGTAGAAATGTAGAATATCATCAAGAAAATAAGTAGAGACAAATATTGTGTGACCACAAACACAATTAGAAATGAGAAAAGTCAAGCTTGCAAAATTACTCCTGACTAAGCATAAGGAGGAACAATGTGGGAAGATAATTGCAAACAATTGACTGCAAAATAATAGGAAGTTTTCATGTGCATTTTATATCATTCAAAAGATTTAGGATTCTAAGAGTACTTCTCACTTAGTATATACTACTTATTTTGAAAAACAAAAAAAAAGGGGGGAAAAATAGCAAGACATGCCTTGGTCAAGGATTTAAATCCCATAAGACCACTTCCACATCAAAGTACATCTCAAGACCTTCAAAACAAGTATAAATTTGACCTTGGACATCAAACAAGGAATTCATGATTATTTGATGTTGGACCTGTCATGCAGTCGAGGTCAGATAGGCTGGGCAGGATTAGATTTAATCTGGCTCAAATTATGGGCCCATGGATGAAAACATGATTAAAAGGAAACCCAAGATGAATAAAATTGTGTTATGACCTTTCAGAAAATTGAGAGAAGAGGGAGTCATCGCTGGTGAAGAGAAAAAGAAGAAGAAACAGGGTTTGTGAAGGATTCAGGGGGAAATGACTAATCAAAATGATTTCTGATCAAGAATCTAGAAGTTTGGAGTTAAAATATAGAGGGCTTCACTGATGAAGGTATGCAATAATTCACAACCTAGTGATGATATTAGTTTTTTTCTGAAAATACAAAACGGATCTTGGCCATTAGGGTCCTTAAAGTAGAAATTAGATAAGTACCCTATCGTAGGAAATGCTGAAAGCATTCGATTTTATGCTTGTGTTGGTTAACCTAAAGCTTGACTTTTGCCATGAACTTTTATATGTATTAGGTCAACATATATAAATTTAAATATGGAAAGTACCAAGATCTAATATCTTTCTAAGAGATTATTTTGCATTAATTTGGAGTACCTGTTTTGTAGGGTAGTATACCTGAAAACTGAAATAGGGGTTTTTTTCGTACCTAGGCTACACTCATAATGTTGAACAATTTTTTTATGAATTAAAGCTCTATATGTGAACTACATCCAGTTTTAACTAAACTTAAAAAATCCACTCCTTGCAAACTGTTTTTCCAGCAAACTTTCTCTGCTGCCAACATTAGCAGAGTTGTGGTAATAATAGATTAATCATTTTTAGTGTATACATTTAATGCCTACAAGACTAGGGATTATTTGGGATTGAATAGATTTACTAGTGGGCCATAGGAACCCCTAGTTAGGGGCTATCATGAAGAGAGATTATGCTATAAAGTGGATGAGCTAGTTAGTCCAAGTTAGGTAAAGTGGGCAATTTTGGGTGCTATTCATTGGACATAGTTTTTAACAAATCTCTTTCTAAGATTTACTTGATAGCAATTTGAGCATATTTTGAGGTTACTAGTGGCTAGTTTGTGAAAGGAGTCAGAAATTGTAAGTAGACAGACGTGACAACTTACTCTTTCTTGTTCTTTAAATGAGCTTTACTTTGTTCCACCATTGTAAATTTATATTATGTGATTATGACAGTCAGATTTTATAAATATGAAATTATAGATTTATTAAATATTGCATTATCAATTGTTTATTTAGCTTTGAGCATCTTACTTCCAGACTTGTTTTGGAAACAAACTAATGCTCATAATGCACTGTTAATTAAATTTTGGAACTTGTCAAATGAATTAAAATTGTTATGATTTCAATACATTCTGATTTGGTACAAACGTGTGTTTCAAATGTTTTTAGATCAGAATTATATAAGACTATTGTTCTATCAAGCAAGGGCGGTGTTGTTGGCAGTCTCGATGCTCTGTTATCCCTCAACCTGTCGGGTGTTTGTGTGTCGTATTTGGTGGGAAGTCTGTTTAAAATCTGTTCCCCAACTCAGGGGGCATTATATGCCCATGGGGGTTTGTGTGCCATAAAAAATAAGGAGTCTGTTGCACATTGCGCCTGTTTATATTCTAATCTAATTCTATGTTTCTCAATATGTTTAGTTTATAAATTTTGTGTGAACACTTTAAGACT
This sequence comes from Areca catechu, assembly GCA_021397845.1. Classification (NCBI taxonomy): domain Eukaryota; kingdom Viridiplantae; phylum Streptophyta; class Magnoliopsida; order Arecales; family Arecaceae; genus Areca; species Areca catechu. The sequence goes on along the minus strand of CM038038.1, from coordinate 127,058,045 downwards.
TAGTCTTCTTTGAAATGATTAAAATGAACTCCATGTTAATTGGTTCTGATGGTCCTCTTGAAAAAAATAAAAAAATACCAAAATGGTGTTCTAGCTTAATTCCATTTGGTGTGTTATAAATGTCTGCTTATTGAACCGTTGAGCTCACCTGTTCCTGATTGCTATATATTGATGATAGAGGTAAGGCTCCCAGCATCTACTTTAGATGGACAGATTATCAATTTATTGGAAGAGTCACTTGGAAGGAGATTATTTATTTATTCTAGTTTGAGTTGGAGTACACACCTTATGTTAACTCCTCTAAAAAGTCTTTAACTCAAATCGATGATGGATTATCGAAATTCAAGATCCAAACCATTGAACATAATCTAGATTACAAAAAATCCCTAGAAGCCAAATTCATGTATTTCGGTGGTCTCTAACCTAAATTTCGAACAGGTGTCAAAATGGATAGTTTTAATAGGATGATACTATGCTTTTCTATAATCTAATGATCAAGACTTGGTGAATTTAAATCTACCAATGTTTTAAGACATGTATGTCATGATCTATAAAGTGGGTTTTCCATTTACATGTCATATTATATATTTTATTATATTAGTGCTATTGATAACATTTTTTATACTAACTTGATTCATAGGTAAGAGAGTCAAAATACATGAATTTTGATTTCAAAGATTGTTTTTGTAGTGCAGATCATGTTCCGTGTTTAGATCTTCCAACTGGATGACCCATCACTGATTTTAAAATCATTAAGTCCTTTTACGAGGAGTCAAAGTGTATAGTCCAACTCTTCTAGTTTTGTAAAACAATTATAGAGACACATTTATTTCTCTATGCTTTGGTAACTCTTGTTCTTTGTAGTTTTGGAAAGAAAGGTTGTCTGTTTAGTTTGAATTCTTCTTAGTATTTGGGCCTGTAATTTCTCATGCAACGATGATTTCAGCAATTGCTTATAAATTGAGGACTTGGTAGCTTTGTGTACCTCTTAAATGGTGTTGAGGAATTTGATAGTCTTATATTATATATAGTGATGAAATATTTTGGGGGTAACTGTTTTTAAGTTCTTGATATTTGATTATTATGTCTCATTCTGGGCCATTAGTGGTTTTTGGTCTGGGTTCATGACACCATGTCTATCATCTTAACAATCTAAAGAAAATACATTGATTTGGTTAAACTAATACAATGTCTTGGTCAATATACTACTAATTTATGTTAGTTTGTAGTTTAGATTTCTTTAATCACAGTAATGAGTATAACTATATAGCACATTTTCATAGCAATTACATGCATTTTCAATATGATATAAGATACCCTATCAAAACTCAGTTTGTTTTTTTCAAAGCATGTATACTTGTAACTTTGAAGAAATCAAACTTGGTTAAAAAAGCATGGGCTTTGCTTCCTCATCTGCTTTGGGAGAATATTGAAGCAATGACACATACCCCTCCATGTTAACACATGAAGCCAGCCATTGCCTAGCACCAGCATGATATATAAAGCATGAATTCCTTCTACAATAACCAACCCATAATCATGCATCTGATTCAGCTTTATTGCCCACCATCATAATGTCTCAAGGTTTAGTTCCTATGTAATGTTTCATATCCCGTTTGTGTGCCATATCTGGAGAGCCTACCCAAATTTTTAGGTCATGAGTTTTTTTGCAAAAACTAAAGAAAAGGCCATGTCGCCAAATTACAGCTCAATGTCACATTCTCCATTTTAATCCAGAGAGCATCTCTAAAACCAACCTAAGTTTTTTTCAATTGGTGGGGACCTATGTTATGTTTACTCAAGCCTGCATTTGTTGACTTCATTTATATCCAATTCAATAATCTTGAACTTCATTGACTGAATGGTGTTCTAACCCCCCTAAATCATGAGCAACAGAAAAAATACAATGTATTTGCAATTAGGTAATCAGATGGAAATCACACTGAGAATATATAAGTGTCAAAACAAATCAGTGCAAACAACTCATCCTGGGTTAATCAGGTTTAAGCTGTTTGACTATTAGGCTACAAAATATGTTTGCACGTATATGCAAGACAAGTATCCTGGAGCTAATAGCAACTAATTAAAGCCATAACAGCCAACAGGAAGGTCTCCTTTGTACAACCGTACAGCAAGAGATGCAGTAGAATGAACCATGATGATCAAGGTATGATTTTGCAGACGATAATTGAGTAAAGGCCTAAAATTCCCATTGTGGTACCTTTGCCTCCCTAAAACATGTGAGCCAATTGAGCATTTTGGGAACAGCATCAACAAGTGTCGAGTATGTGTCTCTCTCGTTAGCTGCACTCAATAAGGTAAGGCACTTCTGAAATGCTCGGATGAGAACACTATACAAACACTAATCATAAAAAAGTTAGCACAATCACATGCATGTACAATGTGATTGGCATGTTGGCTAGTCACAAAAGCAAAGGTCATTTTCTTAGGAAGCAAATAAACCATCAGCCAAGAATGCATCCTATTTAAGGTTGATAATATAGACATACCATGCAATCTCATTTAGGCTACTTAAGGATTCCTACCTCCACAGGCATATAAACTTTCAATGTTCTTCTGAAGAACTGTTCCAGCATACTCTTCCAAAAAATGCCTTGATGGCAAGTCCTTAAGAAGTCCAGCCTAAAACATTGAACCAAAACTCTCCATTGCACTCACAAAACCATAAACTATCAACAACTTAATTGCAACAAAAAAATGTGTATTAATAGAAGAATGGCAGATGAATCCTTAGAGCATGAAACCTGAAAGATTTGATGAAGCATGGTACCAACTAATGCCGAAGTAGAATGCTCTGTGCTCCTTAGTCTTTCATCAAGAACAGCTCGTCTTGGACAAGTAAAACTTGAGGCAACCTATAAGCTCAGATCATCAATGTTCATTATAATGGGGATATTCATGAAATCTAGCCTTCCCTAGATGAACAAATTGAGAATTCTCTAAGAAATTAAAGTATTAAGGAATGTATAAATGCATTGGCATGAGCAAAGTCACCAATTTAAATCCCAGAAGTCAATAATAAATCAGTCTGTTTGACCAATATTAAGGAATAATTACCCGTGTTCCAGATAATAGTATGTGCGGATGGACAATGACAAGATCTTTATTATGATTGACAACACATTTGCCTTGGTCATCAAATTCTCCAATGACATTTACAGTATCACCAGGTCCAATCAGGCTGTAGAACCTAGAATAAGTAATCAAAGTATCAGGACATTTCTATCACAACTTTGAACAAGTAGACATGATATATGGTTTTACATTATTACTGGAAGTCAAAAAAAGACTTCTGCTAAAAAGCAGGGAACCAAAACAGCATATTGTTAGATCCTGATGACAAACTTTGTTAACCAGAATGTTTTCCAAGCTACATAAATAATAAGTGCAAAGAAGAGGACAAAAGCACTGAGAGCTGTTTTGGAGCATCCGTAATTTAAATTTTGTGCTGCAAACAGTGAAAGTCCATGGGTATGAAACTCTTATTCAACAAGGATTATATATGAAACATTACTAATGACTATCACATCATTAGTGTTCTGGAAATGTTGTGAATCTACTCACAGGGATGAGATATTCCAGGTATGCTTAGCTAACAATCGTTAGCTACTCTTCCGACAGTTATAAACCATCCAAGTATATTCTGTTCATTCATTTATCGCACCATTTTCCATTAAGATTAGTTACAGTAATTGATCTTAGGATCATTTAGGATCTTACATGGTTTCCTTGATTTTGCACTTTGCACCTTAAATTCTGAGTTTTATGTCCTTTGACATGTAGGTTTACTTTTACGTAATGCTATTATGCATATCGGTATTTTGTGCTAATTAGTTTTTTTGCACATAATCAAGAACAACTCTGAATCATATTTAGAATAGGTTAAGTGATACAACGTATAAGTCAAAAACTCTTATTATTCTAGATATTCCGGTCCCCTAAAGAAAGCACATCAAAAACCTATTTGAAATGCAATGAATGAATATCTTGGTGTATCTTGGTGTGAGTTGCACAACTTTCAAAATAGTCGTATTTTTCAATGAGGTTCATGTGCTGTCAACATGGGGCAGCACAACAAGCATACCATACAGACCCGTAGTTAATTTATACCTGATACTCAATACTATGCCCCTTGCACTGCGGTCATTTCAAAAAATTCCTGAACTAAAAAAGTATACTAACCACTCATCACATAAATGCAAAATCCGCTCTTGGCCAGTTTGTTCATTCAACAAGCGAAGAATCTAAGAGAAAGACATTTTGCCGTTAGTGCAACAAAGAGCTCCCATGAACAGTATACTGTATCATATTAGAACTTCCAAACATGCCTTTGAAGGAGATCGACCATATGATGAATCCGTACTCCTGTGCTTTTCTGAAACCTACAACAGAACACATGCTACGATAAATTCCAAAAAGATCCAATGGGCCCTTACGTAAGGATTCTATGGAGATCAAGAGGCAGACCTCTAATACGAGAAAAGTATTGCCATGTGAAGCTTCACAATGATTTCCCAGAGGAGTGTCTCTGAAACTACTTTCAATAGGATCATGGTCCACATGTATCTTCTCACAAATTGCATCTTGGTTCTTGTGAAGCCTTGGATCATTGGTTGTTGGTTCTTCCATAATTGCATCTTCAACTTGATCAAGAAGTTCAAGCAGTGCCTGAGAGGGGAGGAGGGTCAGATATTGATTTCCCTTGTCTTTTTTCTAGCTTCAATATAAAATAAGAAAGTGATGATTTTGAAAACATGCTAAAGAGTGCCAGTTAAACCTTCCGGTGCTGCCTCAAACCCAGCTGGTGAGAAGCTCCAGTACACACAACTCCACCAATCAACTGCTGCCCAGAAATAAATAGTCAGGACAAAGATATCACTAAAAATTCAATCAACCGGTGGCAAAACTTCACCAAGCAACGATCTGGTAGGATGGCACTTTTGTGGACAGAGTTCTATTACCTCGTTGGGGCCATAGGACATGGAGGGAGGAGTCCTAAATGGGCTCCGGAAGTCCAACGAGATGTCATTCTTCAGGTCACCATTAATCCCACGGCTATTGCAGACCCCTGATTCTTGAATGGAGACCCTTCTTTTGATCGTCAAAGACATGTCGGGTGCCATCGTGGCTGGAGAAGAAAGCCATTTTTCTATCTTTCCAACTGAACAAGAAGGATCCTGCACCGCAGAGAATGATCAACAAGCTAAATCCATAGAAAAAAATAGCTCTGTCGAATCAAAGGCGAGAAAAACCTCAGCTGACCCACCTGCTTTTGAGAGCAGGGGTGAAAGGTGGAACCGTTCGGCCATGTGGCTTTGGAGAAGATTCTCGTCATCCCTGGCAACTGATTCGCAGTGAGCGACTGTAACCGCACATTCACGGGAGAGATCTTCCAAGTAACCTCATCTCCCCCATCATCTTGGCTCTGCTTGATCAGCTGGATCAAGAATCACAAAATAGGAATAGCGTAAAAGAAACCAAGAAAAGAGGGGGAAACGAATGGGATCGTGGTAAAGGAATGCGAGAGGATCTCACCATTCCAGGGGAGAACTTGGAGCGCTTGAGAGAGACCGATTTGGACATCTCCGGGGTGAACTGAGACAAGCTCTCTCCGCCATTGGAGGCGGAGGCGGGGGAGGGTAGCGGCGGATCAGCAGGGGGAGGCGAGCTCTTGGGAGGGCTAATGTTAGGGTTAGGATTGGAATCTGGTTTAGGGTTTGAAGGGATCGACGGGTTGGAGGTAGAGGAGGAGGCGGCGGCGGCGGCCTGAGAGTGGCGCTCGAAGAAGTGCTGGATGCCGAACTTGGAAGGCTGGGACGTTTGGTGGTTCTGGCTGGGCTTTCTCGTGGAGGAGGAGGAGGCCCTCTTCCTCGGAGCCATGGGAGGTGGGACTCCCGGTTAGGGTTTTCAGATTCTTGGAAGGGGGGGATGGCGTTGGAAGGAACGAGATCGAAGCTAGGAACGGAGATTAAAAAGGATGATTTTCCCGCGCAAGCGGATGCACGTGGGTTTTGGGGCGGGCTGGAAGTCGGCGAATAAATATCACGTGACCGGAGTGGACGCGCGCTTAAAACATTGCGCTTCGAGATGTTAAGAAGCGCGGCGTTCCGACGTTAAGATAGCTCCACTGATTTTTTTTTTTTTTTTAGGATCGATATACTGATTTTGGAGACATTCATTGCACCGTCGCTTATCGCATTTGCACTGATTTTTTTCTGGTAAGATCTCTTCTTTTACAAATTTTGATATTGGTGCCATCAAGGCAGTGAAGATCATCTTGGACCCCTCGGTTAGTAAAAAAAAAAAAAAATTATTAGATGGACCAGGTTGTCCCAGTTATTCTTGCTTCTACAAATCTTGAGGGTTTTTTTTTTTTTTTTTTGGTTGAAAGATCACAAAGGCCAAATACTTCCAAGCATATTATTATATCATGCACTGATTTCATGACAGAACTGCAAGGTAACTAGATGTTGGGATATTTCGATTCAGCTACGAATCGAACTCGAGTTTGACTGGTCGAAGTCCTTTTTTTCTGAACCACGGACTTCGGACCAGGAAAAGGCCAGGCCAACTGTAGGCAACCCAAAGCTTCTCACCGGACTACGACATCCGAAGGACAGAACTTCGAACGACATTTTCGACCCTGACCGAAGACCAAGTTTCTCATTGACTTCCGAAGACACGCTCTTCGGTCCCAGCCGTAAACACAATCTCCAGCCCCGGGGCAAACGCCAAATCTTTGGCCCACGCAAAGGGGAAATTCGAATATGGGACCACGATCTGGTCCAAATAGGCAACTGTAACCAACGGTTACAATCGACACTCTCCATGCCACGATCATGGCGCGCAACTCCAGCTGCCACACCTCCGATATGGCCAGAACCGCTTAATGACAACCCACGATCGCCAATTATGGGAGAAATTGACTCCCCATAATCACCGAAAAAAGAGCGGGCCGCAGGCCGGAGGCCTCCTTTTAAATGGTGGTAAGAAGAATGGCTGGGAGGTACGCAAACACTCACAGATTTACTCATACTCTAAGAGCTTTTCTCTCATACTTTCGATACTCTTCCCCATTCTGTGGCTGAGATCCGCCACTGACTTAGGCATCGGAGTGTCCCCCACCGGAACAACTCCGGCAAGGAACCTGTTTTGCAGGTGAACCAGAGAGCGGTCCTGTGGTGCAGCAGCTCCGACCGACCGATACAGGGACTCCACGCCAACAGATTGGCGCGCCAGGTAGGGGGCATTAACACTCTTTAAGCTCCCGCCTAGACAGGGGGAAGTAAGAAGTTCTTGATGGCGAGAGGAAAGACTCAGATAGCTTCTACAAGCCGAAGTCGTGATCCGTCCCAGGGGGAGTACCCTCGGGGGAGAACGATGTCCCACCTTCCATAGTTGTTGTGGGACTACAGTAATTTGAAGCCCTCGTGAACCAGGTCACCAACCTCACGGCCATAGTTCAAGACTTCCAGAACAGAGCTTTTTCGGTAGGAAATCCACCGGCCGCCTCTAGACATAGCTCTCGATCCCGAAGGAAGAGAGCCCCACGGGAGGATCCTACACATCTCTCCTTCCGTTCTCGGCCCTCTCCTGAAGGCCGAACTTCGAGATTTCCTAGGTCTGCTGATTCCCCACAGAAAGGGAAAAGGCCTAGGCAAACTCCCTTACCCTCCTCCGAAGACTCCACCTCCGAGGAGAGAGCGTCGAAGCAGACTCCCGATTACGACGGGAGATTCAGAGCCATTGAGTCAGAGATAGCGAAGGCGCGAGAACAGCGAATGCAGGATCTGAAGGATCCCGACGATTTGATTATGGGTGATCTATGCCCACCCTACATCGACCGTATCATGGCCGAGGTTATTCCTCGGCACTTCAGGGTTCCCCAGATGGAATCCTACGACGGCATCTCCGATCCCCTCGATCACTTGGACAGTTTCAAGGCCCATATGATGATCAAAGGAGCTTCGAACGCGATGTACTACCTCGCGTTCCTGGCTACCTTGAAGAAAGCTGCTCGGATGTGGTATTCGAGCCTGCGCCAAGGTACCATTGACTCTTTTTTCGAGTTAGAAAAACTGTGTCTTACATTTCATGTCCTGCCGCAAGACTTCATGGAATACGGACACACTATTCCTCCTTCACCAGAACGAAGGAGAAAGCCTGCGAGACTACATCTCCAGGTTTAATGCGGCCACACTTGAGATCCCCGATCTCAACGAGCACGTGGCCATGTCTGCACTGAAGAACGGGCTTCGTACCTCCAGGCTTACCTTTTCCTTGGACAAGAAGTTTCCTAAAAGCTACGCTGAGCTCCTATCAAGGACTCAGAAATATGCCGATGCTGAAGAGCAGGCGGCTAATCGACGACTGATCGAAGGAAAACCCCCTTCAAAAAAGAAGAACAACATGGGACAAGGTCCCCCAACTTCCAATAACAATGGCGGCAAATATACAGACCGCCGAAGAAGTCCTCCCAGGCCTAGAGCATCGGGAGGAAGATTCGACTCCTACACCCCCCTCAACCTCCCTCGAGAGAAGATCCTCATGGAGATAGAGAAAGAAAATTATCTCCAACGGTCCCGTCCCATGAAGGCCTCCTCTTCCGTAAGGAATAGGAATAAATACTGCCGATTCCACCGGGACCACGGCCACAACACTGAAGAGTGCATCCAGCTGAAGGATGCAATTGAGGATCTTATCAAAAGAGGGTATTTGGGACGATATATCGGTCGCCAAGGACCTCGGTCGGAAGCTACTGTTCCCCAACCACCTCCTGAAGAGGCCGAACTGCCAAATCAAAGGCCCACCAACGGAGGTGTAGGGATGATACACCGACCCGCCAACTGGAAAAGGGATGAGGACGAAGCCCCAAAGCGACTCAAGGACAACAACGCTATCCTCTTCTCCGACGACGACCTTACGGGAGTTCGGCTCCCACATGATGATCCCCTTGTAATCTCGATCGTAGTGGCCAATTATGATGTACAGCGAATCCTTGTTGATAATGGAAGCTCGACTGATGTTTTAATTTACGATGCATTCTTTAAAATGTGTTTGCCTAGACATCAACTACGAAGATCCCCCATACCGCTCACCGGTTTTGGGGGCAATCAAGTTCAAGCCGATGGAGAGATAGCGTTGCCTGTAACCCTTGGCACTGAACCCCGACAAAAGATATTGCCGATCAATTTCACGGTGGTCCGCATCCCCTCAACATACAACATCATCATGGGGTGGCCTTCCTTGAACAGGTTCCGAACCGTGATCTCCTCTCACTACCTCTTGGTATGCTTCCCCACCAGGAACGGTGTCGGAGAAGGACCAGAGGACAGCACGACAGTGCCTGATGATCGAAGACAAGCATTCCAATGATTCAACAACTCCAGATCAGCTGGATCCGAGGGATGCAACCGCAAGCCTTGGTGAACCCATGGAGAGGACTGTCCCGGTACCTTTGACAAAGGAAGACCCCTCCAAAGTTGTACAGATCAGGAGTGCACTCGATGAGGAAACCAGAACGGAGTTGGTCCATTTCCTCATAAACAACGCCGACATCTTTGCATGGTCAGCTTCGGATATGCCGGGGATTCCCGCAAAAATAATCACTCATCGGTTGGAAGTTATCCCTGGGTACAAGCCAGTGCGGCAGAAGAAAAGGAGCTTCACTCCTGAAAGACAGCAAGCCGTGGAGGAAGAAGTCGGCAAGCTCCTTAAAGCAGGGTTCATCCGAGAGGCCCACTACCCTGAGTGGTTAGCCAATGTGGTAATGGTGAAGAAAGCTAGAGGCAAGTGGAGGATCTGCATCGATTACACAGACCTCAACAAGGCTTGCCCAAAAGATAGCTTCCCTCTCCCAAATATTGATCAGCTGGTCGACGTCACTGCCGGCCACCAGTTGCTGAGCTTCATGGACGCTTTCTCCAGCTATAACCAAATTATAATGGATCCACAAGACGAGGAGAAGATGGCTTTCATCACTGATAAAGGTCTCTACTGCTACAAGATGATGCCGTTCGGCCTCAAGAACGCCGGAGTAACGTTTCAAAGGCTGATCAACAAGGTATTCGAAAAGCAACTGGGGAGAAATATGGAGGCCTATGTTGACGACATGATCGTCAAGAGCCTCCTCCGAAAAGATCACATCCACGACTTGGAAGAGTCGTTCAGTGCCCTACGATGCTACCGCATGAAGCTAAACCCGGTAAAGTGCACCTTCGGGGTCACTTCGGGTAAGTTATTGGGCTTCCTTGTCACCAAACGAGGGAATGAGGCCAACCCTGAGAAGATTCAAGCCCTGAAGGATATGAGACATCCCTCCTGCAAAAAGGAAGTCCAGCAGTTGACAAGGAGAATTGCCTCCCTAAGCAGATTCATTTCCCGGTCAGCCGAGAAATGCCTTCCATTCTTCAAGGTACTCTGGCAGTCAAAGGGCTTTAAATGGTCCGAAGACTATCGCACTGCCTTTGAGAAGTTGAAGAGATACCTGGAGACCCCTTCATTACTCTCCAAGCCACTAGAGGGCGAGGTCCTCTACCTATATCTCTCTGCTTCAGATGAAGCAGTCGGTTCGGTTCTTATCCGGAGAGATGAAGACGGATCCCACAAGCCGATCTACTATATCAGCAAGGTCCTGCATAATGCCGAAACGCGATATGCGAGGATGCAGAAGTTGATCTACTCTCTGGTAATTGCGGCAAAGCGACTACGGCCATATTTCCACGCCCATGCTATTGTGGTGCTAACCGATCAACCTCTTAAGACCGTTCTCCGATCTCCGGACATCTCTGGAAGGATAGCCAAGTGGGCTATGAAGTTAAGTGAATTTGACATCAGTTTCCAATCCCGAGCGGCTATGAAGGCCCAAGTGCTCTCTGACTTCTTGGCTGAGTGCACCTGAAAGTCTGAAGACGAAGCATCTTCAGTAGAAGACGAAGTCCCGAAGGAGACGAAATCTGTCTGGATGCTTCATGTGGACGGAGCTTCCAATGCTACTGGGTGTGGGGCTGGACTCATGCTGGTCGAACCTGACGGTTACACCATAGAGTACGCACTCCGGTTCTCCTTCCATGCTTCTAACAATCAGGTCGAATACGAAGCCTTGCTCGCCGGACTTTGGATTGCCAAGAATTTGGGAGTTCAGCAACTCCGAACCTTCTCAGACTCCCAGTTGGTTGTAAATCAAGTTAACGGAGAGTATGCGGCCAAGGATCCAACCATGGTGCAGTACCTAGAGAAGGTACGGGCTCTATCCTCTCAACTGGAATATTTTGAGATCATCCATGTCCCACGATCAAAGAATTCCCGGGCGGATGCATTATCTTGACTGGCAACTATAGCACCGGAATCTCTCGGGCGCACCTTTGTTGAGCATCTTGAAACTCCAAGCATAGTCTAAGAGGCTACGGAGGTGCGCCAGATCGATGCTGAACCAAGCTGGATGGATCCCATCATCAAGTTCCTGAATGAGGGAGAGCTACCAGAAGACAAGGCAGAGGCCAAGAAGATCCGTTGGATGGCGTCTCAATACGTCATCTTAGACGGAACCCTCTATAAGAGATCGTTCTCTCAGCCACTGCTAAAATGCTTAGGACCCATAGATGCGTATTATGCCCTGAGAGAGGTCCACGAGGGCATATGCTGTGATCATTTGGAAGGCAGGTCTCTGGCATACAAGATCATTCGACAGGGGTATTACTGGCCCTCCATCCAGAAGGACTCAGCTGATTTCGTGCGAAAGTGCGACCAGTACCAGAGGTACGCCAATGTACAGAGATAGCCTACTAGTCACTTAACCCAACTGGCAGCCCAATGGCCTTTTGCCCAGTGGGGAATGGACATTCTTGGCTCATTCCCGTCGGCATCAGAGCAAAGGAAGTTTCTCCTTGTGACCATCGACTACTTTACGAAGTGGGTAGAAGCTAAACCACTGGCCCAGATCACAAAGGGCAAGGTAAAAAATTTTATAAAAAATTTCATCATATTCAGGTTCGACATCCCACATATCATCATCACGGACAACAGGAGACAATTCGACAATCCGAAGTTCAAGGACTTCTACGCTCGGTACCATATCCAACATCGGCTGACATCCGTTGCTCATCTATAGTCCAACGGAGAAAGTCACTAACCGGACCATCCTCCATGGTCTGAAGACAAGGTTGAACGTCGCTAAAGAACTTTGGGCCGAAGAATTGACCTTCGTTCTCTGGGCATACCGGACTACCCCGAGAACGGCCACCAGCGAGTCTCCGTTCAACCTGGCATACGGTACCGAAGCTGTACTACCTATTGAAGTCTCCCTACAGTCCCTGAGAATTGACAACTATGAAGAGCCTGGAAACTCCAATCGTAGAAGGATCGACCTAGATCTGCTGCCAAGCACCAGGCTCCAGGCCTAGATAAGGATGGCGGTGTACCAGCAAAAGGTCGCCAAATACTACAACTCAAGGATGAAAGAGCAAACTTTCCGTACAGGGGACATGGTATTATGAAGAACAAAGGTATTCAGGCCAACGAAACAGGGTAAACTCTCCCCCAACTGGGAAGGCCCATATCAAGTTGAAGAAGTCATTCGACCAGAAGCATATCGACTCAAGACCCTGGAGGGGAAGACTCTATCCCGGCCATGGAATGTACAAAACCTTCGCAAATACTATCAATAAATAAGTTCCTAAAATTCTTGTACAAAGTTACTCAACCTTACTCAACTCAGAACAGCTAGTTGCATCGACTGAACGACAACAGCCTAAGTGACCTGATCTGAAAAATCGATCAACTGCGCAAAGTAGAGTATGATCCACTCACCTAATCGGCATGCCCGACGAGCGCAATGGATGGCCTAACCAGGCCACCAAGAAGATCAAAGGCATAGGGATGGTTTTCGTAACCTACCCTACGGTAAACCCGAAGACGTGCCGGGACGGGCCTGAACAGCCTACCTTAATCACGACAGAAGTGCACAGGGACGGTGTAAACACCCTACCCTATAGTAAATCCGAAAACGTGCCTAAAAGGACCACTGTCGTCCTTTCTGTCAATAACAGACATTCCAAGAATGGCCCAACTGACCTCACTTCTTCCCTATAGACCGAAAATGGTCTGCGAAGTCTACATCCCAGACAAAACATGATACAACATGTCGTAAGAAACACATGAAAAGAGGTAAAGAAAAGATACTTCATTTCTTTTTTCGATTTTTTACCAAAAAAAATGGAGAAAAAAGAAAGAAAAAACTCTCACAAAGAGAGAACAAAAAGAAAAGACTCTCAAAAAGAGAGAGACAAAAAAAAAAGGAGTAACATTGATAAGATGTGGGAAATTTTCAATAACCTCCCGTCGGGCTTTTCCCGTACCGGCGAGGGAAGATCTGGAGGGATGACGAAGGGCCCCCGGGGTTCCCATCCGAACCAGAATCCGACCCCTCATCGGAGTCGGAATCAAATTCATGACCGGGAAAGGGAACGGAGGGCTTGATATTGTCCAAGCCCTTCAAGTTATAAAACTTGAAGGCCTTCCTCCTACACTCCCGGAACCCCTGATGGAAGGAGTCCAGAGCCGCCTCGAGGACTTCCTCCTTGAAAGCAGCAGACGCCCTGAAGTCCGAGACGGCATTTGCCACCTCCCTCTTGGCCTCCTCCTCCTTCATGTCTGCCACCGCGGCCTGGGCCCGAGCCTCCCTCAGTTGGGCCTCCAATAGGCGGACCTTCTTTTCAAGACGGTCCATGAGAAGCTCCTCGTCGTCATCCCCCGGCCCAAAGAACTCCGGACTCCTCTTCCTCTTTGGATCAACGGCCATTCTCTTTGCGGCTCGGCGGAGCTCAGAAGTACTGAACCTCATTTTCAATGGAAAGGAGTCAGAATGATGGCCATTAACAGCAAAAGGCAAGGTCCTATTTATAGAAACTCTGCACCCACGACCAACTGTGGGGAGGCGTGCTCCACGTCCTTTACCAACCGCATCAGAAAGCGTCACGTGTCCGGGCGACGCTTCGAGAACCAGAAGGTCGCTCGGGATCATTCCCAGGACAACAACTGCCATCGCTTCGAATCCGGAGAAATTCTCATCGTGCAATGGCAACATTAATGGCTTCTTTTTAGAAAAATGAGACCTAGCGGCATACAAGATGCAAGAAATCGCGACTGTACGAATATCGACGTGCCACGTGGACAACAAAAATCACAATCAAACTTCCCTAATCACTGGTTGATAGGGAGTTGATGCCTGTCCGCCCCAACGGATAGATTTAATATCAAAAGTAAGGTGACACCGGCCTGACCGATCGTAGACGGTCTTCGGCAACGGAGTTCTAATCCTTTTCAGAGTTCGTCTTCATCAACTATCAACTAAATGGCCTTAGGCCACGACTGTTCGATCGAACAGAAGAAAGAACGATAAAACCAGTTCGAGCTACATATGAAACACCACATTGCATATGCAAAGAAGGAAGAAGTCATTTCAAAATCTGGAAAAATTATCATATAAAATCCATTGACAATACAAAGGAGAAAGAGAAAAAATACATCCAAAACGACTCGAATCACTCAATATCGATAGGAGGAGATCCCACACCACAGGATTGGAGCAACTTGTCAACTTGTGCTGAGAGGATCTCATCAATCTGGGCCGGGACTGGAGAACCTTCGGCTTGGACTCCCCTAGCCTGAACTTCCTCCTGAACCAGGTTCGGAGTTGGGGTCACCACCGGATTTTCAACTAAGACAGTGGCCTCCTCATTCAGGCATGGCGCCTCCTCGGCCTCTACTACAGCTTCGACCTCCTCCACTTCCTCTTCTTCTTCGGCTATGTTGAAGGGAGGGATGCCGGAAAGATCAAGGTGAGGGAAGGCTTCCTTTACCTTGGAAAGTCCGTCGTTAAAGCCGTGCTGGTAGCCGTACAAAGATGCTTCATCTATTTCCACTTGGAATTGTGAAGACATCATGAAGTCTGTCACAGCATCGTCTACCCGCTTCCTAAAAGACACGGACTCTCTCTTGGCTGTTTCGGACTCCATAATCACCTCTTCGGCCCTCCTAGAAGCCTCCTCCACCACCTTGGACAAGCTTTCTATCTTCACCTGATTCTCCCTGGCAGCTTGCTCCAAGGAGTTGACTTGTTTCCTGCTCTTTCTCCACCCTGCCCCTTGCTCCGCCATTGTCAGATGGGCACTTTTCAGTTCGCCCTTCAGTTCGCGAACTTCATCGTTCACCCGAATGAGGAGGTCCTCCATAGACTGCCTCAACTCTTCAGCTACTTCCTTGGCGGCTCTGGCAGTATGTAGCTCCTTCTTGAGGCCATGGATGAGACTGTCAACGTTTCCCAGGCCCTCCTCCATAAAAGTAAGATCGTAGACCAGTTGCGTCAAGAATGCGGGGTCATGGATCGAATAATTCTCAAGATAAAGGGGACGCCAAGGATCATACCTGTTGCAGGGCAGAGAAGGCAGAATCGGACACCCTGGAAAGGTTCCGATTTTGAAGAACCGACAAGTCATGAGGCAGCAGCGTACCCTTCAACGCCTGCCTGGCTACGGCAGGGACCAGCAGTCCCCCCATAGGTGAAAGCTCCGAAGAGTTCGTCGAACGGCCTCCAATTGGGGAAGCCCCGCGAGCGAACTCTTCCTCGACTTGCCGCGCTTTGCCCCTATCAATTGCAGGGGCAAAACGGTGGCACATCCACTCCCTGAGGCAAACTCCCCGTTGTGCGAATCGGGGAGGTAGCCACTGGTGGAGTTTCGACTGGACAGGGTCTCAACAGGGCCCCTTCCGCGGCTGCTGCATTTTTCCCTGAAGTTTCCCGGGAAGACGAAGTACTTCGATCTCCCTCAGGGCCATCCCTTCGAGCCTTCTTCGGAACCGCTGACCTGGTGAGAGGGGACTGTGCTACCCTCTTCTCCGAAGTCTGACGGAGCCAGCTCACATCGGGCTTCATCCCGCCACCTACAAGCGAAAGAGTTCATTTCAATTGACCGAGCTACAACAAAATCGGGGAAGGGGAGCAAAAATTCCCGTCACTATACCTAATAAGGGGAATTTGCTAATTCCCGCCTGATGGAGATTTCTCTCCTCCAACAATTCCCGGATGGGGGCAACTTCGAAATTGACCAAGAGATTGTAATCCGACTAATCAGCCGCCAAGATCTTCTTCCCGTCATTGGCGGTTAGACGAGGCTTCTTCCACACAGTGTCGAAGCCCCATGGATCAAAAGACAACACAAATACAAAAACGGGTTTCCACCCATGGATGGTGCTAGGCATGTCCTTGATGACCTTGCGACCTGATCTAGGGCCAATCACCTACCATCCGTTGCTGTGGAAATCCCTCTTGAGAACGAAAAGGGTCATGAACAAATTGGTCCTAGGTTCTATGTTTGCGATGCTGCACATGACCAGGAATCCGCAGATGTTCCGAATGCTGTTCGGGGTCAACTGCGCCGGCACCACTTGGTATAAGCAAAAGATCTTGACGAAGAAAGGGTGCATGAGAAACCGAAGACCAGCTTTCAGATGATCTTCATACACGGCTAGACACCCAGGGGGAGGTTTGTTCACTCGTTCCTCGAGTGCGGGGAGGACGAAAGGGAACTCCTCGGAAATGCGATAGCGTTCTCAAAGAAGAGCCGCCTTATCCTGAGAAACTGAACTGGAAATCGACTCCGGATCTACTACGTCACCGGCCCCCGAGGGCCCAACCTGTTCCCCTTGACTTTCTACAGTTTCTTCCATGACAAAAGAATGAAGCAAGGGAGCAGAAGGAAGATTCTACCTGTGGAATAAACTGGTAGTCCAGAACAAGGAAAGTTGGACGAAGGATGAGACGAGGTTGAAAAAGCTTCCTTAGCCGGACCTTCACCCTTTCCCAAAAGAAAAGCAGGGGTCTCTGTAGCCCTACCAGGTTGATTTGACCCCAGGTTACCCAGGGAGGTAACCCGCCTTCAACTAACCACCGGGATGAGATGCATCCATCATCCAACGGACGAAGGGAAGCCGCCACAACCACCCAAATCTCAACCAACAGATTGGCTTAACCATCGTGCGACAAGAAAAGGAGAGACGGTCCCAGGGCCGCCCGCTTTTTCTTTCTTCCCTAACCTGGGAGTGACAACTGTCCACCGCCTGATTTTCAGATCAACCAGCAGTCATGATGGTCAGTCTAATCAGAGATCCCGTAATCATCCACTACACTATCTCCTGGGAAGAAAACGACAAGGCATTAATACTCTCACTTCTCGAAGCAAACCTCCGCTTCGAAAACTGAGAGTAGGGGGCAACTGTTGGGATATCCCGGTTCAACTACGAACCGAACTCTGATTTGACTGGCCGAAGCCCTTTTTCTTCGAACCACGGACTTCGGACCAGGGAAAGGCCAGGCCAACTGCAGGCAATCCAAGCCTTCTCACCGGACTACGACATCCGAAGGACAGAACTTCGGGCGACGTCTTCGACCCTGACTGAAGACCAAGTTTCTCATCGACTTCCGAAGGCACGCTCTTCGGTCCCAGCCGTAGACACAATCTCCGGCCTCGGGGCAAATGCCAAATCTTCGGCCCACGCTAAGAGGAAATCCGAAGATGGGACCATAATCTTGTCCAAATAGACAACTGTAACCAACGGTTACAATCGACACTCTCCATGCCACGATCATGGTACGCAACTCCAGCTGCCACGCCTCCGATCTGGCCGGAACCGCTCAATGACAATCCACGATCGCCAATCATGGAAGAAATTGACTCCCCATAATCACCGGAAAAAGAGCGGGCCGCAGGTCGAAGGCCTCCTTTTAAATGGTGGTAAGAAGAATGGCTGGGAGGTATGCAAACACTCACAGATTTACCCATACTCTAAGAGCTTTTATCTCATACTCTCGACACTCTTCCCCATTCTGTGGCTGGGATCCGCCACTGACTTAGGCATCGGAGTGTCCCCCGTCTGAACAACTCCGGCAAGGAACCTGTTTTGCAGGTGAACCAGGAAGCAGTCCTGCAGCACAGCAGCTCCTACTGGCCGATACAGGGACTCCACGCCAATACTAGAAATATTTGACTCTCCATTTTGTACAACTGCCTGAACATATTATCCTTGAAGGAGTCCATAACCGCTTCATGGAGCCACGTTCGCCAAATGTTACAACTTATCCAACTCTTTGAGATCCATTACTTCTTCAAGCCACATCAGCCAAATTACTCCAATCATATTCATGGTCTTGATCTCAGATCCACTACTAATGCATTGATTGATTTGGTTGCATCAAATCGATGGAAAATCCTGGACGCAATAATCCATTCGAGACAGGCTGGGGGTCAAACATGACCTTGACTCCAAAATAGTTCATCCATATTGGGATCAAATGGGGTTGAGTGCATAATTTAGGTCAAGCATTCAATAATCCTTTTATAGTTAAAGGTTTTACGATCGATACTAATGCACAAAATCATTGTAAATTTAAAAAGAAAATTAAAGGGATATCGACATTTCAATCCAAATAAAACTTTTTCAGTTTGATATATAAATTTATAAAGTATTTTTTATAAAATAATCGATATATTTTAGATAAGAATTTGCCAAAACAAATAATGAATGAGAGAAAGGGAGAGCGGGGCTTGTTTCACATGGTTCAAGTTTTTAAATCAGTTAAATTGGATTGGAGCAAGGTTGGGTATATATTTTTTTGTTGACCAAGTAACCTGGATGATTTATAGGCCAAGTCAGATTGGGTTGGGTTAGAAATTATAGAATCTCAACCCAATTCGAACTTTAAAATGGGTCTATTTTTTTATTCTAACCCAATCCACATGTCTTAAAAAGCACATCCGTTGAGGACTGGATCAAGTCAAGAGTCAAGCCAACCTATTTGCCGCCTTACACAATAGCTTCAAGTCTTCATTTGTAGGGGCATGGTTCTGACTTCAATGTGAAGTTGACACACAAAACCTATCTTGAAGCCACATGTATATACATGACAATTACAATAAATCTTGCAATTAGAACTGTATTTATTTCAATCTACGATTCCGGTTACAAGATTTCAACCTTTTTGCAATTCAAATACAGCTTGCAAAAGGTGCTTACAACTACAATTATAAACATCCAAACAGTGTTTTAGAAACTTTCAATTCAATTTCATACTTTGCAATTGCAACCTATCCAATTGGTAAACAAACCTCGAAAGAGTATTGCAAGAACCTTGGGGAGCACAACCACCCCGCCCAAACCCAAAAAAAATAGGTCATCAGATGAAGTGGAAAGATCATGCAAAAGCTACGATCAGGCCATCCTTGCCACTGACAATCCAAGCTTTCTTTCAGAGTACTCGTACCAATGGACGTTAACAGGAATCTCTCATTTGGATCCCATTTTAACATATGCAACTATTTCAGTATAATGATAATCTGATCAAAGTGGAACCAAAGGAGAATTCACCGAGTATAACATTCAGAAAAATCAGAATTAATGTTCATATAGCCAATACGATCTGGATTGTTTGTACAATACATAATCCGTCAGCAGATAGAAAGGGACAAAAGGCTGGCTGTTATAATTCTGGAGATGTGTTCAAGGCAAAACATACACTATGTATTCAATCGCATTTCGTACATACAGAATGCCATCTATGAAAACAGGGATTTACGTATCTTATGTTTACCTTGTTCATTCCCAGAAGACACATCAATGCTGCTATTAAGTTTGGTCTTGCTTGTGGCTCGTTTCAACTTCATCTTTGAACTAAGTGAACCATCAACTGCAGTATAGTGTTTGTCAATGAGCTTTGCTTATTTCAAAAAATATTACAAAGCTTGACATGGGAAAAGAAAGTTCAATCAAGATGCATGCATTTATACGAAGTTTTCAGAAACTGACAATATTGGCTTTTGAGTGGCATTGAAGTGTCTAAGTATCTGCAGGCTCAAAGTCGGCTAATTTTTTATACTCAGACCAGCATGTGTACAACAAGCGCAAGTGAGACATAGCCAGACATATTGATGATATGCTGGGTTACCTTTTGTTCCAGGATGAGCTGTAATAAGAAAAAATAATGGTGCAAGGATATAAGATCACAAATATGTGGGATATGGTTGATGTGGGTCCTCTAAATTAGACTGCTCAAAGCACTTAGCAGCATTCATGGAATGCTGTCAGGTGTGACCATCACTTTGAAACTTCTTTTATTGAAATAAAGTAGACTAGAAAAATTAACATCGAGAAAACTGATAATCTATTTGTTTCTACATGAATTTTTTTCTGCATTTCTCTTTAGTAAATATATCCATGCATGGACGAGATACCTCAAATGCAAGTTAGGCTCTATCCTTGAAGGTCTCACCTTCCACAAGAAGAGAACTATCGGACCTCCCCTGGCTTATGAAATGGCATTACCATTCACCAACTTCCATAAGATTCACTTGATTTAAAAGCTTCATGACTCTTCTTGGAACTACCATTTTTCAGGAAAACAATTCTGGCACCTCATCAATAGGGCAAGAACTCAGGTTTATCATTTCAGCTTTCAAATAGTGTTGTCTTAACAGAATAGAAAGACTTTTTGGCAAATTTAAAACGTTGCAATTGTTTTACTATCTACTTGCTCTTCCACATTTTAATTGTTATACATTAAAGTGGTCTCTTTGATTATCCTGCTCAAATTTAGTTCACGGTTTTTGCCAATAGCTTAAGTTTTGTTTGACTGCACGTAGGAGCAATTTAAAGATACCTTGCAGTAGGGAAGGAATAGTTTTGGTTAACTTACACAAAAGAATGTCAAGACATCAGATCAAGAGGGAAGGCTGATTAGAATAGTTTGATGAGAACTCTTAGCAGTAAGGCTTTGTGATTTTTTTTTTTAAAAAAAACTTAGAGAATTGCATATCACAAAAAAAAAGGTTTTCAAGTACTCTGATAATGCTGAATAAGATAAAGGATAATATTTAAAGAAAATTATTCAAAATCAAATGATGGAGAGAAGATCAGTCCGAGCTTATAGTACTGGACTGTTTCAGCAGTACAGATGATCAAAGCCAGGCTTCATATCATGATCTCTGTGTTTCCAGGTATGATTCTTCCTCTTCTTCTTCTTCTTCTTCTTCTTCTTCTTTTTTGGTTTGGAGGGGGGGGGGTAGAAGCTGGTATGATTCTTTTTATAACAAAAGAACGTGTTTGATTTTTTTTTTCTTTTTGACTTCTGTGTAGTACTTACAATTCTTGCAATTACCATAGAGTTTAAAAAAGATCTCTAATAGTAGTTTCTACTGACTTCTAATAGAATTAATTTCCTCTAAATGCATAAAATCACAGCATTGATAAGTACTCTAAATGCAACACAGGTTTTCTTCTTCTTTTTTTTTTTTTTTAAAGCAACAATAGAGAAACCATGCAATTTATGTCCTAAATAATTCAAGGTATCAAAAGAATTTTGTTAATGAATATTGAGAGACAGAGGGGGAAATATCATTACAAAAGAATAATGTACCTTGCCATTCCATTACAATTTTTGACTCTCCCTTGATCAACTTTGGATACTGATCTATACGAGAATCTTCTTCAATCAATTCTTCAACCTGCAATCAAGAGGATTAGATGACAGCCCATAAAGAAACCATAAGCTAACATCTTTAAAGAACATATAATACACAGCTATATTTTATAATGCACGGCAATAGAAGAATGAAGTCTGTTTGCTGTACAATAACTAGGTAAATTAAACAAAAAAGTCAAAATATAGAACCCTTGTACATTTTCTTGAATATCTAGCACAATATGTGTTGAGTAATAACTGTAATCTTTAATTGCAAATAGTTAAAACAAGCAGTGAACATCTTCCTTTAGTTGTTATGAACAAATTTGCAATCTCACTAAACAGGTTCCCTATCATGCAATGAACAAGAGTTTATCTGTCAAATAGCAACTGGCTTGTCATGAAGATGAAATTTCTTTGAATGACAATGACTGGAGATCAATTTCTCTGAATGGCAAATGAAAATTTTTGCCAACTAGCATAACTTACAGGCTAAGGACAACATGTTTATTAGTGGCAATGCATATCAAGACACCATGATAAGTATTAAATGATAGATTTTCTTTTAGATATTTAAAATCTATGACAAAAGAATCAAGATAGAAGCCATGTTACTCATTATTATATTGAGATTATTACTTACTATGATAAGGAAATATAATTCCACCATTTTGTATTATAACAATGCAATGTCATGAATAACTACTAGATTTGGATATTGAAGATCATGAACCAACTCAAAGAATTGGTTTTCCTAATCCTATTGGATTGTTTAATAATAAATATGTACCATCATACCTGATCGGCTTAGTTTAATAAGCGCAATGCAATTTGTGTCACTCTTTCAAGCATTCACAAGTCAAATTTCAACATGTCCAAAGCCAAGGACTTATAAGCTAAAATGAAAAATAAAGAGTATAAACAAATTTTCTTTGGGGTTCTACTCAAGGTGGCCACCGGCTTCACCTTCTATCCTGGGAGCTGGGAGGTGGTCTATCATCCGGTGCAAGACAGGAGCCTGGGAATTCAGTCTTTATTGCTCAGGAGGGAGGCTATGATTACCAAGCATGCTGCCATATTCATTATCCAACCTGATTACTTATGAAGCAGGTTTATAAGGGCTTGGTATGAAGCTTGGAGTCAGGGGTCCCTTGTCCGGCCTACTCGCGATTGCTCTTTCATTTGAAAGGAGATCTGCATCCATGCTCCTGTGATTTTGGACAAAGTTAGATGTCTTATCAATAATGGGACCTCGGTGGATGTGAGCCAAAATGCTTGGATCTCTAGCTTTCTCCTTTCATGCTGGCCGACCTTCATCCACATGGATATGGATAGACATCATCGGGTCTGCGACTTGATCACTGCCGATGGTAGGGGTTGGAGGATTCCAAAGTTCACCCATCTTTTTGGTGGTCAACTCACTGACAGGATTCTTGCGATCCCAATTCCCACACATAGGAGCCTGGACTTAAGGGTGTGGGGTCATTCTTGCTGCCCTAAGGTTTCTGCTAGGGACCTCATTGAAATGTGCAGGCTAGTGCCGATTAGGAAAATCGATGTTACTTAGATCTGGAGAGTAACTGTCCATCCCAGGATCAAACTTTTTCTTTGAAATGTTGCTTGGGATAGACTGCCTACTCGCTCTTCTCTCAGAGATAGAGACATGGAGATTCCGTCGGGTTGCCTGATTTGTAGGCTGAAGGATGAGTCAACAGAGCATACCTTGCTCTATTGCCTGACAACATGCATGATTTGGGAGATGGCCAAGGGATGGCAATGAGGGAGGGATAGCAACACTTGGCCTTCTTCCTTCCTTGAGGCGATCCAGTGAACTTCGATTGACAATACAACAAGAGGTGGTAGCTTGGTATACATGGCCTATCATATTTGGCTTTCCAAGAACATCCTAGTCTTTGAGGCTAAGGTTGTAGTTGTGCATCACATGTTGGAGAGAGCTTAGTCTTTAGCCGAGAAGTATAATTGCTTTGATAATGTTGATATTGCTGGTCAGTTGACTATCGTCCCAAATTCCTGGAACTCCGTGGCTGCTCCTGTAGCTAAGGATGACAAAATATGACCCGACCCGTATTTCAACAACCTTAAACAGGTTTAGATTGAGCTTTAACGGATTCAAATCGTAAACGGATCAACCTGTTTAACCTATTTATTCAAAGATCGCTGAACCGGTATCGGGACCCGTACCGGTCAGTGGCTGGTACGGTCCATACTGTACCGTACTGGCATGCGTACCGGTATTTTTTAAAAAAAACAATCTCTCCCCCCTCTCAAGCAAAGATTTCTATTTGAAACATGAAATAAACCCGAACCAGGCCGAATCAGGCTGAACCGGATGGTACTGTACAGTACGCTACAGTACCATACCGTACCGTACGGAATTTAATTTTTTTTAACGGTCCGAGTGCCAGACCGTTTTATATGCATGAACCATACCAGCTCTTGGCCGGTACGATACGATACGCCCCGTACCGGGCGGTACAGGACAATACCGCAAACCCTGCATTTATTACATGGATCAGGCTCAAGTTTAAAACTTTCAACCTGCATAACCCGTTCGCCGTCGCAAGGCCCCTCCCCTCCTCCGCCCTACCACTCGC
Organism: Areca catechu; assembly: GCA_021397845.1. Taxonomy (NCBI): domain Eukaryota; kingdom Viridiplantae; phylum Streptophyta; class Magnoliopsida; order Arecales; family Arecaceae; genus Areca; species Areca catechu. The sequence continues at coordinate 127,033,901 of CM038038.1, read as the reverse complement.
GGCGCCCCTCGTCTCCTCCACCTACAACTCCTCCGCAACCCATGGTTCTTCGCTCCTCACCCCCTGGTCACCATCCACAACTCCTCCGACTCGCCTATGACCTGCGATGCCCCCCTTCTCCACCTACAACTCCTCCGCCACTCGTGATTCTCCACTCCTCGTCCCCCCGGTCGCCACCCACAACTCCTCCGACCCCCATGCTGCCCACAGTGCCCCCCCGACCACCTCCACCGCCGCAGCTCTCTGCTCTCCCACATGGCTGCTCGCAGCTCCTCGCCCCCCTCCCATCATCGCCTGCAACTCCTCCAGCCCCTTTACCTCTCGTCACCGCCGGCCCATCAACCCACCTCCACCTTTGTTCGCAGTGCACGATCGCAGCGATACATTTTTTTAAGCAGGTTGGATAACTGACCCAACCCATATCTCCTTACTTTTTTTTAACTAGATTTTAAACGAGTCTTAGATGGGTTTGAGGTTTTCTTTTTAATTAAGTTATAAACGGGTCGTAAACAAATCAGGTCAGGTTCATATTCTAAAACCTGATATGTTTAATAAACAGGTCAAGTTCGGGTTGAGTCTTTTTTGACCCAACTTGAATTTGACCCAACCTGACCCGATTGCCATTTCTAATTGCAACGACCTGAAGGGTTTTTTTATTTCCTGTGAGCCCCCACCCTTGGGGTTTGTCAAGGTCAGCTTCAACGGTAGTGTGAAGGATGCCAAAGGTGGTGCGGGCTATGTCATTTGAGATCTGGATGCCAAGTCATTAGCTTTTGGGGGCTCTCTTTTGTTTGAGCCTTCGATTCTCGAAGCAGAGCTTCATGCTACTTGGGCTAGCATTATTTGCACGAAACACGTACTATGGGCAAAGAGGATCTTTATTAAGGACGACTCTACCATAATTATCGGCTGGATCCAAAATGAGAGGAAGACCGGCGAGGTTCATTCACTCCTTTGTGACATTTGGAATCACTCAGTCTATTTACCACGGCATCCATTTGTCACGTCTTCCAAGAGGTGACCAATGTCACGGATTGGGTGCCTTTTTTGGTGGCTGAGCACACTGGTGACTGGACTTGGCATTGACAACTATCCCAAGGTCTACGAGATATTTTATATTCCGATTTTTTGGATTGTACTCGTATTAGGAGGGTATGACCACTCGTTTGTACCAAAAAAAAAACTCATTTCTAAATTCCACAATTTTGATCTTCTAAAATTGAGTAGAGAAGTATTTATCATGCCAACATAATGTCTTTAAACTTGAAAATTCAATTGAGATGAATACCTTCTTCCATAACATGGTGTCCTTCCTTTCCTTTGGTAGAAGCAAATTATCCCGCAACCAAGAAGCAACCACCCAAGGTTTACCTTCATCCTGTGCGGTCTTAGCTCTCATGGCATTGTCTTCAAGAATTTCACATACCTATGTCACAGTCAACTAGTAATCAATCCATATGGTGAGAAGGTGCATCTAATATCCAGATGAAAATGAAATGGCAAAAAATTGTGCAATTGGATTCTAGTATGAAAATGAGTTGTTGAACGTAGAGATAAAAGCATATATACAATACCACTTCTGAATTGTACATGAATTATATCATACAGATTCTCACAATTAAAGGTGTCCATGCAGTTCCAAAAATACTCTATATTAGTGATTATAATACAAACATCTAGCAAAGGAAGACGACATCGTTGTCATTCTGCATCTAGAGTCATTTGCTTCATGAGCAAATGGATGCCACGCATAATTCCCATAGTATTGGCTAGAAAAACCTTGATAAGAATACAAGAATGACTCCTCTCATGATTACCATGTGATCCAAAAGACTCAAGAGAAGGCTAACCTCCAACTGAAGTTGATAACCCATCTTTATCCATGACTTATGTATCAAAATCTCATGCTTTTATGGCCAGGGCAAGTTGATGAGAATCATTTCTTGTTCTACCAAGTCACTAGCAAAGGAGATACAGTCACTCATCATTCTATACTTCTTGGATTGTCTGCTTCATAATCATAAGGCATGTTTCTGAGCATCCTCTTTTATTCCTTAAATTAATGGTAACAGCTTAACTTTCCATAAATCAACAACAAGGTTATCTAAATTCTGCACCTAGGGCTTGTGCGACATAAGGGCCAACATAGAAACGCTTACGAAAGACACTAGGTCAACACAACAGGTAGCATGACCTGAGGGAAACATAGCAGAAGAATGATGTGACAACTACATGTGAATGGTAGAAATATTATCAAAAAGCTGACAGTTTGACCTTCAAACACGGTGAAAAGCAAGCATGGGATGGACGGTCCATTAAAGCAAAAGAAAAAGCTAGAAATCAGTAAAGTAGAGAAGTAAGCGTCAAGGGAGGAAATTTTAGATAATCAGAATATCTCCAATAGCTCAGAAGACTCCACATGCATACTTCTTTGACTCCAGTGCCTAAGTAGAGGTGTGAATGTAAGTGCTGCAAGGGCTGAGCTAATGATTAGAAAGAAGGTGCATGCCCTGGCATAAGGTCAAGAGATTTGGAGACAATGCCAACTCATGGATACAGAGTCTGCAGAAGTATTGCATGAGTTTAAATCTTTGAGGAAGCTGTTACTCATGACAAGTGAATTCCATTAATCCATCAAACTTGAAGAACCAATACAAAACCTCACAAGTTTTGTCATTTGCTCATCTGAATTATCTTATTCAAGACAGGTATCATTTTTTGCACACTAGTTTCTTCTTTTTCTGGGAAGGCATAAGATGATAAACAACGGTAAGCAAGAGGAAAATTTATCGCAACAGACTACACAAGCTAGCATACCTAGGGTTATATTGAGCTAAAGTTAGGCAGGAAATACATAAAAAACTTGCCATGGGAAAACTTCATATCAGCAGTTCAATAACAAATATTTCTGTGGTGATCTTGGAGAAACAAGGCATCCATGTATACCTGCTCATAAAGTTCTTCAGCCCTGCCTGAGAGAGACATTTTTTGATGTATGATCCAGAAGAACCTTGTTAACACTGAAAGCTGTAAACTCTATTACAATGTCAGCTCAGTTCAATACAAACATCTGAACAAGAATACTAGTTCATGATAACCTACCAAACCAGAAATTGCCACCACAAGTAAGATGTGACTATGGATCCATTGACGGATGCAACAAAAGATAGGCTTATGGAGGTCTGCCAAAAAGTCTGGACATTTAAACTCTTTGCCTCTACAGATGAAAAGATGTAAAGTTGAATAAGCAAATCATTCATTTCATACAATAGCCAGTGTCAACCTTGATTGAATGATATAAAAAGAAAGAGATACCCATCAAGAACTGTCCTTGTCTCCAAAAAGCTTTCTGCAGTTTCCATAGCTTTACGCTTTGCAAAAGTAAACATGTCACCTTTCAAGCCAAGACTTTCCTTCAATATGTGATCATCAAGTATCTTTGCAATATCAGCCGTATCAAACTGAAAAGCCCATTCAAACAACAAAGATTACAGCATATATCTAAGAACTGCAACTTTTTGTTCAAACTGCAAATGAAGATAATATAAATACCAGAAACTTTTATATACAAGTTGCATGAAAACCATGAGGATGGCGATGATAACAGACCCAGATCTTCCCAGTTTCATTGCACAAAACTCGTGCATATGCATCGCAAACATGCCGTTCTAGTAAGTCAGACTGCATTTGCAAAATACAATTATCACAAGACACAGAAAAGGTGCAAATAAAGTTTCCTAAAATCTGAAATCAATGTTCCAGTATGTTCAAAAAGGAACAAAAAGTATTGAGGACATACAAGTTTCTTTGCTGTTTTATTAATTAGTCCATCTTCTATACAGGTCCTTCCATGCTTTTTATACCCATGAACACATTCTAACTTGCCATCAGAGCACTTCCCATTTTCCGGACATGGTTCACAAAAATCTGTAATTATATCATGGTTTAAAACTCAAAATGCTTGAGCTGTAATGCTGCAAGTGCAAGAATGTAAAACTAACACTCCTGGTAATTATTTGACAATCGTGAGAACTGGACAGATGCTAATATTGCAGCTCTTAGTGGAAGAACTACTCCAGATATGATTCTTCAACAATATACCACAAAATCATGAAGATGAGGACCCAACAATAAGTTATTAACAGTCCTGCTTCTTCAAAATGAGTAAAATATGCTAATAATTGTACAGTAACAGAAGTATCAAAGAAGATTCTTTCTTAATTTGCATCTTATTTCATCTTATTTCTTCTTCACCTTTTCTAGATTCTTGAGACATGATTCTCTGTTTTTTCTTTTGATGGACAATGTCAATCAAAGTTTTCTTATTTTTGTTGATTCAATTGTAATGAGCAATGACTCTAAAAACTTATATCTGTGGTAGTCAATAAATCACCAAAGAAAAGGAACCCTGTCTGAGGCAAATAAAAACCAAAAAAAGGGGGAGGAAAATGATCTCTTGAAGCTCACAGAAAAAATAAATAAGTTGTGAAGTACTGCATTAAAAAGACTTCCGCTTTGCATGGTTAAGAGTTTCATTAAACCAAGTGGTGCTAATTGAATTTCAGGTGTCATTAAGACAAGGAGAGAGTTGATCCCATGACATCAGATTTTTTAGTCTATGGGCCATTGCCTTCTTCACAAACTAGAAAAAAAGCATCCAAAATAAGGTATGTCATACCGTACCGAACCAAACAATACAAGGCATATTGTATCGTACCAGTACTGAATTGATATGCGGTGTAAAGGGCATACTAACACTTGATATGCCGAACTGGCCCTTGTATTTGGTCACACAGACATAGTTGTATGGTGGCACTAGTACAGGGCCCGGTACCGAGATAGCATACCTTGATACAAAATATTACTAGATAGTTTCCACTTGAGTTTTATAATTACTAATTACTTTATTGAGTAAACCAAATATATCAATGATGAGCATAACAGAAAACAGAGTATGAGAAAAAAGGAAAGAAATCCTCAGTTGGTCGTACTATCAAATGGTGGAGGACTAAGTTTAGACAAACATAAGTAACCAAGCTGCCTAAAATACAAGATGCCAATAAATTTTCCTAATAAGGTAGTATTCTTGGCATATTGCCCCGCATAAAGAATCTAACTAAATTATGTACAAACTTCTTCATTTTTGGATGCTGTCAGGACATTAAGGATAAGCACAAAGAATCCATGTTATATCTCGTGCTTTTCAATGGTTATGATAAAGGGTTTCATTGATCTCAGTGAAAATGGGGTTTGATGTATGCGCTCTCCCATAAAATAAGTCCAAAACCAAATGGTTACATGCTTTTAATTATCACTGATTGACCATATTTTGTCAAAGAAAAAAAGAAAGGCAATGAGTTTGTTTAGCAAAGAATCCTTCAACTTGCAACCATAACTTGTCCATTCTGGTGGCACATAAAGAATCCACTTTCACAAGCTTAAGGGAATAGGGGCATTCAAAATGGATGTAGAAAGCAAGGAATGACTATAAACTTTCCATGAATTGATCCAACAAAGCTTAAGAGCTCCACTACAAATTACAATCTGTAATTCTTACAATTTCATTTTGAATGCTGCACTAACAATATCCTAAGAATGCTCTAATTTGTCAAAAGGTACTTACTTATCCATCATAACAAATATCATAGACATGTTGGGCTTCGGGTTGACGTAGCAGAAGACTGAATTTCAAAATTTTTATTATTGAAACCCTAATCGACCGAAACCCTAGACTCAAGGATCACTTGACCAATGACAACTAATAAATCATAACATTAGGATTATAGAGGAATACTTGGAGCGTATACTCCTTAATCTCCACGAGGCACACAAGTGTATGCTCTCTAGAGGTGATCGACATAGGAATCGGACCAAAGAAACACTCCTATTGAGCTTGCTTATTTGACTAGGACTCTTTCCGGCAGCCTTTCTTCCTTCAGCGGCCTTTCTCCCTTTGCTGGAACACCTACCCTCCGTAGGGCACTCACAAACCTCTCTGAATCCTCTATCAAAATCCGATTATCCCTCCTATATCTCTTTTTAAGCTCTTATCTTAAAATGACAAGTCTTGTCTTAAAGAAAACTTCTAGTCCTAAGAGATGGGAAGAGAGATAGAAAAGTTTTCTTTCGGATTGTTTTTGTATGTCCTAGCATTAGATTACTGATGTCTATTTATAATAAGTGAGGGGGCGGCTGATAAACCTTTTCCTCAGCCCTTGATCTGATTATCTAATGATCAGATAGGACCCTTCAAGCAGGAGTCCCTTAGTTGAAAAGATTTATCTTGATATGCCATATCATGCGCCAAGAGATATATAAGTGTTTCTTTAATTTTTCAGCATTTTTTAGACTTGCCATGTGGCAAGTAACCGGTCAATATTTGGCTAAGGGGCATGAAATTCTAATTGATGTATCGGAGAACTAGAAGCCTTCAAGCAAAAGGACTTCTGGATTTTTGAATTTCCGTCTAATATGAAGGGTCGCGTCCCTTCATTATGTGCGCCACAATTTCACGCCAATTTCCCATCTTTTGATTGATCAGGCCCAATCCAAATGGACGTGGAGATAAGGGAGAGTGTCATAATATTTATCTAAAAAAAGTGATTAAGTGGCAGGACTCTTGGTCCTCCTGCACCCCTTAATCTTGGCGCACGCCAATATGGCGCCAAGAGTCCAATCCAACTTGGACTCTTCCATAATCCAAAGATAAAGTCCAATAAAATCTAGATAAATACAGATAATTGCTGCCCCAATTAGGATTCAACCAAATCTAAGTTCCACTTAAATTGGTTAGCCTAAATAGCAAGCTAACTGACCCAATCCAATTGGATTAGGAATTGGATTAGCATGCATATGCTAGTATGTAAATTAGCTAGCCTATTAGAATCCAATGATCTAACCAAAATTCAATTGACTTTTATGGCTAATTCCCTAGCGTGTGAGCCTTCAGGCTCCACATATAGCCAGCAATAGGCCCAAGTCCAAGCTGTTTCAATCCAATCGAAATCAATTGACTCAATTAGATCAAATCGAGCTGACCCAAGTTAGCTAATTCGAACCAATTTCTAAATTGACTCATAAATCCAACCAATTTGATTCATGAAAACCTACAAAATATGATTGACATCTAGCAATGTGTCATGCCTACCCAAAAGATGAGAAATTTGATAAAAATTATCAAAATACTCTTTAGTGAAAAGTTACCATGCAATTCAATCCTTCGATCTTCCTTTATCCTGAATAAGTGATGGGTATGAAGAATTATCAAATCCTAGCACTTAATCCTTTCAAATCTCAATTCGATAATGAAGACTCGATCGATGAAAGATTAGAAACCCTATCTAATATTATCCTGCTTTAATCAAACACTTCCTGAGTCAACAATCGAAGAGATTACATAGAATAAATCCTCCTCTTACTAGGAGTGATCGATTCCTTATTAATCCACTCACATCCTTCATGCATAATCCACCACATCCAAGAACATCCTGTCCATGACTCTTTGTCATGAATGAGTATGAACCAAAATATGGCTTTATGGGTATAAGGAACCATGGTGATATCAGGTCTAAGGATCACTTGCACAACTCCCACTACGAGAACCATCTTTTGCCAAATAGTAAGACCTCCATAAGATGTTCTCAAGATAGTTCAGTTCAGTGAACTCATATCCTAATGAGCACCTACATCCTTATATTAGTATCCCTATATAAGTTGCTGTGAGACCAACCACCCTCTCCATTGAGCATACATAGGATATGCTAGTCTTTCCGGAAACATCAATTCCTGAATTGATGATCCAACGACTATGAACATTTTAGATTATGACTTATAGGAACTTAGATCTCACTGATATGATCTCCATCATAATCCTAATTTCATTGTCCTAACCTATGGGGTTCATCATAATCTTGATAAGATGCAGCAGTATAATGAATCAATAATTACCTTTTATTAATAAATAATATCATACATGAATTGAAAAATTATAGAAATATCCGTACAATGATTGGCTTTTAGGGCCTAATTCTTTCAGGACATGCCAGCAATATTTGCTAAGGTATCTCCACAGTGGCAGACCGCCGGGGGGCAAGGAGGGGCCTTGGCCCCCCTAATTTTTTAAATAAGTTAAATTTTTTTAATAAACTTTTAAATATATACAAGAATGAACCACCGGGAGAGCAAGAAGGCCCCTTGGCCCCCCCTATTTTTTTTATTTTTTATAAATTAAAGTTTTATGTAAACTTTTAAATATATATATATATATTTATATATTTGGCCCTTCTAAACTTGGGAATATTAAATATAACTTGAAGAATCTTAAAAAAAATTTAAAATGAAACAAATACTATAAATCAGCTTTCTTTACTTGAAAGTTGGATCACTACCAATTTTATTTTTTATTTTCATTAAATTTTTTTCAGAATTTTTTTAGAAGAAATATTTTTTTTTTTGTTTCTCGATCAGCGCCCGTTTCCAGAATTCGTCGTGGTCGAAGCCACTACACACAGTCAGCACCATCCCATTCACCACATCGATGGATAAATGGCGGCCGGACTTGTCATGTGATGCGATCGACGAGAATGCTCCTACGACGAGACCAGGCGGTTGCGCATACATAAGGCCGGATACCATCGATGTGCTGGTCTATGACTACCATTTTGATAGCCTTCGTCAGCCTCGTCGCACTGATGAACACTGCGTGTGGTGAAGCTGCGCACCGTCTTAACGACCGGATCCATCGCGTAGCATAATCGAATCTTGGAGGGCATGGACGAGTGGGCGCCCATCATGCCTCAAGCTCCCACCAATACTACTACACTCACATCCCATCATCTTTGACACCGTCGCTCGATGAATATCACATCCCGCTATGCAGTACCAACGGTACTCGGCACGACGCTGCTATTACTGTGGCCGGTACGCGCACATCCTCTACGAGTCCTTAACGCTTATTACTCTTCCGGTTTCAACTACTACTATAGAGAAAATATTTTCAAAAATGAAGATTGTCAAGACCAGATTATGCAACAAAATGGAAGACGATTTTTTTATCGATTATTTAGTCACTTATATCGATAAGAAGATAGCTGAGAATTTTACGGTAAATTTCATTATTAATAAATTTAATATTATGAAATAAGATAAGTATAATTTAAATAATATTTATAAAAAATATTTAAATTAATTTTAATTATTTATTAATATTTTTTATTTTTATATTTTTTTGGCCCTTCTTAGAAAAATTGGTGTGGTCCGCCCCTGTATCTCCATAGCAATGACCCAACGACTATTGTAATGGAAGCTTACTATCTGTAGTTTCTGTGAAATTATGCCCTAAAAATCATCATTGAACGTTCCCAAGGGAAAAATTTGCAAAAACTCAAGCACATGTGATTAGTTGATGAGTTATGGGTGGTCTCTACTGAGGAAAGCAAGTTCAAGAATTTACATCAAAAGACTAGTCCAGGATTTTTAGCATACATTCAATAAATTCATGTAGTTCAAATGAATGGAGATCAATGTGATGTGTTTATTTGAAAATGGTGATTCCTAAAAGGACTAGTCCGAACTGGGTTTGTGAGGATAAAAGAATTCAGGGTATTGTGAAGGTTTCTACCATGTGTTTGGATAAATAGTCTCTCTTAATTTCCTGAATGCTTTCCAACATTATTCCCACTTCGACCAAATTTGTGTTTTCCTCATTTGATATTGACATATTGTCAAAGAATTTTGTCAGGAAAGAAATACATGTTGTCCAGGAATGGAATTATGGAAAAGTTCAAAATTTCTATCAACCCCCGTATGACATCATTGAGAGAGGAAAGAGAAACTATCAAAACAAAATCAAAATAAGATTACCTAAAATTTTATCAGTGCTAAATGGTCCGTAACCATCTTATGTTATTCTTATAAAAAAAAAAAAAAATCCTGCACGTCATATCAACATGATGACACCATTGGACTGCTTAAAGGGGCGCCGGCACTGTACCCTGTCGGAAATTGATCCTTTTTCCTTCTGTAGAAGTTAGTACCAGACATCTTGGCTGCAGAATAATACTGAAATTCAAGCTTCTAGTGTTGACTGGTGAAGAAAAGCTTTTACCATCTAATTTTATAATTTTACTAATGTATTAGATAACTACGACATCAAAACTGAAAAGTAGGGAAACGATGAAAAACTCTGAACGATTAGGAGAAATACTCTGATGGCTAAGATTTCATAAGATCCACGTCGCCAAAAAAAACCTTGTCTAAGTAAACGTTCCATAAGCAATTAAAATTATATCATAAAGTTGAGCTGACTTTATGATGACAGCATACATCACGTTCAGAACAAGAGAGAGGGAGAAGGCGTCACCGGAGACCGGATCTTGAGACTCTTCGCCGCTGTCGCAGAAGGGTTTGGGCTGGAGGTTAAAGAAGGCTACGACGTAGTTGCAGGCGGCGGCCACGGAGGCGGCGATGGCGATCATGGCGACGAGCTTCAAGAACTCGTCCTTGGAAGGGAAGAGAGAGTGAGGGGGCTCCCTCAAGAGACCGAATGGCGAAGAGGGCCCTCGAGCCCTGGGCTTCGGGCGCTTCCTCGACGTGGAGGACATGGCCGGGTTGGAGTCTGGTCAATCGCTCCTCTCTCGCTCGCTTGAGGGATTTTCGAGAAGGTTTGCTTTTGAGGTATTCGACCGAAATCCCGCACGCTTTTTGCCCCGAGACGGTGTTTTCTTTGTTTTTGTTTTCTTTTTTGTATACAAATGAGCGGCCCTGTGGGAGCAAAAAAATAAATAAATAAATAATAAAAGATCCTGAACCACCCATTGGAGGCAAACATTTTGATGCCAGATCCAATCTTCGAAGTGCCTTGTAGGATACAATCTAATCGGTCTTATTGTTCGTTTCTCAAAAAATATGAGAAACAAGCATAGCAGCAGCATTACAGGGAGAGCTCTAAATGTCATAAAAAAGTAGATGGTTCTTATGCTACTTTATCTCATCATAAATTCAAACAATAATGATAGCAGAATTCTTCTCAATGAGAAATCTCTCCATCCGTAACTCCTGTCTGGCACAAATGATGCCCATCCAGATGGCTCTAAACTCAGCTTCTAGGATAGATGGCTCGAAGAGGCATGAACCTCCGGCCACTAAGCCTACCATCAAAATCTTTGGATGACATACATGACGCTTCCACTATCATTCCAAATGCTATCATCAAAATTCATCTTGACAAATTCTAGAGGAGGCTCCTAATAAATGAAAATAACCCTCTGGTTTGCTGTCGAGGCAACATGGGAGTCCCAAGATTCCAGGGCCTTAAGGGATGGGCTAGCAGCATCGAACTAGTGATACTCCATTGCTATGCAAACATCTCTCTCAAGTATCCAGTGTGCAGGAATAACCTTGGCCTTGAACACCAAATTATTCCTAGATAGCTAGATTTGATAGGCGATGTAAGGAAACTAACCAGCCACCTTAGCCGAATTCTGATGAAGCGTATCAAGAAAGGGACCTAGCCAAGGGCCCTTAACCCCCTCTCAGGTCTAACTCTCCATCATCCTTCAAATCAATCTCGCCCTCGCACAGTATAAGAGAGCATGCTCCATAAACTCATCCTCTAAACCATAAATCGGACAAGAAATCGATAGATCCATACCCCTATCCCTGGTGTCGGAAGGTGATTCTAGGTAACCTTCTAAAGAAAAATGAGCACCCTATGATGAGCAGCCACTTTCCACATCCAAGCGACCATGATCCTAGTCTTGGGTGAAATCTTGCATAGACCAGCAAGGGCCTTAAAATGAGCTTTAGGATAGCACGATCAGCCCACACCCTCAAATCCTAGCTATGATGGACATGAATGGGAATGGCGAGAATCCAATCAACAAGCTAGCCCCCAAAAAGTTAGGTAACATCATGAGCTCTTTAACCTTTGCCATTAGTACTAAGCAAGTCGCAAACTTGTAATTGGTTGTTCATCTCCATACTGACATAGATTAGCCATCGAGATAGAGGCAAGTTGGAGATCCAAACATCCTGACTCATATTAACTGAGGTCCCATCCCCAATCAATCATCTAACATATCTAACACTGTCGAGCTACATGCACAAATCTTTTTCTAGATAAAAGAGCATCCACGAACAGTCTAAATCTAGGAACCCTGACTCCAAGCCCTATATTGAGCCTTTGTCACTACGCTCCATGAGCAATCTAACTGAAAAATGTATCTCACAGCATGTCTAGCAATTAAACCTCCCTCCTGACCAAAAGGGATCAAATCCCAAGGCCTCCGTTCTTTAATGGCTGGCAGACCGTCTCCCAGGACATTAAGTGTAGCCCGTGACTATTGTGCCTTGAGCCCTACAGGAAGTTTCGAAACAACTACTCCAACACTCTGAGATAAGAGCTAGGTATAATGGTGCTCGCCAAGAGATAGACAGGGATAGAGCTAAGGATTGATTTGCAAGGTTAGTCCTGCCCATCATGTATAAGGCATTGGCTTGCTAGTCATCAAGTTGCTCACGGACATGCTGCTCCATGGGACTACAATCAACTCTCTAGAATCCCCCCTTGCCATAAGAATGCCCGGATAGGTTAAGACCATGGTTTGTTTTGAGATCTCCAACCTAGCATGAATCGCCTACTTCATCTAGGTCTTCGTTTTGGGACCGAAGAAAATCAAAGACTTCTAGAGGTTCACAAGCTAACCAGAGACCTGATAATATACCTTAATATTTGTTGCAAAGTACCTTGCATTCCAAATCGAGGCTCAGCTGATCATAAGATAATCATCTACAAAAAGCAAGTACGATATCGATTGGGCTCTAGGGATAGGCCAGTAGTGCACAAGACAGAGCAACAGTGCACAAAATGAACAAAGAGAAAGGGAACAACCTTGGTAAAGTCTGTCAATCTATTGAAAGTACTCTATCGAGGCCCCATTAACTAGAAAAGAAAAGTTGGAAGCCTCCACACAGTCCATGATCCACCTAATACACCTATCTTGGAAGTCAAAGTCATGGAGTGTTGATGCGGGATGATCCTAAGACTACCATGATTGTAGAAAAACTAAAACTATTTTTTTTTAATTTTTAGAAATTTAATTTGTAGGCTAAAAACCCGAAATCAAGTAAAGAATCAGCAAGCAAGTATGTAATGAAAGAAAATATCATACTCGCATATGAACTCATGCCAAAACAATAAAAGAAGGGATCTTAGAGATTGAGAAACCCCCGATTATGATAGCGTACCTTCAATAAATCAGAAATTATGAGGGGGAAGGATTTTTACCAAGCAGGAATTTGAAGATTCGATCGATGAAGAGATCGCACGGCACTCTGAATTGGTGTCTGGAAGACAAGCCTTTATACCTTGAATCAGTCAGCTATCTGGGATCGGTCCTGGAGACAAAGAGGGCCTCCTCCTTGGAGGTGAATACTACGAGGATCCTGCAAGCATCAGAGGATTAGTTAAAAAACAAATAAAAAGTGGAATTATGGAACTAGGGTTAGAAAGAAAGATATTAGAGTTTTAGATGTGGGCGGCTTGAAGGTGGAAGAAAGGTGCTAAGCTTGGGCGGCCTAGGGCTTCCTTTTCCTTGGCATCTTAGGGCTTGAAGGCAGCAAACTTGGTCGGTTAGGGCTTAGAAAACTAGGGCACTCGAGGACACTCACACCTTAACACAAGAATAAAGTAACACAAGAACACAAGAACAATCTCCAATAAAATTCACCAGAGTTTTGATATCATAAATAAAGATTACTTACAAGAGGGAGAGATGTGGGGTTTATATAGAGGTTCCCCAAGTCCTCTCCTAGATATGATAGGATTACAAAGTTGAGAGGGAAAGGGATTACAAGTTTGATTAAGATTGGGAGAATACACTTTAACTGAAACTAGTTCTCCTTATTCTACTTGGATTTCCTTCCTCCTTTGAGTTGGTCAAATGCTTGAACTTGGTCAAAGGGCTTGGATGCCTACATGCATTGGGCTTCAGCGTGTGGGCTTCATGGGCAGCAAGGGGCGTCCTCCTTTGGACCTTGATGCATGGGCTTTGGATCCTGGAAACTGGGATGCCCTGGTATCAGCATATTCCTTGGAATCTTAGTTCCAGGGCTCATGGGCTTGACTTCTGGACTTGGAATCTCTTGGCCTAGGTGCTGGCATATTCCTGGAATCATGAGGTGCCCTGATCTGGGAATATTCTCTGGCATCTGGAAGGCATCAAGGCATCTAGAAGGCATCTGGGGCTTCTGGAAGGAATCTTGGACCCTGGGATGGCAAACAAGGTCCAATCAGCTGATGTGAAGGCCTCTGGCTCCTGGATAAGGTCTGGTAGAACTCCAAAACAGGGAATCATCTTTTCTTGTACAAAAATTGAACTGGTACTGGACTAATACTGAAGTACAGGACTCAATGACTGGACTAAGGTTGAGACAAATCAACTAGCCTCAACTTATTATAGGACTAAATCTTACTTGATTACAAAACTTTGACACATGGCTAAGTAAACCATATAGGGTCCAGTAATCTGTGTCTGATCCTGGTGCCCCACTAATTCTCCTAGAACGGGAGGAACTCAACCCGTCGAGTAAGGGTCAACTTGGCTCTCATACTGCTCAAGAAGGTCTGGGTTGAGGTGCTGCAGATCCTCACGGGTGATCCACGAGTCCTCAGATTTCGGCCAACCTTGCCAACGGACCAAATACCGATGATAACCTGTGTTTCGAGTACTGATAGCTTGGTCGTCTAGGATGCGCCCAATCCTTTCCTTACTATCAGGCCAATTTAGAAGTGGACTCTCTGGGGTGGGTTCACTCTCAAGGAAAGGAATTGGTTCAAAATACTCACAGGTATTGCTGCTGGCTCCCGATACTCCATAATGTCTAAAATGTTGAAATTGGAGCCAATACCTAATTCGGGTGGTAACTCGAGCACATAAGCATCAAATCTAACTCTCTTCATTATTTTGAACAGTCTAGCTTTGTGAGCATGAAAATTCTTTACGGTCCTTGGAGGGAACCGCTCAGGTCTAACGCTGAACATCACATAATCTCCTACATAAAACTCTTTAACTTGTTTTCGGGAATTAGTCAAGTTTTTATATAGTTTATTATTTATGTTTAACTTTTGACTAAATCCCGATGTAAATGATGTGCAGAGGTTAGTGTAGGTGTGGATAGGTGATTGAATACTATGGATTTATTGGACTCAGGACCAACACCTAATAGACTCAACTAGGGATTCGTATCGAAGAAAATTTATTGGACTCTATGGGTCTAAACCTAATAGATTATAAGCTCTATAGATTTGATCCTGGTTTGGCATGCACATGAAAATTTACAATAGACTCCTAGCAAATGCCATAAGGTATACCAGAAGTAAAATGCAAATCTAACATGCACAATGAATATATACATTATGCTTACTTCTATAAAATGTAATCTAATGGTTCTGGAAACATGAGAAGAATCAGGGAAGGGTAGGAAATAGGGAGGGGATTCGGGGACTGGCTCTGAGCTAAGGAGACTAACCTTAATGTATGAACATGGGGTTCTATCTATGGCCAAGAAAAGGTCCATGCTATGGAAGGATGGGTCAAGAATTTCTGGAAAGAGGTTTTCAATGGGAACTATAGGAGGGGATTCATCCTGAGGGTACTGAATTAAAAATATCGTGTCCTCAATAAATTCCTCAGGCTCTAGAATTATAGGATTGGGCTCTATAATTAGGCTTTCTTCTAGAGGCTCATCAAGTAAGATTCTAATAGTAGGGTCAGGTTCCTCATGGTCCTCTTCCTTCAACTATACTTCCACTACAGTTTCGGTCTGGGTGTGGTCAGGGTCAACTAACTCTATATTGGTTTTTACCTGGGTTTCTACTAGGTCAACTAATTCTGGATTGGTTTCTACTTGGGTATGTTCAGGATCAACTAATTCTAAGTCATCTATAGGTATCTCTTCTTCTTCAAGGTCATCCTTGTGAACTAGTGGGGTAGTAAGAGGGGTTTGGCTAAGAAAAAATTGACTAGGGGCTGGGTAGTAAAGGTGGGTCACTAAGGGTTATAGGTTCATAGATTATGGGTTCATAGGTTATGGGCTCAGATCTATAGGTCAAATGGTCAAACCTATGGGTTGCTTGGGTATTGGATTGGGTCAACTAGTCAAATCGTTGGTCTACTTGGTCGAACCTATGGTTCATTTGGTTTTGGGATTAGATAAATTGGTTTATCTAGGTATTGGTTTGGTCAAGCTTATGATTCAATTATTCATTCATGATTCTTATGAGAGTTTCAAGAGTGGACTCCATGATTGAACTGGGTTGGGGTTTGGGCTTTTGGTATTGGGTTCCTAGTCTTGTGGTCATGCACTCAACAAACAGACAATCAAGGTGAAATGATGCAACCAAGCATGCAAGGGTTAGTACAAGCTAGGGTTTCCTAGACCTGGAGCAAAAACTGAGTGGGTCGACTCAATTTACACCCAACTCAACAACTAATCCTTCCTCTGGCTAGGTAGGGGGTGGGAGGCCCCCCTGCTTTCGTAGGGACCCAATTAAAAACCACAACACCCTTAGATCATTTGACTCTGGACCCCCAGCCTTAGATACTAGATTTCAGTAATAGTTGGTGAATTGAATGCGCTAGTTGGCCCACACAATTCGGACCCGACCAGTTGGTATCACCTAGCCCACTAGGGCAAATTATGTCTAATTAATTTTAATTAAGGCTTGGGTGAGAATGCAAGGAGGTTGTTTTGGGCCCAGGACAGGTTATGACCTCCTGCCCTAATCTAAGATTATGAAAGTGCCCTTAAGATTAGTTTAATGCAGATGATGACATTTGATGATCTTGATGCAATCTACTAATAATCAGAAAAATAAAATATTTTTGTATTTTTTATGAGGTGGCAAATTAGGTTTAAGTTTATTAAGTTTGCAAACAAAATTAGGGCTTGGGTGAGGTGATGGGGACCTCACCAGCATGAATCCCGGAGCAAGCACGAATCTTGAAGCCGCGCGAATCTCAGAACATATCCAGAATAAATTTACGATTTATCTTTTATTTAAAATTTGAATTAGGATTTGATTGGTTAGGATTTAGATATGGATAGGCTTATCTTATCCTATCTTGTATTTGAATTTGAATCATTCCTATCTTTTTATCTTGATTCAAATTCAAATGAGGGTTGGACATGTCTAAAAATACCACCCTCAGTCCTTTGTTAAAAAAAAAAAAAAAGTTTAGTCAAGTTTTGAGAATGAAAATGAGTTTTAGAAAAGAGTGGTTTTTTTATTTCACTTCGTGAGGAGAGGGTGTGAGGCCCAATCCCAGGACATGATGTGAGGTCATGCCCAATTATCCCCCTTCCCATTCCATCTTCTCTATCCCCTCGTAGCCTTTGAGATCCATCCTAGCACCTCCAAGTATCGAGGAGGGTGTAATGCCCGAGAGGTCTCTTCATTATGATGAGTTACAAAGTCCATGAGATCCAGATCCCTATCTTACATCCTCACTATTCCTTCGCCACCCATAGAAAAAAAAATACAAAAAAAAAAGTACCCTAATTTAGGTGACTTCCAGGCTCGCCAACGATCCTACCCATATCTTGTCCCTCATCAATTTTGGTATCAGAGCCCAGAAATATTAGGATATATTTTTTTCTCCACCACTTATTCCCCTTATTCCCATTATTCCTGCTATTCCAACCTTATTCCTTTTCTATTCTGGGTTTATTCCTGTCATCCAATGTTATTCCTGTTGTCTTCTTCCTTCCATCGCCCAGCACCACCGCCGGCACAACCACGCTGCAGACCCACGGACGAGACAGAGCCAGATCTACCAATTTTCACTGTCTTCGCCACCGGATCTTTCCCCCACCATCTCCACAGCCGCCGGAGACCCATTTTAGCCGCCCGATCTCCATGGTCCGCGTCTCCGCCATGCCGCCGTCCACCTCCTGTCGATGCCCTGCTGCCCCTCTTCCACAGTGACCGCCTCCCCTTGCCATGGTGACCTCCGCCGTTCGTGCCGCCATCTCCACCCACCGTGCACCCTAATCGCCGGATCTCATCCCGTCCGGAGAGATCCAAGACCAAATGGAGCCCGCTGCCTTGCTTCCATCCGGTCATCTTCAACGCTGATTTCCCTCCCGCAGTCGCTGCTGGAATCAAGCCCCTTGCACCCATGCCGCCCACCCCTTCCATCCACGCTGCCATCTCCAGGAACAGAGCAAGCCGTGACTCCCAGCCGAGATCCACCTGCTTTCCGTCGAGATCCGCCTGCTTCTTACGAGTGCGCCGACTCCTAGCCGTCGGACTCCACCTCCGCCCATGAAGACTGCTCTCCTCCTCCGCCCGATCTTCATCGCCATCTCCGCCATTTACCGCCACCCAAGGGAGAACAGCTTCACGCCGACGCCCCTGCTACCCCTTTGCCTCATTTCCTTTCAGTCCATCTACTCCGGCAGAGTTGCACAGATCGGCCCTGCTACCGCAATGCCGGATGCCTCACTTCCATCGCCGAACGCCAGTGGCCGCCGACTCCGCCGGCTACCATCCCGACCCCGCCGCCATCTCCTCCCAGCACCAACGCAGACGAACCTTCCGAAGACCTCCCCTGTTCCCTATTTTTTGGTCCGTGGAGAAGGGGACGTGCATGAAAGCAATGCCAGGTTCCTGTTGTCGACTCCAGTCTTGCACGAATTTCAAAGCTATGCAGGTTTCAAAAAGGCTTTCATTTCAACTTGAATGGATCTCAAAGCAATTCCAAGATGGTGAAGCATCGATCTCAGAGCTACATAGATTTTGACACAAGAAGCAGTGCTGCACAGATTTCAGAGTTGCACAGATATCAGAGCAGAGCTTTTTTCTGAATGGATTCGATTCTATCAAAGTCCTCGCTAACCCTGACTCGACAGAGTCGAGTTCTCCCCACCTCAGGAAAATGATGGGGACCTCACCAGCATGAATCCCGGAGCAAGCACGAATCTTGGAGCCGCGCGAATCTCGGAACATATCCAGAATAAATTTACGATTTATCTTTTATTTAAAATTTGAATTAGGATTTGATTGGTTAGGATTTAGATATGGATAGGCTTATCTTATCCTATCTTGTATTTGAATTTGAATAATTCCTATCTTTTTATCTTGTATTCAAATTCAAATGAGGGTTGGACATGTCTATAAATACCACCCTCAGTCCTTTATAAAAAAAAAAGTTTAGTCAAGTTTTGAGAATGAAAATGAGTTTTAGAAAAGAGTGGTTTTTTTATTTCACTCCGTGAGGAGAGGGTATGAGGCCCAATCCCAGGACATGATGTGAGGTCATGCCCAGTTATCCCCCTTCCCATTCCATCTTCTCTATCCCCTTGTGGCCTTTGAGATCCATCCTAGTGCCTCCAAGTATCGAAGAGGGTGTAATACCCTAGAGGTGAGAGGTCTCTTCGTTAGGATGAGTCCCAAAGTCCATGAGATCCAGATCCCTATCTTACATCCCCACTATTCCTTCGCCATCCTTAGAGAAAAAAATATCAAAAAAAAAATAGTACCCTAATTTAGGTGACTTCTAGGCTCGCCAACAATCCTACCCATATCTTGTCCCTCATCATGAGGTAAGGTTTAGAAGTTGATTAGGTTTGGTTTGATCAAGTATGCAAAACAGAATTTAGGATTTGTTTGGAAGCAGACTTTGATTTAGTTTTCGGTGCAAAAAAATTTTAGGACAGAGGAATAACAATGCAGATGATCCCTACCAAATTTCATGCAATGCAAAATTTGGATGATGATGCAAAACCCAGGGTTATCAAACTATATGCAGAAAGTTTAGGATTCTAGTTAGGGTTTCTAGGATGCCAAATTTTATAATCTTTTATTTCTGTAAAAATAATTAAAAATTATAATAATTATCAGGACTAAATAGAGAACATGTCATGCAAATTTCAACAAAAAATAAGCTCCTAAGATGGTGAACAAGACTGAATCTTAGACACCTACTGTAGTTGACAAGTTGCAGAAAAAATAGAAATGCATATTTTTGTATTTTTTGGTGAAGATGCAAGCTATCATAAACTAGCTCTGATACCAAACTGATGCGGGATGATCCTAAGACTACCATGATTATAGGAAAACTAAAATTATTTTTTTAATATTTTTTAGAATTTTAATTTGTAGGCTAGAAATCCGAAATCAAGTAAAGAATCAGCAGGCAAGTATGTAATGAAAGAAAACATCATACCCGCATATGAACTCATGCCAAAATAATAAAAGAAAGGATCTCAGAGATTAAGAAATCCCTGGTTAGGATAGCGTACCTTCAACAAATCAGAAATTAGGAGGGGGAAGGATTTTTACCAAGCAGGGATTTGAAGATTCGATCGATGAAGATATCGCACAGCACTCTGAATCGACGCCGGGAAGACAAGCCTTTAGACCTCGAATCAGTCAGCTATCTGGGATCGATCTTGGAGTCAAAGAGGGCCTCCTCCTTGAAGGTGAATACCACGAGGATCCTGCAAGCATCGGAGGATTAGTTAAAGAATAAATAAAAAGTGGAATTATGGAACTAGGGTTAGAAAGGAAGAGATTAGGGTTTTGGATATGGGCGGCTTGAAGGTGGAAGAAAGATGCCAAGCTTGGGCGACCTAGGGCTTCCTTGTCCTTGGCATCTTAGGGCTTGAAGGCCGCAAACTTGGTCAGCTAGGGCTTGGAAGACTAGGGCACTCGAGGACACTCACACCTCAACACAAGAATAATGTAACACAAGAACAATCTCAAATAAAATTCACTAGAGTTTTGATATCATGAATAAAGATTACTTATAAGAGGGGGAGGGGTGGGGTTTATATAGAGGTTCCCCAAGTCCACTCCTAGATAGGATAGGATTACAAAGTTGAAAGGGAAAGGGATTACAAGTTTGATTAAGATTGGGAGAATACACTTTGAATGAAACTAGTTCTCCTTATTCTACTTGGATTTCCTTCCTCCTTTGAATTGGTCAAAGGCTTGTACTTGGTCAAAGGGCTTGGATGCCTACATGCATTGGGCTTGGGCGTGTGGGCTTCATGGGCAGCAAGGGGCGTCCTCCTTTGAGCCTTGATGCATGGGCTTTAGGCTCTAGAAACTAGGGTGCCTTGGTATCAGCATATTCCTTGGAATTTTGATTCTAAGGTTCATGGACTTGACTCCTGGACTTTGAATCTCTTGGCCTGGGTGCCAGCATATTTCTGTAATCATGAGGTGCCTTGATCTGAGAATATTCTCTGGCATCTGGAGGGTATTAAGGGATCTGGAAGGCATTTGGGGCATCTGGGAAGGAATCTTGGACCCTGGGGTGGCAAACAAGGTCTAATTGACTGATGTGAAGGCCTCTGGCTCCTGGATGAGGCCTGGTGGAACTCCAAAACAAGGAATCCTCTTTTCTTGTACAAAAATTGAACTGGTACTAGACTAATACTGAAGTACATGACTCAATGACTGGACTAGGGTTGAGACAAATCAACTAGCCTCAACTTATTACAGACTCAATCTTACTTGATTACAAAACTTTGACACATGGCTAAGTAAACCAAATAGGGCCCAGTAATTTGTGTCTGATCCTGGTGCCCCACCAAGCATCTATCAAAGGAAGCACTAGCTTATCCAATCATAAGCCCAATCTATATCAAGCTTGATCGCCATAAAGCTAAGCCGGATGGGGGCATGTCGAAGGTCATGCATGAACTCCAGGGCAAGGGCATCATTGGTGATGTAATGTCCACTAACAAAGGCCCCCTGCTTATGGCTCATGAGATAAGGTATAATCAGCTATAGCTACTCGACCAAGTTCCTAACAAATACCTTGTAGATGGTGGTGCACAAGCTGATTGATCTGAAGTGATCCAGAGTAGAAGTATTAGACGTCTTAGGAATAAGAGTGATCAACATCTTCTTCCACTCCCCAAGGATGCCATACGAGTGAAAAACTACCCACACCACCTCGAGCACCTCTCCCCCAATAATGGATCAGTAGTGATGAAAGAAGAGATAGAAAAAACCATCCAGCCCACGGGCCTTAATCTTCCTAAGAGACCAAAGTGCTTCGTAAACCTCCATATCAGATACTGTGCAAGTCAAGTCCACATTCTCTTAAGTAGAGACACAATCTAACGACCAGGGGATCTGGGAAGAATCATCCCCACCTAGAGGCAAGGTCCATCAAGATTCGAAGAATTGGAAGATATGTCTCCTAACTTGATCATCATCAAGTACCACTATGCTGCTGCTATCCCTCAGCTACCTGATATGGTTGGTCGCCCTCTAGATCATAGTAGATTAATAGAAGAATTGAGTGTTCCAGACACCCTTCTTGATCCACTAGATCATTGACTTTTGCCTTCATAATGTCTCCTGATGTCTCGATAAGGAATGTTGCGATGAGAGCTTATGGTGGAGCTCCCTTAAATCAAACTCCTGGAGACCCCCCTCCTGATCCTCTCTCATTTGCATAACCGAGATGTCTACCTCCACCTCATTGATCCTCTTGAATATGTCATCGATCTCAAGCCGATTCCATCGCAAGAGCCTATGCCTAGCTAGCTTTAGCCTCCAGGTAATGTGGTATCTCTTATCCCCACAAATCAGCATCCTCCATACCTTCCCGATCAGATCCCACAATCTCGAATGGAAAGTCCAGAACTTCTGATGGGGGATAGGATACGGGGATTGCTGGCGAGCGTAGAAGTCACTAGGGATTATGGTAGGTTTGGGGCTTGTGAGAAGATGATGGCAGCTAGGGTTTCGTTGAGGACTAGGAGGCATGCGGTAGGGATCACACAGATATCCTTAATCACATAGGTAGGGATCACACGGATACTTTTAGGGATCACACAGATACCCTAATCATACAGCAAATCACACAGGAATAACTCAAGAAATTTCATTCATTCTAGCTTGAAAAAAATACAAGAGGAGTATTTATAGTTCACCCACATTACATGACTTGAGGGTCAAGAAACCCTGACTTGAGGGCTAAGAAACCTCAAGTGTTGGGCTTGGGCCAGGGTGCTGGGCTAGGGCGGCTTGGACTGGGGCGCCATCTTCATGGGTTGGAGGGAGTGCTCCCTTGTGGGCTAGGCGTCATGAAAGGGCCTAGGTGCCTGAAGTCCAGCTCTAGTTGGGGGACCTAGTGAATCTCCTGGTCTGCTAACTCTCCTCTTGAACATGACTTGAATGAAAACTACACGGACTAGATTGGACTTGACTGGACTAAAAACGACTAGACCTGACTAAGTGGACTCAACTGGACTCAGTTGTCTCACTTATTACAGGACTCAATTGGCTCATTTTAGTACAAGTGACTCAATACTAATGGACTCAAATAGACTCTCGGGTCCCCATCATTCTCATGGAGTGGGGAGAACTCGACTCCATTGAGTCAGACTCAGCGGGGGCTTTGAAGGGACCGAATCTAATCAAATCAAGAAGGGCTCTTAGACTAGTGGACTCATTTTAGTTCATCCTTTTTTTCAAACAAATCTCAGATTTCTTTTTTTATCAGCTCTACTCTGAGATCTGTGCAACTTTGCAATCCGTCCAGCTCTGAAAGTTGTGCAGCTTTGAGATCTATGCAACTTTGAGGAGTGTGCACGTTGAGGAGTGTGCAGTTTTCACGTTCATGTGCTTCTTCCTCTCTCGGTCCGATGCAGGGTGGAACAGAGGAGAGACTCCCAGCGGGCTTCGTTGGTGACTAGCACTGGGCAGAGGACGATGGCGGCACCGGAAGATGATGGCCAAACGGACAGGGTTCCAGTGGCTAGAGGTGTCACGCAGATCTGCGGCACAGGGAGACCTCCACGAATGGTGGCTAGGCGGAACCGAGGAGAGACTCCCGATAGGCTTCGTTGGCAATAGAATTGGGCAGAGACGGCGGCACAGACGTGGAGAAGGCCGGCATGGTGAGCATCTCGGCCAATCTCTTCGATTGGGGAAAGGTTGCAAGTTCAGCCTGGGCATGCATCCGGAGGAGTCCGGCATCGTCGTCGGATGTTTTCGGTTGTAGGCGGAGGGGATGGGTGGCCGACGAGGAGCAGGGCAGCGGTGGGGTGTGTCGGCATCGTCGGCAGTAGAAGGAGGCCAGGAAGAAATCCGACACGCTCTTCTTTCTTGAAGTCGGCAATCGTGAAAGGCAATTGCTTTCATGATCATGCACGGGGACTCTCCTTCTCACGGGCCGATGCAGGGTGCCACGAAGATGAAAATCCGGAGAAGTTCTTCGTCGGTGATGGTGCTGGGAGTGTGGCGGCTCGGGGAGAGGGAGGTGCAGCTTGTTCCAGTGACTGGTGGTGACACAGTGATGCTGGGCTCGGTCCCAAGGCCCTGTTGCAGAGCTCAACTCGTCATGGGAGTGTGTGAGCGGTGAAGAAGGATGCGGAGCCGGCATTTCTAGTGGCAGGGCATCATCGGCTTCTGGCAAGGGAGGGGGCATCGGCTGTTGGCGATGGCTTCACGGATGGACGATGCCGATGGGGTGTTAGGGGTCACAGGAGGGAAGCGGATGCCAGGCCATTGACAAACCGGAGATGGAGGCTGGCGGCTGACCTAGGTTCGAGAAGGAGTCTAGCACAAGGGGAATCTGGATGGGAGGAAGGATATGGAGCCGGGGAGGAAGAGAAAACCCTAATCCTCTAGCTATGATATCAAATTGGTGCAGGACATGATGCGGGGATTGATGGCGAGCATAGAAGTCACCAGGGATTAGGGTAGGTTTGGGGTTTGTGAGAAGATGATGGTGGCTAGGGTTTTGTTGGGGATTAGGAGGCAAGCAGTAGGGATCACACATATATCCTTAGGGATCATACAGATATCCTTAATCACTCAGGTAGGGATCACACAAATATCCTAATCACACAACAAATCACACAAGAAGAACTCAAGAAATTTGATTCATTTTAGCATGAAAAAAATATAAGAGAGGGTGGGGTATTTATAGACTCACCTAGGTTACATGACTTAAGGGTCAAGAAACCTTGACTTAAGGGCCAAGAAACCTCAAGTGTTGGGCTTGGGCTAGGCCGTTGGGCTGGGGCGGCTTGGACTGGAGCACCATCTTCATGGGTTGGAGGGGACGCTCCCCTGTGGGCTTGGCGACATGAAAGGGCCCAGGTGCCTGAAGTCCAGCTCTAGTTGGGGGGCCTGGTGAATCTCCTGGTATGCTGACTATTCTCTTGAACATGACTTGAATGAAAACTACATGGACTCGATTGGACTTGACTGGACTAAAAATGACTGGACCCGACTAAGTGGACTCAACTGGACTCAGTTGTCTCACTTTATTACATGACTCAATTGGCTCACTTTAGTACAAGTGACTCAGTACTAATGGACTCAAATAGACTCTCGGGTCCCCATCAACTTCTTAAATCAAAATGGAGGCTTAGGCATGCTCGGACCATCAATGGTGATGAGAACCGAGCAATGATCCGATGCAATCCTCAGAATATGCTACACCTAGTATCTTGAGAAACACTAAAGCTAGCTAGCTGTAGCAAGTACCCAATCAATCCTTTCCCAAACCTTGGCAACCCCCAGTCGATTATTACCTAGGTAAATTAGGATCCAAAGTAACCAAGATCAATTAGGCCTGCACTACCAATAAAGTCCCTAAACTTCATGGACTCCACGCCGTCGGTATATTACCTGCCACTCATCTTCTCGTAAGAACCTACAATGTAGTTGAAGTCCCTAGCAATACGAGATGGCAGCCTCTAGGAAGTTAGTCTAATGATCCCGTATCAAAGCACCCTTCGCTCCCTATACTCTATGCTAGTATATACATCGAACAAAAACCAAAGATCTTCGATAAGAATCTATTTCTTACCTAAAATATATTTATTTAAATACATTAAATAATATATTATATTTATGTATTATATTATAAAATTTATGATAATATAATATATCTATAATATATATAAATATACTATATAAATATATATTATATTATATATATTCATTTGACATATAAATATATATAAATATAATTAAAATAAATATATTGTATTATATTATAGGTAATAAATCGATTCTTACCGGTAAGAATTAATTTCTTACCTATAGTGTAATTATTTTAATACATTAAATAATATATTACATTTATATATTTTATTATTATATTTGTTATAATATAATATATTTATATTATATATAAACTTATAATATAAATATATATTACATTATATATAATTTATATGACATATAAACATATATAAATATAATTAAAATAAATATATTATATTATATTATATTATGGGTAATAAATATATTCTTACTAGTAAGAATCTTTTTTTACCTATAATATAATTATCTAAATATGTTAAATAACATAGTACATTTATATGTTATACTATTAAATTTATTATGATATAATCTATTTGTATTATATGTAAATATATAATATAAATATACATTATATTATATAAATTTATATGACATACAAATATATATAAATATAATTATAATAAATATATGATATTATATTAACTTTAATATATTATATTATAACATGATTCTTACCTAGAAAGGTTTTACTGCTCTGGTGCTTTAAGATCCATGCCAATGGGTGAATGATGGGTTTCAATATGAGATAATAGTCTATCTATGCTTTAGGATCGTGGATGAATGAAGGTGGGTCAGAATGCTTGTCCAAGCATATGAGCATAGCTACATGATGAAATTGAACCCGGCAAAGTGTGCTTTCGGTGTGGTGGCGGGAAAGTTTCTTGTCCTCATGGTGACCCAAAGGGGGATAGAAGCTAACCCAGAAAAGGTTCGAGCGATCCTCGACGTGGAACAGCCCACCTCCAAAAAGCAAGTCCAGCGACTCACTTGCCGGATAGCAATCCTGAGCCGGTTCATCTCGCGATTTGTCGATTGCTGCCAACCCTTCTTTAAGGCACTGAGGAAGATACACGACTTTACCTGGACGAAGGAGTGCCAAGAGGCATTTAAGGAGCTGAAGAAGACCTTGGCATCACCACTGCTGCTCTCCCAGCCAGAGAAGGGAGAAGAGCTCCTCCTGTACATGGCGGTCACTTCGAAGACTGTCAGCTTGGTCCTGGTCCGGATGGATGACAAAGGAATCCAGAGACCTGTATACTACACAAGCAAGCTGCTCCACGATGCAGAGCTCAGGTACTCTCGATCCGAGAAGTTAATTTTTGCACTAAATATGTCTGCTCAGTGCCTCAGGCCTTATTTCCAAGCGTATCCAATCGCGATCCTGATAGATCAGCCGTTGAAGGCCATGCTCAACCGACCTGACATGTCTGGATGCCTAGCGAAGTGGGCGCTAAAGCTCGGCGAGTTCGACATCACCTATCGATCGAGGTCAGCCATGAAGGTGGAGGTACTGGCTGACTTTCTAGTTGAATGTGCAGGCCTGCTGGATGAGGGGTTGGATGAGAGCCCCAAGAATCAGCAACCAGGACCTGAACCGAAAGAGAAGATCTGGGTCCTACATGTGGACGGAGCCTCTAACTCCAGTGGAAGTGGAGCTGGGCTCATCCTCGCCAATAGCAAGGGAGTCGTTGCCGAGTGTGCGCTCCGCCTCTAGTTCATCGCCACCAATAACCAGGCGGAGTACGAAGCGCTCATCGCGGGACTGAGAGTTTCCCGCGAACTGGGCATGACCAGCTTAAGGGTCTTTACCGATTCGCAGCTGGTGGCTGGGCAGGTGTCGGGTGAGTATGAGGTGCAGGACCCTCAAATGTCGAGGTACATGGAGTTAGTGCGTGCGAGCGTGGCGAGTTTTAAATGCTTCAGCGTCTCCCACATCCCGCGCGGTGAAAATGCTCGTGCTGATGCCCTTTCCTGGCTGGCAACCTTGCTGGACTCGTCATTGGGCCACGCCCACATTGAGAATCTTCAAGCCCCGAGCTATGAGACCCCTAGAGAGATCCAGCATGTCGCCCCGGAGCCTAGCTAGATGGACAAGTACATCAAGTATATCATCGACGGTACCTTGCCTGCAGATCGCATGGAGGCCGGTCTCATCAAGAGAAAGGTCGCGCATTTTGTGCTGATGGATGGCCTGCTCTACTGGAGATCCTACTCCTATCCACTCCTCAAATGTTTGAGGCCCACGGAGGCCACACTCGTGCTCCAGGAGATCCACAAAGGCATTTGCGGGAACCATGTGGGGGGCATGACTCTAGCATACAAGGCCCTCCATTAAGAATATTCCTGCAAGACAATGAGGGAGGACGCAGCCAACTTTGTCAAGAGGTGTGACCGATGTCAACGTTACACCATTGTGCAATGCCAGCCAGCTGCGCCGCTCTCCTAGCTCTTCGCCCCCTGGCCATTTGCTCAGTGGGGCATGGACCTCCTCGGGCCCTTTCCTCCCATGTCCGGGCAACGTAAGTTTTTAATCGTTGCTATCGACTACTTCATGAAGTGGGTCGAGGCTGAGCCGTTAGCCTGGATCATGGAGACGAATGTCAGCAAGTTCCTTTGGAAGTCAATCATATGCCGCTTCGGGCTTCCCCACACCATCATCATCGACAACAGACATTAGTTCGACTGTCGAGAGTTCGAGGAGTTCTGCAATGATCTTGGCATTCATCATCGCTTCACTTCGGTGGCGCATCCTCAAATTAATGGGGAGGCCGAAGTAACCAACCGGACCATCCTGCAAGGGCTCCGAACTAGATTGGATCAGGCCAAGGGAAGATGGGCTGAAGAACTTTCCAGCATCCTATGGGTGTACCACATAACCCTAAGGACGGCCACGGATGAAACTCCGTTCAACCTTATCTTCGGAGCGGAAGCAGTGATTCCGGTGGAGCTCAGTCTGCCAACATTGCATGTAGAGCAGTACGACGAAGCCAAAAACCCAGCACGGCTACTACTCAATATAGATCTCCTTGAGGAAATGAGGGACAAGACTCGAGATCGGATGGCAGTCTACCGGCAAAGGGTGGCCAGATACTACAACTCCAAGGTGAGGCCGAAGTTTTTTTGCCCGGGAGACCTGGTGTTGCGTCATGCCAAAGCCTCCCAATCTCGGGAATGCGGCAAGCTCTCTCCAAACTGGGAAAGCCCTTACAGGATGGTCGAAGCACTACCTCACGGTGCCTACTGTCTTGCCGAGCTCGATGGAACTCGATTCCCATGGATGTGGAACGCCGTAAACTTGAGGATGTATTACCAATAATGTAAGACTTCCTAAATATTAATAATGAAAATCTCTTTGGTGCAATGCTTGTTTCTATCTCGTAGGACCGTCGTCACCCGGCCTTGGGGCTAGTGAACAAAGGCGAGGCAAAAGTCCTGCGAGCAGTTCCTGAAGAACACAAAGCCCGGAGGTCAACTCGGAAGGTGGCACGGAACCCAGTTCCTCCACGAGATCCCGGACTTCAGTCCAGAAGGTGGCACGGAACCCAGTTCCTCCACAAGATCCCGGACTTCAGTCCGAAAGGTGGCACGGAACCCAGTTCCTCCACGTGATCCCGGACTTCGGTCCGGAAGGTGGCACGAAACCTAGTTCCTCCACAAGATCCTGGACTTCAGTTCGGAAGATCGCACGGAGTCTGGCTCCGGCGACCAAAGTCCTGGTACCAGAGACTTATGAAATACAAGCCGGAGGCCCTAGAGGTTCCCTTATGAAGCCTGGAGGCCTCCCAAATATGGTCTTTAACTTAGAGCCCAAGTCGAACTACAGATTGATGTTGCAGACTCGGCTCCCACGAAAAGGCAGCAAAATAAAAAAATAAAAAAATAATAGCGACAAGGAGTTCAGAAGCACCATCCACAAGCAACAAAATAAAGGAGTCGAGACAAAAAGAATGAGGAAGGTAAAAGGAGCTTCATTTCCAGCACAAGGATTTCTTACAAGCAAAAGGGACCCGACAGACCGGGTGGCCTGAAAACAAAAAAGAAGAAGCCCTATGCTAGAATATAGGCTTGGGGTCACTTCACCGGTTCCTCCCTAGGCTGGGAAGCCTCAGCATCATCGGTCGCCTCCCTAAAAGGTTGCCCGACAGTCCCCTCCTCGGTTGCTCCTTGTGCCGCAGCTCCGGCTGCTCCTTGCATCGCAGCATCGGCTGCTCCTTGTGCTGCTGCCCCCTTGGGGCTGCCTAGAGCGACCCTGGCAAGATCGAGCTCGAGAAAGAGATTGGCCACCTTTTCCCAGCAGACCCCAAAGCCCTTCAAGAACGAGTCCACGATAACCTCGGTGGACCTCGTCCCTGAACTGCTGTGAGGCTCGGAAATTAGGCACAGCCTCTCGAGCCTCCTTCTACGTGGCCTCCAACAGTGCTATGACATAGGAGGTCTTCTCCTTGATAGCTTTCAGCTTTGCCAAGAACTCGCTAACCCAGTTCTCCAGTGACCGGGACTGCCCCCTGAGATGGGAGATCTTCGCTGCATCCTCCTCGGTGCAGCGCTGGGTTGCAGCCCTCTTCTCAGACCGGGCGGACTCGAGCTCCCTGATGCACCCCTTGGATCGTGCTAGATCCTCTCGGAGAGCTTGGTTGCTCCCCCTCAGCTTAGCGCCCTTCTCCATGAGGTCCTCCACATCGACTGCGAGCTTGCCCAGCCTTCGCTCCTTTTCGGCTTCCTTCTTCGTCGAAGATGAGAGAAAGTCCCGAAGCAGGAGTACATCGGTCCCAATCTGCACCAAGGAAAGGTTAGGGCTTTTAAAACGATCCAACTGGAACATTATGAGGGAGAGACTCGATACTTACTGTGAAAAGCAACGGAAAGATCCCGAGCAGTGCGACTGCGTAGTCTCGGCCACCCCTCAGGCGACAGTCTCGGGGCTGGGCCGCATACTCCATCATCTTCTCCGCTAGACCCTGGTCGCGGATGACGGAGGCACTGCTAGGGAGCCCTGCCCCCGGTGCGGGGCGGGGCTCGGAGTTGGGCTAAGTAGGAGTCCCTCCAGTCTGAGAAGCTGTAGTCGACGAGGCCACCACCACGGTCGTGGCCACCACCATGGTCGCGGCCACCGTCGGAGCAGTGGATGCTACGGCCATCGAGGGAGGTACCGGTCGCTCCTCCTCCCTGCTCCCATCGAGGTCAACGACCTCTACGGTGGGAGTCTGATGCTGGGGTGGCACTGAGACCGTATCGGCCACCCTCTGCCCAAAGCCCAGAGTAGGCCTGGGCCCCTAGTCCGTCTCCATGCGGGCCCTTTTCGGTGAAGTCTCCTGGGCCGCGCCTGAAGCACCTCTCTTCTGGGCCCCCTCTATCAGGCTCTCCATGGAGAACTTCATCCCTAAAAAGAAAAAATATTAGATTAAAAAAAAGAAAGAAAGAAAGGAGACTCGGGGCCTCACCAATTGCCCAGATCGGGCTGACCCCCGTCTCGAACAAGTTCTGCTTTGAGAGCAGAACTTCGAGAGAAGGGACAACATCCCCTAGCAGCTGAGAATAAACCTCCTGGTCAGCTGGCTCAACCTGGGAGTTCTGGTTCGGGGACTGGTCTGGCTCGCTCCAGCCCAATCAACGTCCCGAACCGAGGGAAAGAAGAACCGGTTCTTCCATCCCTTAATTGATGTTGGGAGGTCAAACTGGAGGCACCTAGGCCGAGGGTAGAGGTAACACCAGCCATCATCGGTAGAGTATCGCTTCAGGATGAAGAGGGCCCTGAATAGCGAAAAATGGGCGACAAACCTATGGAAATGGCAGAAAATGATAAAGGCAAAGATGACCTTGATATCATTAGGAGCCAACTGGGCTGGAACAAGGCGGAAAATGGCTGAGAAATGAAAGAAAGAAAGGGTGAAGCGAAAAACGAAGTACTTCGATAAGAAAGTCCTCGTAGAACGCAACTCTGCTAGGGCCGCTCGAGGTCACTCGCTCCCTCGACCTTGGGAGAGAAAGCTGGATGGAGTCCAGAATCCCATACATGTCCCGAATCTAAGAAAGGTCATCTCCGATCATCATCGAAGCAAAGCCGGAGGGATCGGAAGGAGTCTCTACCGCCGGAGGGACGACGGCAGAGATGGGAACAGCAGGAATAGCAGCAGGGATAACAGGAGGAGCCCTAGAGGCCCTAGGAGCTTCGATGGTTATGCCGCCCGGCTGTAATCGCCTCTGGACGTCGATCGGAACGTCCTCCTCCGATGAGGAGGATGATGGAGTCCTCTGCCGGGAAGGACCGGCCTCGTCCGGGTTAGAAGAAAAACGACAACGATGACTCGAAGGAGCCATCGAGAAGAAAGAGGCGAAGGAAGGTCTGGTTCGAGAGGACTAGGATTCGAGAAGAAGCAGGGGAGAAAATATGGGTCGCAGGGCACTCACCAGGATGTTTTGGCGGAAGAATGGCGACCCGAGAGATGAAGAAGGACCGCTGCAACCGCTGGCGAGGTGTGAGAAAGCTAAGAGACCTTGTTTCCGAAAAGTCTCCTCTCTTTTCAAAACTAATCAACAACGACCGTACAGGCCCTTTATGCCTGAGCCACCGGATGAGCGCCACGTGGGAAAGCGCCCGACGACGATGCTTCGAGTCGTTGGAAACCATCTCGGGTCTGACATGGTGTAATTATGGCCCGTCGAACGTGCAGACGTGGCACCCGTACATTGGACCTCGGGTGCGATAAGCGGTGCTGTGGCAATCGAAGCAATTATTGTGCAAGATTTTTGTCCTTCCACGTCATCTCTGCATTAACTCCCTACGTCCCTGCCATGGTGCTCCGATGGGACTTGGAAGTGGGGGGCAACTGATATGGCAAGATTGCTGACGTGGAACGTATGTCAACCCAGCTGGCCGCCAGGTGGTGCCACGTGGTGTTTTCTTCCAAGCTCTCCTGCCATGTGGCTTGACCAGCGGTTGTGCCCACTTAAGTCTGAGCTCGGCACCTCTACTCCTTCGCCAGGTATCGACCTAGGTGGGGTCCACCTTAGCCGAAGTGGGCCCGCCTCTACTCCTCCACCAGGTGGCACCCCCAGATGGGTCCACCTCGGTCGAAGTTGAGCATGGCATTTCTGCTCCTTCCGTCAGGTGGCACCCCCAAATGGATCCACTTCAACTGAAGTCGAGCTTGCCTCTGCTCCTCCGCCAGGTGGCACCCCTAGATGGGTCCACCTCGACCGGAGTCGAGCCTGGCTTCTTTGCTTCTTCCGCCAAGTGGCGCCCCCAGACGGGTCCACCTCGGTTGAAGTCGAGCTTGCCTCTGCTCCTTCGCCAGGTATCGACCCAGGTGGGGTCCACCTCGATCGAAGTGGAGCTTGCCTCTGTCCCTTCGCCAGGTGTCGATCCAGGAGGGATTCACCTCGGTCGAAATAGGCCTGCCTCTGCTCCTCCACTAGGTGGCACCCCCGGATGGGTCCATCTCGGTCGGAGTCGAGCTTGGCGTCTCCGCTGTTTTCGCTAGGTGGCACCCCCCGACGGGTCCACATCGATCGAAGTCGAGCTTGCCTCAGCCCCTTCGCCAGGTGTCGACCCAGGTGGGGTCCACCTCGATCAAAGTGGGCCTACCTCTGCTCTTCCGCCAGGTGGCACCCCCATATGGGTCCATCTCAACCGGAGTCGAGCCTGGCGTCTCTGCTCCTTTTGTCAAGTGGCGCCCCCAGACGGGTCCACCTCGGTCGAAGTCGAGCTTGCCTCGGCCCCTTCGCCAGGTGTCGACCCAGGTGGGATCCACCTCGATCAAAGTGGGCCTGCCTCTGCTCCTCCGCCAGGTTGCACCCCCAGAGGTCCATCTCGATAGGAGTCGAGCTTGGCATCTCTGCTCCTTCCATCAGGTGGCACCCCAAACGGGTCCACCTCGATCGAAGTCGAGCCTTCTCCGTGGAGCATGGAAGGACCGAGGGTGCAAGCCCCGAGGATGCTGCTGAGGATGGCGTGCACAGGGTAGCACGTCCAGTATGGCGTTCCTATATCTATAACGGTGCGTATAACCTTGTTTATGCCAGTTTAAGAAGGACATCCTGATCGAGGTACCAGATCCGATGGCCGGTGACCTAGTACTCCAAAAGGGAAAGCCACGGTCAATGCCTCGAGCTTGAAGGCGCCTTCGCATGGATCGAGGTCTTACCAAGTTCTCCCTTTTGTGACAACACGGTGAACGGGACAAGCTCGCCACTTAATTCCTGACCATAAGGGGAGGCGACCTCAGGGGAACGACGAACGAACACCGCAGACCTCTAAAGCTCCCAGAGGGGGAGGATCAAGGTACCGAAACACCCAACAACCTCAAAGGGGCACCAACGGGCGAGGGGGAAGGTAAGCCACCAAGAGGGCAAGCACCCGAGAGGAGAGACGGGCAATTCTCAGATAGAGGCTCAAAGAGTTCGCTGGAGCGAATCCGGCAAGCCCGGTCGCAAGAATTGGAGTCTTGACCCCTCTTATTCTTGTCCACTTTCACTTGTCTCCTCACTAAAGATTCCTCTAAGCACGGAAACCCAGCGAGGATTCATCTCAGTGGATCTGTTCCACTTTATCGCTCGTTAACTTGACCGTTGGAGTGCCCCCACCGGAACCCCCGGCCTAGGTTTCTAACCTTGTTTTGCAGATCCGGGAGCGTTAGGATTCTAGAGTAAAGGGGACCGAGGTCCTGCGCTAACTCACAGCTACAGGCCACAGCGGTAAGGTCAGCGATGGAAATATTTTCTGCTTTCATCACGGGATATATAATGGTCAAATAAGCTAAAGCTACATCGCATACTGTTATAAGATTCGATAAAGTTAGTGACTTATTTCAAGTCCAGACTGCGAGACATAGTCCTAACATGACCAAAGGCAACAACACATAGGTGACTATTACGGTAACTAATGTTATAATAAGTATTTCTTAATATATGGTTCATATATTGATTTATGTTATGTTAAATTGTAGGTCGTGCAACTTTCGGAGCTACATATATGTGCCAGAAATGGTAGTGCTATCATTTACCTTGTTCTCATATCAGGCTGCATGTATATATATTATAATCGACTTTTATAGATATGTTGATCGATGCTATACTTTACATGACTATTATCAAACTTATGTACCTTAATTTCAACCAATTTCGCATCAAGAATATTGGTTACAGCTAAGTTGTGATAGTATCATTATATCTGATAAATCAAGGCTATGATAGAAGAGTAGGCCACGTTCCTCTAGAATTAGGAATGATATGGATATGAGAGAAATTAGCAACAAATACAGGCATACAATCTATAAGGAGGAAGGGCATGATAGATAGTTTTGTCCAAGAGTTATACATTCAAATTAGTTATGTTATGGAGGCAGTGTATCACAAGTATTTTTAGATACATCAACTTAATCTCTGTTTTATATATCATTTATTTATTAATTATGATATATATTTGATTAATATCTTTTTATTTTTTATATTTTATTGATATGCTAGGATCGGAGGTGGTTGCAGCATCGGGAATGCTTTCCTACGTTATTGGTTTATGTCATGGCTATCTATTATCTTTGAATGAGTGCAATTTTATTCTATGAATTTTGATGGTTTCTTATTTTTGTTTTAATTATAATTTTATTTTCATATGTACCGCATTTGTCTGTTGATGGTTTTTTGTTATCACTTTTATTGTACATATTTTGATTATTATGGTAAAAAAACTTTTTCCCTGTGTGTAGTAGAGTTTGAGCTTACTTAATATATTTAGTATAACTGATTGCATATTACTGATACGGATCATGGTCCATCAGATCGATTCGTATTGTACACCAGGATAGCCATCAGTCATGTTTAGCATGGAATGGTCAAGAGACTATTTTTTTACAATATCGATGTAGAAAGCTAGTTATGCACATGTCGATACTGCTTAATAGGCGCATACTACCTTACCCGCAGCATGTAGGATTTGATAGGATTACTCATGTAGGATATATACGATTAGACTGGTATTTGATTACGATGCTTGTAGAGAGTTGACATCCAGAGACACATACATTTCATTTATCACATGGAGTGCACCATCACCCTTCAAGATATCACTATTCAGTTAGGTTTGCCAATTGATGGTCTACCGGTGACATGTACTACAAGAGTAGATTGGAATCAGGTTTGTCATGATTTATTAGGAATTATTCCACCATAGGATATACTCCAGGGATCATGATTGAGTATGGTTTAGCTGGTGGATCAATTCTATGAGTTAGCCCTTAATGCTGATGAGATGCGATACAGTACTATGCTATATCGTATATTTTATAGCAAATGGGTAGGTGTTTATTTATGAATAAGTTTGAAAGTCTAATGTATCTCATGTTTCTATCCTTATTTGAGAATTTTGAGACTGCTAGACATTATATTTGAGATAGTGCAGGGCTTGTATAGTTGTATAAAGAGATGTGACGAGCAGGAGAGATACTCATGATGTAGTTGGACCTCTGTTACTACTACAGTTATGGGCATGGAACAGATTTTCGATCCTAGCACCCCATATATTAGTTCGGCAGGTTGCAGATTTTATGATAGATTTAGATGATGGTGGAGCTGGTTTGCCATAGGGTCCGTTAGGGATACGGTGAGTATTAAATATATCATAATTTATGACTAATCATATTTACTGAGTTATATAATTCAGTTATTATATTTGATGTGCAGATGGAGATATAATTTTTTGATCACGGAGGTACCTACACATATTGTCTCTTCTTATCAATATTTACTCGATCACCTTAGATCGGAGTAGGTAAGGATTACTATTTTATTTTTGAAGGGTTAATATTCTTTATATTTTTTGTTTTATATCTTATGCTTCACATTTTTTATAAATAGATGATATGGCCGGTATATACTCCTGATATTTTTGTGTAGTTACCAGATTATTGCCTGCATGGTCAGGATATACAATGTAACCAAGTTCCACTTATATATTTTCATATCATAGAATGACACTTCGCTGATAGGGATGGCAATGGGCCGGGTTCGAGCCGGGTGTATAACTATCCAAACCCAAATACTCAATAAACTATCCAAACACGGCCCAAATACTATCGGGACTGAGTTTTTTTATCCAAACCCATCTCAATCGGGTATCGGGTAATTCGGATTTACCCGGCCTGAATTCAATTAAGTCATATTAAATATATTTTTTTTATTTTTGTCAACTTTAAAATCATCTACCATTTTATAAATTATATATATATTAAACAAATAAAATTTAACTACATTTGTAGTTCAATAGTATTTAATTTCATATTCAAAATAAAATTTAAATTATCTTAAACAAATAAAATTTAACAAGACTTAATTCAATACTTCTGAAGTAAATAAAAAAAATATTAATTATATATATTTAAATATAAAATAATTTGGGTCGGGTGTATATCTATCTAATTCCGGTTCAAATCCAAAGTTAAGCATTCGAGTTTTACCCAAACCCGGTCCAAACCCCATCAAAGCATTGACTACCTAGCCCAATCAGGTCGGGCCCGGTGGGTATCCATGAGTTTGGATTTTGTTGCCATCCCTATTTGCTGATAAAGTATTGCAGCAATTCGGGATCTGATAGATCGTACCAGTTCGGTGTGATATAGATATTGTACTATACCATATCGATCTTAGAGGATGAGTCGATCGGGACCGATTCATCACTCATCAGCATTATATTCAATTTTGGATGTGCTGTTGGGATTATGTTATAGACGGTGCTATTGTTGATGATATCATGGATTATCACGATCCATATTTATAGTAGTATCGTAGCATCACTCGACGATTTATCAGTCATGATGGTACAATGTATGATTACTTGATAAAAAAATAATTTTTTTATATTTATCGTTGTTAAGAGATACTTATTTTATTTTGCATAACTTATTACATGTTTATAAATTTCAGAGTGGTGGCATCATGATAATACATCATCATGCCCAGCGAGGTTCCATATCCATGGCCTCACAGTCTATTTAGGGGATATATCATTCTATCCTTCATATTGTTGGCGAGCGTGCATGTATCCTGTTAAGATCATTTGCTTAGGATATCGGTAGAGAGGACGAGACTCTTTCATCTTTTTTGTATGCATCATTATTGGGAGCACCACCTCTAGCCCAGCATAGACAAGGTACTCAACGATGTAGTACTCCGTATCTGATACTAGAATTCACTTCGTACATGTCTACGGCCAGTTATCTTCATGAGGACATGGGACAGTTCACACTTGCTCAGGAGCTATTGTACATTTTGCTTATACTACTGTACCAGACTACATGATAATCATGGTTACTTAAAGATACGGAGGGGAGTATATAGGTGAGAGATCGACACAAGAGATAGCTAGACAGCAGGCATTCACTGATGTAAATCATCTGACAGAGCATCAGGAACCGACTAAAGTGGAACCAATGCCTTGTCGGAAGCAACCTACATGTAAGAGAAGATGATCACCCTACGGGACTTAGGATCTTTATTTTTGATTTATTTATGTATTATATTTATGTAATTTTATTATGAAATATTATATTTGCTACTATTGATTTGAATAAAAAATAATTTTAAATTTTCTTCATCAAACTTTTTTTTGCTCATTTAATATATTAAATCTCTTAAGCAATTAATTTTAATTTCATCGATGTCATGGGATTCTTTTAATTATATGTATTTTAGGAAGGGAGTAAAAAAAGATAATTAGAATCTCAAACAAATTATAACTTTTAAAATTAAATATAGTTAAATGCAATATAAGTAATCTATAAAAAAAAATTATATTTTAATAATATTATAAATTATAATAATTTTATAATTATAATAATTAAATATTAGGGGTCAATTGAAGTAAACATCTAATACCGTTTGCATATATAATAATAATAATTTTTATTATTTTTATATGTGTACTTATTTATAATTAATTAAAATGTTATGTGCATATTAATTTTAAAAAATAAAAGGGGTCGAAGAGGATGGGGAATCACATATTTGTGCTACTGAAGCAAAAAAAAGTGGGATAAAAATTCACTAACAAAAATAAATATTTAATATATTGAAATAATACATCATAATGTAATATACTAATATGTTTATTACATTAATTAATATGAATCAAC
Organism: Areca catechu; assembly: GCA_021397845.1. Classification (NCBI taxonomy): domain Eukaryota; kingdom Viridiplantae; phylum Streptophyta; class Magnoliopsida; order Arecales; family Arecaceae; genus Areca; species Areca catechu. The sequence continues at coordinate 126,994,910 of CM038038.1, read as the reverse complement.
TATTATAATAAAGATATTGTAATGTATCTATAATTAAAAATATATTATATTTATAATATACTATAATATAATATATTAATATATTTACTAATAATGTAACTAATTAATATATTTACTGAATTTGTAATATAAAATCATTTTTATACAATATTTATTCTACTATTCATGTTATTATAAAAACTCAAGTTCTTATAATACTTTTATACTTTTATAAATTTTGTTATTTTTTAATTAATAATTTTAAAAAATATTTAAATAATGTATACAAATTATACTTATAAAATTTGTATTTTTTAATTATTAATTAAAAAAGAAGTTAAAATCACGGGTGGACACATGGTAGCCAAGATATAATGGAAGGAGTAGTAAATAATTATAAATAATTTATAAATACTTATAATATATATATATTTTAATTATTAATTACAAAAAAGTTAAAATCGTAGAGGGATATGTGGTAGCCGAGATATAATGGTATCAGTAGTAAATAATTATAATAAATAATAAATAATTATAAATAATATATAAATGCTTATCAAATATATATATTTTAATTATTAATTAAAAAAGAAGTTGAAATCATAGGCACAAACTATGATTTCACTTTGAGTGAAATCGTAAACCTGAGATTTTACTAGTGAAATCGTAGTTTAGATCAGTGATTTCATAATGACATGACCTCCATTTCACCCTCAAATATCTATTTTAATAATTATATTTAAAACCATTCTAATTTAATAAATACTTATTAAAATAGCATTACTTTCTTTAAAAAACTATATAGGTGAGCCCCCTTCACCCCCACCCCCAAAGTGAAGATGGGGGCTCTTTTCGGTCCATATATAAACCGTTTCGGATCAACGACCGGCTTTACTCTAGACGGCCGAAACCCTTTTTTTTCCCTCTACCCTCTCACTTCGCTCGTCCGACGGCTAACGTTTTCAGCCCTCCGGAGAAAACTAGGATCCGACGGCTCTGTTCTATAGCCTTTTTTTTTTTTTTCTCCCCTTCTTCTATAGCCTTTTTTTTTTTTTTTCCTCCCCTTCTTCACTCGTCCGACGGCAAGGGTTTTCAGCCCTCCGGAAGAAAAGAGAAAATTAGGGTTCGGTTCCTCCCGAACGTAGCGCTTCTCGGCATCTTTCAGGTTGCCGGTTTTATCTTATGTTTTCTCCTTATCCCTCGACAATTCCATTAATTTATAGTTTCTTACTCTCTCTATATATTTTTTTCTTTTTTGTGCTACTATCTAGCGTTGTCCTTCGGAGATTAGTATCTCTTACGAAGAAGATGGCGGAGGTGGTTTCCATGGCCGATATCGAAGCAACTTCTCAGCGTCGTGGAATCGATCTATCTTCAGTTGATCTGGATTCCATCCAACTTCCACTTGGAGAGGATTTTGGCATCAGAAGGTAAGTTGAAAAGTTTGAACCAAAATTTCTGTTCTTTATATTTATGAACAATTTTGTCCGCAGAATTACCAAAAGCTTCAAATATTTTTGTTAAAAATTAAATTTTGAAGCGATGATAAGGATCTCTAGGCCTGTTGAAGAAAACTCTAAACTAGCTCTAACCTAGCTCGTTTTATTGTTTTGTGTTTTTTTCAATCTCATTCATAGAATTAGTGGAAGTTACATTGTATTTTGTTTACTGCATAGCTATTAAAGTTTTGTGATTAAAAAATTTGAACTTTGCAGTGATGATGATGAGGATCTTCACCAGGAGGATCCTTTGGAATTTGAAGCTGGGTTTGGGAATGTCATTGTAGTGGATAATTTGCCAGTGGTTCCTCCAGAGAAATTTGAGAAGCTTGAGGGAGTTATCCGGAAGATATATAGTCAAATTGGCATGATAAGAGAAGGAGGACTTTGGATGCCAGTGAATCCAGAAACACATAAAACTCTAGGATATTGCTTCATCGAATACAATACCCCTCAGGTAATTTGCACCAAAATCTAGAAATTTTATTGTTTTTCTTTGATATTTTTTCCTATCACATGCACTTGATTTGATTTTTTTCCTATCACATGCACTTGATATTCATTTTTATGTTATTATTGTCATTGATTGGGATATCGCTGTCCATTTAATTGTGACTCCCCCAACCTTTCTTTTGTCATGAAAACAGGAGGCAGAGCTTGCGAGGGAAAAGACAAATGGTTATAAGTTAGATAAATCACATATTTTTGTAGTTAATTTGTTCGATGACTTTGAAAAGTATATGAAGATTCCTGATGAGTGGACCCCTGCTGAAATCAAACCATACACTCCTGGGGTAAGCTTCTTTAGTATTGTCTTGAGTTTATTTTTAGGGTATCGAGGGAGCATCATCTGTTTTACATTGTGAAGTAAAGTAATATCCAAATTTGTCACTTGAGGCAAAATATGAAAATAATTGCATCCTCTAGTAAGACTTGCAACCAAGCTTAGCTTTACTTATGTTGTTTTTTATTGCCTGTTGCATTGTAGGAATTTTTACCATCCTTCACCATTTCTTTATTTTTGTAGCGTGATATTGAACTAGGATCTGTATAAAGGGATAAAAGTTATATTTTGTAATTCAAAAAAAAAGTTTCTGACATGATGCAAATTCTTGTGGCAAGACATGCTGATATAAGGGAATGTTAAGAAGCGTTTCTCTTTTCTTTTGGCTATTGTGATGATATTAAGTAATATAAAAATATGTATCTTTTGGGAAGTCATGCAACCAAGCTTAGCCTGATTTAGGTTGGTTGTTATTGTCTATTGCTTTAATAGGGATTATCTGCATCCTACAGCACTGCTTTATTTTCTTAGGGTGATATTTAACTGGTGTTTGCATATAGGGAAGTGAATGAAATTCATAGCTTGGATTCATTAAAGAAAACAATTGACATGTGTTCTTACGTGATACAAATTCTCTTGGCAAGACATGCTGATGTGACAAATGTGAACAGGTGCTTCTTATATCTCTCACTGTTCTTTTTTTTTTTTTTTTTTTTGTCGGGGGAGGGGGTGGGGTGGGGTGGGGTGGGGGGCTATGGCGATATTAACCAACAGTCGTATATTGAAAGATCTGGTAATGCTGTTTTAGTCGTTGACACTTGGTAGTGGTGAGAAACAGGAAGGTTATTTAGAGCATTTCCTCGTTTCTAATATGGCAGCAGTTATTTCAACAGTGGTGCAAACTGTGCATGAGCTAGCCTGGTCTTCCTTGTAGCATTGGCCCACACGTACACAAAAAAAGGAGCAAGTTTTGTACAATCAATGGAGATAGGACTTGTTAAGAAACTGGTGCTAGCTACTTAGGTCATGAGTTGGTGGGAAAGCGAACGGAGCAAGAAGGGAAGTATTTAGGAAGGACACTTTATTCTAACATTATGTAAATGGAATGAAGCACCTATGACTATTCCTCTATGCCCTTTCTCCTCCTTTATTCTCTCTCATTTCTCCTCCATCTTCGTATGCTCCCTCTTATTTGATTTTGATAATGGACTGCTGCATGTCGATTAAATCTAGCCAGATGACTTAGAGTGTGTTTGGCGTTACTTTATAAAAAAATAATTTTGCAACTTTTAAAGCAAAAAAATTGCTTCCTAGAAAAGCAAGTGCTTGGCAACAATATCTCAAAAGCACTTCTACAAGAAGAAAAGTCAAAAAAGTGGTTTTAGGAAAAGCTAGAAAATCTAGTTTTTGGCTTCCCCTTTTATGAGAAATTTTTAAAAAGTAGAAGCAAAACAAAACACGCCCTTAACAAGATCTCTTCTATCATGACTTGAATTCTGTTAAAATTGTCACATATTCTACTAGTTGCCACTGGTCCATGACCTTTTTTAGGCAGTATTTGATATGTTGGGGTTTTAACTGATAAATGATTATTGTATAAACTTTTTCTTTAATGTTGGAATGGGCATATCCATGGTTTCTTTGTGGACATATCACAAGTAGTGTATTGCAATTAATTGTTCTACTCACCCTATCAACAAGGCTCTCCATGGGACATTTGCCTTGCCTTTTTTTCCTTCTTCTTGATTTACATTTGTTCTTGCGAACATGGTTGAAACTCAGTCATTGGACATCTGTTATTTATCCATGAATGAGGCTGGTTTCTGATCGAATTCTCATTGGAATATTCTGCACATGGTATTTTGTATTGGGGTTCATGGTCTGTGTCCTAGGGTGGGATTGGAATTTTTATTTTTTGGGGGGGTGGTCAACCAGGTGATTAAAGTTGATTAAGTGGATCTAATATATAACATTTATTCAGAAAAAAATCATTATTATTTTTAAAAAAAGTTTTAAAGAAACATGAAAGATGAAATGCATATTTTCAATCTTTGAAAAATGTTTGGAATGAGGAAAAGGTGGGTTATTATTCCCACTTGTGATAATCAATGATACATTCCATTCTGGAAGTAACTTGTACCAATTTGACTAGCACAGAGGGCAATCTCAGGCTATTGCCAGGTTTGGTTCAATAATTGATAGTCAAGATAACCTTTCCCTGTCCAGAAAGTAATTACCTTCGGTTGGTGGATAAGCCGTGTACCCTGTCATGACGCAAAAAAAAGCGGTGCACCCTTGGCCTTGTACCCATTCCTGATAAGTTATTTTTATCATGGTCAATATATTGGTAACTCAATTGTCAAATATCAAGCTAGGTGCATGTTGATGCATACTGAATTCAAAGTTCTTGCTGGAAGTGTGATGATGGTGTTTTTAAACTTGCAAATGCTTTGTTGCAGGAAAATCTACAGCAGTGGCTAACTGATGAGAAAGCTAGGGATCTATTTGTTATCCGGGCTGGTACATATACTGAAGTTTTTTGGAATGACCCCAGGCAGTTGATGCCCGACCTTGTTTATCGTCGCCAGGTAAGCATTTGTTATACTCCCAAATTTTCTGTACTGTATAATTCTCTTCTAACAACAAGATACTCGTTTTATAAAAGTCAGTGAATGTATGATAGCATAGTCTTTTTTCTGATAGTTGGACTCATCAGGGAGCCAAGAATATTTTATCACCTAGAAACTTAGTGCTGCTGATTTCCATGTGGTGATCATGTCTTGTTAGCTGTTGCTGCTGCTGCTGTTACTGCTTTTTCTTCTTCCTCCCTCCTATGTGGGGCTCATTTATTTGCTCTGATAAACTTTAAGCCTGGCTTTCATAGTTGAGCAGAAATAATTTCATCTTATGCATGTTTTATCAATGAAACTGTCATTGTACAATAATGTCGTACATCCACCAGAAACTTACAAATTTGTCTGTGTGCTATCAGATTAGTTATATATCTTATTTTGGTTTACTTTTTGCTTGAATGACCATTATGAGGCAGATAAGGATTAGTTCTCATCTTCTCTATTTGGCAGTACTGGACAGAGAGTTTTGTGCAATGGTCTTCTCTTGGAACATTCTTGGCAACAGTTCATAGGCAGGGTGCTGCTGTCTGGGGTGGTGCTACGACGTTTAACCGATTAATGCGTTTTGCCCATCCACAGGTTGTTAATATATGATACTTTATTTAATTAATGTTATTTATTGATTATTTGCTTAAGTTGAGGCTGTTATTCACATTCAACAGGTCAAACTTATTGATTTCTCTCCTGGGGAGAAATACTTGGTTACATACAGTAGCCATGAACCCAGCAATCCTCGTGACACACATGTGAGTATTTATATTTGTTTTCTTTGCTTCTTGTTCTTCTACTTCACATTCTCTCTTCCTGTACTCTTGGTTGTGTCTGATGTCCCCAAGATTTTCTTTTAGAGAGTGGTGCTAAATATTTTCGATGTGAGAACCGGAAAAGTGATGCGAGACTTCAAAGGAAATGCAGATGAATTTGCAACTGGTGGAAGTGGTGGTGTTTCCGGAGTTTCATGGCCCATATTTAGGTAATTTTAATTTATACAAGTGCATCTGCACTCGTGGTATGTTCACTACTGTAGGTCCTCAAGTGATGGTCCTTATGAATGCTTCCAATTTCAGGTGGGGTGGTGGCAGAGAGGACAAATATTTTGCTAGGATTGGGAAGAATGTAGTTTCTGTTTATGAAACCGAGACTTTTACGCTGATTGATAAGAAGTCTTTGAAAGTCGAAAATGTGGTGGACTTCACCTGGTCCCCTACTGATCCCATAATAGCCTTGTTTGTTCCAGAGTTAGGTGGTGGAAACCAGCCTGCCAGGGTAATTTGGCGTTTCTTCAGTTGTTTATGGTTTCCATGTAATTCAGTGAACTTAAGGAATTCTTTTTTGTCAACAGGTGAGCCTTGTTCAGATTCCTGGCAAAGAAGAACTAAGACAGAAAAATCTTTTTAGTGTCAGTGACTGCCAAATGTATTGGCAGAGCAATGGAGAGTACCTTGCTGTTAAGGTTGACAGATATACCAAAACAAAGAAGAGCACCTATACTGGCTTTGAGCTCTTCCGTATTAAGGAAAGGGATATCCCAATAGAGGTCCTTGAGCTTGACAATAAGAATGACAAGATAGTTGCCTTCTCATGGGAGCCTAAAGGCCACCGATTTGCGGTCATCCATGGTGACAGTCCTCGGCCCGATATAAGCTTTTATTCAATGAGAACTGCTCAAAATGCAGGCCGAGTCTCAAAGCTTGCAACTCTTAAGGCCAAGCAGGCTAATGCACTCTATTGGTCTCCTGCTGGTCGTTTCATTGTACTTGCAGGGTTGAAAGGTTTCAATGGCCAATTGGAGTTCTACAATGTTGATGAGTTGGAGACTATGGCGACAGGCGAGCATTTTATGGCCACTGACATTGAGTGGGATCCTACGGGAAGGTAATCTGTGGAAGTTCATTTTATTGTGGATGCATTAATTAATTTTCGACAAGTTCATTCTGTTATGGATGCATCAATTCACTTTCTAGGATTTAGTTTTTTTTTACAAAGTGAATAAGTGTATAACAACTTGCAACTATGTAGGTATGTTGCGACTTCTGTTACTTCTGTCCATGAAATGGAGAATGGTTTTCATATATGGTCCTTCAACGGGAAGCTGCTATACAGAATCCCAAAGGATCATTTCTATCAGGTAAAGACGACTCCTAGTCCTAGGCATGAACAAAGTTTCATTTGGCCTCTGTTATTGTGCGACCTAACTCTTGGATTTTTTTTGTTAAAATTAACTGTAATGAAACAGTTCTTATGGCGTCCAAGGCCACCATCACTCTTGAGTGCTGAGAAAGAGGATGAGATTGTGAAAAACCTGAAGAAGTACAGCAAGAAGTATGAGGCAGAGGATCAGGATGTGTCCTTGCAACTGAGCGAGCAAGACAGGAAGAAGAGGAAGATGTTGCAGGAGGAATGGGATGCGTGGGTGAGCAAGTGGAAGCAATTACATGAGGAAGATAGAGAGCTTAGGTTTGAATTGCGTGATGGGGAGGCTAGCGACGAAGAGTTCGAGTATGAAGCAAAAGAAGTGGAAGTAGAAGAAGTATTAGAAGTGCAAGAAGAGGTTGTTTCATTTGATTTGGATTAAGAATAAGTTTTTTTAATACGAATCAATTACATGAGGAAGAAAAAGGGAGCTGAGGGCACGGTTGTGCGATGGGGAGGCTAGTGATGCGGTGGTGGAAGAGAAGTGGAGGTCCAGGTTTTGGCGGTTAAGGAATTTGTTGCTTTTGAATTGGATCGCGTCCTAAGTGTGATTTTGATCATCCGAGGTTTTGAACCAGTTTGTATTCAAATTTCACATAAACCTAGGGATGTCAACTAAATCTGTTCACAATTTCTTATCGGGAACTTAATACCTGGTCATTTCCAACTGGATTTTAATCGTGATTTTGATCATCCAAGGTTTTGAACCAGTTTGTATTCAATTTTCACATAAAGCTAGAGATGTCAACTAATACCTGGTCATTTCCAATTGGATTTTAATCGTTTGGCCATTATCATTTAATTTGTAGTCCTACACATAAACCAAGAGACATCATTGCTTGTTGGTATGGTATTGCCCAGAAGAAACATTTCTTCGAGGGGAGCAACTTCTTTACTGTTCAGGAAAGCTGCTTTTCATTCTTTGTTGTAGGATTTTTTTTATTGATTGTGGGGAGCTGCTTTGTTATTTATCCATCATGTCTATCGTAAAGCAAATTGCTAATTGGATTGTCTCTTTCATATTCTAGCATTTTGGAGATATGCTTTGGATTTGTTTTGGATTTGCTTAGGATTTGTATTCGGTCTATTAAGAAATATTTTATATTTTTAATTTTTTTAGTTATAGTCGTACGAGACTTGTATAAATGTTTCATCTTAACAAAAAAAAAATTTAAAATTAAAATCTAGTTATAAAAGTAATTACTAGGATTGGAAAAAAGAGGATGGTAGGGACAGTGTGATGTTGGTGTCTAGTCTCCTTCAAGATAATCCTGAGAAATAAGATGGTGAATTGATACCTAGTGGAGAGGTGCCAGATGGTGAATTGATACCTAGTGGAGAGGTGCCAACTGGGGGCCAAAACGATTTGATTATTCCATAATAATTAGGCAAGAATCAAATATATGTTTTCGATAATCTTATCTGATTGAAGCCAAATTCTATATTTCAGATCTGATTTCTTACCAGGTAGAACTTGAATGAAGCTATATTCAAATCCAAAGATTCAATAACTTGAATATGTACGCACACTGTTTATACAATATATTAAAAAATTAGGAAATACAAATATGATCTGCTTCCTGATTTGTGCTAATTTCTTTTCTTCATGTCTTAATTTGTGCTCTTTTCACTTGCATGCTCTCTATAATTCTCCCATTTCAATTCCAAAATCCAGTTGACACTTTCTTTTTTATTTGATTCCAAAAACATAATTGGAAACTTAAATTTATCCCTGGGTAATTGAACTTTTCAAAATCAATAAGGAACTGGCGATCGTATTTGAAGGCAGAGAAGCAAATACGATAAGGAACTATTGGTCGTTCTTGAAGCATTTATCTTTTCTTTTCTTTTTTTAATTGGTTGGTAATTTGTTGTAAGATAAGTTAAGTGGCTGCTACAGTATATGCTCCTAGGTTTAATTTCTGGGCCTGTTCTGTTCTAAATTTTGTAGCTGTAACAAATGAAATAGATTGTGAAGGGTAGCCAATTGTATGTACATTTTTTTAAAAAAAACTTAATTATCTAAAATTATTCGAGCTCTCCTTGGAAAGAAGCTAGCTACTCTTTCCTGGTGAGCTCTCCATGGTGCAACCAGGATATTTTCAGTGCGTCAATAATGGACCTCACAAATTCCTTGCATCATCGTTGGCCATCGCTAAGGCTACATTTGGTAGCCTACATTAATGCATTTGATAATTTTTTTTTTAATTTTTTTTATACTGTGATATTATGGATTAGACTCGTACTAAAGTGATGTGAATGTCCGTCTAAAAAAAAAAAAAAAAAAAAAAAAGAAAAAAAAAAAGAGAGAGAGAGAGAGAGAGAGAGATAAGAAGCCGGCACGTGTTTGCTCACATATAACATCTACTTCTCTCATGGACCAAACAAGATGGCATGAAATGGGCCATGGCCTAGCCCAAGCTTTTATTGCACGATTGTTGTTGCCATTCTAAGCCATTTTTAACCAAAATCTACTGTAAGCCATGCAGAGGAACTCTAACTCGGGAGAAGAGTCTTAAAAAACTCTTAGAAATCTTCACAGTTTGGAGTGGTATTGCAATATTAATTTCAATAAAAGAAGAAAATTTCTGCACTCTTTGTTGTCTTTTTAAACATTCATCGTGCAATTACCTTGAAGATTTCTTCCTCCTGGATACAACGGCAAGCCAGTCGGGGGGCGCATCCACAAATGAGAGACCACCACTGATCAGCTGGCCCATTAGTTTCGTCTTTAACAAGTTTTTCCCCTTCATCCTTCCTTTCGTCTCCATCCTTGACCTTCTGGCATATGCATGGAAACACAAATTTGAATAAAGTTTTAATAGAAAATATGTTATATATCAAGAAGCAACAAGTGGATGTGCTTTTAGGAATGCCTCTATTTAAAGATCTCCCAACTCAAAGCAGTAATTATATGTTATGCTGTTGAAGACTATCATAATGTAAGGCTCCATCCAAAAAAAAATTAATTAGGAGGTATTATTTAGATTTTTTTAATTTTATATAAATATTGAAGACCTTTTCATTAAATAACTGATGTGAAATTAAAATACACTATATGGGTCGACCTTATAATGATTATAATGTTTGCAAAGCCATCTCTCTTTGGGAAGAAGTTAAACAGTGAATACAAAATGCTGTTTGCGGAGCTCTAATAATGAGTCAACACGGTGAATTATTAAAGCCGTTGGTGTTGGAAAAAGTGAATAGAAATTTTTTACTCCTAAATTATTTTTTGGGATGGAAAACTATCATATGGAAAGGGAAACTATAATGTGGAATGGAAACTATCTTATGGGATGGAACTTTGGTGCTATATGGAAAGATCAGAAAAAGAGAAGGACGTAATGTGTAGCATCATGCGTATGCGACGGGCGACAAGGACGTAATGGGCGCTTTATAGGCGCACTTTGCGAGGAGCTTGAGGAGCCTTTAAATTTTTCCTAATCAAATAGCTCAGACGGTTGAGATTGATTGGCACCAGATCAAGGTTGCAGGGAGGCGAGTCAGCTCGGTTCTGATGGGAGCCGACTCGGATGACTGGCCGAGTTGACTCGAGTGGTTCGAGCCGACTCGGATCCACAGAGCGTTAACATACGGTCTGCACGAGTCGACTCGAGGGGTTCGAGCCGACTCGGATCTACAGAACAGTAATATGCAATTTGGACGAGTCGACTCGAGGGATTCGAGCCGACTCGACCAGGGTGCTCTCTGCAGCAAGGAGTCGACTCGAGTGGTTCAAGCCAACTCGGATTGACAGGATTTCAGAATCGCGAAACAACGGATCATGTGTCTGGAGGCGTAATCACGCGTCCGTTTACGGATCAACATTTCTTCTGAGATCAGGGGTGCCATCGGATCGTGAAACGATGCATTGAGAAGCGCGCTGATCACGTGATCTAGAGATCACGGTATGAATCAACGTATCATGGCATCCAATCGTGATTGAAGAAACGTATTGATCGCGTAAAGGCATATCTCACTACGAAAAAATATCGGAAACTCCGTCCGATAAAATCAGAAGATTGCTTCCAAGGGGCACCTTAAGGCTATAAATAAGTCCTCATTCTTCATTCAATTCATTCCAGTTTTTTTGTTTTCTTCCTTCTCTTAGGTATTTGCATACTCTGAATAACAGAGTATAGCTATAGTGCATCTTAAGTCTCTCAGGCATTTGCATATTCTGAAAACAGAGTATATCTATAGTGCATACAAAGAGAGAAAATCATTCATGGTTCGTATTTTTGATAAATTGTAGTGCTACTTTTACCAGAAGAAGATCGTTGTATCCTGGGAGACAATTGTCATAAAATCGTAAGCACCATTGCGGGACGAAATTGTCTTAAGAACATAGAGTGTTGATATGGCCGTTACGTTGACGTGGCTTGTCACAGGTTCCGCCGGCATGGTCCGAACCACGTGGATTTTTTTCGGCAGAACGGGATCAGCGAGCGAGGTCGGATGCGGGTCGACCGAGGTCGAAGTCGAGCACTCCTCTACCGCTCCGCCAGGTGTCTGCCCAGGAGGGGTCCACCTCGACCGAAGCCGACTGCCCCTTTCTCCCTCGCCAGGTGGCGCCCGGAGATGGTTCCACCTCGGCCGAGGTCGAGCCGGGCCTTCCTGCTCCTTCGCCAGATGGCGCCCGGATATGGACCCACCTCGGTCGAAGTCGAGCGCTCCTCTGCCGCTCCGCCAGGTGTCCGCCCAGGAGGGGTCCACCTCGGCCGAAGCCGGCGGCCCCCTTTGCTCCCTCGCCAGGTGGCGCCCGGAGATGGTTCCACCTCGGCCGAGGTCGAACCGGGCCTTCCTGCTCCTTCGCCAGATGGCACCCGGATACGGGTCCACCTCGGTCGAAGTCGAGCACTCCTTTGCCGCTCCGCTAGGTGTCCGCCTAGGAGGTGTCCACCTCGGCCGAAGCCGGCTGCCCCTTGCTCCCTCGCCAGGTGGCGCCCGGAGATGGTTCCACCTCAGCCGAGGTCGAGCCGGGCCTTCCTACTCCTTCGCCAGATGGTGCCCGGATACGGGCCCACCTCGGTCGAAGTTGAGCGCTCCTCTACCGCTCCGCCAGATGTCCGCCCAGGAGGGGTCCACCTCGACTGAAGCCGGCTGCCCCTTGCTCCCTCGCCAGGTGGCGCCCGGAGATGGTTCCACCTCGGCCGAGGTCGAGCCGGGCCTTCCTGCTCCTTCGCTAGATGGCACCCGGATACGGGTCTACTTCGGCCGAAGTCGAGTACTCCTCTGCCACTCCGCCAGGTGTCCACCCAGGAGGGGCCCACCTCGGTCGAAGCCGGCTGCCCCTTGCTCCCTCGCCAGGTGGCGCCCGGAGACGGTTCCGCCTCGATCGAGGTCGAGCCGGGCCTTCCTGTTCCTTCGCCAGATGGCGCCCGGACACGGGTCCACCTTGGCCGAAGTCGAGCGCCCCTCTGCCGCTCCGCCAGGTGTCCGCCCAGGAGGGGTCCACCTCGGCCGAAGCCGGCCCTGCGTGGTGAGGCCTCCGGGAAGCAGGGGCATGAGTTTCGAAACCACCACTCGGGCAGCGCGCGCCGTACCTCGTGAGGAGCGCCGAGACGGTCAGCAGTGACGCGCGAAACATCGTTTACATTGGCCCGACGGGTTCCGCGACCGAGAAGCGGAGTCCTGACAGACAGGAGCCAGCAACAAACGTCGTCAATGCCTGGGAAGAAGAGCGCTCACGCTCGGCCCAAGGCCTGGCCGGTGTCCTCCCTCTCCCCTTTTCTCGCTGGGCTCAGCAAGCAAGACAAGGAGGCCACCGGGTTCCTGGACCCGAAGGGGAAAGGAAAAAAAGAGGGAGAGAGGAAAAGGTGAAAGCGAAGAGGAAACCTCCCGGGGGCGGGAGGCCGGAGGCAATGTGATGGGATAAAAGGATGGGAAGAGAGGATAACCAGGTAAGGGAAAAACATGCTGGAAAAAATAAAGGCACAAAGAGTAGGATCCAGGGACCCGGGAGGGGAGTCCATCGGCGTAAGCTCGGTGAAGGAACTCGGCCCAATTTCCACTCTTCCAAAGATCTCTTTTGTTAAGATCTTCTCTAAGTCTGGGGCTCCTTCGGGGACCCACCCTTAGGGATTCTGTTCCATCCCGCCGTTTTCTAACTTGACCGTCGGAGCTCCCTCGCCGGGATCCCCGGCCAGGATTTCTGACCTTGTTTTGCATGATCGGAAGCTCGGAGACCTCGAGGTGAGACGGTCCGAGTCCGGTACCAGCTCTGAAGCTACAGGTCACGATGGCGAGATCGGCAACAAGTATAATTCTAGACTCGATTTTATCAATTAGATAGCTATTATTCATATATATCTATCAAAAGTTGGCTGCATGGTGGGCTCTACAGGCTCCTTTTGGTGTCCGGCTTTCACGATATATTCATGGCAAGCTATGATGCCAAAAGACTTGGTTCAAATGAGTACTGGTATATTATGAAAAGCAAAGTGAAACCGGTCCCGAAGGAGTGAAGGTTGGTATCATTTCTTCTTGCACTCTTTTTTTGACGAGGGATCTAATGCAGCCAGTTTTTGTTACTCTCCCAATCCCTCAACCCATGGACAAATGGAAAGTTCTTAGTTGTTGCTGATTTAGACTTGAGATTTGCCGAGTTACTTTCCTTCCTTTATCTTTAAATAAAGTTAGATGCTTTGATTGTACATCAAAGGTGTCTTATTATTGGCAAAGTAAATTCATAAAGCTGTTCTCAGCATGGTTTAGTACACTTCGAAATTATTATGCTCTGACCTATATTTTTGCTCCAATGTCTCAGCACATTTATTCCTCTAAAATATAAGGTTTACGCAATTAATTTCAAGAGATTTTTAGACCACTTTTCACTTTACTGCCATGATAACGAGCCACCAAGAGCTGAAAATAATAAACATAAAATTACTTTTGTGAAGTGTTGCAAGGCATGCTGCGACTCCAATTTTAATACATGGTATATTATATGTCCGCATCCAAATATGTCGTCGCTGAAAAGTAAATTTAAACATCTGATATTTTCTCCAAAATCGAGCTGTTGTTAGTCATCGATACATGTATATCAACTATCATATATTCACAAAATTCATCGGATCGGGATCAAATTTTGTAAGTTGTACTGGTATTTCTCTTGCTACTATTTTTATTGGTTTCTATTTATTCATTTATGTGCTAGCGAGTCGAATTACAAAGAAAAAATTAATATCTTTATAAAGCTCCAAGAAAAGGGATGAAGGTATGCTCGTATTATATTCATCCATATAATATTCATGCATGTTCTGATACCGAAGAATGCACCGTCCAGAATTCAAGCCAAAATCTATAAATGCTGGGCAAAGGCATATGGCAAACCTTGATTCATAATTAAAATCTTCTTATATTTCCGATAGTTTTTTTTGTATGATGTAAGGACGTATATGTTTTTATTTGATTTCAAAAAAAAACTATAAATTAAAGTAGAATGTTGCTAAATGCAGGTCCATTAACTCTTTTTACGAGATATCTTAGTTTTTTATTGATTAATGCTTAATTTATAGTAGATAAAAAAATTATAGTTCTGCAAAAGTCTTTCTTGTACCTTAAGGATGCTAAAATAATATTCAATCGAATAATTATTTTTATTCTTTTTCATTCTTGAATAAAAAATGTTAAAAAAAAAATAAGCTAAAGAAAACAAAGGTTGTCAAATGGCATCCAATCAAATACTTTTTGGGCCTTTGTTTAGTTAAGTCATCGTAGTATCTTTATGTATTTCTTGTTAAAATAATTTTATGAAAGGTACACAAAAAAATAAATATATAGTTAAAATATTTAATTAAAGAAATTCAAAGCTTGAAGCATTCCTCGTATCAGAGCCAGGTTTCGATCCTGGGACCTGTGGGTTATGGGCCCACCACGCTTCCGCTGCGCCACTCTGATTGTTGAAACATGTTTCAAATATCTTATATAATATCATATCATGACAATGCTGTGTTTTACCCGAGTTTGTGGTGCAATTTTGATGGTGTAATAGAGAATGCAAAGCCCAGTCGGTCAATGATTAATGGTTACATGGTATCGAAATATGAAAAGAGCCCATGGATGTAAACATCCCAAATTTACTCATTTTTGGTCGAAACAAACAAATAGAAAAGTAGATTTTTTTCCAAGTAATATTGCATGCAACAAAACATACCTGCAAGACCTCGGAACCTTCAAATTCTGTGTTAATACCTGCTAAGTTAGAGCTATATTATTATCATAACTCGAGAGGACTTGTATCGTGGCTCGATGCAACCGGTAAAGTCGTGAAGACCACGGGGAGGATGCTGCAGAGCTAAAGCAACATGGATGGCTCCAACTTGCCACTGCATCTCATAGCAGGGGAAACCCAAAAGTCCAACATCCCTAAGTTTGTCCATAAATAGACAAAAAACAAAACATGAATCCAAGCCTCATGCACAATCCCCTGTCAAAAAGTTTCAATTTATTACCTGAGCGGCTGAGTCATTGACTTATTGTGTGGTTGGCTTTGACTTTTGGCCTTGCTCGTTAAAACATACATATATGTATATATATACATGTATCTTAGTTGAGACATGATAATGTTGCTATAAGAGTAGATACAAACATGCCGAAGTTGCCACAAAATGTTTGGCAAAACATGCGACTCCTCGAGAAGAAAACATCATAGCCACAATGCTACTCTACTTGAATTGACAAATGAAATTAATTCCTTCACCTCGGCCATTGCAGACATAGTTTGTAGAGGTTATTTAATAGTTGACTATTGAATGCGCGGTGGGGTTAAAATAAATGAGTGCAACGGAATATTAATCTACAGTGTAGTTTGTCTAGTACTTATGTTATTATTAGTATTATTATAAAAAAATTTTCTACATACTCCGCATTGCTTTTCTCAAAATAATTTTTTTTAAAAAAAAAAAAAAATTGTTCTTTACAAGGAGGACGGGACTCTCGAAAAAAATTAATAATTAAAAGTAACTAAACAAATATGAAAGTAGCGCCAACAACAACAACCAACACGACTTTTTGCATGATTTATATCTATTACTTCTTTAGAAATACGGAGAAGAAGCCACCGTACGTCAAGGTTCGTGCTTCGTACCTCCTCCACACGAAGAGTATTGCCGATGAACTAATCCAAGACTAGGTAACCTAAATAGTTCCTATTATAATCCAAAGTATGGAATGGTTGGTGAAATTTTTCTTTCTTCTTTTCAAGTATGGATAGGCGGCTGTTTTCAGTGTTAGGAGGGAGGAGGTGGAGGGTATGGGTGGATGTGGTACTGCTTAAAACACCTACGCAGGGTTGTATGAAAAATTATCAAGCATCGGGGATTTTCATTAAGGATGAAAGTAGGGTAGATAATATCTGATTAGAGTTAATTTTACATCCGAATCTATCCAAATATGGATAGAAATTTGAGCATCCAACTAATATCTGTATCCATATCTATAAAAAAAAATTGATGTGGATGTGGATAGATAACTATCCAATCCATATCCAAAATTTTATTATTGTCACGTCGTGGCCCTATCTTACTGATCAACAATCATGCAGTGATAGAAAATAAATTTATTAATTATTTATTTAATTCTAGAATTTTTTATCAAAGTTAACATGTACATAAAATTCAACTAAAATTTAAGGTAAATCATAAAATAAGAGATTAACATCTAAATTCTAGTTCCCCACTAACTGGTCTCCAAAGCCTGATTGATCTTCCAGATCTGTAACAAAGATATAGAAAACAGGGGATGAGCTATACAAACTCAGTAAGTTATCATCACCTCTAATATATATATAAATATGATAACAATAAATTGCAAACATACATAAATCATACATCACAGAATAACCGATTCATAATAAAATAAAATGTAACATTACATTAATATGCACAATCAATTACAAAAGACACGATTATGGATGGCCAACCATTTACTTTACTTTCATAATTTCTCTGACTATGACCACGATTGACCCGTAGCTATCCCCGAAAGAGATTAGAATCTTGACTACACATACCGATAAGCGGTCATTTGCCAGTGATCGCCCCATTGGAGGCCCGTAAGGAAACTGGTTCTGATATCACACGAGAAAATATGCATCCTCAGCATATGCCAGTAATTGCCATGGCTAAAAATAAAAGGTAACTAGCTCCTGATTATACATACCGTACATCGATCATGTACTATTGATCGCCCCACTGGAGGCCCGGAAGGAGATTAGGTCCTCCTATGATCATAGTCGAACTAGAGAGCATCAACACCAACACACATCACAATATATGCAATCCAATGCAGATCAAATTATGCTACACATACTTGACATTTCATATCATTTATATCATAATTAGCATGTAATACCAGAGATCAAGATAACTTACCTAAAACTGATTTTATCATGAATACGCAACTCGAATCTTAAATCCATGACACTTCTTTATTGATAAAGATAATAAAGGTTCTGGCAAAATAAATTAAATAATTAATCCTGTATCTAAATAAGATAAAAGATTTTTCGGTCTGATCTAAGACTAGGTTCGATCTAGATATCTATTTAGGTCTGGTTGATAGAAATCGGATTAATCAACAAGAAAACAGTCTAAATATCCAAATCAAATTGATTTCACAAAATTTATTTATTTATTTATATTCTTTTTCTTCTATCTCATCCTCTCTCTTCCTTTCTCTTTGTTCTCTTATCCCTCCTCTTCTCTCTCTCCTCTTTCTTTCTTCTTTCTTCCTTTTCTCTCTTTCTCTCTCTTCTTTCCCTCTCATCTCTCCTTTTTTTTCTCTCTTGTTTTCTATTTTTTTTCTTTTCCTATTTTTTTTCTTTTTTTTCCTTTCTTTTTCTTTCCTTTTCCCTTCCTTCTTTTTTTCTTTCTTCTTCCCCAGCTCCTTCCTTAGC
Organism: Areca catechu; assembly: GCA_021397845.1. Taxonomy (NCBI): domain Eukaryota; kingdom Viridiplantae; phylum Streptophyta; class Magnoliopsida; order Arecales; family Arecaceae; genus Areca; species Areca catechu. The sequence continues at coordinate 126,976,919 of CM038038.1, read as the reverse complement.
TTGGCCAAACAGGCTTCCATTGTCTCATAGATGGAGATCGAAGGAGGGGTGGCGGTCTATCGAAATCTGACTGAAGGGAGAGGGTTGGGGGTCATCGACGCATTCGCGACCGTCCCGACCACTTGCAAAGAACCGGAACGAGGATGGAAGAGATCCATCCCACGCTCCCCCCAAAAAAAAACTATTAATCAAGGGTTAAAGAAGAAGAGAACTCACCGGCGATGGTCCAGAGCGGTCAGCCATCAGAGAAGGGAAGAGAATCGATGGAAATCTCGATGATAGGGGAAATAAATTTAAAGGTTTTGGAAGGAGATAATTATCGACCTTTGTGGATAGACCCAGTCGTTCAAGAGCCCTGATGGCCCCCGATGCTCTGTCGAACTTCTCCCTTCCCTCCATGGCAACCTCGTTGATCTTCCCGACGAGCTTTTTGATCGAAGCAGCAGGGACGAAGTCCCCTATTTTGATTTTTTCTCTATATTTTTTTTGGTTTGGACTAAAGTCGGTCGGGTTTGCCGACTTCGACCCAAGGAGATTGGGTTTCATAATTATGCTTGTAATTTTATTTAATTTTATATAGTATTTATTAATTTTTTAAAAAATATATAAATATATTAACATTCAATTAACTTGATTTATCTTTTATTTAATAATATTTTTGATTTTATAATCATAATATTTAATTATTCAATTTACATCCATATTTATATTTCTAGTTATAATATTCAATTTATATCCATATCCATTTAAAATAAATATTGATATAAATTTAATAATATTTTTGATTTTATAATCATAATATTTAATTATTCAATTTACATCCATATTTATATTTCTATTTATAATATTTAATTTATATCCATACCCATTTAAAATAAATATTGATATAAATTTTTATATCCAATTAATATTCATATTTATATTTATAAAATAAAATAAATATAGATCCAGATACATTGATATTTGATCGATGTATCAATTAATATCAATGTATCAGTTTAAGTCTTAATTTTCATGTGAAAATTTGGTACATCGATGTTCCAAAGTAATCTCAAAGTTCATACCAGGACGGCCACCGAAAGGACAGAAGAGCCTTATCCAAATTTTTTTAATATATAAAATTTTATATAAAATTATATATATATTTACATATTTGATTGCTTCTAAAATTTAAAATATTAAATATAATTTAAAAATATATATATTTGACCTTCCTAAATTAATATTTTTTATTTTTATATTTTCTTGACTCCTTCAAGAAAAATTGATATGGCCCACTTCTGATTCATACCAAACATTATTTCCAATCCTTCAGGTCTTGGATAAGTAGGGGATTAACCGACCGACTGATGGACCTCATTTTCGTAAGAAGACCGAATACTATCAAAGTCTGTCAACATTTCCGAATAAAGCCAAGTCGGTGATTGATGTCATTGCGTATGTGCTGAGAACTTGGGATGATATCATCATTCATTGGCACATAAGCAATTGAAAGAGAAGTAGGTATGGTATGGTCACATTTAGACATTTTATAATTTGGGTTACAACTTTTTATCATCATGATCCACGACTACCTGAACTCAACAATATCCTGAAGTAGGAAAAAGCTATAACTTATTCTTAATCCAAGTCAAATGAAACCACCTCTTCTTGCACATCTAAAACTTCTTCTACTTCGACCTCTTTTGCTTCATATTCGAACTCTTCGTCGCTAGCCTCCCCATCGCGCATTTCAAACCTATGTTCTCTCTCTTCCTCGTGCAATTGCTTCCACTTGCTCACCCACGAATCCCATTCCTCCTGCAACATCTTCCTCTTCTTCCTGTCTTGCTCGCTCAATTGCAAGGACACATCCTGATCCTCTGCTTCATACTTCTTGCTGTACTTCTTCAGGTTCTTCACAATCTCATCCTCTTTCTCAGCACTCAAGAGTGATGGTGGCCTTGGACGCCATAAGAACTGTTTCATTACATTTAATTTTAACAAAAGAAATCCAAGAGTTAGATCGCACAATAACAGAGGCCAACTGAAACTTTTTTCATGCCTAGGACTAGGAGTCGTCTTTACCTGATAGAAATGATCCTTTGGGATTCTGTATAGCAGCTTCCCGTTGAAGGACCATACATGAAAACCATTCTCCATTTCATGGACAGAAGTAACAGAAGTCGCAACATACCTACATAGTTGCAAGTTGTTAGACACTTATTCACTTTGTAAAGGAAACTAAATCCTAGAAAATTAATTAATGCATCCATAACATAATGAACCTGTAGAAAATTAATTAATGCATCCACAATAAAATGAACTTCCACAGATTACCTTCCTGTAGGATCCCACTCAATGTCGGTGGCCATAAAATGCTCGCCTGTCGCCATCGTCTCCAACTCATCAACATTGTAGAACTCCAATTGGCCATTGAAACCTTTCAACCCCGCAAGTACAATGAAACGACCAGCAGGAGACCAATAGAGTGCATTAGCCTGCTTGGCCTTGAGAGTTGCAAGCTTTGAGACTCGGCCTGCATTTTGAGCAGTTCTCATTGAATAAAAGCTTATATCAGGCCGAGGACTGTCGCCATGGATGACCGCAAATCGGTGGCCTTTAGGCTCCCATGAGAAGGCAACTATTTTATCATTCTTATTGTCAAGCTCAAGGACCTCTATTGGGATATCCCTTTCCTTAATACGGAAGAGCTCAAAGCCAGTATAGGTGCTCTTCTTTGTTTTGGTATATCTGTCAACCTTAACAGCAAGGTACTCTCCATTGCTCTGCCAATACATTTGGCAGTCACTGACACTAAAAAGATTTTTCTGTCTTAGTTCTTCTTTGCCAGGAATCTGAACAAGGCTCACCTGTTGACAAAAAAGAATTCCTCAAGTTCACTGAATTACATGGAAACCATAAACAACTAAAGAAACGCCATACTACCCTGGCAGGCTGGTTTCCACCACCTAACTCTGGAACAAACAAGGCTATCATGGGATCAGTCGGGGACCAGGTGAAGTCCATCACATTTTCGACTTTCAAAGACTTCTTATCAATCAGCGTAAAAGTCTCGGTTTCATAAACAGAAACTACATTCTTCCCAATCCTAGCAAAATATTTGTCCTCTCTGCCACCACCCCACCTGAAATTGGAAGGCATTCATTGAGACCATCACTTGAGGACCTACAGTAGTGAACATACCATGAGTGCAGATGCACTAGTATAAATTAAAATTACCTAAATATGGGCCATGAAACTCCGGAAACACCACCACTTCCACCAGTTGCAAATTCATCTGCATTTCCTTTGAAGTCCCGCATCACTTTTCCGGCTCTCACATCGAAAATATTTAGCACCACTCTCTAAAAGAAAATCTTGGGGACATCAGACAACCAAGAGTACAGAGACAGAATGTGGAGTACAAGAACAAGAAGCAGAGAAAACAAATATAAATACTCACATGTGTGTCACGAGGATTGCTGGGTTCATGGCTACTGTATGTAACCAAGTATTTCTCCCCAGGAGAGAAATCAATAAGTTTGACCTGTTGAATGTGAATAACAGCCTCAACTTAAGCAAATGATCAATAAATAACATTAATTAAATAAAGTATCATATATTAACAACCTGTGGATGGGCAAAACGCATTAATCGGTTAAATGTTGTAGCACCACCCCAGACAGCAGCACCCTGCCTATGAACTGTTGCCAAGTATGTTCCAAGAGAAGACCATTGCACAAAACTCTCTGTCCAGTACTGCCAAATAGAGAAGATGAGAACTGATCCTTAGCTACCTCATAATGGTCATTCAAGCAAACAGTAAACCAAAATAAGATAAATAACTAATCTGAGAGCACACAGACAAATTTGTAAGTTCCTCGTGGATGTACAACATTATTGTACAATGACAGTTTCCTTGATAAAACATGCATAAGATGAAATTATTTCCTCTCAATTATGAAAGCAAGGCTTAAAGTTTATCAGAGCAAATAAATGAGCCCTACATAGGAGGGAGGAAGAAGAAAAAGCAGTAGCAGCAGCAGCAACAGCTAACAAGACATGATCACCACATGGAAATCAGCAGCACTAAGTTTCTAGGTGATAAAATTTTCTTGGCTCCCTGATGAGTCCAAAAATTTCTTGCTATCGCAAAAAGACTATACTATCGCACATTCACTGACTTTTATAAAACGAGTATCTTGTTGTTAGAAGAGCATTATACAGTACAGAAAATTTGGGAGTATAACAAATGCTTACCTGGCGACGATAAACAAGGTCGGGCATCAACTGCCTCGGGTCATTCCAAAAAACTTCAGTAAATGTACCAGCACGGCTAACAAACTGATCCCTAGCTTTCTCATCAGTTAGCCACTGCTGTAGATTTTCCTGCAACATAGCATTTGCCAGTTTAAAAACACCATCATCACACTTCCAGAAAGAACTTTGAATTCAGTATGCATCAACATGCACCTAGCTTGATATTTGACAACTGAGTTACCAATATATTGACCATGATAAAAATAACTTATCATGAATGGGTACAAGGCCAAGGGTGCACCCCTTTTTTTTTTTTGTCATAACAGGGTACACGGCTTATCCACCAACCAAAGGTAACTACTTTCTGGACATGGAAAGGCTTATCCACAAACCTGGCAATAGTCTGAGATTGCACTCCGTGCTAGTCAAATAGGTACGAGTTACTTCTAGAATGGAAAGTATCATTGATTATCACAAGTGGGAATAATAACCCACTTTTTCCTCATTCCAAACATTTTTCAAAGATTGAAAATATGCATTTCATCTTTCAAGTTTCTTTAAAACTTTTTTTAAGAATAATAATATTTTTTTTTCTAATAAAAGTTATATATTAGATCCACTTAATCAACTTTAATCACCTGGTTGAACACCCCCCAAAAAATTAAAAATTCCAAACCCACCCTAGGACACGGACCATGAACCCAATACAATATACCATGTGCAGAATATGCCAATGAGTATTTGATCAGAAAACGGCCTCATTCATGGATAAATAACACAAGTCCAATGACTGAATTTCAACCATCTTCACAAGAACAAATGTAAATCAAGAAGAAGGGAAAAAAGGCAAGGCAAATGTCCTATGGACAGCCTTGTTGATAGGGTGAGTAGAACAATTAATTGAAATACACTACTTGTGATATGTCCACAAAGAAACCATGGATATGCCCATTCCAACATTAAAGAAAAAGTTTATACAATAATCATTTATTAGTTAAAACCCCAACATATTAAATACTTCCGAAAAAAGGTCATGGACCAGTGGCATATAGTAGAATATGTGCCAATTTTAACAGAATTCAAGTCATGATAGAACAGATCTTGTTAAGGGAATGTTTTGTTTTGCTTCTACTTTTTAAAAAGTTCTCATAAAAGGGGAAGCCAAAAACTAGATTTTCTAGCTTTTCCTAAAACCACTTTTTTGACTTTTCTTCTTGTAGAAGTGCTTTTGATATATCGTGGCCAAGCACTTGCTTTTCTAGGAAGCAATTTTTTTGCTTTAAAAGTTGCAAAATTATTTTTTTATAAGGTAACGCCAAACACGCTCTAAGTCATCTGGTTAGATTTAATCGACATGCAGCAGTCCAAATCAAAAAAGAGGGAGCATACGAAGATGAAGGAGAAATGAGAGTGAATAGAGGAGAAAAGGCATAGAGGAATGGTCATAGGTGCTTCATTTGATATAACATGTACCATGCATAAACATATGAACAAAACATACAATGATGTACATAGTATTTCAGGCTTTGACCATGCCAAGGCAGCCCATATCCAGCTCGACTAGCCCAACCCAAGATACCAGTTAAGCCCATCTCACATTAAAGTTTGGAAACTCAAGCATCAACCTGGCTCAATCCCATTAATCAAGTCTAACTTCCACTTCTTTTCAAATTATCATAAGTTCAATGGTAAACATACTACTAAGTATTCTATGATCTTCTTGAATCCATTTACATAATGTTAGAATAAAGTGTCCTTCCTAAATACTTCCCTTCTTGCTCCGTCACCCAAATTCGCTTTCCCACCTATTCATAACCTAAGTAGCTAGCACCAGTTTCTTAACTAGTCCTATCTCCATTGATTGTACAAAACTTGCTCCTTTTTTTGTGTACGTGTGGGCCAATGCTACAAGGAAGATCAGGCTAGCTCATGCGCAGTTTGCACTGCTGTTAAAATAACTGCTGTCATATTAGAAAGGAGAAAATGCTCTAAATAACCTTCCTGTTTCTCACCACTACCAAGTGTCAATGACTAAAACAGCATTACTAGATCTTTCAATATACGACTCTGTTGGTTAATATCGTCATAGCCCCCCCTTCCACACACAAAATAAATAAAGAACAGAAAAATATAAGAAGCACCTGTTCACATTTGTTATATCAGCATGTCTTGCCAAGAGAATTTGTATCATGTAAGAACACATGTCAATTGTTTTGTTTAATGAATACAAGCTATGAATTTCATTCACCACCCTTCATGCAAACAACAGTTAAATATCACCCTAAGAAAATAAAGCAATGCTGTAGGATGTAGATAATCCCTATTAAAGCAATAAACAATAACAACCAACGTAAATCAGGCTAAGCTTGGTTGCATGACTTCCTAAAAGATACATATTTTTATATGACTTAATATCATCATGATAGCCAAAAGAAAAAAAAAACATCTCTTAACATTCCCCTATATCAGCATGTCTTGCCACAAGAATTTGCATCATGTCAGAAACAATTTTTTTTGAATTGCAAAATATGAATTTTATCCCTTTATACAAACCCTAGTTCAATATCACGCTACAAAAATAAAGAAATGGTGAAGGATGGTGAAAATTCCTACAATGCAACAGACACTAAAAAACAACATAAGTACAGCTAAGCTTGGTTGCAAGTCTTACTAGAAGATGAAATTATTTTCATATTTTGCTTCAAGTGCCAAATCTGTATATTACTTTACTTCACAAAGTAAAACAGACGATGCTCCCTTGATACCCTAAAAATAAACTCAAGACAATAGTAAAGAAACTTACCCCAGGAGTGTATGGTTTGATTTCAGCAGGGGTCCACTCATCAGGAATCTTCATATACTTTTCAAAGTCATCGAACAAATTAACTACAAAAATATGTGATTTATCTAACTTATAACCATTTGTCTTTTCCCTCGCAAGTTCTGCCTCCTGTTTTCATGACAAAAGAAAGGTTGGAGGAGTCACAATTAAATGGACAGGATATCCCAATCAATGACAATAATAACATAAAAATGAATATCAAGTGCATGTGATAGGAAAAAAATCAAATCAAGTGCACGTGATGAGAAAAAATATCAAAGAAAAACAATACAATTTCTAGATTTTGGTGCAAATTACCTGAGGGGTATTGTATTCGATGAAGCAATATCCAAGAGTTTTATGGGTTTCTGGATTCACTGGCATCCAGAGTCCTCCTTCTCTTATCATGCCAATTTGACTATATATCTTCCGGATAACTCCCTCGAGCTTCTCAAATTTCTCTGGAGGAACCACTGGCAAATTATCCACTACAACGACATTCCCAAACCCAGCTTCAAATTCCAAAGGATCCTCCTGGTGAAGATCCTCGTCATCATCACTGCAAAGTTCAATTTTTTTAATCACAAAACTTTAATAGCTATGCATTAAACAAAATACAATGTAACTTCCACTAATTCTATGAATGAGATTGAAAAAAACAAAAGGAGCTAGGTTAGAGTTACTTTAGGGTTTTCTTCAACAGGCCTAGAGATCCTTACCATCGCTTCAAAACTTAATTTTTAATAAAAAAATATTTGAAGCTTTTGGTAATTCTACGGACAAAATTGTTCATAAATATAAAAAAACAGAAATTTAGGTTCAAACATATCAACTTACCTTCTGATGCCAAAATCCTCTCCAAGTGGAAGTTGGATGGAATCCAGATCTACTGAAGATAGATCGATTCCACGACGCTGAGCAGTTGCTTCGATATCGGCCATGGAAACCACCTCCGCCATCTTCTTCGTAAGAGATACTAATCTCCGAAGAAAAACGCTAGATAGTTGCACAAAAAAGGAAAAAAAAAAATTAGTGTGGAATTGTCGAGGGATAAGGAGAAAATATAACAAGATAAAACCGACAACCTGAAAGATGCCGAGAAGCGCTACGTTCGGGAGGAACCGAACCCTAATTTTCTCGTTTCTTCCGGAGGGCTGAAAACCCTAGCCGTCGGACGAGTGAAGAGAGAGAGATTTAAAAAAAAAAAAAAGGGTTTTGTCCGTGTAGAATATAGCCGGATCCTAGTTCTCCGGAGGGCTGAAAACCTTAGCCGTCGGACGAGTGAAGAGAGGGGAGAGGGGAAAAAAAAATAAAGGCTTCGGCCGGGTAGAGTAAAGCCGGGCGTTGATCCGGAACGGTTTATATAGGGACCAAAAGGAACCCCCCTCTTCACTTATTAGTTATTAGGGGGTGGGGGTGGAGGGGGTTTACAGATAACCGGGCGTACTGACAGTAAGGGTGGAAGCGCGGCGATGAATGCTTTGCTTCAGGGGACCGTAATTTTCGCCATCAAGTCCATTTTGTTTCTAAGTTTAAAAAAATAGAAAAACTTGCATGGAGCGAACCCGGGATCAAAACAAACAGATGGAACTTAAATCTCTTTAGAAATAATTGTGATAGCAATGCCCGAGGTGTACATGATTGTAAACTAGTAATACTTGTCAAAGAAATGCAATGTTGATTACTGAGATGGTAGTACAGTTGATAAGTACTTTTAACTTCCGCCTTTCAGTTCACGGGTTCATGGCTTGATGCTTGCGAGTGAATTAAAATTAAAAATTTTCTTGAAGCACATGATAGAGGACAGAGAAGTATTTCACTCTGGTAGCTTAGTGAGATCCGGATGATATATTTATCTTCGGATAAGAAGGATATGCGAAAAAAAAATTTTGACCTGAATCGAACATGATCAGGCAGCTCTGGCAATTTAGTGAGGTCTGGCTGACGCACTCATTTTTGAATAAGAAATGTATGTAAAAAAAATTATGGTCCGAACATGATCTGACGGGGTGAGGATCTAGTAAAAACAGCTATAGCAGGAATTTTTTCTCCTCCTTTTTATTAAAAAAAAAAAAAAAAAAAAAAAAAAAAAAAAAAAAAAAAGGAAATGCAATGTTGGAGATGTACGTTCCATCGAAACGGGAGCCCTTCGCTCGTCTGCATTACAGTGTTTTACAATAAATTCATTAAAAAAAAGTAATAGTGTTGAATTAGAAAATATTTTTTTCTGATTATATCAGTTTTTTTTTTTCCTATGATAGATGTTCTTTCACTTTTCTTATAATATAGCCAATTTGTATTTAAAACTCTAAATTTTAATTAATTAATTTTCAGTTATGTAAATTTTACTGATTTGGGGATGAGAGGAAAAATCTTAATTTTAAGAAAATGAAAGAAAAGTAATTGAATTATAATCTTTATTTTTTATAGGGACAAGTTTCTTGCACCATTTTTTCTCATCTCTAATCCAAGTCCAACTTTAATTCAATCCCTCTTCTTAGCAGGTACAAAACAAAGAAAAAAAAAAATATGGTTAACATATTTAAAATTTTCATGTTCCTCGTGCTGTAAATTGACCATCTGACCAATACTTTCTGGAAATTGCTCGTGCTGTAATGTACGATATACCAGGGCATGATGTGCTGTGCAAGTCGAGCCACTGTCTTTCAATAACACATTAGGTGGCATTGGCTGCTTCCTTCGGAGACTTGACTTGGTTGTCACAATTATATGATGGGGAGCGTGCTTCTTCTACACCAAAACATGGGACACCACATGCTGCTTGCACAATGCAACTTCAATGCTTCTTAGTGCTTGCAAGCTGTAATTGCCAAAGCATTGTCAATTAGAGAAGGTATTTCATACGAGTGACAGGCCAAGATTTATATATCTATTATGTATAATTAAAATAAAAATATCTGGTTTCAATGACAGTCAAGTATTAAATTTTTATATATATATTTTTTTATTGGAATATCCTGTTTCAGCTACAAATCAAACTCCGGTTCAATTTATCGAAGCCTGTTTCTCCGGACTACGGACTTCGGACTAAGCGAAGGACAGGCCAACTGCAAGCAACTCAAAGCTTCACACCGGACTATAACATCCGGAGGCCAGTCCTTCAGGTAGCACCTTCGGCCCCGGCCGAAGTCTGAACTACTCATCGACTTTTGAAGACACGTACTTCGGTCCTCGCCGTAGACACGATCTCCGGCCTCGGAAAAATACCAAGTCTTCGGCCCACGCAAGGGGAAACCCGAAGCTTGAACCACAATCTGTTCCAGAAAGGAAACTGTAACCAACGGTTACAATCGACACTCATCATGCCATGATCATGGCGCGCAACTCCTGCAGCCACACCTCCGATCTGGCTGGAACCGCTCATTGATAACCCATGATCACCAATCATGGGAGAGATTGGCTTCCCATGATCACCGGCAAAAGAGCGGGCCACAGACCGGAGGCCATCTTTTAAATATGCGTAAGAAGGATAGCTCGAGAGGTACGCGAACAATCTCGCACACATACACTTTTAATCCCCAAGAGCCTTTTCTCTTCCACTCTTTCTCGACACCTTCCCCATTATGTGGCTGGAATCCGCCACTGACTTAGGCATCGGAGTGTCCTCCGCCAGAACAACTCCGGCAAGGGACCTGTTTTGCAGGTGAACCAGGGAGCGGTCCTGCAACGCAGCGACTTCGACCGGCCGATCCAGGGACTCCACGCCAATAGATTGGCGCACCAGGTAGGGGGTGGCAGTATTAACGCTTTTTAAGCTCCCCCTCAGACAAGGGAAGAAAAAAAGTTTTTGATGGCAAGAGGAAAAGCTCAAATTGCTTTTACAAGCCGGAGTCATGCTCCATCTCAGGGGGGTGCACCCCCGGAGGAGAACGATGTTCCACCTCCCACAGTTGTTGTGGGAGCGCAGCAGTTTGAAGCTCTTATGAACCAGGTCGCCAACCTAACGGCCATGGTTCAAGAATTCCAAGACAGAGCCTTTCCAGTGGCAAACCCACCGGCTGTTTCTAGACATAGCTCTCGATCCCGAAGAAGGAGAGCACCACGGGAGGATTCTGCGCATCCCTCCCCCCATTCTCGGTCCTCTCCCGAAGGCCAAACTTCGAGACTGCCTAGGTCTGCCGATTTCTCGCAAAAAGGGAAAAGGCCTAGGCAAACCTCCTCCTCCTTCTCCAAAGACTCCACTCCGATGGAGAGAGCGCCAAAGCAAACTCCCGATTATGACTGGAGGTTCAGAGCCATCGAATCAGAGATGGCAAAGGCGCGATAACAGAGAATGCGGGATCAAAGAGATCTTGATGACTTGATTGTGGGTGATCTACGCCCACCCTACACCGATCGCATCATGGCCGAGGTTACCCCTCGGCACTTCAGGGTCCTCCAGATGGAACCTTACGATGGCACCTCCGACCCCCTTGACCATTTGGGCAGCTTCAAAGCCCATATGATGATCCAAGGAGCTTCGAACACAATGTGTTGCTGATCTCGCCGCCGCGCCCGTGCTTCGGAACCGTCGATCCTACTAGACCGCCTCGCTCCTGGGGCCTCCTGGCTGGACCGAACCTGCAAGGCAAGGTCAGAAGACCCTGGCCGGGGATTCCGACGAGGGAGCTCCGACGATCAAGTCAGTAGACGGCGAGATGGAACAAATTCTCTGGGACGGGCCCCCACAGGAGTCCCGGACTCAGAGAATGTGCTAGCAAGAAAAGTGCTAGGGAGACCAGAAACCCAGCTGGGCTCCCTTGCCGAGCTTACGCCAAACGATCCCTCTTGGGACCTTGGATCTTGCTATTGAAACAGAGTTTTCCAGCCCCTTGTTTCTGGTTTGCTTTACCTCACTTACCTTGTTGTCTCTTCTCTCCTTCCTTTTATTTCCTCCCGTTGCCTGCTCGTTCTCCGCTCCCGGGAGGCTCCCTTGTCGCTCTCATCTCCTTCCCTCCATCCCTTTCTCTTTTCCCTTCTGGTTCAGAGGGCCAGACGGCTTTCCGGCCTCGTTTGCCGAGCCTAGCGGGGAAAGAGTAAGGGAGGGGGGCGCTGGCCAGGCTGCCGACCAGACCTCGGGCCGAGTGTGAGCGCTTCTCCTTCCCATGTGCCAGCGCTGTCCGTTATCGGGCCCTGTTTTGTCAGAGCCGCGTCTCTCGACTGCGGAACCTGTCGGGCCGACGTAAGTGATGTTTTGCGTGCCGCCGCCATCCGTACGGGGCGCCTTTCTCGGGGTGCGGCGCGCACGGCTCGAGGGTCAACCTCGGAGCCTACGCCTTCGCTCTTCGGGACCTTCTCTGTACGAGCTGGCCGACCTCGGTCGAGGTGGACCCCTCCTGGGTGGACACTTGGCGGGGTGGCAGAAGGGCGTTCAGCTTCGACCGAGGTGGTCCCGTCTCCGGGCGCCACCTGGCGAAGGAGAGAAGGGGCCCGGCTCGACCTCGCCGAGGTGGGATCGTCTCGGGGTGCCACCTGGCGAGGGAGCGGGGGAGCAACCGACCTTGGCCGAGGTGGACCCCTCCTGGGTGAACACTTGGCGGGGCGGCAGAAGGATGCTCGGCTTCAGCCGAGGTGGTCTCGTCTTCGGGGGCCACCTGGCGAAGGAGCGAAGGGGCCCGGCTCGACCTCGGCCGAGGTGGGACCATCTCAGGGTGCCACCTGGCGAGGGAGCGGAGGAGCAGCCGACCTTGGCCGAGGTGGACCTCTCCTGGATGGACACCTAGCGGGGCAGCAGAAGGACGCTCGGCTTCGACCGAGGTGGTCCCGTCTCTGGGGGCCACCTGGCGAAAGAGCGAAGGGGCCCGGCCCGCTCGGCTTCTTCAAGGTACTTCGGCAATCAAAGGGTTTCGAATGGTCCGAAGACTGTCGTGTTGCCTTTGAGGAATTGAAGAAGTATTTGGAGACCCCGCCATTGCTCTCTAAGCCAAAAGAAGGCGAGGTTCTCTACCTATACCTCTCTGCTTCAGACGAAGCAGTGAGTTCGGTTCTTGTCCGGAAGGAAGAAGACGGGTCCCATAAGCCGATTTACTACATCAGCAAGGTCCTGCATGACGCAGAAACGTGATATGCAAGGATGCAGAAGTTGATCTACTCTTTAGTGATTGCGGCAAAGCGATTACGGCCATACTTCCAGGCCCACGCTATTGTGGTGCTGACTGATCAACCTCTCAAGGTCGTTCTCCGATCTCCGGATACTTCTGGAAGGATAGCCAAGTGGGCTATGAAGCTAAGTGAATTTGACATCAGCTTCCAGCCCCGAGCGACTATGAAGGCCCAAGTGCTTTCCGATTTTTTGGCTGAGTGCACTTGGAAGTCCGAAGACGAAGTCTCTTTGGAAGAAGAAGAAGCCCCGAAGGAGACGAAATCTGTTTGGGTGCTTCATGTAGACGGAGTTTCCAATGCTATCGGATGCGGGGCTGGACTCATGTTGGCCGAACCTGATGGCCATACCATAGAGTATGCACTCTGTTTCTCCTTCCACGCCTCCAATAATCAGGCCGAATATGAGGCCCTACTCGCCGGACTTCGGATCGCCAAAGATTTGGGAGTCCGACAACTCCAAACCTTCTCCGATTCTCAACTAGTTGTGAATCAAGTCAACGGAGAATACGCAGCCAAAGATCCAACCATGGTGCAATACCTGGAGAATGTTCAGGCTTTATCCTCCTAACTAGAACATTTTGAAATTATCCATATTCCCCGATCAGAGAACTACCGGGCGGATGCACTGTCTCGACCGGTAACTACAGCACCGGAGTCTCTCGGGCGCATCTTTATTGAACATCTTGAAATCCCAAGCATTGTCGAAGAGGCTGCAGAGGTGCACCAGATTGATACTGAGCTAAGCTGGATGGATCCCATCATCATATTTCTGAATGAAAGAAAACTGCCGGAAGATAAGGCAGAGGCCAAGAAGATCCGCTGGATGGCGTCTCAATATGTCATCTTAGACAGAACCCTTTACAAAAGATCGTTCTCCCAACCACTGCTAAAATGCCTAGGACCCACCGATGCAGATTATACTTTGAGAGAGATCCACGAGGGCATATGTGGGGATCATTTGGGTGGCAGGTCTTTAGTATACAAGATTATTCGACAGGGGTATTACTGGCCCTCCATCCAGAAGGACTCAACTGATTTTGTGCGGAAATGCGACCAATGCCAGAGGTATGCCAATGTGCAGAGACAACCTGCGAGTCACCTGACTCAGTTGGTAGCCCTATGGCCTTTTGCCCAGTGGGGGATGGACATTCTTGGCTCATTCCCACCAGCATCAGGGCAAAGGAAATTTCTCCTAGTGGCCATCAACTATTTTACGAAGTGGGTGGAAGCCGAACCATTGGCCCAGATCACAGAGGGCAAAGTGAAAAATTTTGTGAAAAATTTCATCATCTTCAGGTTCGGCATCCCACATGTCATCATCACGGATAACGGGAGACAATTCGACAATCCGAAGTTCAAGGACTTCTATGCTCGGTACCATATCCAGCATCGACTAACATCCGTAGCTCATCCGCAGTCCAACGGAGAAGCCGAAGTCACCAACCGAACCATCCTTCATGGTCTGAAGACGAGGTTGAATGCCGCCAAGGGACTTTGGGCCGAGGAGCTGACCTCCGTTCTCTGGGCGTACCGAACTACCCAGAGAACGGTCACCGGTGAATCTCCGTTCAACCTGGCCTACGGTACCGAAGCCGTACTACCCATCGAAGTCTCCCTGCAGTCTTTGAGAATTGACAACTTTGAAGAGCCTGAGAATTTCGATCGCAGAAGGATTGATTTGGATTTTCTATCAAGCACCAGGCTACAGGCCCATATAAGAATGGCGACATACCAGCAAAAAGTTGCCAAGTACTACAACTCAAGGGTGAAGGAGCAAACTTTCGGCATGGGGGATATGGTATTGCAAAGAGCAGAAGTGTCCAGGCCAATGGAATAGGGTAAACTCTTCCCCAACTAGGAAGGCCTATATCAAGTCGAAGAAGTCATTCGACCAGGGACATATCGACTCAAGATCCTGGAGGGGAAGACCCTATCCCGGTCATGGAATGTACAAAACCTTAACAAATACTGTCAATGAAAAAGTTCCAAAAAACTCCTGTGCAAAGCTCCTCAACCCTACACAACTCAGAACGGCTAGTTGCATCTACTAAACGACAACAGCCTGAATGACCTGATCTAAAAAATCGGTCAATTGCACAAAGGAGAGTCTGATCCACTCACCTTATCGGTATGCTCGACGAGCGCAATGGATGGTCTAACCAGGCCACCAAAAAGATTAAAGGCGCAGGGATGGTTTTCGTAACCTACCCCACGGTGAATCCGAATACGCGCCGAGGCGGGCCTGAACAGCATACCTTAATCATGACAGAAAGTGTACAGGGATGGTATAAACACCTTACCTTACGGAAAATCCGAACACGTGCCTAAAAGGATCACTGTTGTCATCTTTGTCAATAACAAACATTCTCAGAATGGTCCAATTGACCTCGCTTCATCCCTGTAGACCGAAAGTGATCTACGGAGTATACATTACAGACAAATCGTGATGCAACACATCGCAAAAAATACGCGGGAAGAGGTAACAAAAAAGATCTTTCATTTCTTTCAAATTTTTTACACAAAAAAAAGAAAGATAAAAGAAAGAAAAAAACTCCCCTAAAAAGAGAGTGAGAAAAAAGGAAAAGAAACTCTCCTAAAGAGAGATGTAAAAAAAAAAGAAGAGCAGCAGCAGTAGAATTTGGGAAATTTTCAATAACTCCTCGATGGATTTTTCCCGTACCATCGGGGAGAGACCAGATGGGACGACGAAGGGCCCTCGGGGTTCCCGTCCGAACTCGAGTTCAACCCCTCATCAGAGTCAGAATCGAACTCGTAGCCGGGGAAGGGAACGGAGGGTTTGATATTATCCAAGCCCTTCAAGTTATAAAACTTGGAGGCTTTCCTCCGGCACTCCCAAAACCCCTAGTGGAAGGAGTCCAGGGCCACCCCGGTGAGCTCGTCCTTGAAGGCGGCAGAAGCTCTGAAGTTTGTGACGGCATCCGCTGCCTCCTTCTTCGCCTCCTCCACCGTCGTGGTCGCCACCGTGACTTGAGCCCAGGCCTCCCTCAACTGAGCCTCCAGAAGGCGGACCTTCTTCTCGAGACGGTCCACTAGAGGCTCCTCTTCTTTGCCTCCTGGCCCAGGTGACTCCGGATTTCGCTTCCTCTTGAGATCAATAGCCCTCCTTTCGCTGCTCGGCGGAGCTCAAAAGTGTTGAACCTCATGGCTAATGGAGGGAAGAAGCCTATAAAAATGGCCTTTGACAGCGAAGGGCAGGGTCCTATTTATAGAAACCATGCGCCCACGACCAACTGCGGGGAGACGTGTCCCACGTCCTTCCCAGCCGCATGAGAAGGCGCCACGTGTCCGGGTGACTCTTCGAGAATCAGAAAAGTCGCTCGGAGCTATCTCTGGGACAACAACGGCCATCGCTTTGAATCCGGAGAAATCCTCATCGTGCGACGGCATCATTAATGGCTCCTTTTTGAAAAAAAGAGACCCGATGGCTCGCAAGACGCAAGAAATCATGACTGTACAGATATCGACGTGCCACGTGGACAGCAACGATCACAATCAGATCTCCCTGATCGCTGATTGGTAGGGAAATGGCTCTTGCCCATCCCAACGGACAAATTTGACATCTGAAGTAATGCGACGGTCTTCAATAATGGAGTTCGGGTCTGTCCTGGAGTTCGTCCCCACCGATCGAACGGCCTTCGGCTATGGCTATTCGACTAAGCAGAAGAAAGAACGGTAAAACTGTTTCGAGCTACACATGAAGCACAACAGTATATGCAAAGGAAGGAAAATTCATTCCAAAATTTAGAAAAGTTATCATACAAAGTTCGTTGATTAAGCAAAAAAGAAAGGTGGAAAATACATCTAGAGTGACCCAAGTCACTCAACATCAGCGGAAGAAGGCTCCACACCACAGGACTGGAGTACATTATCGATTTGCTCTGAGAGGACCTCGTCAATCTGAGCCGGGACAGGAGAACCTTCAGCTTGGACTCCTCCATCCTGAGTTACCTCCTGGGCCGGGATCGAAGCTGGGATCACCTCCGGATCTTCGACTGGGGTAGCAGCCCCCTCCTCCGGACATGGTGACTCCTCGACCTCCCCTGCGGCTTCGGCCTCCTCCACTTCTTCTCCTTCCTCTCTAATTATATTGTAGGAGGGAATGCTCGAAAGGTCGAGGTGAGGGAGGGTCTCCTTTACCTTGGAGAGTCCATCGTTGAAGCCGTGCTGGTAGGCATACAATGACGTTTCATCAATCTCTGTTTGAAATTGTGAAGACATCTTGAAGTCAGTCACGGCATTGTCTATCTGCTTCCTCAAAGCTTCGGACTCCCTCTTGGCGGCTTCGGCCTCCCTCTTAGAAGCTTCGGATTCCAGGATCGCCTCTTCGGCCCTCCTAGAAGCCTCCTCTGCCACCTTGGACAAATTTTTCATCTTCTCCTGATCCTCCCTGGTGGCCTGCTCCAAGGACTCAACTTGCTTCCTGCTCCTCTTCCACCCTGCCTTTTGTCTCGCTATCCTCGAGTGGGCACCTTTCAGTTCGCTTTTCAGTTCGCGAACTTCATCAGTTACCCGAACAAGACGGTCCTCCATGGATTGCTTCAGCTCTTCGGCTACTTCCCTGGCAGCCTTAGCCGTCTGAAGCTCCTCCTTGAAACTGTGGATGAGGCTGTCCATGTTCCCTAGGCCTTCCTCCATGAAGGTGAAATCATAGACCAACTACATCAAAAAAGAATAATTGAGGATCAAATAACTCTCAAGAGAAAGGAAGAGGTGATAGTCATACCTGTTGCAGGGCGGCGAAGCAGAATCGGACACTTTGAGAAAGCTCTGGTTCCGGAGAATTGCCAGGTTGTGGGGCAGTATCGTACCCTTCAACACCTGCCTGGCTTCGACTGGGACCAGCAGTCCCCCCATAGGCGAGAGCTTCGAGGAGTTCATCGAACGACCTCCGGCTGAAGAAGTCCCATAGACGGATTCTCCTTCGACTTGCCGCGCTTTGCCCCTATCAGCGGCAGGGGGGTAAACCGGCGGCACATCCACTCCTAGAGGCGGGCTCCTCGTTGTGTCGACTGGGAAGGCGACCGTCGGTAGAGTTTCGACTGGACAGGGTCTCGTCGGAGCCCCTTCCGCAGCCACTACATCTTCCCCCGAGGCGCCTCAGGAGGATGAAGTGCTTTGGTCCCCTTCGGGGCCATCCCTCCGAGCTTTCTTCTGAACCGCAGACTTGGTGAAAGGGGCCTGTGCAACCCTCTTTCCCGAAGTCTAGCGAAGCCAGCTCAAATCGCGCTTCATCCCACCACCTGCAGGCAAAGGGGATCACCTCAGTTAAATGAGTTACAATAAAACCTGAAGTAGAGGGGCAGAAATTTCCACCGCTATTTCTAGTGAGGGGAATTTACTGATTCCCGCCTGATGGAGATTCCTCCCCTCCAACAACTCCCGAATGGGGGCAACTTCGGAGTTAACCAGAAGATCATAATCTGACTGATCGGCCACAAAGACTTTCTTTCCGTCATTGGCGGTCAGGCGAGGCTTCTTCCACACAGTGTCGAAGCCCCATGGGTCAAAAGACAATACAAATACGAAGACGGGTTTCCACCCGTGGATGGTGCTGGGCATGTCCTTGATCACCTTGTGGCCCGATCTGGGGCCGATCACCCACCATCCGTTGCTGTGGAAGTCCCTCTTGAGAACGAAAAGGATCGTGAACAAGTTGGTCCTATGTTCTACATTGGCAATACTGCACATAACCAGGAACCCACAGATGTTCCTGATGCTGTTTGGGGTTAACTGTGCTGGCACCACTTGGTACAAGCAAAAAATCTTAATAAAGAAGGAGTGCAGGGGAAACCGAAGACCAGCCTTTAGGTGATCTTCGTATACAGCTAGGCACCCAGGGGGAGTTTCGTTCACCCGCTCCTCGGGCGCGGGGAGGACAAAGGGAAACTCCTCAGGAATGCGGTAGTGTTCCCAAAGAAGGGCTGTCTTGCCCTGAAAAACCGAGCTGGGGACCAACTCCGGACCAACTATATTTCCGGTCCCTAAGGGCCCAACCTTTTCTCCCTGACTCTCAACGGTCTCTTCCATGACAAAGGAATGAAGCAAATGAGCGGAAAGAGGATTCTACCTGGAGAATAAACTGGTAGTCCAGAACAGTTTGGGCGGAGAATGAGACGAGGTTAAAGAAGCTTCCTTGCCCAGACCTTTGCCCTTCCCCAAAAGAAAAGTAAGGGTCTTTGGACCCCCACCGAGGGTTGTTTTCACTTAAGGTTACCCTGGGAGGTAACCCACTTGCGATTGACCGCCAGGATAAGATCTACCTTTCATCCAACGGGCGGAGGACAGCCACTACAACTATCCAAATCCCAACTAAAAGATTGCCTCAACTACCATGCAACGGGACAAGAAGAGATAGCCCCAGGGCCACCTACCTTTCCCCAATCCGGGAATGGCACCTGTCCACCATCTGATTCTCAGATCATGTTGGACAGCCCAATAAGGGTCCCGTAATCATTCACTGCGCCGTCTCTCAGGAGAAAAACGACAAGGCCATAATACTCTCACTTCTCGAGGCAGATCTTCGCTTCGACAACTGAGAGTAGGGGGCAACTATTGGGATATCATGGTTCAGCTACCGGTTCGACTTATCGAAGCCCGTTTTTCTGGACTACATACTTCAAACTAAGCGAAGGACAGGCCAACTGCAAGCAACCCAAGGCTTCACACCGGACTACAACATCCAGAGGCCAGTCCTTCAGGTAGCACCTTCGGTCCCGGCCGAAGTCTGAACTACTCATCGACTTCGATGACACGTACTTTGGTCCCCGCCGTAGACACGATCTCCGGCCTCGAGGAAATACCAAGTCTTCGGCCCACGCAAGGAAAAACCCGAAGCTTGAACCACAATCTATTTCAGAAAGGAAACCGTAACCAATGGTTATAATCGACACTCATCATGCCATGATCATGGCGCGCAACTCCTGCAGCCACGCTTCCGATCTGGCCGGAACCGTTCATTGACAATCCATGATCGCCAATCATGGGAGAGATTGGCTTCCCATGATCACCGGAAAAAGAGCGGGGCACAGACCGGAGGCCATCTTTTAAATATGTGTAAGCAGGATAGCTCGAGAGGTATGCGAAAAATCTTGCACACATACACTTTCAATCCCCAAGAGCCTTTTCTCTTCCACTCTTTCTCGACACCTTCCCCATTCTGTGGCTGGAATCCGCCACTGACTTAGGCATCGAAGTGTCCTCCACCGGAACAACTCCGGCAAGGAACCTGTTTTGCAGGTGAACCAGGGAGCGGTCCTGCGATGCAGCAGCTCCGACCGGCCGATCCAGGGACTCCACGCCAACATTTTCTGTTCATAATTATATCTTTTATATAATCTATTATATTTATAAAATAAAAAAATCTAGCTTAATTTTAAAAAGAATTTTTTAAACATCAAAAATTTAAAATAAAATTTGAATAAATTTAAAATTATAAATTTAATAGATAATAAATTTTATTAAATAAAATTTAAATTATACCAAATGATGAATTTATTATATTTTATGCATTGCACATGCCATATATATATATATATATATATATATATATTGCTAATCCGCTTCGGCATCAATACCTACTCAATTTTTATCTTATCCATCGTTGCTAAATCTAGCTGGATAGTTTAGTTTAGGATCGAAGCCTCAGATAATTGGGACAAGATTGGTTGTCTATTGTTGTATGTTGATTTAGATAGTTGAAATCTACGGCATTCTCTTCGGAGTCTCTATGCTTGTATTTTCTTTTCTCAATAATCAATGCTTGTGAGAGTGATAGCTGCAGCTTTCAACATACATATTCGATGCTATAGCTTTCTGCGTATTTAACAACACGGTTTCCTCCTATGTATATATATACTAGCCTAGCTATAATCGGTGTAGTGTATGGAATAGATTTTTTTTTAAAATAATATTTTTTAAATAAAAAATTATCAAAATAGGTGTTTCATCATATATTTACTGAAATAGATGATTTTCATCGAGGTGGCGGTGATGGGACATCTAAGTTCGTCTTTTCAAAAGATAAAATTAGATTCATCTTTTGAAAAGACGAAATTCTTATAAACCGATATTTTTTTATTTAATTTTAAAATTTGATGTGATACATAATAAATGAACGTGGCGTTGAATTCATTTTACGGAAAGACGAATTCAATTTTGAAATCATCTTTCCAACAGACGAATTCAAAACCAATTTTTTTAAAAATAATTTTATAAATATTATTATTATTTTTAAATAAAATTAGTAAATTTTAAATTTAAATAAATAAATAATAAATAAAAAATTAGTATTAATTAAAATTTTATATATTATTTTTTGATAATATTAATTATTATATTATTTTAAGATAATATTAATTAAAAATAATATTAATTAACTATATAAAAATAAAATTAATTAAAAATAATATTAATTAAAAGATATTATAATATATATTATATTATAATAATTATTTTATATTATAAAATATAATGAATATATTATAATTTATTATATTATATATTATAATTTTTATAGTATAGTATAAAAAAATTTTAAAAAATAAAAAAAATAAAAAAAAATCATTATGTCGATACTATTCGGTCGCTAGCCCGGTACCAGTTCGGTCGACAGCCCGGTGTCAGTCCGATCCCTTGCTCAGGAGCGGTGGCAGAACCCCGACGACCGGACCGGCGATCGGGTCTGTGGCATGACTGGGGCTAGACCGGTGACAGGATCTTGGCGGTCGGATAGGTAGTCAGACCCGGGTGGCCGGACTGATTGCCGGACCGGGGGCCGCAACTGGGGCCGAACCGGGGGCAGGATCCGTGGCCGGACCGGGGGCCGGATCGGTGGCCGGACCGGGGGCCGGACCGGGGCCTGCATCGGGGGCCGGACCGGGGACCCTGGTCCGGCTGCTAGTCAGGCCGGACTAGGGCCCGCATCGGGGACCCGGGTCCGACCATCGGTCCGGTCCCAAGTACGGCCCTCGGTTCGGCCCCGTTGCGGCCCCCAGTCCGACCGCCGATCCGGTCCCAGTTGCGGCCCCCGGTCCGGCCACCCGGGTCCGACTACCTATCCGACCGCCAAGATCCTGTCACCGATCTAGCCCTAGTCATGCCACAGACTCGATCGCCGGTCCGGTCGTCGGGGTCCTGCCACCGCTCCTGAGCAAGGGATCGGACTGACACCGGGCTGTCGACCGAATTGGTACTGGGCTAGCGACCGAATAGTATCGACATGATGATTATTTTTTATTTTTTATTTTTTTTTTTTAAAATTTGTTTATACTATATTATAAAAATTATAATATATATATAATAAATTATAATATATTCATTATATTTTAGAATATAAAATAATTCTTATAATATAATATATATTATAATATATTATTATAATATTTTTTAATTAATAATATTTTTAGTTAAATTATTATTAATTTTAAATTAATATTATTTTTATATAGTTAATTAATATTATTTTTAATTAATATTATCTTAAAATAATATAATAATTAATATTATCAAAAAATAATATATAAAATATTAATTAATACTAATTTTTTTTATTTATTTATTTAAAATTAAAATTTATTAATTTTATTTAAAAATAATAATAATATTTATAAAATTATATATAAAAAAAGGTTTTGAATTCGTCCATTGGAAAGACGTTTTCAAAACTGAATTCGTCCTTCCGTAAGACGAATTCAGCGTCATGTTCATTTATTACGTGTCACATCAAATTTTAAAATTAAATAAAAAAAATATATTATTTTATAAGGATTTCGTCTTTTGAAAAGATAAACTTAGATGCCCTGTCACCGCCACGTCGACGGAAATCATCTATTTCGATAAATGTATCCTGAAACACCTATTTTGATAATTTTTTATTTAAAAAATATTATTTTAAAAAAAATTTGCATGGAATATATTTTTTTCTTCTATTTTTGGTATGCTTGCAGCAGACAAATGTGAACATGAAAATCTGAGTCATGGCGTCACCATGGTTTTTAGCAATGAATTGTAATAATCAGCAGCTACCTCACTTAACAACGATGGTAGCTATTGAATCTTGGAATGGGAATCCAAGGAGCCTCTTCTTTCAGAGGAGCTAATGCTAATATGAACTTAGAATTGTACCTGACTCCAGCGAAACAGATATCATGCCATTTTTAAACTAATTCGAGAGCTTATCAGCACTCTTGGATGATCTTAATTAAATAAAATAGAATTGCACTACATAAAGCTTCCTTCGAACAAGTTCGTATTCATAATGGTGTTTTGGGAATTACTTCAATTCAAATATCTAGACGTCCACTCAGGACGAGTCCAACTGGCCATGGTTTCATTGGATCGAGTTTGACCTAGATTAGGAATGTTGCACTCGCTTTGAGTTAATTAGCGAGACAAATAATTGGTTCAGGTCTGGTTCAATCATATTTAGACATCTGGTTGAAATCTCTTGTTTTGAGAAGTGAGGTAACAAAGCGTACAATGTAACTGGAGCTAACGAGCCTTCGATGGTTCGATCATATTGACATGCATAGCACCTGAATTCCCGTGGAATTGCTGTTGCCATGTCCAGTGAACCATCTTTGATTGGATGGAGTTGATGGTTGGGGGTGCAATCTCTTTTCATTAATAGCTACTAAATTACCATGCCCTGCTATCCCTACTTAAATTTCACAAGTAAAACATTTCATGAAAGGATGTCAAATATTGGAGACCGAGCTACATATTATCTAAATGGCTAAAATAGATCGTAGGAGGATATATGATGGCAAAACTATGTGGAAATAAATGTATGATCCGGAAAGGAGGGGTTTTTATATGTTGAAGCCAACTTACTTTGGAGACCACATGCATGTTCTACTTTGCAAAATCATTCCATAAGAATATTGTATTTTTAGAAAGAAAATAATTATGACTCCATCAAACCTCGACCATGGCCATCAATCTTCCAGCCACACAAAAACATACCACCCACCAATTTGGTCATGATGGATATATCTGGTCATTTTGTATGACCGCAGTTTGATAATCAACATATCGCGCTTGATCAACTTTATTTGTTGCACGTACTTTTAATAAGTATGTTTTTACTTAACCTTATTTTTATTTCTATGTACACTGCCATATGCATACACGTAAATATAAAATGTCATCCAGACCGGAAGAATCAAGGAGATAACAACTCCTAGCAGTAATAATGTCCAGCCTCTCCCGCTTGATGCCCATTCTTTGACAAGCTATTTGATTTTTGTATATTTACCTGAAATAAAAAAATCATGAAATGATTATTTATAAAATATTCTTAAAATAAAAAAATATCTATATTTATAAAATTTGTCTTTCATATTTTATAACTTGTTAAATTTGATAAAAAAAAGTTTATGATAAATAATCAAACAACTATTAAGTTTATAATAAATAATTAAACAACTATTTTCGTAAAATTTATTAATTATAAGATTTTTGTAAACGTATTCCCATAAACCTTCCCAACAAAACAATCCCAAAGCATTCGTGTCTAATTGCAAACCGAGTTCATGCAAGGCTGAGATATTTGGATCAGCCTTCAAATGTCATAAAAATATGGCATTCTGGTTCGTATCTCGCCAGGTCTGGTCCGCTCGGCGGGCAGCGTACTAGAAATATGCGGGTATGGGATCGATTGGACCAAACAAATCCGGATTTTCTCCGCGGGACATCTGATCGCAGGATTTCCCTTCCATTGTCGTAGCGACTAGGGAGGATCCTCTTTCTCGGTCCCCGGCCACCGCTCGCCCGTCGCCGACCCTCATGGCCTTCTCCATGGCCGCCGTCGCCTCCTCCTCTGCTCTCTGCTATCCGTCGTCGTTTGGAGCTTGTGGGAGTCCTTCGGGGACGAAGCCCTCTTATCTTTCGTGGGCTTCGTCGATCCCGAACATAAATATCTCCACTCACCATCTTCTCAAAGCCCCGTCCTCCGTCGTGCCCAATTGCCAGGTTAGTGCTTGCCAGAATCTTTCCTTTTCCCCTCCCTTTCTTGTTTATAGAAGAATTATTGCTTTTTGGTAATTTACCTTGAGCTGTTCTTGGCTCTCATTGCCATGATTTCCGAGGGGAAATCAGTAATATGAATTGGGGGCAATGTCTGAGGTTCATGCATCTTTATTTGCTCAAGTGGATTTCTCGTTTAAGACAACAATGTTTTGAAAAAAGTGAATACAAATTTTTTATTCTTAAATTATCCTTGGCATGGAAAATTATCGTGTGGGAATGAAAATTATCACGTAGGATGGAACCTATCTTGTATGGTGGTGAAAATTTTTAATCCCACATGAAAAGATTAAAACAAGAAAAGGCTCTTTATAATTTTTTTTTTTTTTCAAGTTCTTGCTTTTAGGTTCGCCATAGATGGAGAGCTTGAGGGTGATGCGTAGCATCACCTGCACGTGCGTGCGATGGGTGACAAGGATGCTTTGTAGGCATACTTTGTACTTTGCATGTATGCGATGATGCATCACCCGCATGCGCACGTCCGTGTGCGACGGGCGACAAGGATACTTTGTAGGCACACTTTGCACTTCGCACGTACGCATCGTCGCGAGGAGCTTGAGAAACTTTTAAATTTTTCCTGATCAAATAGATCAGATGGTCGAGATTGATTGGCACCATATCAGGATTGCAGGGAGGAGAGTCGACTCAAGTAGTTCGAGTCGACTCGGTTCTGAGACGAGTCGATTCGGATGACTGGGAGTCGACTCGGATCCACAGAATGGTAATACATGGTTTGGACGAGTCGACTCGATCAGGATCGAGCTGGCTCGGATCCACAGAGCCGTATCATGCGGTCTGGACGAGTCGACTCGAGAAAATCGAGCCGACTCGATCAGGGCGCTCTCTGCAATAAGGAGTCGACTCGAGAAATTCGAGCCGACTCGGATCACGCATCCGGAGACGTAATCACGCATTCGTTCATGGATCAACGTCCCTTCTGAGATCAGGGGTGCCATCGGATCGTGAAACGACGCATTGAGAAGCGTGCTGATCGCGTGATCTAGAGGTCATGGTACGAATCAGCGTATCATGGCATCCGATCGCGATGGAAGAAACGTATCGATCGTGTAAAGGCATATCTCACTACGAAACGACATCGGAAACTCCCTCCGATGAAATCAGAAGGTTGCTTCCAAAGGGCATCTTAAGGCTATAAATAGATCCACATTCCTCATTCATTTCATTCCATTCAATTCAGTTTTTCTTTCCTTCTTTTAAGCATTTGCATACTTTGAATAACAGAGTATAGCTATAGTGCATCGTAAGTCTCTTAGGCATTTGCATACTCTGAAAACAAAGTATAGCTATAGTGCATATAAAGAGAGAAAAGCATTTCTGGTTCGAATTTCTGGTGAATTGTAGTGCTGCTTTTAGCAGAAGAAATCGTTGTATCCTGGGAGACAATCGTCGTAAAACCGTAAGCACCATTGCGGGACGAAATTGTCTTAAGGATATAGTGTAACTCTAGACTCGGTCTTGTCAATTAGGTAGTCATTGTTCATATACATCTACAAACAATCTTAAAACAAATTTTATCGTACTGAAGTGCTGCTCAAGTGATGGCAACAATGGCTGCACTAGTTCAGGTCGAGAAGCCAGAGAAGTTTGCCGGTACCGATTTCAAGAAATGGCAACAAAAGATGATGTTCTATCTGATAACTCTGAATCTGGTAAGAGTTCTCAACGAAGATCTACCAGTTCTAAAGAAAGGAGAGAACGACAAGCAAATTGTCGCTGCTGTGGATGCATGGAAGCATTCAGACTTCCTATGCAAAAACTACATCCTTAATGGATTAGAGAATACGCTGTACAATGTGTGCAGTAGTATAAGCACAGCAAAAGAGCTATGGGCATCCTTGGATAAGAAGTACAAGACCGAGGATGTAGGCCTTAAGAAATTTGTGGTCGACAGGTTTCTTGACTACAAGATGGTAGATTACAAGATCGTCTTGGAGCGAGTTCAAAAACTGCAGATCATACTGCATGAGATACATGCAGAAATGATGTCTCTGAGTGAGTCATTCCAGGTAGCCGCTATAATTGAGAAGCTACCTCCATCATGGAAAGACTTCAAGAACTACCTGAAACATAAACGGAAGGAGATGGGACTTGAAGATCTAGTTGTCCGCATGAGGATCGAGGAAGACAACAAGAGACATGATAAGAAGACAGGATGACATCATGCTGAGCTTAAGGCCAACCTCATGGAAGGAAAGGTCAACAAGAAGAAACGCAAGTTTCCTGGTGAAAGCTATAAACAGAAGAAGGACAATCTTAAGAAGTTCAAAGGAAAGTGCTTCATTTGTGGTAAAATAGGCCACAAATCCAAGGATTGTCGTTTCAAGGAAAAAGAAAAGAAGGAAGTCAATACTACTGAAGATACCTATCCCATGAAGTGTCAGGGATGATGTTGTCAGCAATTGTGTTTGAAGCAAATATGGTTGATAAACCAAACGAATGGTATGTTGACACTGGAGCTACTCGACATGTCTGCTCTGATAAGAGTATGTTCTCATTATATACTCCTATTAGAGGTAGAAATATGCTAATGGATAACTCTGCTACATCGAAGATAGAAGGAATTGGTCGCATTATTTTAAAGATGACATTTGGCAAAGAGCTTCTACTGAACGATGTATTACATGTTCCTGACATTCGTAAGAACTTGATATCAGGCTCTCTCCTAAGCACACATGGATTTAGGATGGTGTTTGAGTCTGATAAATTTGTACTTACTAAAGAGGAGAACTTTCTGGGTAGAGGTTACTTGAATAATGGATTATTCAAGATGAATGTAATGACTGTACATCGCAACCTTGAAAATAATAAAAATGTTTCTTCTGTTTATATGGTTGACTTCTCTTACTTATGGCTTGATAGATTAGGTCAAGTGAATTTTAATTCATTACGAAAATTAATGATTTTAGAATTGTTACCTAATCATGAAATCGATCCACATTACAAATGTGAGATATGTGTTGAAGCTAAACTAGCCAAAACACCATTTCATTCAGTAGAAAGAAATACTGAACCTCTAGATCTGATCCACAGTGATCTATATGACTTGAAGTCAGTACAATCTAGAGGAGGTAAAAAGTACTTTATAACATTTATTGATGATTCAACAAGATACTGCTATGTGTATCTACTAAAGTCTAAAGATGAGGCTTTAGATATGTTCAAATGTTATAAGAATAAGGTAGAAAATCAGCTTGGTAAAAATATCAAAGCTATAAGGAGTGATAGAGGTGGTGAATACGATGCACCGTTTAATGACTTTTATCAAGAACATGGCATTATTCATCAAACTACAGCTCCTTATTCACCTCAATCTAATGGAATTGCTGAATGCAAAAATTGAACATCGAAAGAAATGATGAATGCTATGCTGATAAATTCTGGTACACCACAGAATTTATGGAGAGAAGCAATTCTCTCGGCTAATCATATTCTTAACAAAATACCTCTTAAAAAGGACATCACTCCATATGAGTTATAGAAAGGAAAAAAGCCTTCTTATAATTACCTAAAAGTGTGGGGATGTCTAGCTAAAGTAGTTACTCCAAATCCCAAAAAGGTCAAAATAGGACCTAAAACAGTTGATTGTCTTTTCATTGGTTATACACAAAACAGTAGTGCATATCGCTTTCTTGTATATAAATCAGATATATCTGATATACAGAAAAATACAATTATGGAATCAAGAAATGCATCATTTTTTGAAGAGATATTCCCTTATAAAGGGATATCTGGTACAAGTTCAAATAAAAGAACTTATGAAAATTTGGCAAGTAGTAGTCATCAGGAAAAACATCCTGAAATAAACATAGACGTAGTAAGAGACCTAAAGTTATAAAATCTTTTGGTCATGACTACATCACGTACATAATAGAAAACGTACCTCAGACATTTAAAGAGGCAATGTCTATACCAGAAGCACCCTTTTGGAAAGAAACTATTAATAGCGAAATTGAGTCCATCATGCATAATCATATCTGGGAATTGGTAGATTTACTATCAGGTATGAAGCCTTTGGGATGTAAATAGATTTTAAAGAAGAAGTTAAAGGCTGCTGGATCAATTAATAAGTATAAAGCCAGATTAGTAGTTAAAGGCTTTAAACAAAAGGAAGGTCTAGACTTCTTTGATACTTATTCACCTGTAACAAGGATAACATCCATAAGAATGTTAATTGCTATTGCAGCCATTAACAATCTTGAAATACATCAAATGAATGTTAAAACAGTTTTCCTTAATGGTGAATTAGAGGAAGAAATTTATATGGGACAACCTGAAGGGTTTGTGGTTCTAGACAAAGAAAAAAAGGTGTGCAGACTTGTGAAATCCTTATATGGATTAAAACAAGTACCTAAACAATGGCATATAAAATTTGATAATATCATGTTGTCCAATGAATTCAAAATCAATGAATGTGACAAATGTGTGTATGCCAAAACAATACCTACAGAGTATGTGTTAGTTTGCTTATACGTGGATGATTTGTTAATAATAAGAAGTGATACTGATATGATTAAACAAACAATGAAAGTGTTGATCAAACATTTTGATATAAAAGATATGGGTATCGCAGACGTTATACTAGGGATTAAAATCACTAGAACGTCTGATGGAATAATATTATCTCAATCTCATTATATTGAGAAAATATTAGATAAATTCAAGAAATATGATACCAGTCCGCTTAGAATACCTGTAGATATTAATTTACATCTTGCTAAGCATACTGGGAAACCCATATCACAATTAGAATATTCACGTATAATTGACAGTTTAATGTATTTTATGAATTGCACCCGTCCTGACATAGCATATGCTGTCAATAAGTTAAGTAGATTTAGTAGTAATCCAGGTCCAAATCATTAGATAGCACTAGTAAGGATATTACGATATCTACGATATACCCTAAATTCTAGATTATATTATATAACATATCCAGCTGTACTAGAAGGATATTATGATGCTAACTGGATATCTTCTTCGGAAGACACTAAATCTACTAGTGGATACGTGTTCACCTTAGAAGGAGGTGCAGTATCATGGAAATCTTCAAAACAAACTTGTATAGCTCGGTCCACCATGGAATCAGAGTTTATAGCTTTAAATAAAGCTGGAAAAGAAGCAGAATGACTTCGAAATTTTTTGGAGGATATTCCATGTTGGTGTAAACCTGTGTCTACAATATGTATCCATTGTGATAATCAATCAGTTATTTGCAGAGCACAGAATAAAATGTATAATGGTAAGTCTAGACACATACGTCGCAGACATAATATCATTAAGCAATTACTTGAAAATGGAATAATTTCTATTGACTACATTCAGTCAAAAAAAAATCTTGCGGATCCATTGACAAAAGGTTTACCAAGAGATCAAGTAAATTATTTATCGAGGGGAATGGGCTTAAAGCCTATAACAAATAAATCTTTATAGTGGATACCCAACCTAGTTGACTGGAGATCCCAAGATCTAGGTTCAAAAGGGACAACTAAATTATAAAGATGTCAACGAAGCACTAAGGATGTAAAATCCTACTCATTGCTATGATAATCAGTGCTACCTGCTAAAGGTACTAGGATAAGCATAGCTTTTAATGATTCATATGACATGAATATCATGTGTGGTATAGCAGGATACTTTTAATAAGAATCACCTATGTATGTGAACTGGGCTAATTCTATGAGAATTTTAAAGGCTTTAATTCTCTAAAGCATTCATGAGACCAGGAGTTGTTCAGGGCCAAAATGAACATAACTATAAGAACCAAAAGGAATGCTCGGAAAGAAGTGTTATTGTTATTGTCTTAGTTTACATCAAATGCTAAAAGTTCAAGACATCAAGTTCACTTTTAGCAAGTAAACTCGATAACAAAACATCAAGAAAGGTTCAAAGCCACAAGCTACCTATCCTGATACAACTTCATTCCACTTCTCTCTTTAAAGTGTTTGCATATTCATTTGCATTTAAAACTCTATGTTTGTGGGGGATCGTCTTTACCGATTTTTGATCTTAGTCCAAAATTCCAGTGGAAGATTATTGGAAAAAGTGAAAATGAATTTTTTATTCTTAAACTACCCTTTGGGATGGAAAACTATCATGTGGGAAGGAAAATTATCGTGTGAGATGGAAACTATCCTATGGGATGGAAACTTTTAGTCCCACATGGAAAGATTGGAAAAAGAGAAGGCTCTTTATAAGAAAACCTTTTTCCAAGCTCTTGTTTTTAGGCTCACCATAGGTGGAGAGC
Organism: Areca catechu; assembly: GCA_021397845.1. Lineage (NCBI taxonomy): Eukaryota > Viridiplantae > Streptophyta > Magnoliopsida > Arecales > Arecaceae > Areca > Areca catechu. Next base: position 126,945,444 of record CM038038.1, on the reverse strand, counting down.
TTGAGGGTGATGCGTAGCATTACGCATGTACTTTGCACTTTGCATGTACGCATCGTCGCGAGGAGCTTGAGGAGCCTTTAAATTTTTCCTGATCAAACAGATCAGACGGTCGAGATTGATTGGCACCACATCAGGGTTGCAGGGAGGAGAGTCGACTTGAGTGGTTCGAGCCGACTCGGTTATGAGGCTAGTCGACTCGGATCCACAGAATGGTAATACACGGTCTGAACGAGTCGACTCGACCAGGGTCGAGCTGGCTCGGATCCACAGAACCGTATCATGCGGCCTGGACGAGTCGACTCGACTAGGGTCGAGCTGGCTCGGATCCATAAAGCCGTATCATGCGGTCTGTATGAGTCGACTCGAGGGAATCGAGCCGACTTGACCAGGGCGCTTTCTGCAACAAGGAGCCGACTCAAGGAATTCAAGCATACTCGGATCACGTATTCGGAGACGTAATCACGCATCCGTTCACGGATCAACGTCTCTTCTGAGATCAGGAGTACCATCGGATCTTGAAACGATGCATTGAGAAGCGTGCTGATCGCGTGATCTAGAGATCACGGTACGAATCAGCGTATCATGGCGTCCGATCGTGATTGAATAAACGTATCGATCGCGTAAAGGCATATCTCACTACGAAACGACATCGGAAACTCCCTCCGATGAAATCAGAAGGTTGCTTCCAAGGGACATCTTAAGGCTATAAATAAGTCTCCATTTCCCATTGTTGCCGATCTCACTGCGGTGGCCTATAGCTCTTGAGCTGGCACCGGTCTCGGACCGTCTCACCTCGAGATCTCCAAGCTTTCAGACCTGCAAAACAGAGTCAGAGATCCTGGCCGGGGGTTCCGGCGGGGGCGCTCCGACGGTCAAGTTAGAGAACGACGAGATGGAACAGATCCCTTAAGGTGGGTTCCCGAAGGACTCCCGTGCTTAGAGGAGATGTTAATGAAAGAAGTATGGGGAAGAGTGGAGTTGATGTCCAGCTCCCTGCGCTGAGTTCACCGAGCTCATGCCTCAGGATTCCTCGAGGACCCCCAGGATCGTTCTCTTGGTGTGTTTCTCCTTTTTTTCACCTACCTCCCTGCCCGTTTTTACCATCCTTTTTATATCATCACATTGCTTCCAGCCCCCCCTTCCTTTCCTCTTCGGGCCTGGGAACTCAGTGGCCGAACCGTCTCGCCCCTCGTGTGTCACGAGGAAGGGGGGGAGGATACTGGCGAGGCCTTGGGCCGAGTGCGGAAGCTCTCCTTTCGAGGCGTTGACGATGAGTGCCCAGCCGTTTTGGGCTCCTGCCCGCAAGGATTCCGCTTCTCGGTTGCGGGGCCCATCTGACTGGTGTAAACGGGGTTTCGCGTGTCACTGTAGCTCGTACTGGCGCCCCCCACGGGGCGCGGCGCGCGCAACCCGATTGGTGAGAGGGCCTGCCTTGGATGGAGCGCAGGCTTCCGCGGGGCCCCGTGGCCCGAGCCGCGGGGGTCCCTGGCTGGGGCTGAGTGGCCAGGGAGCGCTGCTGGTGCTGCAGTTGCCGCATAGCAGTGTTCAGGGTTTGCAGCTGCTGGAAGACAGCCACGAAAGGTCCGTCCACCGGGGACGGTTGAGGAGGAGGACCAGGAAGTTCCCTCTCCGGGCGGCCCTTGGGGGTAAGGAACTTCCCCCACTCGACTGGCGGATGCTTCGCATCCACGCGTCATCACCATGGTCAAAGCGCGCTTTCGCCCGCGGAGAGCTTGCTTGCACTGGGGTTACTGTCCTGCCCCCTACCTGGCACGCCAATCTGTTGCCGATCTCACCGCGGTGGCCTGTAGCTCTTGAGCTGGCACCGGTCTCGGACCGTCTCACCTCAAGATTTCCAAGCTTCCGGACCTGCAAAACAGAGTTAGAGACCCTGGCCGGGGGTTTCGGCGGGGGTGCTCCGATGGTCAAGTTAGAGAGCGACGAGATGGAACAGATCCCCTAAGGCTGGTTCCCGAAGGACTCCTGTGCTTAGAGGAGATGTTAATGAAAGAAGTGTGGGGAAGAGTGGAGTTGATGCCCAGCTCCCTGCGCTGAGTTCACCGAGCTCATGCCTGAGGATTCCTCGAGGACCCCCAGGATCGTTCTCTTGGTGTGTTTCTCCTTTTTTTCACCTACCTCCCTACCCGTTTTTACCATCCTTTTTATATCATCACATTGCCTCCAGCCCCCCTTTCCTTTCCTCTTCGGGCCTGGGAACTCAGTGGCCGAACCGCCTCGCCCCTCGTGTGTCACGAGGAAGGGGGGGAGGATACTGGCGAGGCCTTGGGCCGAGTGCGGAAGCTCTCCTTTCGAGGCGTTGATGATGAGCGCCGAGCCGTTTTCGGCTCCTGCCCGCAAGGATTCCGCTTCTCGGTTGCGGGGCCCATCCGACTGATGTAAACGGGGTTTCGCGTGTTACTGCAGCCCGTACTGGCGCCCCCTACGGGGCGTGGCGCCCCTACTTTCCCGAGTGGCGATCTTGAAACTCGCGCCCCTACTTTTTCGAGGCTTCGTTGAGTAGGGCTGACCTCGGCCAAGGTGGACTCGTCAGGGGGCGCCACCTGGCGGAGGAGCGGAGAAAGGCTCGACTTCGGCCGAGGTGGACCCGTCTCCGGGTGTCACTTGGCGAAAGAGCAAGAGGGCCCGGCTCGACCTCGGTGGAGGTGGACCCGTCTCCGGGTGCCACCTAGCGAGGGAGCGAGGGGCCGCCAGCTTCGACCGAGGTGGATCCCTCCTGGGTGAACACCTGGCGGAGCGGCAAAGAGGTGCTCGACTTCGGCCGAGATGGATCCGTCTCCGGATGCCACCTAGCGAAGTAGCAGGAGGGCCCGACTCGACCTCGGCAGAGGCGGACCCGTCTCTGGGCGCCACCTGGCGAGGGAGCGAGGGGCCGCTAGCTTCGGCCGAGGTGGACCCCTCCTGGGTGGACACCTGGCGGAGCGACAGAGAGGTGCTCGACTTCGGCCGAGGTGGATCCGTCTCCGGATGCCACCTGGCGAAGGAGCAGGAGGGCCCGGCTCGACCTCAGCAGAGGTGGACCCGTCTCCGGGTGCCACCTGGCGAGGGAGCGAGGGGCCGCCAGCTTCGGCCGAGGTGGATCCCTCCTGGGTGGACACCTGGCAGGGCGGCAGAGAGGTGCTCGACATCGGTCGAGGTGGACCCGTCTTCGGGTGCCACCTGGCGAAGGAGCAGGAGGGCCTGGCTCGACCTCGGCAGAGGTGGACCCGTCTCCGGGTGCCACCTGGCGAGGGAGCGATGGGCCGCCAGCTTCGGCCGAGGTGGACCCTTCCTCGGTGGATACCTAGCGGAGCGGTAGAGAGGTGCTCGACTTCGGCCGAGGTAGATCTGTCTCCGGATGCCACCTGGCAAAGGAGCAGGAGGGCTCGGCTCGACCTCGGCAGAGGTGGACCTGTCTCCGGGTGCCACCTGGTGAGGAAGTGAGGGGCCGCCAGCTTCGGCCGAGATGGACCCCTCATGGGTGGACACTTGGCAGGGCGGCAGAGAGTTGCTCGACATCGGCCGAGATGGACCCGTCTTCAGGTGCCACCTGGCGAAGGAGCAGGAGGGCTTGGCTCAACCTCGGCAGAGGTGGATCCGTCTCCGGGTGCCACCTAGCGAGGGAGCGAGGGGCCGCCAGCTTCGGCCAAGGTGGACCCCTCCTGGGTGGACACCTGGCGGAGCGGCAGAGAGGTGCTCGACCTCGGCAGAGGTGGACCCGTCTCCGGGTGCCACCTGGCGAAGGAGCATGAGGGCTCGGCTCGACCTCGGCAGAGGTGGACCTGTCTCCGGGTGCCACCTGGCGAGGAAGCGAGGGGCCGCCAGCTTCAGCCGAGGTGGACCCCTCCTGGGTGGACACCTGGCAGGACGGCAGAGAGATGCTCTACATCGGCCGAGGTGGACCCCTCCTGGGTGGACACCTGGCAGGACGGCAGAGAGATGCTCGACATCGGCCGAGGTGGACCCGTCTCCGGGTGCCACCTGGCGAAGGAGCAAAAGGGGCCCGGCTCGACCTTGGCAGAGTTGGACCCGTCTCCGGGTGCCACCTGGCGAAGGAGCAGGAATGCTTCTTCTCGAACGGGGGACCCTTTGAAAAAAAACACGTGGTACCGATCGTGTCCAGCTGGATCTGACACGTGCCCCACGTTAGCGTAGTAGCCATATCACCCATTCATTTCATTCCATTCAATCCAGTTTTTCCTTCCTTCTCTTAGACATTTGCATACTCTGAATAACAGGGTATAGCTATAGTGCATCGTAAGTCTCTTAGGCATTTTCATACTCTGAAAACAGAGTATAGCTATAGTGCATACAAAGAGAGAAGCATTCCTGGTTCAACTTTTTGATGAATTATAGTACTGCTTTCACCAGAAGAAGACCGTTGTATCCTGAAAGACAATCGTCATAAAACCGTAAGCACCATTGCAGGACGAAATTGTCTTAAGGACATAGAGTATAACTCTAGACTCGGTCTTGTCAATTAGGTAGCCATTGTTCATATAAATCCACAAACAAACAATCCGTTTGGGTTTTGGTTAATTTAGACTGATTCATTGTGGTGGATTGAGTGTGACATTGCAAGAACTTTAGTTGGAAGCTGTTTCTGGTTCGGCATGCCTAAGTTTGCTTGCTTGATTCTTTTTAAATAGCTTGTTATGGAATTGAACTTGTTTATATAGTTAGAAAAATGGAATCTTTCTGGATGTGTTTTGTCCTACACCAGTTGGATTCCAGTCTATTAAAGCTTTGACAGGACATAGTCATAATAGAAAAGAGAAAGGAAGTAGTTGCTAAGTGGTTGGTGGAAGGTTGAAAAATTCTCAAGTATTCTGAATGAAGCAAGGAGAAGGGCTTAATGAAGGGAAATTTCTAGATTATTCATTATACAAGTAATTTTGAAACTTGAATCTTTTTGAATCGGTGGTATATGTGTTCGATGAGCATGATTAGGGCATCTATTTCATGAAATATAAGTCCAGATGATGTTACTACTTTTTCAGTATGTTTTTTATAACTATGATTAGACTAGGTAAGAATAGTTAAATTAATTTCTAAGTATTCTCTGCAAGTCTTAGTAGTTTACAAGTATGAGAAATCATCACATTTGTAAATTATATAAGATTTGGTTCTACTAGTTTTCTAAATCCCAACTGTTTGATTTAGCTACTATTACCTGATTCAGTGACATACAATACGTAATTCTTGTAGGACACAAGGTTCAAAATGACCCTGCATCATGAAATGAGAATACATATTCTATCATTTTTTTTCACCAAATCCCAATTTCTAATTGTGAACTTAGACAATTCATTTTGTTATGTATGTGAATTTATTCAGATTGCTCCATTTACTACTTAGATGGTTGGGTATTTTTGTTGTATCATCCATGTATAAATCTACTTTACATATTTATAAATATTATTAGATCCGGTGTGCATGGGGTGACTTGCAGATTGCAAGGTTTAGAGGTACCTTTACTATGAGGTGGGACCATACGTCTAGTTGCAATTTTGAACTCACAAAGTCTATTCTTTTCCTTGCATGTGCCCGCACGTGTATACACATGTACATATATATATGTCTAGTTATAATTTTGAACTCACATAGTCTGTTCCTTTACTTGCGCCATGCATGGTCAAACCAAATCTCAAGAAAGCAAATAGGAGAGGGTTACCTTAACTAGAGGAGGAGGAAGGGAGCTTGGTTTCACTGCTGCACCTTTGGTGGTGCCAGTTGCTGTTATTGTGGCTGCTTGGAATAGGAGAGAGAAAGAAAGAAATAAGAGGCAAAAAAAAGAGGAGAGAATGAAGAAATGAAAATAAATTGGATGGGGATATAGAAGGAAAAAGTGAAGCCCAGCAAAGAAAAAGAAAAACAAGACTTCCTTTAACTTAGGAGCTAGTATCAAGCCATAATTTTTAAGGTTGTCTATATATATAGATGCCTTGATACCCAGTAGTCAGAATACAAACATAATGACTACCATCTGCATGACTTACCTTACAATATTTATTAACAAACCATGGCTTCTTAATGTTAATCCAGCATGACTCAAAGTTTCCTCACTATCTACTAAACCAACATGGACTTTGTTCACACTTCAAGATTTAATGATAGATTGGAAATTAAAATGAAAAAGAAACTGAATGTATCAAGATGGCTTCCTCTTCTTATCAAGTTTTTTTTTTTTTTTTTGCCCAGATATAATTCATAACATTTGAACATTTTATGAAGGGCTCTTTTGTTGCATAAATGGTTTCATTATATTGAAAATTAATCTATACATGTCCACAAGACATGTATGACATCTTATTTCTTTGGAGAATCCTTGGACTCTTGACTTCAAAATGATGCGGTCAAGGATAGGGGGCCTCAGTAGATGCTATTAAGGCATGATTTGCAAACGTAGGGTCTATAGGAACTGGAAGCTCTGATGATATCTCTTCATGAGTGGAAAAAATATTCCTTAAAAAATGTTTTCCTCTAGGAGGTTTAGGCTGAAACAAAGCCAAGGATGATTTACAAATTCTAAGGTCTATAGGAATTGAAAACTCTTATAGATGCTACCTTTTCATGCGTGGAAGTATAATCTTTATCTAAATAAAGATCATGCACTTGCACATTTCTTATCACAGGAAAGCTAAGATGATTAAATATTTATGTATTAGAAATAAAAGGTAATTGTGGTATTCACTTGCTAATTGTGTTTGCCAAGTTATCATCTTTCAATAGTTTTGCTATTAAATCAAAGCCCGTTCTTCTTGACTTTGGTTTGAAAAATCTGTAACTTTTATCCTACAATTGTTTCTCTGTATGTTTATTTCAACACTGAAATCCTGTTAGATCTCGTTCTTCAACAATACATTATCTGCAAATAACAAGCACCATTCATCTCATCTTGTTTAGCACTCTTATAAAAATTTTACCAGAATACAGCACCTGTTTTTAAGCACTTGCCTGGTTAGTCGGACTTGTATCCTCAAATTGTGCAAAACTTTGTGTATGATCTGACCTAGATGAATCTATTAAGCAATCTCTTTCTAACTAATTTTTCTATGTAGACTGGTGTGGTTCATGCTGCTTGGACCCGCAGATCTCGAGGTGAAACTGCAAAGAGACCAAATAGAAAATCATGGAAACAAAGGACGGACATGTACATGCGGCCTTTCATGCTAAATGTTTTCTTCTCCAAGAGGTTTATTCATGCAAAGGTAGTACACAGGGGAACAAGCAAAGTCATCTCTGTTGCAAGCACCAATGCAAAGGATCTCAGGAACACTTTGCCATCCCTTACAGACAATGATGCTTGTAGGACCATTGGACAGCTGATAGCTGAAAGATCAAAGGATGCAGACGTATTTGCAATGTCTTATGAACCTAAGAAAAATGAGAGAATTGAGGGTAGGCTGGGGATTATCCTAGACACGATAAAAGAAAATGGCATTATTTTTGTAGATAAATAAAATGATTTCTTAACCCAACTAATGTTGCAGCATAATGGAATGACATTTACATTAATATGTTTATATCAAAGTCTTGGTTCCTTGATTGAATATTGCTATTGCAGCTTCCTGGATTTGCTCTTCAATATCTGGCATACTCAAAGCAGGCAACCAGCATAAAATTCTGGTGTGATGAACTTATTGCCAAATAACATTCACCAAGAAAACCATCGTGGTCAAAGCATTTGCTTCTTTTCATATCAACATGGATGGCTCTATAAATTTCTGTGGTACCATCACTGTTACCGGGCTGCAAAATCTCTTGCATTTAAAGTTTATTCAAACAGCTTCTAAATATCAATATTATATTGTTATACCCGTCCGGCCGGCCCGGGTTAGGCCGGACAAGGCTTTCCCGGGTTAGGCCGGACAAGGCTTTCAGCCAGTTGATAAGGGTTGAAGCTCCCATCGATTGGCTCTCGTGGAGGTCCTGACTGGTTCCCCACCGGACATCCAATGAGCCGACTGATTACTGGATCGATTGGTCTGAAGGCCGACCCACACAGAGATTGGCTGATTCATTAGTAGGCCGACCTACTGGAGGCCGACCAACCTGGATACCGACTAATCCATTCCTGCTTAGCCTGGCAGACTTATCCTCATCCGGGGAACTGCTCGAAGGCTCCAGAAGATTCCCTCTAGCTGGTACCAGAATTCTGTTGCAACGAACTCCATGACATGGCCACGACTTTATGCCACCTGGCCATCATTTTGATCCCCCTCAGGGGCAAATCAGGGACTTTATCTCTGTACTTTAACGAATTTTGGCAGTATCTCACGTCCATAAAAGTTATCCAGGGGACCTCCACTGGGGTAAGATGCTATTTCTTCTCCACGTTACGCTCTTCTCTCTTTCTCTCCACTCTGTTGCTCCAAACCCCCTGCTAACTTAAGTATCGGAGTGTCCCCCGCCGGAGCACCTCCGGCGCCTAGGAGACTTTGTGCAGGTCGACCGGCATAGGAGCTCTCCAGCGCTGCAAGCTGAACCCAGTCCAGGCGGAAGCGCAGCAACAGATTGGCGCTAGAGGGAGGGCTGCGCTGAACCTTCGTTCCGCTCTCTACTCTAAAAGGAGAGATTGACTGAAGAAAGCTATAAATGGTAAGAGGAAGAACGTGAAGTGTCTCCGCCAGAGGGTGGCATTCTCCCCACAGGCTTGAAGCACCTCATGGAGAGGACGCCACAGCCACTGCCGCCGAGCCCACCATCACTCTGGGGCTGCAGCAGTTCCAGATGCTGGTAAACCGCATCGAGACGCTTACCTCAGCAGTCTAGCATTTTCAGGAAGCGGCCGACGACCGGCGGCAGCCACCCGCGGCATCCTGCATCAACCACCAACCGGCTACCGGGGGCAGCCAGCAGCCAGAGGAGCCACCGCCTCTTTCCCACGCTGCTCCGGAGCCCCGAAGGTCTTTGAGGGCTCACGATAGCGGGAAGAGGGCGAGGTCGGCTTCCCCATCCTTCGCTGACTCTGCTCCCCTCGGTGGTCGACGGTCTGCTGAAGATCCACATGACTATGGCAGTAAGATCATGCGCATGGAAGAGCGCATGGCAGAGATTATCGAGCGCCAGAAGGCCGAAGGGGGGCAGGCGTACGACACCCGTCCACCTTTTTCTGCGGAGATCTTGGGAGAGCCTATCCCCCGACACTTCAAAATTCTCTAGGTGGATCCCTACGACGGTACCATCGACCCACCGGATCATTTGGGTACCTACAAAGTTCACATGATGGTACAGGGCACTTCCGATGCCCTTCATTATATCGCCTTCCCAGCCACCCTGAAGAAGGCCGCCCGGATGTGGTTTGCGGCCCTCCGACCAGGTACGATCCGGTCTTTTTCTCAACTTGAGACTCTTTTTCTTTTGCATTTCAGGATATGCAGTCAGGCCCCGAAGAATACCGACTGCCTCTTCCTCATACTTCAAAAGGAGGGGGAGACCCTCCGGGACTACATGGCTCGCTTCAACTCAACGGCCATGGAAGTCCCAGACATGAACGAGGCGGTAGCAATGTCCGCCTTCAAGAGAGGGCTCCGGTCGTCCAGGCTTATATTCTCCCTGGACAAGAAGTTTCCAAAGGACTACATCGAGCTGTTGACCAGGGCCCACAAGTACGCCCTAGCAGAGGAGCAATCTGCAAGCCGCCGCCAAGCGGAGGGGAAATCAGCCACTAAGAAGCGGAGCGACAAAACCCCCGCAGTCCAACCTCCTGGCGACGACAGCCGACCCACTTGGCGCCGAAACCCGAAGCCAAGGGACTTCTTTAAGAAGTTCGACACTTATGCACCCCTCTCCCTTCCAAGGGAGAAAATTCTCATGGAGATCGAGAACGAGGCTTACTTCCAAAGGCCTCGACCGATGAGGGGCCCCCCTGCCGCCATAAACAAGAACAAGTATTGCCGTGTCTACAGGGACCATGGACACGACACTGAAGAGTGCCTTCGGCTGAAGGATGCTATTGAAGACCTTATCAGGAGAGGGTATCTGAGCAAGTACGTCCGTCCCCGCCGGGATCGGGTTGAAGCCTCAACTATCAGAAATCCACCTGAAGAGGCTGAACTCCTCAATCAGTGTCCGATGGGTGGAGGCATTGGCATGTTACCCCGAAGGTCCAACTGGGGGTCTGAAGGGGGCCAGGATATTGTGAAGAGGCCCAGGGGCTCCGGTATGATTAGTTTTTCTGATGAAGACCTCTTGGAACCCCATCTCCCAGGAGATGACCCTATCGTTGTATCGGCAATCATTGTCAATTATGATGTAAAACATGTCCTTATTGACAATGGAAGCTGTGCGAAAGTTTTACTATATGATGCTTTTGTTCGAATGAACTTGTCTAGGTCAAGGCTGCGGGACTCCTTGGTACCGCTCACTGGCTTTGGGGGAAACTTCGTCGGAGTAGAAGGAGAAATCACCTTACCCGTAACCCTTGGGATGGAGCCCCACCAACGGACTTTTCCCATCAATTTTGTGGTCGTTCGTACGACCTCGGCGTACAATGCCATCCTAGGCCGACCGATCCTTAATAAGTTCCGTGCCATCGTATCCACTTATCATTTGTTGGCAAAGTTCCCGACTCGTAATGGGGTCGGAAAACTAAGGGGAGACCGCAGGATGGCCATACATGATAGGCAGCTGGATGGACGCCCCACACTTGAGCAACTGGATCCCAGGGATGAAACTGATAACTGCAGTCAGCTTGTCGAAAAGGTTGTGTTTGTTCCGCTCAGAGAGGATGATCCTACTAAAGTACTTCAAATTGGGAGTGCACTAAGTGAAGAAGCCCAACAGGAGCTGGTAGGGTTCTTGAGAAGCAATGCTGATGTCTTTGCTTGGTCGGCCTTGGACATGCCAGGCATCCCGCCGGACATCATTACTCACCAACTTAAGGTAGATCCAACTTATAGACCCGTCTGACAGAAGAAAAGAAGCTTTGCCACCGAAAGGCAGAAAGCCATCGAAGAAGAAGTGAAGAAACCCCTCGATGCCGCTTCATTAGGGAATCCCATTATCCGGAGTGGGTGGCCAATGTGGTTATGGTGAAGAAGGCCAGTGAAAAAGTGGAGGATCTGCGCGGACTACACGGACCTCAACAAGGCTTGTCCAAAGGACAGCTTCCTCCTGCCAAGAATTGACCAACTGGTGGATGCTACGGCGGGCCACCAGCTTTTGAGCTTCATGGATGCCTTCTCTGGGTACAACCATATCAGGATGCACCCCGAGGACGAGGAGAAGACGGCCTTTGTCACGGACAGGGGACTGTATTGTTACAGGATGATTCCTTTCAGCCTGAAGAATGCGGGTGCCACTTTTCAATGACTGATCAACTGAGTTTTTGAGGGGCAACTCGGAAGGAATATGGAGGCTTACGTTGACGACATGATTGTTAAGAGCCTCCGAAGGGCCAACCACATCAGGGACTTGCGGGAATCCTTCGACGCGTTGAGACGTCATCGGATGAAATTAAATCTCGCTAAGTGCATCTTTGGAGTGACCTCCGAGAAATTTCTCGGTTTCCTAGTCACTCAAAGGGGTATTGAGGTCAGCCCCGAGAAGATCAGGGCCATTATGGACATGGCGCATCCAACCAGTAAGAAGCAGGTGCAAGAGCTCACGGGCCGTATTGCCTCTCTTAGCCGTTTCATTTCCCGGTCGGCTGAGAAATTCTTGCCCTTCTTCAGAATTTTACGCCGGTCGGACCATTTTCAGTGGACCGACAAGTGCCGGTTGGCCTTCGAAGCCTTGAAGGACTATTTGAAAAACCCCCCGCTGTTGGCCAAGCCAATGGAGGGGGAGGTGTTGTACCTATACTTGTCAATCTCTGATGAAGCCGTCAGCACCGTCCTTGTGCGGGTGGGGGAAGACGGCCAGCAAAAACCTGTTTATTACGTCAGCAAAGTCTTCCACGACGCCGAGATAAGGTACCCCAAAGTCCAAAAGCTAGTTTACTCGTTGGTCATGGTAGTGAAGCGCCTCCGGCCCTATTTCCTGGTGCACCCGATCGTTGTGCTGACTAACCAGTCCCTCAAGGCCATCTTCCGAAGCCCTGACACCTCCGGACGGCTCGCCAAGTGGGCTGTCAGGTTGGGCGAGTTTGACATCTTCTTTCAATCCCGATCGGCCTTGAAGGCCCAGGTAATTGCTGATTTCATTACAAAATGCAGATGGGGGCCGGAGGCCACCTCTTCGATAGCCGAAGTACTTGTGGCCGGTCCAACAGGAGAGATCGAGCCCACCTGGACTCTTCACGTAGACAGAGCTTCCAGTCTCGCTGGATGTGGGGCAGGCCTGATTTTAGCCGACCCGACGGGCAATGTCTGGAGTATGCCCTGCACTTTGCATTTCAAGTATCAACAATCAGGCGGAGTACGAAGCTTTACCCGTAGGGCTGAGGATAGCTGGTGAGTTAGGCATCAGTAGAATCCGGGCCTTCTTTGACTCCTAGTTGGTAGTCAATCAAGTGAAATGCGAGTTTGAAGCAAGGGACCCTACCCTGGCTAAGTACTTGAACAAGGTACGAGGCTTTATATCTTTGCTTAAGTCTTTCGAGATTCTCCATATACCTGGGTTGCAGAACTCCCGGGTGGACGCCCTGTCGCGGTTAGCTACGGCTATGGTCAGTACCTCCAACCGGACCTTTGTGGAGCATTTGCAGCGTCCAAGCATTGCTGAAGAGCCAACTGATATCCATCAGGTTGAGCAGGAGGCATCTTGGATGGACCCGATCCGTACCTTCCTGGTTCAGGGCACTCTTCCAGATGACCCGGTTGAAGCCAAGCGTTTACGCTCAACAGCCTCTAAATACGTCATCCTCGACGGAACCTTCTATAAGCGGTCATTTTCACAACCATTGTTGAAGTGCTTGGGGCCAACCGATGCAGACTATGCGCTCAGGGAGCTGCATGAAGGCATTTGCAGCGACCACCTTGGAGGAAGATCCCTGGCTTATAAAATTATCCGGCAGGGATATTACTGGCCCACAATTCAAAAGGATGCATCAGACTTCGTGCAGAGGTGTGACACGTGTCAAAGGTATTCGGGTGTCCAAAGGAGGCCCGCCAGCTAGCTGACCCCACTTACGGCATCGTGGCCATTTGTCCAGTGGGGCATGGACATCCTGGGGCCCTTTCCCCCAGCATCCAGCCAACGAAAATTTCTTCTCGTGGCCATTGATTACTTTACCAAATGGGTGGAGGCTGAAGCAGTGGTGCAAATAACGGAAGCCAAGGTGGAGAACTTCGTCTGAAATTGCATTATCTTCAGGTTCGGCATCCCACGGACGATCATCACAGATAATGGAAGACAATTTGACAACTCAAGGTTCCAAGATTTTTGCCAGCAATACCACATTTCCCATCGGCTCACGTCGGTCGGCCACCCTCAGTCCAATGGAGAGGCAGAAGTCACCAACCGGACGATCTTGCATGGGTTGAAGACTCGGCTGAATGAAGCCAAAGGACTTTGGGCGGAGGAGCTTTATTCGGTACTGTGCGCATACCGGACTACAGCTCGGACGGCAACCGGAGAAACTCCATTCAACTTGACCTATGGGAGTGAAGTAGTCATCCCCGTAGAAATCTCTTTGCAATTCCTACGGGTTGATCACCTCACTGACCCGATCAATTCGGAGCAACGAAGAGCTGACCTGAATTTGCTGGAGGAAACCAGGCTACGGGCAAGCATGAAAATGGCAACTTACTGGCAGAGGATGGCTCGATATTACAATTCGAGGGTTAAGGCGTGAACCTTCCAAGTTGGAGACTTGGTCTTACGGAGGACGGAGATTTCCTGGCTAACTGAGCAAGAAAAACTTTCTCCTAATTGGGAAGGTCCCTATCGAGTCAGCGAAGTGATCCGGGCCGGGACTTATCGGCTCGAGCAGCTGGACGGGCAGCAGATATCATGCCCATGGAATGTAGACAACCTTTGTAAGTACTATCAATAAAGTCTACGGTTTCTCCCATCAACACGGTCAACAATCATCGCACGTGGCCCGTACGGAACCGCGTGGAAGAACGGATGCCAAACCTAGGCTGACTGACAGATCAAGCTGGGAGCCAATCTCTTAGCTCATGAACCCGAAGTGAGCAGTCGCCCCCTTCCGGCCAATGTACCAGCCTCAAACCCCAAAAGGCCGACCGAAAATACTTGGGAATTTTCCCAAGTATCTAAGCCAGGCCGGCACCGAATGGCCGTCTGGAAAAGATGGTAACCTATGGTACGAAGAAGCCGACTGGAAATACTTAGAAAAATTTTGGAAGAAAGAGAAGGTGACCTGTGATACGAAGAAGTCGACTGGAAATACTTAGAAAGATTTTGAAAGGAAAATATTTATTCCACGCACATACACATGAGACAACTAAAAAGCCTTTTCATTAAGTTCAAAAGTATACGCTTACAAAAGGTGGGTCGGACCTTTACAAATCCCTTAGGTCGGACCCACGGAAGTTGCATCAGGGGCCCTAACTTCGGCCCCGTCCGCTACAACTGGAAGGACAACGGGGACCGCAGCGCTTGGGGGCTCGACCGGGATGTCCGTTGCCTCTACTTCGGCCCTGGCCTCCTCCTTCTCACCTTCGGCTTGAGGCTCTCCCTCCTCCGCAGGTCTTTTCAGCTCCGCACCTGACAGGTCCAGCTCCGGAAAAAGTAAGGCCACCTTCTTCAAGCAATCGTCGTAGCCTTCTCTGTAGAAGTCCGACGCTGCCTCTTCGACCTCCTCATCGAAGTCGGAGGAGGCCTTGATGCCGTTACCGCATCCCGGACCTGCCTCGCGGCCTGCTCCCTGGCTTCCTCAAGCTGGGTCGTCAGTTGTACCACCGTTGCCCTCTCGGCCTGCGCTCTCTTGTCGGCCTCCGAGAACTGACCCTCCTCTTCTTGCAGCCGGCGAGTGAGGGAAGCCACCTTCGCTTTCCTCTTCTTCAGTCTGGCCTCCCGGTCGGCTAGTCGGCCCTCTGCCTCCTTTAAGGTCTCCTTCGACGACTCGGCCTCTGCTTGGGCGACCGACAACCTCTCCTCCGCTGATTTCAGAGACGCCTTCATGGCAGCCTAAGTTGCCTCCATGGTAGCTCGAGTTGCCTCCAACTCTTGTACTTTTCTGGCGGAGGTTTTAGCTGCGTGGAGCACCCGGTCGATGCCGTCGTCCATCAGGGAAATGTCATGGAGGAGCTATAGACATGAGGCTAAGTCAGGGCCGAAAGAAGGAGGGAAAGAGGCGAGGGATCAAGCAAGGTGCCTTACCCTCATAAGATTGCAGTAAGATTCTACCGCCACGTCACTCAGGTTTCTTTGGATTGACCGCTCCCAGTCGAAGTCGGTCATTGCCCCCCCTAAGCAGGCTCCATGCTCTCCGGGGGTGGTCCAGAGCGTTCCAATGTTGGAACTCCTCCTGGCGAACTTCTTCGTCGGACTCTTCTTCGGCCCCCTCGTCGTCGGCCCCTCCTACGGCCATCCCCTTTCCCTTGTCCTCCGAGGGTCCGCTGTATCTGGGCTGATAGGCGCAGGGGCTGACACGGCCGTTGCACCGGGTAGTTCTGACTGCTCCTGCCCCCATGGGGCGGCCGACTCCCCGGTGACAAATGAAGCCCCGGATGCCTTTCTGGCCAGCATCTCGGTAAGGGGGGTATTGTCCTTGTCGGACTCCACCTCCATGACGGGTGCGGGCTGCTTCCCTTCCCTCTTCTTCTTCTATCTTTCGGCCACCGATGCTGGGGCCGGCCCTGAGGCGGGCCTTTTCCGCACCGCCCGCTGAACAACTTTGGCCTTGTCTATTTTCCTCATCCCCCCTCCTATTACAAAGAGGTTAAAGATTAGCAAAGGGAAGGAAAGCGATGAGGTCAGGGGGGCGAACTGTGAGGAAAGAGTTCGGCCCTTGCCTAAAAATCTTTGGGAGCTGATCCCTGCCCGGTGAAGGCGGTCTTCGCCCAATAGTTCAAATGCTGCGGTCGGACCAGCTCCGCTGATTTCATTGAATTTAGCTTGGTCGGCCATCAGGATCGACCTCCCCTCTCGGAGCCTCGTCCACGGCTCCCTCCATAATTGCTCAAACCCCCAGGGCTGGAGACTGCCCACAAGAAAGAACCGGGCTTTCCACCCGTGGATGGCCGACGGAAGACACTTTAGGATTTTTTGGCCGGGACAGGGACTGAACATCCACCATTCTCGGCTCCTAAAGTCCTTTTTCAAGAGAAAGAAATTGCCGAAAAGGGGTAACCTAGGTTCAAGTCCGGCCCTATGACACAATACTACGCAACAGCATATGATTCGGATGCTGTTCGGAGTTAATTGCTCTAGGGTTATCCTATAGTGCCTGAAGACCTCTACAAAGAAGGGGTGCAACGGGAACCTCAAACCGGCCTTGAGGTGAGATTCGAACATTGGCAAGGTTCCCAGCCCTAACGGACTGTTCGCTCTCCCCTCTCGACCCGGCAATGTGAGGTGCAGAGTGGTGGGGATCCCGTACACTGCCCTAAGGTTCTCGACCCGCTCTCGGGTCATGGTCGATTGGATCTCGCTTGGCCCTGGCTGCCTAGGTCTATGGACTGGACCCCTACTAGTGGTCGCCATTAAGATTAAAGAAGAAGGAAGACTTATGAGCTAACCTGAAGACGAACTCCTAAGAGCTGGGTTTCACGGAGGAAGAAGGAGAAGCTCACTCTCTCGCGGGGCGCAAACACAGCTGGAAAACCTTCCCAGAGCCCGTCGCCCCTCCTTTTATAGGTCTCTGGAGGAGGGCACCGCCTCTCTCTTCGTGGGCGTTTCAACCGTCCCATCGGAAGACGCGACCGCCCACGTCTCCAAGACCAAAGTGACAGGCCGATCCTAATGGTAGACGGCGATTCGTGTAAGTGCTGAATCAACGGTGAAGGGGTCGCATAAGAGCTGGAGCCGACCGTCCAAATGCTGCCACGTGGTGCGGCGCGTCCCCTCGTTCTCGCCAATGCACTGGCCAGCCTGACTCTCCATCATAACACCTTTTCGCCATTAATTGCGACCCCTGCACCCCCAATGAGGGGTTGACATCTGTCCAGGAGGCCGATCGTGGGAGATTCGAAGCGACCTATCGTGATGATCCTGGATCAAGCCTGAACGGGCACGATCTATACCAAAAACTGTGCTCCTGCACTTCGAGGTCACGTGCCTCCTCAAAGCCCAGCAGCAGGGGGCAACTGTTATACCCGTTCGACCGGCCCCGGTTAGGCTGGACAAGGCGTTCAGCCAGTTGATACGGGTTGAAGCTCCCGCTGATCGGCTCTCGTGGAGGTCTTGACTGATTCCCCACCGGACGTCCAATGAGCTGACTGACTACTGGGCCGATTGGTCTGGAGGCCGACCCACCCGGAGATTGGCTGATTCATTAATAGGCCGACCTACTAGAGGTCGACCTATTGAAGGCCGACAAACCTGGATACCGGCTAATCCATTCCTGCTTAGCCTAGCGGACTTACCCCCATCCGGGGAACTGCTCGAAGGCTCCAGAAGATTCCCTCTAGCTGGTACCAGAATTCTATTGCAACGAACTCCACGACATGGCCACGACTTTATGCCACCTGGCCATCACTTTGATCCCCCTCAGGGGCAAATCAGGGATTTTATCTCTGTACTCTAACAAATTTTGGCAGTATCTCACGTCCATAAAAGGTATCCAGGGGATCTCCACTGGGGTAAGACACTCTTTCTTCTCCACGTTACGCTCTTCTCTCTTTCTCTGCACTCTGTTGCTCCAAACCCCCTGCTAACTTAAGCATTGGAGTGTTCCCCGCCAGAGCACCTCCGGCGCCCAGGGGACTTTGTGCAGGTCGACTGGCGTAGGAGCTCTCCAGCACAGCAAGCCAAACCCGGTCCAGGCGGAAGCACAGCAACATATATCAAAGTCATTTTGTAGAAATATCTGAAGCCTTGGCTGATGGATATCAGGAAATGATTCCTCCTACCTTTGGAAATGACTCCTGCAAGTCACCATGAATTGACATTAACTCAATTGCTTGTGTAAGGCCTCAATTACCCATACCAAGTTGTGTGGCCCTCACTCTTTTGCTGGTCTTAACCAACAGCGTGCTCATTTCTCGAACTCTTGAATTCTTAAGCTTATCCATCAGCTGGATATATTCGGCCAGTGTCTAGTTGCAAAAATTTACAAGCCTTTTCTTGCGCCCCCCCTCCCCCCCCCTATAAAAAAAAAGCCTTTGTCAATCAACCAGCCCTTTGTTCAGCTACAGCATTTTAAATCATGGAAGACAAACCATGATGAAGTGTAAAATGCAATGAAGATGCCAAAAAGGATCAATGTTGTAGCACAAGTTTTTCAAAATTCAAAATGGATATGCGTTCAGGACGAGCTTGAGAGGACCGTTCTCGTTCTTCCCTTTCCTTGGAGCATGGTTCGCAAACTTGTCAGCAGCCTTTGCCTCGCTGAAGATATTACCAACTTCACCTTGGCAGAAATCACTATAAAGATGCAGGCAGAAAGATACTTAATTCTTAGCCAAAAACAAAAAGAAAAAAAGAAAGATAATTTATTTTAATGGTCGTTTCGAGATCCTACAAATTCCGATATCATTCATCAAAGGAAATCAATCAATATAAAGACGCAGGCAGAAAGATACTTCATTGAAAATGGCAACCGTCCAAAAGTCTTGAAAGAAGCCGGCACGAGATTTCTAGATTATTTTTTTTTTTGATAAAATGGCATATTCTATTTAAATATAACGAGAATGAATACAATTCAAGAAGTCAGAAAGGATAATATTTCGTAACTGTACAGAAATAATCTGTCATGAAGGCCAGAAAATAAAATCAAAGTGGTTGGCAATATATGAAGTAACCCAATCAACAGCGGAATTGACCTTCCTAAAGATATGATGAATAGAGATGGATGTACATCCCTAAAGAAGAAGGCCAATATCCTAGATGATAGGATGAGAGGACGGGGACCTCAAGGTCTGGCGAATCCAGGAGATCACCATAGCTGAGTCACCCTCAATGATAAGATGATCCAGGTGGAGGATCTGATGGGCATAAGCAATACCTACCCATGCCGCATATAGTTCAGCCATCGGCACCGACGAATCATAGAGATGGATGCCTCCAGCAATCAAGAACCCGACCGAGGTCCACGAATGATAAAAGCTGAGCCTCCCTGACCTCAACGAAGACTTCCATCAAAACTGACTGTGAAGTGGCGCGGAGGAGGGGATTCCCAAGAGATAAAAATCCGACGGGGCGATTGATGAGCGGGGAGGGAACCCCAAGTCTCCGGAGACATCACAGATGTAAAGTACTCATGAGCATGAACCCTGGCTCACTCAGTAATCATTTTGGTTGAGGCAGTGACAGAGCAGAATATCATCTGGTTCCAGGAGAGCCATATATGGTATGCGATGTAGAACAGAAAGATGGCATCATGATGACTCGTACCGGGAGTCAGAAAATCCAAGAAAGTACTCTCAATATCCTGAGCATGGGATAGAAGCTCCTGGAAGCCCGACAGCCACCAAACCTTGCAGGCCCGGGGACAAAGGAATAAGACATGATCCTGAGTCTCCCTGTCTGCCCCACAAGTCGGGCAATCAGACGGGAGATGGAGACCTCTGGCGGTCAGGAAATCACATGTGGAAAGACGACGCCTGACTAGCTTCTATAAGAAAAGGAAGACTCTGGGATGTACAAGGAGCTTCCAAACCCATCCAATGTGCCTCGAGGGTGGTGACTACTTAGGGGCACAAATACTAATCAAGTCTGATATCCGAGCATGAGGAATAGTGGATCGTCTCCAAACCCTGATATCCAAGCAAGGTTGGACATGCAAAATAATAGATAATACCCTACAGCCGAGCGTCTCCCCCAAAATGAAGAAGATGACGGACAAGTCCCATCGAGAGTAGCTGGGCACAAGAAGATCAGCGATGGATATGGCATCCCGGATGTTCGTGGAAATAAATGTAGGCTATCTAGCTAGTGGAATATCAGAAATCCAAGGGTCCCACATGAAGCTGGTAGTCCTGCCATCTCCGATGATGGAGATATGGAGAATAATAGTAGCCGCTCTGGCCATCATTCCCTCTAAAAGACAGAGCAGTGCCTCGGGGGGGGGGGGGGGGACTGATTGGAGTAGAGCAGGGTGGGATGATTACCATATCTAGATTTCATTATAGAGGACCACATAGTGTCAGGAGTCAGATAGATCTGGCCACGTGCCTTCCCAATAGGGCCTCCCTCCTGGAAATAAGAGAGTGAATACCGAGGCCCCCATTCTGGGTAGGCTGGCACACAGTCTGCCATCTTATCAGATGAATTCGTCGATGCACTGAGGTATAGTCCCAGAGAAAACCACGAATCATCCGCTCCAGCTTAAGGATGGCTGCCTTAGAGATCACAGCATTAGATAGAAGATAAATTGGGAGTGAAGTGAGGACTGAGCGAATAAGGATAATCCTTCTCATCATAGACAAAAGTCTGCCTTGCCAGCCCTCAATCCTTTCTCGAATAGCCTGGATCATTGGTGCACATTCCGGCACAGTTAGTCTAGATCCGGAGATAGTAACTCCGAGATACTGGAGAGGTCCCTATCGATGGGTAATACCAAGAATATCCAAAATAATAGTCCTAAAGGGAGCAGTTATCTTGGGGCTGAAGTAGATTCTGGATTTTTGTATATTTACTCTTTGCCCTGATATCATACAGTAGTCCTGGACCACCCGTCAGAAGCCCCGTGCAGCGGCCACCGAAGCCTGACCAAGGGCAAACAATCATCAGCGAACAGAAGATGCGAGATTGGTGAAGCTCCTGGAGCGGGGATGTAAGGCTGGATCATAGAGTCCTGCACCGCTGCTCTCAACATTTTAGACAGGTAGTCAGCACAAATAATGAATAAAAAGGGAGCGAGGGGACAACTTTGTCGAAGATCGATAGCTGAGTGAAAAAACTTAATGGGGGAGCCATTAACCAGGAAGGCAAATGAGGGTCTGTGAATACATGCCAGAATTATGGAGATCTATAGTGGATGAAAGCCAAAGTCCTGGAGGGCAATCCGCAGAAACTCCCAATCAACACAGTCATAGGCCCTATCCATGTCGAGCTTGATAGCCATCAAGCTATGATGGATAGGAGCTCGTCGGAGATCAGACATGAATTCCTGAGTAGTAAGAACATTGTTCGAAATACTCCGGCCAGCAACAAATGCTCCTTGCTCAGGGCTAATCAGTTGTGAGAGAAGGGGTGCCATTCTGCTAACCATTAATTTGGCACACAATTTATATAGAGTATTGCAAAGACTGATCGATCGGAAGTGCCTGGGATCATGGGCATCGAGGCGTTTAGGAATGAGAACAATATAAGTCTGCTTCCAAGTAGCCGACTCCATCCTGAAATAAAAAATAATTGAATAGCAGCAACAAGATTATGTCGAATAATATCCCAGAATTCCTTGAAGAAGAAGGAAGGAAAGTCATATGGACCAGGTGCTTTATCCTCCCCAATCGGCCATAGAGCAGAGTGTACCTCCTTCTTAGAAATAGGAGCAAAAAGCATAGAGTTATAGAAAGAGGAGAAAGTAACCAAAGGCGGGGTAGATGAAATAGAAAGATGGGATTTGGAAGAGATCGATCATCTGGAGGAAAAGAAATCGAACATCTCTCTCCGAATAGCGTCATCATCCTCTAGGCACCAACCAACATTAGAGTGTAAGGCTCTAATTCTGTTCTGGTGTCTGCGAATGATGGTGGCTTGGTGAAAGAAGCTCATGTTTCTATCCCCCTCTTGAAACCACTAGACACGAGATTTCTATCTCTAAAGAATTTCCTGATTATGCAAGAGGGAGTGATGCAGAGATAGCTGAGAACGGAGCGTGGCTATGTCCTCCTCAGATAGGCCCCCTTCATTTTCTTCCTTTTCCTGGAGATCAATTATTGAGCTCTCCGCTTCTTCCAATTTCCGGAAAATGTTTTCCACCTCCACCTTGTTCCACCTGAGCATACGCCATCTGAAAAGCTCTAATCTCCTAGAGATACGATAAGTGGCATCGACCCTGACAGGCATCCTCCAGACCTTCTTGACAATATCTCTTGCTTTCTGATATGAAAGTCAAAATTTCTCAAATCTGAAAGGGGGGAGCCGTCGCTGCACGATATCAGTAGATAAAAGAAGCGGGTAGTGGTTAGAAAAAATGCGGCTGAGGTGTCACACAGAGAACTCCGGGAAAGCCTTGAGCCAAGAGGGGGTGGCAAAGAATCTATCGATTCTTTCCCATACCCTGGTGTTACCAGAATGATTATTGTACCATGTATAGCGGGGACCCAGAAATCCTATATCCACCAACCCATTGCTCTGGATAAAACTGGCAAATTTTCTAGAAGCCACACATCCACAAATGGGCGACCTCCTCTTTTCTCCTCCGCCCGATCGACATAGTTAAAGTCACCGGCAATGACAGTAGGTAGACCCAGGTCAGCCAGGACCGAAGCCTCCTCCCACACCACCCGTCGCTCCCTATAGGAAGTGCTAGTATAGATCCCGCACAGAAGCCAAGTCAGCATGTTGGGTTCGGAATCCACAATCGCCACCAACTGTGATGAGCGATGGAGCACATCAATTCTAGCCGCCTCCCTGTCCCAAGTGACAATGATACCTCCGGACCGTCCCTGCGACTCAATGGAGTAGAAGTCCTAGTCCCAGGGAAAATGGTGACGGATACGGTCGAGACCCGACCCAGACAACCGAGTTTCCAGAAGAACAGAAATAGCAGGATAATATAAGTGCATAAAGCGAAAATAAGACGGTAAAAAGGAGGACTTTCCTGCCCCCTAACATTTCATACAAAAGTTTTCATGATAACAATGTTAGGATAAAACACGACCCAATCCCTCTCCACCCTCAGTATTTTCAACCACCAGTGAAGCAGAAGCTTTCCAACCTACTGCAAGCAAAGCCTGCTAAATTTTCTGGACAGCTATCTCGTGTCCCATATCTTTTGGAGGAGTCCTCTTAGAAGTGTTTGCCTGACCAGCCCCTGGAGAGGAATGACCAAAAATCCCGGTTCTTTTAATCTTGTTGGCTTCCTGTAACCCAGCCATAGCAGGTGGCAACTTGCCCATAGAAGTAATGTCCCCAACCACCGAAGGAGCAGGAGAGGGACCTCCCTTGAAGACAGACCCCGAATAATTTTAAGATGCATAATTTTTTACGGAATGTGAGGGACGTTTGGTCCCTATCTAATTTATTAAGATTATAAATTTTAAAATAATATAGATGGAACTTAAATCCTGACCATTGGTACCAATTTCAGCAACTTCATCAAGACATCCATGATTGTCATAAAGTTTGTTGAACATTAGATGTTGGCAGAAATATTTGATGGATGATGATTTACGAATGCATCATCCATAGCGCTTGCTGTAGATTTGATAAAATTAGTCTTTATTTAATTTTTATACTTTATATCAAGGCCTATCAAAGTTAGCGGTTGGTGAGCCCAACCCGCTTTCGCCGTGCGCCTATAGGTCGAGCACTTTCGTCGGACCGCGAGCGGACGTTTTCCGCGAGAAAGAGGAAAAGATGGAGAGGGGGACCGCGATGGAGGAGGTGCCGTCGTCGCCGTCGTCGCTGGTGGTGAGCAGCCCGAGGAGGACGCTGAGCCTGCTAAGGGAGCGGCGGGCGACGGTGTCCGTCTTCGATCCGGTTGAGAAGGCCCCGGGCTTCGCCGAGGAGCATGGCCCCAAGCCCTCCGAGGTCTACGGCTTCGTCGGCTCCATCACCACCGTCATTGCCACCGGTACCCCTCTTCCTCCTCCTATTCCTCTTGTCTTACGCTGATTCTATCATTATTCCTTTTGAGTTGGTGATAGAACTTCTTTGGATCCTTCTTTCCTTCTTTGATGCAGTTATCTTTTTGGTGTGGGCGTATACCCCTGAACCCTGGTTGCATTATTTGGGGATCACCTATTATCCCAGCAAGTCAGTAAATATGCTCTCAATGAATCTTGTTCTTATGATTTTGTGGGTTCTTGTTTGCCATTTTTGTACCAATGTGTTGCTTGTCATTGCGTAAACTGGTGACGGGAAATTTCATTGAATCTGCTGCCTTGTTAGGTTTTTCGTCTGATTGGATCAGTAATATGCCAGTATCCGTTAATATTCTTAGTCCATGATCTTGTCTTTATGAATCACAATCTTGAGAGGTCAAAGTTGTCTAGATCGTTAATAGTTTTTGCTTATCAAGAAAAATCTATCTTTTATTTGTTGCTAACGTATATGCTACCATGTTATGGAAGATCTAAGGTCTCTTACCTAAATTCACTAAGTGGGTGGCCTTTTAGTTTATATTTTCCCACAAAGGACATAGCCTTCTTGTTTCTTTTGGTGATGTAACTTTTTTTAATTCACTTAAAATCATCATCTTTTTTATGTGTCATTTGAATTAACTATCCGATGACTGGTTTTGTTGTCAGGTATTGGGCACTGGCGGTTCCAACTTTTTGTATGGTAACGGTGGTTTTAATGATGGCTTTTTACCTGGGTTTAAACCTTATGGTGACTCCACCTCCAACTTCCTTGAACACAATGTTTGGTGAGCCCTGCAATACATTGCAATGGTGAAGTCTTAGAGCATTTATTGAAAGGAACACATGCATGGAATAACATAAGAAAGCACTTCAAAAGCAATCCAAAATAATATAATTAACTGTTTTATTAAACATAATTTAGAAATATCTTAATTATATTGTGATCTTTTGCAGTATTATGTTCATTAAGACTAGCAGCGTCAGATATGAAAAGTACAAAATCCTTGTCATTCCAGATGCAAAAATATGGCTATTACTCTGATTATAAAATGCCTATGTACTTGACCAACAAGAAAATGTTTTTAGGTGTCTGGCTCGGGCATGTCATGTTCGGTAGTGTAACCTTGAAGCATTACTTCTCAGCCCATTATTCGAATATAAAATTTTGGTGTACTTAGGCAGGACCACTAAATCATAAAATCTGCAGTTATAGATGCAGATATACCAAAATGTTACTTGGTAATGGTGCACCCATCGGATTGTTTATCTTATACCAGTTCAAGCATGCTCAATTGTAACCAGTTAGAAAATATCCATCCTTTATACACTTTCTTTTTGCATGCTATCTTCTGCTTCACTAGAGCTCTGGTTATGGAATACAACAATTTGAATATGCTGGCATGCTATATTGTAGTGTTATAGCCATTGCATGGGATTAGACTTTTATCAATAGAGACATACAGATGCACTGATAAATTGTAGTGGCTAACATGCTGCCCATGGTTATGACTTTCTAGATGATAATGCTATAAATGTCTAGAATACTTTTATTACAAAGAGTTGCAGAGCAAATTCTCAGAATACTGTTTATGATTATTCTAAAAACTATCACTGTGAATGCAAGGTTTATGATAACGGATGATTCCAGTTGGTGTCAAAATTAACGCTGATAAAGGATACTGGCATGTTATTCCAAACTTGTGAGCTTCATATGAAGGATGAATGGTTCTGATGTTTTTTTGGTGGAAAAGAAATTTTTATAGAAGTTAGGTTGATTGAGGATGTTGGCCTCCCTGAGGATGAAGGAAAATAGTTCATTTTGATCCTCTAGAAGTTTATGTAGAAGGACAAGGTATTCCAAGCAATTATTAAGAAAAGTTATGGTGTGGAGTTTTTGAGGTGATAGGTTTTCCCTCAAGTATTTGCCTATCTTAATTCTTCTCTAACGAGTAGGATCCATGTTCTCTCTCTCTCTCTCTCTCTTGGGGGGGTCTTGTTATGAAGCTTCTGGGATGAAGGAAATACTCTTGCCATTAGGGAATATGATTATGTATATCCTATTCACTTGATCTTCCTCCTGTATTCTGTCTACAATCTTAGAGATCTGACAAATAGACTAGAGAAGACCTAAAGAATGTTTCTAAGAAGATAAAGGTCACAGACAAGGTTCTACCCTCTAATGGTGATGACCCAGAAAAGCTTCTCTTGGTTGATGAGTCTTAGTAACATGTACCTCATTTTAGGGAAGGACTGTGGAAATTGGGCAGCATGGGATTTGCCCTTTTGGAGGTGATGTGGGCAAACCACAAGGGTGGGACCAGATGGACCAGAATGATGCTTCTGGGACATAGATTTCTGTACAGGGTTTCCTGGGTGCTGTGAACTTAGCAGTTGGATTTCTCCGCTACCTAGGGTGCTGTATGCACCTTTAACCCTCTGTAAAATTAATGGTTTCACATGCTATTTTAAGGTGTCTCAGATTATTATATGATCAGATAATCAAAAAAGATTCATTAAATATTCAATTTAATTGACATAATGCAGTTGACTGCAGCTATCTGGACAGGGCAGGCAGCCCTAAGAGGAACCAATAGAAAAAAAAAACAAAGCCAACATTATGTAGTTGCTATAAGAAAGATTTTTCAGTTGTAGTTATGATCCTACCACTGGTGGGACCCACTACTATCTGTACCTCTTTCCAGTTCAAACAGCGGTGCATGCACACGCAAATCACTTGACCTGGCTATGGACTCATTCCCCTTTGTCCTACCCCATCAAAGGGAGGAAAAAGGAAGCTGATAGTACCATTGTAAAATGAAAAAATCCACTTTGTTGATCATGGCCGGCAATATCTATATTGCCTAAAAGACAAAATTCATGTGCTTTTAAAGGTCTCTTGTATGGTATGATCTACAATATATGTATGTTTGTGCATGTGCCATCTTTCAAAAATTATCTGAGTGTGAACATTAGAAACATCAACCATGGTAGATCACTGACTTGCATTTTCTAGTAGTGTGGTATATGAGATAAATAACTTCTGATAACTCAACTAGTTCTTGTTTCTGATTTGGCTATGTATGAGGATTAAACGTGTGGTTCCTTATCATGTTTAACCTTTTTTTTTTAATCCCAGATGAATATAGTAGAGAGCCCTCAACATTCACGGTTTCAAGAGCAGAACGGCCAATCGAGCCCATTTCTGACATTGGCATCAATCAAATAAATGATCTCATGTTTCCGTGAATTAAACCTTGCTTGATTGTTTGCTACAAGGGAAGGAAAGTGCTAGAAAAATGTGAAGCGCCACTCAAATGAAAGAGTTGGGGCCAGCCACATCCCTGAAAAGAATATAGAGCTGTGATTTAGATCTAGTTATCCCGGGCTCCAGTCCTTGCCTTCTTGCGGGTGATTTTAACATGAAGGTGCCAATCTGAGAACACCATCTGCCATGAAGTCTTCAATAGACTTGTCCACATCAAAGTTCGGATGCTAACTGCAACTTATTGTCTGGCTTCAACTGTTTTTTTTTTTAAATTTTATTTACAGATGATCATCTTAGGAAATGTCACAGCATCAGCTGCTCTTTCTATAGTAATTTGTCTCAATCAACAACATCAGTACTAGCTACAATTAATTATCTGGTATAGGTTGTTTTGCTTTTGATTTTATTAAATCATGGCCACCATATGTAGTTAAATCTTCAACTGAGCGACTGAGTTGCAACTTCCTTTTCTTTGTTTTTTCCCACCCCCAGGGAGCTCTGGACTTGATTAAGTATTGGTTCGTTCATTGAAAAATTGAAATTCTTCCGGCATAATTATATTGTCTGCATATAGAATCTCCACTTTAAAAGGCTGAAAGTTGGCTATAAGTTTTTTCACAGGCTTATTATTCTTTGATAGAAATACTTCGGGAGGCACGTCCTATTAGTTCTGTATCAGCTTGATGTGGATCTTCGAACTAGTGCTGGTGATCTTAAACATTTTGTTGTTTGCAAGGTATCTAAAAAATATTTGGTTAAAATTTGTTTCCCACAGATTCAACCTAACTTAACGTGACCTATTATTACTTTCTTGGGAGTTCTAAATAATTATATTAATTGCATCAGGAATTAATGGTTGGAGCTTTTCTGGAACCACGTTCAATTCCAGGCTTCTAATTCAACTTTCAAAGAGTGACATCTTTCTTTCTAAATTCAGTCGATGAATTATCATACTTAGCCTTGCTAAATTGCTGTGGATACCTGAAATGACAATTATGATAGCTAGCATAGGAAATCCAATTTCTATAGCTGCTTGATAACTTTATGGCTTACTTGGTTACCATCTGTATGCTCATTGTTTGGTAACCAATCTCTTTGCCAACCATTTTCCTCCTTTTTTTTTGTGTGAGAATATGGGAGAAGTGTCGAAACCGCTCCTACCAGAGAGATTTATTAAAGATAAAAGAAATGTACAGGAGCAAAATTTTTTTTTTTTTTTAAAAAAAATAACATGAGAATACGGAAAGAAGAGAGAAGCATGAAGGGGAAGCTAAGAGCATACGTTGGCTAAGCCACTTTCCTGGGTCTGTTCGTTCTTAGCGGTACAAAGCGAACCCCAATACAAAGAGCTACCATCTGTGCTTAAATGCGGTACCGCATCTCAAAAGCTTGACCCACTTGAATCTCCATTTTTTTTTTTTTCTGAAAAAAAAAGTATCCCCAATTATTTCAGTGCAGTGGTGATTGGGGGAAACTTGCAACTCGATACAAAATTAATTAAACAACCAATCAAGCTCATTCAAGCAATTCAAAAATTTATAAATTAAATCATTATATCACTAACGGAAACAGAGACGAGTGGATGTACAAAGAAACTTAGTTTGATCACATCCACTCAGATGCAGTCGATTTCATGAGCTAGATCATCAAGTCTCGTCTTGAGCTTGGTCTGAAGTAAAAATTAACAGTGTATCATCGAGCAAATCATTAGTGTTTGATATGAATCAGGCGATTCCCTAGTTGGAGTGCCGAGTTTTAATATTGTGTAAGTTTTTCAGTTGGATTTCTAAGTTTAAACATTGTGCCGTATTTGTTAGAATGGTGTCTTCTTTGTCTGGGCATGTCAGTAAAGTTTAGCGATATTCCATATTTTAATTTGTTTATAAATAAATATTTTATTTTTGTAATAAATAATAAATAGATTTTATTTTATTCTTTATAATGTTTTCAAAATATTGTTATGTAAAATATAAAAAAAATAAAATCTATAAATTCCTACATTTATATATAATTTTTTTTGCAAGATCTAAAAATATATTATTCATGCTTATTTTTTCAAATTTATGCTGTAATTAAAGAATAATGATGGAATTGATATAGAAATTTTATTAATATTTTTGCATTATATATTTTATTTATTATTTATTTGCTAAGTCAACTCTTTGTAGGTTTGATTACTCTACCTTATTCATTTGCCTAATTACTCGTCCATTATATGCATAAACGATATAATCAGGATGATAAAGCATGAAATATCAATATTTATAATTAACTAATATTTGACTTATATATATATATATAAAATATCAATATTAATAAGATCCAATATAAATAATATTCATTTAATAATTAAATATAAATAATACCTCAAGTTTTTATATTCATTTAGCATCTAGTATCTATACCAGTTTGGAATAAATATACATATTAATTTTGATATATATATTTCACATTTAAATTTATTTTTATATTTATTGATATCATTCTTGTTGTTAGATGGATTATCACATATCAAATACTTTCTATAGGATATTACTAACCGGGCATTATTAGAATTCGAGATAAATTATGCATCTAAAAAAATTTATCTTGCTATTATTACTAAACTTATTAGGTAAAAATTAATATTAATATTAATTAATTAATAAATAATAATAATATATATAATATTAAATAAATAAATAAAATATTAATAAAAATATTTTTTTAATTTAAATTAAATACCGGCAAGCGCGGGTAACGCACTAGTTTACGGTAAAATTTTAAAGTTAAATCTTGGACCAGGTTGAACAGGAAAAAAAAGCGTTCTCGGTCCGTACGGGGAAAAACGTCCCTATTTTCCGTTCGTAGAAAACAACGAGAAGAATTCACGCGCTTGCCGGGCAATAACGATGGCTCGCACGTGGGATCGTGTCACCCTTGCCTGCTCCCTCCTCGTCCTTCTTCCTCTTCTCGCCGCCGATGAGGCCGCCGGACTCGAATCCTCCACCATCCTCGCACGGGGCGCGCCTCCGAATCCGATGGTGCTACCGCTCCTCCTCTCCTCCGTCAACTCCTCCGCTGGGCCCGATCGCCTCCGCCGCCGGCATCTGCAGTCTCCGGCCTCTAGCGCTCGCATGGGCCTCTACGACGGTCTGCTCAGGAACGGGTAACCCATCCCCCGACTCCTTTCTTTCTGTCGGCTTCTTGTTCTCCGGTTCGATCGGATGGATCTTGATTATATCCTGGAGACACTCGATTCGAGCAGGTACTACACGACGCGGCTCTGGATCGGTACGCCCCCCCAGGAGTTCGCCTTGATCGTGGATTCCGGGAGCAGCGTCACGTATGTCCCGTGCTCCAACTGCGACCAGTGCGGCGATCATCAGGCAAGCCTGTGACCAAATTTTTTGTTTTTGGGCGTTATTTGGTTATAGATCTTTCAAGAAAGCAAATGTTAACTTGGTGGTTTGCAGCATCTATAGGATTTTGCTCTTAGATTGGTTATTCTATAAGTTCTTGATCCAAAATTACTGGTTTATATATATTCATTATATTTTGTGACTTTTGTCGAATATTTGCCAGGTATAGACTATTGACATTATCATCTTCAACACTAGTTTGTAAATCCTAAGAGCAAACTCTAACCACCTTGCCTGCTTGTAATGAATATCACTGAATTCTTTTTAACAGATTTACATTTTTGCTACATTACTCAATAATATATAACTGATTTAGATTTTTGTTCTTTAGATATTCATATAATTTATAATATATACCTGCAATATTATGATAAATAGTTTTACAGTAAACAAAGTTGGTTTCATGGAGGATGGGGTGGTCAATTGGTCACTTAGATCTTTAAGCGGCTGTTTGAAAATACATAAACGTAGGTTGGTGCAGCTGAAGCAAATTACCTTCTTAAAAATCCTACAGGAGACAATATGGCTAGGTGGTTAGCCAGGATAGCAATAACAAGGACTCCCACTACTTGTAATTTCAATTATTTGCACTATGATTTGATGCTGATCTTACACGGTCACTAGAGCCATCTATGGCATTTATTCCTGTTGAGTGTTGCATGAGTTTTAGGCTCATTACTATGTATTGTATTTGATGGCTATAGTTTATTTCAAGAACAAATTCTGGGCGATTTTGTCATGCCAGTGCCTAACCCTTGTTACAATGTGGATGGCTTTGTTGATTTTGAAAGAATTGTGTCACGGCCCAGAACCAAAAAATAAGTTAATGGTCCTTAGTGAGACCTGTAATAAATTGATAATAAAATCATAATCCACAAGCTTTAATATTCCCTAATTTGTTTAAGCAGTAAAATAATATTTGAAAAAAATTTCAAAGTTGCATACCTTGATCAGTGAAGCTGTCTACAACAACTTCTTCCAAAAATCAATATCTTGTCCTTGCCTTTGAATGCTTTCCAACCCTAGTTTCTTTTTCTTTTTCTCTCAATGACCAAGTGTTCCTTTGCCTTTTCTTTTCTTATGCAACAGAAATCTAGGGTTTCTGTAAGACTGAAACTCATTTAGGATATTAAAAAAATTCTAGTACAGTTCAAAGACAAACCATCAACCCATGAGAACCTTCTATGACAGGTCTGCACAACAGTCCCAACTTCAAAAACTCATAACTTGTTCATTTTAAGTCCAGTCATGCCAAAATTAGTACCTTCTCTAAGCTCTTGACGTCTACTTTCGTATAAAATTGGTTTCACTCAAAAACTCTACACAATTTTCAAGTCATGGTCAATCTAGCTTGCTGGGTCGAATCCTCAGCATGTCCTGCTAAACCTTAAGTTCTAGTCATATGCTGCTAGTTCTTATTAATTTTAACTAACACAAAATTTAATACATTCACATAAAACATGAATAAATACAATGAAATAAATAAAATATAATATTAAATTTAGAAATGTACAAGGTGTCACAATTTGTCTGATGTCAGACTCTATGTTTGGATTCTGAGGTGATCGAGGCCTCTTGAATATAGTTTGTACTTTGTACTTAGTCTATTCTATCATTTCCTTCCATACATGCCTCTTTGTTAATGTAAGCATGCACATGACATAACATCATCTTATTTCACTTTCCATCTTTTTTTTTGTGATGTCTTCAAACTTGTATTTTCATACCTAATTTTGAAGTTGTCCTTTTGTTTGCATAGAAGTTTGTACTACTGTTCAATTTGATGTAAATTTTGTTTGATGTCTAGGACCCAAGATTTCAACCTGATTTGTCAAGCACCTACCAACCAGTGAAATGCAATGCTGATTGCACTTGTGATGAAGAGATGTTGCTGTGTACGTATGAAAGGCAGTACGCTGAAATGAGCTCCAGTAGTGGGGTGCTTGGCGAGGACATTGTATCATTTGGTGCAGAAAGCGCACTTCTGTCCCAGCGTGCTATTTTTGGATGTGAAAATTCTGAAACTGGTGATATTTTCAGTCAACATGCTGATGGCATAATGGGACTGGGCCATGGTCAGCTCAGTATTGTGGATCAACTTGTCAAAAAGGGTGTGATAAATGATTCATTTTCATTATGCTATGGCGGTATGGATATTGGGGGGGGTGCAATGGTTCTTGGTGGACTATCTCTTCCTCCTGAAATGGTGTTTTCACATTCAGACCCTGGCCGCAGGTATTATTGATTAACACTTTACATGTAAGCAGATGCAAGATTTTCTTGTTGAATACATTTGATACATCTCACACATTTATAGTTGTGGATTGGCAACAGCCCATATTACAATATTGAGCTGAAGGAACTACATGTGTCTGGAAAGCCATTGCACCTAAATTCAAGGATCTTTGATAGAATGCATGGAACTATCCTGGACAGTGGTACTACTTATGCTTACCTACCAGAAGATGCTTTTAAAGCATTTAGAGATGCTGTAAGATTTCTTCTTTGGATTTTGATATATCACTAGTTTTTTATTAACTTTGCCTAGATTGATTCCTTTAAACCTGCCTTTATGTCTTAGTACATTCTGTTAATTTCAGAACTATCAAGATTTCATTTTTACTCCATCCAATAAGCCCTATAGGTTTAAATTTGCCTGTTTATACTGACATCATATTGAATACTAGAGCAGTAGAGCTACTATGAATACTTCTCACAAAAAAGAAACTCATAACTATTCATTTATATGTGCTTTAGTGATATTTGTGCACGTGCGTAAGGGTGGCAATTTATGACCTAACCTGCCAGCCTTAAGGTTTCGATTTGGCATAAATAGGTTGGTCATAAATGCGTCAACTTGCTTGGACTTGTTTATTAAATGAGTTAAGTTCAGCTTTAGATCTCTAACCTAGTCAGCTTATGTTAGGTCAGTTTATGATCTAACCTGTTTCAAACATGCCTAACTCGTTTAAAACCTACTTAACCTATTTAACTTGTTTAATTTGTTTAAGACCCACATAACCTGTTTTACATCCAATTGACCTATTTAAGACTTGCTCAACTCGTTTTAACTTGATTTGATGCGAGTTGGGTTGGTCAAGTTCAAGTATGGATTTTTAATGAGTTAGGCAACTTGCTTATTAAAAGGTTAGATTTAGGTTTTGATTGTTGACCTGTTTAATAAATGGGTTGGGTTCAGGTTGACAAATTTTGGCCCAACCTAGGTCCAACCTGGTCTGTATCCTACTCGACACAACCCAACCCAATTTGTGTGAAGAAGGTTCTTAAATCCAATTTTAATAGTCATCTCTATAAAATGCTAAAACCTTGGGTGGGGCCCATGCATCACCATTCCCCACTTTCAACTCCACCCATCTACATAATTCTTGAGTGCTGACTCCTTCAGTGTGTTTTCCTTTCCTGATTATATATAGACTGCTTTGTAGTAACTACATTCTTTTCATTCTTAAATGATCTATTCTCTTTTCTAAGCTACGTGCATCTTGTATGCTAGATACCGCGCATTATGACCAAGTCTGTTTAAGTGGGAACTGTTTGGAGTACATTGATCATATACTTCATGTTCTTGCTACCTTTACAACCATTGCTTAAGCTTCTCAACTTTATATTTGGCTGTTGTAGTGGAGAACGCCTAAGTCTGTTAGAGTAGTAGTTATCCTTAAATCATTAGGAATTTTATGATAAGTCCTAGGTGAATTCATAGTCATGGTCTGAACTAGCATTGCATGTCAGGGTTTTCTTGGAGAGGAACACACCATTCGGGTAAGTGATACAATTTGAACTGGTCCTCAAATCTGAGGTCATTACCTTCCATTGTCACTTCATTTTGGTTGCTTTGGGGAGAACTGTTTTAAATTCAGGGTTGAAGTATACTAGGTAATTAGTGGTCTTTAGGTCATGTAGAAAGTAAATATCATGTACAATTTATTTTCTCATTGTTCTCTAGATCAAGGAGCAGTTCTTATGTTTGATCTAATCCTGCACTGAAATGACTGGATATGTGGTATGTACGGTTTAGATAGTTGTGTACACTCTTTTTGAGGAATATTACATGATTTTTGCATGGTTGAGGGACTATACTGCAGTGGCTGACAACTTATAAGATATTCTAGATTATTACTCTATTAGTATTGGTTTTTATCCATGATATGTATATATCCCTTGTCACTATGGGTGGTCTATGCTTGTTATCCTGAATTTTATGTTGCATGTGAAGACTTTGTAATCATGTTATGGTACAATTGGAGATTGATTGTCACTTCACTAACTATATTTATGTTATTGTTTATCTTTTCCTTTTCTGTCTATCATGTTATGATACAGTTGGAGTTTGATTATCACTTCACTAACTATATCTATTATATTGTTTATCTTTTCCTTTTCTGTCTATCATTTACTAAGCAGTTCCACTGACTTATGGTCTCAACTCTTGCTTCTTCATAAATTTGTATACCTTATGACTGTTTCATTTCGTGTTTATTAAACTTTTGGTTGATGATTTATCTTGAGTTTACAGAACTAAGGGTTACAACATGTGTTTTACAGGAGTCCATGTGCAAAGACCACAATTCTTCTATTTATCATTCTGTCTGGAGATGTTGGTCTATAACACTCTGCCCTCACTTTTTAGCACTTGTGGCCACTTTGTTAGAGATTGCAGGTTTAGAAGCCATACCATGTGGCATGTGCACATGATATATGACATTATGCTGGCTATATGATGTACTCCCATGTTATCCTTTGGTCATTTATTCAGTGAATGGGTTTGCACTGCTGTCACCCATCCATAGTTTACATGCATGCAGTCCTGCGTAGTATGACTTCATATTTAAAATAGGCCATACAACATATGAAAATTTTAAGTCTTCTAGGTTATGCAATCATGCAAGCTCATCTTTTTGTCATGGAGCAGCATTATCAAAGCGCATTAATGAGAAAACTTTTTTTTTAAAATTTGTTTTTCACTGGCAAAATAAGTCATGATTTTAACTAACTGGGATGTTTTAGCAAAGCTTGTGTAACTATTTTGCAGTCTATAGATAAAGTTGTCTACACTAGGATTCTATGACTATTACTGGGATTATAGCCATTCATATTTTTATGTTCTTGTTTTTCCAGTAGAATCCTGGTAGAAATTTAGTTTCTAGGCTGGTTTATTTGTATCACTCTGTTATGAACAACATTTAGTTTTTGGCGGTCGGTGTCTTTGATCTTCTTTGAAATGTTATATTTATTGGTTTTCTCCCAGGAACAGAAAATTGCAATTAAACATGCATCAGCAGCCTGTTGCAGTAGAAGCAGAAATAAAAATAATTTTATATCTAATCATGCAAATTATAAATAAATCTAATTTATTTATCATAAATTCCTAACATGCTGCAACATATTAGAAAAATATTAGATCTGAAATAAAAATTATTTTAAGCATAAAATACTTACCTGGATCGCTATCCGGAACTACTCTAAAAGGCATGCAGATCCGCTACTGAAAATTCGGGATTCTGTCAGAGTCACGCAATCGCCTGGCCTCTGCTGGTATCCACACGAAGCTCTCGCAACCGAGTCGTAGAGGGCACCGGACTGCTAGATCCTTGCAGCCATCTTCTCTTTCAGCAAATCGCATGCTTTAAGAACTGTGCCGATCCGAATCCGGACCGGCTTTTGGCTTCTGTCTTGCAAATCAAACCATGCAAGATCTTTGGACCCTTTACCTTTCTTCTTTCTCTAGTATAGCATCTCTCTAGATCTCTCAGAAGGAATCTCATAAAATGGGAGAAGAACACTAGGCGCCAGGAAAGAGACTCTCAGATAAAACGTCCCAAAAGAGAGCTCACGGCCAAGAGAGATTTTTCATGGTAGAAAAGAAATAATTCTTCACGCCATTATTGCTCTCATAGTGGTCGGCCAATTCTCCTCAATTTTAAATTCAAGTTCTCCCATCCCTTTAAACCAAAACATCGGTGTTTCAATTTCAACCGGTTGAAAATTAAGAGTGGAAGAGGACTCTTCCCTCTCTTAATTTCTCCATGCCAAACACTATTAGTGCCTTGGTTTTCATGCCCCACTATTTGCCGCACAAAATAAATTGATGCCCACTTAGACATGTGGAGGGAAGGGGAGACAAGGAGAGAGAGTCCCAATCTAACTGGACTCTAGGTTATGGTCCAAATATGATGATTTTACAGTCAAACTGAAGCCGATTTTAAATCCGATCGAACCATTTCGAAGCGGACATTGACCCGAATCAATTAGGATTAATTAATTGAGTCTAACTCAATTAAATTAAATCTAATTTAATTTAATTAATAATTAATTCATAATTAATTAATTGTAATATTTACAATTAGGTCAAATATTAATTGTAACACTTACAATTAGGTTAAATTGATTTGCTGATTGGTTAGTTGAGCTCCTAATGTGTGTGACCCCTCAGGTCCTATCATGTCTGGTAATGAGACATGCTATAATCTCCATTATACATCATCGAAACTCCTTTCGATGGACTGAAACAATTTCAGCTCAACTCTAATTAGGATCATCGATCCGAGAATGATCCTAACGGGCTCTCATAATCCACCAGCGACACCTAGCAGTATGCAGTGGCAACCCAGCAGAATAAGATTGGAACCCCTAGGTGTAGTTACCATGTGATTCGGTTCCTCTATCAAAATCCTGACATGATGTTGGTTACGGATACTCGTCAAACCCATCAGTCATATGCTTAACCTATCGACTTAAGTCCAATTGTGATACTAATGAAAACACCTTTTCATTATCATCCTACTATGGCCATAGATTTCTGGACTTAGTCTCATTAAGCTTGCATAGGATTATACCTTACTACTAAGGCTGATAGATCCCTACAAGTGAACACCCTACTCCTACAATAAACTTACTGCAGCCAACGAACACTGCAAGGTCCTATATGGATAGGAACCATGTGATTGTGTTGTCAAACTACAACAACCTTATTGTGAGTAGCCGAGATACTCTAGGTCAAGGAACTATTCACACAACTACAGCATCAGGAAGTTATCGATGAGTGAGTAGTCATCCATATAACTTCCTGTACTTGATCATGCTCAGTACCGTTGATCTCTATCAACTACCTGCACTCTCATTCCAGTGTCACCACACTGTAGGTCAGAAACTCATCTACTCGGAAAGGGAAGTGATCTGTGCACCGATTTTAACGGATCAATCACCGTCCTCGTGATATTCCAACAATCGGGAGCTTTTAGGAGTTAATCTATAAAGACACATGTCTCAGATTCTCAACTCTTGAGAATGTGTCATTGTTCATTAACTCCATGGATGATTCATAGACACATCAATATGAATGAAACTAATGCCCTTATTAATAAAGAAGAATTAAGTACAAAGTTAATGCCCTAAAAATTACAATGTGTCAAGCTAACATGGCTTTCAGGGCATACATCTAACAATCTCCCACTTGCACTAAAGCCAATTGGCTACATATCTAAGTCCCATTTTCTCAAAGTGGACTTCAGCCTTCTGTTGGCTCAGAGTCTTAGTCAGTGGGTCTGCCATGTTGTCCGTGAGTCTACTCTTCGCACCTCAACATATTTCTTCTCGAGATAGTCGCATATGATATGAAACCGCCGCTCAATATGGTTGGACTTCTGGTGAGACCTGGGCTCCTTAGCAAGAGCTATTGTACCATTATTGTCACAATATATGGGGATGGCATCAGATGGCATCACTCCAAGCTCCACAACGAACTTTTTGTACTAGAAGGCTTCTTTTGCAGCTTCAGAGGCAGTGATGTACTCTGCTTCCATTGTTGAATCTGCTATGATCGGCTGCTTGGAACTTTTTCAACTAGTTGCCCCACCATTGTACAAAAACACAAACCCTGATGTAGACTTTCTATCATCAGGATCAGACATAAATTCTGAGTCTGTGTATCCATTTATCCCTAATTTCGAACTCCCTTCAAAGACTAAGAACAAATCTTTAATTCTTCTCAAGTACTTAAGAATGTTCTTCACAGCTATCCAGTGTTCTTCACCTAGATTCGACTGATATCTACTCGTGACACTCACAGCAAGAGCTATATCAGGTCGAGTACACAACATGACATACATAAGGTTTCCAATTGCCGAAGCATATGGAATTTCGCTCATGCGTTGAATCTCTTCAGGTATGTTGGGACATATTTTCTCGGAGAGATTAATGCCATGCCGAAAAGGTAATAATCCTCTTTTAGAGTTCTCCATGTTGAACCTTTTTAGCACTTCCTCTATGTACAATTTTTGTAAAAGGCCAAGCATCCGATTAGATCTATCTCTATAGACCTTAATCCTCAAAATATAAGATGCTTCACCTAAGTCTTTCATAGAGAATTCCTTAGATAACCAACTTTTGACCGAAGTTAACATAGGAATATCATTCCCTATAAGGAGGATGTCATCCACGTACAATACGAGGAATGTCACTGCCCTCCCACTGGCCTTCCTGTAAACACATGGCTCATTCTCATTTATGATAAAATCAAACGATTTGATTGCATCATCAAAACGAGTATTCAAATTCCGAGAAGCTTGCTTCAATCCGTAGATTGATATATGCAGCTTGCAGACCTTATGATCTTCATCATTGGAAGTGAAACCCAAAGGCTGCTCCATATAGATATCTTTCTCAAGATATCCATTCAGGAATGCAGTTTTCACATCCATCTGCCATATCTCATAATTATGATATGCTGCAATTGCAAGCAATGTATGGATGGATTTCAGCATAGCTATTGGTGAAAAGGTATCATGATAGTCAATGCCTTCACGTTGACTATACCCTTTCGCCACTAACATAACTTTAAAGGTCTCTACCTTACCATCTGCACCTATTTTTCTTTTGTAGATCCATTTACAACCAATAGGTACGATACCCTCTGGTGGATCCACTAAGGACCAAACTTGGTTAGAATGCATTGAATCAATTTCTGACTTCATAGCATTCAACCATTTTTCGGAGTCGATGTCAGACATCGCCTCATCATAAGTCTTAGGATCAATCAATTGATCCTTGTCCCCAACAAGAAACATTTCCTTTAAATCCTCTGTAAGCATATCCAAGTACCTTTTAGGAGGTTTGGAGACTCTAATAGACCTACGAGATAGAAGAGCATTTATGTGTATTGGTTGATTAGGTTCAATCTGTTCTACAACTGGCTGCTCTTCAGAGACTTTCTCATCGAGCTCAATTAACCTCCCACTACCACCTTCCTGAATAAACTGTTTTTCAAGAAATGTGGCATGTCTGCTCGCAATCACATTATGATCTTCTGGAAGGTAAAAATAATATCCTAAAGTTTCTTTAGGATATCCTATAAACCGAGCTTTCACCGATCTAGATTCCAACTTATCCGCCATTAGTCTTTTGACATAGGCCGGACATCTCCAAATCTTGAAATGAGCAAGACTTGGTTTCTTACCATGCCAAATCTTATATGGTGTGGTAGGAACAGATTTAGATGGAACCCTATTTAGAATATAAATTGAAGTTTGTAGGGCATCTTCCCAAAGAAATAAAGGCAAGTCAGTGAAGCTCATCATGGATCGGACCATATCTAATAATGTCCTGTTTCTCCTCTCAGACATCCCGTTAAGCTGAGGCGTACCTGTTGGAGTCCATTGTAAGACTATGCCATTGTCCTTAAGATAATCTAAAAATTTCCTACTAAGGTATTCTCCTCCCCGATCTGATCGAAGAACCTTAAGGGTTTTACCTGTTTATTTTTCTACCTCATGTCTGAATTCCTTGAACTTTTCAAAAGTTTCAGATTTGTATCTCATAAGAAACACATAACCATACCGTGAACAATCATCAGTAAAGGTTATGAAGTAGTAAAAACCATCCCTGGACTACACATCAAATGGACCATACATATCAGTGTGTTTTAGGGTAAGTAATTCTGTGGCCCTCTCTCCATGTCCTATAAAG
Organism: Areca catechu; assembly: GCA_021397845.1. Classification (NCBI taxonomy): domain Eukaryota; kingdom Viridiplantae; phylum Streptophyta; class Magnoliopsida; order Arecales; family Arecaceae; genus Areca; species Areca catechu. The sequence goes on along the minus strand of CM038038.1, from coordinate 126,905,026 downwards.
GGTAACTTGGTCATTTTGCCTTAAAGATATGACTCACAAGGTGGGTATGATTCAGAATTAACTGAATCTAGGATCCCATCCCTTTCCAGTTTATTAATTCTCTCCTCATCTATATGACCGAGCTTTAAGTGCCACATGTATTTTTCATTTAGGTCATCTCTAGGACGTTTATGTCCTATGGCATTCACTTTAATTTTCTTGTTAATATTAAAAGATGCATCGGCATGCAAATGATAGAGACTGTCAATTAAAATAGCTTTTGTAACTAATTTATTTTTCAAATAAATACTACAAAAGTCTTTATTGAATATAAATTCAAATCCTTCCTGTGCTAGCACATAGACAGAAATCAAATTTCTACTAGCTCCAGGCACAAAATAACAGTCACTAAGAACTAATCTAAATCCTAAAGATAACACAAGAGAATATGATCCAACGGCTTGAGCAGCAACTTTTGCTCAATTTCCAATACGTAGGACCATCTCACCTTCTCTCAGCATTCTACTTCTTTCCGGACCTTGCATTGAAATGCATATATGAGCACTAGAGCCAGAGTCTAAAATCCAGCTGGAAGTAGATGAAACTGTTAGGTTAGATTCAATAACGAGTATAGGCTTACCTTCAGAAGGCACATCCTCATTCTGTTTCTTTAGGCTTTCCAGGTAGAGAGGACAATTCCTTTTCCAATGGCCATCTATGTTGCAGTGAAAACATTTCCCTTTGCTAACCTTGGCTTTCTTGGGAGTGTCCTTCTTCTGTTTGCTTTCCTTCTTCTGTTTCTTCGCAGGTTTCTTCTTCTTCCAAGTAGACTTTCTTTTGGAGGAAGACTGCTCCACAGAATAAACAGAGCCCCTTGAACTCTTCAGGGTCCCCTCATTGCTTACCAACATGTTCAACAATTCAGGCAAATTGTAGTTCAACTTGTTCATATTATAGTTCATAACAAATTGAGCATATGTATGAACCAGTCAAGGACTGGAGGATCAAATCCACCTGAAACTCCTTATGAATAGGAATGCCCATCTTCTCAAGCTATTAGATGTCCTTGATCATTGTCAAACAATGATCGTGCATTGACTGCCCTTCACGCATCTTGTTGTTGAAAAGCATTTTCGACACTTCGAAGCGTGCAATCCGACTTTGTTCACCATATAATTCTTGTAGGTGAATCAGAATCGATTTAGCAGTTAGCATATCCTCATTTGGCACTGCAATTCATTTGACATTGAGGCCAACATATAACACTTAACCTTGTTATCATCTTCCATCCATTTCTCATATGCAGTCGTTTGACGAGCATTTGGATGGTCAGGTAAGACAGGGGTTCCTAGTCAAATACATAGCTCAACTTCTCAGAACTTAAAACAATTTTGAAGTTTCTTAACCAATCTTTAAAATTGAGGCCAACTAGTCGGTTTGTCTCTAGAATACGGACTAAGAGATTTGAAGCAGACATGGTTAACTGCAAGAGTAGAAGATTCAAATTAGATGCTTTATACTTAATTATAAAAATTATTCTAGGATTTTTAAGAAATAATTTTAGAACTACCACTATCTTCTCGGATCTCTCACACTCATGGAGATGTGAAAACCCTGTGACTCTAGGTTTCTAATGGGTGCTATGGTCCCATCGATGTACGACACCTCATCGTATCCGGTTATTGGTAACACGCTACACCAATAAGTGGCCAACTCTTGTCCAATGTATCTAATACAAGTTGTAGCTCCTGGTCTCTAAATCATGGAACCTCAATGTGCCCGTTTATTGGTCAAATCATTAGTTAAGTCAGACCCACCATTCCTACTAGACAAAGCCGTCATTGAGTCCCTTAACGTGTCCGTTTATTGGGCCCAACCCCATCAATGCCTAGCAACATCTCATGCCTAATAGGATGGTTTTGTTTTCCCGATGCAACTAGACCACTGTAACCAGCCGAGAATAATCAACACCAGTAGGACACCCGCACATCTACAATGATGGAAGATCTATGACTTAATATTTATTGAGAACTTAGGTTCAGGTCTCTTCTAAATTGATCAGCCAAATCATGACTAACCAATTATATTCAGTCAGCACAAATTCATGTCTGACTAATTATATTAGGTCAGCACAATCTCATGTCTGACTTAATATAACCAGCATGGGTGAACTCAAATCAAAAGTGATCCTTTTGAAAACTTAATCAACCGATTTGACCAGGTCAGTTTGATCCATGGGAGGGTTCTGCCAATATACCCTCTTTCCGCCAATCAAGTTGGTTGGGAAAGAGTTAGCTCAAATTAGCAAACCATGATCGAAACCTTCCTTAGACACCAATTGACTGACAAGATTCAATTAGGTCATCTAATGATCTGGGCTCATCACTGAGCCAAATTAGGTCTTAACTATCGATTCACTATCAAATGAATTGATTTGACCAGACTATATCTAAAACCAATTTTGAGCACACTTGACCTAACCCAAATCATCATCTGATTAGGTTGAGTCACTTGCTCAAAATTACATTAGGCTTACTTGTTGATCTAATCAAGCCCTAATCTCTAGACCTAATTTGTTCAACCCAAACCCCTCATGCACCTAATTTGATTTTCTTGATCAAATCAATTTTAAAATTAGGTTCAAGTGCATGACATTAATGGGTTATGATCATGAATCACATTTAAGATCTAAACCCTAATTTTGTGCATCTCATACAACAACATACATAATCATAAATCGATCAAAACCCTTTTGAAAATTCTTTTTCAAAATCGGTATATATCAAAGTAGGACAACCTTTGCACTATAGGGGGTAAACCCTATAGCAGGACAACCTTATGTCACTTTGTGCAACCTTTGATCAATTTAATTTCAGATTATTAAATTTAATTTCAGATCTGAAAATTATGATTTTAATTTCGAAAATAATTTTTCAAAATATAAAATTTTATGCTAGAACAATCTCATATTCAACATAGATCTAATACAATTATAATTATCTATCTGATCTGATTCTCATGCATGTATGTTAAAGAGAAAACCGCGGCTCTGATACCACTATTGGTTTTCTCCCAAGAATAGAAAATTGTAATTAAACAAGCATTAGTAGCCTGTCGCAGCGGAAGCAAATATAAAAAATAATTTTATATTTAATCATGCAAATTATAAATAAATCTAATTTATTTATTATAAATTCCTAACATGCTGCAACATATGAGAAAAATATCATATCTGAAATAAAAATTATTTTAAGCATAAAATACTTACCTGAATCACTATTCGGAACTGCTCTGAAAAGTATGCAGATCCGCTACTGAAAAGCCAGGATGCTGTCGGAGCCGCGCAATCGCCCGGTCTCTGCTGGTATCCACACGAAGCTCTCGCAACCGAGTCGTAGAGGGCACCGGACTGCTAGATCCTTGCAGCCCTCTCCTCTTTCAGCAAATCGCCTGCTTTAAGAACTGTGTCAATTCGAATCCGAACCAGCTTTCGGCTTTTGTCTTGCAAATCAAACCATGCAAGGTCTTTGGACCCTTTACCTTTCTTCTTTCTCTAGTAGAGCATCTCTCTAGATCTCTCAGAAGGAAGAAGGAATCTCATAAAAGGGGAGAAGAACACTAGGCGCCAGGAGAGAGACTCTCAGATAAAATGCCCCAAAAGAGAGCTCACGGCCAAGAGAGATTTTTCACTGTAGAAAAGAAATAATTCTTCACGCCAATATTGCTCTCATAGTGGTCGGCCAATTCTTCTCAATTTTAAATTCAAGTTCTCCTATCCCTTTAAACCAAAACACCGGTGCTTCAGTTTTAACCGGTTGAAAATTAAGAGGAGTGGAAGAGAAGGACTCTTCCCTCTCTTAATTTCTCCATGCCAAACACTATTAGTGCCTTGGTTTTCGCGCCCCACTATTTGCCGCACAAAATAAATTGGGGCCCACTTAGGTGTGTGGAGGGAAGGGAAGACAAGGAAAGAGAGTCCCAGTCTAACTAGACTCTAGATCGTGGTCCAAATATGATGATTTTATAGTCAAACTGAAGTCGATTTTAAATCCGATCGAACCATTTTAAAGCGGACATTGACACGAATCAATTAGGATTAATTAATTGGGTCTAACTCGATTAAATTAAATCTAATTTAATTTAATTAACAATTAATCCATAATTAAATAATTGTAACATTTACAATTAGGCCAAATATTAATTGTAACACTTACAATTAGGTCAAATTGATTTGTTGATTGGTTATTTGAGCTCCTAATGTGTGTGACCCCTCAGGTCCTATCCTGTCTGGTAATGAGACATGCTATAATCTCTATTATACATCATCAAAACTCCTTTCGATGGACTGAACAATTTCAGCTCAACCCTAATTAAGATCATCGATCCGAGAATGATCCTAACGAGCTCTCATAATCCACCAGTGACACCTAGCAGTATGTAGTGGCAACCCAGCAAAATAAGATTGGAACCCCTAGGTGTAGTTACCATGTGATTCGGTTCCTCTATCAAAATCCCGATATGATGTTGGTTACGGATACTCATCAAACCCATCAGTCATATGCTTAACCTAATCGACTCAAGTCCAAGTGTGATACTAATGAAAATACCTTTTCATTATCACCCTACTATGGTCATAAATTTATGGACTTAGTCTCATTAAGCTTGCATAGGATTATATCTTACTACTAAGGCTAAGGCTGATAGATCCCTACAAGTAAACACCCTACTCCTACAATAAACTTACTGTAGTCAACGAACACCGCAAGGTCCCATATGGATAGGAACCATGTGATCGTGCTGTCAAACTACAGCAACCTTATTGTGAGTAGCCGAGACACTTTAGGTCAAGGAACTATTCACACAACTACAGCATCAGGAAGTTATCGACGAGTGAGTAATCATCCGTATAACTTCATGTACTTGGTCATGCTCAGTACCGTTGATCTCTATCAACTACCTGCACTCTCACTCCAGTATCACCATACTGTAGGTCAGAGACTTATCTACCCAGAAAGGGAAGTGATATGTGCATCGATTTTAACGGATCAATCACCGTCCTCATGATATTCCAACAATCGGGAGCTTTTAGGAGTTAATCTATAAAGACACATGTCTCAGATTCTCAACTCCTAAGAATATATGTCATTGTCTATTAACTCCATGGACGATTCATAGACACATCAATATGAATGAAACTAATGCTCTTTATTAATAAAGAAGAATTAAGTACAAAGTTAATGCCCTAAAAATTACAATGTGTTAAGCCAACATGACTTTCAGGGCATACATCTAACAATATTAAGCAATAAACTGTCAAAAGATGAATCAATTCATATGCCTCTGTATAAGTTTATGTTTCATCTGAGTTGTTTTAATTTAGGATTAGGTGATTTGTGCATTTGAAATTGTTTGGAAAGTTATAATCTGGATTTGTAAATTAGACATTGTAGATTTTGCATAAAAGTCTACTTAATTATCAATTTTGAAAGGAAATGTTAGTTTACATTTTTTTGCAAGATGATACACATTTAGGGGCCCTTGGACAATTTGATCCCTGGGCCTAGGTACGAGACATACTATGGTCTAGACAAATGTGTTTCTGATATTCAAACTATGTGTATTGGACGTTCAGTAAATATGTATTGGGTGGTACTAAATGTTTATTGCATGCGTTATACCTGATCCAAGGGCAAGATTTTCTCTGGACCTCTAAATATTTATCATTTTGCAAAAAAAAAAAATCTGTAAAATCAATAATTGAGTTTATTTTTTATGCAAAAGTCACTTAGACATATAATTGAAATTTCAAAATTTGCTCCTTTCTAATTCTTTTAGATTTTCTCAGATCACTGCCTGATCCTTCTCTTGGTTATTGTTTCTGGATGCAGATTTCTATGCAAGAAGTTGACAGCAGTCCATCTTAGATCTTACCATAGTACACATGTCATGATCTTGATGGATGATAGTATTATGTTTTCATGACTTTGTCTTCATTGCATGAAATGCATTACAGACTCTGTCATAGGCATATTCATCTCTTGATAGTTGTTCTGTTGTTGGTTTGTGTTTAATGTGACTATAGCTTCAAATTCTGCTACGTCATTTAGTTTTTCTTTTTTCTTTTTGGGAGAAAATTAATATATTTAAACATTTAGATATATAACAACCATTGTTTTGTCTTAAGAGCTATATTTGCTCCCTTTCTGTTATTTATTTAATCTTTGATATTGTTAATTTGTTGGCAGCAGCATGTCTATAATGGTTGACCATCCTCATTTTATTACTGTAGAATTTGTATAGTATCTTTTTCCTTTTTGCCCCTTAATTTTTAGTTCAAGGTGGTGGTTCACAGTCATCTTATAGTTGAATTGTTTCTGTTCCATTGGGAACCCATTGACTTGTTGGTTTAACAAAAGAATGCATTCAGTAGTTCTAACTGGGTTATGCCATGTGTTAAAAGCAGAAGAAAACCACTATGCTTCCAATATTATCTATATGAAAATATAACTTGATAGCTGTTTTCAGAAAATTGGATTGGTTAGCTTTCTAATACTGAATATTGTAGCTGATGATATTTTTCTTCTTCAACATTGAAGTGGTTAGCTTTCTTTTTTTGGTGGTGTCATGTAGATAATGAGCAAAGTGCATCTCAAACAAATCCCTGGTCCTGACCCAAATTACAAAGATATTTGTTTTTCTGATGCTGGAAGGTAATGCCCCTATGACTAAATAATATATGTTCTTGACAAATAATTTCTCTCACAGTAAGACAAAAAATAACACTCCTTCTTGGAATGTGCCAAGTGATGCCTCCCAACTCTCAAAGATTTTTCCAGAAGTTGATATGGTATTTGGCAATGGGCAAAAGCTGTCTCTTTCTCCTGAAAATTACTTGTTCCGGGTAAGATGACTGAGACTGTACTTAGTGAACAACAAAAGACAATTTGTTTGCTGCTTTTTGTTTTTGGTGTTTCTTGCTTATTTTGATGCACCAGTTGACCTCCATCAATTCTTTGTTTCCTTTTATTGCCAATGAAGCACTCAAAGGTCCACGGCGCTTATTGCCTGGGAATCTTTCATAATGGACAAGATGCAACAACACTTTTGGGAGGTATGCTTTATTTGGTTTTAGTGGAACTCATTCGTGTATTTGTTTGACATTCCTTGCTCATCTACCTTGTTTATTGTACAATCTTGTCACCATTGCTGATATGATTTGTTCTCCTTATCCAATGCAAGTCACTCCTTTTTCTGTTAAGTGAAATCTAATTCACTTTTGTTCTTTCATGTGTACAATCTTGTCGTCATTGCAGATATGATTTGTACTCCTTATCAAATCCATGTCACTCCTTTTCTTTTAACTGAAATCTAAATCGCTTTTATTCTTTCATGGTCTAGCGCTAAATTTCTGCAACTCATCAGCTTAATATCTCATTTAACAGGAATTGTTGTTCGCAATACTCTTGTTACTTACGATCGTCAGAACCGGAGAGTTGGGTTTTGGAAAACTAACTGTTCTGAGTTATGGGAGAAATTGGATATACAGGGAGCCCCTTCGCCAGCACCTTCAGTTTCTTATAGTGGGCCTCCAATTGCCGAACTCTCACCAGCATTATCACCTAGTGGGATGCAAAATGATGTACGACCAGGTATAGTTTTCTGCAAGCTAACTAACATTTTCTGTGTGTGTTGTACTTATTGGAACGTTTTAGATACATTAATAACTTTTCTGCCTGCATTGAAAGCTAGGTGTTTTGCCAATTGCCTATAATTTGGTCGTGAATGTTTCAAATAACTAGCAGTTTAAACTACTAATTATAGAAAATGTCTTGGATAGTTGGGGCCTGGGGGGTACATGAAAGTTTTGAATTCATTCCTCTTACTGGATGATGAATCAATATTACAATTTATGTGCATTCTGTTTAAGTCATGGTATAAAAATTATTGATGACAACAGGTTTGTTCATGTTTCCATAGTTGATCTATCATTTCCTGCTGGACTAAAATTTGGCCAGTTCATGGGTAAAGCCAATATATACCGGCCAACCTTCCTATGTACCAGAGGTTCCAGCCACCATGACTGGTAGAAGGTGATGGGCTTGTTCTGGTTAATTTGGACCATTATGGTGCCCTTAAGATTCATTTGGATAATGCTTGTGAGTGCCAGTGCATTTTCTTTTGATGTTATAATTATATTGAGGAGGATGTGGTTTTCTCTTCTAATTCGAGCTCCAAAATAAGAAAGAATGGAAGGACCACCACCACCACCCTCTTTATTAATTTGACTGATTATTTCTAAATTTGGCCATTTTAAAGTCAATCTCTTCGATGCCAACATGTGCAAAATCAGTTTAAGAGGGTATAGATCGGTATGCCAACTAGTGCCCCTTTAAACCCTTGACATCTGCATTTTTAAGCATGCATATTCTATGTTATTTATACAGTAGCTAAATTGATATTGGGTTAGGTGGGTCTAAAAACTTCCAAATCCAGACTTGGACCTGTAGGAGGTTCAGGTCTAAATTTTTGACCCCAAACATTACCTAAGGATTGGATTGAGTCTGAAACCAAGATTCCCTTCATGCCCTCAAAAGAAGTCCCTGGTGACATTGGTTTAAAGTATAATTAATAAAACTACAAGATATGAATAGGATGAGCATAACAACATACGTCTCATTCTAGGTAAACCATCAGATCCAAGTTGGGACAAGTGTGGGTCAGATCTAGTTCATAAAAATCAATTCTATAGCATTATGGATTATTTTATTAGCTTGGGTCTGGAACCAGGTTGGGTATACTGTTGCTAAACCCTAACTAGATTCAAAAAGTTTTGTTGGTCTATCATTGGACCACACCTGACCCTTAGGTATGTGAGTCTGGACTCCTAGATTCAGGTCAAGCCTGTGGGTATTAGTTATCAATGTTGTTGATGGAGATCGATTCATGTAAGCTGGACCAGATTGGATCTTGGATTGGTCGCAGATTGGAATTTTTTTTCTGGTTTCTTTCAAATATTTTTAAAATATAAAATAAATATGAAATTTGAAATACAAGTTGAATATAGAGTATAATGGAGAATAAAAAGCCATGCACGTAAGAAGTCTAGTTTCCTCCAAGTTGAGGTCATATAAAGCATCCTAATAGAGCAAACATTCTGTTTGGTTATCCAAGATGGCAGACACCCTTAATCAGATCCCTGGCCTGTCTCGTGATTCACATAGGTTTGTCCTTTTGGGAAGTAGTCCTCAGCCCATGGATTCTGATGTGATGCAAATCTAACACTGGGAGAACCGAGAGTGCTGTCCTTGTGTTAAACAAAACTAGTTGATGATCAAAAATAGACTAGTGATCATTGTACATTTTCGGAATAGGAGTTCCTGTTCTTCTATTTGTGAATGGGGGGTTTTGTTTGTGTGTCCTCTTCTTTTTCTAGACCGGATGAAAGAATGTTTTCTTCATGGCGGGATAAGCAGTGAGAGCAATCAAGTCATAAAAATGATGGACTTTTCTGACAAGAGAGATTCCTGTTTGAGAGTAGAGCTCCGGTCATCATATTGACCAGGCAGGGTAGATTTGCAACGAGCTGGTTCCAGATCTGCAAAGAAAATAGATAGGCAGGAAGGGCTGAAGATGGAAGTCCTAGTGGGGAAGAGGGACTCCATCGCGGACTTAAAAGAGATGAAGAAAGAGCCTACCTAAAACAAGAAGATGGAATCCTCCTGTTAGCCTCAAAGGCAGCATTATCTAAGGGTATAGAGCAGACTTTGAAGCACTATGCCTGGAGTGAGAGGACCAAATCTCCCTGAGACCAATAAAGCTAGCAATGTATAGAAGGCTAAGCATGCTTACAATGCTAGAGCATAGTACACCTATAGGATAGAACATCCATAAGAGCCCTTTCAATTGAGAGAAAGGGTCCTCTTTGGATGATAAAATGTACTCCTATGTTTCAATTACCTTGATGAACACTATCATTTTTGTTTTTCCGCTTCACTGACAGTAACCATTGAGCCATTCTACCTCGTATCATAAAAGTTTCTATGGACCAGGGAAGGACGATCATCGGTTTCACTAGGAGACTTTTGCAATGATCCATTCAATCAGCAAAGAAAGAACTGAGCCTCAGCAGTTGGCAGTGGCTTGAGAAGAAACTTTCAGATAATGGGGACATGCATGTGTCCCAGGCAGTTTTCTCCTTTACTGAAGAGGGCTTCTCAGCTTCTTGGCTTTAAATCTATTGTAGTTATTACATCTTTATTTTCCAGTAGAAAGAAAAACTAGAAAGAAAAAAGAATAGAATTAGTTTTTAGGTTTTGTTATGGCCCATGGTTTCGTGGAATGGATCATAATGAAATTAGGGAATAGTCACTTAAAAGTGAGCTTTTCATAGATACCTACATCATGGTATTTAATGGTTCAATCTATTTGCAAAAGACCAAACGTTAGGGATTTGTCAGTAGGTAATGTTGCTCCAGTACCTAACTAAATAGCTACTATGGTATTGATTAAATGGACTATTGTAGCTACTAGATGATGAAGATATATTACATGTCATCTGGGCTATCATTTAGTTGGAATGCTTCAAAAGAAAGGATGAATTGTGGACGTTTGAGTTGTAAAAATTTGCATCTTATTTTTACTTTATAAAGGACAGTAACAAGCTTGCTGATTTTACTATTATAAGATTTGTAAGTGACAGTTAGGAAAAGTCATATTGTCAAATAAAATATAGAAAATGGATTCCCATATGATTTAATAACTAAATAGCAAAATCAAGCTGGCTCTGATGATCCAAGGAACTGTACAATTCATAATATGGATCTAGATCCTATATTCCTAATTGATCCCAATCCAAAGATAACATTCAATTTATCTAGTGCTGTTTTGATCCAGATTGTAAGATATTGATTGGGAATTGTAAGATTTTATCACAATGTGAGTGGGCTGGAACTCATATTGTATGGTTAATAAGTGCTCAACCTGTTAAAAAGTTCAGATCTAGTTCAGTAAAGTTCAAAAGAGCTTTTTAACAATAACATTTTAAATAGCTGCCTAACCCGGAAGGCTGGAACTCATATGGTTAATAAGCACTCAAGTAATGATGGACAGTTTAGGTGACTAGGTGGGCTCATGATACTGCCTAGGTGGCTGCCTGTGATCTTCACTTCCTCTTTTTGTTAAAGAATGGAGCTTGACAGATTAAAAAATTTAAACAACCTGCCTATGAAAAGAAAAGGTCAATGTTCTCGTTGTGAGATGACCATAGTGGCACTTCTTGTGATGGATATGGGGAAAGGTGAATACTGAATACTTGAACCTTGCATACACCTTCCCTGTTTTTCCTTTTCAAGCCTTCAGCTTGCTAGAAGAAACTAGTGCCATATCTCTTCATGCGTGCACTCTTACACAGAAGAGCATGTGCACATGTGCGTTGACACGTGCCCTAGTCTTGCTCCCCTTACCACACCCATACAGATACGTCGTCACAAATTTAGTAACCTTTATGATATTATATTACAGTTTATAAGTTACAATATATGATAGCAGTTAACTATGTGAGGTATGAGATGCTCTGAGCTAACCAAAGAAGAAGCAGTTTTGCTTAAACTAAAGTACTCAATATCTTATAATTTTTCTGGAAAGAGTATCTAACACTTTAATTTTCTTTCTCCAGTTCTCTAATCTTTTCTTTTGTGTTGAGGAATTAATCTACTTTGAGTAACTCATTTCATTAGGGTCAAGCATTCCCAGAATATTCAGAATGGTACCCCAAAATCTGGGTAATGCTGGAAAGGCATCATAGAAATGCATGGAATTATGGGAAAACACGAAGTGATACATGAAGAAACAAGGGAACTGTGTCTAAGGTTTCTTCATGCCTTCATCTGTTTGTAATAAGTTCTCCACATATTATACTTCAAGTTTTAACATGCAAGGAGCATATTTTCCAAGCAATTCCATTTTATTTATGTGCTGCTTGTCACATCCATTTGACCATTTCTCATTGTGGCAACTCTGAATTTGACATCCCAACTTTTGTCTGAATGTAGTTTCTGAATATGCATCTATGCTAGTATGGGTGATTATTTAGCTACATACACGTGTGAGGACGTAACAAGAAGTTTGCATTCACTGCGAGAGAGAGAGAGAGGTCTGGTTATATGTCCAATATGTCTATCATTTAAAGAATCTGCAAAAATCAGTCACAGGGGTTTCAATACTCTTATCTATATTTTTTAGGGAACAATACCAAATGTAGGCTTAGGAAGCTGGGGTTTAAATAGGTTTCTGAAAAGGTCAGAAAACTATTTAAACTATTTCACTTAATTCTAAGCCCCACTTAAGCTCTAAGAATGGCTTATTTATATTTAAATTATTGTATTTTTGTCTTGTATGTACTATATGTTGTATTCAGTAGATGTTGATTTCCCTCTCTTCTCTATTTCCTGAAAACCATTGCTTTGAAGTTGAAATATGAATTTGGGAACAAGTTACTTTATTGTAGCTTCCATTAACTTCTGTCTCTAAAAAGTAACATGCATTAAAACTGTATCTAGCGTTGTTGTCTGCTCTGGGTTTGTTATATGTTGCTTTAGCTTTATGAAATGCCTTCTACCCTCTTAAGAACCGTTATTTCGTTTTCTTGTAGTGCTTTGGTGTGAATTGGAAGTCAGATTGCAAATGTTGAATTCTAATTCTTGTAATGATCTTCTCAGGTCAATTCCAAATTGGGCTTATAAACTTTGATATATCATTGAGTGTGAAGTATCCAGACCTGGTGCCTCACATTACGGAACTAGCAGCTCTGATCGCTCATGAGTTGGAGGTTGATGCACAACAGGTGAGGTGTATTCTTTTCTGGTCCTTCCTACCTACAGAACTTCTTTCTAGATTTCTTGTTGTTACATTTCTGTGATGATGGTTGTGGTGTCCTGATAAGAAAGTGCTACAAACAATGGGAGATCAGCATGTCCTGGCATTTATTCCAGGACACTACATCCAGATATGCTGTAATATGTAACCAATAGTTCCTGCCTGGTGGTTGCTATGCTGTTATAAAAGTTATTTCCGAGCAGTTTTAATTGACACTTGCAATCTTAAATGCTTACAGGTCCATTTGGTGAATCTCACTAGTACAGGAAATGCTACCCTAGTAAGATGTGCCATCTTTCCATTAGGATCTGATTCCATTTCTAATAGAACAGCAATGGTAATATCACTTGTTGACAGATACATATTGATAGACAACTTGGTATTTCTTAGATGCAGGTTATAGTAAATTCTACTCTTCTCTTTTTCTACAGAGCATAATTTCCCGCTTGATTGAACACCGTGTTCGCCTTCCTGAAAATTTTGGAAGTTACAAGTTAATTGAATGGAATGTTGAGCCTCCATCGAGACGGTACTGAATTCTTAGCCACTTAGCCATAGGAATTTGTTCTTTACTGTTCTTACTTAGATGACTAAATGACAGATTAATATTCATTTCTGCTATCTATCCTTCAAGTTTCAAGGCAGATCCCTCTCTTGTCCAAAGTTGTCTTGGCTAGGAATTTGAAACCTATTCAGAGAGCAGAGACAGGTTGATGTCATAAAATGTGTCAAACCATGAGCCATTATACCTTAATCTTATAGCCGAAACCAGTATATGTGATACGATTTGATGCTTAACAGTAGTGTGTCACTCAATATGATTTTGGCCAAATGTTAATAGCAGAAAGCCATAAACTCATCATTACGGTTTCTTATTTATGCCCATTCAGATTGGTTGTGTTATTACCATGTGATAAGTTGTAGAGCTTGCTGTTAACCAAAAATAAATAAATAAATAAAAGAAAAGAGATATTGAACTGCTGCTTTCTTATTACAGTTTCCAAGCACAGATCTGACTTATCATGACTTGTGACCTGTGTCATGTTGAACAGAAACTGGCATGATATAAGGCCGTGTACTGGCATAGGTCCATATCCATGTGTTGCCTCATACTGGCCCTATTCTGTAGCCTGTATTAGCAAACACACTGATACAGGCAGGTGCATTGCATAGAACACATAGATACAGTTGAACATATTGAAGCTGATCATGTTATTTAGCTGGATTCAACTGTTTGTTTTCCTATACAGAGGCTCCTTAACCATGTCAAGCTCCTTATGTATTTGTTTGTTTAGAGCTATTATTCAGGTCAGGATTTGCTATAAATTTTAAAATGTGTTTAAGTTCTATTAATCAGCAATGGTTAATATCTCTAATCTGACTTTCAAGAAGGCAAGTTTGTCCAAAGAAGTAGTTGCCTCGATGATTGCTCCATGCATATCTGCTTTAGCAAGCTAACAAGGTTGTCATAAAATAAGAGAGAAGTTCTGCTAGACTCCCTTAGTGTGCCTTAGGTGTATCTTCTACAATGTTGCATATTCAAAGGTGTAGGTGCATGATGATCCTGGTGCAAAGTACCTCGTGTGCCAATTCCTTGCATTAGAAGCCCATATTCATGAATAATAGGGGAACCATATCAGCTCATCAATGGAAGTTTAGTTTGACTAAAAAGATAATACTCATTTCTAATTAGCAGGGCAGATTGACCTAAAGAGTGATGAAAGAACTTTAAGAACTTTCCATAAGCCTTTTCATTGTCGTTAATCTTCTTATTGCTATTATTTCATGTACAGGGCGTGGTGGCTACAACATCTTTTGGGATTGATTTTGGGAATTTCTGTCGCTGTGATGCTCAGTTTTTCAGGTTTTCTGTTGTGGTACTTCTGGAGACACAGATCTGGACCTCTGGGAATATACAGGCAGGTGGACGCTTCTCTTCCAGAACAAGAGCTCCAGACATTTTAGGAGAACTTTTGGTTTGAAATATTTGTACGATCTAAATTTTATTCAGCTGTAACTGGGAACATGAAGAAAGTTAGCATGACCACCATGGATCATGTTTTTCATAATTAAACTCCCCTTTTTTTTTTTGATATACTTTTGATGATGATTAGGGAGGCAGCAATGCTGCCATCCAGCTTTTATTAAACAAGAAAGCAATATTTACAGAGCTGGATAGCAAGGAAAAATTTACTAGCCATCAGGGAAAAACGGACAGCAGAAGAAGAGGGGACAGCAAAGGGGTTGTTTCAGAGAGGTTTCGGAGGTAGGCAGGCGCAGCACAGCCAACTAGTATAATTAATGTCCGTTCTTGCCAAATTTGCTGTGCAGTTTCACAGATGCAATGCACCGTAAATTCCTCCTCTAAAATTAGCATGTGTTTGAACCGTGTAATATTTTTACCATGGGATTGCCTGTTTGCATGTCTCTGGTAAAAGTCATTGTTATTGCTTTCTGTAACCTAATCATATCTTTTCAGGAAGCAGCAGCTCAACGCAGCAAATTTGAGGGGCCAACTACGAAACAATCTTTAAGCAAATGTATTTGTAATCCA
Organism: Areca catechu; assembly: GCA_021397845.1. Classification (NCBI taxonomy): domain Eukaryota; kingdom Viridiplantae; phylum Streptophyta; class Magnoliopsida; order Arecales; family Arecaceae; genus Areca; species Areca catechu. The sequence goes on along the minus strand of CM038038.1, from coordinate 126,889,620 downwards.
TATGATGTGTCCAAGAATCATGTATTTTATCCACTGCTATTCAGGGTTCTCAGATGCAATATTACCTTTTTTTCTTTTTTATTTTTTTATAGACGGAAGGCAAGAAAAAAAAATTGTAACCCATTTTTATTGAAAGATAAATAAAATATACAAAAATTATAAAATACAAATCGAAAAAGTATAGCATTGGAGCAGTGATAGTTTTAGCCAAGTATAATCAGTCGGGTTGAATGGTAACTTAGAAATACTTATTTACAAAGGTAGTGTTTGGATGGCAAAAAGTTATTCCTGGAATAGGAATAGGTATTTTTCAAGAATAGTCTATTTTTGTTGTTATTTTCAATTTTTGTTTGGATCAAAATCTAATATTTCATCTTTTTCAAGTGATATTATTCTAAATAGTGTTTTGATGACATGGGAATAAGCCTGTATTCCATCAAGAATAGGGAAGGAATTTTTTGAAATTTCAAAAATACCCCTGATCAAATAATAAGATAAAATGATTTATAAAATTAATATTTAATTTTATATTTAAGTAAATATATTTTTATATTAATAATAATTTATTAATATGATCTATTAAAAATTTACTAACATTAATTTAAAATTTTTTATATTAATAAATTTTTTTATATTAATAATAATTCATAGTAAATATTTTATATTTAAGTAAATAATTTATTACTATAGTATTTTTAAATATAAAATTAAAAATAAATTTATTTTCTTAAACTGTCATTGGAATAAGAAAATTGGGAATAGGACTATTCCATGGGAAGCATGGAATAGCAAAATGAGAATAAGAGCCGTTGATCGGAATAAAAAAAGATGTGGGGCTCACGTAATTTTTTATAACCGTTTGGAGGAATAGCTGGAAATAAGGGCCTATTCCATGTCCCTATTCCTGTTCCAAACACTGCCAAAGAGAGTCCATCAAAATCACTGGAGCAGTTGGATCCTCTGCCCCAGCCAATGCCTTCGTCCCCTCTTGAAGTTGTCCATCCTCTCTCCAAGACAGGATCCCCCTGCCTCTATTTGTGGACCTCCATTTGAGCTCAGATCGCGAGGTCAGCGTCGTTGCTCCATCGCCAGCACAGGTCATTGAGATTTGATTTTGCTAGAGATGATAGTACCTGCAACCCCATTTAATAGAGTTAAAAACCACTGCCTCACCGACTCCTTAGTGAGTTTTTTTTTTTTTTTTTATAAAACGGCATATTCAATTCAAGGAGCGAGAATGAATACAACCTAGATAGTCAGATAGAATAATATCCCTAAGCTGGACAGGAACCAAACGTCAGTCAGACCACAATGTCGAACCTATATGATAAGCTACATATGAGGCAACCCAATCGGCAACTGAGTTAGCCTCCCTATAAACATGGCGAACTATCATGACAACGCAGCCCTGTAAAAGCAAACCAATATCCCGGATGATGGAATGAGCCGATGAAGCTTGCAGCGACTGTCTGATCCAGGACACCACAGTCATCGAGTCTTCCTCGATGATCAAGCGATCCAGATGAAGGATCTTGTTGCCGCCTAGATCGCCTGGCATGTAGCTTCTTACGTGGCCCGGGTGAGTAGACTCCCTGCCAGCATCACTGGGCTCGTCGGATGGAGACGGTCAAGGGGAACATATTCGTAGTTGTAGGGATGAAGGGGCTTGATACTGGATCATAGTCTTCCTGTGGGCCTCTCTAGTGGGAGAAATCTTCACTGTATCGTCCTTCTGTCGGGAGGACCTGCAAAACAGGGAAGACCTGCATCGGGGATTCTGGCAGAGGCACTCCGACGATCAAGTCAGTGGGACGATCGAAGAAAATAAGAGATCTCTGAGGCGGAGAGCTTGGGGGACTCTCTACTGCCAGAGGGTGATAATAAAGAGAGTGTGTTGTTTCTTACTTACCTCCCCTTACCTCTATACCGGTTTTTGTGTAGACGAATGGCTCTTGTCATTCAGGGGAGGCGTGCTGGTCTTGATGTAGACTTGTCATGCTAGGATAGCCTGTGAGGCCATGATGGGTTGGTGAACCTTCTTCTTTTGGGTGGTTCGGAAAGTTGGTGCAGGGGTACAGTACCTTGGGCATGGCACTATTCACTAGTTAGCGTAAACAGTAGCTTAGGAAATTTAAATGCAAACCTTCCTTGCAGACGGCGTGTCAGGCGGCGTGCCATAAGACCCACGTGGAGGGGGATCCTTGGGAAGAGCATCGGGCCCACATGGATGGGCCCCTCGAGAAACGTGTCGGGCCCACATGAATGAGACCGAACTACACGATGCACCCAGCAACCGAGCTGGGTCGAGATGCCGAAGTGCCGAGCCGATTGGGATACTGCTCCAGGCTGCCATGCAGGCACGCGGACTGAGGGAAGGCCCATGGGGACCTCCATGCATGTTGATCGAGGCGAGGTGCAAGGCCTCGTGCATGTGGATGCGAGCCCACATGCTGTGGACCCACACGCTGCTCTTGGTCGAAACCAGACCGCAGGAGGGCGGAGCCGAACCGCAGGCGTGCCGGGGCGCAGAGCAGGTGCGGACGGAACTGGGCGCCACGCGGGGGTGCCGAACTGGGCGCCACGCGGGCGTGCCGAGCTGGGCGCCACGCGAGCGGAGCCGGGTGAAGCCGAGCATGCGAGCTGGAGTCGGAGGAGTCGATCATGGGCATGATGCCGCCGAGCCGGGGTCCCACCGGGCTAAGGTGTGGGCGTGCCAGGCGGGCGTACCGCGGTGCCGAGCTGGGGGAGCCGGGGCTCGGTGGCCTTGGCCTCCCGCATGCGGATGGACGGGGCAAGGCGCGGGGGCGCGCTGCCTTGGGCGTGCCACGCCGGGGGTGCCGCGCTGGGTACGCCGGCGAGGTCGGGCGAGCCAGAGGACCCGAGGCTCGATGGCCTCAGCCTCTGCAGGTGGACGAAGCGGGGTGCAGGGGCGCGCCGCCCTAGGCGTGCCGCGCCAGGGTGCCATGCTGGGCACGCCGGCGAGGTCGGGCGAGCCAGAGGGCCCGGGGCTCAGAGGCGAGCTGCGCCGCAGGCCAGGTCGGGCGGAGCCGGAGGTGCCGAAGCAGGCGGAGGCAAGTTGGGGCCGGTCTTCACGCCGTGGGTGAGGTCGGGCGGAGCCGGAGGCGCCGGAGCTCGGAGGCGAGCCGGGGCCAGCATTCGTGCCGTGGGCGAGGTCGGGCGGAGCCAGAGGCACCGGAGCTTGGAGATGTGGCCTCCCGCGGGCGAACCGGGCGCCGGCTCGAGCAGAAGCCTCCCGCGAGCCTCCCACAAGCAGATTGGGTGCTGGCCTGGGCGGAAGCCGGGGCAGGCCGGCGCCGGTGCGGCGGAGCCGAGGCGGGCCCGCGGGCTCGCCGGCGTGGGATCGCACCGGACTAGATGGAGGCGAGGCACTGCCCTAGTACAAGCATGCGCATGGGCGGTGCAGAGCCGGTCGTGCCTCCCTTACATGCGTACCGAGGATGGTGCAGAGCTGGGTTGGCGCGGGCTCGCGCCCCCCTTGCATGCGGACCGAGGTGCGGGGAGGGTGCTTGGGATGTGCCTGTGGGTGCCCGCAGGATGAAGCCGTACGAAGGCTGGGCTGGAGTGTGGCTGCTTCCCGATGGTGCTTGGACCGTGCGAAGCAGAGTCGAGCTGATCTGGAGAGCTTTGTGGGCCAGAATGGGTTGCCCTTCATGCCTGGCAGGGCTCCAGGCAAGGCTGCCGAGCTGCCGACCTGGCCAAGGTGCCAGCCTGGTTGAAGCGGGCTAGCCGAGCTGCCGACCTGACCTAGTTTAATTGACGGGCCGAGCTGCCGACCTGACCTCCACAGGGACTGATTTTTTCAAGTGGTCCCATCGTTATGCCAGGGCTGAATGGGTTGGTTACTACTGTAACAGATCTGATGGGCATATTTGATCCCCGACCAGGGCGCATACAACTCCGCCCCGGGAATAGAGGAGTTGTGGAGAGAGAAACCACCAGTGCAAGAAAGCTGAGGTGAGAGTCGTGGATAACGAAGGCAGATCCTCCCCGCCTGTCCCGAATGCTTCCATCAAAGCTGACTGTGTAGAAGTGCAGAGGAGGAGGTTCCCAAGAGATAAATATTCGTAAGGATGCTTGAAGAGTAGAAAAAAACCCCAGATCTCCGCAGTCCTTATAGATGAACAGCAATACTCCTTGGCACAGGCCCGAGCTCTCTCAACTATGATGCTGGGAGAACTAGTGGCCAATCTGAAGACTAGCTCATTCCTAGAGAGCTAGATATGATAAACCAGATAAGCTATAAAGGAGACAAAAGAGAAAGCAGTACCAAAGCTTAGTAGACTGATGAAGATACTCTCAAGATCCTCAGCCTGCAATAATAGAGTCTCAAATCCTGCCTTCCGCCACACTGACCTCGCTCGGCTACAAAGAAATAGAGCGTGGGCCAGCATCTCCCGCTCATATCCACAAACAGGGCATCCGGAAGGGATGGACAAGCCTCTAGACAATAGAAAATCATGGGTGGGGAGACGATGCCAGACAAGCTTCCACAGAAATAGGGCAACCCTAGGATGAATCGGTAAAGACCAAATCCAACCAAGGTTGCGAGACATGGGAGGCTCCGGAGTGAATATAGTCAGTAGTCAGACATTGGCACATGAGATGAGGTCGAATGCCTCCAAACTCTGATATCCATGCAAGGAAAGGTCAGCAAAATAATGGATAGAACCCGGTGACCTAGGATGTCCCCAAAAATCGAAACAACGACATCTTGATCCCACTGGGACTGACCCGAAATAAGAGATGTGAGGAATAATAAGAGATGCCCTAGCCACCATTTCCCTCCATATAGCAGAGCAATTCCTGGGAAGACGGTGAGGATTATCAAAAACCACAGGAATATCACCATATCTGGCCCTCATAAGAGAAGACCATAGCCTATCCAGACACAGTAAATATCTAGTAACATGCGTAGCCATGAGGGGACCTCATGCCTAGAAAGCAGAGAGTGAATCCCCAAGCCACTAGACCAGGTAGGCTGACAAAGAATCTCCCACCTCATCAAATGAATTCTCTGCCGGGCAGAAGATGAATCCCAGAGGAAAGCATGAATCATCTGCTCCAACTTAAGGATGACAGTCCTTGGGATAATAGCATTGGAGAGTAAGTAAATAGGGAGAGAAGTAAGAACAGAGCGAATGAGGGTAATACGTCCCATTAAAGAGAGGGATCTCCCCTGCCAGCCCTTAATCCTCTCCCTAACCGCGGTCACCAAAGGGCCACAATCTGGCCTCGTCAATCTGGTACCTGATATAGGCACACCCAAATAAGAAAAGGGACCATGTCGCTCTGCAATACCTAGGATATCCCGGATCCTGCGACAAAGTCTGGTGGTAGTCTTCGGACTAAAATAGATACTATATTTTTGTAGATTAACCCTCTGCCCCGAAACTGAACAATAGTCCTCCATAACTCTCCGAAAATTCTGAGCACAAATAACTGAAGCCCGACCTAGAAAAAACAGTCATCTGCAAATAAAAGATGTGAGATCGAGAGAGCACCAAGAGCGGGGATATACGGCTGAATCACCAAATCCCGCATTGCTGCTCTCAGTGCTCGAGAAAGGAAGTCAGAAGTAATAATAAAGAGGGATGGAGAAAGAGGACAACCTTGACGGAGACCACCAGTAGCATAAAAATACTCCGTGGGGGAGCCATTGACCAGAAGAGAAAAAGAAGGACAGCTAATACAGGACATAATTTTAGATATCCAGTCTTAATGAAAGCCAAAGTCTTCCAGAGCTTTGATAAGAAAGTCCCAATGAATGCAATCATATGCCCTTTTCATATCAAGCTTTATAGCCATCAGACTGCGGTGCAGGGGAGCTCGACGAAGGTCATACATAAATTCCTGAGCTATAGGCATATTATCCAAGATACACCGGGCACCAACAAAAGCACCCTGCTCCAGACTATCAACTGCGGGAGAATAGTCTTCATTCTATTGGCCAATAATTTGGCACAGACTTTATAAAGAGTATTACACAAACTGATTGGCCGATAATGGCAGGGCTCCAAAACATCAGGATGCTTGGGTATCAGAGCAAGATAAGTTTGCTTCCAAGAATTAGGCATTATCCCTGAAACAAAAAATAATTAAACAGCTACAACAATGTCGATGCGGAGAATGTCTGAATAGGATCGGAAGAAAAAGGGAGGAAACCTGTCAGGCCCAGGGGCTTTATCCTTTCCAAGAGACCAAAGGGTAGATTTAACCTCATCCTCAAATACATGAGCAAGAAGCATAGAATTTCGGAAAGCAGAAACAGACACAGTAGGAGGATAAGAAAGGTAGAGAGAGAAAAATGGCTAGAATCCATCCACCTGGAAGAAAAATACTATAGAAGCTTTGTCCTTATAGCTTTCGCATCCTCAATCCAACCTCCGTTAGACGAACGAAGAGCTCTGATTTTGTTTCTATATCTTCGGATAATAGTAGCTTGATGAAAGAAGCGGGTGTTCCTATCACCCTCCTGTAGCCATTGAACTCTAGATTTTTGTCTCCAAGGTACATCCTGACTTTGTAGAAGAGAATGATGCAAGAAAAGATGATACCAGAGAACCTCCATATCCTCCTCAGACAGAAACCATGTCCTGTCCTCCTTGTCATGTAGAGCAACAATAGTGCTTTCCGAAGTCTTCAACTTGGTTATCACATTTCCCACCTCAACTTTATTCCACCGAAGGAGTCACCTCTTAAGAAGATCCAACCTCCTGGAAATATGGTAAGAGGCATCGCCGCGGACCGGAATCTTCCACACCTCTCTGACAATATCCCTAGATCGTGGATATAAAAGCCAAAACTTTTCAAATATGAAAGGAGTGGATACCCGGACAGGCGATCTATAGATAAGAGAATAAGGTAATGATCAGAAACAATACAGCTAAGATGATAGACAACATACTCAGGCTGCAACATAAGCCAAGATGGGGTAGCATAGAATCTATCCAGCCTCTCCCACATTCTAGCGAACCCGGAACAATTATTACACCAAGTGTAGCGAGGTCCCACAAAACTTATATATACCAATCCATTATTCTGAATAAAGTGGACAAACTCCCTGGAACCAATATCCTCCACAAAAGGTCTTCCGCCACGCTTATGCTCAGCCCTTTCAACAGAGTTAAAATCCCCGACAACAACAGTGGGAACATCCTAATCGATCAGAATCAAAGCCTCCTCCCACAGCACCCGTCGCTCCCTATAAGATGTACTGGCATAAACACCACATAACAGCCAAGTAGGCCAATTTGGTTCTGAGATGACAATAGCAACCAGCTGAGAAGATCGATGAAAGACATTGACTTTGATAGCAGTCATGTCTCGGGTAACAATAATTCCCCTAACTAGACCCTGAGAAGCAACAGAGTAAAAGCTTCAGTCTCGGGGAATCCGATGTCTCATGTATTCCAGACTGGGCCTAGAAAGCCTGGTCTCCAAAAGCACACAGATTTGAGGATGATATAGTTGCAAAAATCTGCCATAAGTAGATAAAAAGGAGGGTTTTCTCGTCCCCCGAACATTCCATACAAAAACTTTCATTACAACAAAACACAGTTTAGATGAAGCAGACCCCTGTCCAACCTCATCCCCTGACCCAGCACACTTAGAACCCCGCTTTCCTGTTATGCTAGAGAAGTTACCAGCCACCTTCATAAAATCACACTCCTGATACAATCCTTCATTTGACCCTCACATGGATCCCAAAGCCTGCTTCAATTTATCATAGATGCGCTCATGTCCCATCTGAGCCCCCGGCACTAAACTTCCAGAGCCCTTCAAATCACCGGCAGCACCACCAACCCTGCTTGGCACCAAACCCCTCCCAGAACCCCTTGGGACCTGAGCTACCCTTGAACCACCCTCAAGACCCAAATCCCTTAACTCCTTCAGATTCCTTCCAAAATCCCCCAAAGTACCAAAGATCCCAACAATCCCGGATACCGAAGATACCCCAGGGCCACCAGGGACCCCCTACCCCAGAAACAGTAGAACCAGTCGCACCAGCACTTAGCACCCCCCCTCCCCTGAAACCCCAGTCAAAACCTTTCCCCTCGCTTCCCCATGGACTCCAGCCTTCTGCACTACATCTCTCCCATCCCCAAACTTCCCCTCGGCCCACCTAGACTCTCTTTTTATCTCCCCTGCTTTCCCCATGACAACAGGAGAGCCAGAAATAGGGGTGACCTCGTCCTTAGCCTTCCCCCCTTATCATCTATCATACAGGGTTTAGGGGAACTAACCTGAGCAACCAAGGCAGAAGCCGACTTCGGAGAAGAAGAGGAAGACCTTGGCAGACTTCGACTTCGCTTCAAGGCTATCGTCCCATACTCCACCATTTGTAGTTCCCTTTGACTCACTTCCACTGGGACCAAGTCCATGCATTCAGCTAGCGGACTGAAGAAACCACCCACCCCTTGCATTGCTCCACTACTCTTGGACAGATCAGAAGAGCTGGCATTAGGAGAGCGATGCCGCGCCACCTTTGTTGGCTTCTACCAACCCTCAAAGTCGGGAGGCCAGTTGGGGGAGGAGGAAAAGGGTGTTGGGGAAGAATGAGGCGGGGAGGAGGATGGTGGGTCAGAGGAAAACACTGGAGCCTTACCTCTATCCAACTCCGTCTACTCCTCACAGGGGCACCTGTCGGCCGAGGTTGACGAGACCACGATGTTACGAGCCATATACCAAACATGAAAAGTCCCCCGCCAGTTGAGACCTCTCTGCTAAACCCTCTGAACCCTGCTGTAGTCCCCCTTCCTCCCCAACATCAGCTACCAAGTTCTCCGGGCGAAGAGTAGCAATACCTGATTTTAGCTGGTGGACTTCCTTCAAGAACTGGCAGTCGTCGATCGTGTGACCCATCCAACCACACTCGAAACATACCGATGGAAGATTCTCGTATATAAACTACTGCTAGAAAACAATATTCTTCCCTTGAATATGATCTCCCGGTTGCAGTGGCATGGACGCATCCAACTCCACCCGAACTCTAGCATATCCCATCTTCCTCATTTGATTAGTGAAGTTATCTATTGACAGAGGATGACCAGCTTCTCCGGCCATGGCCATGATTGCAAACGGCAACCAATATTCCAATGGAAGATCAGGGAGTTGCATCCACATCATTGTCCTATTGACCGGCTTCCGACCTGGAAGGAAATCCAGTTTCCAAGATGCCAAAGCCAGCAGCTGGCCTCCGGCAAACCAAGGCCCTCCCTCCATAACCCTCGCATAGTCCCCCTCTGAGCTAAAACATAAAACAATATGGTCCTCGCCGATCGGGAAGACCTCTGGTTCATAAGCCAGATTGAGTTTCATCCGCACCTCCTTGGACACCTAAGCTGCCAGAACCCATCTTCTCAGGCTTCAAAATATTACTGCCAAACCTTCCCATTTTCGACGCGAGTCATCGAGCAAAGAGGCCAGCATTATGAAGACCTTGGAGAAGATCTACTGGAGCTGATCTAACTCCACATCCGGGAGTTTGTAGGATGACCAAACCGATGCTCGGGATGAGCCTTGCACCACCTTCGACCATGATCGATCACCATCACCCTTCTCATTAGAATCTGCACCTTCTATCGATCAACTTTGATCCCCTTTAGCCATCCGGATGAACAATACAAGAGAAACCCTAGCAAACCCTTAGGAGAAAACATGGCGAACACCCAAGGAAGATGATGGCTCGAAACCCAAGTCATTGCGATCGCCCTCACAGTGCACTCTCCGCTTACTTCTTTTGGTGAGGTTTTTAGCCACTGGCCCTTCATAAGCTTTCTCTATAGATTTTTGGGACTTGCTTTCACCCTTTTACAAGTCTCCAACTCAAGTTCAAGTGGCGGCTTTGGAGCCCTTTTGGCTAACTAATCTGACTTGGTGGAGCCCTCACCTAACATTCCTTACACGATGGACAAAGGAGTTTAAGCAGAAGATGCCACCCTTATGGAGATTAAGGTGGTATGTGGAGATGGGACGAGTCAAGGCATCATTGAAGTAGAGGAAGTTGAATGCCACAAGAGATGTGGGCGCTGACCTGACAATCTTTTCACCTTTACTTTATATATCTCCGTCGATGAACAGTCAAGCTAGGAAATCTTCTCGAGCCAAAGTAGTCAGTGTGGTAAAGAATACCATAGCTAAACTCCTTCCTCGAAGAAATCTTTGAAGCTAGGCTCTCCACATGTTCACCCTTCCTATCCCTTTTCCATTTCTTCAGACACTCTGATAAACATTGGCAGGGCATGTGGCTTTGGTTTTTCTGACGAGGCAGTGGACAAGGTGGTCGAATTTCTCAAAAACCTTGAAAAAGAGAAGGTTGTTGAGCCGGTCAAGTAAGGCTTTCCTTGGATTGTTTGTCCCTATTGTATTTAGTTTAGCTTGTAGGTGTTCTTATATTTACCATGGTCTTTTTGTTGCAGAATCTTGCATTTTTTTTGTTTGATTGTTTTCCTTTTTTGTAGTCTTATAGTTATGTTTACTCTATACCTTTTCCTGGAAGTGTGGTTTGTGTATTGGACATCTGAATTCTGCTACAGCTATATTTCTTTTCCTATCATATGTGTTCAGTTGACTAAGGTAGCTTTGATCCTTTTCTGGACTATCTGGTCAAGATGAGGGAGTCTGTTGCTTGGTGGTCTTATGTATTTCTAATGCATGTAATCTCTTGGAATGTCCGTGGCTCTAGAGCAGCTAAAAAAAGACTAGCCATAAAGGACCTCATTCTTCTGTATCATTGTGATATTATGTTGATCCAGGAATCAAAAATGGCCTCTCCTTTAGCAGCTTTTCTGAAATCAATTGGTGGTAGCAAGCTAGATAGGTGGAAATATTTGGACTCGGATGGTGTTTCCGGTGGTATATTAATTGGCTAGTCCTCCTGTTTGTTCACCCTATCAGCATCGTTTAAGAAGACATTCTCTCTTATGATTGTCTTGCATTGTTATGGTTTGAATAGGAATTTACTTTAACTACTATGTACAGGTCTAATGATTTCAATTTGTGAGATCTCTTTTTCCAAGAGCTTGGAGCCATTAGGCTATCCTCTCCTGGTCCCTGGTTAGTGGGAGAGGATTCCAATGTTACAAAGTCAATGGTTCATTGAAAAGGTGGTGCACAATCTATCAAGGACTGTATGATCTTCATGGATTTCGTTGACTCTTTCATCCTTATTAATTTAGATCTGAAGGGGAGAGATTATGCGTTAAGCAATGGAAGAGATATTCTATCTATGGCTTGTTTAGACCTTTTTCTTTTTGTCACTAGAATGGATTGACATTGTTCTACATCTATTCAGAAGGTATTGCTGTGCTCCATTTCAAATTATATTCTTATCTCTTTAGTTTTTAATCATCATTTCATGTATCCCTTGATTTTTAGATTTGAGGCTTGGTGGGCTAAGAAGATGGAGTTGGATGGTATTATCCAAAATCATTGAAGATCAATTGACATGAAGTAAATCCAACTGCTATATGGGTTCAAAATATAAAGAGACTCCATGGTGTAATCAAGGCGTGATCCTCTAAGAAAATTTGGAATAGGGATCTTAAGGAGAAATTAATTTATGATGTGAACCTCTTAGAGAAAAAGAGGAGCAATTCCTCCCATTCCATGTGAATTAGCAACCAAGAGAATTATGAAAAGCTCCCTTGAGGATGTTTATCATAAGGAAGATGTCTATTGGAAGCAACGGATGTAGTGGCTAAAAGAAGGCGATGGAAATACTACTTTCTTCCATAAAGTTACTTTGGACAAGAAGAGAAAAAACTTCATTACATCTTTGCTTAATGATGGAACCGATCTTCATAGTCAAAAGGAAATTGCATCTAGGCTCTTGGATTTTTTCAAAAGCTTGCTTGGCATGGCTTCCTCTCCTAACGTCTCGATCAACTGGTGGCTTCTGTTTGACTCTGAGGGACCAAACCTTGCAGGATTAGTTTGCAATTTCTCTTTGGAAGAGATTGAAAGGACAATTTTCTTCTTTGATAGTTTAAAGGCTCTTGGTCCAGATAGCTTCTCCATGATCTTCTTCAAGAAATTTTAGAAGTTTATTTGTGATGATTTACTTGCTCTCTTCGAGGAGTTTCATAATGGCACTGTGGATCTTGAGAGATTAAATTATACTTATATCTCTCACATTCCCAAGAAAGAAGGTGAGTTGTCAGCATGTGATTTTTGATCTATCAACTTGTTGAATTGTCTTATCAAGATCATCACTAAAGTATTATTAAACTGTTTAGCTCTAATTCTCCACCATCTTATTGATAATGCCCAATCGGCTTTTGTCAAGGGGTGCTACATTATAGAATGTTTTCTTAGTGCCCATGAAATACTGGCTTATTGTAGAAGATTTGGATTAAAAGGTATTATTTGTAAATTTGATTATGAAAAGGCTTTTAATAAAATTAACTGGGACTTTCTTCTCTCCTTTCTTGTAGTGCAAGGTTTTCCTTGTAGGCGGGTTCAGTGGATACGCTCCATTCTCTTATATGCTTTTATGGCAATCTTAGTCAATGGTGTGCCAGGTAGATGGATTAGATGCAAGCAAGGATTATAGCAAGATATCTTTTATCACCAGCTCTTTTCATTCTTGTTGCTGATGTACTATACAAACTTTTTAAGAATGTAGGGTCCTTGGGAATCATCCATGGCATCAGTCATGTTGAAGCTTTTCAAAGCATTACAAGTCTCCATTTCACAGATGATACTCTCATTTTCTATGCAGCGGAAAAAGAAAACTTAATTGCTACCAAGGCTATTTTATTGGATTTCGAAGGTACTTATGGTCTAAAGATTAATTTTCATAAAAGTACAGTTATGGGTCTCAATATGAAAGAGCGAGAAGTGGATTATCTTGTATCTCTCCTAAATTGCTATCGACTTTCCTTACCAATCTCTTATCTTGGTCTACCTCTTCATGATAGGAAACTGCCAAAATATTGTTGAATGCCTCTAATTGAAAAGATTGAAGTTAAACTAGCTACTTGGAAATGGAACTTTCTATCTTGGAAGGAAGATTGACCCTCATCAACTTGGTGCTCACAATTTTGCTAAGCTATTTCATGTCTATTTTTAAGTTGCCAAAGTGGATGATTAAGAAAATTAACCAATTAAAAAGAGCAATTCTTTGGAAAGGGAAGGAAAAGGTGAGTGGCTTCCACTATCTCGCTAATTGGGATTCAATTTGTAGGTCAATGGAGCAAGGTGGTTTGGGTGTTAAGAATTTTAAGATAATGGATATTACTTTACTCTCTAAATAGGCTTGGAAATTTATATCTGGTTCAGCCAATCCTTGGTGGCATCAAATTAAAGTGGCCAACTATTCTAGATGGTGTTTCATCATGTGAGTTGTCAAAAATTTTTCAAGATTCTTCCAGGTTTGGAAGGACATGAGCAAATACTTAAGTACTTTTTGGAGCTATATCAAATTCAACTGGATGATAATTCTGAGATTAAATTTTGAGAAGATATCGGGCCGGTCCTATTCTTCACTCATTTATTTTAAGATCTTTATTCAAGGATGGTAGCTCGTAATTGCTCGATTAAATGATCAGCTCTCTCTATCTCTTCGAGGATTCATCATAGAGACCCCCTGACTTTGTCCCAAGCCGATTAGCCAGATGCTTTGATTACCATCCTCCATAACTTTAGACCTTCAAGGCTCAATGATATACAATCTTCGAAGCTCTCTCAAATAGGTATATTCTCTGCTAACTCCTATAACTTTTTTTAATAATAGTGACATACTATGTCTATATTAAAGAATTATATAGAAAGCAACAATATTTCTGAAAGTCACAGTTTTTCTTTAGTTAATGGTCAAAAAAAAAATCTGCACGGGGCCTGATCTCATAAAGAAGTGGTGGATAGTAAGCCAATGATATCCTTTTTATGGCACAAATGAAGAAACCATTCCTTATTTTTTGTTAGATGCCAATTTGCTAGGACCTTGTAGTATGGCTTGAAGATCTAGTTACATATTAGAGAATGACTATCAATTTTTAATGATATCTGGATCACTCGGAGAAGAAAGAAATCTTCTACATCTCCCATGAGGGCCGGCTGATCAATTATAGTAACACTATATTGGATAGAAAGAAATAATATGATCTTTCTTGGCCAGCGAGTGTTTTAATGTATTCCGTTCTTTAAAAAATACTGTTCAAATTTTATTTGTAAAGAAATCTTTGTATTATCATTGATTTTGATGGATGCAATATCACCTCTTTACTCCCGATTGGTATATTTTCAAGAAACATCTTAGATTTTTTAATATTTCAGTACTTACCATTTTTTTTTATTTTTTATGCTGGGATCTTTTCAAATCCCTATTTTATTATGTACCTCATTTGTTCGGTTTTATGATAATGAAGTTCCGTTTTCCTTTTTTTTTTTAAAAAAAACGCTACTATATGTGATCCGAGAATCAAGTATGAGCCGATTAACTGCCATGTATAACCCGTCCAAGAATCCGAGAATTATGTACCAAGATTTTCAACTGTCAATGCCATCCATGATGTTGTATGAGATTACGCATGAGAGTCACGTGAAGCAAGATTGCGTACCAGGACTTTCCTCTCGAAGAGGAAAAGGAAGAGAAAATGGAGAGGGTTGCCGAGGAGTTTCCACGAAGCTCATCCTTCCACCGCCGCCTCATCCGTCTCTCTCATGTCCTCTCTTCTTTCTCTCCCCCTTTACCGCCACCAAACTCTCCACAAACCTCTACAAGCTAGAAGAGACCATCCCCAAATTAGCAAACCTCGCGTAGTGAAGGCTCCTTCCGTTCAGGAACGTACCGCTCTAATGGCGTCGATCACGTCCGATTCCCACCCAGCGGAAAGGTAGATTGTCGTCATTTCAACTCTGAAATATCGACTAAAAATCAAATGAGACGAATTGAATGCAATCTCTGCGCTTTTTCCGAGTCATTATTTGCTTTTGTGTGGAGATGTAATATAGTTTCTTCGATCCTAATTGTTGTCCGTAGTGGAAATTTTGTACTTTATTATCGTGAATTAAAGCTTCGCTTGATAGAATAAAATAAAGCCGTATCAATATGCTGCGCGATGCATTCCATGTCGCATGCATGGATGTCTCGAGTTATGGTAGTTTTGGTGGTGTTAGATTATAGAAGATCATCGATCAAATAGATATGACTACTCGAGCGAAAACTTCTAACGTATTTTAACCAATGGCCAGTTGCATTGCTATAAAGTGGGGAAGAACATGCGAAATGTGAGCTGACTTCGTTTAGGTTATCATATAATTGGGAGTGCTGCATGAATATTAGTGCTGTAAAAAGACATTTAGCGACATTATGTCGCTTGGTTTTGTTTTTGTAGTTCTTTGGTTGTCCTGGCTCGGTATGGATCGTCATAGAAACAGAAGCTCCCTAGGTTTCCCCTGGTTTCATGCTACTTAGATGAGAAAAGGAAGATTTGTAGCTCTGGCTGGGACCTTGTGAATTTTTTGGTGTTGATGTGATTTAGAGTCAACTGAAATAGTATATAGAGTAGCCTTATTTCGGAGGCCGGATCAGTAAAGAGGAGGTAAATGGGCAAGGAAATATGAATGAGAGCTGTGAGAAAGGAGTTGAAGAATATATTGAATGATGATAAATGCCGGATTGTGAAAACTGAAATGAATGGTCAAAGTTTTCTTGGTCGTGGTTAACAGATGACAGATGAGATATCCCCAGTTGATCTTAATTGAATTATACTGCCAATGCTTCCAGACGCAAAAGCATGGAAGTAGACGTCAGCTAGATTGCCAGATGGGGTTAGATGCTAAACTATATACTGAATCCTCTTCATGTTTGATCAGACTTGTGTTAAGCTTACTGACGATATAAGGAGCATAGAGTTCGCTTATAACTTGTTGATTGTAGTTTAAAGTATGTTGCATTCGAGACAACGAGGTGACCAACAGTTGAACTGACCCTGCTCCGGTCTCTTTACATAAGAATCGACTTGTTTTGATTGCAGATATTCTTATCCAGGAGAATAGTGTCCTGGTACATTGACGTAATCATCTACTGGCCTCATCTCTTGTCGCATTAAGTGTTGTGCTTGAATATGTGCAGCAAATGTTCTTTATCTGAACTTTCTCCACTTGAAGCAATATTGTTTGATATCGATGGCACGCTATGCGATTCAGATCCAATTCATTACCATGCATTCCGTGAGACACTTGTAGAGGTATGGGTTCTTTTATGTGGGATTAGCAGCCATATATGTGCTTTTGCTCTGTGCAGTCAGGTAACTTGACGAGGACTACCATTTTGTAACATAGAATCCAACTTCCTTGCAGGTTGGTTTCAATGGTGGTGTCCCCATAACTGAGGACTTCTATGCCAAGAACATCAGTGGCAATCACAATGACGAAATTGGCAGTTCATTATTTCCTGATTGGGGTCATGAAAAGGTCATGAAGTTAATGGATGATAAAGAAGCTATGTTTCGAAGGTAACCACTGCTGATATTTCTAGTGGCATTTGCCCTCTTAAGTTCTGAATAAAGTGGTGAAACCTACAGGCTGGCTCCTCAGCAGTTGAAGGCAGTGAATGGTCTCCACAAGCTATGCAAATGGATCGAGGATCGTGGCCTGAAGCGTGCTGCAGTCAGTAATGCTCCAAGGGCTAATGCAGAGCTCATGATCTCAATGCTTGGCCTGACTGACTTCTTCCAACTGGTGGTGCTCGGCTGCGAATGCGATAGAGCCAAACCATTTCCTGATCCCTACTTGAAGGCTATCAAGGATCTCCAAGTATTCCCTGGTCACACATTTGTGTTTGAGGTCTGTCTTCCTACTTGGTCTGTTATCATTGAGCATTATGTTAATGTTCTTGGCAGTCTTCATTCTTCTAAACTTTTTGTACATTTTCCTTTTGGAAGGATTCTGCATCAGGGATAAAAGCTGGTGTGGCGGCTGGGATGCCAGTAGTTGGTCTGACAACTAGAAATCCGGAGCAGTCACTGATAGATGCAGGAGCCACCTTCCTTATCAAAGATTACGAAGATCCAAAGCTCTTTGCAGCACTTGAAGAGTTAGAGAGAGCATCAGCAGCCAAGGGGAAGGTTGATGCTTAAGAGCTAAGATGGTATAGTTTTACCCGGCTACCATACAAAACAAAAGAGAAGCCGAAAGTATTTACATTCTATTGGCGGTATGCACCGAACCTGCACTATAGTATTACTTGTTATCAGTATGAAAATATTTTCTTAAGAGCTAATATTTTCATTTGTACCTTATGATGCTGAGAGGTTTTGCTGCATCACTTCAAATGGTTAAATCTATGTCAGGAGAGTATTTAGAGCTATATCAAACATTTTTAGCCATAAACCAGCACTTCAATATTATTTCTGTTGGCGTGGAATCCCTGGATCGGCCGGTCGGAGTCGCTGCATCGCAGGACCGCTCCCTGATTCACCTACAAAACAGATTTCTTGCCGGAGTTGTTCCGACGGAGGACACTCCGATGCTTAAGTCAATGACGGATCCCAGCCACAGAATAAGAAAGTTGTAGAGAATGGAAGAGAAAAGGCTCTCAAAGATTCTAAGCGTATGTGAGCGGGGATGTTCGCGTACCTCTCGAGCCACCCTTCTTACCCTTATTTAAAGAAGGCCTCCGACCTGCGTCCCGCTCTTTTTCCGGAGATCATGGAGAGTCAATTCCTCCCATGATTGACGATCGTGAATTGTCATTGTGCGGTTCCGGCCAGATCGGAGGCGTGATAGCAGGAGTTGCGCGCCATGATCATGGCATGATGAATGTCGATTGTAACCGTTGGTTACAGTTGCCTTTCTGGAACAGATTGTGGTCCAAGCTTCGGATTTCTCCTTGCGTGGATCGAAGACTTGGTATTTTCCCGAGATCGAAGTTCGTATCCACGGCGGGAACTGAAGTACGTGCCTTCGAAAGTCGATGAATAGTTCAATCTTCGACCGGGACCAAAGACGTTAACCGAAAGTCCAGCTTCTGGATGTTATAGTCCGATATGAAGCCTTCAATTGTCCGCAATTGACCTGTCCCTTGCTTGGTCCGAAATTCGTAATCCGGAGAAACAGGCTTCAACTAGTCGAACCGGAATTTGGTTTATAGCTGAATCAGGATATCCCAACAATTTCTGTTGCACCAGCGATGAAGAATGCATCAGAAGAATGAAAGTAGAGGAATTAAAAGAGTGAGAAATTTTGCAGTTTGAAGATGCTCGAGATGCTGCAGTTCATCGCCGAACATGGATTTCAGCACCGCAAAGCTTTAAGATTTAAGAGCAAACTGCCTGCATCGGTTACCAGTTCACCATGTTTCTCTTCAATTACTATGAAGATACGGTCATCTGTGTCCAAGCTAATCTCAAGCCACAAGCCACTAAAGTAACAAAAGTAGCAATCTCAATGTCACCATAGCCCACACTAGACTACCTTGGATCATGCAGGGACCTGCAGAACGAGCTTGTTTCCACACATTCACATGCATATACTGGCATCTTACCATTTCTCAACCACTAAATGATTGTGTTCAGGCCAACCAATTAAATCTCCAAACAATTCTAAAATAATCAAATTCACTATAAGTGATTACATAGTTTATAGCATTAAATAATATTTATGAATACAACCATCACATAATTTCTAATCAGCCATGGATAACCGTGGCACCTATACCGTCGTTATTGTCAGCTTTTGCACACGATCATTGTTTTCTCAGTTTTTAATAATCTGAATCCTTTGTTAGCCCTCAGTGAATGCCCTTTTTTGGTTCCGGAATCTTCAAATTTAACAATGGCAGGATTGTCACCGACGAGGAACTGTAAGTCTAAAAACAGAATGCCTCACTTGACTACACCTCACGAGGAACTGTTAAGTCTAAAAACATAATGCCTCACTTGAATACACCTCACGAATCAAAAATAGAATGTTTTCAATATAATTTACAAGCTTTCTGTCATATGAAAGGAAAAATGCAAGTTACATGATACAACACTAAATGGCAAAGAAATGAAACATGGAATTGCAAACTATATATATATAGCAAAATCAGCAAATGACACAAACATACATAGGGTTGGAGTTAAATCTTCCATAGCGTTACCCCAATTACTATATAATATACGAGCTGTTGACTCATCCTCATCTGGCCCATGTCACTGCCTCTATTTCATCCCTTGCAGATTTATACAATTCAAGCCTCTTAGCACATTGCAGCCTGCGCTCCATCAATGCTGGATCCTCGTCCAATAGCTGTGCCAACTGTTTGCCCTGAACAAAAGAACATAGTTATTATGGAGATGATATAAAAGAGGAGGGGCTCTAGATACAGGCAACCATGAAAGAGAACCTCTTTTTTGCCCACTACTGTATAGAAGTGATTGAGAAGAGATCGCTTAGCTTCTCGAACTTGACAATAGACCGCTGCCTTCGGAATGGAGTTCCTGAGCGTTTCTGACACCATCCCTATGTAAGACGATACATTTGATGCTATCCTCCTGAAATGTCCATCAGTATATCGATCAACGGTAGGACCAGTAGGATTCCCTCCCTTCTCCACTTCCTGTGGGAGCTTCCGGAAGAAATCTACTGTTAAATATGATGCCTCCATGTCAACCAAACGTAGTACTGTTTTACGGCTATCCTCCCGGAACCTTTCCAAGGCTTCATACGAGGCAGCTGCTAGTTCATTTTGGAGGGTAGGAAATCTTTTCAACTCCTGGCATTTGAAGAACTAGTTTGTATTATTCAAAATGACAATGATCAAGATGGCTGAAGCAAAATGCCTCCACTGACCTGAGTCACTCCTATTGACTTCCTTACCAATTCCTTCAATACATAATGCACCTGCAAAAGAATCTCAGGAATGCAACTAAAATCAATTTCTAACCCAAGTAGTACCAGACAATCACATGGAAATTGTAGAACTAATGTATCTTACAGCATCCACTGATGCTTCTCCTGGGCCCCTAAAATAATTGAGTGCACTCTCAATTAGGCGACGGTAACCCTGTTCAGGAGCAATTAGATGGGGCTGATATCCATCTGCTTCCGATACCACTTTCTTCACATTTTGAATAGAAAGATGCCGGTCAAATGGAAGTTTCTTAAGAGCAGCAGGGAGCTGATTGTCAAAAACTCCATATATTCTATCACCACCTGGTCGCCTGTGATTTGTATTGCATATATTTCAGAAGCCAATTGCAAGATGCATTTTTATCAATTACTCTTGATTATCAGGTAAATAATAAAACAATATTAACAAAATTCTTTTAAAAAACAATTCAATATTTTGCAATGAAGGTTTTCTTCCCTTGCTCTTACACGTGGATTTAAGTGATGACGACATGGATGCAATGCCCACTGGTTGGCACAAAAAATCCTTCTCTATGGTCAAAGCTTTAACAATTCAACATACACACACATTCTATGATTTACAATGAGTTTCAACTTTCAACAGTTCATATATATTTGTTTTCTTATGAGAAACCTTCCCTATGGGTTAAAGTTTTACAATTTGATTTTCTAAATCAGTAATGCAGCTCCCTGGACAACCAATTCGGGTAATTCAACAGTCCACAGCATCTCCTTCTCGAGGATATTTGGCAATTGAAAAAGGTCATTCAGGTGTTCATGGTTATATTTTTAGGGAGGGCAACCAATCTGCTGAGTTGTTAGCCAAGGCAGGATTAAAGGGAGATGCATCTTCCAAGTTTTCTTCTTTTTATCAGCTGAGGCTTATGGATGCATCTGTTTGATTTTAGTTATACTCCACACCCACCATCCAAACCGCCCCCCCCCCCCCCCCCCCCCCCAAAAAAAAAAAAAAAAGTAATGTGAATTACGAATAGCATGATCAACGCATCTAGACATGTGAACCACATCCAAGTGACCAGATCATGTACCAAAATGTGAAGCCGGGACTAAAGTCCAAACAATACCATGGAGCACGATATGCTAATCATGTTTGTGTAATAGCTGCATGTAAAAAAATAGTTAAAAATCCATACATTGGTTTAAAAAGCACATTTAAGGACTTTACCCGCCATCTAGATGCTCTTTGAATATCTTGTCAAATGCTCGACAGAGTTCCAATATGGTGTACAATTGAGCCTGAAGAAAAACAAAAATATCATAATTTCAACAATAATATTTTAACTTCATCAAATTTCTAAACGTCACTAATATACATGCATATAAATGCCTCACCCCTGCATCCACAGCAATGGGTCTACCAAGATGGTCCAACTCCGATTCAAGTTCCTCAATGCTTTTATTTATCAAAGATGTGATACTTGGGATGCGTGCCTTGATTACAGACTCCAGATGCTGAAATTCGAGTCCATAATTACAAATGCCAAACCCTCTAAAGTTTTCAAACAAAGATACATGCATAACAGTTAAGGAGCCAAAATATGTTACCTTTGAAAGAAGCTTAGCAAGATACTCTGACCCCATTTTACTGGCTAAGTGTGAGTAGTCAGGACTAGTTGCAAAGTACTCCCTCTCCTTTCGCCTAGCAACAATCATGTCGACATTCTTATTAATATCTGCTTGTGAACGGTTAACAATTCCAACCCAGGGGTGCTGCAGCCTATAGGATCTTCCTTCAAGAACCTTTATAGAAAGCAAAATTGGGATTAGCAATGGTAAACAGATGTTAAGGGTTTCAGGAAAAACCATAAAGCCCTTTTGAATTCAATTTCTCAATTTTTTAAATGTTCTTAGTTGAGCATTACAAAACTAAACCTACATCAAGTGCATTTGTCCCCTTGTCCATCAGATCGAGCTTTGTCAACACTCCAAAAGTTCTTTCACCTGACAGAGCTAAAATGTGTTACTCAAAAACGAAAAAAAGCTCAAATGAAGCCCATTATGCTAGAGAAAGAGTAATTTTTCACAAAATGATATTCATGCACCAGAAAATTGCTTTATAAATTTTATTATTATCACATGTGCGAATTACAAAACAATAGTAGTAGCATCATGACCATCATGGCACTAAATTTACAACTTTTGCTGCTAATGTTGCATTTTACCTGTCGGATCCACTTCCCGAGCAAGCTTAATGGCATCAGATGTTGCAATGTCTTGATTGGCTGGAGATATTGCCAATATAATGGAATTGGGCTACAAAAGAAAACATACATGATAACATTTGAAGAAAGCAATTTAAAATAATTTAAGAAAGAGAAGCATTCAAAACTCAAATTCCATCAAACAGGCAAAATTTTCATTAATGAATGAAATATGAGGACTTGGTAATATGTCCAACTTGGGGGAAATAATTTAACAAATATGATTTTACATTACATAGCCATTTACCGGAAAGACTAAAGCTGTCATGCATACCATGCTACATTTCATTCATTATATACAATAAAAATTAGATAAATATTTACAATTTTATCCTTGACAACACATGATAACTTGTCCTTATCAATCAAAACAAACATTAACAAGATATGAAAATAATCCATAATCATTCAGGATTTCTCTTGCAAAGATACAACCACTGATGTCAAATTTTAATTGATGCTTGTGGTTCATGCCAGACAGGTACATGGTTTCTTGGATAGAAAACAAATTTAGGGCACGAAAAACCACAAAACTAGACCCACATACCAGTCCCTCTTTCCTTCCCAATCCTGGTCAACTAGGTTTCAGATCACGTCTGATCAGTCCTAACCAATTTGATATTGATGATATGAACTAATGGATATGATCTATAACAATGTTAGCGGTACCATCCCAAACCATCCCGTTCGAGAAGTACCAAAATCCATACCAGAGAGTGATCGGGACAATTTCAGCCATTGGGTCGAGAAACTTGCAAGGGAGGGGGACGGAGAATGAAAGAGAGGAAACTAGAGAGAGTGGGGAAGGGAGGGAGAGAGGGAGAGGGCGATGGTGAACGAGTGCTACTAGAACAGGGCCAATAAAGGGGAGAGAGAGGGCTTTCGAAGCCATCTCTCCTCCATGCATAGAACATGTTCGAAGCCTCTGTTTTGAAAGGGATCAAGGGCTAGCAGGGGCTTCAACCAATTTTTATATTTTTTTCTGAATTCTTTAAGTGAAGCCAACTGACTTCACTTATTGTTTGATTTTTTTTTATACATTTTAATTAGTGAAGTAGTTGCTGAGTCAACTTCACTTTAAAAAATTGGAAAAAAAAAATGAGGGGTGAAGCCCTTGTTTCCTTTTAAAACAAGGGATTTAAAAACCCTCTCTCCCCCCTCCCCTGACCTTGTTTTGATAGCCCTTGCTCACCATCCTCTCCCTCTCCCCCTCCCTTGTCGGTTTCTTTATCAATTCATGTTGGAAAGACAATGTACAAGAGTATACCATATGCTACCGCCAGTCTACTGGCACTGGTTTTAGTACTGCACACCTTGATCTACTACCTCCAAACTGCTTATGCTTGAAAAATCCTGTAGAAAATCCTTAGCGTATCCACCAAGTGGTCAAAAACTATGCATTGTTTCGTGCAATTTAAGCTATCAGATTTTGAGCACTCGATGCATAAGCTAGGAGTTTTCGAATTACATGATTTTTAATATGTAAGCAGAGGTGGTAGATCACATCCAGCAACTTCAATCATCATTTGCCCCTATCATCAGATCAAGATTGACTGGGTGCATGTGTGGGTGTTTTTGTATATAGTGTATATATATATGTGTGTGTGTGCGCGTGTGCGCGCGTGTGTGTATGTGTGTGTGTATGTTTGCAGGTGTCTATCTATCTATTTTTATGTATTGTATGCATATATCTTGTCAAAATCAATTATGATGCCTAATCACCTAGTTTTATCAAATCACTTAGGGAACTTCGTTAATATATGACTCAGATAGCTTATTTCAAAAAATAAAGAAAAAACTGACTGCAAATACAGATAATGTACCATCAACAACACCTGATTTGAAGAAGAAGAAAAAAAAAGAGCACCCATTGCTGTCAAAAACTGGAAAATAAATCACTCCTGGGAGCAAAAAAGCACTACCATGATGACCAAATTGATAAAACTTTTGCTTCTCAGCACAAGGTGCATCGATTATTAGCTAACTAGAACCTCACAGTCGTGACAGCATATATAACATACAAATTACTATTTGTATTGTTTTTGGTGAGATTACTATCATGCATCTTCTGGTGCTAAGACATACCTTCTCGACATATGAGCGAACCATATTTTCAATATCTTGAACAATGCTTTCAGGTTGCCCCTCTGCAAAAGACAATATTGTTTACATTTGATACTTTGAGTTTCTCATATAGTAAACACATGGATGACTAAAAGTGAAAATGGTATTTACCTACAGCAACCTTTGTCAGACCAGGAAGATCAATCAGTGTAAGGTTCACAACTGCCACGGTCAAACAAATCAGTGAGCACTGTCAAGATATGACATAAATGGACCAAAAAAATCTATAATAGACCCACATATCTGAAGATACAGA
This sequence comes from Areca catechu, assembly GCA_021397845.1. NCBI lineage: Eukaryota > Viridiplantae > Streptophyta > Magnoliopsida > Arecales > Arecaceae > Areca > Areca catechu. The sequence goes on along the minus strand of CM038038.1, from coordinate 126,865,155 downwards.
AAACATAATAAAGATAAGACATATGATGACAGATTCATCATCAAACAGAAAAACTTAAAGCACCGAGACAAGAAACAAAAACAAAACTATATTGGTAGCATTTGATGATCAAGATCTACTTCAATCGAGTTGGCGATATAAAAAACATGAGATAGAGATTTGAGCAATTCCGGTTCAGTTATGGCATCTTTGATTGTAAGGAAAGGTAGAACATACTTGGCTTAGTAGTTCCAGGGAAATTAGTTTCCTACATAGAGGGGGCATTTAGTTCAACTTTAACATGCAACTCACTTGTGCTAAGAGAATTGCTAAAAATTGAACAGTTACTGTTGCCAGTGGTATCAGCAGACAGGTCCGTATGCAGGATCATTGTATAATTAATGCAGTAACATACTAGTAGGTATGTCTGAATGCTTTCTTTTAACCAGCAGATATTGGGTCACTGGTTGCTTGCATCCCTCTCTTTTTTTCCACTGGCACAGGCAATGATTTTGAGGCTTGAAAAAGTGCATTTGCACAGTTCTGTTTCCTATGGTTGTTTAGTTGTTCCTCTCTTCCATGATAGCACTTTCCAATGCCAACTGAATAACTACTACTGCAACTTTATGTGTAAGACAACTAAAAAATATTTGAAAAATTTTAAAGATTAACCAAAAAGCTTCTAGATCAATCTGGCAGCTGAAAAAAAAATGATTTCAAGTAATGAAAGGTAAGGGATAAGAGCTATCCAACTGCAGTTAACATATATACTTAAAGAAATGCATCAATTGCTAGTGCATGTCCTAGACAGTTTTAAAAAACTTATAAGTTAAACACATACAGAAACAACCACCTTATCACAATATTTAAGCTAAACACAATCGAGATGATTAATGAAATGATGCAGTAGTACAGATAACAAGACACTTTCAGAAGGTTGTCCAAAATTGCAGAAAAGTGAACCTGACAATCAAAAAGAAAGTTTAGTGAGTGTTGATCTCATTCAACATATTCATGCCCCACTTCAGGATGTAATCTTTCTTCTTTCTGTTTCTAAGACATTAATTACTCGATAAAGGCATCCAAACACCCCCCCCCCCCCCCCCCCCCCCCAAAAAAAAAAAGAGAAGTTGGTAAGCACGTACAATGCACATGCATGGACACCAACCTGAATTTATTGCTACAATGAGATTGAAATCCAAATAGTAAAACAAAATTCAAATTCAATTACAAAAGTACATTGCAAAACAATTTACTTGAATACATCAAGTAACAAAAGTCATAAGGATGAAAATTGATTACAATGAAGCATAGTAAATATCAATTGTTTAATGATGGATGTCAGTTAAAAGAGAATAGTATATTTTTTGACACAATAATGGTTATTTAAATCTTCTCCCATAACAACAGTTACTCCAAAAGAAAAAAGCATGGACATACAAATTGCTGTCTTGATGTGGATAAAATAGGTTTTTGTTTGATGAATAGTGAGTTGAGCAATAACACTATTTTATAATAAAAAAAAATTGTGCTTTTTTCATTTTCATTATTTGAATGCATGTACTTTTAATTGAATTTAAATGCATGATAAAGGAATATCTTTTATTATCAGGCAATCACTCAAGCAAATGAAATTATTACTTTTATATCATTATCCATTCCACCTTAAATTTATTTCCAAACAAACTTAATCAAGGCTAATAAAAATTTTCTTGCATCCATTATTTGGCGATAGATTATATGCAAGGAATAAAGAAATCTTTTAAGTTTGGTCCAAACAGCTACAATGTCTATTACTTTATTCTCAAAAACCAGCAAGTTTGTTACCCCTATAACAAGGAATATCTTCAGCAACAATTGGAAAGCTATCCTGAATGTAGGCCAAGATCATGGCCTTCAAAAAAAATCACATTTTTCACAGGCATTTCATCAAGCACCTCCATGGCTGCACACAAGTTCCTCAATTTCCAATACGCATGGAGCAAAGCAGTCCAAGTGCTGAAACAGATATTGGCCTTTTGGCTCCAACTACGGTGGAGGGTTCTAGTCCACATTGATCTCCACTACCAGATGCCCACAAAGAATGGATGGACAGAGAGGTGGATGAAACAGATAATAAATAATAAAAAATACAAAACCACTAGTTTGGATATGTGAGTGTGACAGCAGTGGAAAAGATCGAAGAAAACAGGGTAAAGAAAATCATGACAGCACGTTATTTAGGTTCATCCTAACCAAATAGTGACCCAATTGTCAAACTCATAGGAAATCAAACATCATTATCGCTGGATCTAATTTTCAAACCCATTTCAGTTAAGAATGATTTGACTTGTTGACCTTCCATCTTTATAATAGGATAATAGAAAACAAGATGTTGAAAAACCAACAATGATTTTTTTTTTAATCCAACAGAAGATTTTTTTTTTTTTTTGAATATAAGAAACTGACCATTTTGTTGTATTTATTTTGGTAGTGATGACAGATCAGCAGATTATCCATTAAAGTTTAAGAATGCTTTACAATCAGCTCTCAACCTGATGAAAATCCTCCATGAATTGGTGTTGATTTCTAAACTTAGCGCAAGAAGGAATATCCCAAAATCTTGCAAAGTCAGAAAAACCCACCTTAATGGTTATACAGTCTGAACTTATGAAACCCCAGAGCAATAATCCAAGATTAGGCATGGCAAAGTTGTTTATAGGGAATTCCATTATCTATCAGGACAAGTTACAAACCAAGGGAGAAACAAAGCACACGCACCTTCTTTTTCCTCTGAGAAAAGCCAATAAAATCATGCACTATTACATGGCAATATTGTTTAATATTAATTTGCACTGAAAAGTTCTGAGTTGTAGTTTATATAGTAGCATGTTGACCATATAAAGAAGCATTCATTTGCCTTTAACTTCAAATAAGCCAATTAAGGGAGCAGAAAATGATGTATGAGAGAGTTGCAGCTCAAAGATAACTTTGTCCTGAAATTATGTCATAGACCAACAATTACAAATGGTTTCCCACTCAGTCATATCCTCTTGAGTTTTTGGTATATTCTAGTGATCTGACCATTTTAGTCCTCTGACCTTTCATCATCAAGGGCAGAGATATTCAACTCAGTAGGATCATAACTGAATGCCCAACGTTTCCAAAAGTAACCATGAATGTTAGTGAAATGTCAGAAATCCTTTCCCAAAATGAGGACTATATAAACTTAACCAAAGCATAAAGGGTAATAGAGAAGATTGAATAACAACATAGAAACATGGAAAACTATGCTAAGGAGATCATGAAAGCAGTGACAGCACTAAATCAAAGTTCACCATGTTTGTTCAAATGGTTACAGTGAGCATTGTATCATACATATTGACAACCAAAAGGTACATACAAAGAAAGTAAAAGAAAATATTCAAAGATATCTCTACCATTTGGTGAATAAATGCTGAGATGAATGGGAACAGGAGAAATTTGTTTTGTCTTCCCTGTAAGTCTATCAGTTTCGTCTTGAATTTCCTTGCGCACAAGAGCTACAAAAAAAAAATTAGAAGACAAGTTTCATTTACATACGTTTTACAAAATTTCATGGCCAAAGTAGTCAAAGCACGATCGAAATGTTTCTTCTCAGCAAATGATATAAAGCATAAGCAATCCATATCAACGGCAACAAGATCGGGAAACTACAAAGTAGCTCTGACAGAACTCCTTTTCGCGCAAAGGGAATCATGTAGGGGGTATTAGCGAAGAATAAAACTCACAGAAATCACTGAATCTCCTCTTCGGCAAGTGAAGGAACTCGGCATACTCCGCCTGCCCTTCCTCCGTCTTGTGTAGCTGCAGAACCAACGGCCGCCTCGTCACGATCCCTTCAAGAAGGGGGGAAGAAAATGAAAAATATTTTCTTTTTTTTAATACTAAAATCAGTGGTTACAAAATTAAAAGAGAATGGCATTATTAAAAAAAAAAAAAAAAAAGTACAAGAGAATAAAGATCCGAGCACCCTTACCAGATCCACGGGGAAGGAAATCGCGCCCAACAATGCTCTCCAACACCGACGACTTCCCGGAGCTCTGGTCTCGAACCGCACCAGCATCGACGTCAGAAGACCAAAAAAGAACAAAAAGATCTGTAGCTATGCCATGGATCAGCCGATAAAAGATTAAGTTCTGAGGGAAAGAGCACCTGTCCTCCGACGACAGCGACGGAGGGGAGCGCCTCCCAAAGCGTTGGCAGGGTGCCCTCGGCACCACCGTAATCGCCAAGGACCGTGCAGGCCCTCTGGATCCGGTTCACGAGGCCGATCAAGCTCTCCATGGTCGTCATTCCGATGCCGAAACCCTAATCCTAACCCTAGAATCCGAGAGGGAAGGAGGAGTATCGGGAGAAAGAGCTCTCCGGGGGAGGGTCGCTCACAGTGGCTGGCCGGTGATGGAAGGTTCCATTTCTCTTTTCTAAAATTTCTAATATATTTCTGTCGGTCTCTCCCTCACGTTTTTGTTCCCGTTATGTCCCTCTCTTTTCATGCTTCCAGCTTCCGGCTGGGATAGGCTGAAAATTTTGGGAAATCGGACGGTCCGTTAAAATATAGATGACGGTACGCACCCACGACGATTGGGATAATGGACGGCGTTTACTTATTCCTGGTCCACCGGCGGTCTTTTCAAAAAGTTCCAGAGTCTCCGTTAGGACTTGGGGTCGGGGAGGGATTTTTGTTCCTAAATTCGCTGCGGATTTTTTACGCTCACGGCCAGCCGTGGCCCCTTGGAGCGCGAACGAGACGTACCGCCCGTCGATGTTACCGTTTCAGCTTGGTTTGTTCTGGAACTGATGGTTGGACAAAAGGCCAACCAGGGCCCAGCTTATTTACATCAACCTCGACATAATTTACCAACAGGGTTGAGTCCGGTCATATTTGGCCGACTCAAACGAAGTTCAGGTCTGTTTGGATTTAATGTTATCACGTCCCGAATCCAGCATCAAAATTAGCATACGATCGATCGCATAAATTTTAAATTTTATCCTAGAGATCATGCGAGACCTAGGTATACAAGAGTCTCTTACCTCAAAAAAAACTCATTCATCACCAAGCCCGAATATTACCAAGCCCGAATATCTGCACGACTCTGTGAAAGAAGAAAGTAGGGTTATGAGCTCTAAAGCCCAGTAAGATTTTCATATGATCACACCAGTAATAATATATATTTCTAAAATAGTAAAATACCAGTATAACATATCATGCAGTCAAATAATTCAAATATCATGTAGTCCAATCCATTCCATAACCGGTATCGTGGTCCAACCCACTCGATAACCGGTGCTATGGTCCATTCAATAACCGGTATCGTGATCCAACCCACTCGACATCCGGTGTCATGGTCCAATCTACTCAATAACTGGTATCGTGGTCCAACCCATTCGATAACCAGTGTCATAGTCCAAACCAATCAATAACTGGTATCGTGGTCCAACCCACTCGATAACCAGTGTCATGATCCAACTCATTTAATAACCGATATCGTGGTCCAACCCACTCGATATCCGGTGTCATAGACCAAACCATTCAAAAATAATTTTCTTTGATAAGCATAGTATCCGAAAATATAAATAATAACCATCATGATCATATCGTCCATCATGAAAACTCAACTACATCATACAACAACAAAACATGCATGCCAATACTCATATACTCGAATCAAAACCATGCCATGTAAAACAATATTGGTGATCATGTTCATAATCCTTACCTTCAACCGCTAACCCCAAATATCCGATATCAATCTATACCCGAAATTCGTCCAAATCCTTCCTGCTCAAAAGGTTGACATTCTACTATAATAAATAAATTCATTCAAATCAAATTCTAGTTTCACAAATTTTGAGGAAGAAGGTTACCCCTGATTTTCTCTTTCCTCATCTTCCAAACCAAAATCCCTTCCCTCTCCCTCTCTCTCTTCTCCTCTTTCTCTTTCTTCCTTCTTCTCTCCTCTTTTCCCTTCTCTTTCTCTCTCTTCTTCTCTTTTCTTGGCTCTCTGCAGGCTCTTCCCTGCTTCCTATCGACGTCCACGTTAAAAAGAGGAGAAAAACCAATCCAAAATCACCTCAAACGTAACCTAGAAAGTCCAAAACCATCAAAATACCTCCCTGGCCGTTTGACGCCTCAAACTGCGTCCAAATCCGAATCCAAAAACACCTAATCAAGCCTAAACTCCTTCGGATCAATCCTAACCATTCGATCAGGCGATCGGACGGTCCAGATTGCTCATAAACCTCATGGACCGCCGTGCACCGCGAGAAACGAACTGGGAAATGCATGGAAAACGCCCACGCGACGGCCGGCTCGGGCTGGACCGAGCCCACGCGCCCGCGTGCCCGCCGCGATGGGCCGGGCCGCGCGCCCGCGCGTCGCTCGCCCGCGCGCCCGCGTTCCCTCGCTTGCCCGCCATGCGTCGCCCGCGCGTTCGCGCTCTTCCCCTTCTCCTTTTTTTTTTTTTTTTTTTTTTAATGGGTCGTTACAAATGTTGATTATATCTCAGTCTTAGTATATATGATAAGAACTTTAAAGCTTGTTTTGCAGCTTCTCCTAAAAACTTCTTTTGATACCCCTCCCCCCCCCCCCCCCCCTCTTCTTCCTTTTTTTTCTTTTAAAGAAAAACAAATCTAAGCACTTTTACATAATGTTTCCGCACACATTTTTCCAACATGCCGCGAAAGTCACAAATATATATATATATGGCAATATCAAACATGCCAGAAGAGAGCCCTAATCCAACCATTCTTATCATCTCTCGCCTCTATGTAATGTTAATAAAATAGTCTCAAAGGCAAGGTCTTAACCACTAAGACGGTAATTCAGTTGATTGGGATCTTATTTTACAACCAACAGGTTGTTCGAGAGGGTTATTCTCTGAGACCCGTGATAGTTGGATGAGTAAGAGATCAAGATCTTTCTTCTTTTCCATACTGTTGGTGGTGTCGGGTTGACATACTCATCTTTGAATAGAAAAAGATTGAAAAAATTTAGAGTCTTGGACTGAACATTTCCTGGTGAAATGGGGACTTGCAAGGATAGCTTTATCGGATTTATCTCCCTATCCATTTTCTCAATTAAAAAAAAAAAAAAGCCCTTAAAAGGCCATGTGCCAATGAATTGAGCTAACAATTGTTAGCTATACAATACTATTTGATTTTTTTATAAAGATTAGTTTCATCCATGATCATGTTAGAAGTGGTATCACAAAAGTGCTATACCGGACTTCTCAAGCCTCCAATCCAAACACAACCTAGTATAGAATTAGCTCAATGATTTCAATGCTAATCCAAGTGAGGTATTATGACATAATGGCCCGACTAAACCGAAGCAATAAATTAGGTTTAGTTCGTCTAAACCCAGCACGATATGCAAATTGATGTGCATGGATTAGAGGCTAGAGCTAGAAGGTCCAGCAGACCGAATAAAAATTAGATCACAAAGATGAACATATTTTTGTGGCTAAATCATTCTAGACTCATTACTTAATCCTTAGGCTTGAGCTGGGGACTTCATATGGGCTCGAACTTAGTCTTTACAATATTTTAATTAATGATATTTTAATCATCATATATTTTTTTAATAAGATATTATTTTTTTAAAATTGTTGTCATTAAAAGTCCTTTTTAAAAAAAAAATTTATGGTCAAAAAATAAAATTTTTATTTAATAAAAAGAACCCAAAAAAAAAAGAAAAGAAAGATAATTATTTTATAAAAAAAAATCAAATTTTTATTATTATTTTTTTAGACGTGTAATGGTGTTATTACGGTTAATGGTGAATAATAATTTTGTGGGCCGGTTGCAAGAATGCAATATATTACTACCTAAACCTCGGGCTTGGGCCCCACTAATCAATTATTTTTTTATTTTTTATTTTTTTGGGTACCTGCCATTCGAATTCAAAAATCCACCAAACCGCGGCCAGGGCAATTCCAAAGAAGCGACGGTAACACGAGCCCTTGTCATTCTCTCATTCACGTCATCTACCGAGTCCTCTGCCACCTCAACGGTAAGCAACTCTCACTTCATGCATTTTTCCTTGCCTCTGTACCTCCTCTTACATTCAAAATGGCCTTTGTTGCCCCACCCAAGTACTCCCACTCCTAGGCTCGGCGCATTAATGCCAAATACTCGACAAACATCTCTTTTAAACAGCGGAATGATGCAAATGGGCATCTTTCAGACCAAGATATTGAAGGGCGCATTTAGTTTACGGGCACGATCAGGATGGATTGAAATAAAAATATTTATTTTTTTTTTTTTAAAAAAAAAATCTATTTTTTTAATCTTATTTTGATATTCAATTTTTATTTCAATTTCGATCGCAAAACAAATATATCCGAAAAAATTTAAAAATAAAATTTCTCTCAATCTCCTTCAATGTTGACAAGGAGGATTGCTGCCCTCTTTATATGACATGAATGTAACGTGGGAACCATGGACGGAGCAAGTGAACAACATGCATGTTTTTCGTTGAGCAAGAAAGAAATTAACGTGAGTTTTCCTTGCATGTCATACACTAAGTAAAATAAAATAAACACCCTTAAAGTGAGGGAAAATTGACCCCTTCATGAAAGAGCTAGAAGAGTGGATGCAAGCCGTAGTGGATACTCTTAAAATGATTAAAAAAGAGGTGCCTAATGGATCCACTCTTGCAACATCCAGACCGACACCAACTTGCTGGAAGTTTAAAATCTGTATACAAGACGTAAATTTGTACATAAATAATGGCTCGATCAAGAACTGGAGTATTCAAAACTCGATTTTAATGGATTCTATTTTCATCACTAAACTTTCATCAATATTCTTTTGCTGAAAATTATTGAACTTCCTTATTAATTCATGGATCTAAACTGGAAAGTAAAAGTAAAATAGAACACCTCAGTAAGACACACAGAGTAACACATATATTAGAAGAATGCCTTCAGCTTTTTATGATCAGTTTGAGAGGTGGGAGATGGTCGACTTCCAGACAGCATATTGTGTTTCTTCTTGAAACAGCACCTGCATGGTTCCCCCCGTCGTATCAAGGGTTATCAGATAAAAACCGGTTTCATCCTTGGTGAAGGCACCATCTTTTATGTCCTCCATTGCATTATATATCCTATCTGAAAAGAAAATCTTAGATACCAAAGCAAGAAACAGAATCATGGTATAACATCTTATTAGAGGAAATTAGACAAGCTCTGCATCATTTCCATAAAGTCAGGTTGCGTATTTCATCAAAGTTCATGAAACTTTAATAAATTTTTTACAGACTAAACACAAAATCCTCACAATGTAAGCATAAGAAATGTGCAAATTATTGATGATCATGACATTTGGTGTGGTTTCTTATCTTCTGTCAAAATTAAAGATGCGACATTTTTCTTTTAAGATATTTGGTGATGATTCCATCCTCCAGATTGCAACCCGGTACCTCTCCCAGTGAAGATGGGTGCCAACAACTAGACTGAAAAGCCATAGGCTACATGAAATGGAATATAAACATATCAAAACTTTACACCTTTTGCATTCTATTTTGTTAATTTCTTCTAAATTCCGGTAAATTTTCTATATATTATTTTCTTATTTCAGATTGTACTGGCTTTAATCTACCGAAAGAGCTATTTTTGAAGCTGTAGTTACCATACTAATTGTTGAATGATGATATAATGCAGGCCGGAACATGGATATAAGATTGATGTTTTAACTGGTCGTAGCTGTTGAAATTGTCAGAGTATGAAATCCATCCTAGTCCAATCTTTGATCATGCGACTATGATTAAATCGTTATTTTCTGATCAGTAGTATGATGGTGTTGAATTAGGTGACTACCCGGTCTCTTTGGTATATTTATTTTGAGTAGAACATTGTGGCCTAGCCTGGTCCAATCTGAATTCCAATGAAGAACAGAAACTTACTTTCCATTACCAAGTGACAAGAAATCGCAAGCTAACATGCAATTTATACAAAATCTCTACGGTAGCTGATAGAGCATAATACATAGGAATTAAGAGGCACATGACCTTACACTCCTTGAATCTTGTAAAAAATCCATGCAAATGCTTCTTTCCTAATCTCAGTGTGAGTTTATCATGCTTGAGGTAGACGTACACCATCCTAAGTTGAACCCTCCCTGCATAAATCCAAATAGGTGCAATTCAAACATCCATAAGGTCTATTAATGTAAAGGAGTTTAGAACATATCGAAAGTTAGGTACTTGTAACATATTTTAAGGAAGAAGATTTAGTAAATGCTAAAGTACATGTGAATAAGGCACAAAAAAGCAATTGTTGCCATCAACTCTTACCCGATGGCATACGAATTAGGAGTTCGGTTCCTCCAGCGAGAATCTTCTGGTCCTCGGAAGAATTCTTACAAGCCTCTGCTCTTAGCTTGAGTGTTGCAGCTCCTCTTAGACCTATACCCATCAGATATATCGAGGCAAATTGAGGGAAAAAAATGCCACATCATTCTAGTCTAGTCTTGATTAAGTTAAAATATTACATTTGTGGATGTGTTTTCATGTACCAAGTTAGAGCCATGAGATTTTCCTGTTTTTAGGAGACATTTTGGTCGCTAGAAGTGGAAGTCAATGAGGGGATGGTTAAAAGAATGGAACAAACAAAAACCTACGAACACAAAAAATGCAACTCCGAGCATATATCATCCTAAGACAATTTCGGTATATTATGAAAAAGGAACATTCGAATGCTCGGATATGTAAATTTTTACTTATTTTTTGGGCGATTATCATCATTTTTAAGCAAAGAGAGGAAGGCCATAGAAGTCTTCAAAACATCATTCATAGGTCTAATCTTTGGTGCTTTGTCAAAATCATAAACTATATTGCATGCATATCACTTACTCTGGTGCATATTATCAACATTTTTTCGATGATTTCTTTATCCTGATGAAGCACATTAGCAATATGAAATAAGATATTTTATAAAACTAGCATGGTTATGTTGCCTGTCTTGAGTTTGTATGGTTATTTATCCAGCTGTAGGGTATTACATGTTGCAGCAGTTGCAGTAAGTGCGAGCACATCAGCTGGAGTACGAATTGCGCCCAAGCCATTGCTAATGACTGATTCAACATGAGCTCTACTTACACCTAGAGACTCAGCTGCTTCGGCGCACACAACAGTCACCAAGGCTGCAGCAGAAGAAACCACCGTGTTCATCTTCTTGCCACACTCCCCTTCCACGCTATCCATGCTCGAGTTCTTCGATTCGAAGCTGCAATTGGCTACAATGCCTGCAATGCCTGCAGCCAGCCTTGCAACGGATAGGGCTGCATGGACTTGAGACACTTGCAGTCTTTTCTCCTCCTTCCTCTTTATTTTGCTTCCTTTCAACAATCTGCTGAATACTTCACCACCTAGCCATGTCTTCATGACGCAGAAGGACACAAGGTGATCATATTGTGGAAGAACTACAAAAAAATTTTAAGCATTCTTTTCTTACCCATTTTCTATAAAACCTGTGCTTTTGAGGAGATGGTTGGGCAAGCTTTCCACTGGAAAGTACTGTCTGGTAAGATCAATAAAGAAAGAATGTTGGTCGGTTAGAATTGGATGGATGTGGGTCTGATATAATACTGGGGTCTCAAGGCTATGTAGTGTAAACAAGTCAAAACAGATTCCATACCCATATTCGGTCCACACTGCTTGCACTTCCATTTAGATGGACCTTGTTCTTCTCTGTTTCTAGATCTTCATCATGCTCCTCTGGCCTGCGGTCCTCGAGGCATGGCACTGGGCTCTGCATCAAAACTTAAGGCTGACAATGTGAATTCAGAAGGTAACTTGGAATTTCTTGAATCAATAGAATGTGATCTGTGGTTCAAATATTCCATTTACTTGGTGGTGTTCTGAGTACATTTCTTTAAGAATTGAGGCTATAGGCAGATCCATAAATTGAACATTCTGAAAATGTGCAAGTGGCTTCATTGTGCTGGATTAGCTTCTATGACTACATGGAACACAATATATTGTCGCGGAGCACTTCTAATAAATAACCAAAAAAATGGGCAAACACCACATATATGCCATTACTTCATCTGCATCACCAGGCATTCTTATCACTCGTGGTCGATCCTCTCCAAGTTCTTCTCGAGTCTTGTATTTTTCCTCTAAATTTAGGATTCATACATACTTTAACAGGAATGAAAATGGTGCACTTGCAAGAACATTGTTAAAAAACATCTTATTCTCTAGAAGATGTAAAGAACCTTTTTTTCACTTACATTTGATGAGAGTGTTTGAAAGAAGTCGGACGACGATGGACTCCAAGTTCTAGAGAGGAACTCCATGGCCTGATGAGGACTTTTTGGGACCTCCAAGGGATGATAACGAGCCAAGTGTTGTGATTTCTCTCTAGACAACTCCACAGATTTCTTTTCATGTGTCTTCTCCATTCTCTCATTCTAAGACACACCAAGAGTAGATTAAAGACAAAAGAGCAAAGAAGTTTTCATGTGATACCCACAACTGAAAGGAAATTCTTCACCAGATAACATCATTTTATGCTTTCATGAGTTGTTCAAGAAAAATTCTTCAAGTTTCAAATAATAAAATGGCCAACTTGGTTAGGAGAAGATGCACTGATTTTATTGTAAGAGAAACATTGTGGTCATTTAGAAACATTTACACGCATTTTATTTCATAAGAAGTATACTTTATCGATTCATAGAATAAACATAAGCAACTGAACTAGAGTAATCAATAAAAATTAAATAGGTATTATTAACATGCTCACCATTGAACAAAAGAGTGAAGAATGTCTCGAGAAAGAGACCCTTCCAAATTTTATTCCTTTTCCAGGCTCCTCCATGACTGAACCAGTTTGACCTGATGCGAGAGCAAAAATCATGAAGCTGAAAGCTTGAATTATAGCACATAGCATCATGACTTTGTCGAAGAAATTGGTCAATAAATAACACATAAAGTTCATAATGTCAAATCATGCCATCAGCCAACCAAATGCATCCATAGAAAGTGTATGTTCTGTCAATAACTAGTTCTTTAAAAAATCATTAAGTTGAATGGATGGACCACCAGCATTATATCGAAGCCACAAATACATATATGGTGGCAACACTACCTATAAACAACTGCATGGGTAAAAGCAGCAAGGAGGAAAATGAACTGAGAAAATATAAAGGGGAGAATGGATTCTTTTCTTTTCGAAAACATATGGTTAGTTGCTTTGATCACTGCACAGGCACACAAGTGAGAAGAGGGTCATGGAAGGAGAGCATTAGTATCTGAAATATATAACCATCAATGCGAACAAAAAACAGTGGTGGCAACACTACTCTACATGCAACAACCATTAACACCAACACCAACACCAACTCTTGGTTTCCCAAAGAAGAAGCTCATGAGTGCAAAAGAATGTTTTACAACAAGGTAAATATTGGAGGAACAAAACCATCACACCCATAGGCCATGGTAGAAGAATAAAGCTTAACAAAAAGAAGAAGAAGAAAAAGAAAGTGAAACTTAAACAAAATGGAAGCACCTAAGCATGCCAAATGAGGTAGTACCTCCCTGCCTCGCGTGCTTCTTGTATGTTCTTATATACATTCGAAGTGAAGTGAAGAAGGCACAGGGAAAGCACGAAAACATGCTTTTGCGAACCTTGATTATACCAAGGCATTGTTTATCATATTATGTGATAGATGTTGTAGCAATGGTCCTCACTCTAGGCCATCTTGAATTGTTTATAGTGCAACTTTCCTTGTTGGGAATGTTGAATACGCCATCTTGAATGGTTAAAAATACAACTTCCCTTATTGGGAATGTTGAACACTTATAAAATTACCATTTGTTTTAGTAAGACAGTACTATAAAATCACCATTTGTTTTACCCGATTAATTACTGACACTTTGTTTCACTAGCTATATATGGCATCAGGATCATGTTATCTCTTAAAACATTATTGGTTTCTTATAAGTAAATAATATCCCAAGGATCATATAAGTTTTTCCTTTCTTTTAACAATTTGTTCTCCAAATTGTTTTAAAAAGGAAAGTGAAATCCAGGGAAGCAAAGGTGGAAAATGAGTGACCTGCATGTCTAAAGTTATAGCACCACATCCTTTACCACTAACGAGAAATCTAAGATTATGTATCCACCCATAGAGTTCCATTCCCTCTCTCTCTCTCTCTCTCTCTCTCTCTCTCTCTCTCTCTCTCTCTCTCTCTCAATATATACTACGTGTGAACTTAACGAAGTTTTATTCACGAGTTGTTGAAAATCCAATAGTGCATGCAATATTAATATTATGATGATGAACACCATGTTGCCGTTACGCGTATTTAAAAACAAAACAAAAAACACCCTCCCCCCACCTGCCCGCCCGCAACATGCATGATCCGCGCGCGGGTCACGTTTGTTTGCCTTTCTTTTCTTTCTTTCTTTCTTTTTTTTTTTTTTTTTTTTAATTAATTTTTTAAATTTTAATTCGTTTCATAACGATCATAACGATTAGTTCAGAGTTTTTTTAAAAAAATTTCTGAAATTTTGAACTTATAAATAGGCCTCTATTTCAGTCCTTCAAGACATCCAAAAATCTCAAGCTCTCCTTCTTTAATATTCCTCTATTCCAATATTTAAAGTATTTATTTCTCCAATCTTTTTTTATTTTAAAATTTTTGGACTGAAGATGAACTGATCGGCGTCCATTCGAAATCATGCCATTGACGGACGTTGGAGTTTTGACTTCCAGGTTACATCTTGGAGAAAAGCGTGTGGTCCAATCAATCTTCGCATGAGAAGAAAAATAAATCTTCTTTAAAACAGTGATTCATCAGCCTCCCAAGTTAGATTCCGAACCTTATACTGTCGTATTTCTAAATTATTTTGTCACACTAAATTTATTCTGCCACACACCACAAAAAATTATTTTCAAATATTTTAAATATATATATATATATATATATTCATTTTTCTACTCTAAAAATTAACAGTCTAAAGAAGATTTGCCAGAAAAAGATTATTTAGTTATCCCACCAAATCAGAATAAAATATCTTGAGAAAATGACATGGTAGACTAAAACCTCATTTGCTACCTATTTTATCCTTGCTTTAGCGATATTCTAGGATTTACTCTATTCTGCAACAAGCAGGTTTTAAAGTATACATTATTAGTTCAATACAAGCTTTTCAACATCTCTGTATTCTCCGTTGCCATATTCTTTAGTATTCTTTTCTTTATTACCTTATGAAACTCAAGGCCTAGCCTCCCTTCTTACCATGTAACCCTCACTTCCTGAATGAAAATAAAACATCATGATTTCGTTAAGGGCACAAATGGTCAAACCAGAGCACTTCGTGCTTAAATTCCCTCTTACAAGTATCGTAGCCACCTTGTAATGTTATAATGAGGATCGGTACTAATAGTTTATT
This sequence comes from Areca catechu, assembly GCA_021397845.1. Lineage (NCBI taxonomy): Eukaryota > Viridiplantae > Streptophyta > Magnoliopsida > Arecales > Arecaceae > Areca > Areca catechu. Next base: position 126,849,754 of record CM038038.1, on the reverse strand, counting down.
TATTTATTAGGAAAGTCCTCATTCTTACAAGTTTCTTATGATAAGCTGTAGATTAGTTTGTACCTTTTTTCTAGTAAGTTGGAATATTTATTAATTTAAATTATGCAATGAGAACATGAACATCTCCAAAAGCCCATGAAACCGAAATACATATGAAATATAAAATGAGTCTGAGGATTGTTTTAACATAATGATAGGCAGGCTGATGTGTAATGTTTTCTTATGAAGTTGAAAATGGCACTCGGTATATGGAAGGTTGTGCAATAAGGACTTCGCAGGCTGATGTGTAATGTTTTCTTATGAAGTTGGAAATGGCACTCGGTATATGGAAGGTTGTGCAATAAGGACTTCGGTACTAGACTTAAAAGAAAAGTGTGGGCAAACAACTACCATTGATATCTCGTACCATAGTATTAAAAATATGTATTTTAAGAAAAGATAAGTTATTCTAACACCACTTGCCTTTTATGCTATGGCTTAATATCAATTCCTAAAATTCTGCAGTAGTTTAATTTTAAAACATGCTGACATTTTTATAATGAGAAGGCGAATCCATTGAGAAAGATGAATGACTACCAAGAAAAAAGGTATTACTGTCGACAGAATTAAGAACTTTATAGGTTGAGTAGCAATATTAAGAACTAAGGATATCTATTCACACTTGCTTTGATACTTGCAAAAGGAAACTAGGGCCTATTTGGATAATTGTGTAAGAGCATCCAAATGGGCTCTTAATGTGTTTGGCATGCTAGCATTCTGTATTACAATTTTGATAAATTCATTTACCTACAAAATGTTCTTCTATTTCCTACATCATGACATGCCTCGATACAACAAAAATGTTTTGTATATCATGCTTTATTTTTGTCTCTTTATTTTTACTTCTATCACAGTCCTATCAATGGTCGATTATTAATGAATATTATACAAATGCATGTGTAATGCATTATACAGATTTATGCAAGACATTCTCATAGTGTGTTAGGTAAATCACTCATTACATATTTGTGTGGACTAGTAATATTTAGAAGTGGAGGCATTGTATAAATGAAGAATATATTGTAATCACCTACAGAGGTAATAACCCATATGATAGCCAGAGAACAACAAGTTGGCATTAGACATGCTCTTTAGACCAATTTATGGCTGATGTAAATCTGAATTAGGGAAGAATTCATTATCAAAGACCATAAAATTATAGTGCATTCACCTTCTGTAAGGACACAAAGGATTTATCTTGTCTAATATATTGTTAGGCAGATCTTTTGACCAAAGACCTTTCGAAGGCTATAGTATCTAAGACATTGAAGGGAATGGGGTTTAAGCCCATATATTTGTCCTCTACCATCATGACAACCCCGTGATTAAGGTTCAAAGGAAAATGATCTCTAAGGTAACATCTGAGATCACCATTATTAGGAGTCTATCTCTATTCCATCCTTATGGTATGGTGCTTTATTGTAATAGTTAGGTTAAGCATAGCTCTTAATAGATCCAAGACCGTGAGTTCAACGAGGCACGATTCCATTGCACATACCTTTGAAGGATCTATCTTAGTGAGAGTAGTCGTGAAGTCGTGATTATAGAATCAGGACGAATCCCTAGCAATTCTCATGAAAATCAAGGCAAGCGCATTTTCTAAATAGCACTATCTCGCATTATGATCAGCTTATCTTCATACTGTGTGTATCTTATACTAAATACAAGTTCAAACCTAGAAGGTACTTGCACTAAGCACAGTAAAAATCCAAAAGTTTTAAATTATTTACCAAGTTTAATGTTATTATTTTTTATTTTATTTTTGCAGGAGATTATTGTCGTTATGTGTATTTAAAAATAAAACCAAAAAAAACTTCCCCTTCGCTAGCAACGTGCACGATCGCGTGCACGCCATGCACGGGCGCGTGCCTTTGCCATTATTTTCTCTTTTATTATTTTTTCTTTAATTTTTTTCCTAATTTTATAATTAATTTCATAACGGTCATAATGGCTAGTTGAGAGCTTTTTGAAAAATTTTTCTATGATTTTGAGCCTATAAATAGGCCTCTATTCCAGCCCTTCAAGATATCCAAAAATCTCAAGCTCTCCTCTCTAATATTCCTCTATTCTAATTTTTAAAGTCTTTCTTTCTCCAATCTTTTTCTATTTTAAAATTTTTAGGCTAAAAACAAGCTGATCGGCGCCCATTCGAGATCGTACCATCAATGGACGTTGGAATTTTGGCTTTTGGATTGTACCTTGGAGGAGAGTGTGTGGTCAAATCAGTCTTCGTACGAGAAGAAGATCAAATCTCCTTTAGGACAGTGGTTCTATCCACCTCTCAAGTCAGATTCCTGATTTTATACTGTAATATTTCTAAATTATTTTATCATACTAAATTTACTTTACCGTATACTACAAAAAGTTATTTTTAAAAATTTTAAATATATATAATAATATTTATTTATTTATTTATTTATTTTTTGCTTTAAAAATCAATACAATAGAGTCTATGATGAGAGAAATGATGAACAATAGAGCCAAGCATATATAAAAATACTATCAGATTTGCTATATGGAGATAATCTTGGGCTCCAACGTCACCTACAATGTATTGTATTTATTGAGAGGAAACCTAAAACAAAATTATCACCATCACATACACACTGCTAGTGCTTTTTATACAGGTAAAAAAAAAAAAACTTTAGTTTTTATTTTTAAAATTATTTTTAAAGTTTTGTCGTTGTAGATAGCATTTTTTTTTCTTCGTGTCTTCTCATTCTTTTCTTTTTATCTTCTTTTATTATTACAAGATCACGAATGCCAATATTATGGGATGAGAAAAACGAGCGGTTTCCTCTTCCCAAGATGCTCAATCTTTTGCTGGGTTTGAAAGATCGGTCAACTCTTTCCATGGTCATGGTCCAGGAGAGGATAGCACGAGATAGAATTTTTGATAAACATCGATACAAAAATCGGAAAACTATCTTAGAATAACGATCATGCACTTTCATATTTCTTCTTGATCTTGATCATAAATTAACGAGCAATACAATAAAATAAAAGATTTACTTCTTAATTAGATAAAATTTTATTTTCAACAAAGGATTCTTTTTTAAAATTCTTTCGAATTTCTACGCAACACATACAAGTTACATGTATTAATCATCTTAACCTATAATCCACCGGACAACGATTCGTCAAGGCCAATAGCTACTAGTATTGCTCCCCTAGTATAGTGATGGTGGCATAATCCCCCAATCTAAAACCGGTCACATGAAAGGTAGAAAGCAACCAGGCAAGTACAAGGGGATGCGTGCGAGTGAGATTTGAAGCCAGATTTCCCTAATGATCTGTATTTAAGTAGGTAAATCATATGGATCGAGGCCTTCATAGCTCAGTAATTGGAGCCCAGACAGACCACGTGCCCATGATCCCCGCGTGACACGAGGCTCGACGTACGTGCCATCACGCTGGCTCCCAGTTTTGTAGAAAGCACCGCATTACTATCTGAGCGGTGAGGACCACCCATGGTCCATCGTTGATAGGACTTGCTGGGATACGACAGATTTGATTAATTTAGATCGATCAATATTCAAGAGATATAAAGTTGATCAATGTCTAATAGGTATAAAGTTGATTAATATCCGAGAAACACAAGGTTGATCAACGTCCAAGAAACGTAAAGCCGATCAATGCCCAATAGGCATAAATATGATCAATGCCCAAGAGGCACAAGGCTGATCAACGTCCAAGAGATGTAAAACCGATCAATGCCCAATAGACATAAATATGATCCATATTCGAGAAACATGAAACTGATCAACGTTCAACAAGCATAAGATTGACTAACTTCCAGGTAATTTGCTAACTTTTATGAAAGGTAAAGCTTATTAATATTCGGATAATGCAGGGATCGTTCAACCTCTGGAGAAGGGCTGACCAACTATGAATGAAAGGCTGACCAACTATAGATGAAAGGCTGACCAACTATAGATGAAAGGCTGATCAACTATGGACGAAAGGCTGATCAATTATGGATGAAGGGCTGATCAATTATGGATGACTTTCGCAGCACGATATTGGCCTAACCGTTTAATAGCTAGATGCCAGCTGTAAGCGGTTAAATTCGTGGCCTATAAATACCTTCGAAAGCGATGGTGATAGGGATCTTTTGCTGCTTCTTCTTTTCTGCGCCATTCTTTGTCCAGTTTTCCTTCAAATCATATCTGTTCCAGTCCAGATGCTATTAACGAGCATGAGAACTACCTCAACAATCAAATCCTCTAATGAAGATGACGGAGAGCTAAATTAAATCAACTTGATTTTTTTTTTTTGATTCAAGCTCGTTATAATTTGTTTGGATGCAACAAGGCTCGTATGAAATTAAATTTGAATCATTAGGAAGTACCTCGGATTATTGGAAATGTTAGAAAGATTAGTGAATATTGGCAAGTAGAAAAAGGAAAAGGGAAGCACTTCACCTCGCTTCATTAGAAGCATTAATGATTATTATCTCCTCTAATGAGAACCCTGGTACGGTGGTAACTTCAAGCTGTTGTCCCTTTTTTTTTTTGGTTAAATTATCTGAATTGTTTTCGGAATGGTATGAAGTCTTTTTAGTGTAAGCACTTTTACTCTCGTTTCGTGATCTAATGCTTTTTATGTGGAGGGTATGAACCTTAGAAATTCTCGTCTCAACCATTTATTGTGAATATAAAGATTTGTGTTTAATTTCAAATCAACTATGAGATGGATGGTGCTTTATTATGAATATAAAGATCTGTCTTTTTTTCTTTTTTTCTTTTTTTCTTTTTTTCTTCTTTTTTTTTTTTTTTTTTTTTTTTTTTTTTTTTTGTGAATATAAAGATCTGTGTTCTTTGATATTTATACAATATCAAGAAATTCAACTGTAGCACCTTCCAACTAATTTTTTTGAGATGAGATCTTGAATTTATATAAATGATATCAGACAGATCTGATCCATACCGCTTCTAAACTAAGAAACACTACAGTACAAATTCATGTGGATTAACTATGGGTTAATTATTGTATTTATAATTAGATTTTTTTGTAATTACAATTGAATATATTTGAATCCTTATTCTAGCGAAGACCACTAAAATGGAGGAAGTATATATTATAAGTACATGAGAACTTGCGGCATATGTTTAATCTCATTTCACTTATATCATGGATAGATTCTAAATACTCATATAAAGTTTAGTAACTCAAATAACACTTTTTGTCTTATCATTTTAGATAATATTTTCCCCTTGTTAGCAGCCCTTAGGGAATAAAAATATCACATCATCTTGCTAAGAAAGACAATCTGCATCATTGCTCAAAGAAAAAAAATAGAAAAGTCATACCAATAAAAAAAAAAAAAGACGATAACAAAAGTTCTAAAAAGTTCATGCATTATCGAGCTCAGATATTGTTGCTGCAGATTCACCGGGATCATACCTCTTCTAGGTTCTTCCTCTCCGAGAGCTTGCAAAACAGAGAATGTCTCGTGCCGGGGATTCTGGCGAAGACACTCCGACGATCAAGTCAGCGTGACTATCGTGGAGACTGGGAGACCTCTAGCATGGAGAGCTTGGGGGTCTCTCCGAGTACCAGAGGGTGAGAAGAGAAGACCCATAATTGAAAGAGATGGGTTCTGCCTCATACCTGAGGTTTGCCTTGCTTTACCTTATATAGGCATGAAATAACACCAAAATCTGTTAGGGAGGAGGTCGAACAAGACTGATTTGCTCCCAGGAGAGCCAGCGTGGTGGCGAGGGTCGTGGCCTGGTGGCGCAGGGTCGTAGCCTGGCGGTGGAGTTTATTGCAACAGAATGTCAGAATTTACTGGAAAGGGGCTTCTGGAGCCTTCGAGCAGTTTCTTAGATGGGAATGAGTCGGTCTAACGGAAGTGAGTTGTCCGGCCGAGGGAAAATGTCCGTCAAGCTTAGTAGAAGTGGATCAGCCGGACCTCTACTTCAGGCTGGTCGGCCTTCTGGGTCAACATTCAGGTAGGTCAGCCTCTTGAGTTAGCCGGTCTTCAGGTTGGTCGGCCTTCAGTGGATCGGCCTTTAGTGGATCGGCCTTCAGTGGGTCGGCCTTCAGTGGGTCGGCCTTTAGTGGATCGGCCTTCAGTGGGTCGGCCTTAAGGTAGGTCAGCCTTTTGGTATAACAGTTGTGCGCAGGCGCCGGAGCCTAGCACGGAAATGGCCGCGGGGGGCGCGGAGACGGTCACGGGTGGCGCGGAGACGCCCGCGGGTGCCGAAGCCTAGCACGGAGATGGCCTGGAGCGCGCAGGCACCGGAGCCTGGCACGGATACGGCTGCGGAGCGCGCGGGGGCGCGAGCTGACTACGGAGACGGCCGAGGACGTGCGAAGGAGGCCGTGGGGGCGTCCGGACGTGCGGAGGAGGCCACGAGGGCGTCCGGACACGCGGAGGTGACCGCGAGCTGGAGCAGGATCTGTGATGGCAGTGGGCGAAGTGGGCTCCACCCTCCTTCTAGCGCCAATCTGTTGCTGCAGATTCACCGGGGTCATACCTCTTCCAGGTTCTTCCTCTCCGGGAGCCTGCAAAACAGAGAATGCCTCGTGCTGGGGATTCCGGCGAAGACACTCCGATGATCAAGTCAGCGGGACTATCGTGGAGAATGGGAGACCTCTGGCATGGAGAGCTTGGGGGTCTCTCTGAGTACCAAAGGGTGAGAAGAGAAGACCCATAATTGAAAGAGATGGGTTATGCCTCATACTTAAGGTTTGCCTTGCTTTACCTTATATAGGCATGAAGTAGCACCAAAATCTATTAGGGAGGAGGTCAAACAAGACCGATTTGCCCCCAGGAGAGCCAGCGTGGTGGCAGGGTCGTGGCTTGGTGGCGCAGGGTCGTGGCCTGGCGGTGGAGTTGGTTGCAACAGAATGTCAGGATTTACTGGAAAGGGGCTTATGGAGCCTTCGAGCGGTTCCCTGGATGGGAATGAGTCGGTCTGACGAAAGTGAGTCGTCCGGTCGAGGGAAAATGTCCGTCAAGCTCAGCAGAAGTGGATTAGTCGGACCTCTACTTCAGGCTGGTCGGCCCTTTGGGTGTCAGCCTTTAGTGGGTCGGCCTTCTGGGTCAGCCTTCAGGTAGGTCAACCTCTTGAGTTAGTCAGTCTTCAAGTTGGTCGGCCTTTAGTAGGTCGGCCTTCTGGGTCAGCCTTCAGTGGGTTGGCCTTCAGGTAGGTCAGCCTTTTGGTATAACAGATATAATTGCATAATTATTTTTTGTTCTTTCATTTTTAATATTTTGCATGCTTTCCAAGTATTTGACACAAGTGATTACCACTGATAACACTCCCATTGTTATTGCCAAACTGAAATGATCTTTTCCGCACCTTCTTAGTTTGCTAAGCCAGGCTCCTCATGATCCTGCAAAACAAACCCACTCACCGAAGGATTTTCGATGGGGGACATTCCAATACTTAAGTCAGCAAGGATTCAGGTAATAGATATAGAATCTCAGAGAAAAATGGATGAAAAATAAGAAAATACTTTTGGTGGGGACACCGGAGGCACCAGAATAAGACAGAGGCTTTTTCAACCCTCTGTAAATTGATTAATAATTTATGAGTCCATCTGTAATAAGGGCTTAGCTCATCTGAGTCCATTTTAGTTGTTATTTGAGTATTTTTTGTTATTTCAGTTCTGTACTAGTCAGCTCATGTTGAGCTAGTTCAGTCCAATGCTAGTCAGCTCATGTTGAGCTAATTTTATTTTTTTGAGTCCTGTCCAAGCATACTGAAGACTCAAGACTATATCATACAAGTGAAGACCAAGTCCAACTAGATTGAAGACATGGAAGTATAGCACAAGTCCAACCCAGCTTGAAGATTTGAAGACCCCAGGAGGAAAATTCAGAAAACCCTGATTTCTTGCAGATGCTCTCCAGATGCCCAGATTCCCTTCCAGATGCCAAAGTTTATTCATAGATAATGGCATCCATGATTCCAGAGGTCCATCTGCATCCTAGCCCAAAGAAATCAAGCCCAGGTGCCAAGCCCAAGCCCCTAAGAAGCAAGATACCAGGGAATATTCCTGCTATCTGGCTACCAGGCCACCCCAGCTTCCAGAGGCCCAAACCCATGCACCCGAGCCCCTTTGGGCCGGCCTTTTGCTGCTCCTAGAAGCCCAACACGCCCCCCTAGGCGTCCTTGGAGTCTTGACCAAGTCAAGAAAATTTTTAGGGATTTTTCTACCTAATATTTCCTTATTTTCTAGCTAGGGTTTGAGAGGGAAAATGATTCTTATGTAAAGACTTATGTACCCTTACTTGGAGCCCAAGGTTAAGGGTCTATTTAAGGGACCCTAGCCTCTTGTATGAGGAATTTTTTGATGAATGAAAACCTTGAGTTCTTCTATTGAGTGGTGTGATACCCTGCTGTGTGCATAAAGGGGTTTGTGAGAGTTCTTCTTCCCGGTGATTGCAATCATCTTCCTGCTGCCAACAAACCCTCCAGATCCCTGGACGCCCACTCCAAAAGAAGCCTTCCCTTGCTATTTTTACTTTGTTTTCTTGTTCCTTTGTGAGCTTTCTAACCCCTGACAGGTCGTTTGCAGGTCCCTGAGTTCCTACGAATCCAACGACTCCAGCCAAGCCTCAATCGGATCACCGAGCAGAAAGCCGGGTATCCGCGGGTCTTTGGCTCGGTTTTCCAGGCCGCATCCGTCGAGGAACGAGAGACCCCTTCGCTGCGATCTTCACAGACATTGTCAGGTACACCCCTCTACCTCCAGTAGTTTTATTGTAGGAGAACTTGCCCTAACCGAGGCTTCTCAGCCCCGGCGGTCCTTCTTTGCTACTTTTCTTGGTCCTAATCTGCATGCTGATCTTCAAAAATTCATACAAAATTCCCTACAAATAATTTTGACCTGAAATTTGGGAATTAATCACCTAACTCAACATGTAAAACATACAAAAAAAATTGCATGCATATTAGTTCCGCATCATTTGGTATCAGAGCTTAGATTAGGGCTTGTTTTCTGCAATTTTTCAGTCCATATATACTCTGTTATTTTAATTATTTCTCCCTGTTAAAAACTCGAAAAATTATGAAATTTATTTTTCTGGATTTTTCATAATTCACAGTAATTTGTTAAATTTTTCCAGATTTTATTATGGCCTGTGAATTTTCTGCAAGCCGAAATAGGGACTGTAAATTTTTGGCTCTGTTTTTTTTAGCAAGACAAGTTTGGAAGTTTTAGGGTTTTGTTTAGGAGTTTTTGCATATTTCTTAATTTTAGTATATTTCCAGTATATTAGGCCATGATTTGCAAGTTTTCTTCTATTTAAAAAATACCAAAAAAAATAAAATACATATTTTCCAAAAATACCAAAAAAAAAAAAATCTAAATCCTAATTTGCATCCTCATCTACCTGCCATCATTGCATAATTTACTTTTAAGGGCACTCTTGCTATATCAGATGGGGGGAGGATTTGATCACCTCTCCTTAGCCCAAAACCACATCCCTTGCATTCAGTCCCAAGCCTTAACCTAAAATTAATTAGACTTAATTTGCCCTAGTGGGCTAGGGACACCAACTGGTCGGGTCCGGGCTAGTGTTAGATCACTGTGTCAAGTTAACCTGTGTGTGCCTTGTGCTCAGTGTCTAGAACGGTGGTTTAGGGATTCAATCCCGAAGGGCTTGTGTGCTGGTCCGCCTACCTGGCCAATCTCTGATTGGTGTCTAGGATTGGCAATCAGGGACCTAACACTCCCCTTACACCTGCCTGGCTGAGTACAGGGTTACTATAGGCTAGTTTGCCACCCTGATTGAGCATCTAGTTTGGACTCTAGGTCTAGTCAGCTATAGTCGGTCTGATCGAGTCTTGTATGAGCACTAGATCAGGAGTTTCATATCACCCACCTCCTTCACAAATGTCTGAACCCATGAAAAACTTACAAGCCCAAATAAAAGCCCTAGCTGATCAAATGGCCCAGATAACTACCCAGTTAACTCAGTCTGGTACCCAAACCAACAACAGAATTGACCATCTTGCCAAAAGGTGTGACCAGTTAGGAGGCCGTGTAGGGACCATAGCAAGAATCCATGGGTCACAATCTGAGTCAGATCCTGAGTCCCCTCAACCTAGGAGAACCCCAAACCCTGATCTATACCATGAGGTCGAACCTAGGAGATCCCCTTATTCTGACCCGTACTACAATCCTCAACTTAGGAGGACCCCAAACCCTGATCCATACCGAGAGATTGAACCTAGGAGAGCCCCTCAGCCTGACCCATACAATAATACTGAACCTAGAAGAACCCCTTACCATGACCCTTATTATGATACTGAACCTAGAAGAACCCCTTACCGTGACCATTATTATGATACTGAACCCAGGAGAACCCAATACTCTGACCCATATAGGGAGTCCAATCCTAGGAGAACCCAATACTCATACCCATATAGGGAGCCCAACCCTAGGAGAACCCAATATTCTGACCCATATAGGGAGTCCAACCCTAGGAGAACCCAATATCCTGACCCATATAGGAAGCCCAACCTTAGGAGGACCCCATACCATGATCCATCCTTAGAACCTGATCATAGAGCTGACCCAAAATCCTATGACCCCAGATCTTATGATCCCGTGACCCATAGATCTGCTCCCTTATCCTATGAGTCTAGGGAGCCCATAATCCCTAGATATCAATCTAGTACTAGTCAGGTTTTCCATAGTCAACTTGAATCCCATAGGATTAGCACCGCTAAATATGAGCCCAGTAGTGAGCCACTACCCCTTAGACAACCTGAACCTACTAGGATTAGTGTCCATAATCAGAAACCAGGACCTAGCCAATTTTTCCCTAGCCGACCTTCTCCAACCATTCCTGAGATTGACAAGGCTTACATTAACGCGGAAGTGTATGAAGCTGATGCGAGCCTAGTGGATGAGTATGAAGGAGAAGAGGAGACACCTTTAGATGACCTAGAATTAGCTGACCTAATAGATACCCAGGTAGAAGCCAACCTAGAGGTAGTTGACCTTGACCACATCCAACCTAAAGCTATAGTGGAAGAACAAATAGAGGAAGAGAACCTAGGTACTGCTACTAGAGCCTTACCTAAGGAAACCGAAGAGGAGAGCCAAATTATAGAGTCTAGTCCTAAAATACAAGAACCAGAAGAATTTATTAAGGACCTGATCTCTTTGAATCAGTACCCTCAGGATGAGCCTCCTCCTATAGTTCCCATTAGGGACCTCTTCCCTGAGATTAGTAACCCATCATTCCATTATGCAAACCCCATAGATATACTGCAACCTCGAAAGGTTAGCCTCATTAGTCTAGGATTAGTCCCTGACATGCCTTCTTATATCGAACTTTATCCAACTAACCTTGAACCTTTTTTCCTACCCTACCAAACTAATTCTGAACCCACTTCCTATTTTCTGCCCTTTCCTGACACCTCCAGCATTTCTAGGATTATTAGATTGCATTTAACTGAGATTAGCATACTGCATGCATTCATCACACATGTTAGGTTTGCATCTTACTTCTGGCATACTCTTTGGAATTTGTTAGGAGTTCACTGTAAATTTTCATGTGCATGTCAAGATAGGATCAAACCTAGAGAACCTATAATCTATTAGGTTTAGATCCAAAGAGTTCAATAAAATTTTCTTCGATAGGAATGCATAGTCGAGTCTTTAGGTGTCAGTATGAGTCCTTTGCATCATCTTGTTAGGAGTCTGCATGTGCCCAGCATGTTCACCACCTACACTAATTTTGAAACAACTGGCTAATTCCCTAAGATGGATTAAAGAATTTGATGTAGTGGATTCTATCTTGGTTAGGCTTAGGCCTAAAAGAAGCTTCATGCTCGTAGAGCCGGATCTTTTAAAGTTATAGAGAAGGTTGGATCAAATGCCTAGGTGTTAGAATTGCCTTCGGATTTGGGCATTAGTTCTACCTTCAATATTACAGACCTGGTTGAGTATAGGGAACCGGCAGCGATACCTAGTGAGGCCTTTGGACCTATTCCTTTTCATTGTGAGTGACCCTAACCTAGAGTGTCCACAAACAAATTTGGCCTGAGAGAGGAGAACGGATCGAGCGTATCCTGGACGATCAAGCCATCACGACCCAGGGCCATGTCTATCAACGCTTCCTGGTCCGATGGCAAGGCCGGCTAGAGTCGGACGATTCGTGGATTTCTTGAGAGGACTTGCAATGCCTCAACCCAGACCTTCTCGAGAGATATATGAGCCAGTCTAACCTTCACTCGACAGGGTCGAGTTCCTCCCACCCCGGGGAATTGGTGGGGACACCGGAGGCACCAGAATAAGACAGAGGCTTTTTCAACCCTCTGTAAATTGATTAATAATTTATGAGTCCATCTGTAATAAGGGCTTAGCTCATCTGAGTCCATTTTAGTTGTTATTTGAGTATTTTTTGTTATTTCAGTTCTGTACTAGTCAGCTCATGTTGAGCTAGTTCAGTCCAATGCTAGTCAGCTCATGTTGAGCTAATTTTATTTTTTTGAGTCCTGTCCAAGCATACTGAAGACTCAAGACTATATCATACAAGTGAAGACCAAGTCCAACTAGATTGAAGACATGGAAGTATAGCACAAGTCCAACCCAGCTTGAAGATTTGAAGACCCCAGGAGGAAAATTCAGAAAACCCTGATTTCTTGCAGATGCTCTCCAGATGCCCAGATTCCCTTCCAGATGCCAAAGTTTATTCATAGATAATGGCATCCATGATTCCAGAGGTCCATCTGCATCCTAGCCCAAAGAAATCAAGCCCAGGTGCCAAGCCCAAGCCCCTAAGAAGCAAGATACCAGGGAATATTCCTGCTATCTGGCTACCAGGCCACCCCAGCTTCCAGAGGCCCAAACCCATGCACCCGAGCCCCTTTGGGCCGGCCTTTTGCTGCTCCTAGAAGCCCAACACGCCCCCCTAGGCGTCCTTGGAGTCTTGACCAAGTCAAGAAAATTTTTAGGGATTTTTCTACCTAATATTTCCTTATTTTCTAGCTAGGGTTTGAGAGGGAAAATGATTCTTATGTAAAGACTTATGTACCCTTACTTGGAGCCCAAGGTTAAGGGTCTATTTAAGGGACCCTAGCCTCTTGTATGAGGAATTTTTTGATGAATGAAAACCTTGAGTTCTTCTATTGAGTGGTGTGATACCCTGCTGTGTGCATAAAGGGGTTTGTGAGAGTTCTTCTTCCCGGTGATTGCAATCATCTTCCTGCTGCCAACAAACCCTCCAGATCCCTGGACGCCCACTCCAAAAGAAGCCTTCCCTTGCTATTTTTACTTTGTTTTCTTGTTCCTTTGTGAGCTTTCTAACCCCTGACAGGTCGTTTGCAGGTCCCTGAGTTCCTACGAATCCAACGACTCCAGCCAAGCCTCAATCGGATCACCGAGCAGAAAGCCGGGTATCCGCGGGTCTTTGGCTCGGTTTTCCAGGCCGCATCCGTCGAGGAACGAGAGACCCCTTCGCTGCGATCTTCACAGACATTGTCAGGTACACCCCTCTACCTCCAGTAGTTTTATTGTAGGAGAACTTGCCCTAACCGAGGCTTCTCAGCCCCGGCGGTCCTTCTTTGCTACTTTTCTTGGTCCTAATCTGCATGCTGATCTTCAAAAATTCATACAAAATTCCCTACAAATAATTTTGACCTGAAATTTGGGAATTAATCACCTAACTCAACATGTAAAACATACAAAAAAAATTGCATGCATATTAGTTCCGCATCAACTTTAGCTAGCTATCCTCACTTACCTCCGGAGGTCCCCTTTTATCGGTATTTATAGGTGTGGACCTTAATAGAATTTGGTTAAAAAGGTCTCTGACAGTTAGTTCTGTTAGAAACTAACCCGTGCCTGTTATAATAGTAGTTGGTTATTCTGGTAGAACACCTACTTCTTTTCTTGTCATCTTTATTTCTCTTCCAGTGGGTCGACCATTATATGCTGGTCGGCTTTTATATGCTGATCGACTTTTATATACTGGTTGATTTTTATGGATTGGTCGGCCTTTATAAGCTAGTCAATTATTTACTATTTTATTAGCTTTTGGGCTTGATATAGCCTTTTATTTCTTCCTTGAGCCTAATCCAACCTTTTATGAATCGGGCCATTTAGCTGGTCCCAACATTTGCCCCCTAACTCCCAAGTCAAGGAACTTTTATTACCTTGAATGATGGGAGTTAATGAGAAATGATAAGTTTTTTTTTAAGCGAGAGAGGATATCTCCTAATGATGGCGTACCTCGGTTTTAATCGACAGTATTAAGGCATCGGCCTTCGAGCGTAATGCCCCTGCCAGGTGTCAGGCTATCATTGGTGAGGAAGTTATTATTCAAATCCCAGGATCGAGCCGGTGTTTTCACTGCTAGCCTTTGGTAAGAGATCCAGGCCCGAGATAAGATCGGGACTGTTGAGGGTGTATGAACTCTTGATTAGAGCCGTATCATCTTCTGTTCGTTGGGCTCTCACGGATCGACACCGACATTTGGTTTTTCTTCCATCGCATTGGCTTCTTCCCGTCAAGCCGTATCTATCTGTTAGGATTTGGACACGTGGCATAATCGAGAGCAGTTTTCATGGCTCGAGGAAAAAATCAAAGCCATCGGTAGCTTCTATATAAACAACATTCATCCCTTAAGGCCGAATCTTTCTCCTTCATTTTGATTTCCAACCGTTAGGGGGGGGGGGGGGGGGGAGTTTCTTCGTCTCCACTCCAGGTTAGGTTTTTTCCTTTCCCCTTATAGTAATGGCTAGTAGGTCTTTAAATGTCCTTGCCACTTGCAGGTCTTCATCGGTAGGGGCGACGGTGAGCCCTCCGGTGATCATGCTCTCGGTAAAATGAGGGGTCCTCAGTATAAGGGAGAACCGGGTCCAGAGTCTATTAGAAGCAATATGACCGATTTTAGGTTAGCCTCTCTGCATAAATACTACAAACTTTCACAGGATTCACCTATCTTCATCCCCCACTTCGGTCAAAGAGTAAACAAACCTCCTCCTGGAACTATTGTTGTATACGAAGAACAGCTAAAGGCTGGTCTTCATTTTCCTCTCCATCCCTTTTTTGTTCGATTCTTTAACCTTTACCATATAATTCCGATACAGTTGACTCCGAATAGTATTCGGATAATATGTGCCTTTTTTGCTCTCCATCACAACCTTAGTTTAGCACCTAGGACTTCTTTGTTTAGTTATTTTTTATGTTGAAGAAGGATTTTCATGGCCAATGGTGGTGGGTCATCGGCCCCTATCTTGGTCGGAAATTTATTAAGGGGCTTCTGTCGGCCATTCATGGATGGAAGCCCAGGTTCTTTTCTCTTCTGTTTGATCGACCTTGGGGTTTCAATATTGAGTGGAGAGAGCCCCGTCTGACCCTTAATGTTGGGAAGAAGGTCATATCGGCCGACAAGGAGGACTTTGAGAAACTCTCTGAAGTCGAGGTTCCTTCGATGAGGGAACTGTCGAGTAAGGTGGGTCTCTTCTGTTGGTAAGCGAGACCTCGCTCTACCCTGCAGAATGCCCGAGATCAACTTGATGCTACCATGGCCATAAAAGGAACCATCACCAGGAAAGGATTGGGGCACACCATCCTCTCCCGTTGCAAAGGTGTGCCCCCATGGGGCTGCAAACGATAGAGAGAACCAGAGAGAGGGAGAAGAAGAAGAACACCAAATTGGAGGAGAAAAGGGATCTCTTCTATTCTCAAAACCTCTTTGCCTCACACTCTCATACAAGATAGAAGATACATATATATATATATATATATATATATATATATATATATATATATATATATATATATATATATATATATCCTAGGCCACAACTGACCTAGCCCTCAAAACACTCCTCCCCAGGCTAACTCATGAAGTATGAAACTCATCAGATGAGTCAACTCGACCAGACCATGAGCCGACTCGACCAGAACTCCATCCTGCTGTCGACCTGCAAGAGTCGGCTCCTACAATGACCGAGCCGACTCCTGCAGATCCCAAACTGACTCCAACCTCAAGACCCCAAACCCAGATCTCGAGCCCGTGGAATACCGAACTTTACCCTAGGACCAAACCCATCCTAGACACCCATGAACACATCATGAGATCCCTGGAACACCTTCAGGAACTGCTTGGCACACCTCCGAGCATCCAGGGATCGCCTCTAGCATCCCTGCCATGGTCTTCCAAGTCTCTCCACAGCTTGGGAGCACCACGCAAATCTCAATAATCTCCATCTTGGTGCCTCCAAGCTTTGGCAAACCTGGCAATGTCCTCAACGCACACCCTGCTCTAATCACATGTCCTGACAGTACCGTCCGAATATCCTCATCTCTGTCAACACTCTTCAACTGTTGATATCACCTGGAGACCACTGGGATGACCGCCTTAACAACTGAAGAGCCTCGCTTGTATCCTGGCACCATCGATTGTTGCATTCCTTCTATCTAGCAGCTACATCAGCCTATTCTTGAACTTTCCTAGAGAGAACCCAACGAACTTGACCTGGCACTCACTGTAACTAGAGCTCTACCTGACATAATCTTCTCAGAGCCATACCAATCTCCGTACACTCTGCTCTACCTGGCTAAGTGCACCCATGGCACTCGTGCTAGGATATGATCCTCCATGCATCTCCCGCTTTGAACTCATGTCAAAACCTGCTCCACCCATGAAGCCACCTGTCACCGGTGCTCCACCTGAGATTGAAATCCTCCTAATGCCACAGAAAGAAATCCTGAGGCCAGCAACTCAACGCTGCCCTACTGAGATTGCACCTGAATCTTGTATCTAGTCACTACCTCGTCGGACCCTCCACACATCGCGAACCTCTTCGAGACCGTTTCGGATACTCTGTAAACCCGCAAGAACCTCCAAAATCCAAGAGATCATCCCAACTTCTCAGATCCAGCAAATGAACCCAGCAACCATCTTCACCTGGCACTGCATCATATCCCAGCCTGTCTCTAGGCTGCATAATAACCCTGGCACTCCCTGAGACCTGACCCCAATCTCCTTGAGCTACCAGCCCCATCAACTCTAGTCTCTGTCCATAGGCCAATGCTGCCATACCAAGACACTCCAAACTGTTCGACACCCCTGGCACTCCCTGAGATTGTCTCCTGACTCCTTGAGCTGCCCCTGGTACCGTCTCTGTTGATGTACTCCGGGTCTCCTAAGACCTCCCTATTACTTCCTGAGACCTGTCTCTGGTCTCCTTAAGCTGCCAGCCTCCATCAACCTCCGCTGATGTACCTTCCTGGTGCTCCCTGAGACCTGTCCCGTCTCCCTGAGCTGCGAGCCTCCATCAACCTCTGCTAATGTACTCGGTCTCCCTGAGCTCCAGCCTTTATCAATCTCTACTAATATACCTCCTGGTGCTCCCTGAGACCTGTCCCCGGTCTCCCTGAGCTGCCAGCCTCCATCAACCTCTGCTAATGTACCTCGATCTCCCTAAGCTAATAAACTCTCAAGACCCATCTCCATCCACGCGGGATACCACACTCACGTACAGCTCCATCATGATCAAGGTAGCTAGAGTACTATCGATCACTCTCCTCTACAGTGACCAAGAACCTGGTCCACTACCGATGGAGCTACCACTCATGCTCTGAAAGATCTCAGGTATATATCGCTCCACCTGTGCTAAACCGTAAATCACCCGACCTGCCATCATTCCATAGCACAGGACCCGCAGCTCTGCACCACCGTCGCTAGCTTCTGCACCACCGTCGCTAGCTCCTGCACCATTAGACCCATCATCCTCGGTCAGATCTGCTCCACCAACAGACCTCCACACTGCTCCTGAAACCATGAATCTCTATTCTCCAGGGAGAGCCGAAGATGGAACCATCCTGCACATGCTGCCTGCACACACAATCGCTACACCATGATCTCCATATCACCTATGATCTGACTCCATCACTAGATCTAACCTAGCTCAACATGAAAAGCTTGAAAAATGGAATCCAATGGCACAGACGAGGCTCAAATCGGAGTTCGATTGAGCCCGGAATCACCAAAAAACCAGTCAGCACATATTTCAGAGCAGAGCTATTTGAATGTACGGTCTAGCATGAACCAATCCACATCCTTTCCCGGTCACCGCCATCGCCTCCAGCCATAGTCCCTTGCCTTTGGTGACTGTCTCGCATCTTCGACAACCACCCATGCGGCCGTGCCATGCCCGATCGGCCTCGATCGAATCCATCGAGCCTTGATGTGCCCAGCACCGATGACACCATGCCCTGCACCATGCCCATGATCGACGACTTGCCCTGCGCCATGCCTACGATCAGCGAGCCTGCTACGACGCCCCGTGCTGTGCCCGCGCGCTACTTTACACGATGCTCCGTGCATCGCCCAGATCCACGCGGCAACCAACGCCCACGTCTTCTCGCCTGAGCCGACTCCATCATCCTGCACCGCTTCCTGCGTTCTCTGCCCGAGCCGGCTCTGCAACGCCCGAGCCAACTCTAAGATGCCCCGTGATCGGTGTTCACGTCTTCTTCTTGGCAACCACACCACAGATCATGCCCTCATGGATTGGCACTCTCTCCGCCACCGTGGCCATCGCATACCGGCACAAGGAAGGACTACCCCCCCTTCGATCCATGCCAACGCGATCTAAATTTTCATCCATCATCGCCGAGCCATCCAGAC
The DNA here is from genome assembly GCA_021397845.1 of Areca catechu. Lineage (NCBI taxonomy): Eukaryota > Viridiplantae > Streptophyta > Magnoliopsida > Arecales > Arecaceae > Areca > Areca catechu. Next base: position 126,831,099 of record CM038038.1, on the reverse strand, counting down.
ATGCTGAAATCATCTCTGTCTCCATCGAAGATCCACAGATCCAGACTCCGTTGGCCCTCCAGGCCGACGATCCTCCCACCACGATCACGGCTTTCAGATCCATCAATTTGAACTCCAGCCATGCCATCATTATCTAGATCACGTCCGTTGCCACCAGGCCATCCGCCAGATCTCCTCTTCCGTCTCTAGCACAATCCAAAATTCTCTCCCAAGGAGGGCAGCATGCCCTCACCTCCGATCTCACCCCCGGCGAGATCTCCGACAGATCCACGCTTCCGATATGCTCACCTCTGATCTCACTCCCGCGAGATCTCTGGCAGATCCATGCTTTCGATCTACATCACTGCAGCCTCCTGTAGATCTCACAACCAGAGATCTACTTCTTCTTCCCTTCTTCCTTCACGCCACCGCATCAAGGAGCTTTGATACCAAATTGTTGGTGAGCGAGACCTCACTCTATTTTACGAAATGCTCGGGATCAACTTGATGCTGCCATGACCATGAAAGGAACCATCACCAGGAAAGGATTGGGTACACCATCCACTCTTGTTGTGGAGGTGTGCCCCCATGGGGCTGCAAACAATAGAGAGAACCAGAGAGAGGGAGAAGAAGAAGAACACCAAATTGGAGGAGAAAAGGGATCTCTTCTATTCTCAAAACCTCTCTGCCTCACACTCTTGTAGAAGATAGAAGATACATATATATACCCTAGGCCACAGCCGACCTAGCCCTCAAAACACTCCTCCCCAGGCCAACTCATGAAGTCTAAAACCCATCAGATGAGTCGACTCGACCAGACCACGAGCCGACTCAACCAAAACTCCATCCTGCTGTCGACTTGTAGGAGTCGGCTCCTACAGTGACCAAGCCAACTCGATCCATCCGAGCCAACTCCTGCAGATCCCAAACAGACTCCAACCTCAAGACCCCAAACCCGGATCTCGAGCCCGTGGAATACCGAACTTTACCCTAGGACCAAACCCGTCCTAAACACCCATGAACACATCATGAGCCCTCTTAGAACACCTCCAGGAACTGCTTGGCATGCCTCCAAGCATCCAGGGATTGTCTCCAGCATCCCTTCCATGGTCTTCCAAGTCTTTCCAAAGCTTGGGAGCACCATGCAAATCTCAACATCTTCTTCACCGAAATTAGTACCTCTCCCTCTTTAGGTATGTCTCGTTGATCTTATCATTAACTTTCTTTGGGAGCACCACGCAAATCTCAACATCTTCCTCACCGAAATTAGTACCTCTCCCTCTTTAGGAATGTCTCGTCGATCTTATCATTAACTTTCTTTTTTCTTTCTTTTCTTCAACTAACAGTTTTTTATATCTTTCTTTCTTGCAGACGACAAGATGAAGCCTGACGCTTGCAAGCTTTGACAAGCCATCAAGAAGAGGTCAGCAACAGAATCTTCTAATAGACAGGAGGGCAGGAAGAGAGCCCACTCGTCTGCTTCCCCTTCCACTACTCCAGAAGTCCCAATTGGGAGGAATACCCCCAATTAGTGTGATCGACCTCAGATAAAGATGACATCCCCTTGACGGAGCTTCGTCTGAGGAGAGCTTCAGTTGATCAGCCGCCGGAGCAACCGGTTGCGCATCCAGAGCAGCCAACGATGCCATCAATGGCTGAACTGTCTACTGGGCCTAGCCGCAAGGACAAAGGCAAGGCCTCAGTTATCGAGATGATGTCCAAGCCACGAGTAGAGTTGAAAGAAGAGCTCGTGGACTTCAACATTTATGTCAACGACACCGGGCTTGACAACCCAAGGTTGGCCAAGACCATGATGAAGGCCACCATCCTCCCGAAGGACTGGGAGGTGACCAAGAGTCGTTGGCTGGAGGACATCTTCACCTCCATTTATCCAAACACACTACAGGTATAAGAATTTTATTTTCATGTTTTTCTTTATGGATGATGACCTCGTTACTAATTTCAGTGATTTTTTTTATGGTAGTTCATCTAGGAGATCTCTCTTATAAAAGAGAGCATTCGTGGGTTCGCCGACCTCAGCAAGGGTTTTCGTGATTAGCTGGATGCAACGATAACAGAAAAAAAAATGGCCGAAGAGCTCAAAGCGGCCATGGAGCAAAAATAAAATCAAAGTGCCACTGCCAACCTTTCATTAGAGAAGGAGTTGAAGGTGGCCCAGGCAAAGATAGTTGAGCTTGAGGCTAAGTTGAAGAAAAGAAAGAAGCTACACTTGGCAAAAATATTAATAAAAAAAAGCCTCCAGAAGTCCGACGAAGCCTTGGCCCAAAAGGTCGAAGTGGAAAAGAAAGCCAATGCACTTGAGCAGAGGGCAGAGTTAGCGGAACGAAGGGCAAAACTAGCTGATCAAAAAGCCATTCAAGCCATCAAAGAGTATAAAAAGTCTACGGCCTTCGACAATGAGATAAATGAAACCGATGTAGAGAGTTATAACATCAGCTTTGGGGATTGCCTGATAAGGTGAAGAAGTTATATGCAGATCTGGATATCTCCAAGATTACTGTAGACGATACCCGACGAGGAGGAGATGGATAAATAGATTGAGGATGCTCTTGCTTCCATCGTGGATGACTCCAGCAATCCCGTCTCGGAGGTAGCTGATCCCATCCCGGCCTTCGAAGTGGCTGATGAAGATCAGCCTTGATGTACTTTTTATTTTTTATGTAAATCAACTCTTTTACATATGAATGAAATTACCTTTTCTTTTCACAATTGTGTTCTTGAATGTGTATGTTTCAAAAAACTTTTAAGTATGGACTTGTCGGCTTTTTCCATGCCTTGTACTAGTTTTAGGATAGCTTTCGCTAAGTGTTGTACCATCGGAATAATGGTTCTGTGGTACAAAAATTATTTTAGGGGGCGTCAATATTCTTTTTGTGAAACATTATGGCCTAGCTATTCTGGCTAACTCTTTTGAGATATACCGATGAGGTGGTGGACTAGACCAGTTCCTTTCATCAAATATGAGTCGGTGGATTAAACCAACTTTTTAGTTGTCAGATACATCGATTGAGTCGATGGGTTAGGCCAGCTCTCCATTTGTCAGATTGATCATGACAGGAAATATAAAGAGAAAGAAGAGAGCTCTTTATTAATAGTACTTGCATAGATTCTCTACATTCTTGGATTGGGCCATCCGGTAGCCGTCTAGGCTTTCTATCTGGTATGTACTGGGTCGTATCACTTCAGTGATCTGGTAAGGGCCTTTCCAATTAGGGACAAGTTTGCCTTGTTTTGTAGGTTGAGATACCTCCGCTTTCCGTAGTACAAGGTCTCCAGGTCGGAAAGTTCTAGCTTTCATCTTGGCATTGAAATATCGGGTAACTTTTTGTTGACATACAGTCATATTTAGTTGTACCTGAAGCCTTGTGCCCTCCAGTAAGTCCAAGTCGGCTCTTCTTTATTCAGAATTATCCAGCTCCTTGAAGTTGTCAGTCCTCTTGGATCGGAGGAGGATTTCCACTGGTATTATTGCTTCTTTTCCCTGAGTCAAGTTGAATGGTGACTCTCCAGTTGTAGATCGGGGAGTAGTTTGATACGTCCAGAGGATTGAATTCAATTTTTCAGCCCAAAGTCCTTTTACTTCGTTCAGTTGAGTCTTCAGTCCATAAAGGATCATCCGATTGGTCACCTCAGCTTCACTGTTGGCTTGAAGATATCCGACAAAAGTTAATTTATGAAGAATGTGGTATTGAATACAGAAGTCTTTGAATTTTTGATTATCAGATTACCTTTCGTTGTCGGTGATGATAGCATAAGGAATTCCGAATTTGTAGATTACAAAGTTTTTGACGAAGCTTTCAACTTTTTTTTGGTAATTTGAGCTAAAGGTTTAGCTTCCACCCATTTAGTGAAGTAGTCAATAGCCACAATCATGAACTTTCGTTGTTCAGAGGTTAGGAGAAAAGGACCAAGAATATCCATTTTTTATTGAGCGAACGGCCAAGGGGTGACTGGTGTACGTCACTACGCACCGATTTAAATACCTTAAATCCACTACTCTTAAGTAGAATAATGGGAGTAAGGGTCGAATCCATAGGGACTTTGGGTTATTCTGAAAAAGAACTTTTCAACACCAATGCTAATATTTACTAATAACAAAAAAGTATAAATCAACTAACTGACTAAGACAGATAATGAAAAAGTATAAATGCAATAGATAAGAATCTTGGCATTCCAACTGGTTACTTGCTAGGTGGGCTGACACTCCACTTCTATGTAAATGATCTGTATGTTTCGATTTAGATATAATCTATTCTTGGCGACCATGACCCGTACCTGTTCGATCATGGCCCGTTCCCCTGAAATATAGATTAGTCAGAAATTGGATACATACAAATTATAAAAATCTTTTTAGAGATAATTTATTCCAAGAGCACACCTATTGATTACAACTTGTCCCAAGAAAATAAACTATGCCTAATAAATTAAATAAAGACTCGTAAAAATATTGAAAAGAGCCTCTTTTTATTTCATAGAAAGTAAGTACAAAAGATTAGAAAATAAAACTAAACCCCTCCGTGCCGAGCACTACAGTAGAATCCCAAGAAGTATGATTAGCCTTCCATCCTGAACATCAGCTTCGCAGATGATGAATACGGGAATTGGATTGGATAAGTGGATGGGAGTGGGATGGAATACGAGGAGAGGTGGAGTGGAGCGGAGAGTGGAGTTGAAATTATGTGTAATGGGACGGAGCGGAATGGGGTGTAGAATGGAAGTCAGAATAATCCCCGAAGCGGAGAATGGTCGAGGGCTTTAAGAAATCACCGTGTTGGGCGGTGATTTCTTATCTTAATCTGCCCAACAATCTCGATTCTATGCCTCTATCCTCACACTTGCTTACGTGATCCCAGCAAGCTTCCTCCGTGTCCGCCAACCAACCCCGCATTTCTATCTTCTCATTCCTATGCTTCCGACGTTCCTCTTTTTCGGACATCCCAGTCCGAGTCCGACAAGTATCTGGATCACAAACCAGCGAGGGACGGCACCAGGGGGCAGATGGCTGACTGGCTTTGGGCGACTGAAGAACTGAACAGAAGAAAGCAGTGGAAAGCTTCTCGACATCGGGAGGAGCAGTGATGACTCCGGTCGGCGGCTTTGAAGATGGTAGTGACAGTCAACACGATGATTTGGTGAAGGAAGGCCGGCGGTGGAGCAGGCGGCAACATAGTTTTTTCGATCATGGAAGGCTCTCGGTGGTGAGAGAGAGTATACCAGCATCTTCTCCGGTCGACGATGGGTAGAATGGGTAGTCTGGTGGCTTTGGTTGATGGCGAAATAGTAAAGATGAGACGAAGAAGATGAAGAAGGACAGTAGCCCTTTTCCATCCATTTTTCGATCGAAGGAAGCCTCTCCGGCTGATGGTGAAGGTGTTGGGAGCTCGGGTGGCGGCGGGGGCGTCTCTCTGATAATTTTCGGTGCAATCTGAGCATTATGGTCCACGGTCCTACTCCGTGGACCACTGGCCATGGCAGCCATGTACCTTTTGTCGTGCGATGGACCATTCAGCCAGTCCATAGTGGACCAACTATAAGCTTTTAAATGCTGTTCCAAAAAAACGTGCTGTTGCCACCTAGATCACCGTGGCCTGCAGCTCTTACGTGGCCTGGGTGAGTGGACTACCCACCAGCATCACCGGGCTCGTTGGTCGGAGATGATCAAGGAGAACATACCCTCTGCCACGGGGCTCGGTTGAGTCGCTGTGCTCGAAGAGATCGTTGTAGGGATGAAGGGGACTTGGTACTGTGGTGGTCCTCTTGAGAGCCTCTCCGGTGGGGAGAAATCTTCTCTATATCGTCCCTTCGTTGGGCGGACCTGAAAGACAGGGAAGACCTGGGCTGGGGATTCTAGCAAAGACACTCCGACGATCAAGTCAGTGGGACGATCGAAGGAAATAAAAGACCTCTGAGGCAGAGAGCTTGGGGGACTCTCTGCTTCCAGAGGGTGATAAAAATGGAATATAATATAAAGATCAAGAGAGTGTGTTGTCTCCTACCTCGCCTTACCTCTTCATGCCAGTCTTTATGTAGACGAATGGCTCCTGCTGTTCCGGGGAGGCATGCTGGTCTTGACGTAGACCTGTGAGGCTAGGATAGCCTGTGAGGCCATGATGGGCTGGTGAACCTCCTCCTCTAGGTGGTTCAGGGAGTTGGTGCAGGGGTACAGTGCCTTGGACAGGGTACTATTTCTTGGTTAGCATAAATAGCGGCTTGGGAAGCTTGAATGCGAACCTTCTTTGTAGGCGACCTGTCAGGCGGCGTGCCATAAGACCCACGTAGATGGGGCTCTTTGGAAGGCATGCAGGGCCCACGTGGGTGGGACAAAACTGTGTGACGCTCCCGGTGGTTGAGCTAAGTTGAGATGCAGAAGTGCCTGACTAGATAAGGCGTTGTTCTTACATGTTATGTGGGATGCGCAGACCATGAGAAGGCCCGTAAGGGCTTCCCATGCACGTTGATCGAGGCAAGGTGCGGGGCTCCATGCATGTGGGTGTGAACCCATGCGTGCACGAGTGTGGAGCTGGTGCATGACCGCGGAGGCACGCCACTCCCCAACACCAAAGGCGGGATTGGGCGCTGCCGAGGTGCCGACCTGGTGCCTGAGCTGGGCGCTGCCGAGGTGCCGGCCCGGTGGCTGAGCTGGGTGCGACCGAGGTGCCGGCCTGGTGGCTAAGCTAGGCGCTGCCGAGGTGCCGGCCTGGTCGGTGGCGAACATGGAGCCAGAGCCATGCGGAGCGGAGCCAGAGAAGCCAGACTGAGGTGCGGGCGAGGTCGCACCAGACCGGAGTCGGAGCGGGGCCCTGCTGCCCCCCTCATCGGGCGGAGCCGGAGGAGCAAGGCCGAGGGCATGAGAGCGTGCCATGCTTCTGCGGGTGTGGCCGGACTGGGTGGAGCAGGGCAAAGCTAGACGCGGGAGCGGGCAACGGCCTCCCGCGGGCGGACGGGGCACCGAAGCGGCAGAGACGAGGTGGGCTGCACGCCGGATCAGAGGTGGCCTCCCGTGGGCGAACTGGGCGCCGGAGCAGGCGGAGGCCTCCCGCAGGCCTCCCACGGGCGGATGGGGCGCCGGAGAGGGCAGAGCCGAAGTGGACTGGCGCCGGAGCGATGGAGCCGAGGTGGGCTGGTGCCGGAGTGGCGGAGTCGAGATGGGCTGGACGCCGGAGCAGAGGTGGCCTCCCGCGAGTGAACTGGGTGCCGGAGCGGGCAGAGACCTCCCACGGGCCTCCCACGGGCAGACGGGGTGCTGAATAGGGCGGAGCCGAAGTGGGCCGGTGCCGGAGCAGTGGAGCCGAGGTGCGCGGGCTTGCCGACGTGGGGTCGTGCCGGACTAGACAGAGGCGAGGCGCCCAGGGATGCCGCAGTCGTGAGCCTGGCACGGGCCTGCCCTGGTACAGACGTGTGCACGATCATGACTTCTGGCAGATAAATCTGGGTGCGCGCATCTCCGTGCACACGGTCCGAGGTATGGGTGTACCGCGGACGAGGCATCGAGCTAGGCGCTGCAGGAGTCGGCCTAGGGCTGACATGGGACTGACCTGGGCACGAACTGGTCGATCTCCTCAAGCGGTCCCACAGTCTTGGCCGCGTCAGTCGCCAAGGAGGATGTTGTGTCAGGGCCGAATTGATTTTATTCATATTCTAACACGTTCTGCTTTGAAAACTGTGCTAAATTCCTTCTAAAATTGATTGTGGGCTCATATGAACTCCGATTTGGATCCGGTTTGCACCGTTGGATTCCATAATTCAAGCTCTACACATTGATGACCTGATTTCCTATCAAAAAATATATAAAAGTATCAATTCTAAGGATAATTAATTATTAATTTAATACTCTTATATATATAATATAATTATTATTGCCACCAGGATCGTCGTGGCCCATAGCTGCTGTCGGCGTCGGATCACAATCGTCCCTTGTCTCCGTGGTGATGCCTTACCCGTCGGGACCTGCAAAATAGGGGTTAGTGACCCGGGCCGGGGATTTCGGTGGGGGCACTCCGACGCTCAAGTTAGTGACGATCCAAGGGAACAGATCCTCCTAGTTGAGCCCCTCGTGATGGACTCCACATTAGGAGGAGTGAAAATGAATTGAGTAGAGTAAGGATGGGGATGCCAATGTGCCGAGAAAGGTGACGGCCGAGGTGGATAGGTCCTCCTGTGTGGCTCACTTCTCCTTTCTCCCTCTTGGATTTTTGATAGGTTGTGTTCGTTGTTGTTGTTACCTCCCTCTTTCTCGAGCCAGTCGAAGGTTCCTTTAAGTATGGATGATCGTCGAATGCCTACCTCGGGATCTTTCCATTGCTGTCAGGCGCGTGCGGCGGCGTTCCATGCTGCGGACGGGACATCTCCTTTGATCCGTACCATCAAGGGTGTGCGGCGGCATTCCGTGCCATGGACGGAACATCTTTCTCAGTTGGTGATGAGGAGATTGCTGTGCGTTCTAACATTTCTTCCGGTTGCTCCATTCCGGGAAGCCTGGCAGCGTCTTAATTAGGGGGAACTTCTCCTTCTCCTGTCGTATGTAGCGTCCACAGGCAGTTATTATGATTTGATGGATGCTTCTTCATGGCCCCCTTGGGTGGCCCGCCGGTAATTTGGGGAGGTGGCTCCGCTCCTTTGGTGACCGGCAGCGTCGTCCGAGGTGGTTGCCGAACTAGGGAGCTGGGACTCAACTCCGACTCGGGGGGCTCGACCTCGGAGGGGGCTTGACCTGGCGGAGGAGGGCTAGGCTCGACTCCGGTCCAGGGGGCTCGACCTCGGAGGGTCTCGACCAAGTGGAGGAGGGCTCGACTCCTGCTCAGAGAGCTCAACCTCGAAGGGGGCTCAGCCTAGCGGAGGAGGGTTGAGCTCAACTCCGGTCCAGGGGGCTTGACCTCGGAGGGGCCCGATCTGTCTAGGAGGAGGACTTGTTCATGACCCCTGCTCAGAGGGCTCAACCTCGAGGGGCTCGCTCTGGGGAAGGAGGTCGCTCGGCTCTGACCTAGGCGACCCGAGATCGCGGGTGCTGACCTGGCGGAGGACGGAGCTCGACTCCGGTGGATCGAGGGAGCTCGGCTCGATAGAAGGATCTGAGATGGAGTGTCCATCGTGGCGGCTTTTCTGACACGGCATCCGATAGGGGTCACATGTCAGCCTTCCGCCATATCATTTGGCCCCCACTCCCGAGTCTCGTTGGCGTGAAGTGCTCAGGGTGAAGGGAATAAATACAGTGCTAACATGGAAAGGCAAGAATCCAGCGCAATGATGGCCATGATTGCCGGCGCTTCGGGGAGCAGTTTCTTTGGCCTATCTGAGGGAGCCACGTGGACACGTCCGAGGAGTAGTTATGGCGGGCGCAGAATCCCGGGCGGCCGCAATCGAAGCCAGATGCCAGCCCTGCTGATGGTCGACACGTGGTGCAAATCCTATGGAGGGGAGCCATAACGGTGCAGTCGGATGACCGTCATTTCAAAAGGAAAGGTTACCTTTTTTGAAGCGTACCCTCTTTCAAACTCTACGTGCCTACCTTCATACCGAGACCTTCCCTTCATTCTCCCGGCCGTCTCTACCCCTTCAAGTCCTAAGCAGGTCAGTTTCCTTCCTTGCACTGGTTGGGTAGAGACCTCCTCTTAGGGTTAGGTTCTCCTTCGGATTTTCGTTCATTTCTTCCCTTCGTCTGCTTTTCTCATTTCTGGACCTCCATGTCTCACTTCGGACCGGATTTCCATCCCACCACTAACAAAGGCGAGGCCAGGTCTTCAAGGCCGAGGCCACCCTCTTCTTCTTCCGAGGAGGAGGAGGGTGCGGCGCGCTTCGAAGTCAGCCGAAGGCCCGCGCCTGGGGGAATAGTGATTAGGGAGCCCGTGTCTTATCCCCCACCTCGCCCTCTTCTTCTTCCTTCTGCACCTGCTCCCGAACCGTCTCGGTCAATAGGTCCCTGGGGGATCGCTTCAATGATCATGGTTGTGGACCTTGCGACCATCCGGGATACCTATGGTATCCCGGACGGTGTCCGGCTCTCAGTTCCTCGACCGGGAGAGCGGGTCAACTCCAGTGGCCCGCATCGGATAGCCTTCTACAAGGAAACCTTCTCGGGTGGCCTCCGGTTCCCATTCCACCCTTTCTTCCTCTCTATCTTGAGTCATTACCATCTTGTCCCCCAGCTTGTCTCGAATGCCATCAGGACCATTTTCTCCTTCATCGTCTTGTGTCACTTCCACAGGATAGTTGCCCGTTTTTCCTTGTTCAGGACTTTTTTCACCCTGAAATGTCACCCCACCAAGGAGGGGTGGTGGTCTCTTTCCTCCCGCCCTAGGGGGATAAAGTTTGAACTTCCCTCTTCCATCAAAGGATGGAAGAGTAGGTATTTCTTTGCTTCGGTCGAGGGGGTTGACTGGGTCTAGAGTGACCCGGATCGGTCTCCCAACCGGGATTCCACGGTCAACGCAGCCAATTCGGAGGTGTACGACCAGCTTCATTCTGTCGAGATCCCTTCGCTTGAGGTCCTGCTATCGAAGCAGAATCTCCACGAGGCCGGGGTCGGCCCAACGCAAGAGTTGGGTGAGTTCGGCTCAAAGATCTTTTTATGTTCTTTCTTCTTTTCTTTTTCCCTTTTCTCTTTTTTTTTTAAGCTGACGTCCTTCTCTTTGGTGCAGCCATGAAGTTTTCCTTGGAGGAACTCCTCTCGTTCTCTGAGCAAAGGAACCAAGCGGAGGGTGCCGGCGAGCCAACTCCGAAGAGGGCTTGGATGGATGTCAGCGCAAGCTCGGTACCGGCTGGGCCTGTTCTCGAGCCCAAGAGGAAAAGGGTGGCTGAGTCCACCCCGGAGCTTCCGAGGCGGTGTGATCCGACCGCTACGCTGGAGCCCGAGGTGGTGGTCCAGGCCAAATCTGCCGTTGCTGCTGCAGCGGTGGCGTCCCCTCCTCCGGATATTGTCAAGGTCGAGGAGGACAAGGAGCCGGAGTACACGGGGCCGACTTCAGCGGTTCCCTCTGCAGTGGCGTCGAGCTCCCAGCCCGCATCAATAGCCTCCACCGCCGGCGGGGAAGGCGGTTCCGAGTCTGCAACGGTTAAGAGAGATAAGGATTACCATCGGGTCCCCTTCAGACTGGGGACCAACGTTTCACTCGCTAAGGACCCAGCGCTTGCCGAATAGATGATGGACTTCTCCGTCCAGTCCTGCGACCGGTGGGAGAGGAGCGAGAAGTACCTGACCGACACCATCAATGCGGCCTTCTCCAACCTTTACAATGTAAGTTGTCTTTGGATATACCTTGCTTTCCCTCTCACCTCCTTGCCGTCTAACATCATCCTCAATGCAGCAAGGCACCGAACTCCTGCTGATCCGGGACTATTGTCACAACTGGGTCAGGAGGGATAAAGAGCGCGAGGTGGAGTTCGAGTCTTCGAAGTCCGAACTGAGGCGGAAGAGCAACGAGCTCTGGGAGGCCAACATGATGCTCAAGAACTTCTGGGGTGAAGTTGGCAACGCCGAGCGACACTTGAGGGAGCTCGAGGAAGAGCTCAAGTCGAAGGGTGCCCAGCTGAAGGAGCTCCAGGCCGAGCTGGAGGCGGCGAGAGGGTGGGCCATCTCCTCCGAGAAGAAGGCCACGGTCGCTGACCAGAGGGCTGTCGAGGTAGAGAGGAGGTCCTCTGCAGGTGTCAATTCGGCTGAAGCCATGAAGAAAAAGGCCACTGAGGTCGTCCGCAATGCTGAGGACGCGGACAAGAGGGCGACGGAGGCGATCACGAACTACAAGGCTTCCGAGTAGTTCAAATTAGACTTCAAAGAGGTAGCAATGGACTCCTTCTTCAAGGGGTTCATCTACTGCCGGTCCCAGCGACACGGCATCCTCTCGGATAAACTGATGGCCGCGCTCCAACTCCCGGGGCCCCAGGGCATGGAGACCTCGGCTTCCGCACCGACTTTGGCAGAGGAGCGCCCTGTCACAGTCGAGCCGACTCCTCAGGTAGCGGCGGCGGAACCGGCTCTGCAGGTGGCTGAACCGACACCGCAGGTGGTGGTGGCTGAACCATCTCCGCCAGTGGTAGCGCCGAACCAACCCCACCGGTGGCTGTGGCGAAAGGAGAGGCCCCGGTTTCGAAGGTGGAGGGCAACGGAGCTTCAGTAGCGCGCCGCCCCGGGAAGGCACCGATGGAGTAGAGTAGGATCTTTCTTTCTTCTTTCCTTTTGTTGCGGTCTTTCCTGGGTTGCCCAACATGTCTAGCCCCATGAGTATTGTAACCCCTTTTCTTTAAGCAATGAAAATACATTTTGCCAGAGTGTCTTGCCTCTTTTTCCTTTTTCTTCTTCTTTCTCTTCTCTCTCTCTCTTTTTTTTTGGTACATGTGGTGAGATCAAGAAGAAGACTTTTCCTTCATTTTTGAGTGTGCAAGACTTGGTGGCCAAAGAACTTGGCTCCAGATTTTGGAGGTTTCTTGGAGTTAGGCTCGAAGATATGGTGACCGGAGATCTGAGCGTCATGTATGGATGTTTTGGAGCTAGGCTCGAAGATGAGGTGACCGGAGATCTGAGCTCCGGGTCTGGATGTTTTCGGGCTAGGCTTGAGGACTTGCTGGCCGAAGGGCTGGGCCCTAGTCTAGGGTTGCTTGAGAACTGGGCTCAGGTCTTGGTGTCTTGGAACTAGGCTCGAAGACTTGCTGGCCGGAGAGCTGGGCCTCGATCCAGGATTGCCTGAGAGCTGGGCTCAGGTCTTAGTGTCTCAGAGCTAGGCTCGAAGACTTGCGAGCCGGAGAGCTGGGCCCCGATCCAGGGTTGCCTGAGAGCTGGGCTCAGGTCTTAGTATCTCGAAGCTAGGCTCGAAGACTTGTCATCCAGAGAGCTGGAACCCGGGTCTTAATCTCCTGACAGCTGGGCTCGGAGATGAGGTGCCGGAGATTTGAGCTCCGGGTCTTGGAGACTTCTTGGAGACCGGAGATCTGAGCTCCGGGTCCCGGGGACTTCTTGGAGACCGGAGATCTGAGCTCCGGGTCCCGGAGGCTTCTTGGAGATCGGAGATCTGAGCTCCGGGTCTGGGAGGCTTCTTGGAGACCGGAGATCTGAGCTCTGGGTCTTGGAGGCTTCTTAGAGACTAGAGATCTGAGCTCTGGGTCTTGGTCTCCTGAGAGTTGGGCTCAGGTCTTGGTGTCTTGGAGCTAGGCTCAAAGACTTGTCGTCCGGAGAGCTGGGCCCTGGGTCTTGGTCACCTGAGAGCTAGGCTCAGGTCTTGGTGTCTTGGAGCTAGGCTCGAAGACTTGTCGTCCGGAGAGCTGGGCCCCGGGTCTTGGTTGCTTGAGAGCTAGGCTCAAGTCTTGGTCGCCTGAGAGCTGGGCTCAAGTCTTGGTGTCTTGGAGCTAGGCTCGAATACTTGTCATCCAGAGAGCTGGGCCTCGGGTCTTGGTCGCCTGAGAGCTGGGCTCAGGTCTTGGTCGCCTAAGAGCTGGGCTCAGGTCTTGGTGTCTTGGAGCTAGGCTTGAAGACTTGTCGTCCGGAGAGCTGAGCCCCGGGTCTTGGTCGCCTGAGAGCTGGGCTCAGGTCTTGGTGTCTTGGAGCTAGGCTCGAAGACTTGTCATTCGGAGAGCTGGGCCCCGAGTCTTGGTCGCCTAAGAGCTGGGCTCAGGTCTTGGTGTCTTGGAGCTAGGCTCAAAGACTTGTCATCCGGAGAGCTGGGCCCCGGGTCTTGGTCACCTGAGAGCTGGGCTGAGGTCTTGGTCACCTGAGAGATGGGCTCAGGTCTTGGTATCTTGGAGCTAGGCCCGAAGACTTGTCGTCTGGAGAGCTGGGCTCTGGGTGATAATATTCCTGCAAGGCAGATAACCTTTTATGCAAAAATGGAAATCTTTATTATTAACGGAAGAAAGTCTTACACTATTGATAGTATCTTCTTAGATTACAGGCATTCCATATTCGAGGAAACCTGGCACCATCAAGATCCTCGAGATAGTAGGCCCCATGTGAGAGGGCCTCGGCCACTTTGTAAGGACCTTCCCAATTTGGCGAGAGCTTGCCACACTCCCGGGGTTGAGATGCTTCAGCTCAGTGCAGCACCAGGTCCCCGGGCTTGAAGACTTTTGGCCTCATGCATGTGTTGTAGTGCCGGGCCACTCGTTGCCAATATGCTACCATTCGGAGCCAAGCTTTGTCCCTTGTTTCTTCGAGGAGGTCTAAGTTGAGCAGAATGTGTGCCGAGTTCCGCTCTTTGTCATATTGCTGTACTCGTAGCATGGGTACACCGAGCTCAACCAGGATGACTGCCTCGGTATCGAAGACAAGGTTGAAGGGCATCTTGTCAGTCACTGTTCTTGGCATTGTATGGTAGGCCTACAGGATACTAGGGAGCTCTTCCACCCGCCTGCCTTTGGCTTGGTCTAGCCTGGTTCTGAGTCCTTGGAGGATGGTCCGATTGATCACCTCGGCCTCCCCATTCATTTGGGGATGGGCTATTGAGGTAAAGCGGTGTTGGATACCATGCTCAGTGCAAACTCTTTCAAACTCCTGGTTATCAAATTGTCGCCCATTGTCAGTGATGATACAGTGGGGAAGTCCGAAGCGATAAATAACCAACTTCCAAAAGAATTGGCGGACATTGGCTTCAGTGATCCAAGCTAGCGGTTCTGCTTCGATCCACTTAGTGAAGTAGTCAATTGCCACTAGCAAGAACCTTCGTTGCCCTGGTGCGGGGGGAAATGGTCCAAGGATGTCCATTCCCCACTGGGCAAAGGGCCAAGGGGATGAGAGCTGGGAGATCGGTGCCACCGGCTAGCATTGTATGTGGGCATGGTGCTAACACTTGTCGCACCTCTTGACAAAGTCGGCAACGTCCTCCCTCATAGTCTCCCAGAAGTATCCCTGGTGAAGGGCTTTGTATGCCAGCGTTCTCGCTCACACATGGTTCCCACAAAGGCCTTTGTGTATCTCCTGGAGTATGAAGGCCGCCTCCGTGGACCTAAGGCACTTCAGGAGTGGATAGGAGTGAGATCGGTGATAGAGCTGGCCTTCCATCAAAATGAACCGGGAGGCCTTCTTCTTGATGAGGCCGGCTTCCATGCAGTCCTTTGGCAAGATGCTATCAGTGATGTATTTGACATACCGGTCCATCCAGCTCGGCTCCGGGATGACTTGTTGCACCTTCTCTGGGCCTTCGTAGCTTGGATTCTCGAGATACTCGATGTAAGCACGCCCTAGTGATGAGTCTGGCAGGGTCACGAGCTTCGACAGTGCGTCTGCGCGTGCATTCTCCCCGTGGGGGATGTGGAAGATGCTGAAGCACCGGAAACCTGTCGTGCTTAAGCAGACTCATTCCAGGTACTTCATCATCTGGAGATCTTTGGCCTCATATTCTTTGGAGATTTGCCCGGCAACCAGTTGGGAGTCGGTGAAGACTTTCAAGCTCTGCACACCCAGCTCGCGGGAGACCTTCAGGCCTGTAAGGAGCACCTCGTACTCCGCCCGGTTGTTTGTTGTGGTGAACTTGAAGCAGAGGGCACATTCCGTCACCATCCCATCGTGGTTGGCGAGAATGAGGCCCGCTTCGCTCCCGCCAGAGTTGGACGCGCCATCCATGTGGAGGATCCAGGGCTCCTCCTCTGGTTCGAGCACTGCTTGGCGCTCTGCCATTGTCTGCCATGGTTCCTCGGCAAGCCCTGTATATTCGACCACAAAGTCGGCTAGGACTTGGGCCTTCTGTGAAGACCTCGATCGATACACTATGTCGAACTCGCTCAGCAGCAGGGACCACTTGGCCAGTCTCTCGGAGGTCTTAGGGCAGCTAAGCATGGTCCTCAGCGGCTTGTCCACCATGACCACGATGGGGTGTGCTTGAAAATAGGGCCTGAGGCGCTTAGCAGATATTATTAATGCAAAACTGAGTTTCTCGGAGCGAGTATACCTGATCTTCGTGTCGCGGAGAATTTTGCTGGCATAGTACACTGGCTTTTAGGACCCGTCCTCATCTGCGCGGCCAAGGACTGAGCTGAATACTCCGGGTGTGACTGCCAGGTAGAGCAGGAGTTCCTCCCCTTTCTCCGGTCTGGAGAGCAGCGAAGGAGTGGCCAGGAACCCCTTCAATTCTTCAAAGGCCATCCTGCACTCCTCCATCCAAGTGAAGTCGTGCATCTTGCACAACGCCTTGAAGAAAGGGAGGCAGCAATCGGCCGACCTCGAGATGAACCGGCTCAGCACTGCGATCAGCCCCGTCAAGCACTGGACCTGCTTCTTGGATGTCGGGTGCCCCATGTCCACGATCGCCTGGACCTTCTCCGGGTTAGCTTCAATGCCTCTCTAAGTGACCATGAAGCTAAGAAACTTTTCCACTGCCACCCTGAAGACGCACTTCGTCGGGTTCAGCTTCATCTGGTGCTTTCGGAGGTTGTGGAAGGCTTCGGTGAGGTCGGCGACATGGTCCGAATTCGGCTTGCTCATGATAAGCATATCATCAACGTACACCTGCATGTTCCGGCCGATCTGTTCTTTGAAGATCCTATTGACCAGACGCTGGTATGTGGCCCCGGCATTCTTTAAGCCAAAGGGCATCATCCTGTAGCATTACATCCCTTGGTCGATGATGAAGGCGGTGTGCTCCTCATCCTTTGGGTGCATCTGGATCTGATTGTATATGGAGAATGCATCCATGAAGGAGAGGTGCCTGTGCCCTGAAGTGGTGTCCACCAATTGATCAATCTTCGATAGGGGGAAGCTATCCTTCGGGCATGCCTTGTTGAGGTCAGTGTAGTCCACACAGATCCTCCATTTGCCATTGCTCTTCTTTACCATCACCACATTCGCCAGCCAGCTCAGATATTGCACCTCCCGAACGAAACCAGCGACGAGGAGTTTGTCTACTTTTTCATTGATGGCCGCCTGCCTCTCTGGGGCGAAGCTTCTCTTCTTCTATCGAACTGACCTGCACTTCGGGTCAATGCTTAACTTATGAGTGATGATGTTGGAGGGAATACCTGGCATGTCGGTCACCGTCCAGGCGAACACATTTGCGTTCACCCGTAAGAACTACAATAGGCGGGCTCTTTCCTCCTCTTGCAACTAGGCCCCAATCTACACCGTCTTCTCCTGATTGGCCCCGAGCGGATTAGACAGTAGGCGCTCGGCCGGACCACCCCTGGGGTCCTGTGCCCTTTGGTCGAGCTCGTCCATCCTGAGATCTTTCTCGGGGACCTTGGTTCCCGGGAGGGTTTGGAAGCAGTGCTGGACTGGCTAAGGTACACCTCTTACTTCGCTAACTCCGCAAGGAGTTGGGAACTGCACCAGCAATCACTTTGTGGAGACAACGGCATCGAGCAGATTGAGTCCCGGTCGGTCGAGGATCACATTGTAGGCAAAAGGGAGCCTAACAACCGTGAAGGTCATCATGACGGTGCTCTACCGATGTGAGGTCCCAGCGATGACCGAAAGAGTAATTTCCCCCTCAACTCTCACAGAGTCCCCCGTGAAACCGACAAGGGGCGCATGCACAGGCCTGAGCTGTGCAGGAGAAAGGTTCATTCTGGAGAAAGCATCATAAAAAAGCACATCTATTGAGCTTCCACTATCAACCATGATGCATATTATAGGATGCTTCACGATCATCATCTCGATGACCACAGTATCGTTATTTATATTTTTCCCCAGCCTTCTCCTTTCCTCATAAAGGGGAGTACATTTTCAGCCTGCCGTGCTGATGTGGACATCGAGATGAATATTGAACCTGATCAGTTGACTCATATATTAGGACAGCCTGGTGATAGCTCGGCGAAGCCCAAACCAGACGTTTCGGCTCAGCTTCTGGCCCATGATGATTTGGGGCAGCCAGCCTTGCCAGCAGGAAACGTGCGCAGGTCCAGACGCCTTCAAGGAAAACAAGTTTCTAATCTGACCCATTTATGGGATGAAAACAATTAATTGGGAATTGGGCCGAAGGCCCAATACACTATTAGCGCCCATGGAGTTTCGGATCCGAAAAACACCGGAGTCTTTAGTCTTATTAGTCTTATTATAATTTTATTAGGGCGTGAACTCTTGATCGGTTGTATGATTCTTTAAATACCGAACCAAGGAATAATAAAGAGGAGCACTTTTTTTGGAATTTATTTTGGACGGTGCTTGGTGTTTCCATGGAAGGCCACCGGCTTCTCTTTTCCCCCTGGCGCATACCAGGTCGAAAGCCTGGTTGGGAGAGGATGATTCTGTGAGGAATCTCTTCCTTTCGTTCCAAGTTCTTGATAAAAAAAAAAAGAAACAGGGACTCACGGTGAGAAACCCACCGTTCATCCCTTCCAATCGTGAAGACTCGGATTGAAATCCGGTAGAGGGCTGGCAACGTGAGGAATCACGCTACCCTTCCAGCGCTTGATCATTGCAGGTTTCAAAGGATCTTCCCCATCTTGCTCAATCCCAGCATCCAAGAATTCTCAGAACCCGTTCTCGCTGAGCCGGGGTTTTGGTCGCTGCAGGCGTTTGACAACCGCCCTACATCACCTGCCCCCCGGGGCTTCTTGGATGCGTACTTGACTCCCCAACTTATCATCCCCACCGACTTCTCGGTGGGCGGTTATCCACTGTAGGAGATGGCAGGAGAGCAACGAGGGCCTGAGGTTCTGTTTGAGGCCTGCCCCCTACGTACCTTCCGAGGTAGCCTCTCTTGATGAGTTCCTCAATCTCCTTCTTGAGGTTACGGCATTCCTCGGTGTCGTGGCCGTGGTCGCGGTGGTAGCGACAATACTTCATCTTGTCATGGCTAGAGGACGGCTTCATCGAAGGTGGGCGCTTCAGGGAGGGCTCACCTTCGATATCCATGAGGATATTCGTCCTCGGGGCGAGGAGGGGGGTATAACTCCCCTCAAGGATGAGAGCGCCTCTCGTCCTCGGTCCCTACTGGAAGCCCGAAGCTGGAGGTCCCGGCTTCCGCATCCCGGTCACCTCGGTGGGGCAGGTTTCTTCAGTGGCTTCCCATCGAGCTCCCATCTTGTATGATCTACCTCCTCGATGTGGATGTACTTCTGAGCTCGGAGGAGGAGCTCAGAGTAGCTTTTGGGGGGCTTCTTATCAAGCGAGTAAGTCAGGCGGGAGGTCTTAAGTCCTCGTTTCAGAGCCAACATGGCAACTAACTCCTCAAAATTGTAGATCTCCAACGCAGTAGCTTTGAAACGGGCCACGTAGTCCTGCAGGGGCTCGCGGTCCTGCTGCCTGATGGAGAAGAGGCTATCCGCCTCATGCGATATCTTCCGACAGGCATCGAAGTGGACCACGAACTTCTGCCCCAACTGGATGAAGGAGCTGATGCTCTCCGACTCCAGATGGGTGAACCACACCTGGGCTGCTTTCCAGAGAGTGGCAGGAAAGGTGATGTAGAGGAGGGCATCGGTGGCCCCCTAGACCCTCATGAGGGCTCTATAGCTTTCCAGGTGATCCAGGGGGTCGGTGGTCCCATCGTAAGGATCCACCTGTGGCATACAGAATCGATGTGGGATCGGCTCCTCTTGGACTTCTCAGGAGAAAGGGGGACGGGCATCGTAGCCCTTTAACTCGCTAGTGGAGCTCGGTAAGTTGGCAAATCGGGGGGATAATTTTGCCAGCTTGCGATCATGCTCCTCCAGGCACTTCTCTACCATGAGCCTGATGGCTTCATCAGTGGACCCCTCCGCCGAAGGAGACGGAGAAGGTGACATGGGTGCATGGTGCCCATGAAGGGGGGACTTGCCTCTTCGACCCCGATGGGATTTGGATATTACCCGCTCAAGGGTAGGGGACCGGCTCTTCTTGTCGAGAGACCCAACCCGTTGTCTCTTCGTCGGAGTCAAATGACTACCCCAGTGGTCAGAAGTGGCCCATGGCTGCGAGGGCCTTCCTTGGAAGGATCGTAGGCTATCGCGAGGTACTGCGGCATGAGACGCGGGGGTCCCTGGCTGCTGAGGTATAGCCAAGGACCGGTGCTGGTGCTGAAGCTAGCGCACTGTTATGGCAAGGATCTGCATCTACTGGGTGAGTGCAGCCAACTGAGACTCCGTCGAAAGCGGTCGAGCTGGGGTGGGTGGCTCCACCTCTAGGTCATGCGGGTTCCTCCGAGAAGGGGAGTCTCCCGCACGATTGGTGGAGATCTCTTGCGCCCGCGTCGTCACCATCCTTCCGTCGAATTGCTTGTAAAAAGGGGGGTCAAACTGGATCAAAGATCGCTTAGTGCGCCACCCCCTACCTGGCGTGCCAATCTGTTGCTGCCAGGATCGTCGTGGCCCATAGCTACTATCGATGTCGGATCGCAATCGTCCCTTGTCTCCGCAGTGATGCCTTACCCGTTGGGACCTGCAAAACAGAGGTTAGTGACCCGGGCCAGGGATTCTGGCGGAGGCACTCCGACGCTCAAGTCAGTGACGATCCAGGAAAACAGATCCTCCTGGTCGAGCTCCTCGTGATGGACTCCAAGCTAGGAGGAGTGAAAATGAATTGAGTAGAGTAAGGATGGGCTGCAAGTATGCCGGGGAAGATGACGGCCGAGGTGGATAGGTCCTCCTGTGTGGCCCGCTTCCCCTTTCTCCCTCTTGGATTTTTGATAGGTTGTGTTCGTTGTTGTTGTTACCTCCCTCTTTCTCGAGCCAGTCGAAGGTTCCTTTAAGTATGGACGATCCTCGAACGCCTACCTCGGGATCTCCCCGGTGCTGTCAAGCACGTGCGGTGGTGTTTCATGCTACAAACGGGACATCTCCTTTGATCCGTACTGTCAGGGGTGTGCGGCGATGTTCCGTGCCATGGATGGAACATCTTTCTCAGTTGGTGATGAGGAGACTGCTGTGCGTTCTGATATTTCTTCCGATTGCTCCATTCCGGGAAGCCTGGCAGTGTCTTAATTAGGGGGAACTTTTCTTTCTCCTGTCGTATGTGGCATCCACAGGCAGTTATTATGATTTGATGGATGCTTCTTCATGGCCCTTGGGTGGCCCGCCGGCGATCTGGGGAGGTGGCTCCGCTCCTTTGGTAACCGGCGGCGTCGTTCGAGGTGGTTGCCGAACTGGGGAGCTGGGACTCGGCTCCGACCCGGGGGGCTCGACCTCGGAGGGGGCTCGACTTGGCGGAGAAGGGCTGGGCTCAACTCCAGTCCAGGGGGCTCGACATCGGAGGGGCTCGACCCAGTGGAGGAGGGCTCGACTCCTGCTCAGAGGGCTCAACCTCGAAGGGGGCTCAGCCTAGCAGAGGAGGGTTGAGCTCGACTCCGGTCCAGGGAGCTCGACCTCGGAGAGGCCCGATCTATCTAGGAGGAGGACTTGTTCACGACCCCTGCCCAGAGGGCTCAACCTCGAGGGGCTCGCTCTGGGGAAGGAGGTCGCTCGGCTCCGACCTAGGCGACCCGAGATCGCGGGTGCCGACCTGGCAGAGGACGGAGCTCGGCTCTAGTGGATCGAGGGAGCTCGGCTCGGCAAAAGGATCCGAGATGGAGTGTCCACCGTGGCAGCTTTTCTGATACGGCATCCGATAAGGGTCACATGTCATCCTTCCGCCAAATCAATTATCACACCCCCCCAACTTGAACTTTGCTCGTCCTCGATTAAAGAAAATGGATTAGTCTCGTGTATTAACCTGTCCAAGAAGTGAAAATCATCTTACTAACTCTAAAATCAGAGGATACCCAGTTAGATTATTAAAAAAGTACTTCATCGAATTACCAATTCCATCCATTTAGTGGTAGAGTGAAGTCCATGAAAGTTTTAAGAGTTTTTCTTTTCCCAACTTTCTATCTCACTCTCTAAATCTCCCAACTTACTTTGGTTTTGGTGTAATATTTATTTAGTCCCCACTTTTTTTTAAAATAATGAATAAAACATAGAGTCAGTGCAATGTCCTGACATATTACTTTTTAGTTAACCCTAGTAGAGAGCTTTAAGCCAATGACTCCCAAACCAATTGATTTTTGGGCATTAGATGTAAAACATCCCTCGGGCTTACTGACTCGGGTCAAAAAGGCTTCAAGTCAAAACTGACTCTACAAAAGGTTTCTTTACATCCTCACTTTTTGACGCGAACCACAATGCTTACTTAAACGAAGGGGCTCAGTTACTCAGTGAGAAATGCTAAAAACCTTTTTATTAAACTTTGAATTTTTTTCTGATATTTCCACCTACACCATTATAAGGTAGATTCTTTATCAAGATCAATAGGTAGAAGGGTCTGGAATTACTCAAAAAAAATTTCTGGTCTAAACTCTACCATTATAGGGTTTCCTTGATAAATCATCCCTCAGTATCTCTAAAATTGTCTAAACCGTTAATCACTCCTCATTTAGCGAGCTTGATTATTTTCAATTCGAGACAAAGCTTATACACAAAAATTGATTAAAGTTTTACTAGAGGATTAAATTAATTTAATTATCCCTTCAACTTAATTTTTATTGTTCCCAATGGAAGAGGATACTAATGATGTAATGGCACAAGAAGAATACCACCTGGTAGGGTATGAACATTGGATGCCCTTTTATCGTCATGTTCCTCGCAATCTTCTTTTATTACTCCTCTCGATTTATTCTAAAAATAAAGAATAAAAGGTTAAAGCTAAAAGCATGAACTGGGTTGCCTCCCAGGAGTGTTAAGTTTAACGTCTTCAGCCAGACACTAAGAGGGAGTGTTACTGATATTGAACTTAGGTACATCCCTCAAGAAAATTTTTAGAAGATAGGCCAATCAGGAGGCCTTGTCAACATGGTAGAAAAATATTCGTAGAGTATTCTACGACGATTATCCCTGATCCATAAAATATAGGAGGTAAGCTTGCTAGACTAAGATTGAAAAATTATATAACAATTTTGTTGAAGATTAGGAAGGGATTGTGTGTGTTGGGCTGAGAGTAAGGGTGGGAGGTTAAAAATCTTTCCATCTTTAGAAAGGTCTACCCTAATCCCATTCTCGGGTATGATGTGTCTTGACATCATCCCTTCCTGATAGCACTTTATCCTAGTTAATTGTAGGTTTGTCTCCATAAATCATTTCAGAATAAAAGATAGATTTTAGAGGCGATCTTCGAAAGTAGTGCCAAATATAGAAAAATTAGCTATAAACTCTTTAAGATCATTATCCCTTATTTCATAAACATCCCATCCAACAGCTTGTCTATGCATCTTTAGAACGCCAACTATTAGGTCTTCCTGATTAGAGATCATTAGTAGGGTGTCAGTAGGTGTGACAGGAAACGGTGTCAATTCTAAATCTAGTGGTGATTCTAACGGAGGAGCTATTGGGTGGCTAGGTATTGGCTCAACTTGTTCTGTCAAAAGTGGGGTGGGTTTGAAAAGTGGGTTATCCCTCCCTATGATATCTTCATCTTCATTAAAATCATCTATCCCACACTGAACCATATAGGGATCTAATGAGTTATGGGGATAACTAGGAGGTATGGCTTCCCCTACTGTGTTATTTTGTTGTGGTTCCCTGGAAGCCTCAATTAATTCCATCATATCATCAAAGGGAGTCATCGGTGAGTAAGATGATGATGGAAGTAGTTCATCCCACCAATTTGGTTTCTCTGCCTCAGTCGAATCATATATATTAAGCTCATCGATAGATTGCTGCTGAGGCATGATTGGTTATTGATATTGGACAAATCTATCGACTTCTGGGTTAGTCTGAGGAAGATGTGGGTTCTGACTAATTTTTCCAATCCGGTCTAGTACTTATAAAACCTTTTCTTGAAAAGATATGCTATAAGGAGTAGGAGAAAATTGACAATCTGAAAGGATGGATCGTAATAAGAAGCATCTGTGAACGAAGGTCTTTGGGGTACCAGATAACTACTGGGTGTAGTTGCCACGAAAAATCTAATTGAGCCCCCAACCTGGGTTGTAAGCATCAAAATTTAAATTTTCTTCTGGTCTATAAGCCATATGAGTTCGATCTTGATAAATTTGATCATACCTAGACTCAGAAAATTGGTACATAGTTGGGTATTTTATTTTATTATTATTTTTTCTAAAAAGAGAAGGGAAAAGGAAAGAAAATGTCCAAAGACAAACTCCTAAGAGGGTCCTAGACTAGAGAGAAGAAAAGAAATTATTTTAATTAACTTTTTTTTTCCAAAAAAGTGAAACAATCAAAATCACTATCCTGGGGTTAACCTAGATCTAGACAGCTCCTAACTGATCCAAGGTTACCTTCGAGTACTCCAAGCCCAAGATCAATTAACTGACTCGGCCAGGTAAGTGTAAGGTTGGTGGGGGTCCCTCCATTGCTTACCTTAGACATCAATTGAAATTGGCCAAGTAAGCAAACGGAATCAATTAAAGAACCACCTTCCTTCGAGCTCTTATCCCTGAACCACTTTTCTTAGACACCAAGTTGCTAAATGAGCTGAACCCAGTCTAACTCTAGGATTCCCTTATCTTATTAAGCTCAAAATTCCTAGGGTTGACGTCTAATTGATTTTAGAGTTAAGGCTTAGGTCAATGCAAATGCTGGGTGGTGGTTTGTAGGCTAAGGAAGGGTATTGAACTCCCCACCTTATATGATTAATTAGGTTATGCTCTTAGGTTGATTATGGAAAAATGGAATGCAGCAAACAAAGTGTCCAAGTTATCACACAAATAAAATTAATCTAATTACTTTTATTAAAAAAAGATTTGGTGATTAAGTTTCTAATTCCCTGATAAATTATGAGATGTTAGGGTAAATTTTTTTTTTTGGATTTCGCAGAAAAGTAAATTTATCTAAGTCAATCTAATAATGGAAAGCAAAAAGCATAATTTTTTTTTACTGAACCTTTTTGTACCCTAAAACAACCATTTAACATAACTTTCTAGTTATGCCAGGGCAACCATATGTCAGGGCACTCAAGATTGAAAATTACTAACTAATTTTTAAATTTTTTTTTTTAATTTTCAAATTTTGAAATTTATTTTTTTTTGAAATTAAAATTTAAATTTTTGAAATTTGAATTTTTTTTATTTTTTTTATTTTTGATTTTTTTTTCAAAATATCGCCAAAAGTCACCGGCAACGGTGCCAAAAATCTGATGCGCGTTGCTACAAAAATCTGGTGCGCGTCACTACGCACCGATTTAAATACCTTAAATCCCCTACTCTTAAATAGAATAATGGGAGTAAGGGTCGAATCCATAGGGACTTTGGGTTATTCCGAAAAAAAACTTTTCAACACCAATGCTAATATTTACTAATAATAGAAAAGTATAAATCAACTAACTGACTTAGACAGATAATGAAAAAGTATAAATGCAATAGATAAGAATCTTGAAATTCCAACTGGTTACTTGCTAGGTGGGCTGGCACTCCATTTCTATGTAAATGATCTATATGTTCCGATCTAGATATAATCTATTCTTGGCAACATGATCCGTACCTGTTCGATCACGGCCCGTTCTCTTGAAATATAGATTAGTCAGAAATCGGATACATACAAATTATAAAAATCTTTTTAGAGATAATTTATTCCAAGAGCACACCTATTGATTATAGCTTGTCTCAAGAAAATAAACTATGCCTAATAAATTAAATAAAGACTCATAAAAATATTGAAAAGAACCTCTTTTTATTTCATAGAAAGTAGTATAAAATATTAGAAAATAAAACTAAACCCCCTGTGCCAAGCACTATAGTTGAATCCCGAAAAGTATGATTAGCCTTCCATCCTGGACATCAACTTCGCAGATGATGAATACGGGAATTGGAATTGGACAAGTGGATGGGAGTGGGATGGAATATGAGGAGAAGTGGAGTAAAGCCGAGAGTGGAGTCGGAATAATGTGGAATGGGATGGAGCGGATGGGGTGTAGAATGGAAGTCAGAATGAAATGGCTAAGTCACATATCAACCTTGATCGGCGATGAAGGCCCAAGTCTTAGCTGACTTTGTCGCCGAATGCACTTAGGATGACAAAGAGGCACATATTGGAGAAACGCCCATCGAGTCTGACAACAACTTTGACTCCATGTGGATTCTTCATGTGGACAGAGCTTCTAACTCTTCAGGCTATGGAGTTGGCCTGATCATAGTCAACCCTGATGGAGATGTTGTGGAGTATGCTCTTTGATTCTCTTTCTGGGCATCAAATAATCAAGCTGGATATGAGGCTCTTCTAGCAGGCCTTAGAATTGCCAGAGAATTGGTGTCCAGAAGATGAGAGTGTTCTCGGACTCTCAGTTAGTGGTCATCCAAACCAAAGGAGATTTCAAAGCAAGAGATGCAACTATGGCAAAATACTTGGAAAAGGTTCGGAACCTTATGACTCAATTCAACTCTCTTGACATCACTCATGTTCCCTGAACAGAGAATGGCTAAGTGGTTGGTCCATTTTATTCTGACAGCACTTGAGCCTATTTAGCCATTCTACCCAAGGTGTCGGGGCATTATAAAATGGCTCTCAGTGGTTGGTCCATCAGCACGGTGATGGGATGAGACTGGAAGTATGGTCTCAAGTGCTTCATCGAAATCACCAAGGCATACACCAACTTTTGTATTTTTGGATATCTCACCTCAACATCATAGAGAACCTTGCTGGTATAATAGATTGGTTTGTGAGCACCGTCGGATCCTTTCTTAACCAACATTGAGCTGACAGCTTCATCCAAAATGGCAAGGTAGAGATATAAAATCTCTCTTTCTTCAGGTTTCGAGAGTAGGGTCGGATTGACTAGGTATTTCTTCAGCTCCTTGAAGGCTCGTCAGTAACTTTCCGACCACTCGAAGCCCCTCGATTATCGCAAGGCTTTAAAAAAAGAAAGGTACCTTTCAGCCGACCTAGAGATGAATTGGCTTAATGATGTGATCTGTGGATTTCCTTCTTGTTGGAGGAGTGTCTCATGTCAAGGGTAGCTCAGATTTTTTCATGATTGGCTTCAATTCCTAGATTGGAAACAAAGAAACCAAAAAATTTTCCTGACGTAACTCTGAAGATACATTTGGTTGGATTCAATTTCATCTGATATCTTCATAGTACGTCGAAAGCTTTCTGAAGATTCCTGATGTGGTCGTCAGCCTGGATACTTTTGACAATCATGTCGTCAACATACACCTCCATGGTTTTGCCGATCTATCTTTTGAAGATTTTGTAGACCAACCTTTGATATATCATTCCAGTATTTTTTAAGCCAAAGGGCATTACCTTGTAACAGTATAGCCCTCTATCAGTGATAAAGGTCATCTTCTCTTGTCTTCGGGATTCATCCGAATTTGGTTATAGCTGTAGAAGGCATCCATAAAGCTTAGGAGCTTATGTCCAGAGGTGGCATCAACAAGATGATCAATCTTGGATAAAGAGAAGCTATCCTTTGGGCAAGCTTTATTGAGGTCGGTGTAGTCAATACGGATTCTTCACTTGCCATTTGTCTTTTTCACCATGACCACATTGACAAGCTAATCTGGGTAATGGACTTTCCTTATGAATCATGCATCGAGGAGTTTGGTTACTTCCTCATTGATGACCCTCTATCTTTCCGGAGCAAAGTTTCTTTTTTTCTGCCAAACCGATTGACACCCAGGACCAACTTTGAGTTCATGAGTAATGACTTCAAGAGGAATCCCCAACATATCAATGGCTAACCATGCGAAGATATCATCATTCTTCTGTAAGAAGTCAATCAGTCTTCTCCTCATTCTTCATTGAGTAAACTCCCAATATGCACGACCTTAGTCGAATCATCTATGGTAAGAGGTATGGACAAGGTTCTTTCAATCGGTTCTCCAATCCCTTCTGTTCGATCTCGTGGGTTCATCTACTCTGGTGTCATTCTATCGACCAGTTATCGATCTTGAATCATTAAACATTGTCGGGCTATCCGTTGATCTCCCTTCATTTCTCTGACTCCGTTCTTGGTTGGGAATCGGACTAGTAAGTGATAAATGGAGACAATGACTTGAAATTTATTTAAGACAGGTCATCCCAAAATGGCATTGTATGCTGAGGATGTCTGGATGACCATAAATGTGATCAAAAGCATTCTCTGCCATGGTTCTATTCTGAGAGTTACGGGAAGAGTTATCTCTCCTTCCACTCCTACTAGATTTCCTCCGAATCCAGTAAGGGGTGCAGAAATTCTTTATAATTTGTCTCTTGATAAGTTTATTTTGAGAAAGGCATCGTAAAGTAAGACCTCAGTTGATCTTCCATTATCCATCAATTTTTTTTTTACATCATAGTTTGCTATAATAACAGAGACTACAACAAGATCATCATGGGATACTTGAACTCCTTGCAGGTTATTGTCAGAAAAGCTAATAACGTTGCTTGTTCGAGGTCTCTTCGGAACATTGTTTTCTCCGTAGTGTAATCGGTGATGTAACATGCCGACCATTCCATCGGTGGGTCGCTGATTGGGAAGCTCCACACTGTCAGTGATTTTCCTCGGGGCAGCCACCTCAGCTGGGCAATCCTGACTATAGATGTACTTTTCTAAGTATCCATATTTGATCGAGCCTTCGATCTCGTCCTTTAGCTGAATGCATTCTTCCATGGTATGTCCGTGATCCCTGTGGAACCGATAGTATTTGGCCTTATTGCATGAGGTTGGAGGTTCTCGCATCAGCCAAAATCTTTGGAGAAAACTTTCGTTTTCAATCTTCATTAATATCTTCTCTCTTGGGAGAGATAAAGGAGTGTAGATTCGAACTTGCCTACCAGGGACTTACTGCCTGGATTCTTCAGCTTAGGGCTTCATCGCTGAGTCGAAGTGTCATTAGTACTAGGAAGCAGTAATTCGTTGCCCTTTGGGTTCTTTTTTTTTGGAGTAGGTTTTTCCTTAGCTTGGCACCGACTGGCGGCTTATTTCTCAGCCTGTGCATATTTCTACACATATGCCAGCAGTTCAGGGTAGCCGGTGAGGAACTTGTCCAAGAAAAAAATGAATCTGGACAATCGGAGTCTCTTTTTCATGGCTAACATGGTGACGTGCTTATTGAGATCTGGAATCTCCAATATGGCAGAATTGAAGCGGGCTACATAATCTCTCAAAGTTTTGCCCTCTTGCTACTAGATGAAGAAGAGGATGTCTGAATTGCGTGGCATCTTCCGGCTAGTCCTGAAATGAGCCACCAACAATTTATCTAGTTATTCAAAAAAATGGATGGTACCTGGTCGAAGACTCGAATACCACATCCTTGCAGCTTTCTTGAGTATTGCTGGGAAAGCCATTCAGTGGAGGGTGTTAATTAGTCTCTGAATCATCATATGAGCTTTGAAGCTATCCAAATGATCAAGTGGGTCCGTTGTTCTATCATAAGGCTCTAATTGGAAGATTTTGGAATGGGATGGAGTTTTCTCCTCCATGATTCACCTTGAGAAAGGTGGTCGTGTGTCGTAGGCCGTCGGTCTTTAATCATTCTTTCTTTGGTCATCGAGTTTGGCAACCTGTAATTCCAGCTTGCGAAATTTTTTCTCAAAGCTATCCCGTCGTCGAATTCCCTGACTCTTGTGGGTACTTCTTGGGGAAGATTCATTGCAAAAAAGGGAATAGGATCTTGGGCATTTCCCTCCGAGCCAATCTTCCCTATACCTGTGGAGTCGGGAGTCTGGTCATGAAGGAGAGCGTCGGCTTAAGGAGTGGTGACAACGAGAGTGGTGGCTTGGTTCTGGACGTCGAACCTCCTATATAGGAGATCGCCGGCTATATCTTGAGGCGATCGAGCATTGTTGCCCACTGATTACTACCTCTTGAAGGTTTTGGACGGCAGCGGTTAAGACTTCCATTTTGTTTAGAAGAACATCTATTTGCTATCGCCCTATGCTTGCCGCAAGGACAACATCCTCACCATTCAAGGATGGATCATTCTTCTTGGATGGTAGACGGGCTCTTCCAGCCGAAGTGTTATGTACTCTTTCTTTCACTATCTTTCTTTTAAGATTCTTTTCAAGATTTAATCACCCCTACTTGGCACATCAATCTATTATTGCCGAACCGAAATGATCGTTTGCGTACTTTCTTGGTTTGCTAAGCCAGGCTCCTCATGGTCCTGCAAAACAAATCCACTTACAGGAGGATTTCCGATGGGGAACACTCCGATACTTAAGTCAGCAAGGGTTCGAGTAATAGATATAGAATCTCAGAAAAAAATGGATGAAAAATGAGAGAATACTTTAGCTAGCTATCCTCACTTACCTTCAGAGGTCTCCTTTTACTGGTATTTATAGACGTGGACCTTAACAAAATTTGGTTGAAAGGGCCTCTGGCAATTAGTTCCGTTAGAAACTAACCCGTGCCTGTTACAACAGTAGTTGGTTATTCTGATAGAACAACTATCTCTTTTCTTGTCATCTTTATTCCTCTTTCAGTGGGTCGGCCGTTATATGCTTGTTGATTTTTATATGCTAGTTGGCTTTGATGGATTGGTCGGCTTTTATAAACTGGTTAGCCATGTACTGTTTCATTAGCTTTTGGGCTTGATGTAGCCTTTTATTTTTTCTTTGAGCCTAATCCAGCTTTTTATGAATCGGGCAATTTAGCTGGTCCCAACACCCATCATTTTTTTTTTTTTTCAAATAAGGACTAGAGAATGTTGCAAGCTATCATTTTGATTATCCCAAAACATTAAAACTTTTGCATGCAATTTGCTTTATAGCCTTCAACTTAAACTATTGTAAATTTGTTTTTCAATGACAAATAGGAACCGAGTAATAACGCCACAAGTCACCTTTCTTCCATTCGTGGGACGTTTACGTTTGAGCCAATGGATATCGAACAAATGTTCATTCAATGCAGAAAAACAAATTGAAATGATGTTCCATACAATTTCCTTTCTTTCTTTTTTAAAGGAAAGAAGGAAGGGGGATTCAGATTTCATCAGTGAGTCGAATATGGTAAACATCAAGAGAATTTTTTTAAAAAAAATTGTAAAAAATGAAAGGAAAAAGAAAAGAAATGGAAGGTTAGCCTGGTGGGAACATTCTCGGCAACGTGGAGATGCGCTATATATATATATATATTGCCCTGATCTAACTTGTCCAGCGTGAAAATAATTCATTCATCCACAAATCAAAGAAATTAATTTATTTCTCTCACATACAAATATCATACCATAATAATTTATTTTTCCATAAATTCAAGAAAAGGATACATAACTTTTGTTCAGAATTAGAAAAAATATATATATAAGTTTGCTCGATGTTTATGAAAGCTGATGCACCCCTTCGGCTAGCCCCCGGTCGGACCAGCCCCGGCGTCCGGTCGACTGGTCCCCGCACAGAGTCCGACACCCCGGTCAGCTTTTCCAAAGAGCCGGCTCAGGGGCTTTGGGAGCTGACAGGTGCCTCGCCACCCGTGAGGCGCCCCTTTGATCGCTACGGTCGGCCCCCTTTGACCCCACTAAGCGTCCCAGTCGGCTTCATGGAAGCCAGCCGATCTGCCGCTGAAGGAATCACCGAAGCTTCCAGGAACCCTTCCTCTCCGACAGTTCTGACATTCTGTTATAACAAACTCCACCGCATGGCCACTACTCTGACACACCTGTCACGCCGCCACCCACGATCTCGCCGCCACGCCTATTCTCCTGGAGGCATTTCTGGGCTTTTTCAGCCTGCCCCCCAACAGAATTTGACAGCGCTCCGTACCTATAAAAGGTACCCGGGGGACCTTCGTGAGGGGTAACATTCTTCTTCCCCATTCTGATACCTCTTCCCAAGTTCTTCTCGTTCTGTTGCTCCAATCCTCCTCTAACTTAAGCATCGGAGTGTCTCCCGCCGGAGCCTCCTCCAGTGCTTAGGGACTTCTTGCAGGTTGCCCGGTCGAGGAGCCCTCCAGCGCGTCCACCGAGCTTGGTTCAGAAGGAAGAGCGGCAACAGATTGGCACTAGAAGAAAGGTCACGCTTGAACCTCCGCTGCGCTCCTTACTCGAAAAGGAAAGATAAACGGGAAGGATCCAGCTATGGCAAGAGGAAGAACCCAGAGCGTCTCCGCGAGGGGAGGACGCTCCCATCAAGGGCCCAGCGCACCTCCCGCGGAGAGCAATGTCGCCGCCGCCGTCGAGCCCACCATCACCCTAGGGCTACAACATTCCAAACGCTGGTAAACCGCATTGAGACGCTTACCTCGGAGGTCCAGCGCTTCCAGGAGATGGCGGACCGTCAGCAGCAATCACCGGCGGCTTCCTGTGTCAATCACCAGCCGGTCGCCGGCGTTAGCCAGCAGCCGGACACACCTCCGCAGCCATCCCCGGTAGTCCCAGAACCCCAGGGGTCCATGAGGGCCCGTGCTGAAGGAAAGAGGGCGAGGTCAGCCTCCCCCTCTTTCGCTGACTCTGCTCATCCCGGCGGCCGGCGCCCTACTGCAGACCCGCACGACTACGGCAGCAAGATCATGCGCATGGAGAAGCGCATTGCCGTGATAGCCGAGTGGCAGAACGTCAAGGGAAGGCCGGTGCACGACACCTGCCCGCCTTTCTCCGCGAAGATTCTGGGAGAGACTATCCCCCGCCATTTTAAGATTCCGCAGGTGGACCCCTACGATGGTACCACCGATCCCCTGGATCACTTGGGCGCCTACAAAGCCCACATGATGGAGCAAGGCGCATCCGACGCCCTTCACTGCATCGCCTTCCCAGCAACCCTGAAGAAGGCCGCGTAGATGTGGTTCTCCACCATCCGTCCAGGTACGATTCATTCTTTTTCCCAGCTCGAGACCCTTTTTCTCTCTCATTTCAGGACCTGCAGCTGGGCTCCGAAGAACACCGACTGCCTCTTCCTCATCCAGCAAACGGAGGGAGAGACTCTCTGGGACTACATGGCCCGCTTCAACTCGACCGCTATGGAGATCCCTGACTTAAATGAAGCGGTGGCCATGTCAGCCTTCAAGAGGGGGCTCCGCTCGTCCAGGTTCACGTTTTCCCTCGACAAGAAGCTCCCTACAAGCTATATTGATATGCTGGCCAAGTCGCACAAGTATGCCTTGGCGGAAGAGCAAGCAGCGAGCCGACGCCAGGCTGAGGGGAGGTCGGCCCCGAAGAAGCAGGGCGATAAGGCCCTTGTGATCCGACCACCCAACAACGACGGTCGATCCATCCGGCGCCAGAGCCCAAAGCCGAGGGAATACCTCAAGCGGTTCAATAACTACGCGCCCCTCTCCCTGCCGCAAGAGAAGATTCTGATGGAGATCGAAAACGAGACCTTCTTTCAAAGATCTCGACCGATGAGAGGACCCCCTGCCTCCAGAAACAAGAACAAATACAGCCGGTTCCACAGGGACCATGGACACGAGACGAAGGAGTGCCTCCAGCTGAAGGACACCATCGAGGATCTCATCCGCAGGGGGTATCTAAACAAATACGTCCGACCCCGCCAGGATCGGGCCGGGACTTCAACTGTTAGAAACCCCCCGGGGGAGACTGAGCTCCCCAACCAGCGCCCGACAGATGGAGGCGTAAGCATGCTGCATCGACGATCTGACTGGGGCCGGAAGGAGGACCAGGACATAGTAAAGAGGCCCAGGGGATCCAATGTAATTAGCTTTTCTGATGAGGACCTTTTGGAGCCTCCTCTCCCAGGCGATGACCCTGTGGTTGTGTCGGTTGTCATCACCAACTATGATGTAAAGCGTGTTCTTATTGATAATGGGAGTTGTGCGAAGGTTTTACTGTATGATGCGTTCATCCGGATGAACTTGTCCAGATCTAGACTGCGGGAGTCCGTGGCACCTCTCACCGGCTTCGGAGGGAATCCTGTCGAGGTCGAATGAGAGATTGCCTTACCCGTGACCCTCAGAACGGAACCTTACCAACGGACCTTCTCCGTCAACTTTGTGGTCGTCCGTACGACCTCGGCGTATAACGCAATCTTGGGACGGTCGGCCCTCAATAAGTCTCGGATTATTGTATCTACATACCACTTGCTGGCCAAGTTTCTGACCCGCGACGGAGTTGGAGAGCTGAGGGGAGACCGTAGAATGGTCCGGCAATGCCTTGCTATCCACGACAGGCAGTTGGACGAGCGCCCTACGCTCGAGCAGCTGGATCCCAGGGACGAGGCCGACAGCCATGGTTGGCCCATTGAGAAGATTGTATTTGCACCCCTTAGGGAGGATGATCCAACAAGAGTCCTCTAAATAGGGAACACCCTAGACGAGAGAGCCAGGCAGGAGCTAGTCGACTTCTTGAGGAAGAATGCGGACATCTTCACCTGGTCGGCGTCCGATATGCCAGGCATCCCGGCGGACATCATCACCCATCAGCTCAGGGTGGATCCCACTTACAGGCCCATCCGGCAAAAGAAGAGGAGCTTCGCCATCGAAAGGCAGAGGGCTATCGAGGAGGAAGTAAAGAAGCTCCTCGATGCTGGCTTTATCAGGGAATCTCACTACCCGGAGTGGCTGGCCAATGTCGTCATGGTGAAGAAGGCTAGCGAGAAGTGGAGGATCTGCGTAGATTACACGAACCTCAATAAGGCGTGCCCCAAAGATAGCTTCCCCTTGCCAAAAATTGACCAGCTAGTGGATGCGACGGCCGGCCACCAACTCTTGAGCTTCATTGATGCTTTCTCTGGGTATAACCAGATCAGAATGCATCCCGAAGATGAGGAGAGGATGGCCTTTGTCACGGACAGGGGACTGTATTGCTACAAAATGATGCCCTTCGGCCTGAAGAACACGAGAGCCACCTTCCAAAGGCTAATCAACCGAGTCTTTAAGGATCAGCTTGGAAGAAACATGGAGACGTACGTCGATGATATGATAGTCAAAAGCCTCTATAAGGCCGACCACATCAGAGACCTTCAGGAGTCCTTTGACACATTGAGGCGCCACAGAATGAAGCTGAACCCTGCCAAGTGCACCTTCGAGGTGACCTCCGGAAAGTTTCTCGGTTTCCTCGTTACTCAAAGAGGCATCGAAGTCAACCCCGAGAAGATTAAGGCCATCATTGACATGACTCATCCGACCAATAAGAAGCAGGTACAAGAGCTTACGGGCCGTATCGCCTCTCTTAGCCGCTTCATCTCCCGGTCGGCCGAGAGATCTCTCCCATTCTTCAAAATCTTGCACCACTCGAACCGTTTCCAGTGGACTGATGAATGTCGAACGGCCTTTGAAGCCTTGAAGGACTACTTGAGGAACCCTCCGCTCCTGGCCAAGCCAACGGAGGGGAAAGTGTTGTACCTGTACCTGTCAGCTTCTAGTGAAGTCGTTAGCGCCGTCCTTATGCGGGTGGGGGAAGGTGGCCAACAAAGACCTATTTACTACATCAGCAAGGTTCTCCATGATGCCGAGGTCAGATATCCTAAGGTGCAAAAACTGGTGTACTCATTGATTATAGTGGTGAAGCGCCTCCGACCTTACTTCCAGGCGCATCCCATCATCGTGCTGACGGACCAACCCCTCCGAGCGATTCTCCGAAGCCCTGATACCTCTGGACGGCTCGCCAAATGGGCCGTCAGGTTGGGCAAGTTTGACATCTCCTTCCAGCTACGATCAGCCTTGAAAGCCCAGGTGATAGCTGATTTCATTGCGGAATGCACCTGGGGGGCGGACCCGCCCTCGGCAACGGTCGAGACGTCCGTGGCTGAGCCCACGGGAGAGGCCGATCCGGCGGGGGAAGACGAGCCCGCATGGACCCTGCACGTAGATGGAGCTCCCAACCTCTCGGGGTGCGGTGCAGACTTAATCCTAGCTAACCCGATGGGCAATGTTTGGAGTATGCCCTACATTTTGCATTCCAGGTGTCGAACAACCAGGCGGAGTATGAAGCTCTGCTTGCGGGTTTGAAGGTAGCGAATGAACTAGGCATCGGTAGGATCCGCGCCTTCTCCGACTCCCAGCTGGTGGTTAATCAGGTGAAGGGCGAGTTTGAAGCGAGGGATCTGTCTTTGGCCAAGTACTTAGACAAGGTATGAGACCTGGTGTCACAGCTTAAATTCTTTGAGATTCTCCATATACCCCGGCAGCAAAACTCCCGGGCGGATGCTTTATCGCGGCTGGCTACCGCCGCGGTCGGCACCTCCGACTGGACCTTCGTAGAACATCTCTAATGGCCAAGTATTACTGAGGAGCCGACAGAGATCCATCAGGTTGAGCAAGAGGCCTCGTGGATGGACCCAATCCGCACATTCTTGGTGCAAGGGGTCCTTCCGGACAATCTGACGGAAGCCAGGCGCATCCGCTCCACGGCCTCCAAGTACGTCATCCTTGATGGGGCTCTCTACAAGCGCTCGTTTTCCCAAACTTTGCTGAAATGCTTGGGGTCGACCGATGCGGACTACGCGCTTCGGGAGGTGCACGAGGGTATCTATGGCGATCATCTTGGAGGAAGGTCTCTGGCTTACAAAATCATTCGCCAAGGGTATTACTGGCCTACAATCCAGAAGGACGTCTTGGACTTCGTACGAAGGTGCGACGCTTGCCAGAGGTTCTCCGGCATCCAAAGGAGGCCAGCCAGTCAGCTGACCCCGCTCACAGCGCCTTGGCCATTTGCCCAGTGGGGGATGGATATCCTGCGACCTTTTTTCCCAACCTCCGGTCAACGAAAATTCCTCCTCGTGGCCATTGATTACTTCACCAAGTGAGTGGAGTCAGAGACATTGGCACAGATAACCGAGGCCAAAGTGGAGAACTTCGTCCGGAACTACATTATCTTTCGGTTTGGGATTCCGAAGACGATCATCACTGACAACGGAAGACAGTTCGACAACTTCCAATTCTGGGACTTTTGTCAACAATACCACATCGCCCATCGGCTCACGTCGGTCGCCCATCCTCAGTCCAATGGGGAGGCCGAGGTCACAAATAGGACGATCCTGCATGGGTTGAAGACATGGCTGAATGAAGCCAAGGGGCTCTGGGCGAAGGAGCTCCATTCAGTGCTTTGGGCGTATCGAACGACCGCACTGTCAGCAACGGGGGAAACCCCGTTCAACCTGACCTATGGAAGTGAGGCTGTCATCCCCGTGGAGGTCTCTCTACTATCTTTGCGGACTGACCAATTTGCCGAGCCGGTCAACTCGGAGCAACGAAGGGCTAACCTAGATCTGCTGGACGAAACCCGACTCCGGGCAAGTATGAAGATGGAGACCTACCGTCAAAGGATGGCCAGGTATTATAACTCGCAGGTTAAAGCGCGCACCTTCCAAGTTGGAGATCTGGTCCTGCGAAAGACGGAGGTCTCGAGGCCGACCGAACAAGGGAAGCTCTCCCCCAATTGGGAAGGCCCCTATCGGGTTATCGAGATAGTTCGGGCCGGAACTTACCGCATAGCACACTTGGATGGGCAACAGATGGTATGCTCGTGGAATGTAGACAATCTTCGCAAATATTATCAATGAAGTCTACAAATTTCTTCAAACTCCTTCAACTCTTGCCAGCCCACTTCGAAAGTCCGACCCCGGTCAGCAGAGGCTCTAGGGCAGCCCACTCCGAAAGTCCAACCCCGGTCGGCAGAGGCTCTAGGGCAGTCCACTTCGAAAGTCCGACCCCGGTTGGCAGAGGCTCTAGGGCAGCCCACTCCGAAAGTCCGATCCCGGTCGGCAGAGGCTCTAGGACAGCCCACTCCGAAAGTCTGACCCGGTTGGCAGAGGCTCTAGGACACCCATCCCGAGACAACTCCAGCGGGACCTCAAAGAAGATGGACCGCATTGCAAGCCGACTCGCAGACAGAGACCAGGAGCAAGTGCCCACGTGTTCGGCCTGAATCAAGTCACTGTTCTCAGCTACCCTACCGGCTCCTGGCCCGAATAGGCCGACCGGGGGTACTTGGAAAAATTTCGAAAAAAGGGCACTTGCCTTGTGCCCGTCGGCTGCTTCAAAGCGGTTAGTAACCCCGCAATGTCGTAAGGCCGACCCGGGATACTTAAAAAGATTTTCGAAAAGAAAAGCATTTTGCACACAATGAAGGAGTTTCAGAAATAGGTCTACTCATTCATTTCCAAAACTAGTACTTACAAAAGAGATGGGTCGGACCTTTACAAACCCCTTAGGTCCGGCCCACGAGAGATGCCTCAGGGGCCACAACCTCGACCCCGTCAGCTACAACTGGCAGGTCAACCGGATCTACCGCGGTGGGAGAGTCCTCTGGGAGGGCTATCACCTCTGTGTCAGCCGGTGCCGGAGCTTCGACCCTGGCCACTTCTGCTTCACCCTCTCTTGGGGGCTCTGCTTCGACCTCCTCCCCTTCAGACGGGTCCCGCAGCTCGACACCCACCAGGTCCAACTCCGGGAACAGCCGACCCACCTTTTTCAGGGCATCATCGTAGCCCTCCCAGTAGAAATCGGTCGCCGCCTCCTCCACGTCCTCGGTAAAGGCGCTGGAGGCCTTGTATGCCACCACGGCCCCCTGCACCTGCTCTGCGACCAGCTGCTTAGACTCCTCAAGCTGGGCCTCTAGCAGTGCTACCCTCGCCCGTCCGGCCCGAACCTGCTAGTCGGCCTCTGCCGACCGCTTTTCCTCCTCGCCCAGCCGGCGGGCGAGAGAGTTGGCCTTCGCCTTCTTCTTCCTTAGCTTGGCCTCGCAGCCGGCCAGCCTGCTTTCGGCTGCCGCCTGTCTCCCCCTGGGCTGCCGCCAGACTCTCCCTGGCCGACTTCAAGGACGCCGCGGCAACTTCCTGGGCTGCCTCCAGCTCCTAGGCCCTCTTCGCACAGGTCTTGGCGGCCTGCACCACCTGGCTGATGGCGTCGTCCATGAGGGAGATGCCGTGGAAAAGCTGCGAAAGCATAACCCAGTCAGTGTTTTACTTGAAGACGGAAAGGTAGTGGAGTAAAAAAAAAAAGGTAGGGTAAAATCCTTACCCTCATAAGGTCACGGTAGCTTTCCACAGTCACGTCGACTAAGTTCCTCTTGATCGACACCTCCCAGTCAGCATCGGTCATCACCCCCCTCAGCAGGCTTCGTGCCCACCTGGGATGGTCCAGCGCATGCCAGTGCTGGAACTCCTCCTGGCGTACCTCCTTCTCTGACAGCTTGAGCTCGCTGCTGGCTGTCCTTTCAACGGCCGGCCCCTTGCCCTTGTCGGCTGGAGGTGCTACCTCCTCCAGATCGGCAGGCGCTGCGGCCGCGACGGGCATCGCCGGACGCTCCTGCTCCGACCGGGGGCTGGCTCTCCCTATGGGGCCGACGCCCCCGCCGCGTTCCTCGCCCTACGCTCGGTAAGGGGGATGTCATCCCCGTCCAACTCCACGTCAACGACGGGGGCGGCTCGCTCCTCTTTCCCGCCTTTTCTTCTGCCGCTCGGCAGCTGGCGTGGAGGCCGATTCTGGAGCGGCGCGCTTCTGCACCGCCCGTCGGATGACCTTGGATTTGTCGATCCGTTGCATCCTTCCTCCTGTCACCAAACATCCAGAGTCAGAGAAAGGAGGAGGAAAGATTGAAAGAATGGTGAGAAGAGGGGTCGGCCCTTGCCTAGAAGTCTTTGGGGGCTGATCCCTACCTGATGAAGGGTCTCTTCCCCCAACAGCTCATATGCCGCCACCGGGCCAGCTCTACTAAGCATGGTGAATGCACCCAGGTCGGTTGCCGATACCAACCTGCCCTCGCGGACCCTCACCCGCGGCTCTCTCCATAACGGCTCGAACCCCCAACGTTCGAGACTGCTGACAAAGAAGAACCTGGCCTGCCACCCATGGACGGCCGACGAGAGGCACTTCAATAGCTTTCGGCCTTGACGAGGGACGAATAGGATCCACTCCTGGCTCCTAAAGTCTCTCTTCAGGTAAAAGAAGTCACCGAAGAGGGACAGACTGGGGTCAGACCCGACCCTACGACAGAGTACTATGAAGCAGCATATCACCCGAATACTGTTCGGGATTAGCTGCACCGGGGTCACCCTATAATGGTTGAAGAAGGCCACGAACAGGGGATGCAGTGGGAACCTAAGGCCGGCCTTAAGATGGGACTCGTACATTGGAAGGGTCCCTAGACCTAGTGGGTTGTTTGCTCTCCCCTCTCGGCAGGGTAATGTGAGGTGCAGGGTGGACGGGATGCCGTACACTGCTCTAAGGTTTTCGACCCGTTCCCGGGTCATGGTCGAGGATACCGCGCTCGGCCCTGGGTCCCTAGGTATATGGGACGAACCCCTACTGCTAGACGCCATCGGGAGTTAGAAGGAAAAGAGGAACGACTGGGACTAACCTGGGATGAACTCCTAGACGACGAGATTTGCGGAAAGGGAAGACCCTAGCTCGAAGCGCAGATAAAGCAGAAAGAGCCTCTCGCCTTGCCTCCTCCCCCTTTTATAGGCCTTCGGGGAAGGAGAGAGGCCGGAGAAGGAATTATTACCTACCTCGAGCACATCCCAGCCATCCCGTCGAAAGCCGCAACCGCCAGCATCACGAGAATCAGAGCAGCTGAAGCACCCTCTCACGCGGATCGTGATCCGCGTGCACGCTGGATCAGCGGCGCGAGACTAGCCCAGAAGGCGACGCCGATTGGTCAGATGCTACCACGTGGCGTCTGGCCCCAAATTGACATGGGACAGCCTGGCCCTCATCATGGCACCGGACCTGCATTAACTGCCCCGCCTGCACCCCCCCGAGCGGCTGACAGCTGTTCAGGGCACCGTTTGAGGCGGATTCGAAATGACCCGACGCCTCAATCCGGAGTCTGCCACAGGTGCGCACGATCATGCTCCCGTCCTTTTGTGCCACGTGGCCCCTCAACGCCCAGGAGCAGGGGGTAACTGATGCGCCCTTCGGCTAGCCCCCGATCGGACCAGCCTCGACGTCCGGTCGGCTGGTCCCCGCGCAGAGTCCGACTCCCCGGTCGACTTTCCCAAAGAGCCGACCCGGGGGCTTTGGGAGCTAACAGGTCCCACGCCACCCATGCGGCGCCCCTTTGATCACTACGGTCGGCCCCCTTTGACCCCACTAAGCATCCCGGTTGGTTTCGTGGAAACCAGCCGATCCATCGCTGAAGGAATCACCGAAGCTTCCAGGAACCGTTCCTCTCCGATAGTTCTAACATTCTGTTATAACAAACTCCACCGCATGGCCACTACTCTGACACACCTGTCACGCCGGCATCCACGATCTCGCCGCCACGCCTATTCTCCTGGAGACATTTCTAGACTTTTTCAGCCTGCCTCCCAACAGAATTTGACAGCACTCCGTGCCTATAAAAGACACCCGAGGAACCTTCATGAGGGTAACGTTCTTCTTCCCCATTCTGATTTCTCTTCCCGAGTTCTTCTCGTTCTGTTGCTCCAATCCTCCTCTAACTTAAGCATCGGAGTGTCCCCCGCCAAAACCCCCTCCGGCGCTTAGAAATTTCTTGCAGGTTGCCCGGTCGAGAAGCCCTCCAGCGCGTCCACCAAGCTCGGTTAAGAAAGAAGAGCGGCAACAAAAGCCTACCAAACCAACTCGCAAGTGGCAAAGATCTAAAATACAAAAATCAATAAGCTAAGTCAGTGTGTCTGCCAACTCAAATTTCTGAGTGCGAGAGAGTAAGGGCCAACAATCGTACTTCAAACTATTTTTATTATCACAGATCTCATCGCTGAAAACAGAGGTTGAGGACAGAAATCATGTCTAAAGCATGTTTCTTCACACACGTCTCTTGGTTCAATCAACCGGTTTATGTTGGAAATATATCATACTGAAAAAAGACCTTTTTGAAACCTCAAATTCTGTAATATGCCAACATATAGGCATGCTAGCTCTAAACCTTGCACGCCCGGGAACTCCAATAACAAATGATACTGCAACTCTGATATACCTGAATAGAAAGTTTTATTAAAAAAAATTATCAGTGGTAGCAGAATAAGCCAGTCAAAATGATAGAGATAAGGGTAATTATAAATAGGAGTTTCTATCATGATGAGAATAAAGACTGCCTATTGAGAAGGCACGAGGGCACTTCAGATCAGAAAATAGGTCTTTGTGAAGCTCATATGCTTGCCTGTCACCTCTAATTAGAAAAAAAACCTCGCAAGAGAGATGGTGCTTTCAGTCCTTTCTGTAAACCAGGGTTGGATAGTCCGGATTCCACATGTTGTTCTCTACATATGTCACAGTTTCCTCCTGCAACACATCAGCATTGATATTAGAAAGAAAGAAAAATAAATTCTACTGACAGGACTACAAACATCCATGTAAAGCATATATCTACCTGACTAAGTCTTTGAAGTTCCCGAGCATCCATGTCACGGTATCCTTCCGCTAGATCCTCCGCTATAGCTTCCCTTATCACAGCTGCAGCTACCTCCTTTGTTATGTCCCTTATTCTGCAATGGTTATCCATCACCATGTATTAACAAACGAGCATTTATATCAATTGGCACTGGAAGACGTACAACAGACCTAGATATTGAAGGGTATATGATCCCCTTAAGAGTCTCCTCGTCTTTCATATATGCAGCCAAACTGTGAAACATTTCATGATCAATGTAACAAAACGAGGCCAATACAATGAATATTTGCAAGCAAATAAATAAATTTCTATCACAGAAGGTTATCGTAAGTAAGGCTACCATTCAGCTGCCGCCTGAAGCATGCCATCCGAGATAACACGTGCACCAGACAAAAGGGTACCAAGGCCTATGCTGCATGACCATGAACATGATCATTCAGAAGGAAAAGAAAGCGAAATGACATTGTGAAAGGAGAAGAGGCAATAGAACAAACCCAGGAAACAGATACATGTTATTTCCCTGGTTGGAGTGGCCAATTTTATCATCTCCTGCAGAAGGAAACCAGTTATAAGCTTAAGAACTTGTCAGATTCTTAACATGATCATCAGCAAGTTTATAGTGGCATTGATCGATCACAAAAAAGATCCACGTCCTGTAGCTCTTGCTTGTTGAGCTTCTAGTAACTGCTAACAGATAGAGGGGCTTTATCTAGAGGGACATGCACCTATGGCCAGCAGATATCCAAAAAAAATCTATGGAAGCAACATTTCTCATCTGACATCTTATTTTAGGTCAAACTAGCAGAAATATAAAAATTCAAAAAAAAAAAATCCAGCTAAATGAATAGATTGCAATTGTTAAATCCATATAATATCCCAGCATAAGCCAATACACTAGTTGTTCCCACAATTGGGTACTTGGAATTGGCTGGTTAATAATAATCAACATGGTGAATAAAACAGGGGAGTTTGAGATGGTCCAAATACCTGAGTACTTGGATGGAGGTACTTTCATATCTTTAGCTCACACTCTATGTTATCAAAACAACCAAAACTTTCTATCTTCTAATAGGAGGATCAGAAAGCAAGTGAAAAAAACTCGTTACAGAATGATACCTTTCTATTTCACGTTTTACATATAAGACAAGCTAACACATCAACAGCCACCTTTCATTAGATTCCATCTAAGACTTGATTGATATTAGAATGAACTTTCATCAAGGAAACTTCACTAGACAGGTATATTAGTTAAATGATTCACCGAAGGGTTCAAAAACTAGATTGAGGGGGAAGAAAACAATAACATATACAAAGGTGGGAAGAGGACAACAATATACCATTTAAATTGAAGATAGGTTAATACATGATTATACTAATCCACTGCTCTGTCGTTTAAATCATCGTGACAACTGAACTTAAAAATACAACCTTTAAATCTCATATTAAAACGACCATGGTATTAAATCAACTAACTTTCAAGGGGCACTATCCTGAATGCACCTTATATGCAAGTGTAAATCCTTGGATTTTATAAAAAGATATTAAATTTGAAACTCTATGTGACATTATTCCCTAGTGTTTATGGTTTTATGCTCTTGGAGAAGCAAACTATTCTGGCATGTCATCATCCATAGAAAATTATAGTATCAATTTCCTCTGATTCTCTTTGGAATACTATCTAAGATCCCTTATTTCCATATTCCTACTCCCCCTCCACCCAACAAATTGATCATCTCTGTGTGCACATGCACATCTGGTTTTCTATGTGTGTATGCACTACAAAGTGGATTTTCTGCATCACAAAATCATCAGACACTTCTTCCTTAAGTTTGACAGCATCCAATTCATGAATACCTTTCCCATGCTTCTTGTGGTAGAGCTTGTACTTACAGTAAGTTTACTAGTGTCTGACATCAGAGGTCATGGCCTCATATAACATCTGCAAGGCAAAATCTTTTTGCCTGATTCTCTAGGGTTTTGCAGAATTTACCAAACTGTTGGAAACCGATAGAACAGTTATCAAACCATTGACCAATATCATAAAGGCTTATTTCAGAACTTTCTAATTGCTCTCTGCGCTGCATCATAACAGTTTTTAAAAATAACAGAAATGAGAAAGTTAAGTCCCTTTTTAACAACTTTGATAATTAAAACTCAATTAGTTTCCAGCCTCCATATCAAAGTATAGAGATTA
The DNA here is from genome assembly GCA_021397845.1 of Areca catechu. Classification (NCBI taxonomy): domain Eukaryota; kingdom Viridiplantae; phylum Streptophyta; class Magnoliopsida; order Arecales; family Arecaceae; genus Areca; species Areca catechu. The sequence goes on along the minus strand of CM038038.1, from coordinate 126,786,924 downwards.
ACGTTTGTGGTATCGCCATTCCTTTCCAAAACAAGCACAAATCTAAGAATTTGTAACAATAACTACATAACAAAATGAAATGCAAAATAAGGCATACCGAGATCAATGTCATGAAATGGGCTTCCACTAGCGAATATGATATGGTCACCCAGTATGGAAAAGGCTTCCCCAGGTGTACATTCAGCTACAACATAAAGAATACCAAAAATCAGATAAGAAAAACATTCAGATAGTATAAACCAAATCAAATCGTTTCACAAACCATTTTTTGTAGGATTTGACATAGCAAAGATAGCTGGTCTAGTGGAAGATGAATCCTTCAGGGCTTCTAAAACCTAAAGATAATCCAAAAGACAACATTAAGTTGGAAATCCTAATTAATTTTCTGCATACAACTGAGTCTTAAACAAAACTCTTGAGAAGGAACAATGAACCAACAAACATAGGATTTGCAGAAACTTTGTCAACTGGAAAAAAAGAACTTAAAAAGAACCTAAAACCTCATAAACTTGTAGAGCAACATTTCATGTACTGCTACACGTACAGGGATTCCATACACCCCATTAATCATCAACCAACATAGACTTCATGAAAAATCTAGAAATCAGACAGGATTTGTTTCTTTTTTTTTTCTTTTTTGCAGTGTTTCCATCAAACAATTAACAACCAAAATGGGTAAAGATGGCAAGTCCCCTCTTTCCTAATTTCTATGTTTTCTAAAACTTTCATTTCCATTTAATCAACAACAAATTGGCTGTGTGCTGATAAAAAAAGAACTAGCAATCTAAATGTTTAAAAGATGAACAGTATTTTAGTAGCTAAGAGAATTGTATAGCCTTTATCAAAATGACAAGAATCATAGAACTTATCAGAAAACTGCAGTTGTTGGTCCTGCAGTGGGGTGACATCCAACAGGGCAAATTGATGTTTGGCCTCAGGACCGACTACCACCATATGTTTAGTCCCTGTTGACTACTCATTTTATTCCCAGCCCTGGTCTGTGTGCAAAACAGCCATAACTTGGCATACAAACGGGACTAAGTGCATGTAGAGGATCAGATGTACAATGGTTCAGTGTTTAAGGACTAAATTTAAAATGAAGTCTGACAAAGCATGGGTGTTCATTTTTCCACTCCAATAACCATGGACAACCCATCCTCCAACCAATATTTGGCACTCCCCAACACCCCCCCAAAAGAAAAAAAAAAAAAAAAAAAGAGGAAAAAATTTGAAAAGATACTATATTTCGAGAACTACTGCACATCCTGCTTTGAATTGTTCATAGTCTGCATGCAGGCTCGAGCCCTAGTGGCACTTTTCACATAGGAAGTTAAGTGAAAGGTTGGGTTTTTTTAATTATTCCCTCTCAATTGGCAAATCCAAATGACTATTGTTTCCAAAACAATGCAGATGCCAATGCCTAGATCAAAGCAATGATTATCCCATTTTTATACTTATTTAAAAAAGCTTTTTCCATGTTCTGCTGTACTACAAGTTACAACAAGGCACTTCATTTAGAAGATAATATAATTAGAACTTATGTCAGAAACAGATTTGACCATTAAAGCAGAAACAAAGCTGCAAAAGATGGATGGTTAAGTTGAAGTCTTATATCGAGAAGGATTATGTAAAGCAATTAAGGCATAGAGAAGAATATGTTGATGTACTGGATTACTTACGAAATGATTGATAGTTTGTGAGAATAACTCTAACAGGTTTTTCAAAAAGATATATCATAAGCATGGCAAGTTCCTATTGCAAAAATCAAGTCAATTGATTAATCATTCAATCATGCATCCAAACATAATTTCTTTCTCAAAAAAGTTCCACATGAAGAAATTTTTAAAATGCACAATTTTGTTTTGGCTGTAGTTGACCCAAAAGTGCATCAGTTTCTATCAATTTTGGCTTAAATCCAACTAGTGTTGGAGCATTTTCAGACAATTTCAGCGGTTTGATTAGTTTGGATCAAATTTAGCAAAACCAAATATAGGAGCCAAATTTGTTAATTAAATGAGTGTTTAGCATTGTATTTGGGCAGTGTCTTCATTTCATTAACTATACATGTGAGGATGGACATTTGTTAGGTAATTGGGCAGTGTCTTCATTTCATTAACTATACACATGAGAATGGACACCTGTTAGGTAATTCTTAAAATTTTTAGCATTAAAAGAACTTGTTTCTTTTGATTAAAAAAAGGTGCTAGAAGTTTCAAAAACAAATCCAAGCTTTTTGGGTAATTAGTTCTAAAATTGAAAAAAGGATGTAACATTTTTTGCCTTCTTTTTCTTTTATTTGAAAGAAAAGGGATGGAGACCCGCCCGCTCAATAATTACCTAGGTCCCAATACTTGGAGATGCACTATCCACAATTTGGATCCCCAACCTCAAGTTTCTAAGCAGAGGAGAATGACCACTGGGCAAGCTCCAGTTCATAATTTTTTTTGTGCAAGGTTGAAACTTTCTTTTGAGGTCTTTGCAAGATTGTTTTAGCTGAAACGGGAGAAAAGGGGTTTCTGGAGTAGGTCAGGGATACCAATGGGATGGTCTTGACACAGAATGCAAAAAAAAAATAATAAGCCCAACTAGATGATCCGCCTGAAAAAATATGAACTATGCAAGCAGGTTGGCCAGTTGACATACCTAGAGTAGTAGATTCTTTTGCCCCTCCAAGAACAGATTTGCAGGATTTGATACTCAATTTGTGCTCAAATATCACAGAAATTTAGATTAAAATATGTTTAATTGCATTAAAAGAATAGATCAATAAATGCTAAGATTATGTGAAACTTGAGCTTTACATTTTTTATTTTTACTTAAAAACAACAACATTTTACACCCATAGGTCCAGCATGGGCATCTGAAATGATATATGGAATATTTCATGGTTAGTGTTAGTTTTATTATTTTTGAAATATTCTTCATTAAAATGGTTAAAAATGGAGTTTGAAATGTCAAAATTGCCTAAGAAAACACATTTTATTGCTCAAGTTTAGAAACCTTGATCGCAAGAAGTGTAAGTATTTCGTATAAATGTATAAGCATATGAAATAATTATTGCTGCAGAGCATGTATCCTTAAGAACCAATGAGTCACAGGATCATTTTTATTTGCTTGGATTAGTGTATTTCAAATCCAAATACCAACAGGCAAGCAAAGTTTCTCGCAGGTATGAAATTACATGCACAAGAAATTTAAGCATATATCATTGCCAATATAAATTTACTCCAGAAATTTACATATGTATTCATTCTTAAGGAACCACACAAGTTGTGTTCCCTATTTAAAAATAGGTTACATATGGTTCCGGGGGCTTATGTAAGTCTTACCATCTAAGTAATACAGTATCAATATTATATTCACAGGAATAATATCAATTACACAGCTGATAATAGAAAAAATTCACAGGAAAAAATAGCCTGCTCAGATCTAATTATGCCTCTGTAAATATGTTTACCTCTTCGGAGAACAAACCACCAACCGCGGATAACCCAAGTAGAACATCAGGCTTTACTTTCTTAACCTATTCATACACAAGCATGCATAGACATGTTTAATACAATATAATGCAAAAAGTAGAAAGAAAAGTAATACTAATAATAATCCTCATGTTTTTTTTCCTAAAGCATGCATCATCCAACTAGGTAATTTTTAACAAGCATAGATATCTTGGATGCTGATGTGTTACCGACCATTATTCTACTAAACACACCATATTGAATGACAATATGCATGCAAGATAAATAGACAATCAGTATATGAATAATTAGCTATTTTTTACCAATGCATAACATACATACCACTTCGACTAGGCTTGCCCCTTCAGTTAGACCTTGATGGGTGGCTTCCTTGAGCTTTCTGGCAAATGGTAAAGCATCAGGATCAATATTTGCACGACCTTCTGTTATTAGACCCTGCATATTAATGACGTGAAAAAAATATTAGTTGGTCCATATCTATGGTAAAAATTTTATAAGCAAGATGGGTAATACACAAAAACTACATATAATTCTTCAGAGGTTTGACTGCTGACTGCAATACACAATCTCACATAATCTATTGTAAAATATATAAAAAAAAGACCAAATTAGTTATTGTACAAAACTTTTAATTTTGGCATATTGAAAAATTAATAGGGAAGAAAAGGTATTTAAATGTATAGGATACATAGACCAATAAACAAAAGGAGTTCAGAGGGGGGGGAGAGAGAGAGAGAGAGAGCATTAAAAGCACAAATGAAAACAAAGAAAAATAATTACATATGAAGAAATAATATTTCTGTCTTTTTCATTAAGTTTCTTTTGTCAAATATTATTCCTAGCAAGCCACCATGCAAATTTTTTTATGTCAAAAGTAAAAACATCACGTCCTTACATCAAACTGTGATGCCTTCTCCCAGTTTCCTTTATATTATTGCAGAAGAATAAGCCTTTAGGGTATAAACGAAAAACTCATTACTCATAGTTTCACTTTTCTCTTCTTTTTGTCAAGTACCGGACTTGGTTCTCCTAGAAGCATAAACATATCTGTACTTAAAGAGTATCATTAAATCCTTTTTAATTTTTAATTTTTCTTGATGAAGATTGTCATGATAAAAACAAATTAATTTAAGCATTATGCTCACCACGGCATCAACCACCCAGAACTGGCTGCTAGCACTTGCCAAAGCTGATTCATTGTTACCCAGAAATCTAGCCATAGTTTTCCTGGCAGCATTGACAACTCCAATCCCAGCACTATAATGACATTAGACAAAATTTAGTATCATATGTTTGAACTGATGAGATTCAAAATATGAAACAAAATGTCTTAATTCAATATACAAGGTTACAACTTACAAGTTGTATTAGCCAGAGAGAAAAGTGAATGAGTCACTGAAACATCTTTTGAAACAACAAAGGCAATGACAACAAAACAAAATTTATGCTCTGTATGGTAGGCCAAAGATAAGCATAATTAATTAAAAAAGGAGCCCTTAACATTGTAACTTTGCAAAACCCTGAGTCATAAACTAGCAGAAGATATTTGGATAATGGGTTGACAACCTAGAAAACTGTCATCGTCAAAGCCAAGAGCCATCCTGAAAAATCCTGCAAATTCAAGGTGACTCAAATGTGTTGTCAAGAGCTTGGCAAGTCAGTTAGTAACAAGGAAGCACTATAATTTCTTGGTCAATGACAATCATAAGGATAATGATTAGGTGAAGGATGTGTCATGCTTTACGAGAATATGCTACTTAGTGGATACAAGAATGCCAGGTAATGTTTATCCTATAGAAGGGTATTATGCGAGGGCATCAGATTACAGATAATTGCCAATGTGGGATGTACCATGGGTTTTACAGTTGGAATGGACTTCCAGAACTTCAGACATATACAGCAAACCACAATCAACTCATAAGGTAAGTCACAGTGTCCTCATAATGTCATAATATGAGATTTCCAAACTGTCATGTCTCTCCACACTTCCATGACCTGTCTCCACTTCGTAGTCATATCAGAAATTGCCGGTTACATTTTAGCTCCTGTTCATGCTATCCTCGTATGGCACAACTGGGCACTCAAACACCATCTAAGGCATACATGTACAATGCATAAGATAAATATCCCACAGATAATGAAGGCTGAGCCTGCAAGAATGGCCAAACCTGAAATGGACCAGCCAAAAGATAGAGAATAAACCCAGATGCAATTCACCAAAGGCAACAGATGCCATTTGATGTTGCTAATCATGGATAAAATTCAACACAAGCAAGCCACACAATTTGTAGAATGATTTACCCACTTCAGGAGCCAAAACACTGACTAAGATTAATTTTCAGAAAATCCAAAAGATTCCTTTCACTCATTCAAAAAGATATGTAAATGGACTACAAGCCTTGCCAAGTCATGCCTTATATAATGTAAAATAACTTCCTGAGCACATAACCTATATTCCACGGTTGTCAAACGAGACTCCATCACGACTTTAATTTTGCTTAAGTACCAATATTAAAATTAAAGGTCTGTTTGGAGGCCCATAAGTGGAGCCACATACAGCTTAAGTTGCAAGTATGGGCCAGTGCACTTATTTGGATGCTTGCAACTCAAATTGTACCCAAGATTTGCCAAACAGGTACCGAGACCCCATACCAGTCAGCAGGTGGTATGATACAATACAGATTTGTAATGTACCATTCCAGGACAGAACCCCCCCCCCCCCCCCCTCTTTTTTTTTTTGCAAATTTTGAATTGAAGTCAGTGAAAGGTCTGCCGACCTAACTTAAGAAGTCAGCAAACCATTTTCCTATTTCATTTTTCTTGACAACATAAACAAAGCTGGTAAACCATTTGCTGACTTCAATTAGAAAATGGAAAAAAAATTGCAGGGCTCCCTTTAATTCAAAATGAAACAGGCGAACCCTCTGTTGATGGGATGAGGGCTTTTGAGACCCCCCCGCCCTCTCTCCCCATCTATTTTGAACCGATGGACTAAACTGTGCTAGTAACTGACCAATCCAGTTCCGCATAGTTGTGCCATCCATGTTGCACCTTAAATTTAGTTGTTTGATGGACTGCAACTTAGGGCTGCCTTAGGGCGAGTTGAAAATGCTCAAGTATCTTAATTAAAAAAAAAAGCATTTTCTCTATTCCATCATGATCAAAGCCTTGCACTCCATCATATGTATCGTCTTCCTCCTCTCTAATGCCACATTTGACCTCACCTCCTGCCAAATCTCCTTGGCCATGCCTCGCTAGCCACCACCCAGTGCCTCTCACCAGCATCTCACAATATCTCCCTTGTCCACACCCACCAAACCTCCCCTCAACCTCTCTCCACTGTGCCTTATTGGATTTCCCTAACCATGCCTTGTAAAAGTCCTGACCTCTCTCACCCATGTTTTGCCGAATCTCCTTGGTCACACCCTATCAAACCAACCCCCAACCTCTCTCACCAACATCTCACCGATCCTCCTAACCGCACCTCACCAAAGTTCACCAACCTTCCTCGCCCACATCCTACCCAACCTCCCTCATCCACACCTTGCTAGACTTTAATGCTTAACCTTACCATTGATCCACCACTCCCTCCTAACTCCACAGATTCTTATGTGCCCTCCTCACCAAATTCAGGACCAAGCAGTGGCTCTCCCTATCCTCTCCTTCATCACCCACAACGTCCCCCTCCATCCCTCCTTCCCTTTTCCATTTCTCCCTGTCATCCTCCACCACTCCTCTTCATGTCCATCCAAACAAAGGAGATAGAGCCCTGTACATAATGATACAAGCAACTCAAGTTGCATTGTAACTTGAGCTGCAGCGCAGCTTCATCTACAAGGCTCCAAAAAGCCCCTAAGATTCTAAATTAGAATTGTACAATTATTTTGCAAACTATGTACTTGGATCATTATGTTCCTGCATCATCATCATAATCAACCATTGAACTCAAGATTTGTGAAAGATATTGGTATTCTACCGTTTTCAGAATTTTTCTTGGCAAAAGAAGATAAAACTCTTATCCTATTCTTCTTAAAATGGAGCACAAATTTAGCTTTGCTTTTACCAATTATTGTCTTCAATTACAAAATATTGTCTTATAAGTTATAACTAATATAACGTGTTTAACTCATCAACTCATTTCATTCTCTCTACAAGATGAAATCTTTTTTAATGCGACTCTACAAGATGAAATCAAATGTGATATTTTTTTAATTTACACCAGCAAGATCAGTTCTATCTTTAGCAAAATATTTGCCCGAGTGGATTGGCATTTTTTCAACAATAAGTTTACTGAACTCCTGAGATTTGGATCTTTAAGAGAAGAGAGGATAATATTCTGAACACAGTAGAATGAACACAGCATATAATCTGAACACAATAGAATGAACACAGCATACAACTAGACTATTTCTTCATCTAAAGATAAATCCGTAGACACAGCCTTTGAAATATTCGAGTCATGATATTTAAAGCATATCAGATACGGACCTTCCAGCACCAGCAACAACAATCTTTTGTTTCGGGAAGTCTATCATTGGTCTTCCCTGAGCCCTTACAGCTCCTAGAAGACCAGCAATTGCAACCCCAGCAGTACCCTGTGCATGGAAAGAATGTTGCATCACCTCAAAACTCCTCTAAACTAAAAGTTAGATCTGGCCTATCAAGAAGTCAAAATAACATAACTAGGATACCAAGCTAATTGTTTGCATGCAAATTAAATGTCAATAACCAAATTTGATAAAGTTTGTTTTTTTCACCAAAATGCTTTTCAGAAGCAAGTAATTGAAATTTACTAACAACTAAATATATTAAGGGAGCACAGTTGGTAGAGGTGCAGGCCCGCCTCTCTCCGGTCACGGGTTCGAGGCATGAACCCGTGGGTAACTCGATTAAATTCCAAATTTCTGGGAGCACGTGACTGGGGGACGGGGTAGCTGCTACTATGGCGTCATAGCAGTGCCAGGTTGACGTACTCACCGGTTGGTGGGAAGGGCATGCGTAAAACTTGCGACCCGAATCAAACAATCGCCTGGTGGGATGGGGCCCGGTGGAGGAGCTACGCCGGGGATTTATCCCCCCGTCCTTTTTGGTTAATCAAAAAAAACTAAATATATTAAGGTAATATAATGTGTTTTAAAGTACAAAGGTGCTCGTATTGCAGTAAACAAGTGAAGCTTCCTAAAGATGAATAACTTGGTATGCACCTATGAAGAGTATGATCACCTAGAGAAACTAAAAAAAGGATAATAATGACCTAAAGAACCTGAACCTCACTCAGACAATCATTTCACCCGAAGCTGAAAAAACCATAATATTCAAAATATGAGCATGTTCAAAACAAAATTGCTCTATTCATGAGTTTTTACATGTTTTGGTGGGAAAGAAGACTATGAACAAGATATTGTCATTCAAATATTGTATCACTTGCAATTGCAAACTGGGAAGCCTTGCTGCTTGTAACAAATTGGTCATAAAATAAAATTACAAACACATAAGTTTTAAATACATCACACCAGGATGATGCATGATAATTCTTCAAGAATTTTGTGCTACAAGGTTGGAAGTGTCAAATACCCAAATAATAGGTGAAATATTTTAGCAAGCAGAAGAAGCTATTAAGTTTTTTTAGAAAAAGAAAAAAGAAAAAAGCAAAATGACAAAAAACAATAGCTTGAAACACCATCAGTTTTTTATTATAATTGTAACACCCAAAAAAAAAAAAAAGACTGGGCCGGCCCACTAGACTGAACCGGCCCAGACTCAGCGCGCGGCCCAGGCGCGGGAGAGCGCGCGGGCGCGGGCGAGCGCGCGATGGGCGAGCAGGAGCGAGCGAACGGGTACGGGCGAACGGGCGCTGGTGGGCAAGCGACGTAGGCGACACACGGGCGGGCGCGCGCGAGCGCGTTGGCTCGGCCCAGCTGGTGGCGGGCACCGCTAGAGCATTTCCCAGCCGTTTCGCCCTGATTTCCCCGGTCCACCGCGGTCTATGGGGTTTCTGATCGATCTGGACCGTCCGATCATTCGATCAAATGGCTAGGATTGATCCGAAGGAGTTTAAGCTTGATCAGGAGCTTCTGGATTCGGATTTGGACGCGGTTTGAGGCGTTGATCTCAGATCTGATGGCCTGAGATATTTCCTGAACGTTTTGGGCCTGTGAGATGAGTTTAGGACTCTGTTTTGGATTGTTTTCGATCTTCTTTATAATAAGAGACGTTGAGAATTATTTCAATGCAGAGAGACGGAGAAAGAGGAGAAGAAAAGAAGAAATGAAGAGAAAGAAGAAAAGAGGGAAGAGATCTCGGTTAGGGAGAAAAAGAAGGCTATCATACTACGATGACATGGGATAGCGACCAGTTTTAGAGATATGTTGGGATTTGGGATAAAAAGAAAAAGAAGAGAGAGAAAAGAGAAAGAAAAATATAAATTATTTATTATTATAAGGGATCGGCTTTTTGAGCAGGAAAGTGTTGAGCGGGCTCCGAGTATAGATTGATACCGGATATTTTGGATTAGCGCTTGAAGGTAAGGATTCTGGACATGATCACCAGTTCTATATATTATTTTACATGCATGATTTGATCCATGCATATGAGCATTGGCATGCATGTTTGTTTTGCATCGTATATTTTGATTTTCTCGAGATGAATAATGTGTTGAGATTATTAATTATGTTCCCATGTTTCATGTTTATTCGAGCAAGTTATCTTTTGATGGTTTGGACCGTGATGCCGATCATTGAGAAGTTTGTAATGACATGATTTGGTTTGATATCGTGATACGATTTGACTAGATAAAGTAATAACGGTGTTTGGACTAGCCATGGATCTGAAGTTGCCAAAGCCACGGGCTTCGTACGTAGAATAGTCGACCATGGGCGTTTAAAACATGAAACAGCCAGAGTCACAGGCTTTGTACGTGAGCTAGCCTGGCCACGGGCTTAGAATACATGGTTGATTGTGAGGTTGCCAGTAATGGGCGTTGCATGACAATAGCTAATCCATAACCCTAAAGAAGAGGAAAAGTTAATGAAAACATATAAAGGAAATATAATGTTATGAAAGGTTTTGATATACTTGATATATGATTCGTTTTGGTTGCGTGACCGAAAAACTTATCGTTTTCCATTATATGATTATGAACTTGCTACTTTCACTTTTTATATTAATACTGGTGTAATTGTGAGGGAACCTTACTGGGCTGTAGTGCTCACAACCCTACTTTCTTCTTTCACAGAGTCGTACAGATATTCGGGCTTGGAGATGAATGAGATGTTTTTAAGGTGACTCTTGTATACCTAGGCCTTGCATAATCTCTAGAGAAAAACTTGGGATTTATGCGGCCGGTCGCGTAGCCGATTCCGGTGCTGGATTCGGGACGTGACAGAGTGGTATCAGAGCTTAGGCTATGATCATTTGGGATGGTGATACAAGTGGATAATAATAATAATAACATGATGGTTATTAGAATATGACAAGAATAGTATCAGAGCTTAAGTTATGATGACATGGGATTGTGGTATAAGTGCTATGATAAATATGAGTGGTATTGAAATCAGGTCATGATTATTTGAAATTGTGATATAAGAGATTCAGAAATTAACATGATGATTAATAAGATATGATGGAAATTCTGGAAGGATTTATTTAGTGAAACCTAGATGGTTTAGTAAATTATATCAAAGTGCAGTGGAAGTGCAGTGATTTAGAAGTGTTATGATGGGAGCACTGATTTAGATCTCAATCAAGCTAATTTCGAGGACGAAATTATTTTAAGGGGGGAAGAATGTAATACCCAAAAAAAAAAGACTGGACCGCCCACTAGACTGGACCGGCCCAAACTCAGCGCGCGGCCCAGGCGCGGGCGCGAGGGAGCGCACGGGCGCGACCGGGCACGGGCGAGAGGCAAGCGAGTGCGCGACGGGCGACCAGGTGCGGGCGAACGGTACGGGCGAACGGGCGCTGGCAAGCGAGCGACGCGGGCGACGCGCAAGGCGCGGCCCAAGCCCACGAGTGCGGCACGCATGAGCGCGTGGGCTCGGCCCAACTGGTGGCGGGCGCCGCTAGGGCGTTTCCCAGCCGTTTCGCACTGGTTTCCCATGGCGTTTCTCGCGGTCCACCGCGGTCTATGGAGTTTCTGATCGATCTGGACCGTCCGATCATTCAATCGAATGGCTAAAATTGATCCGAAGGAGTTTAGGCTTGATCAGGGGCTTCTGTATTCAGATTTGGATGCGGTTTGAGGCGTTGATCTCAGATCTGACGACCTGAGATATTTCCTGAACATTTTGGGCCTGTGAGATTGGTTTAGGACTCTGTTTTGGATTGTTTTCGATCTTCTTTATAATAAGAGACGTTGAGGATTATTTCAATGCAGAGAGACGGAGAAAGAGAAGAGAAGAAAAGAAGGAAGAGAGAAGAAAAGAGGGAAGGGGAGAGGGAAGAGATCTCTGTTAGGGAGAAAAAGCAGGCTATCATACTATGATGACATGGAATAGCAACCAGTTTTAGAGATATGTTGGGGTTCGGGATAGAGAGAGAAAGAGTAGAGATAAAGATGAGAGGGAAAGGAAAAAAGAAAAATATAAATTATTTATTATTATAGGGGATCGGCTTTTTGAGAGGAAAGTGTTAAGCGGGCTCCAGGTATAGATTGATACCGGATATTTTGGATTAGCGCTTGAAGGTAAGGATTCTGGACATGATCACCAGTTTTATATATTATTTTACATTGCATGATTTGATCCGTGCATATGAGCATTGGCACGCATGTTTGTTTTGTATCGTATATTTTGATTTTCTCGAGATAGATAATATGTTGAGATTATTAATTATGTTCCCATGTTTCATGTTTATTCGAGTAAGTTATCTTTTGATTGTTTGGACCGTGATGCCGGACATTGAAAAGTTTGTGATGACATAATTTGGTTTGATATCGTGATACGATTTGACAGGATGATATGAAAGGATAAAGTGATAACGGTGTTTGGACTAGCCATGGATTTGAAGTTGCCGGAGCTACGGGCTTCGTACGTAGAATAGCCGGCCATGGGCGTTTAAAACATAGGACAGCCAGAGTCATGGACTTTGTACATGAGCTAGCCTAGCCACGGGCTTAGAATACATAGTTGATTGTGAGATTGCCAGTCATGGACGTTGCATGACAATGACTAGTCCAGAACCCTAAAGAAGAGGAAAAGTTAATGAAAATATATAAAGAAAATATAATGTTATGAAAGATTTTGATATACTTGATATGTGATTGGTTTTGGTTGCGTTACCGAAAAATTTATCGTTTTCTGTTATATGATTATGATCTTGCTGCTTTCAATTTTTATATTAATACTGATGTGATTGTGATGAAACCTTACTGGGCTGTAGAGCTCACAACCCTACTTTTTTCTTTCACAAAGCCGTACAAATATTCGGACTTGGTGATGAATGAAATGTTTTTGAGGTAAGTGACTCTTGTGTACCTAGGCCTTGCATGATCTCTAAGGTAAAACCTAGAATTTGTGCGACCGGTCGCATAGCCGATTCCGGTGCTGGATTCGGGGCGTGACAGTAATACCCAACATCCTTTGAAAAAACAACTCAAATATTATTTGACCCAGAGCTATCTATCCTTGCATATTTCCTTGACTTTCATCTATATAAATCATATTTCACGGATCATGAGATCTATCCAAATTTAAATCCAAACTAAACACTTGAAGTGAAAAAAAGAACATTGCAACCAACAGAAGGGCAGGCATCAAAATTCTTGGATAAACCATTGCAAATGAAGATTTAGGGGGGAGATATTTAACCAGGAGACACGCTTGCACTCATTGGTGATTGGTCTTTTTAAATGGTCCATAACTTCATTATTAAACATGTATCAGCATGCCTAATAACAAATTATTATAATTTTAATAATTATCGATACTACCCTGCTTATCTAAAATTCTACTAAAAGCTTATAAAGACCCTACTAGAAAAAAATTCAACCCAAAAAAACTTGGTAGATCTACTCCTGCTCATTGATAAGCATCAAGGACCTAAAAGTATATGGCTAAAATTTATTTGGTCTTTACTGCATGGTAGCTGTTGTAATACCCACAACATGCATGCATGTCCCTGATGTTGTATATGTTACTAATACAGGTACCAGCCCGCAAACCTGAGGGTTATTTGATCACTAATTGTAGTCGTCAAGGCGATGAAGATCTAGGTGAATTTTGTTCGACTGCAAACCTCAGTCTTGTAGTTTGATAGCATATGATGCAGCCAAGATTGATCCATACATTTGATTGTTTGATTATCAATGCTGCGGATATTTTTGTCCCAAGATCAATAACAAAGTATAAATTTATTTGAATTTGAAATTTTATCTAGTCAATTGCAATGACCTTTATCTTTTGTAACTAACAGATGAAGATGAGAACTTTCAGTTGGGGTGGAGATAAACATAAGAATTGATCATCCTTATCAAATGAATGTTTATCTTAATCTCTTGTAATCTATATAAAGACTTGTACCTCACTCTTGTAGGCAGATTATAAATGAAAATTACAGAGTTTTCTTTTCACAACATAGGTGTACTTACTAGGTCCTGAAGTGAGTCTGGTACTAGCAATTCCCTTCCCTTTACCTTCTTTTTTTTTTCTCTCTAGCTGTAACAAACCTTTCTTCTAATCATTTTGATCAAAAGCATACTTTACTTCCTGCATACTTTTTATGGTTTACACATCAGGTTTTTTCCAGAAAATTTCAGCAAGCTCTTGATTTCAATTATTCAACTCCAATAACCCTTGAATTACCACTTTAAATCCTTGAATCCTAAACTCCAGTTTACACAATAGTCAACTCCAATAACCCTTGTAGATCCCCTTCCCTTGGTTGTCCTACATCATTTTGGCATCAGAGACCTTGGTATACTATAATATTCTATCATATTGACCGATCCAATGAATGGAGCATATCTGATTATCAACAGCATACTGATGAAGATTTCACTGGAGATCTTGAACCACATAATTTTCTAGATTGGATCGGCAACCTAGAGGATTATTGTGATTGCTACAAGATGTCAGAACATATGTGAGTAAACTTCACTAAGAGAAGATTAGAAGGTCAAGCTTACATATGGTGGGAAGGCATAGAAGATAAGATGATTCATCAAGGTTGAGCTCCTATTGTCAATTGGGAAGAGATGAAGAAACTACATAAAGAAATGTATTTGTTGCCTTATTACAAAAATCTCTTTATTATTCAGCAAGGCAAAAAAATATGATCATGTTTCCAAGAAAATTCCAAAAGAAGGAATTGGCAAAAGCAGAAGAAACTACTTGATTTCAAGAATCCAGTAACTGAAAAATCTCAGTTGTATGATATGGTCCACCAAAAGCAATGCATTAAGAGAAGTCAAGCACCTCACATTCGAAGTTATTTTCAGGCATATGCAAATGCAAGGACGGTAATTTCAGTTATAAGCCAAGTGCCTTCTTATCACATTAGTGCACAAGGCAATAGAGAAAGCACAATTCTACTTCCATAACCATGGAGGTGAAAGAAAATGGAGACCTTCCCC
Source organism: Areca catechu (assembly GCA_021397845.1). NCBI lineage: Eukaryota > Viridiplantae > Streptophyta > Magnoliopsida > Arecales > Arecaceae > Areca > Areca catechu. The sequence continues at coordinate 126,771,876 of CM038038.1, read as the reverse complement.
AAAATACAAAACACATACAAGATTCTAAATACAATTTGGAAGAAAAGGCCTCCAAAGGAAAAGCTTCACAAGATTCACATAATATTGAACAGTCTAATGAAGTACAAATTGATGAAGCTATCACTTTCAAAGATTTGACAATGATACCAGAAGAAAAGGAGGTGACATCCAGTACTGATCCAGCAAATGAAGAATGCTTGGCTGCTGAATTACATCAAGAAGTCAAAGAAGTTGGAAATTTTGATCCTCAAGATATTTGAAGAACAAGTTGGCTTGCATGATTCATTAAACCTTGAAGAATTATCACCTCGAATGAAATACATGTTGATAATGTTCTTATCATGCAAGGCAGTTTAAATCCAAGAATCCTAAACCCAAAGTTACTTATTAATCATCCGTTACCAATTTTCTACCGAAAAACATAACCTTGTAGTTCTGTTTTATTGAAAACTCAAGTCTCAATCTGAAATTCCAGCACCTTTAGGTTTCAGCCCTATCCTAAATCCTTAAAGATCCTCTTCCCTTGCCTGTCCTGCATCACATGGCGTGGCCACATCTTGCCAAATATTATGACTTGCGCTCTCCTCCAATAATGAACAACCCTGTTCAATGTTTAATCAAGGAGAATCTCCATAAAGCAACGCATGAGCAGGCATAAGATAGAAGCTTCAAAGTTGTCCTATTTTATAAAGGTAATATTTAGAAAACTAAAAAAAATCTAGTATCATGCATAAGAAGGTAAAGTATATGAGATTTTAGTTGACATTTGGTTGCTAAAGAAAAATTTGTTAAGCAAGATGTGTCATTCCAAGTTTGCAAATTTCTTACAGCAAACATTCCCCCAAAAAAAGCTTATTTTAGTTTAATTTTGCTTTATTATAATATCCATCAAAGTTTATAGCATAGACTAATAGATCCTCCTACACAAGAAGGTGGTCTTTCAGTCAAACACATGTTACCATCATGCATACAATCTTCCATTTCATTAGAATAAGGTGTGAAAGCTTCACATAAACATCTCTTGCAATGTATAAGCCTCACTAAAACAAATGGCTCGCATGGTGCTCATAAAAATAAACTTCCAATATGCATGCACACATGCAAATAAGGCATTAAAATTACAGCGATGAGACAAGCTTGTTTTTAAATGTTATAGATACACGAGGAAATGAATTAAATAAAAGTTTTCTGAATGAATTTAAGCTGGTTGTTCACCTGGACATCATCATTAAACATCCGATAGGTATTTCTGTAACGCTGCAATAATTTGAAAGCCCACTTACTTTGAAAATCTTCAAACTGTGAAATCACTAGTGATCTTAGTTACGTCCCAAGATAGATATTATCATATGAAAATGAAGAATTTCAACTAACAAATGTCAATATACCATTCAAGCCCACCTGTACAATGACATTTGGCCATCGGGTAAAAACAGCTTCCATAAATTCATCAATAACAGAGAGGTATTCATCACCATCAAGACGATGCTCTTGAAGTCCTAGATCTATTCAGTCAAAGTATATTTATTGCAAGTATTAGAAGAAACATATTTCAGAAATGAATCTAGTAATTTTATTACAAAACCCAAACATGACATGTCAAGAGAGTGAAAGGAATTCATGGACCTTAACCTACCCGCCTAGAGTTGTGCCTGAAACTATATATTGGCAATCATAATTAAAAAACTTATCACAGCCCATAGCCAAAGTGATAGGTAACACTAAGATACTGGAAGAAAAAAATGAAGTCAAGTAAACATGTGGACATAGGACTGCATGGGCAGATGGTTAATAACTAGAAAACAATTTAAAAAATTATCAAGATAATATGAAAAAAAATAGATCATTACTGAATAAACCAGTTATCAAAGTTCAAGAATCCTCCTTGCCTCTAGAAATAAATTTCTTATTTATACTGAACTAAGTGACAGAACAAGGCAACAGTTTGGACTCAAATGCAAAATTTAGATGACAATGACAAGATAATTAATTCCACCAAATGAACAAAATGGTAAAATAATAGAAAACTCCAATTGCAAAAATTGTTACATAATATCTTGAAGTACATTACTATCTAAGGATTAAAAGTTTCTCATTGATTGTCATTTATTATGTATCAAAGAAGTTAAAATGAATGAACTAACCATAATTTTGTTATTCCTCTACATGAAACAACCTGAATTCTCAACATTATATACATGGCCAAAATTTTTTTAAAAAAAAGTGTCAAGAACAAGTATATGTGTGTGTGTCTCATATGTTTTTATGTGTGTGTGTGTCTCATATGTTTTTTTTGAAGGGAACCAATAGCTCTGCATCTCCATGAAGGGCAAGTACTTGCTAAGCAAAGACACTAAAATATTTGATACATGATGGTCACTTATCACCCAAGAAAAGGTGTGAAAGGGAACCTTACACAGTGGGTCTTTGAGAAGCTTCTCGTTGTTAGTTCCAACATCAATCATCACAGGAAGCACCTACAATAGAAAAGACAAGATTCAACGAAGAGACAACAAAACAAATGTTATGAAAAAGAAATTGTTCGACCAGTTTTCAATTATATACAGCAACTAGTTAATAATGCAATGAAATAAAAGATCTGTTTATCCCAGAGGGTTAGTCCATCAGTGGATTTCAGTTGAAGTTGCAATATGAATGGATGTTTAAAACTGATCCAGTTCAAATGTTATAATGAATCTCTAATGACCAGATAATTTATTGCACTATTGTTGAGAGGCACTTCAAACAACATAGAGAAGCAGTTAATAACTTCGACTAGGTGTATCGATATTCAAATTTGATGAAAAGACTCTGGATAACAGAAAATGGAAAGTGATCCTCTTGTCGAGGACACAGGTTTCTAATCTGTAATAAGAAATGAGAAAAAATATTTTCCCTTCATCGCACAGGAGTCTTGGTTTCAGGTTTTGGGACACCAATTAGAAGCTTCTTAGCGATGCATGCATGTCTATCAAGAATCCAATTTATGATGGAAAAGTCCATTACCGGTTGCACAAATGGTGTTCTGTACATGACCAAGAAAACACATATTATCATCAGAGGGATAAGACTGATTAGGCTAATGCATGTGATATATCCACAAGTAGTTCTTGCTAGTTGCTAGATTCACCCAAGATAGATTTTAAGAATTTAAAATAATGTCAGTTGGGGGAAAGTTCTTTGAGAATGTAAAATACAATAGTTCTTTAAATGAGTACTTGCAACTAAAGTGAATGCCCTTTGGTTTACTATAATAAGAACATCTGATGAAAATGCAATAATGTTAATATTTGTGATAATCTAATGGATGTGATGAAGAAATCAGTTGATTCAATTGTTAACAAAAAAATAACATAAATGTGCAAGGCTCAAGTTGTATTGTCACTCAACTTGTAAAGACTGAAATAGTATTTTGTTCAGCAGAGCAACAATTATCAGAACAATCTGAGAATAAACTTGCATTTGGTCCACTAAAGCCAATGAAGGCCATCATAGGAGGCAAGTTCCTCTTTACAGATAATTGCACAATTTTTCAAGTGTTTGGGATTCAAAAAATTGATGTGGTGTTACTGTAATGTGTAATACCCAGCATGGCAAGAAAAAAAAAAAAAAAAAAAAAACTAGAAGAAGACTCCCTTCCCCTTTCTCAGAGAGGAGTCCAAACCAAAACGGAGTTGGCTTTTTGGCTATAAAAAAAATTATCCCCTCCTCTCCATAAACCCCCATCACCGGAGAGATTAAGCAAAAAAAAAAAAAAGGGTGAGAGAAAACCCTTATCTTGGTTCTCCACCACTACCGCCGCTAATGAATGCTGGACTGGGATCCGAGGCCATGCTGCCGTATACAGTCGCCCAACCAACCATCGCCGGTGAGCTCCTCGGGATTTTGGGAGGAGGAACAAGGAACACCAGTCCCCTCTTCAACGGAGAAAGAAAGGAGAGGGGGAGGGAGGGAAAAAGAGAGGGGAGAGGAGGAGAAGAAAAGATGGGAAGGGAAAAGAAAAAAAAAAAAAAAAAAAAGGAGGGGGAGACTGTTCGGCAGAGACAGGAGAGGGAAAGGGAAAAAGAAAGGGAGGGAGAAGAGGAGAGGAAAGAAAAGAAAAATGAAAGAAAAAAAAGAAAAAGAAAGGAAAAAGAAAAAAGAAAAAAGGGGAGGAGAGAGAATGAGAGAGAAAAAAAGAAGAGAGAGAAAAAGAAGAAAAAAATATAAATATTGAAGGAGGAGATCGAAAAGCCCTCTTTCTTGAAATTCATGAAGGGTATCAACGGGCGGACCACTGACGAAATGTAGATAAAAAATTTTGGTTTACAATTATCCTAAAATTATTTATTTATATTAAAAATTATTATTGTAGAGGAACAGCTTTCTGAGCAGAGAGGCGTTAAGCAAATTTTGGGTACAGACCAATATCGGATGTAGTTAGTTGTCTCTAACGAGGTAAGAATTTTTGAACATGACCACCAGTTATATATATATATATATATATATATATATATATATCTTATATTGCATGATTTAATCCACGCACATGACATGCATGGTTGTTTTCGTATGGTATATTTTGACTTATCATGATGGATAGTATCTAGCAAAGTTATTTTTGGATGGGTTGGGCCGTGATGCCGGTCGTTGAAAAACTGTAAATGACATGATTTAACTACATGCTATGAAATGATAATGATAATCAAGTGAATATGATGTTTGGACTGACCATGCCACGGGATCGTGGTTACTGAGATTGCCAGTCACAAACGTGATTGTGACAATTGTGTGCCAGTCACAGACAGGATTGTGATAATTATATGCCAATCATTGACAGGATTATGATAATAGTGTGCCAGTCACAGACGGAAGTGTGACAATAATGTGCCAATCATAGGCTGGAGCATGACCATGGTTAGTCCAGAATCCTAAAGAAGGATAGCTAATGAAAACATAAAAAGAAAATATAATGCTATCAAAGATTGTCATACTTGACATTTAAGTTGTTTTGGTTGCATGATCCGAAAAACTATTGTTTTCCGGTTATTTTCAAATTATATTATTATTAGTGTGATTGTTTAAAGACCTTACCGGGCTATAAAGCTCATTCTTTACTTTTTTATTTTTCCAGAGATGTAGGATGCATAGGGAGGATTGGGCTGGGCGTGAGACTGAATATGAACATTTAGATTGTTTAATTAGTTTTGTTTAGTTAATTCAATTGCTGATACTTATAATGAATCAGTGGACCATTTAGTAATTTTGATTTAAATAAATAGATTATTTAGTTATTATTAAATTGTTTAAATAATGTTGGTATAATTGTTGTGATTTTAAATGAAGTGACTCTTGTATACTTAGTATTGACTATGGTCTTGATTTTGATGATTGACAAAATACTTAAGTATATATGAGTACTAATTATGTGTTTAGTGTGTTTAATAAATTCAGGTACTCATAACAGTCGAAAGAAAGAACTACTTGTTTTCAGTTGAAGAAGTCCTTAAATTAATGAAATTTCAAGTTATAAAGACTTTGGAATATAAGGAAGACTTGGAAGGACTTAAAGTTTGATTTGGAAAAATTTCAGCAAGTTTCAGTACTGGCATACTCAAGTGTCGACTCATGAAGATGTCAACGTGTCGATTCAAGGCCTGACAACAAAAAAAATACAGAATTGTATCAATCCAGAATTTTTGCCTTGAGCTGACATGTCAAGTATCGACTCACCAGTTAAGTGTCAACTCATGAAGAACTCAAGTGTCGCCTCACCAAATCCAAGTATCGATACTTGGTGTAACGGCTAGTTTTTCAGAAGTGCAGAATTGATTCCAACTTATTTCAAATGGCTAGTTCTTCATCTCCAACGATCATCTATGGCTTGGAGAGCTATATAAACACTAAAAATCAAATGGAGAAGCAATCCTTTGGTAAGATCATTGAATATCCTTCAAGAATTCAAGAGTTGAGTAGTTCAAGCCTTCAAGCTTCCAAAGATAAGAGAGTTGATCCAAGTCCACAACATCAAGCTTCATTTCAAAGGCTTCAACAAATTGAAGACAAACTTCTTCAACATCATCCAAGGGCTTTAAAAAGATACTTGCTTTATTTTAGAAAGCTTTATTGTATTCTTTACTTTCATTCTTGCATTGTTGTATCAAGGTTTTTGGTGAGCCTTGGAAAACCAAAGAGGTTGTTGGTTAGCCTTTATGTAAAACCAACATAGGTTGTTGATCCCGTAAAATCAACATAGATTGTTGATGAGCAAGTAAAACCATCGGAGATTGTTGGTTAGCCTAAGTTATAAAACCAATAAGGAATTTTGACTAGTGAGCCCGGGAAAACAAGTTGGATTTTGATTAGTGAGCCCGGAAAACTAATCGACTGTAATCTTAGTGATTATAGTAAAATATCCAAGAAAAACTTGGAGAATGGATGTTGGTACCTTGGAGTGCACCAAACCACTACATATTCTTATATTTATGATTGCTCTTATTTATTGCTTATTTACTCTTCATTTACTTTGTTAATTCCATTGCATATTTTCATTAAGCACACAAACATTTTGGCAAAACATAAGCACTTGATTTGAATTGACACATACTTGTTTTATATCCATTGAAATAGTTCAAATAATTTTTAAAACCCAATTCACCCCCCCCTCTTGGATTGCATCATCACTGGGCAACAATTGGTATCAGAGCCTGGAATCCAAAATCGTTGGTATCCAAACTTGGTGCTTTGCAAAGAATCCAACGATTTTGAGTTAAAAGATTATGGCAGTCCTAAAAGACGCTTGTTTTGCTATAGGACATGCAAAACTAATAGACCACCATTTTTCAATAACACTAATTATACTTTTTGGAAAATTCGTATGCGCATCTATATTCAATCTATTAGTTATTATCTTTGAAAAGTTATAATTAATGATCTTCATATTCCTTCCATTTTGATTAATGGCATTTCCATTTCAAAGCTCGAAGAGAATTGGAATGAATATGACATTAAGCAATCTAAAATTAATGCTAAAGCAATGAACTTGCTTTATTATGCATTGGACTCTAATGAATTCAATAGAATCTCCGCATGCACATCGGCGAAGGAGATATGGGATACACTTGAAATTACTCATAAGGATACTCTTCAAGTGAAAAGTACTAAAATTAATATACATGTTCATTCTTTTGAAATATTTAAAATATTGCATTTTGAATCTATATATGATATGTATACTAGATTTATGACTATTATTAATGAATTGAAAAGTCTTGGCAAAGTCTATACTAATGCTGATTTTGTTAATAAAATTCTTAGATCTTTGCCAATATCATGGGATCCAAGGATAAAAGCAATCTATGAAGTCAAAGATATTGATACCCTGCGTTTGGAGGAACTTATTGGTTCACTTATGATCCATAAGTTGAATTTATGGCACAAAGAAGTGGTTGCTGATCAAGAGAAGAATATAATAACCCTCAAGGCCAAAAAGAAATTTAAGGCAATGATGGCAACTTGGAGTGATAGCGAAGATTCAAATTTGGATGATGAACAAAAAGTTGACTATCTTTGTTTCATGGCAAATAAGAAAGAGACATGTGCTGAAAATGAATATGATTTTTTTTTGATAAATTACATGATGCATTTAATAATCTTGTGCATAAATACAAAATATTAAAAATTGAGCACAAGAAATTAAAAAGATATATAGATTCTTTTTCTCTTGAGAACACCAATATTGCCAATAAAAATCATGATTTAAATATAAACATTGATGTTTTAGAAAATGATAAGAATAATCTTTCTAAAGAAAAAAATTTAGAAAAAGAAAATTTTGATTTGAAAAATTTGTGTAATAACTTTTCAAATAAGAAAAATATTTTATTGAATGAAACAAAAATTCTAACAATGTCCAAAATTTTTGTATCAAATGATGAGCTTTTAAAGAAAAACAAAAATCTTGAGGAAAAACAAGAATTTCTATGTTGATGCATCCTCCAATCTAACTTGTTTTAAATGTTATAAAATGGGCATAATGCATATCCTTGTAAATTAAAAAAAAAATTGGTTCCAAAAGGAACCATATTTACTAACCCTAAAAGATTCAAGAAAGTTTGGGTACCAAAATTATCCATCTAGTTTATTTTACAGGAGTGTCTTGCAGCCCAACATGAAGAAAGAAAGTTTTTGAAAGGTGGCTGTGCAAGATAATACAAAGAATGGACAAGGTATATTTTGGACTAAATGATAAAAGAAAGATTATACATATTGGTAAATTCTAAACATTTCCCTCCATAATTGAAAATATAGTTAAATATTTGTTATAAATATTGCATCAATTACTTTGAAATATTATTTTAAATGTTTAATTAGAATCAAGCTTAGACCTATAGTCATTGGTTATGATCATGAACTTTTTGATATTGATGAATTTCATACTATCATGATTAAACTTATGATTATAAGACCTTCACTTGATTTTGATTAATGTATCTTAAATTACTTCATGAAAAATGTTTTTAAAGTTGCATATTGCTTTGAAAATTGTTTCAATTGATTGATTAGAATCAAATTTAGACTAATAGTCATTTGTTGTGATCATGTACTTTTTGATGTTGATGGATTTTATGCTCTCATGATTAAACTTGTGATTATTAGACTCTCACTTGATTTTGATAGTTTTAAACTATTTCAAGTAAAATATTATAATGAAATGTATATATTTTTTGCATCTATGCTTAAGTTAAAAATGATTTGGATTAAGATTAGAACTGGTAGTTAACGATTAGATTTAAGAAGAAGGTATGCATATTGATAAATCCTTACTCCAGTAACAAAACTTGGTACTATATTACTTCTAACATTTCTATGAGTAATCAAAATCATTTCAAATCATATGATTTTCATGAAATGTATTCTATTTTGTATCCGTGCTTAAACTAGAAATGATTTGGAACAAGTATAGAACTGGTAGTTAAGGATTACATTTAAGAAGAAGGTATGCACATTGATAAACCCCTAATCCAATAACTAAACTTGGTATCATATTAATTCTAGCATTTGTATGGATATCAAATCATTTCAAATAAATTTGAAATCATATTAAATTAAATCTTTAAATGTCAACCTCCTGCATTTTGAAAATCTTGTATATCTTGAAAATTTAAATCTTTGATTTCAGATTTAGTATTTATGTTCATATCTCAAATTGTCTGAAATTATAATGCTTGTGCTTTCATGTTTTATTACTTAATGAATGCATTTTTTTAAAAAAAAAATAACATTTAGGAGGAGCATTCAAAGATTCGTTGTCATTATATACATATAATGCTTTGAATATTTTCTTGATATCATGCTTTACTTATATTGCTCTGATACTCCTTGTTTTTCAAATCTAATCCTTTGAGGGAAGTTACATTCAATTAGTATCAAAATTTATTATAATCTTCAAAAAGGAAGAAATTATTTCTTGCATGTGCTTAACATTTTGTAGTATCATGTTCAATTAGTATCATATTTAATTGGTATCATGATTAATTGATTTCATGTATTGATTTTGATGATCTACTTGCTATTCTTTCCACCTTCATTCTCATGTTGTATTGCCTTTCACCCTTTTTCATGATGACAAAAAGGGAAAGAAAAATGTTAAGTTTGAAAAGGAAAAAAATATGATAAATATAAAAAATTATAAGAAAAATGAAAGAAAATGCAAAAGGGGGAGAAAAAAGTAAAATGTTTTAATCTTGAAGGAAGAATTAGCAAGGAAGAGAATGTTTAAAAAATTTTGAATGATTTCTGAAAATGTTTTTGAAATCATAATTTAAGGGAGAACTTGATACTCATTAATTTTGAGCTTACATGTTTATCTTATTATTAATCTTTTAAAGCTTATCCTATTCATATACTTAAAGGTTTTGTCATCATCAAAAAGGGAGAGATTATTGACTCTGGTCTTCATTTTGATGATTGATAAAATACTTAAATATATATGAGTACTAATTATGTATTTAGTGTGCTTATTAGATTCAAGTACCCATAACAATTTAAAGAAAGAATTACTTATTTTCAGTTGAAGAAGTCCTTAAATTAATGAAATTTTAAGTTATAAGGACTTTGGAACATAAGGAAGACTTGAAAGCAAGGTCTACTGAACCGGTACCGGGACCCATACCGGTCAGCGGGCGGTACGGTAAGGTCCGTACCATACCGTACCGTGTACCGCCATGCCGAATTTAAAAAAAAAAACAAACTTTCTCCCCCCTCTCACTTTACCGACCTCGAACCGACCCGAACCGGGACGAACCGAGCTGAACCAAGCCCGAACCGACCCCGAACCGACCCGAACCGGGCAGTTCATACCGGTACGGTACCGTACCGTACCGGTACAGAAAAAAAACTAATTTTTTCCACCGATCCGATCTTCGGACCGTTTTTGAGTGGCAAACCGTACTGGCTCTTGGCCGGTACGGTACGCCCCATACCAGACGGTACGGGATGGTACCACGAACCTTGCTTGGAAGGACTTAAAGTTTGATTTTGGAAAAATTGCAGCACCGGCACACTCAAGTACCGACTCATGAAGATGTCAAAGTATCGACTAAAGGTCTGAAAACAAAAAAAATACATAACTGTGTCAATCCATAATTTTTGCCTTGAGCTGACCTGTCAAGTGTCGACTCATGAAGAAATCAAGTGTCGATTCATGAAGAACTCAAGTATCGACTCACTAGATTCAAGTGTCGATACTTGATGTAACGGCTAGTTTTTCAGAAGTGCAGAATTGATTCCAACTTGCTTCAAACGCCTAGTTTTTCGTCTCCAACAGTCATAAACGGTCATCTATGACTTGGAGAGCTATATAAACACCAAAAATCAAATGGAGAAGCAATCCTTTAGTGAGATCATTGAATATCCTTCAAGAATTCAAGAGTTGAATGATTCAAGCCTTCAAACTTCAAAAGATAAGAGAGTTGATCCAAGTCCACAACATCAAGCTTCATTCAAAAGCTTCAACAAATTGAAGACAGGCTTCTTCAACATCATCCAAGCGCTTCAAAGAGATACTTTATTTCAGAAAGCTTTATTGTATTCTTTACTTTTATTCTTACATTGTTGTATCAAGATTTTTTATGAGCCTTGGAAAACCAAAGAGGTTGTTGGTTAACCTTTGTGTAAAACCAACATAGGTTGTTGGTGATTCCATAAAATTAACATAGATTGTTGGTGAGCCCGTGAAACCATCGAAGGTTGTTGGTCAGCCTAAGTTATAAAACCAACAAGAGATTTTGACTTGTGAACCCGGAAAACAAGTTGGGTTTTGATTAGTGAACCCGGAAAACTAATCGACTGTAATCTTGATGATTATAGTAAAATATCCAAGAAAAACTTGGAGAGTGGATGTAGGTTTCTTGGAGTGCACCAAACCACTATATATTCTTGTATTTGTTGTCACGCCCCGAATCCAGCCCCGGAATCAGCTACGTGACCGATCGCATAAATCCTAGAATACCTTCTAGAGATCATGCAAGGCCTAAAATTTTTTATTTCAACTTCAATGCATCATAATATTATTGATCACAATCATAAGAAAATAATAATATAAGGAGAAAATTATACAACTCGTATGGTTACAAATTCAGTCATCCTTTAGTCATCCAATTGATTGTAATGACTCTCTAGCTATTCCTCATTTCTCCACGAATTCAATCCACCACTAAGCTCGGATATCTGCACAATTCTGAGAAGGAAAAACAAATAGGAATTGTGAGCTTTACAACCCAGTAAAGTCTCCAAACAGTCACCAATAACAATAATAATTTGAAAATAGCAAGGAGATAAGAGTATATCATGTCATGTAACGAAACAACTCAAATGCCACATATAACAAAATCTTTTGTAAAAATCATGTTTCCTTTTTATGTTTTCAATTTAATCATCCTTCTTCTTTAGGATTATGGACTAGCCATGGTCATGCTCCAGCCCATGACTGGCAATCTTGTAATCGACCATATATTCTCAGCCTATGGCTAGGCTAGCTCACGTACAAAGCCCGTGGCTCTGGCTATCCCACGTTTTAACCGCCCGTGGCTGGCTATTCCACATACAAAGCCCATGTCTTAGGCAACCTTAGTAATCCACGATCCCGTAGCATGGCTAGTCCAGACACCGTTAACACTTTATCCTTCCACGTCATCATATCAAATCATATCATTTATAGCTTTCCAAAAATCCGCTTCATGGTCCAACCCATACAAATATCACATTATTTGATGAAACATGATATACCGAAAAATAGCAAGTAACAACAGCAATCATACTGTCCAACATAGAAAGTCAAACTGTACCATGCAAAAACAAATCATGCATGACAATGCATATGTGCACGAATCAAACCATGCCATAATAAACACTATATATAATCGGTGAACAGGTCCAGAGATCCTTACCTCACTAAAGTTATTTCAAAATACCTTGTATCAATCTGTACCCGGAGCCCGTACATTACCTTCCTGCTCAGAAGACTACCCCTTAAACGATAATTTTTAAACATAAATAAATCCTAGGATAACTTGTAAATCAAAATCTTTCATATAAAACCCTAACTTCACGAATTCCAAGAAAAAAAGTTTTTAAATCTCCTCCAATACTTATTTTTTTCCTCTCTTTCTCTCTCCTTTTCCTCTTTCATCTTTCTCCCCTCTTTCCTCCTCTCCTCATCTTCTCTCTCTTCTTCATCTCTCTTCTTCCTCTCTCATCTTCTCTCTCCTCTTCCTCTCTCCTCTTTCTCTCTTCTTTCTTTCTCCTCTCTCTCCTCTCTCTTCTTCATATTTTCTCTCTCCTCTTTCTCTCTCCTCTTTTCTTTTCTTTTTTCCTGAATCGAACAGACCCCCCCTGTTTTTTTCTTTCTTTTTTTCTTTCTTTCTTTCTTCTCTTCCTTCTCTTCTTTTCTTCTGCGGAACCCCTCCCCCTGCTTCTCCTTCCTTGGCACAACCAAGCCGACCTTCCCATGATCGCCGGCGGCCAAAGGAGGTGATCACCGGGAAGGGCTCAATGGACCGGAGTGGACGGTGGCACAGCCACCGGTAGTCCATGGCCCCAAGACCAAACCGAACCCAAAAAAATACTAGATTAATCCTTCTAAATAGTAAAAGAAATTCACCGGCCGGCGTTAAGAAATTCACAGTCGCTCGTCGGAGAGGAAGAAGGTGCATGAAGGGCTCAATGGGGCGGTGGTGTGTGGAATTTAAAGGAAACACCGAAAGTTTCCTCCTGGACTCATCACCGACCACCTCCCTCTTCCCTCACGACTTCTCCCTCGAATCCTCCGGCAAAAACTCCGACCGAATAAGGGAGGATCGACCACCCCTATTTCGCGGCCTCCTTCCCCCTTTTTTTTTCGATCTGGGTCGAAGTCGGAGGGAGGATCGACCACCCCTATTTCGCGGCCTCCTTCCCCCTTTTTTTTTCGATCTGGGTCGAAGTCGGCTGGGCCTGCCAACTTCGACCCAAAAAGCCATATCTCACATTCTTTCCCCATTAAAATAATTTCATCCTTGAAATTAGCTTGATTAAGATTTAAACCTTGGAAGTAACCAACTCTCATGTCACTCTCAAACTCTCAATTATCCTACCTCTTAGGATACTTGTTTCTCAAGTCTTAACGTAACGAAATTATATAATACTCATAACTTAATTTTTCAATTTACAATACATAACGAATTTTCTGGAGCTCTTCCAAAAGAATACTAATCTCTTGATGAGATTAATTATCCTTAATTGACTTTAAGGAATATCAATGATAATCCAGATTTAGAAATACCCAACCTTAACATCATCCTTGAGCTTTCAAATAATCCCCTTCTTAGAAGGATTTCCCTCATACGACCTATACATAACAACATAATATAGCATTTTCATTTTGATCAACACCATCTATCAACATAGGAGATTCTTTCAATTTCCTTCAATTTCTTTCTAATGAATATTAGCGCATCAACCTCGAATTAAAGTACATAATTCCTCATCCCTGAAATTTATTTCTCTTGATTAACCCCTCATGAAAATCATAATCGGTCCACTTTATTCTTAACCAAAAATTAGAAGGCTTGAGCATTAGACACTTGCCATGGTCTTTAGCATACTTTCTTCTCTCGACTTCCTCCATGATTTTACAATTAGTCTTTTATTTTATAGAAACCTCAAGCCCTCCTTAAATAAAGAATTCATAATGTCATAACTAAAGAAACTTGGTATCAAAATATTTCCGATCCTAGCAGCGTAAGGATCATCGCTTCTTTATTCTAGACTTAGAGTTGTCCAAAATTTTTACTAGAATCCTCTACAGGGAACCTATTAATGAAAAATTGCCTGGCAACACCTATAGACTAGCCCGAGGATCAATAACATTATCTTTTCTTGTTACTGAAATTCATATCAGTACTCCCATCATAATACTTCTAAAGTTAGAGTTAACATTCCTAATTGATTTCAAAATAACTCAGACCATTATGCTTCCACTGTGCACTCTAATATGATTTACTAAACCATTTCGGTTCACTAAATGAATCCATCCAAAAATTTATCTTATTTTGGTACCAGGAAGATCTCAAGTTATTGAAGTAAAGTTGTTGAGTCTCTTTATCTTGTTCACATCTCAGGCATATCATATCAAGGTTTATCCTAACCCAGTTTTTATATTGGAAGTTCTTGCATAAATTTCATCATCCTTTTAAGACACCCATAACTCTAGTTCAAATCCGGATTAATCATACTTGACAATTCAAATAGACAATCTATATCAACTTTTCTCTTGAAAAGTTATCATTAACTCTAACAAGATAAAAGACTTCCCATCAATGTTCTTATGAATAGAATCAATCATATTATCGCTCATAGAGCTATCTTACCATAACTCTTAACATCAATTAACAAACTACCTAAAATATTATCCCTCATAAGTTGAACCCATACAAGTCTTCAAATACCACTTTCTTCGCTCAATACAACATCAGTAGTAGGATAACTTAAATCTTCTGATAGATCTTAAATTCAAATCCAAATTTGACATACCAAATAATCTCCAACAAATATAAAGAGGATCAAGTAATTCAATCCCAACTACTAACCTAAGCCATCAAGGATTCTATCAAGATGTGCATAACATGTTCACATAATATAATTTAATCTACCGATAATAATTTACCAATCTATGCTTCATCCCAAATGTATTTTTCATTACATATTTTCAACAATAATCCCCAACAATTATAGGATAGAACCAGTAATCCAATCCAAACTGCTAATATAAACTATCTTGATTCTATCAAAATATGTATGCCATGTCAACATAATAGAATCTAATCCACCAATAGAGAGCTACAAAGCTATACATCATCCCAAATACATTTTCCTTTATATATTTTCAATCATAATCCACATACAAATTTATCAAAAACATATCATTTCTAATATCATTGAACTCTTTCATAACTTATACTCTAAATATCCTCTTACAACAGTCCCAAAATTTATAATCCAATAATTAATAACATAATTAGCATGTTATCATAATTTGCATCCTTATCAAGTTTAGGATTCCAAAATCATTCAATTGATAATTGAACCTACTTATTTAACATAACTCATTAACATAACACGCTATAATTCCAGGCCAATACTCTTGATGCTTGGGTCAACTCGCTTATCAAAGACAAAGATATATCACATCCAGCTTTTCCGTATCCATCATATGCTTACTTATTATGATTAAATAGTACAAATCATCCAACCTTTTACATTCATTCTAGATCAATCTTATTACATATATTACAGATCAAAAATCATGTTCCTTCCTTGCACCAATCATATATCAGATCCTATGCATAATACCTAAACATTAAAAATCCAACTTCAAATTCAGTCTTGTAACTTTTATCATGTTCCGACTGATCATGATACTAAATTCAAATACCTCTTAAGCCATCATCTATAATAATCATTTTCCAAATTTTGATATCATTCAGATCATATCCTAATCACTTATATCACAATCCTAAGTGATCATACTTTAAGCTTCGATACTATTCATATCAAACCCCAACTACTTAAATCACAATCCTAAATAATGATAAGCTAAGCTTCAATATCATCTATGTCATGTCTTAATCACTTATGTCATAGTTCCCAATAATCATAACCTAAGTTATGATATCATTCTGTCATGTCCTATAACCACCATATGATTTTCAAATCACTTATGTCTCAGTCTCGAACAATCATAACCTGCATTCCGATGTCACTCATGTCTATCCTATTCACTTATACCATAGTCCTAAGTCATCATAATCTAAGCTCTGACACTATTCTTATCATATCCTAATAACCATCAATGTTATTATTATTTTAACCATTTGTATCACCGTCCCAAATGATCATAACCTAAGCTCTGATACCACTATGTCACGTCCCGAATCCAGTCCCGGAATCGGCTACGTGACCGGCCGCATAAATCCTAGAATACCTTCTGGAGATCATGCAAGGCCTAAATTTTTTTATTTCAACTTCAATGCTTCATAATACTATTGATCACAATCATAAAAAAATAATAATATATGGAGAAAATTACACAACTCGTATGATTACAAATTCAGTCATCTTTTAATCATCCAATTGATTATAATGACTCTCTAGCTATTCCTCATTTCTCCACGAATTCAATCCACCACTAAGCTCGAATATCTGCACAATTCTGAGAAGGAAAAATAAATAGGGATTATGAGCTTTACAGCCCAGTAAGGTCTCCAAATAGTCACCAATAATAGTAATAATTTAAAAATAGCAAGGAGATAAGAGTATAAAATGTCATGTAACGAAACAACTCAAATGCCATATATAACAATCTTTTGTAAAAATTATGTTTCCCTTTTATGTTTTCAATTTAATCATCCTTCTTCTTTAAAATTCTAGACTAGCCACGATCATGCTCCAGCCCATGACTGGCAACCTCATAATCAACCATGTATTCTCAGCCAGTGGCTAGGCTAGCTCACATACAAAGCCCGTGGCTCTGGCTGTCCCACGTTTTAACCGCCCATAGCCGGCTATTCCATGTACAAAGCCCATGCCTCAGGCAACCTCAGTAATCCACAATCCCGTGGCATGGCTAGTCTAGACACCGTTAACACTTTATCCTTCCACATCATCATGTCAAATCATATCATTTATAGCTTTCTAAAAAACTGCTTCATGGTCCAATCCATATAAATATCACATTATTTGATAAAACATGGTATACCGAAAAATAGCTAGTAACAATAACAATCATACTGTCCAACATAGAAAGTCAAACTGTACCATACAAAAATAAATCATGCCAATGCATATGTGCACGAATCAAGCCATATCATAATAAATACATATATATAACTGGTAAACAAGTCCAGAGATTCTTACTTCACTAGAGACAATCCAAAATATCCGGTATTAATCTGTACCTGGAGCCCATACAATACCTTCCTACTCAAAAGACTCCCCCTACAACAATAATTTTTAAACATAAATAAATCCTAGGGTAACTTGTAAATTAAAATCTTTTCTATAAAACCATAACTTCACGAATTCCAAGAAAAAGAGCTTTTCAATCTCCTCCTTTAATACTTATTTTTTTCCTCTCCTTTCTCTCTCCTCTTCCTCTCTCCTCTTTCTCTCCATTCTCTCTCCTCTTTCTCCCCTCTTTCCTCTCTCCCCTTTCTCTCTCCTCTTTCTTTCTCTCTCCTCTTTCTCTCTTCTTTCTTTCTCTTCTCTCTCCTCTTCTTCTCTCTTCTTCCTCTCTTCTTTTCTTTCTTCTTCCTCTCTCTTCCTTCTCTCTCCTCTTCTCTTTTCTTTTCTTCTTTTTTTCTGAACCGAACAAACCCTCCATTTATTTTCCTTCATTTTTTTCTTCCTTTTCTTCTCTTCCTTCTTTGCTTCTCCCAAACCCCTCCCCCTGCTGCTACTTCCTCGGCACAACCAAGCCGACCTTCCCACAGTCGCCAGCAGCCAAAGGAGGTGATCACCGAGAAGGACTCGACAGACCAGAGCGGACGGTGGCGCGGCCACCGACAGTCCATGGCCCCAAGACCAAACCGAACCCAAAAAAATACTAGATTAATCCTTCTAAACAGTAAAAGGAACTCACCGGCCGGCGTTAAGAAATTCTCGGTCGCTCGTCAGAGAGGAAGAAGGTGCATGAAGGGCTCGATGGGGCGGCAGTGTGTGGATTTAAAGGAAACACCGAAGGTTTCCTCACCATTTGGAAAACAAACTCCACCCCGATCGGAGTTCCAATCTGTCCCGGACTCGTCACCGACCACCTCCCTCTCCCCTCACAACTTCTCCCTCGAATCCTCTAGCGAAAACTCCGGCCGGATAAGGGAGGATCAACCTTCCCTGTTCGGTGGCCTCCTTCCCTCTTTTTTTCGATCTAGGTCGAAGACGCCTGGGCCTGCCAACTTCGGCCCAAAAAGCCATATCTCATATTTGTGATTGCTCTTATTTATTGCTTATTTACTCTTGCATTTACTTTGTTAATTCCATTGCATATTTTCATTAAGCACACAAACATTTTAGCAAAACATAAGCACTTGATTTGAATTGGCACATACTTGTTTTATATCCATTGAAATAGTTCAAATAATTTTTAAAACCCAATTCACCCCTCATCTTGGGTTGCATCATCACTGGGCAACACCTAGGCCTGGTATGATCTCTAAGATAAAACCTAGAATCGTGCGACCGATCACGTAACCGATTCCGGTACAAGATTCAGGACGTGACAGAGTGGTATCAGAGATTAGGTTATGATAATTTGAAACTATGGCATAAGCGATTAAGATAGATATGAGTGACATCGGAATTCAGGTCATGATTATTCGAGACTGTGATATAAGTGGTTAAAAATAATAATAATAATAACATGATGGTTATTAGGATACGACAAGAAAGGTGTCAGAACCTAGATTATGATCACTTGGGACTGTGATATAAGAGATTAAGAAATAATATAGTGATTATTAGGACATGACAGAATGATATCAAAACTTAGATTTTGATTACTTGAAACCATGATGTAAGTGACTAGGACATAACATGAGTGATGTTGAAACTTAGGTTATGATCACTTGGGATGTGATATAAGTGATTAGGATATGATTTAAATGATATTGAAATTTAAGCTATGATCACTACGGACTGTGGCTTAAGAGATATTTGAACTTAGTGTTATAATCAGTCATGATAAAAGTCGCAAGAATGTATTCGAAGTTTGGAATTCTAATCCTTAGGTATTATGCTTAAGATATGGCATATGACTAGTATAAAAAGGAACATGATTTTTGGTCTGTAATATAAGTAATGGGATTGAACTAGGATGAATGCTAAGGGCTGAATGATTTATACTATTTAATCACGATAAATAATCATAGCATATGATGGATATTGAAGAGCTGTATAGCATGTGCCTTTGCCTTTGATAAGTGGGTTTGATCCGAGCATTAAGAGTACTGGCCTGAAATTATAGTATATTATGTTGATGGGTC
This sequence comes from Areca catechu, assembly GCA_021397845.1. Classification (NCBI taxonomy): domain Eukaryota; kingdom Viridiplantae; phylum Streptophyta; class Magnoliopsida; order Arecales; family Arecaceae; genus Areca; species Areca catechu. The sequence goes on along the minus strand of CM038038.1, from coordinate 126,752,320 downwards.
ATGCTAAATATGTATGTTCAATTATTAATTGAATGATGTTAGAATCCTAAACTTGATATGGATGCAGATTATGATAACATGCTAATTCTGTTATTAATTATTGGATTATAAATTTTGGAACTATTGTAAAAAGATGTTTAACGTGTAGGTTATGCACGGGTTTAATGATATTAGAAAGGATAATTTTATGATGAACCTATATGTGAAGTATTGTTGGAAAAACATGTAGTGAAGAATATATTTGGGATAATGCATAGATTGATAATTTGCTATTAGCGGATTAAATTATATTATGTACACATGCCATGCACATCTTGGTAGAATCTTTGATGTGTTAGGTTAGTAGTCTTGGATTGAATTGCTTGACCATCCTTATAATTGTTGGGGATTATTGGGTGTATCCAACTCTAAATCAAATTTAAGATCTATGAGAAGACTTAAATTACCCTACTACTGATGTTGTATTGAACGAAAAAATTGGTATTGAAAGATTTATATGGGTTTAGCCTATGAGAGACAATATTTTAGGTAGTTTGTTAATTGATGCTAAGAGTATGGTAAGATAGTTCTATGAGCGATAATATGATTGATTCCATTCATAAGAGCATTGATTCAAGTCTTTTACCTTGTTAGAGTTAATGATAACTTTACAAGAGAAAAGTTGATCTAGATTATCTAATTGAATTATCAAGGAAAGTATGATTAATTCAAACTTAGCCTAGAATTATTGAAGTCATAAAAGGATGGTGAGATTTATGCAAGGACTTTCAATATGGAAACTGGGTCAGGATAAACCTTAATATGATATGCCTGAGATATAAACGAGATAAAGAGACTCGACAACTTTACTTTAATAACTTGAGATCTTCCTGGTACCAAAATAAGATAAATTTTTGGAATGATTCATTTAGTGAACATAGATGGTTTAGTAAATTTTACCAGAGTATGCAGTGGAAGCGTAGTGGTTTGAATTATCCTGAAATTAATTAAAAACATTAACTCTAACTTTAGAAGTGTTATAATGGGACTACTGATTTAAATTTCAGTAACAAGATTTTAGTAATAAAAAAAAGATAATGTTACTAATCCTTGAACTGGTCTATAGGTGTGGCCATATAATTTTCATCAATAAGACTTTCTAGTGTGGAGGACTCTAGTAAAAATTTTGAACATCTATAAATCTAGAATAAAAGAGTGATAATTTTTGTATCTGACTAGGATCGAATATATTTTGATACCAAGCTTCTTTAGTTATGACATTATGATTTCCTTATTTAAGGAGAGCTTGAGATTTTCATAAGATAAAAGACTGACTATAGAATCATGGAGAAGATTAAGAGAAGAAAGAATACTAAAGACATGGCAAGTGTCTAGTGCTCAAGCCTCCTCCTAATTGTTGGTTAAGAATAGATTGAACCAATTATGATTTTCATGTAGAGTTAATCAAGAGAAATAAATCTCAGGAGCAAAGAATTGTATACTTAATTCGAGATTGAGACGTTAATGTTCATTTGAAAGAGACTAAGAAAATTCATTATGTACCGTAAATCATAAGAAACAAGAATTGAAATGTGATGTAATTTTGTTATGTTAGAAACTTATAAAGAAACATTCTAAGAAATGGATCATGCAGAAGCTTGAGGATGATGTTAACTTATGTATATCCAAGATTTGGGCATCATGAATTTTCTGTAGAATTAATCAAGGATAATTAATTATATTGACATCAAAAGATTAGTATTCTTCTGAAAGAGCTCAAGAGAATTCAACAAGCATTGTGAAAGAAAATGATCAAGTTTTGAGTATTATATGATCTCGTTACATTCAGATTTGAGAAACAAGTACCCTAAGAGGCAAACTAATTGGGAGCTTGAGAATAACATGAGGGTTGGTTGCGGTGCACCTCTGCCTTCTTCTTTGCTGTTCTTTCCTTTCCAACTTTAAAATCAGCAAAATATTTCTTCATCAACTGACGGACCTCCTGTGGACACTGTTGACATGCAAATATATCAGGATAGCCACCAACCAAGTACTGCTTCAACCTTGTTACCCTCCATCTTTGAATTCGGTATTGCACCATTTATAAATCCAATAATGCCGACCCGAGAGCATCTCTCCATGCAACCAACCAATATCGCGCTTCAGATCCTTCTTCCTCTTCAATGGATCCATACCTGAATATTTAAATTGTATATAAAGTTAATAATAATGTTTATTAATTAATACTTTATTAACCTAATTTTTTAAATTTTAAATTATTTTTTAAAAAATTTTTAATTTTAAAAATTCAAAAATAAAAATATTATAAAAAAATTGATCTTAGATTTATATAGGATTCTATCATGCATGCTATATTTTTTTAAGACCCTCAAAATGCATTAAAAATCAATTTTTCTTCAATTTAAATCTAGAATACCTTTCAAAAGACGCATCAAAACTTGGATAAATCGACATGAAATTTATAGTGAGAATAGCTTACGAGTCACAGATTAATAATTTATAATTATATTTTTTTACTAATTATTTTTTAATTAATTTTTTAAATTTTAAATTAATTTTTAATTTAAAAAAATTATATATTTAACAAAAAAATCAAGATCTTAGTATCATTGTGTAGATCTATCCTAGATTTACCACATACTCTAAAATCATGGCCAACAAAAAAATTTTGACAACATTTTTTCTTAATTTTCTATTTTGCACGGATTTCAACAAAAAAAAGAGAGGGAAAGAGGGGAAAGGAAAGCTATACATGCCTTGATTCTACCTTTCTCTTCAATTTCTGGATATCTAATTACCTTGAAATGAAGGAAAAATGGCCAAATAATCATTCGTTGAGTCGAAGGATAAAAAACACAGAGCTCTTTGAGAGAGCTCTCTGCTGGTTTTTTTAAAAAGCCAACAGCCCAACACAATCCCCCCCCCCAACATGGTACAGTAGCCAACAGGGAAAAACCAAAAAAAACCGGTTTGAACCGGTTCAGGTTCGGTTCGGTTCTGGACCGGTTCGTGCTGGTACAAATATTTTTTTTAATTTTTAAATGGATGGGAACCGATTTCTAAGGCCGAACCGTGCCGACCGGCCACTGGTTCGGTTCGGCACGGTTCGGCGATCCTTGACTAAAATAGTACTAACTAGATTCAATGGCTACCAAGTGTCAATTTTTCTTAGCTTTTTTTCCTGCTAAAACTTGCACCTTCTATATAACAATAAAATATAGCATATAAAAGTTAATTAATGTAAGTTTGCATTGGAAATAGTTAAATCTCTTTTTAGCTGAAGCAAGGCAACCAGGCAAGTGGTCCCATGCCACCATCCCACATGATCCGGGAAACACAAGACTTCCATCTTGGACAGAGGGGATGGTGGTCCATCACCTGAAGGATCCCTCCCTTTGGTAGAAAATTTAAAAATTCCAATCTATGCATATGACCCGTGCATCACACGGTACAAATTTAGTGATTGATAAAATTTTTAGGCAAGCAGCCCCATGCCACCATCCCACGTGATCTTGGAAACACAACTTTTATCTTAGGCAGAGAAGATGGTGGTCCATCACTTGAAAGGATCCCTCCCTTTGGTAAGAAATTCAAAGACCCCAATCCATGCATATAACCCATGCATCACACAGTACAAATCAAGTGACTGATAAAATTTTTACTTCTCATCAATCGTTATTTCCAGACCATTTTTATAATTCAAGATTCCACTTAGCACAACAAACTAAAATTCTATCTTACTCAGCTGCTTGCCCGGTCCTTTTTCCTTCAAGTTCTAAACTTTAATAGCTACTCAAAACTATCAAATATGCTCAATTCCTTGGGAAGGATAGATATCCCTCTTCAACATTCTACCATCTTCAGACTCCAACCACACATGAATCTATTTTTTTCCTCCAATCCCCCTCTTTTCTTCTAAGTTAATGGTCCACATCAATATCCAATAAGGGCCATAAACAATATCTAGATCTTTCCTTTCATTGTCTTTCAATAATAAGACTCTTTCATTGTACCTGATGATCAATACTCTCTCTCTCTTCCATCTTGACTTCTTATTATTTCCTTTATATTGGTGTATATGTTAAAATAGATAGTAATTACTGATATAGTAATTATTATAATATGACTGCATATCAATTAGGAAAACATATCAACTATGTATATTAAAAAATATATCAATCATGAATATTCTCTATATTAGGAAACACATCAATTAGGGATTTATTATTGCTCAATATATAGAGCCCACCTATACCACGAAGATGTAAGTAAATAAAATTATTTCTTCTTATCTTTTCATCTCTCTTCTTTTGACACTTTACACTCTTGAAATTGCTAAAGTCATGGACACATTGGACAGTTGACAAACATCAGCCTGATGGCCTATTATACACCTAAAGCAGATTTTGGCAAGTTTCCATAGACATAATAATTATATCGACAAGAAATCTTATAGAAGCTTTTATCCCCTAGACCCCTACATTCTAGTTCTTGCTTTAAACTCACGTGACAAATCCCTCTTTAGAGATGGACGACAAGGTAATGGGTATCATCCCTCAAACTCTACCTTATATAGACTACCCATTGATAATGGAAGTCTTCCATTTCATTCTCCAAATAGACAGCTTGTAATTTGACCTTAAAAATAATAATAATAATATTTGTTTGTAACATCTTAAAATGGATTTAATTGTTGTGATCAACTTTATAAAAATTAAAAAAAAAAAAGGGATCCTATTGATCCTATCATCAATATCTAAGGCCTCTGCAACTTCTATTTAGGCCTCAAAGCAATAAGGACAATTGCATCCTTAAGTTACATCTATTACCATATTTATAGAAGCAAACAACTCATTTCCAAATCAACCTAGGATTCATCCACGTGTTTATACTCTTTTCTCAATTAACCGAATCCATCACCAACGTGCCCCTTACAAACTTTGCTAGATCTCTCCAACTCTTCAGTATCAAAAATGCTTGGAGCATCAAGCCAGAAGCTCCATTATGATCACAACATTATCCCTCCATCCTAAGTCAGAATCAACAATAACCTGCCCAGTCAGCTGAAATATCTAATAATTCCTTTAACATTAAAGTGTCCCAGGAACTAAGCAGATTCCTGAATTAAGAGTGCCTTTCGAGTATGCTGCTAAATCCATGCTTTCCTCTTCCACTATCATCCCCCAACCCGCTTTCCATGATTCTATATATCAATGTGTTTCAACTACTAGGTCATGCTACAATTAAGTCTTTTCTAATTAGGGAAGAAGGGGAAAGAGGGAGGGATTAGGGCTGCAATCGATCTGAGATGCACACAAGCAGATCAAGATTGGCTCTTAGCAGCTCTTTGAGCTTGTCTCAGTTAGAAAACGAGCCAAGCTGTAACAGGTTTCTGAGCTTGGCTCCGCTCTTTGAGCTTGTCTCGGTTAGAAAACGAGCCAAGCTGTAACAGGTTTCTGAGCTTGGCTCATAAACGAGCCAAGCTTGAACATGGCTAGCTATCAAGAAAATAAAAGGGAGCTCAGCTTGGCTTGATAAAAGCACAGCTCAGAGCTTATAGAAGCCATGCTCAATCAGTCCTTTAAAATACCAAGCTGAGCCCAAGCAACCCCAAACTTGGCCCGGCTCGCCTCAACTCATTTGCACCATTAGGTGGGATAGCCACTATTTCAGCTAACAAGCAATGTAAATTGTCACTTATTATAAAAGTTATAATAGTCAGATGAGGATTTTTCTGGTTAAAGGGAAGTTAGTCCCAAATAACTATTCAATTTGGGGATGGTGAAATTCATTATTCCTTGGAGGCAAAATGGGTTATTCCTTTGAGCTGGGGGTAAAATCCTATTCAGTCCTATTCTCTGTTAAGGTAACAGAACAGAATCCAAACTTATTCCAGGGAATAAAACTTCAAGTTGGGAATAGGAATAGCTACTCAGATTTTATTATCTTCCAACAAAAGGAGGCTTGAAGTTGAACTTTTTCTGTCAAAGAACAGAGCATTGCTCCGAGTATCATGAGGTATTCTTAAATTTAGCTAACCTCCATGACCAAATTGCATTAATTACCTAGTCATGTCAGAGAACAAACAAGAAACTTGTACAAGATGATATTTGTGATATATAATCTCACTTAAGTTTTTCCTTAATATAAATATCAAAGTTCTGCACATGTAACAAACTACAAATATCTGGTGGATAATGAACTAAACGTTTTTAAATGAATAAAGTGAACTACCAAAGTGCTGATTATATAATCATAAAGTCTCCTTCCCTGACTGCTACCATGCAAAAACCAAATATGGTAAGAAAGGTACAACCTTAAATACGTTCTAAATAGTTGGTCACAGAGATTGAATTACCAAGCAAACTTGTACATCACATAGAAATGTCATCATGCATATCATGATGAGATTCAAAAATGTATAAAATTGCTCATTGGATATTTCTATGAAAAGATGTGCTGGTCAAGTGCATGATGAATGAATGTCATTGGGGGAAAAAAAAACAATTTGTTAAAGGCAATCAATATAACCAGGGAAATCTACAAAAATTATTAAATAGGCTCTAGAAGGAATCCCTGGAGATCCTTATGAAAATTTAGAAGTCCGACATGTTGATAGAAAAAAAAAATTCTGAATGGAATGATTTTGAATTTCGATTTATTAGTACAAAACCTTCAACCAATTTTGAGATGTCAAAATAAGAACTTCATGTCAGAGTAGAAGCCCAAAAGATACATGGTACAAGCTTCAGAAAAATGCAGTTGTGGTGCATTCTGCAATAACATCTGACAATGAAGAAGATCACAAAGAAGGTGAATGGTGACAAATTTGAAATGATAGCATAACTTATCTCTGTACTGATTAAATCAAAACACTAGAGAGTGAAGGAACTTAGAGAAATGGATGAAAAGCCAATAAAATTCTAAAATCAAAGAATATACCCTTTGAGGATTAATTCCAGCAGCAGCAACATACAGATCCAGCTTTCCAATTGCGATGCCAATACCCTGAACCCCAAGATCACCAAGGCCCAATATTCTACTTCCATCCGTTACCACAATCATATCAACCTACAATAAAAAATTGCTACATAACTACATCAATATCATATACAGATAACAAGAAGTGAGAATAATTCTGATTGTCAAGATTTTCAAGAAGCTGTTAAAAAAAAAAAGAAAAGTGAAAAATAAAGTCAAAAGAACAGTAAGGTATAGAAGTTCAATTTAAATGCAGAAGTTTGTGCAGGGAAATAGCCAGAATACATCTTTAACATCTTGGAATTTGTCCATATGCATATAATTTATTATTTTTGTCATGAAACTTAACAAAAAATATTTAAGAAAATGAGTTCTCCTTGGGGTGTATGGGCACATCATACTATTTTACAGACTTGTGCAAAGAATAAATATAGACAAAAGCACTATGCACTAAAAATGTCAGGTTCTAATGACTAGACAGCAATGAAAACATTACTACATACAACCTTGGTGCCTAGACTTTGTCATAGGAAAACTGATTATGCAGTAGAAACAAGTTTTGCTCTAATATGTGTGAGTGGAATTACTTGAAAATTTTCAAATATTTTGTGAACAAAATCTAACACATGAACATTAGCACAAAAAATAAATAATGAAGCAGACTTTGGCAGCAAAGCCCAAGTTAGAGTACAATATAACTACTAAGAATCTATTATACAATAAATAAACAAATAAAAAGCAATAATCAGATACCTGCTCAGCTGGCCAATTGTAAACCATCGACATCATCTCCCCCCTGTCTGCTGCACTGAAATACATTCCCCGTGGTCGTCTAAACAGTCCACTATAGTTCTGACAAACAAGACCAACAGTGGGAGTATACACTATAGGTGCATATTCCTCGATATTTTCAATTAAGATCTGCAAAATATTCAGAGAAGACATTTTTTTTAAAAAAAAAAAAGAACTGTTGAAGTGATTTTTACAAAGCAATATGAATGAAAAGCCTATAAAATGCTAGTACAAGAAGATCCTTACCGGAGGACTCTACACAAGCCAAACGAGTGAGAATTCATACTAATGTTTTAAGGTCAATACTTAGCATATTATGCAAGCATTACAAATTAGCATAAAGATGCAGCTTAGTCATCATAAGAGAGCTTAAAGAAAATGGTAGAAAGTGAACAGAACATGCTGTTGGAAGGAATATGCACTGAACTAAAAAATTCACCTTGTAGTACATGGTCTCATTTCTGTCATGCAACCTGTTAAGGATACGCCATTTAGCCAAAGCATTGGTGTCTGACGGTCCATCTCTTGCATGAACTTGTAGCCTTTTCAAGTCAACCACTGTTGACAAAGAAAGTTTTGAATGTATTTCTTAGCAAATTCATGAGCTACCTTGCAAGTCATTCAAGTAAGAAGACCATAAACTTTGTCTTCATTATAGGATAACTTAGACTGCCTAACATTTACTTGTTTCCATCTGACCTTTTCACATCCAAGCCATGTTACATTAAATTTGATTCAGAAAGAAGCCTGCCTCCAACAACTTTCTAATAAACTACTATTAAAAGTTTACATATATTTACAACATTGCCAGGTCAAAGAACATTTCAAAGGATATGAAATATGTCCATGTTCTAATTATTATGTATGACTGTCAACAGCAATCAATGACAGCAAAATGTACATGTGAAAACCATTCAATCAAATCTCATTATTTTCATAAATTGAGCCCCCTATATCGTCAGCTTTGTGAAAAGAATAATAGGTCCCAAAAACCTTGGATCTTTACATATAAGGTTTAAGTGATTTAAAACGTGTATCTTTCTTCTCGATTGAATATGCAAAAGCATTGGTCCAAGAGAATTCTGAAAGGGAAACCCGATATGCATGGTAGAAACATGTCTTAGCCACTCAGCCAAAGCATTGACTTATAAATGGCAGGAAGATGGACCAACCAGTTTCGAACTAGTGGCCAATTGACATGAGGAGGCTCTAGTAGGGTAAGTGGTCTGGATTTGTGTTGAAGAGTCAAGGAAAAAGAAAAGCGAGACATTGGGTTCAAAGGAAGATCTAAGAACTCAAATGCTTACAGTGATAGCAAACGGAGCCTTTAAAATGAATGATTGGACATGAAAGATTCATAGAGTTCCCCTTAGGCAGTGGGCCAGACTCTAGTTATGGGTGGCAATTTATGACCTAGAAGCCAACCCAACTCCCAACCAACCTGCTTTAAACAAGATCAAGTTTGACAATAACAGATCTAAGTCATAAAATGAATAATCTGTTCTGACTTGTTTATGAAATAGGCTGGGTTCAGGTTTAGATCTTTGACCTATTTAACCTCTTTTGATCAAGTTAATAGTTGGCCAGGTTATGACCTAACCCATTTTAAAACCCACTTAACCCATTTTAAACCTATTTAATATGACCCATTTAACCCAATTAAGACTTGCATAACCTATTTTAGATGCATTTAATCATTTTAAGACCTGCTTAACCTGTTTTAGACCCATTTAAGACATTTAAGACTTGCTTAAACTGTTTAACCTGATTAGACCTATTTATCATATAGGTTATGCAGGTCAGGTTACCTATTTAATAAAAATGCTAAGTTTGGATCTAGATTTTTGACCCCTGTTTAATATATGGGTTAGGTTCAGGTCTAGATTTCTAGTTTTTTTACTAGAAGCATGTCCAACCCACCTCAACCTAATTGCCACCCTTGATTCTAGTAAGTATGTTCATTGCAAGTCTTCCTGATCACGTTCCTAATTGCCACCCCTAATTCCTCATTCATTGCAAGTCTTCCTGATCGTGTTATACTCAGTTGTTCTACGATATGCTTTCTCATTTTCAATGGGCACTATAATGTAGACCCCATAAAGGTGTAAAATGGGGGTGAGATTTTTCGTGGAACAAGGGGTTGAGTCATTCAGATGCTTTTAAGGGCAACATCCTATTTTGCTCTTGCAAGACAAGTCGACCCAGCATATACTTTCCTGAGGGGTATTATAACAGATGCATAATCTTTCACTTTCAATCAAACTTTATAAACTAAAATAAAAAAAAAAACAGATTTCAAATTATTTTTAGCAATCCATGGCAAGCATAACTATGACTGGTCTTTTGTAGTTTTACATTTAAATGATCTACATAAAGGGTCAATTTTTGTTCTGTGATATCTTCCAATTGTACACTCTTACAGAGATTTATACTGTACATTGACTTCTTTTTTTCTATCTTCTAAACTCAATGTATTACATTGTTCTCGCTTCTCCATCAAGTACTTTCTATCTCTATCCATTTGAATGTGTAAATAATGCTCTTCTAACATTTATCTCCAAACAGGTAAACTTCTGAGCTACCTAAAATTGACTTCTCATATCTTACTGTCTGCAAAATGATACGAAGAAGAAGGAAAAGAAGAAATCAACTAGGAACATAAGGATATTCACAATAGCAAAAGAGTGATCATGTACAAGATTTTACTCATACCATGGGTTCATCATCTCTATTTCCAACTATAAGAAGCAATATGATTGCCAAATTATAGTGCCAAATCGTTCCATAACCACATGTTTTTCCACCACTTGGAACAAGAGCAACCAAAAGTTCACCTTTCCATTCACCAACTCTCATTTCAGCTCCTGATATTGATATCTAAGTGTTAGTTACTTCATCATATCCAAGTTTCTGGTACCTTATCATGCACTAGCCTTTTCCCTCTCACACAACTATGAACTCATCAATGAGCTGTCATGAATCAGATTGCTCTAACACCAAAACCACTGAAAAAAGGAAAAATATCATGCAAGCATTTTGAACTATGCCAAAGGAGGATAAGGAGAGCAAGCAATACGGTGGTTGAAAGGTGTAGGCAAAACAAGAATATTGTAGCATCTGCACGTCACTTTGGGTCACATCCTTGGAAATATCAGGATATCTGCATATGCCATATGAGGGTTTTGAACTTGGCAAATGGTCCTTGAATGTGCCTAGTACATATGATTTTGGAGATGGGGAGCCTAAATTCAGGATTCTTGTAGTCAAAAATGATATGGAAATACTTTCTACCCCAAAGGATTTCATATTGGGTGAAAAAATTAAAGCCGAACTAGAATATCTAGCCCTAATTCCAGATTTATCAGATAGAATCTCTTCTTTTTTTTTCTTTTTTCCTTTTTTTTTTATGCATGCGCTGTCTATGTTCAAGTGACATGCATCTTCGGATTGATTAGCCGCTAACGTGCAGGAAAAAGGAAAACTTGTGTACAAGATACCGCGTGGTATAAAGGAGGCAGTAATCTAAACACTAAGATTCCACAAATCAAAACAAGAGTCGAATTATTTTCATCCAAAAGGGGGTTGGAGAAACTTGCTGAAGCGATCAATTTGCTGCTGCGGAGTCATAATATTCGGGGGAAGAAGCCCGCGAAGATCCAGCCGGTCCCTCTCCGTCACCGAGAAAGCCGTGCCCTAACAGCATGCCAAGAACCAATCGATCGATAAGCCAAAACTAGTTCCTCGTACAAGTTATCAACAGTTTCTTTAAAAAACTATCAAGAAAAGTGATGAGCTTATCTGAAAACAAAAACAAAGGTGATGAGATGGGATGTTTACCTTGTTGAACCAGGGGTCGTGTAGGATGTCGAGGCTCCGCTTGTGGACGATTGTGGGCCGGGAACCCTCGGTGGTGGTGAAGGATCTCGCCGCGGGAGGCCGCCTCAGCCTCTGGGCGACAGAGGATGAGAGGGACCGCCGGAGGTGCGGCAGCGACGAGAAGATCGCCATCTTCCGCGAGAAAAAAAGACGGACACGGAGGCCAGCACGAGCAACACGAGAGAAAGGCCACGGGAGCTGAGGGAGCGGAGCGAGGTCGTTTCCTTTTTGCTGGGTTTTCCCCTCCTTGGAATGCGGACTATGCCCTGCCCGGGCATCGACCCAAACACGAAGGGTTCGGGAGATCAGTCTATTATAACCGCCTGATATTGGTCGGACGGACGTAGACAGTTGATGGAGATTTTTCAAAATAAAGTTAAGATAAGGGCGACTCTGGATCCGGGTTTGGGTCTGGAGTACCAAGCGGAGTGAGTGCCGAAGGTGAGAATGATACAGGACTTGGGTGGTCATTCGGGGCGCTTTTTTTTTTTTTTTTTTTTTTTTTTTTTTTTTTTTCCACGGTTTATTTTGGTTCGAGTCGAGCCGATGACACCGGAGTACTCAGGCACGCGTCTTCCAGTTTCCAAGCCTATTCATCCAAATACTGTACAAAAAAAATAATCCAGCTAGCCACGCTATTCAAGTTTCCATAGATATATCAGACAAATACCATGGCTACTAGGTAAAAAGTAAATTATTATATCCAGTCAAACATGATCACAAAATTATTTTTAATAATTTATTTTTAAAATTTTTAGAACCTGCGAAGCATAAAGGTATCGGTCCGAATGACCGGCTCGGATACTCACTCAGATCCTGGTCCAGAAAAAACCTGGCTTGGATATGAATAGGTATCCAAAGCATTATCATCTTCGATAAACGAATCACAAAAACATTACTAGAAATCAAAATTAAAAAAATCGAAAAAAAGTGGTGGATGTTTAGACTTATATTTCGGTAACGACGGTGCAATGCAAGTACCTGATCCAAAAAAAATAATACTATCTAGCCGGCTACCAGTCTGGCGTCCGAGTTGGCATTCCATGAAGGGGCAACTTCTTGCCCATCTAATTGAATAAAAGATTATTAAATGGGCTTAGACTACAATAATTATTATAGATTAAATTAATAAAAATATTATAATAATATTTTGAGATGATTAAATAGCTGAGATGTTATAATTATTATTATATATTTTCATTAGTTTTGTCTATAGTAAATTAGGTAGAAGTAAAAATGGATTGGATCGCATAGATTTGATCATAAGGAATCCCAATTCGATTCAGTTTTTTGATCAAATCATGATATTATATTAAATTCAACTTACTAAAAAATCAGATTGGATCGAATCGGATCTATTATCAAAGTTTTCGACCCAACGTATCGTTCAGGTTTGATTGGATTTATGAATAACCCAATTATAATTTAAAAAATTTAAATCTATACACGATCCGGATCAAATATAAACAAACATATTTTAACTATTACATAGCCAACTATTACTAATTATAAAATATATAACAAATAATATTATTTTTAAAATAAATTAAGATATAAAAATAATCATAATTTTATCTTTATATTAAAAACAAGTTTTATATAAATTTTAAATTATAATTTAAAGATTCAAATATTTTTTAATCATGACAATATTAATATGTTCGAATCGGTTCGGATCTAAATTTAGTAAATCTATACCAAGTCCAATTTTAAGATCCGATTCGGATCCATTGATCCTTGAAAATGAATTGGGTCGAATAAATGGATCAGATCGGATCAGGAATCAATCCGATATATTTGTAACTTTAATATTAAGTCTATCTAATAATCTATTGAAAAATAAGCAAGAAGTCTATCTTTTACCATACATTTTTCTCAAGACCCTCCTCCCAGCCACGCATCAAGGAACCACCATCGTTGACCTTCTCCAGCGCTTATGTTCCTTTCCAAACGCAGATCCTTTCCGCAAACATCCATATCATTTTCAATGTACGTCCTTTCCATTCTTCAAACATCAACATCCATTCTATTAAGACCCATTTGATCGGAAATAATCTGACATCAAAAATTATATTAGATATTAAATTATCATATTTAATATAAAAAAATTTAAAAAAAATTAAAAATTGATAAGTTCTTTTCTTACTTTTTTTTATTTAGTACTAAGGTGGTAGCACAGTTGGTGGGTGTTCATTCGATTAAATCTAAGAATTTTTTCTAAGACACGTGACTAGGAACGAGAGGGAGTCGGGCTAACATACTTACCAAGATTTTTTTCTAGGACACGTGACTAGGGACGAGAGGGAGTCAGGCTGACATACTCACCCTGTGAGACGGGGGCGAGGCGTGACTCGATTAAATCCAAAAATTTTTTCTAGGACACGTAACTAGGGACGAGAGGGAGTCAGGCTGACATACTCACCCTACAAGGCGGGGGCCCAGTGGGGGCAACTACAGCAAGGATTTTCCTCCCCCATCCCTTCTATTTTATCAAAAAAAAAAAAAGAGAAGATAAAATAATTATCATAAAAATATTGGCATAATAAATTTTCAAATGATGGTAATCCATGCTTGATAAAAATATCTATAATAAAATATATTTATAATTATTAAATTTGTTTTGATATCTTTTCAAATTTGTTGGATAAAAAGATTTTACAAAACAGTGGTAATATATAAAGGATTATATGATTATATCATTATATAAGATTGATTGAAGATAACAATGCAGTTTTTAGTACCAAAAGTTATTTTTTTTATTGATTGATATATTTGTAGAGGTGATAATCAGGCCAGATAGAAGTATATACAGATTGTGTTATATACGGATCGAATCAAAAAAGTCTCAACCTGAATCCGTTCTATTTATAAAATGGGTTGTAATTTAAAATCTGAAACTGATCTGTTTAGGTAACTTGCCTAACCCGTTTAACCCATTATTAAATATATAACCTGCCAACCCGATCTGACCCGACATGTTTAACCCGTTTAATAATTGAATAACCTATTTCTTCAATCCAACATGACCCAACATGTTTAATAAATAGTAACATATTTATCCAACCTGACCTGACCTAACCCGTATATTAAATAGGTTAAACTGATTAAATAGGTTAGGCCTAAAAAACCTGAACCCAATCCGTATATTAAATGGATTAAATAGGTTGACTCGTTTACTATCCAAATCCATTTATTCGAAATCTAAATCTGTTTACAGTAGATCAAATGCGGGTTAGATTGACAGGTCGGATAATAAATTACCATCCCTACATATCTATAAATTTGATCATATTCCTATATCTTTAACTAGGCATAGTGATTTTTTTACGGTATCATTTTTTGGAAAAATTTTTTAGCAATCAAATATGATAAAAACTTTTTTTTCCATTATTATTTTTTTAAATATATAATTTTCAGAAATAATCATATTATCCTGTAATTGAATATACCTTAATCAAATAGACCCTTAAAGTGGGGAGGGGAAGAAGGAAGAGCTAGCCTTGCCTTTTGCTCATTTGGGACTCTCTCTCTCTTACTTATGGGCATTCAAAGCCCAGAAAAAATCCTCTTTAGTCCCTTATCGATGACGTCGATAAACTCACTTCTCAATAGAAAAACACCGACAACTACCAAGGATCGAAAGAGCAAAGGCATGACTAAGGCACTCAACTCCAGTCCTGTTGATCCCGGACCATCAATGCCCATGATCACATCAACATCATCGACCTTACCATCTACATCTGTTGTAGCATTGCTATCACTAAGCTAATTATCTCCAGATTGGTCAAATATTGATCATATTAGAACTCAAAATCGACTATCTCCAAATCAATCAAATATTGATTAGATCGAAATCCAAGACTGACCATCCACATATTAGCTAAATACCAATTAGATCAGGATTCAAGGCCGATCATCTTGAAATCGATTAGATACCGATCATATTTAACTTGATCAGATATTGATCAAATTCAAACTTGGCCGATCATCTCCAGTTCAGTCAAATATCGGCCAAATCCAATCTAACCGACCATATCCAACTTGGTACGCACATTGACCAAATTTGATTTAGATCGACTATCTCTAACACAACTAAATACCAATCAGAACATGATAATACAATTCTAACTATATTATTTTATTATTATTATTTTAAAATTATCTTAGATATCGAAGGATCAGTTGATATTATATATATATATATATATTTAATACATAGATTCGCAATTTTGAGATTGGGCATCTTCCATCATCATAGGTCGGGTAGCACCGGCTATGTCCCTGAGTTCCCAGCAAGATTTGCTAAACAAGACGATATTTTGTCGGAAATAGACCCACCCTTACCTTTCAGCATTTCCCGAAATGCCCCTCCTCCTCAGCCTCCCGCTTAAATGGGAACGCGAGCACCGTGTGCCCGAGCTCCACCGCCATTGCCAACGTGGTGCCGGTGGTGGAGGGGATAGTCGGGGTTCGTTGATCAGCTGGATGAGCCTGTTGTGAAGGTCCAAGAAGACCTGGATCAGGGCACCGCCCTCCACCTTCACCCTCCTAGCTCTCACTTCCACGGGACTTCCACCGAAGCAGCCACACTTGGAGGATCCTCTTCCCGTGGAGTCCGAGCACATATCCACATCTCTCTCCTCCTCCATTCCGAGATCGATCAAAATCCTCCTATCTTCCCCGATTACCCCTCCCCCCCGAGGAATCATGCACCCTTGCCTTTTGCGATCTCCCGCTATCAATCGGAGTCCTGCAAGACTACATGCATGATTCCTTCCCGATAGCATAATAGGTTCCATGCCACAAGCTCTTCTCGATCGGCTTTGCTCTTTCAATACGCCTCGTCGACGAGATAGCCAACGATGAGTAGCATCTTGCCGTCCATCGCCAAAATAATGACATACTCGGCAAATGAATCGGGGCCACGACCAGTGGGGATCACGCCCGCCATAGATCCCATGAGAGCTCCATCATGGCAGGATCAACGAGGATGTGTTCGCTGGGGTCAGGGGGTGAGGGTGCAGTGATCGGCGAACATGGGTTCGACCGTGGCCGATCGATGAGGGTGGAAGGAAAGGTTGGGCTTGGAGGTGGCGATGGCCCCGGAGGTAGTGGGCGATAGTGCCTGGATGGCCGGGAGAAGGGATTGGGGATGAAAGGTGCCGAGACGAAGATTAGGCATTCGTTACAAGATAGGAGCGGGACGGACATGTGTATATTTTAAATTTATTTTTTTTATAATAAATAAATTAATAAATAATATATATGATGTGAAAAGATCGTTGACGTAGAGAAACCGGCAGGCGGCACGTCAATAAAAGATGCCACGACGACTCTCCGGCTCGGATCCCACTACCGAGCTGAGCTGAGCTTCCCCAGGACAGCAAGTCGAGCTCGGTTTTCCGCCAGGTCGAGCTCATGAGCTCGGCGCCTAGGTTGGAGCCGCCTTCCGCCCTCCAGAGCGAGATCCTCGGAGGTTAGTGCCTTGCGGTCGAGGTCGAGCCAAGAGCTCACCCGTCGATGTGGAGCCTCTACGAGCGCACGCCCTCCGGACCGGGTCCGTCTTCCGCCCTCCAGAGCGAGACCCTCGGAGGTTAGTACCTTGCGGTCGAGGTCGAGCCAAGAGCTTACCCGCCGATGTGGAGCCTCTCCGAGCGCGCGCCCTCTGGACCGGGTCCGTCTTTCGCCCTCTAGAGCGAGACCCTCGGAGGTTAGTGCCCTGCGGTCGAGGTCGAGCCAAGAGCTCACCCGCCGATGTGGAGTCTCTCCGAGCATGCCCCTCTGGACCGGGTCCGTCTTCCGCCCTCCAGAGCGAGACCCTCGGAGGTTAGTGCCCTGCAGTCGAGGTCGAGCCAAGAGCTCACCCGTCGATGTGGAGCCTCTCCGAGCGCGCGCCCTCTGGACCGGGTCCATCTTCCGCCCTCCAGAGCGAGACCCTCGGAGGTTAGTGCCTTGCGGTCGAGGTCGAACCAAGAGCTCATCCGTTGATGTGGAGCCTCTCCGAGCGCGCGCCCTCTGGACCGGGTCCGTCTTCCACCCTTCGGACCGGGCATGCACTTCGCCCTCCTCCACCTGGGCGCCCCCATAAGCTAGGAGCGCCTAGGCTGGAGCGAGCCTTGCCGTCCCAGCTCGGCCCTAGCCCGGACGAGGTCCTCACCAGCCGAGGACACCGGTGAGCCGCCCGAGGACCGTACCAGAGCGCCTCTCAAACCGTACTGACCGCCTGAAATTGCCAGTTGCACCAAAAAGACAAGCAGCGCGTTGATCGAGACGCTACATTCCTCACCAACCGCTCAGATCATCCAGGAAAGAAGGCCAACCGGGAGATTCGAATCCCGCGGGCGGTGGCCCGCCAGTCGAGGCACCCCCAAATTTTTCGGAGTAAGGCAACCAAGAAAAGTGTCAGAGCGCCTGACATCGCGCCCTATCATGAATCAAGAAAGGCTCCCTAGGACACCACCGCATGCGCCTGACCGCCCGGCGGGGATCCCGAGACAAGCACCGAACGGTAACCAAAGTTCACAACCAGCCTGGAGGTAATACAACAACTCGAACACACCAAACAGCACACAAAAAAAGAGAAAAAAAGAAGAAAAAAGGCCACCCCCATGAGCAAAGGGGGCATGGCACCACTATGACCACCATCGCCACCACAAGCACAAGCGCAATCCCGTTCAAGAGAGGGCGAAGCGCCCTACCACCACTGCTGACGGAAGGAACCGAGGGGCACAAGGAGAGGCGGAGGAACAGAGCATCCCTCTATCCCCGCTATCACTCTCCCCCTGCGACGTTCACACCTCCACGCACATCTTTTACTCCTCCTAGTGCGGAGTCCATCAAGAGGGGCCCGACCAGGAGGATCTGTTCCCCTGGATCGTCACTGACTTGATCGTCGGAGTGCCCCCGCCGGAAATCCCTGCCCGGATCACTAACCGTTATCTCTCAGGTCCAGGAGCGGAGGGCCGCCGGGCAGCAAGGCGTCCGCACCCAGCAAGGAGATCCGGGAATCGAGAACGGCCGGCGACAGGAGGAGCGCATTCCGATGCCGATAGCAGCTACGAGCCACGACGGTCTTGACAGCAACAATATATATTTAATATTATTTTAAAAATATATTTATTTATTTTTATTGTTAGAGTTCTGTGTTACACGGTTTGGCCGGCCAAGAACTCATCATCCAATAAGCTATTTTCATACTGGGTGCATTTTTGAGCAGGAAATGGGAATTAAAATTAAATAACCCATTTGATTGAGATAAATTTTATTCTATTTTATTTTTAAACTATTTTAATCTTTCTAAATTCAATTTTAACCCTTCTTAATTTGATCTTCAAATCCAATTCTTCCAATTCCGATATTAACCGCAAATCAAATGCATCTTTAATTTGTGTTTGTCATAGAGATTGTTTTGACATGAAAAATTCAAAAATATAAAATGATGCTTTGACGAAAGAATATAAGATATTAAAAAATAATAATAAATTAAAAATATAAATCTCAGACTCCTACAGGTTATCATGATTTTTATCTTAGATCGAAATATAATGTTAGTATGCATCAATGTCAGGTTCTCATCAATTTAAATTTTTCCATCACTTGACCCAGTCAATATGAAGCCCGTATATCATGCTATATTACCAAAGATTCCTAATATGTCATCTTAAGATTTTTTTTAAAGAAATGTTAATTATTAAATATTCAAATTGTTGTCCTATTGTGGTAATTACTATCGATGTACTGTATAAACTGAGATATCTTGGTACCTGATTTTTATAATTCAAAACCTTGATTTTGTTGCAAATGAGGGGGCTTATTATATGTTCCTTGAATAGGTGATAAATCCCATTTTTTTTTTTGTTGTTGTTGGTCAAAACAATAATTTTTATTTTTTGGTGAAAAGGTAGTAGCCTCAACTATATTAGACTATATAAAAGAAGCTTACAAAGTATAATACAAAGATCCCAAACAGAAAGAGAACAAAACAACATATTAAAAGGTTAGATTTTAATTTTTGTTTGTCAAAACAGAATAATAAAAGTGACAAAGATCTTATTAATTCCCTGGTAGTAGTGACCGTAACACGAAAATGGTGGGTACTTGACGAAAATTAGATGATAAATTCAATACACTTTCTTTTGTAACGATGGAATGAGCACAGCCAATAATCAATATAACTCCACAATATACTTATAAAAATATCTTTTTTTTAAAAGACTGGCTGCACATATAATATATATATGAGTATATATAATTTTTTTGGAATTAAAAAATAACATACCTTTCAAAGTTTGCAGCTCCCAAACATGTTCACCAACATGGTATAGTTTGCAGCCTAGTCGGTGTTGCCATTGCTCTCTGAACAATGCTGACAAAGATGATTAATTGAATTCATTGCTGCCTCACTCTTGTAATTATTTTTTGACCAAAGCTCTTGTCTTAATAAATTAGTTTTATGATAAATAATGTTTATAAATAACCTTGGACCAGGCAATACAATTTTTTAGACATGGGACCATAATCATGCATGCAAATATAATAGTCAGTCTGTAATATAATTCAATCGACAACTACAACAAAATACCTTCATAGAAACCCATTCAGCGAGTCAACAACGTATAGAAGTTATGGGAGAAGAGTGCCTTGTCCAAGTCGAAACACATTCAGCAATCAATGATAGAAAATTCTTTGTCGAAAACAATTCTATTTAAACAAATTTGTATAATAATATTGACTAGACTTGCATAATATTTCAAAAGAGTCGACTAGTGGTTGCCATTGCTTAATTTTAACAAATGACCATTAAGCTTCTCTAGATCTTCGATGTCATGTGACGATGGATGAAAATATTAATTGCACCATTTTGAACAGCGACAAATAAATGTAAGACTATATTTTAACGTCGACAAGTCCGATGCTTATATATGCTCTCTAAGTTTATCCAACTATTTGCTATGAAGTGGGAGGCGAGGCATTTGCCATTTTGCCATCCAAGAAGCATTAGTTTCATCATCCTTGCATGAAAAAGAGGGAATTAATCGTGCATAATTTTGTAATAAAAGTTCCAAATTATTCAAATTAATTTGTTATATTTTTAAACACGAAATTAACTCCAGATGAATCAACCCCTCTACATATGCGAGGCATATCCCATGATATCATTCATGGCGAGGAAAATATACTATTGAAACCCAATTACCTCTCTATGTACGTGACAAGAGAGGCACCGGGGTAGCATATAAAGATTTTTGGTAATTCCAACTGCCATGACGAACGCTTCATGAGATCTGTATTCTAGAAGAAACTTTGACCGAGTGCATGGAAGAGTTGCTGCCACGAGCCAAGCAACTCTTCTTTTCCAGGGACTTGCATGCATGTTAAAGTTTCCACGAAGTGTCCAGGTTTCACCAATTGCCCTTGCAAAGTCCATGTCAATTATTAATTAACCACTTGTTTTCTCCATCAACCACATCAATCACAGGAGACCTAGAGGAGCAGGAATGGATTTTTCACCGAAAATATCTCCTAACTTCTAAACTTTCTCATCTAGAAGGTAGAAAGGCAGCATTTGACTCGTTCCAAGTCAGGCTATTTGTACTGATGCATCCGCATCATACCTGTCATTGTCTGGGAAATTAATATATTGAAAAATCTGTGTACCCATCTATATATTTTGTGTTGGCTGGCGTTTGAATGAAGCATAAGGCCTTCAAATAGAGTCTTAGGACAGCAAAATACCATTTCTAAGATGAGGATAGACATGGAATAGGACATAACCCTATCTTATACCCATTCTTTATGCACATTTCACAAATTACAACTCTAAAAAAAAATTTATAATGATCTAGTACATTACAAAAATAATGTAACATAGCAATCAATTTATTATATACAGTATTACTAGCAAAAAATCATAAAATAATGTAATGAATAATACATTGCATAGTATTGAGGATATAAAATATTATTTTTAGAAATATAATAAAAGATTATAATATTAGCTTGCTATTATATTATACAATAATATGTTATGATATGATATTCTCTTTTATATCATATTATATCTAAATATAACTTGCTATAGTATAATGGTTATGAATAATATTATTATAATATTACAAGACAATAATATTCACTACAGCAAAACAGGGTTATCCCGACCCTTTTCTGCCGACGCTTCCCTGAAGCGTCGGGAAGAACTAGAACCCGCCGACGGTTTTTGAAAGCGTAGGCAAAACTGAAAGTCCGCCGACGCTTTTAAGCGTCGGCAATTAACCCTGAGTTTTACCGACGCTTTTAAGCGTCGCCGGACCATCCCGCTGAAATCTGGGATATTTGCCAACGCTTATAAGAGTCGCCGGAGTCTGGGACCTTTCCCGACGCTTTTAAGCGTCGCCAGACTGGACATTTACCGACGCTTATAAGCGTCGCGGAGTCCAGGAAGCTTTGGCGACGCTTATAAGCGTCGCTGGATCGTAAATTTACCGACGCTTTTAAGCGTCGCCGAAGTCCGTGACCTTTGCCGACGCTTTAAAGGGTCGCCAAAAATTCCAGGACATTTGGCGACGCTTATAAGCGTCGCTATAGTTCCCTGCTTATTTAGCGACGCTTATAAGCGTCGCTAGAGTCAAGACCTTTGGCGACGCTTAAAAGCGTCGCCGGACTCCAAGAAACCCAACCCCCCAACCCTAATTTTCTTTTGCAGCCGCCACACCAACTCCCCCCCCCCCCCAACTCCTCCTCACCCTCCCTCCCGCCTCCTCCTTCTCCTCCTCCTCCTCCCCCCCCCCCCCGCTCGGTCCACCGCCGAACCCCCACCCCACCCCTCCTCCTCCTCCTTCCCCCCCCTCCCCCACCCCTCCTCCTCCTCCTCCTCCCCCACCCCCCCGCCTCCTCCTCCTCCTCCCCCCCCCCCACGCCACCGAACACCCCCCCTCCTCCTCCTCCCCCCCCCCCCCTCCTCCTCCTCCTCCCCCCCCCCACCGAACACCCCCCCTCCTCCTCCTCCCCCCCCCCCCCTCCTCCTCCTCCTCCCCCCCTCCTCCCCCCCCCCACCGAACACCCCCCCCCCCCTCCCCCCACCCACGCCACCTTGCCCCCCCCACCGAACACCCCCCCCCCCTCCTCCCCCCCCCCACCGAACACCCCCTCCTCCTCCCCCCCCCCTCCCCCCACCCACGCCACCGAACACCCCCCCCCCAACTCCTCCTCCTCCCCCCCTCCTCCTCCTCCGCTCGGTCCGCCGACGTAGCAGCCGTCCGTGATCTCCCGGTCGATCGAGCCGCTGCCGAACCCCCCCTCCTCCTCCTCCTCCGCTCGGTAAATTTTTTTTTCTTTTCCATCAATTTAGTCAGAATATGTAAAAGTTCTTTTGTGAATTAGTTTGAGACATTGGAGAAATTTATTCCCAAAAAAATTATAAGTTTGCTCGTGGAATTAATTAGTTGTTTCTTTAGGATCCCAGCTTATTGCATCAGATCCATACAACTTGTAGTTCATTTCTTGTTACATTTTATATTCGTGGTTTTGTTGCTAAGTCATTTTTCCACGTAAGAAAGTTGCTAATGACACCTTTTTCATGTTAAAGGTTATGCAATAGCCTGTCTTTATCTCCTTGACCATTCAGAGAATTGTGGTGGATTACAGTTTTTATTAGTTATTTGTCTTTGACTTAAGCTCTCCTTGCTAGCCTAATCACTTTATAAGCTGCATAATAATTACAATTTGCACCAAAATGAGGACCTAACTATCTAAAGCTGCACTTATGTGGTGTTCTGAGGATGAATATAAAACTATAGCTTCAATTCTGGCTGTTTTCCAAAAGCAGATGAGAGAAATTTATTTTTGAAGTGCAAACTTGCTCCAACCCAACCTTGATTTCTTGAGTTGGCTGGGTCAACCTAAATTTTAAACATGTACTTACTGTGGCTAGATCTGGTTCAACAGAATCCAAAACCTAATTTGACAAATAACCGAAATCATGGATCCACACCAAGTTGTAATCTTGTTTCTGTCTCTTCAGTTTCTCATATGATTAATCTAAACTACATATCATCATCATAAAGAAGCATTTCATTTATCATAGATAACAAACATGAGGCAGTTTAGGTGCAATATTAATACTTCAGCATTACATTGCTCGAGCAAGCATATATTTGGTCCATACATAAATAAAAACACGACACTCAGTCACACAATGATTCAATAACATAGAGATAACAAGCTGTCACATGCCCCATTGGCTTATTATGGCTTTTGCCATATAACGTCACCTCAGTGATGATTACTTCGATATCGAAATCTACTGCAACATTTTCGATAAGTTGTCCATGAATAACTCCATTTTTATATATTTCAATACCATCTGTAGTTTTGTTACGATCAATTATGATTTTTTATATATTTTTTTAAAAACTTGTATTGCATTGAAACATAGACCCGTCAATTGATTAAAGTACATATTTTACACGATCCGTACAATTATTTAATTTTTGTACGGATGGCAGAAATATGTACAGTGGTCAATTGAATGTCCAGATTGGACAGTTTGAGAATTGCAAATAATTTTATAGGTGCTTACAGTAATCAAACGGTACAGATAGAGTTCCAGATATATTTCGGTTATCATTTCCTTTTAGTTCTCCTCAAACATATTTATTTGTATGGGGAGAACTAAGGGGAAATGCTGCCGAAATTTTTCTGGAACTTCTATTGCGTATCTTTTGGTTACTGTAAATGACCTATATAATTAATGCAATTCTTGAATGGGATAGGACCTCTTTACCTATTAGTTGGTGATAGGGTGCATTTTAATAATACTGTAATTGATCTATTGAATAAACTTATTTTAAATTTGTTCTGTTCTTATAAATATTTATTTATTTCAGTTAGCTTTTTCTTATAATGGATAAGAGTTGGATAACTAAACCGAGGAATAGCAAAGAATATCTGGATGGAGTACAGAATTTCATTAAATTTGGTATGGAGAGAAGTAGTATCAGTGGGAAGATTTTATGTCCATGCCGAAAATGTGTAAATTCCAGTTCTCTATATCCAAATATTGTTGAAGAACATTTGGTATGGAATGGTTTTTTAAGAGGTTATACTGAGTGGTTTTTTCATGGAGAGTCAAGGTTACAATCTACATGTAACCAAACCTCTAACATGGAACATATACCTGATTTTGGATCAAGTAACCAACAGAAAAATCTTGCAAGAGATGATGATATCAGGGGTTTGCTGAGAGATGCTTTTGAATATGGTGCTCAACATCATGGAGATTACAATGGAGAACAAGTAGCAGCTGGGTTTTCTGAGGATCCTATATTTACTGAATCTATACATGATGAAGAGCCGATACTCCCAACTAATGTTGGAACAGATCGTTATCAGAAGCTGATAAGAGATGCAGATCAAGAATTATATGCCGGTTGCAAGAACTTTTCAATCTACGGGCAGCTCTATTATGGACTGTTAACGATTTTCCTGCATATGCTAATTTATCTGGCTGGAGCACTAAGGGACGAGTTGCATGTCCTTCTTGTGGTGAATCAACCCATTCAATTTGGTTAAAACATGGAGGAAAGTTCTGTTATATGGGACATCGTCGATGGTTGGAGGCAAATCATCCATTTCGATTTCAGAAGGATTTATTTGATGGTACCATAGAGTTTGGATCTGCTCCAATTCTACCTTCTGGTTCTGATATTCGTAGACAAATGCTTGGTATCAGACACAGTTATGGCAAGATGACAAAGTCCTCTAAAAAGCGAGGAAGAGATGATGTTGAGACTTCAGTACAAGAAGAAATATCGGAGGAAGTCAATACTTGCACCTTAGATACGGCAGTGTTCGAGGATCCGGATAATTTCTTTGAAGTTAAAAATGATGATGATATAATCACAGCAACTACCCATCAGCATACTAAACAATTATGAAAGAAAAGAAGCATATTCTTTGACTTACCTTATTGGGAGCATAATATACTCCGGCATAATCTTGATGTTATGCATATAGAAAAGAATGTCTGTGATAATTTGATTGGAACAATATTAAATCTTGATGGAAAGACTAAAGATAACATGAAGGCGCGTCTTGATTTAAAAGAAATGGGCATCCGACATGAACTTCATCTACAAGTGCTTGCAAATGATAGAACTTATATCCCTCATGCATGTTATACAATGTCTAGTCGAGAAAAAGATCTCTTCCTGACAGTTTTAAAGAATATCAAAGTTCCTGATGGATATGCCTCAAATATTTCACGATGTGTGAATCTGAAAGAGCGCAAAATTTCAAATCTTAAAAGTCATGATGGACATATATTAATGCAAGATATTCTTCCATTGGCTTTAAGGTCGTCAATGCCAAAACAAGTTATTACGGTTGTTTTTCAGTTATCATCATTCTTCAAGGCATTATGTTCTAAGGTTCTTGATCCTCAGGAGCTTGATCAGTTGCAGTCTCAAGTCGTACTTACATTATGTTAGATGGAAAAGATTTTTCCTCCTGGATTTTTTACGATTATGGTTCATCTACTCATTCACCTAGCTTCGGAAGCTAAACTTGGTGGACCGGTACACTACAGATGGATGTACCCTATCGAGAGGTAATGCTGTAAAACTTAAATTTTATAATTTATATAACTTTTTTATTATTTAATATGATATAAATATCATACTTTTTGAAGGTATCTTGTACGTTTGAAGGATTATGTACGAAACAAAGCCCATCCTGAGGGCTCAATAGCAGAGGGATATATTGCTGAAGAGTGTTTAACATTTTGTTCAAGATATCTCGAAGGTGTTGAGACTGTATTCAATCAACCTCAACGTCATGGTGATAATATGGAGAATACAGATATATACAAATTTGCATCATCCGGAAGATTTATAGGAAAAGCTGAAAGTATTGTTCTTGACCATAAATCCATGTCACAAGCACACCGTTATGTATTGCTACATAGTGACATAATATCTGACTATCGCAGGTTAGTCTATCTACACATGGATAATACTAAATATTAGACACAGTCAAACTTATATTTTATTGTCATGCAGTGAATTTTTATCTGTACAACGACAAGCCAATCATTCCACTCGTCCTAATCCAAGGATTGAACAAAGATGGTTGGTTGAGTTATTCCCTAATTGGCTTGCCAATCAGGTTAGTATATATAAGTCGTATAATAATTTTATATATTTTTAACATCGACTAAATGATCGATAATTGATATTATATTTTTTAGGTACCGGTACTGATGGAGAAAAATAGTTCAGCAGAATTAATTGCACTTGCCAGAGGTCCAAATTATATTGTGAACAAATATAATGGTTTTATTATAAATGGCTTTAAATTTCATACCAAGGAGCGCGAGAAACTTAGAAAAACTCAGAACAGTGGTGTTATGGTTGAAGCAGATGGAAAATCTTATTATGGTATACTTAAAGATATTTTGGAGTTGGATTATTATGGAAATTTTAAAGTTGTATTATTTCGATGCGATTGGGTGGATATAAATACACCGAGGGATTTGAAAAAGGACTCAAACGGATTCGTACTTGCCAATTTTTCAAGATTGATACATACGGGTGTGTTATTGAAGGATGATCCATTTATCTTTTCATCTCAAGCTAGACAAGTTTTTTATGTACAAGACTCGAAAGATAAAGAATGGGCTACTATTATTAAGACAAAACCCAGAGACTTGTATGACATGGGAAAAAGGGTGGAAGAAGAAGATGATGATACTTACACTCAGTGTATGCCTTATAATATTGTACCGGATGATCATATAAATGATACAACCATTTTGGTTAGGTTGGATTCCGAGGAAGGTACAACTGGTTGATTATGACAAGTAAGTAGTTTGTAAGATGGTTTATATTTTTTGCATTGATGATTATGTTATCTTTTAAATTGCAATTCATTTCCGTTATAATTTGATTATAATGTTGACTGACTTGTTTTTAAATAATGCAGGTTAGGTACACCATGCCTCGAAGGAAGCGATTAGCAGATGTACAGATACAGTTTTCCCAGACCGAGGCTGGTACTTCTTCAGCACAACAGCCTGAGGGCAATCGATCAGTTTCACATCGGTCTGATGGCAGTCCCTCTATTTCTGCACATCAGCCTCAGGACGACATTATTCCCTCCGAGTCCGCACATCACGATCCTTCTATGGATCATCCTGATGACGAGCCTATCATCGATGATATACAGATACAGGGTACATAATTTAATAATTCTATCTCATTTCAATTCATGCATATGCAATAGTTTTGATATACAATGTTCTGTATTTTTTTTTTTGTAGATGGATCCGGGAGACTCAGGCGTAGGCGAGGACCCACATTAGTCCGTGATGTGTGGCAGTTACCTGAGGGTGAGAGGATAGTGATAGAGTGCAACAAGCTAGGGCAGCCTATTAAGAAAGCTGCTAGCTTGTTGACTAGCTTTCTGGGGACAGTAGCACGCCGTGGTCAGCTATGTCCTCTGAATTATTCGAAGTGGAACGACATGCTTCCTGCATATAAAATAGAAATGCTACGAGTTGTGCAGGTAAAAAAATTAATATATTATTTTATATCTTAGGTTTTTAATAATTGAATTGCTTTTTTCATTTAATATTTATTTTATTGTTTAATTAAAATGTAGAGCAAGTTCGTTCTTCCTTCAGATTCATCTGATTTTGTGCTTAAGTCTCTCAATCACAAGTGGAAAGAATATAGGGCGAAGTTGAAGAGAGACTACAAGCTAGAGGGTAGGACAGAGGAGCAGGTTGTAGCTACCTGTCCTCCTGATGTTCACCCTCATCAGTGGATGGAGCTGGTGCACTATTGGTTCTCTGAGAGGGCACAGGTTGTGTAGCATCATCAAACACTTCGAAATTTATTAATTTTCACTTGTTATAATTATATTTATACAATATATAACATTGTTTTAATTTTATTTTGCAGACGTATTCTGATATTGGTAGAGCTGCACGAGCTGCTCAGTCTGTTCCTCACACAGCGGGGTCCAAGAGTTATGCACGGCTCAGGCATGAGTTTGTATGTTTCTCATCCCATAATACTAGTAGTATACTTTTAGTTTTAACATAATGTATCATCATGTATCATGCATGTGTCATGTATAATGATACGGGGATATAAGATGTGTTATTTTGAGTTTTTTTGTAATATTTATTCTTTATATAGGCTGATCAGCAGGGGAGGGAGCCTGGTGAGGTGGAGTTTTATCGGATGACTCACGTTCACCAGGATGGCAGTTTTGTTCGGGACGAGTCCAGAGATATATATGTATTTTTTTATTTATGTTATATTATGATTTATATTTTTATTTTTATTAAGTATTAATATATGTATTTTTTGTCAAATATAGAATAGGGCTACCTCTATGATATCCGAGCGTGCTGGCGAGGGTTCATCATCTACACAGAGCAGTCGCATCGAGGCCGAGGTATTCTCGGAGTTGATGGGACCAGAGCGTCCTGGACGAGTGAGGGGTTATGGGATTGGAGTTACCCCTACTCAGTTATCTGAGATGCGTAGATATACTCGGGATACTAGAGAGAGTCATGATCAGTTACATGTTCGTCAGCTCCAGGAGGAGATAGCAGAGCTCCGACAGACACGTGATGCAGACAGAGCAGAGATGCAGACCATTAGGTCTCAGCTAGAGCATGTTACATTTGTGCTGCATATGTTCATGTCATCTCAGGTAAGTAATTATTTATTAATTTTGTATATATCTAATAATTGAGAATATATATAATATATGTATTATAATTCCTGATGTATATATTGCAGGTTCCTGGTGCATCTGCGAGCCGCAGACCTGACGACGACCAGCCTCCCACGGATCAGTGATGTTAGATGGTTTTTTTATTATTTATGTATGTCTTTTTGTTTATTTGAACTTGGATTGATATGTTTATATATATATATAAAACTTTTTATATTTGGGTTGTATTTGTGTTTGTGTATGTTGGATGTGATATGTGATACAAGTTTGAATATTTTCATTTATTTGTGTATGTTGGATGTGAGACAGGTTTCAATGTTTCTTTTTCGTAATGTATACAGGTTATGGGTTTGTATATCCTGTTTATTTTTTTTTTTAAGAAAAAAATTTACCGACGCTTTAAAGTGTCGCTAATTTTGAATCCGGCGACGCTTTAAAGCGTCGCTAAAACTAGTACTGGCGACGTTTTAAAGCGTCGCTAGGCTTGGTGTCTAGCGACGCTTTAAAGCGCCGCTAACTCGCGACGCTTTAAAGCGTCGCTAGACACCAAGCCTAGCGACGCTTTAAAGCGTCGCTAACTGGCGACGCTTTAAAGCGTCTCTAGGCTTGTGTCTAGCGACGCTTTAAAGCGTCGCTAGGGTTCAGTTCTAGCGGTCGCTAAAACTGGCACTGGCGACGTTTTAAAGCGTCGCTAGGTCGAGTTCTAGCGACGCTTTAAAGCGTCGGCTTTTAGCGACGCTTTAAAGTGTCGCTATACTAAACCCTAGCGACGCTTTAACAACGCTTTACAAAACGTCGGGAGATTATTTAGCGACGTTTATAAGCGTCGGTAAAAGTCAAAAAAAGCGTCGGTAAATCCCAGATTCACTGTAGTGATTCCATTAGTTGTCATAAAGAACTAATATTTACTATATTATTATAAAATTTGCGAGGTCATGTACATAGTATATATATTTTTTAACCCTACGGTGAAGGAAGTTGTGCAACGCAAGGTTACTAGATTTTAGCACCGGGTGAAAATAAAATATAAAAACTAAAAAAATAAAGTAAAATCCAAAAACATCGCTCCCAAAAAAAGGGGGGGAAAATCATTTAAATGCTTTTCCAGTGGAATCCATGCAATTTGTTACGGTGGGGTGGGATCCCCACCAAAACATTGCAACCCCCCGGGTCTTCCTGTCGAGTTACTAAATCATTTATAAAATTATAAACTTGTTGGTCCCGCATGCATTAATTCCACGTAAACTTATGAGCCCACGTCGACCAAAAGTCTGCATGGGAGACCGGGGGCACAAGTCAGGGTCATCCAATGAATTTTCTTCCGTCCAAAAATGGACTCGTACGAAATCAGCCGCAGATTGGTCAAACCTTTTAATTAACAGTCCACAAAACAAAACATCAAAGTCTTTCATCTTTGCAGGGATTTCTGACCATAAGTGGAGATTCCTGCATGCACTAGAATTTTAACCCTAAAAATAAGCAATCGCATGACATTAATTTATTTCTCAGCATTGTAAAACTAGGAAGTGTTTTACAAAGACCAACGCAAGTTATCTACTTATATGGTTGCTATGGTGGTTTGGTCAAGCTTCGATTTTCTTTGAATATAGGTTCTATTCAACAAATACATTCAACCGACTCCAAAATTATCTGTAAAGCATTGATTAATATTTCACATTTGAAATTTGAAATTTAGAACCTTGCAGCCTGTTCTACGTGGTCTTATAATGGATATATTATCTGTCATTTATTATTCAAGTATAGGCCTACATTCAAAGCCTGTGCCGATTTGATCTCCATGCAAACTGTTATGATAATTCGGTTCAATTTTAAAATAATTACCGGTTCATTCATCGAGCCAATTTTAATTTTTGGTTTAACGGTCGAATCAGCATACTAAGAAAAATATCTTCTTGGTTTGTTGAAAGTTCCGATCCACAAAAAGGATATATTGTTCATTCGGCTTCGTATCTTCAGCCTGGTCCGAAGAAGTAAGCCTATTGACTATGTTCCTTCGGCTTCGTATCTTCAACCTGGTCCGAAAAAGTAAGTCTATTGACTATGTTCCTTCGGCTTCGTATCTTCAGTCTGGTCCGAAGAGTGAATCTATTGATTATTCCTTCGACTTCGTATCTTTAACCTGGTATGAAGAGTAAGCCTATTGATGATATTCTTTCGGCTTCGTATCTTCAGTCTGGTCTGAAGAGTGAGCCTATTGATTATTCCTCCGCTTCGTATCTTCAGCCTGGTCAGAAGAGTAAGCCTATTGATTATATTCCTTCAACTTCGTATCTTCAGTCTGGTCCGAAGAGTGAGCCTAGTGACTATATTCCTTCGGCTTCGTATCTTCAGTCTGGTTCGAAGAGTAAATATTCCTTCGGTTTCGTATCTTCAGTCTGGTTCGAAGAGTAAGCCTATTGATTATATTCCTTCGACTTCGTATCTTCAACATGGTCCGAAGACCTGATCCGAAGAGTATATTATCCTCTCGTTCTCAGGATTACTGTAAGTACTTGCCTGTTTTTCTTTGTTGTTTCCAAAGAAATTTGCCCGAAGTATATGACTAACATTCCCTTCGGTCTTCCCAAAGAAGCTCCATTGACGAGAATGTTAGATTCATTTCGGATCTTCTCCAAAAGAGAAGGCATATTGAACATGTGGACTTCTTCCAACCTCAAACAGTTGAAGTTTGTTCTGGTTGTTGTAACCGCCTACATGGTCGATATCCTCAGATTGAATAACCACATAATAACTAATTATCCGATCACCACTACTTACGGTAATGAGGTAATGAGGAGGTTTCGTTAGCTAATTCCCATAATCGTAAGTAGTTACACTTATGTCTATAAATACTGATAAGAGGAGACACTCGAGATAAGCTAAGCTAACTCCAGATAATTTGAATCTTTTCTTTCTCACTGCACTCTCCTTTCAAGCTTTCCATTTTGCTTCCTGAGTTTTTGCTGACTTTGATATCGAAGTATCCTTCATCAAAAAAATTTCGGTCAGAAAAATTATTTTGCAAGTTCCAGCTGACGGTGAACCAGTGGACGAACCATTCCATCCAGCAAGGATTCAACGTCAACAAAAATCATCAACAACCAACCATCCATTGCAAAGAAGAAGGTAATCATGACGTTTGGCTGAAGAATTTCTATATGTTTCAACCCGTCCAAAGTTGTAGAAATAGAACTGCCAGGACAATCGGAGACCAGCTAAATAAATGTAAGTTTTTAATACGTGAAACGGTATATAATATATGCGCCCGTTGAGGGGAGCGTCGACTCCAAATGGGCAAATTCAGGTAAGTCGTTTTGGCCTTTTATGTGCTAGAGGTATGTTCCGTCGGAACCCTATCTCAAGCTAAACCGGATTGTCCGACCAATAGGAACCGGGGACTCCCGAGTCCCCGGTTAACGTTCCATCATCCCATTGGCCATTAGTCATGAGTTATTTCTCTCAAGTTGTTCCAGAGGAACACTGAAACGTATTTCCATCGATAAAAAACCTGTAGCTCGTCGAGGGAGAGGGAGGGAACATAAAGACAGAGGGAAAGGAACTCATGGATCGCCCCGCACTCTCGAAACCTCGGGTTGGATTTTAGATGAGGTGCAAGCGCCAACCCTCGGATTGGAATTTAGATGGGGTGCAAGCGCCATCCCTCCGAGAACGGCGTTGGCGTCTGCGCCCCCTGCCTCCGCGAGCGCCTCCTCGCCCTCCTTGAGGACCGCGCCGACGACCCACCGGACCACCGCCGGAAGCCGGAGCCCTTGCCACCTCCGTCGCCCT
Organism: Areca catechu; assembly: GCA_021397845.1. Taxonomy (NCBI): domain Eukaryota; kingdom Viridiplantae; phylum Streptophyta; class Magnoliopsida; order Arecales; family Arecaceae; genus Areca; species Areca catechu. Next base: position 126,719,137 of record CM038038.1, on the reverse strand, counting down.
TACAATTCCCCCGATCCGTCTACCCCTACGTCTGCCGCCTCCGATCCGTCGACCCCGCCCCCTCCTCCCGCGTCTTCTTCAGCACCCCGCGGGTCGGGCCGCCCGCCTCCTCCGCAGCCGCCGGCAGCTGCTGGAGGAGGGGCTCGGGGAAGTTACCGTTTCTGTCGTTCCTCTTCGGGCACTCAGGATCCGAGAAGGCCGAGCCTGATTCCGGTATCTCGGAGGCGCCCAGATCGAGTTCTTGGCTCTCGGTTCTCGTCCACGGCCGCCGGAAGAAGAAGAATTCGAGGCCATTCGCGGCGGGGGAAGAGCCCGCGAGAAGGTCGCGCCCTGCGAGGGACCGGGGAATGTCTCCGTATACGTATTGCTCCGCGTCGGGAAACGAGTGTGCGAAGGAGTCGCCGGGCAGGTGGTCGACATCGACTCCATCGTCGATGCGGCTGCCGGCTGTGTACCACCACCACCGCGACCACCACCGAGGCGGGGGCCTCGCGAGCTTCGCCGTCTGCCTGAGCCCGCTGATGAGGGTGAGCCCCGGCCACCGACGGAGCCGGGAGGCAGCGGAGGTGGGTTTCTCCGGAGATCTCCGGACCACCCTAAAACCCCAACACCGCCGCCACGTGTCCAGCGGGGCCGCCTCGCTCGGCCCGAGCCGGTCGAGGAAGCTGGTCGATTTTGGTAGGTTCCGATGATACTTTTACCCCGCTCTTCCCTCTTTACCACGTCTGCCCTTTCTATTTTAAGGAAAAAAGTCATATTTGTATTTCCATTTTAATTAAGTAGCTTCTATTTTTTATATATATATTTATATTTACTTAGAAAGGAGGTTAATGGTGTATAAAATGTAATTTATTATATATTTTAGTGGTTGGATCGTTAGGAAATAATCATTGGCGTGGGTAAAGTTTTCAATTTTTAACGTTCAAATGATGAAAGTTTAGAAAGTTCCTCTTGCTAAACTTTAAGTGTCGGTGTTGCCCCTTAACCCTCCATCAGATTATTGACTTTTCATATATAATTCTATTTTAAAATTAATGCTAATATTGGTATGAGAAAATTGGTGGTTCCCCTGGTCTACTTTATTTTTTTCTTTATTATATGATAGAGATAACAGGGGTTATTAAGTCTTGCGAAAACTCGAGAGTCGAGACCCTTCTCCGTCCGATAAAGTGGAGCGATTCAAAGCCATAATTCCGTGAAGCGGGACCCACACCAGGCATGCACCGGGTTTCCGGCTTAGTCGGTGCTTATCCGCTCAAGAATTCTCAAATATTTGTTGTTTTACCAAAAAAGAAAAAAGAATTCCCAATATTTGTTTAAAAATTCTTTAACTCATTTATTATTTTCTTTCTTAGATAAAATAATCATATCAATATTTTCAATTTTTTTTTAATTCATATATATAATATTAAAAGAACAATTTAATGCCTATCATAATTTTAAGTAATAATGTTGTGATCATCGTAATAGCTTAGTTTCAACTTCACTTATTATTTTTTTTTTTATATATATAGGAAAGGGATAGAGGGATAAATTCAACATAGCTATCCCGTAGCCTCCATCCCACATAAAAATATTCGAAGGATGAGTACAATCTGAAAATAATTTTTAAATTTAATTAAATTTTTTACAGAGACATGTATCAAATTCTTGACCTGTTGATTATGAAACAAGATTTTAATCAATTAGATCGACGATTTAACCATTCTCTTTACATTATCGAGACCGAGAGAATAAGAATACGATCATCATTATTCTTTATTATTATTTTTTTTAACAAACTATGGTATTCATTGTTTTTACTTATTTTTTACTGAAATGATATTTTATTTTTTGCCTAGCATAAATTTTTTAAATGATTTTATGGTTCAAAAAATATTATTTTATCTAATAAAATATAAATGGAAATATGGTGCCACTATTTTTTGTTATTATTTGATATTTATCATTATAATATCATTATAACAACTGTTAGTTTAATAATTATTTTAATATAAAGGTATATAATCATCGGTGAGTGGTGCAGTTGGTTGTGAGACTTTTCTCACGACCAGCTAAGAATAAAATAAAAATAAAATAATCTTGGAGTCCGTACTCATTTTTGGATGAGAAACGATTATGAAAAAATTAATATACATCGTATATCGAATATTTTCTAGCTGGGATAGGAAGACCGTGGGAGGTGGCCATGTATGGAGCCTAACTCTTCTCCCCTTTTATCTTAAAAAATATATATATATATATATATATAATAGATAAATAATAATGTTCTCATAATGTTATAGCAGTCAGTAATGATTTCAAAGGCGGGATAACGAGGTACCTAAAATCTTGATACCAACACTCGCCAACGTTGTTTGCGGTCGACTATTCTTTGTGCACAAAGGGATCCCACTTTTGGCTGTCAACCAAAGTGCTTATCTTATTGATTGGCTACGCTACAGTGATGCAATGATTGCTGTTGCCTATTCCCTTATGTACTGCCAAGGGAACGACCAGTTCAGTACATGTTGGCCTAGGTAACAAGCTGTCTGCATGTAACTGGTGTTCCAAAGCATTTATTGTGAAAAGTTTGCTCCGAATGCACTACTTTTAGAATTTTTTTTTAAAATAATATTTTTTAAATTTTTTATTTCTCAAATTAGAGTCGTTGCGACTATATTTACCGATTAAAAAAAAAATTTGAAATCACAATTTCAAAAAAAAAATAAAAAAAAGAATCACAAGTTCTACTTGCGATTTCAAAAAAACATAGATAAAATCTACAATTTTTTCTTTATTTTTTATTTTAAATTTTAATAAAAATTAAAAAAATTAAAATTTTAAAAAATTAATAAAAAAATAGAAATTTTTTTAAAAATTTGGATCGGTGGTTCGATCGGCGGTTGGATCGGTGGTCGGACTGACGGTCGGACCAGTGATAGGATTAGGGATCAAACTGGCGACAGGATCGCGGTCGGACCGGTGGCCGGATCCTGACGACTAGATCGGTGACCGGATGGGTGGCAGGACCAGCGATCGAATCCTGACGACCGAACCGGCGGTCGGACGGGTTGCAGGACTAGGGACCGGATAGGTGGCAGGATTGACAGCCGGACATGTGGTAGGACCGGCGACTAGACCGGTGGCTGGATCGTGGTGACTAGATCGACCGTCAGGCCGGTGATCGACCGTCAAACCGGTGACCAGACTAGCAACCAGACCGGTGATCGAACTGGCATCGACCTAGTAGCCGAATTGGCTGTCGAATCAATGATTGGAGCCGGATTGGCTATTAGATTGGTGGCCAGTGACTGGATCGATGACCGGACTGCGAAGTCGCAGGTTATAATAATTAGAAAAAAATATTATAATATCATATTATTATTTTTAATTTTTAATTTTTTTAATTTTTTTAATTTTTATTAAAATTTAAAATAAAAAAAATGGAGAAGAAAGAACCTGCGATTTCTTTTTTTCTATTTTTTTTTGAAATCGTATGTAGAACATGCGATTATAATTTTTTTCTTTTTTCCCGCTGTACATCTAATTTTGTAAATATAGTTAAAACGGCCTTAGTTTGAAAAATAAAAATTTTAAAAATATTATTTTTTTAAAAAAAAAACGTACTTTTAGGATGGCGAAAATGTAAACGACAGCTTAGAAGGAAGGTTGCTAGTTAAACAGGTGTTTAGTTTTCATATTTGAAAGATGGATGCGAGGATAATGCTACCTACCGGTAAAAAGTTTATGATTATTATGAAATATTTTTGAGGAATGAATGGAATAAAAATATTTTGATGTTGAGAACATCTCCAGCGACCCCCAATCCGACGCCTGGGTCAGCTCGAATCCCAGGGGCAACAAATATGATTGCAACGGCTCGCGTGAATTCCCTGTAGGTCAGACTGCGGCGGTGCTTTTAAATTATTCATAGGTGGCAGCACCAAAATCGCATGAAAGCACCAATTTTTCGACCGGCGCCGCTCCTGATCCCAGCCAACTTGTAACGGCCACCGCATAATCAAGACATAGGAATAGATGTCGTGGAGGATTGGGGACGGCTCCTAAGCTTGCAATCGGATGAACGGCGACGACTTCGGTTGGGAAAACCATTGCATGATGTTTTAAACTCAAATTCAAACTCGTTAAAAAGGGAGAGATATTAAGGAACCCGTAATCCAAAACTGTGATATGATGAACCAAGGGCTCGAACACAGAAAAAAGGGTATGGAATTAGATTGTTTTCCTTCGAAGGAAGGAAAAATTCTACCTGCATTAAGATGTACAAAGAGGAGAGAGGGGTGAAAAACCCAAGAGAACTAAATCGAAGAGATAAATCCCAACTCAATCGAATTCGAGATTTGGAAGAAAAATTAAATTTCAAACTAAGCATCGAGCAGCTTCATGGCATGTCGACGGATAATGGAAGAATCCTAAGTTCGGGAGAGTCCTTGCCAAGAGAATAGTGCACCAGACTTCCATAGTCTAACTAATCTTTCTGATTTCGGCAAAACGAGCAATACTCCCCTCCGGTCGTCCTCATCACCACGCCCGCAGTGGCCGGGAGAAGGACAGAGGGAACGAGAAAGAGTCCAGTGGCCGGCCGACAACCGGAGAAGGCGTACCTCGCGGCAGTTCCTCTTCTCCGAGAGCTCTATTTGCCTACAGCTTTTTTTTTTTTTTACCCGATTCTCCCTCCATTCTTCTAATAACGGTACGGACTATTCCTTCCGGACAGTTATATATATACATATAAAGTAAAGTATTCAAACTACTATTTAGCATCCCGAAAAGAAATAGGAGCATTGTCTCGTCAACAAGACAGCACTAAAAGTTTTGACAGAGTTAGTCTCCCTGTATATATGCCGCATAATAATCACCATGCAACTTTATAAAAGGAGAGCAATATTATACATAATAGGGTACGAGGGTGTCGATCTCCGAACTTCCCGAATCCAGGCAATGACAATAGTTGAATCACCCTCAATAATCACCTGATCCAAGTATAATTTTCTTCGGACATAAATAATACCCATCCAAGCACCCTAAAGCTCGGCCATAGGAACAATCAGATCAAGGAGATGGCACCTACTAGCGGCAATAAAACTAACTCCAAAAGCATGAATAACGAAGGCGGCACTGCCGTGCTTGTCCCTGATGCTCCCATCAAAATTGTTTGTGAAGAACCTCGGAGGAGGGGATTCCCAAGAAATGTAAACCCGGCGGGGCGCTCGAAGAGCCAAACCGGACCCTAGATCTCCGTGGCCCTGCCAGTCAACCTCAAATACTCCTTTTCGTGGGCCCGAGCTCTCTCAACAATAACCCTAGTGGAGCATGTAGAGGACCTAAATGCAATAACATTCCGGGTGAGCTATATATGGTAAGCAATATATGCCAAAAGTAGAGAAAGGATGATGAATATCCGACAGGAGAAAGTCAAGGAAGGTATCCACCAGATCCATAAAATGCTCCTCAAACCCAGCTAACCGCCAAACCTGCAAAGCCCTCGGGCACAGGAACAGAACATGCACCAAAGACTCTCCATCTATCCCACAAACCAAGTAGGAGGAGGGTAAGTGAAGACCTCTAACTGAAAAAAGAGATCTTATCAGAAGACGATGCTAAACAACTTTTCACAAAAAGAGATATACTCTAGGATGTAAACAAAGAGACTATATCTATCCAATATCAAGTCTCTGCGACTCAAGGCAAAATATGGGGATCAAAATCGATAATGGGACTCTCGAAAGAATGGAGGACCTCTAATTGTAATATCACGATAAGGATGAACATGCAAGACTATAGATAAGACCCTCTGGCCTAGAATATTCCCAAAAGTCCAAGAGACCAACAGAGGATTCCACAGAGTACCTTCCTAATTAAAGAGATCACTGATAGACATGGTATCAGGAACATCCATAGAGATGAAGGTAAGCTATCGGACCAACGAAACATTCGAGATCCAAGAGTCCATCATAAAATTAATCAGCTTGCCATCCGCTACAATCCATCTCATCTGTTGAAGAATAGGCGGGGCCCTGGCCACCATCTCCCTTTGGATGGGAGAGCAATGTTGATGAGCTGTAACACCTCCTTTCGAGAAAGCAGAAAAAGGGGCATATCTAGCATTCATCATAAAGGTCCACATATTGTCCGGGCATAAAAAGAGTCTAGCAATATGTCTCGCCAACAGAGCCTCCCGCCTAACAAGAAACGAGTGAATACCTAGGTCTCAATCCCGAATAGACTGACAAACAACATGCCACCTCAGAAGGTGAATACCCCGCCCCGCATAGGCATTGCCCTATAAGAAAGTCCGAATGATTTGTTTGACCTTGAGAATAACAGACTTGGGAATAATAGCATTAGAAAGTAGATACACCGAAAGTGAAGAGAGGATAGACTTGATCAAAGTGATCCTACCCATGGAATAAAGGGCTTTACCCTGTCACCCTCCACCCTCTCCTAAACCGCCTGAACCACTCGAACACACTCCCTCTTACAAAGTCTACCATTGGAGATGGAAACCCTAGATACTGAAGAGCACCCTCATCTCAAAATACCAAGAATATCCCGGATCAAATACAAAAGATGGACATGAGTCTTCGGGCTAAAGTGAACCTCGAATTTGAGAAGATTAACCTCTGGGCAGAAGATAAACAGTAGGCCTCAAGCATCCTCCTAAAACCTCGCGCAGAAGCCAAAATAGCCCGACCCAAGATCAAGCAATCATTTGTAAACAAGAGATGAGAGATTGGGAGAGCACAAGGAGCAGGGATGTATGGCTAAATCACCGACTCCCACATTGCTATCCTTAAAGCTCATGATAAGAAGTCAACAAAAATAATGAACAAGTACGAGGAGAGAAAACAACCTTAATGAAGGCCAACATTAGAATAAAAGAATTTTGAGGAAGAGCCATTAATAAGGATAGGCTGGATAGCATAGGAAGGTCTGACAACACAGGTCATAATCCGAGAAATCCAACAACGATGAAAGCCAAAATCTCCTAGAGCTTTCTCCAAAAACATCCACCGCATACAATCATAAGCCCTTTCCATATCAAGCTTGATAGCCATCAGACTACGACGAACAGGGACTTTCCGGAGATTATACATAAGCTCCTGAGCTATAAGATATTATCAGACATGCAGTGACCCATGACAAAAGCACCCTGTTCCAGAAAAATAAGATGTGGAAGAAATGCTTCATCATGTTCACCAGCAATTTGGCACATAATTTATAAAGAGTATTACACAAGCTAATAGGCTTAAAGTGGCTCGGCTCACAAGCATAGGGACGTTTCAGAATAAGAGGAACAAAGATCTTCTTCCAGTAGTCGGCACGTGACCAGAGATAAAAAATTCCTGCACAGCATAAACAACATCACAATAGATAATACACCAGTATCTCCTGAAGAACATGGGAGAAAACCCATTAGGACTAGGAGCTTTATCTTCATCCAAAGACCAAAGGATAGCCCGAACCTTCTCAACAAAAATCGGACTGAGAAGGCCATGATTCTCCTGAGAAGAAACCACAATAGTAGGAGACGGAGAGTTAAAGGGAAAAAGACCCCCGGTTGACTCATACCACCTGGATCTAAAGAACAAAGAAATCTCTCTCTTGATATCATCATCATGCTCAATCCACTACCTCTCAGAGGATTGCAAAGCTCTAATTCAATTCCTAAATCTATGAACAATAATGCTTGGTGAAAGAAATAGGTATTCCTATCCCCTTTCCTTAACTAGAGCTGTCAACGAGTCGGGTTCGGGTCGGAACCCAGAATCCAGACCCGGACCCGATCTTAGCTACTGGATCTAGACTCGGACCCGAATACTCGACGGGTCTAACTTTAAAGTACCAGACCCGGACTCGAATGGACCCCAGGAATCTAGACCCGAACCCAGACCAAAATGAGGGAGGGATGCCCGCGGCCCGCCGTAATTTACCTCGGAGAAAGGGGGGAGAGAGAGGGGAGAGGGATGCGATTTACATCGAAAAAAGTTGAGGTCGAGCCGTCGAGGGGGGAGGCGTTGGCCGTTGAGCCATCGAGGGGCGGAGGGGGGATGCGTCGGCCATCGAGCCATCGAGGGGCGGAGGGGAGGCATCGACCGTCGAGTCATCGAGGGATGGAGGGGGGAGGTGTCGGCCATCGAATCTTCGAGCTGTTGAGAGGCGGGGGGGAGGCATTGGCCGTCGAGCCATCGAGGGGTGGAGGGGAGCATCGGCCATCGAGCCATCGAGGGGTGGAGGGGAGCGTCGGCTATCGAGCCGTCGAGGGGTTAACCGTCAGGGGGGGTTTGAGGAAGGCGTCGGCATCGAGGGGTCGACCGTCGAGGCTCGAGGGGAGGGGTCTGGGGCAGGCGTCGGCCATCGAGGTGGAGATGGGATTTGGAGTTCAGTGGAAGAGAGAAAAGATTAGGGCACGGCCACACGAAGCCACGAACGAGAACGACGAATGGAAAAGTTTTATAATAAAACCAAGGATTGATCATGAACCGTTGGATCATGATCCAACATGCTATATTTATTTAAATATAAATAAATATATAAATATATATAATATTATTTTATTTAATAGGGTCTCGGGTCTGCCGGGTCTGGATATGTAATATCCAGACCCGGATCCATTTAGTTTTGACTAAACGGGTCCGGGTCTAAGTAAACGGGTCCAGATTTAGATCCAGACCTGGACCCGTTGGGTCCCGACCCGGGGGTCTCATGTCCGGACCCGACTCATTGACAACTCTATCCTTAACCACTGCACTCCGAATTTTTGCCTCCATAGAACTTCTTGTTGATTGATAAGGGCATTGTGCATAGCAAGATGGCTTCGAAGTGCTACCAAATCGCCCTTCGCCAAACCCCCTTCCCTCTAGAGTTGTCAATGGATCGGGTCCAGACCCGAGACCCACAGATATTTACCCAATGAGTCCAGGTCTGGTACTAAATTTGGACCCGTTTACCTAGACCTGGACCCGGACCCGTTTAGCTATAATTAAATGGATATGGGTATGGATATTTAATATCCAGACCCGACAGACCCAGGACTCGATTATATAAAATAATATAAATATATTTATATATTTATATTATTATGAACTATTAGATCTTGATCTAAGGGTTCAAAATTAATCATTTTTAATATAAAAGGCCCTCTCGGTTCGTTGGTTGCCCTAGGTTTTTTCCATTTGACAGCAGCCCCAAATGGCCAAATCCTCCCTGCCCTTGACAAGGATCTCATCGGAGTGGTGGGCAGCAAAGCTTGCAGCCCTCAGCCCCGCCTCCGTCCAAAAGGTCCTCTCTGCCATGCTCCAAATTGAGACCACAAAGACAGGTCTCGAGAAGGATACATAAACCAAGATGGTGCAACTACCCCAATCTACAAAAAGATGAGTGGAAGGAGAGTTTCCCCACCCCCCAGACATTCCAAACCATGATTCTCATTACAACAAATTATGTACTTTTAGTGGAGCCAGTCCTCGGCCCAGCATCCTCCAATTGATTAGCACCCAACTCCTCCCTAGCACCAGTCACTCCAATAGCAAATAAAGCCACCTTCAACCTCCCTACTACCGCCTCATGTCCTTGGTCACCTTCAAGGCTACCAGGGTGATCCATTGATGCTGAAGTGGTCCCCCAAGAAGAAGAAGCACCCGTAACCGAAGGAGGACGACGAGAAGACTGGGCAAAGAATCCAAGAGGCTCCTCACCCTCAGCAGACCCCCCATCCAACAACAACCCCTCCATAGAAGCAAGGAATCTCCCCTTACCCTTACAAACCACACCCATAGAACTTCTGGAAACAGGGAGGGAAGACAAGATATCCCTCTGGCTGCCCCTTGCCACCACCTTTTCAATAGAAGATACCGACAAACAAGGCTTGCCCTCCCCCCCAATGAAGTCAAGTACACCAAAACTCCCGACAGGACACCCTTCCACACTACCCCCCTTGGCTGCCCTAGCCTTCCTTGAATCCTTGTGATCCACTATAGGAGCCCCCTTAACAAAAGGAGAAAGAAAAAGAGAAGAGGACACTGGACCAGGGACAACATTCTCCTTAGGTGACAGAGCCACAACACTACCTTGAGACCTCTTTCCCCCTAGATCCCTTGCCATACAAGGTGCAAGAGTACTGACCTGAGCTACTAAGCAATGGCAGAAGTAGCCGGAGAAGAGGCCACCTTCGGAGAAGAGGAACCTCAAGAAGGAGAAACGGGTGAATTCAGTGGGCTACGACCCATCTTCAGCGAAAGGACTACATACTCCACCATCTGAAGATCTCATGGGCCGGCCTCCTCTACAAAGCCTAGGTCCATAGTGTCTCCTAACGGGCCAAGGACCCCAAAACCTGAAGCTGGAGCACTACCATCCTTGGAAAGCTCCCTAGTGCTCGTACCTGACGAATGCTGTTGAGCCACCTTTGATGGTTTCTGCCACCCCTCCAAATCCAGCGATGAGCTCGGGGAAGAGGCCTTTGCTGTCGGTGAACTTTGAGGCGGTGAAGAGGAGTAGGGATCCAACGATGTTTGGCAGTGCTCCTTCTCCTTGTCAATATATCTCTTCTTCTCTTCACAAAAACCCTGGAAGGCCGAGGTTGATGGATGTGAGAGGTAACAAGCCACGGCCCTAGCATCGGTCGCCCCCCACCTTTATCCCCTTCCCCTTTGCCACCAAAGGAACTGAAGCTTCCTCGTCGGGACACCCTAGGAGTAGAAACAGAGTTCTCCGGAAGAAGAGAGCTGTCTCCACCAGTGCTAGAAGGATCCCCCATCAAGAATCGGCGATAGTCATCGGCATGTCCTAACCTCCCACACAGGTAACAAATAATAGGAAGATTTTCATAGATGAATTGTTACCAAAATGCTCCCTTCTTCCCCTGGATTAGAACACCTGGTTTGAGTGGCTTCCCTGCATCAATCTCCACCCTAACCCTGGCATAACCCGTCTTCCTCAACAAGTCAGTGAAATCATCAATGGATAAGGGCCTACTTGCTTTCGCCATGATCGCGAGAATCGCCGTCGACACCCAATACTCCAGTAGAAGACCCGGAAGTCGTAGCCACACCACAACCTTTTGGATGGCCCTGTGACCTGGGCTGAAGTCGAGTTCCCGGGCCTCCATTGCCAGAAGCTGGCCTGCTACAAACCAAAGCTCGCCACTCTTCACCATAGAGCAGTCTTTTTCTAACCTGAGCCGAAAAATGACATGATTGTCAACGATCGGAAACACTTCCAGGTCATAATCGAGCTTCGTCTTAGCCCTAACCTCCTTAGCAACCCACTCTGCCAGAACCCTGCGACCCAAGCTTCGGACCACCACTGCCAAGCCATCCCACTGCCGACGGGAGTCGTCCAGCATCATCTCTGGCAGCTCAAGCATCTTTGAGAAGAAAGATTGTAGTTGCTCAATCTCTTCTTCTGTGATCCTATGCGAGGTCTAAGAAGGACCGCACAATGGTCCCTAAACAACCCGAGCCCACGTCCGGTCTCCTTTCCCCAAACCATCTGATCCATGGCCAGCCTCCCGTCGGTGAACACCCTCAACCATACGCCCTCTAGCTGTTTGAAAAAAACACCAAAAAAGAAAGGGAAAAGCATGAGAATCAAGATACTATCCCAACGATCGCATCGTCCCGGGAGCTCTTTTTGCCTCGAGCTTTTTTCATGACAGTTCCTCTTGTTTAGCCCATGGTGATACACCGACCTTGGCATAGTGGTTGGCAATCTATTCACATTATCAACAATTTAAAAAAGTAATCATCTTATTTTATTTTATTTTTTTTGGATGATAATCAAGATTGCTTGAATTATTTTTTAAAAAATAATTTAAATAATCTCAAAAAAAAAGCTATCCAGATTATATAATTTTATAATTAAAATTTTAGATTAAATTATTTTTTTTTAAAAATCCCATATAAATCTTTTAAATTATCCCTTTTTTTTTTTTCCTTCCTTTATCTAATAAATTATAGTCGTAAAAGACAACATGTCCTTTATCAATCATTCTCATTACCGTTTTAGTCATCATGGACAATCAACTGATAAATCACCTCTCATGTTTTCTTTTTTTCATATTCTTATTTTTTTTTTTGTTATACTTATCTCTTTTTTATAATCAACATTATTTTATATAATAATTTAATATTTTTTAATGAATATATAAATTTATAATAAATTTGGTATAAAAATATTTTAAAAATTTAAGTTTATATCACCAGTAATCTAATTACCATACTAAACAAATCTATCAAGATTCCTGATAATTTTACTGCCATCAAATGCAATCCAAAGAAACAATTGGTGACACAGGTGGACGAGGCTTCTGCAAGTTCCAAGGCCCACGCCACCCATCTGGTCGCACCCTGCACCAAGTATTTGACTCGATGACCGGATTCTCTCGGTCGGATCTCAGAATCCCAAAAAAATAATAAAAATATTGAAAACATTGTAATTAAGCATGTGACGTTAGCTGACACATCAAGAAGTGTCGAACAAAGCACCATCAGCTTTTTGTATTGCACTAGTAGTTGAAATCAAAATTATCTTGCACCGTGATAAACGGCAGCAGAGATAGAAGGTGAAATCTTAGCAGTGGTCCCCGACCAGACACTTCTAATAATGGATGCAAAGATGTCACCACCAGCAATTCAGGTAATAAAAACGAGCACGTCAACAACGATCAGACTACACATTTTCTATCTAGGAATTAACTGCAGCACCTGTACCTACAATTGTTTGAAGTGTTTCCGATAGTCCAATTGACACCACCGTCCGCATATACAATACTTCAAAATCTCTTGATGAACTGGAAATTATATGTGAACATGATAGAAATAAATACAACAAAACACACTGACAAGAGACTGATTCACCCACCAGAACCTCAGCCAACTTTTCCTTTTCTAAGTAGGTCCATGCAGCACTATAAAGAAAGGAGATAGTGTCTACGGAACCGAGCTGAGGCAGACAAAATTTGACAGTCGCTCACATGCATCAGTAAGAGAAATGCAACAGGACCTGGATGAGTGTCAGCAGTTGCATCCACCAGATGGTCCCTGTGACTGGGATGAATTCGCACTGGTAGCCTTCAAGTTCACATCAACCATGTCTTCCTGCTTTGTCGCCGAGAGAGTCTCCATCCCCGGCAGTGCAGCAGCAATCTTCCGGAACAATGCCTGAAGAGAGAAAGCAGTTATTTAGTTGCCATTTTGGTGAAGGAAACAAAAATAATTAGTTGAAAAAAATGCACCAAAATATGAATGAAAAATCACAAAAAAAAAAAAAAAAAAAAAAAAAAACCCAAAAGGGGGAAACACTTGGGAAACTAGTAGCTAAAGGTTTTCCTTTTGTTCCTAATATACTTAGCGACAGTTACTTCCTAGTAGTTAAACTGGCGTTCCACTACAGGTGCACTGGATCAGAATGTTTCTCAAGGAGCGCACTTATTTGCATGAGCAATCCACATTGCTGCACCAACATAATTTTGCAATCCATATATATCTGTCTCTTATACAACAAAAAGTTACGGAGCAGCCTGCTGGAGGTTATGCACCTCCTTGCCTAGGCTTTATGTATATAGCAAAGCTTGCTGCAATATGTTCTCTGATACAAAAGCTGGCGTCCTAGTCTGCATGCCAGACAGTCCACTTCAATGAAAGAGGCAAAAAGCAATCTTGTGAGAGAAACGCACCTTTACGTTGAAGCCAGCTTTGGCGCTTGTTTCAATAAACATGACACCAAGATCTCGTGCTTTGGCTTCTCCTTCCTCTATTGAAACTTGCCTGTTGCATCAACCACAGAGCTATAAAGAATTAAATAGCCACTAAAAGAAGAGGTACTATAGAGATTTTACAATGAAAACCTCAGTTCTGCACATGTCCTAGTCAATTTGGAAAGACAATTAGTACATAAAGGGAATATAAAATGAGAGACAAAGTTAAACTCCAGTAAACCTGGATGATTATATCAATATCCTAACTTCCTTGTGAAAGTTTATTCCAAAAGAAGGGGGCAAAAAGAAAATGCTTTTAGAAAGAGACGATTCCACCCATCAAAACCTCGTATTTTACAATTAAATTATGCTTGAATGTACAAATGATGCAAAAACCAAAACTTATAATTGGCAGTTACAAACAAGTCACCTTTTTCTGCCTCATATAAACTATTGTCAATCCATTGAAATAGTTAACCCTGAAATGATCTTATTCTTAAGTAAACTACAATTATCAAATGATTCTTCTAACAACTGTTTCAATAGAAATCCAGAGTTTCTCTCTGAGTTCATAACAAAACAAATCATAAATTCAAAAAAATTCTTTCAAAAAGTTCACATCTTACCAGATCGACCTATCCAAACCTAGTTTGAATAAATTTAGTGCCACTTAAACGACCAACACAAGCTGGAAAACTATGCCCTTTGTATGTTCTACTGGTCAAAATTTCTAACCAAATACAATAAAGTGTAACAAAAAGTGTAAATACATCAACCGAGCTGTCCAAGAAGCACATGATTATATTTCACAAATACTGTCTGGTCATGTTCAGAACTTTTTGTAGAAAACACTACAGACAAGTTTAACCATTTTCAGAATGTTCGGTAGAAAAAACTTCAGATGATTAACATGGATGTACACCTTGGGAAACAAATTCTGAAATGTATCCTGCAGCATGGGTGATGAATGCTATCACATAAAAGCAACACCAAGAGGTTCAAGTGCAACACTGAAGGTGGCTGAGGAGCAATTTAGAATCAGAAAAAATGAGAAATAACAAAACAGTACTGTGAAAATGAGATAAAAATCGTACATATCATCCAGTTTACTGCATCACTCTAGCATGCTTATAATAATCTATGTTGTCTAATTAACTACACAAATTACCCCATAAAATGATCGATGTATATTAGCCCTTTAGAAGGGGAAACAAGGAGAGCCAAAATTCCATCAACATCCACAAACTACCACACTGACTTTAAGCATACTTGATTCTAACAAAAGCTCATCATGCATATAGGATCAACTAAATCATCAAGAGATGCAAGGACATACTGAATCTAAAACCTAAATGATAAGGCAAGAAACATGAGTTAACCCTGCTTGAGGGAACATATCTATCAATCTAGTGATGGGACATCAACAAGAAAAAAATATTTTTTCAACTAATTCTCTTGATATTTTTTTTTTTGCAGTTAATATAGTGTACTTAGAATTAATGAGAACCTTGGAATGAAGCCCACCGAACCTTTGAAGACAAAGACCAATTCATGAGCCGACTCATGAAAGAAGGCCACCAGTCCCTTGAGTCAACTCAATCCAGATCAAGACCAACTTCAAGCATGCCCAGGTCAAAGCCCAAGCAAGTCAAGATACCACCTTTTGAAGCCCATGATGCCACCTCTTAGAAGCCCATCTTATTCTTCACACGGAACACATTTTGGGAGACATGAGAAACAACACATCAAGCATTTTGAGGGGAAGCATGGGACCACTCCTCACTCACCCAACAACCCCCCAACTAACTTACCATGTAGGATGCCACATCACATGACACATAGGACTCCACATCAGCAATTAGAAGCCATGTCAAAGCCACCTAGGTGCCACATAGCAAGTTGTTACAACCTATTACCTAGAAGTTTCTTGTTGCAACTATATAACCAAAGGAGTTGGGTTTAACTAGAAATGGTTAACTAACCTAACTCCACCTCCCCTCCTCACTTTGGCCAATCTCTAAGGCTATAAATAGGGTCCAAGGCTCCCCTTGTAAGGCATTCCATGTATGAAATATTTTGAGAATTAATGAAGGTTTTCTTCTTATTGAGTTATATCTTGAGTTCTTCTTGTATGGAGTGATCTAGTTCTTCTAGTTTGAGTGATTTAGTCCTTTTAAGTTGTAGTGTTTAAATTCGTGTTTGAGAAGGAAGTGAGAGGTCCTTTGAATGTGTGTTGGAGAGTGATTGCTGCTTTGAAGATTGAAGAGTATGACACCATTAATGAGTGCTCCAAGTTCAAGCCCTAAGTTCCAAGCCGCCGGCCTTGTTTCTTTCCCTTTCTCTCTCGTTTCCATTCCAACCTCAATTCCCCTTCCATGTCTAATTCCAAGTTTGTTTGCAGGTTCTCTCAAGTTCCCACATCCAAGAGGAAGGTCTCCATGCCATTGATGAAGGGCAAGGTAAATCCCAAAGTAGAGAGTGATCATCTTGCCTTCTAGTCCTCAAATCCATGTGTTGAGAGCTTCTTCTTCCATCAAATATTTTAGCCATCATTGTTGGTAGGAAAACTCTTTCTAAGCTTCATTAGATCTGATCATTTGAAGGTTAACTTGTTCTAATAGTGATGGTTTCCTTGCCATGAAGATCCTAATCTTTATTTTGAACTAGATCTACATTACGGGTCTTAAAAATTAGATCAACTAGTCTTCTTATGAAAATTTTTTTCTTGGATTAATTTAGCCCATTTATTTGATAATTAATTGCTCAAGTTTGCTTGCTAAAACTCTCCATTCATCATTTTATTTTCGTCCCCCATCAATTTTTGGTATCAGAGCTTATGATTTAATAGGTCAAGTTTTTGATTGCTGAAATTTCTATTCTAGTATTCATCCAAATTTTTCACGAATTTTAGTAATTTTTACAAATTGCAAAAAAATCCACAAAAATACTTTCCCAGTACCTTAGTGTGTTAGGATCCAAAATATAAAATTTAAAAAAATATTTTTCTTTTATTTCTGGATTTAAAAATATGAGTTCTTAGATCATTTCTGAAGTTCTGTCCAGAATTCTGTTTCTGCCTTCTATTTCATTTAATTTTCAAAAAAATACAAAAAATATTTTTCTAAATTTCGAATTTTAGATCTGAGATCTAGACTTCGAGTTTTGTTATTTCCCACAGGAATTTTGAATTTTAGAAGGATTTAGAATTCAGAATTCGAAATTTGAATTCAGGTTGTTAAGAGTTAGCTAAACGGAACCTTCTAGCAATTGTTTTCAAACTACCTTCCCAACCAAAATTCAAGTTAATAAGAAGTCAAAACTTTAAAATCCGAGAATTCTGATATGAGAGCTAACCAAATCGGTTTTATTTTGAATTTTTGATTTTTTTTAAAAAAATAAATTTTGAATTTTTAAAACTAGCTAGTTGAAAGTTGTTCCCTGCTGAAATTTTCTTTTACAACAAGCTTTCAAAATGAATTTCTTAACCACATTTCAGGAATTAAATTTCAAAATTTGGAATCTGGAATCTTCACTAAGAGATTTAACAATTCAAATTTTAATTTTAATTTTTTTAAAAATTTTAAAATTTTAATTTCGAATTTTTAAAACTAGTTGACTAGAAATTGTTAGGGCTGAAACTATCTTGCAACAACTCTAACTTCTAAAACAAAATTTTAATCCTAATTCGAGATTTAAATTTTAAAATTTGATTTCTAAATTCTGGACTTCAAAATCTAAATTTTCCAATTAAATTTCTGAATTTAAAAAAAAAAAAATTAATTCAAGTTTGAATCACATATTTGAGCTAGTATAGATATCTTGTTAGCAAGTTGATTGTTTGTGCATCCATTTCTAAATCCAATTAAGGGCATTAAATCATAACATAAGGGAAGGAGGTCATTACTTTTTTTTGGTCCAAAACAATCACCCACATTTGCATTGACCGAAACCATAATTGAAATCGAGTAGGAACCTAAAACTTGGGACACCCACAAGTCGGGTTCAAGTGCAAGATGAGATCAAATATTAGTTGAGTTTGTACTTACTTCTTGAAATTGATGTCTAAGGCAAGAGGTCCAATGGCAAACGCCTTAAGTGGATTTACGGCTTTTAATTAGGACCTTGTGAAAGCGAGGGGACCTCCCGCAACCCCACCTCTTACCTGACCAGTAGAAAAGGTAATTACAACTTTAACTAGTACTTAGTCAATTCCTATATTTTGAACTTTTAGGTTTAGGAGCCCTAGAAGTTAGGTATTTACTGCTTGCCCATTTGATCTGAAGCCCTATACCAACAGTTCTACACGTATCCATGGATCCCAATCTTGAATTCTTTATAAGGACCATGATTGGAAAATTTGATACCCTAACTAAACAATTAGGACAAGTGAACAAAGAGTTAGGGCAAGTAAATAATCAAATCAGGAACCTCGAAAAAGATCGCTTGACCCGTACTAATCCTAAATCACCTCCCATTGGTCCAAGAACCCATTATCATGATCTCACCCCTGAGTATAAACTTAGATACCCCTGCCAAGAATTTGTAGATCAAGAAGAAAGAGTCTTTAGGAGCAATCGACCTTATGCACCCACTTTTGATGGAAAGCTTGAGGTGTATGTCGATTGGGAGAAGAAAATGGATCAGTACTTTGAATTTGATGAAATGTCATGAGTAAAGAAATATCAATTTGTCAAATTAAAGCTAGTCCAACATGTTAAGTCATATTGGGAACATGTTGAGCATAAAAGTTATTATAGTGGGGATAAAATAATTACTTGGAGAGATATGAAGAGTAAGCTGAGAGAAAAGTATCTAGGCAAATCTTATAAGCAAAATCTTCCGACCCAATAGTACAAATTGAGACAAGATGATGAAACTGTGTTTAAATATATTGCTGAATTCAATAAATATGAAGGAGATGAAGAGACTAAACCCATGGAAGAATTAGAGGAAAAATCTTCTAAACCTATTGAAGAATTTAAAGATTAAAATAGAATCAAAATCTTGTCCAAATGAAGAGCTAGAAAGAGAAGATCCTAAACCCGTTGAAGAACTTAAGGAAGAAGTTTATGAAGCTGGGTCTAACCTTATGGATGAGTATGAACAAGAACAATTGCTTGAAGATAAAATAATTATCCAGCCTAAAGAAATCAACAACGGGAATAATCAACTTGAAAAAAATGAAGTCCAGGGACAAAGGCATGAAGAACAATTCGAGAAGATAATAGAGGACCTGAAATTAATCAATGTTGAGGATTTAAATCTAGAGATTGATGAAGGATCACCTAATGGGGTATTGACCATCAGAGAAAATCTAGAACCAATTCCAAAGGAACAACCCCAAAAATTGTAGAACCTGCAAAAGAATTTAACATGAGGATTGGAAGTGAGGAGATGGTAGGAATTGAAAGATGGAAATGAAAGAGATGGAAGATGGAAATTGTAATCCCTGATAATTGCCCTGAGCCTGATTTACCATTACATTACATGCACTCTCCTATTCCACCAAGTTGGGGCATCCACCATACCATTGATCTGGTCACGGTAATATTCAATAGTTACCTTTTTAAGACTTTATGGCATATGTTAGGAACTAAATTAAGATTCACTGCCACTTACCTGAAGTTGTGCTAGAGTCTTCAAAGTCATTTAGGGAAATATTGAAAATTAGGAACCTTGTTTCCTAACCCAACACTAAAGTTTAGTCCATAGAAAATAAAGTCCATTTGAGCTTGTTTTGTTTTTATTTGTCTTTTACCATTTAGTATCATTTGCATTTGTCTCTTGCCATTTGGTGTCCCATGCATAAGTATCCATAATTACGAGAGTCATATGCATAACGTGATTAGTAAAACAAATTTTGAGCAATGAAATTAACAAGCATATAGCTAAATTTTGTAAAAAAAGCCAAAGAATTTCAGGAAGGAGACTGTCTTGATTAAGCTCAAAATGATTATATGCCTGTGGTGTAGATCATTTTCAAAATAGTAAAAAAAATTGGACCTAATATGGGCTAGATATACCATCCGACTTTGGTATCAATTCCACTTTCAACATTTCAAATCTAATAGAGTACAAGGAACCGACAATGATACCTAGTAAGCCAGTCAGGCATGATTCTATCTTTGAGAGTGAGCCAACCCTTGAGTGTCTACCAGCCATATTTCCAAAGCGGCGAGATAGGATTGAGCGATTCTTAGATGATAAGATTATCACTATTCGAAACAAAGACTATCAGCGCTACTTGGTTCATTGGCAAGGATGTCATGATTCTGAAGACTCATGGATAACTCGAGAAGACCTACAAAGAATCAATCCCGACCTACTAGAGTATTACCAAAGTCAGACTGCTTCCTACTCGACGGAGTCGAGCTCTTTTCCACCCCGAGAGAACTGACGGGACATCAACGAGAAAAAAATATTTTTTCAACTAATTCTCTTGATATTTTTTTTGGCAGCTAATATAGTGTACTTAGGATTAATGAGAACCTTGGAATGAAGCCCACCAAACCTTTGAAGACAAACACCAATTCATGAGCCGACTCATGAAAGAAGGCCACCAGTCCCTTGAGTCAACTCAATCCAGATCAAGACCAACTTCAAGCATGCCCAGGTCAAAGCCCAAGCAAGTCAAGATACCACATTTTGAAGCCCATGACGCCACCTCTTAGAAGCCCATTTTATTCTTCACACGGGACACATTTTGGGAGATATGAGAAACAACACATCAAGCATTTTGAGGGAAAGCATGGGACCACTCCTCACTCACCCAACAACTCCCCAACCAACTTGCCAAGTGGGATGCCACATCACATGACACCTAGACCACATCAGCAATTAGAAGCCATGTCAAAGCCACCCAGGTGCCACATAGCAAGTTGTTACAACCTCTTACCTAGAAGTTGTTTCTTGTTGCAACTATGTAACCAAAGGAGTTGGATTTAACTAGAAATGGTTAACTAACCTAACTCCACCTCCCCTCCTCACTTTGGCCGACCTCTAAGGCTATAAATAAGGTCCAAGGCTTCCCTTGTAAGGCATTCCGTATATGAAATATTTTGAGAATTAATGAAGGTTTTTTTCTTGTTGAGTTCTATCTTGAATTCTTCTTGTATGGAGTGATTTAGTCCTTTTTAAGTTGTAGTGTTTAAATTCGTATTTGAGAAGGGAGTGAGAGGTCCTTTGAGTGTGTGTTGAAGAGTGAATGCTGCTTTGAAGATTGAAGAGTGTGACGCCATTAATAAGTGCTCCAAGTTCAAGCCCCAAGTTCTAAGCCGTCGGCCGTGTTTCTTTCCCTTTCTCTCTTGTTTCCATTCCAACCTCAATTTCCCTTCCATGACTAATTCCAAGTTTGTTTGCAGGTTCTCTCAAGTTCCCACATCCAAGAGGAAGGTCTCTATGCCATTGATCAAGGACAAGGTAAATCCCAAAGTAGAGAGTGGTCATCTTGCCTTCTAGTCCTCAAATCCATGAGTGTTGAGAGCTTGTTCTTCCATCAAATATTTTAGCCATCATTGTTGGTAGGAAAACTCTTCCTAAGCTTCATTAGATCTGATCATTTGAAGGTTAACTTGTCCTAGCAGTGATGGTTTCGTTGCCATGAAAATCCTAATCCTTATTTTGAACTAGATCTACATTGCGAGTCTTAAAAATTAGATCAACTAGTTTCCTTATGAATTTTTTTTTCTTGGATTAATTTAGCCTATTTATTTGATAATTAATTGTTCAAGTTTGCTTGCTGGTTAGCTTGCTAAAACTCTCCATTCATCATTTTATTTTCGTCCCCCATCATCTAGTTTATTTAAGTTTCCTGTATACAGCAAATGCAAAACTACTGCAAGAAAATAAGATGTACAAGCACCTGTCTTCTCAGGGACAACCACACCATAAATATCTTAAGAGTCAAAATTAGCCAATCCTCATCACAAATTAGCTCTCTCCAAACCCTAACAGTCAATTTTACAACTCCAATCTATCTAACTCAATTACCATTTTTAACGTCCAAATAATTCTAAAAGCTCTTTACCAATCCTATGACCATCAAATGATTGTTCAATTACTCTTCCCACTCTCCTAGATTCCCTTATTGAACATACCTATTATACCATTAAAAAAAAAGGGGGGTGAAAGAGAAAAATCAAAACCTAACTGTAGTAATTTAAAAAGTTCATCAACTCAAGTAAACAGATAACAAGACAGTCACCAATTACCTCTTGTCAACAAGGTCGGTTTTGTTCCCAACAAGGACAATGATAACATCACTACCTCTCTCTGTGCGAACCTCTTCGATCCACTTTGAAGTATTTAGGAAAGACTGTCGGCCTGCAATTTTTTTAGAAATAAAAGTAATCAATTAAAAGTTCCCATGTGCGATACAGAATGTAATGTACTTATAGGAGGACAGAATATACACTCTCATCATATGAATGAAACTTGTTACCATGGGTTCTTAGGCATTTGAAATCAGAGGAAACTAACAAGTAGCCCTAAACTGCCCAAGGTATTTTTAACATTAGAAATGTGCATTCTAGATTTTATGAGACAAATTTGCCTAAAATATAAATGGGTTTTTTAAATGCATTAGAGCAGGGAACATACTTGAGACATCATATACAATAACCGCAACAGACGAGTCTCGAATGTAGCTCGGAATTAGGCTCCTAAATCTCTCCTGCCCGGCTGTATCCCTGTGGATGATGAAAAATATGAGACAATAATTATCCGCACCCCCCACCGCCAACAAAAAATAAAAAAGAGATAATGACACAATAATGTATATATGTATAGAATAAAGCGTCTAGAGTTTCCTGTAGTCTTCTCCTGTTTATCATTTAAGACCTGAGCTTATATATGTTTATAAGTCATCCTCTGAACAAAATATGAATTTACATTATTTTGTCCATCTCGTAATTAATTTACCCATACAATGTTAACCATGATAAAGTATTCAGTAATCTTTGTGGAAGTCATGGTAAAGTTTTAGAACCAAATCAGGAACTAGAGCACTGACCACTGCTTCTGTTTCCATTAAAAAAATAAACAACACAAATACAATTCCTCTACAGAACTGCTTATACATCACAAATTGCTAAGCATGACATGGTACAACATCGACCTGGAGAACTGGATATGTAGAAGTGATCAATTAACAAAAATGCAATTTAACAAAGGACATGGATATGAGAGTAAAAACTGGACTTTTGACTGAAATATCAAAAATATGAAAGCCACATTTTTTTTGAAATTAAAATATGTTTCATAAAATTTATGTCAAAGTGAAAGATCTTTTAACTAAAGAACTTACAAGACCTTAATATGTTGTAATATCACCGCTCAATGAATTTCATGTGGAATTGTTGATTGGCCTGAATGCCCAACAAATTAGTAGATCCCTGTTGCATTAATGATCCAAATCCAGAGGAACAAAGTAGGGGGTAGAAGAATAAAAAAAATCTCATAAAATTTTATAAAATATCTTTTCTAGATATCAAAATTCAAAAAAAAAAAAAATCAGACTGCGATGTAAAGGAAGGAGACTGATGAGGAAAAGCAATATAATCAACTAAAGGTACTTTTAAAGTTGAAAGCTACAAAATGAGATTATAATATTGCAACTAAAACAATATTCACCAAATCAGAATCTGCTATGGAGGAGTTATTAGTGGTGAAAAGGAGCCAAACTTAAGAAAGCTGGGGTCAGCTTAAGCTTGGCTGGATGCTCAACTAGGAAATCTCAAGCTCAACCGAGCTTGTAGCATTAAGAGGGGTTGAGAGGGGGGCTGAGGTCACATGGTAGGTGTGGAAACAGAGCAGCCAAGGGCAGTGGGCTTGTAGATTAAGACAGCAGTGCTGGCTTGGAGGATCCAAGGATGATGCTGGTGTCAAGGTTAAAATAGCAATATATTTTTCATCCAGGAAAGGAGGAAGAGGCAGCAGCAGTGGTGACATGACCAGAGCAAACAAAATACCAGACTTTAAGATCAAACATGGGGATGTGGTGAAGCTCAGGAGGTCTAAGCAAAAGATCCAGAAATCCCCACCATGAGAATGAGCGAGCCAAAGGAGGAAGGACTGAGGATGGGAAGGAAGAACTAAAGATAGGAGGGATCCTACAAGATTTGAGGATTCACAAGATTTGAAGCTGGCAGATCTGGCATGCATCCTTAAAAATTTATAGCAAATCTCAGCCAAGATCAAGATCTGTGACTGAGATAACTTATCTTCAATCTAGTAGATTCAAAAAGAAAGAAAAGAAATGTTCGTATAAATAAGCCACTGATCAATAATATATACGCTTATTTTAATCTTTATATACTAATATAAGGCAGGAAGGAAAAGAATGACTACAGTTGAGAGATGGATCTTTCAAGATTAGAGGATTCGCTAGGGGTAGGGATGGTGGTGATCTGGCCATGTATCCTTAGAAATTTATAGCTTATCTCAGCCATTAAATTGAGATCTTATACTCTATATGCACAATTAAAGCAAAGTAACAACACTATGTTTTTTATGTGAATATAGAAGCATGTCATTAGATAGATGGAATATGCAATGAAGCCATGACCCTACCAAAGTTGTAGTCTGACAGTTCGATCTTCAAGGTACATGGTCTTAGACAGAAAATCGATGCCAATTGTAGCCTGTTGATCAAGAATAATAGAATTCTAAAAACATCAGTATATAATAAAAACAAATAATAATAAAAGCAAATTAACTTCATTTACCGTACAAGTATGATAGAACATCAAAATGGTAACAAGAGCACGGAAAGATGACAAAGACCAAAGATTATTGACAAAAAAATATAAGTCATACAACAAAATTCTATCCTCATTTTCCGGAAATGCACAAAGAAATACATGCAATTAGCAGCTCCAAAAAAAAATTTTGTTCAACCGTGGTAATGTCGTAAAGGGCAGCTATGATGTTTACAGAAATCAATGGTACCATCTAAACTTTTTTCAAGGACTGCAGGGTGCAGAATATTAATGAGAAACCATAGTAGAGCTAATTTCCAAAGACCGCTAGTCATTTTGAACTATAATTTTCATAATTTCTTCATTCACGATTCCAGATCAAGGGGAATTATCAATCATCACCAAATAACAACAGGAGAAAAAAATATCCCGGTATCCTTTTTTTCCCCACATAACGATGGTGTTCATCATCACGTTCTGCAATGCATTATATGTTACATAACTGGATAAAGTATCTTCAACACGACAAATCTAGAACGACGGTTGAGCGGTACTTCAGGGCATCAACACAAAGAAAAAAAACACAAAATTCCCAAAGAATTCAACCCTACTCAAATCTTGCTATACCCGAAAAGGATTAGGCCTTGGTCTACCCTGGGGAGTTTTTTTAGGACAAAAATCAAATCTCAAATGACGTCATTCCAAGAACGGGCAATTCAAGAGGTGGACAAAAATCAAATCTCAAATGACGTCATTCCAAGAACGGGCAATTCAAGAGGTGGATCTCATATGTGCATCTGTCCATATTTAAAAAAGAATAAATTAATGATACGATGAGCCGAAAACGATTCCTGAATAACTTGCGCCAATCCTACTACAATCAATCGGGCAAACTCTGAAACAAAAGTGCCACAACAATACAGAACAGAAGCAATCTCGATCCAAAGCTTATCAACATCACCAAACCCAAGACGAGAAGAACAACTACCAAATAAAGAATTCCACCGAGATCTCACTTCTACAGTTCTACGGAGCAAAAGAAATCACGAAGAAAATGACAATGAAAAAGATAAAAAAAAAAAAATCAAACCCTAGATCATGGATCGAGGAACGGGATCTACCTGGTAGGTGTTGTCGAACTTATCGTACATGAATCTAGTGATGATGCTGGTCTTCCCCACCGACTGATCCCCCAAGAACACCAGCTTGTACTTGGCGAGGGCAGAGACCGGAGCCATCGCCGAAGCTCGAGAGAGCTCTCGGCGGAATCAGAAGCACGGAGAGGAGAGCGCGAAGAGATCTCGAGAAAGTGAGGGTCGTCGGGCGAGAAGCACCAGCCGCCGCGAGGATTTCTGAAGGTTACACTCTACCTTCATTGGCTTTTTTTTATAGCTTTTCCTACTTTAAACTCCTTCCGTGGGCAGCGATCGCCGATCCGTTTGATGTTCCGCCAGAACCGTTTAGCCCTAGGAAGGAGATTGCCTTGCTGGCTGCTTATTGGCTGGAAGATTCTATCCTAGCAAGAACAGCGGAGTGACAGCTGGTTCCATGGGCTCGTTCATCGACCGCATATCTCGGTGCATCATCGTAGAACCGGTGACCGTCGAAAGTTCCCAGTCCTGTGATGGGAGTCAACTTGACGGAAGGCCTTTATGCTTGTAAAAAAAAAAAATGAAAATAGAAAATTCTTTAGAATATACTCAACTACATGATGAGATGGAAGTCAATTTGTAATAGGAAATTGCACTATTGGTCCAAAATTCATGCTTCTGTGCAGTGTTAAAATGAGATAAGATTTCACTTATTTCATCAAAGTTTATAAAATAAAATATATTATTAGACATATCTTAAAATAACCTATGCAATAATATCATCACCAAATCTTTTCCGGCATGAATTTCAACCAGAAAAATGCTTTGGGTATGCCACTGTTTTTTATAAACAACTAACAGTAAAATTGATGATAAAGTCTTTATTATTATTATTATTATTATTATTATTATTATTATTATTATTATTATTTATTATTATTATTATTATTATTATTATTATTATTATTATTATTATTATTATTATTATTATTATTATTATTATTATTATTATTATTATTATTAAAGCAAAAGGGAAGGCTAGGGATGGTAAATCCTGTCATAGCTATCCCCACTGGTGTCCCTTTTCTGTCATACCATGTTCGACATAGATGACCTGATCCCGCTAAGTCGGTGGAGTAATATGCTCTCCATCCACTTTGATCAAGTGCTTCAGGATGCATTCTGAATTTAATCGAGTTATCCGGAAGGAACATATTCCGAATTCATGTTCGATGGACGAGAGGTTTAAATCCCTGTCAACTGGATTACCGCCTTAGCAGTGATAAAGTCTTAAATAAACCATCGTTGACCCTTGAGTATATGGTGTACAAAATCTAATTTAGCACTCATTCAGGACAGGCTACAGATATGCAAAGCAATACCCGTTATAAATATACATTAGCAATCAAGTAACGTGGATTATCCATTAATACATGGAATTGAAGGCCTTCATCCAATATCAATAAATTTAGTTCAATGGCACAGCGGTCGAATGGTATGGTTAACAAGAAAACATATGATATATATCAATTTAAAAATCAATAACTAGCTCGTTAAGTTGCACTTGTCTATATCACGGGAATAAAGCTCGATATTAAGTATAAACTAAAGTTAGCCTATAGAGGAGTCAAGCTAGAGGATTGATATATATATATATATATACAAAGTTTATATCATAATAATAGAAATGTTAAGTGCCTAGCCGAGCAATATAATTGATGTGGCAAGATCGATGACGTAGAGTATATCTCAGATCTGGCAGGCAGCAAGGCAGGCAGACATCGCCATGTCGGATTTCTCCTTCCAGCTCCTTTGTCAGGTAGCTCCTCAAGGGTCGAGCTCACCTCGGCCGAAGTCGAGCTCTTTCCAGCTCCTTCGTCAGGTGGCTTTCCAAGGATCGAGCCCATCTCAACCAAAGTCAAGCTCCTTCCAGCTCTTTCGCTATGTGGCTCCCCAAGGGTCGAGCCCACATCAGCCGAAGTCGAGCTCCGTTCCGGCTCCTTCGCTAGGTGGCTCCCAGGGTCGAGCCCACCTTGGTCGAAGTCGAGTCCATTCCGGCTCCTTCACCAAGTGGCTCCCCAAGGATCGAGCCCACCTCAATCGAAGTCGAGCTCCCTTCTAGCTCCTTCGCCAGGTAGCCCCCAAGTGCGAGCCCACCTCGATCGAAGTCGAGCTCCTTCTAGCTCCTTCGCCAGGTGGCTCCCCAAAGCTCGAGCCCATCTTGGCTGAAGTCGAACTCCTTCCAGCTCCTTCGCCAGGTGGCCTCCTAAGTGCGAGCCCACCTCGATCGAAGTCGAGCTCGTTCCTTAGAGGCGTCGCGAAATAGAAAAGGACGTCAGCACCAAGTCTGCAACCGGAGCCGGCGCGCGCAGTACGGCGTCCCAAAGCTAGAAAGGTGCACCTACCGTCGTTTGCACCATTCGGGAAAGAGAGCCCTGATCGAGGCATTTGGTCCTGCAGCCGGCCACCTGCACCATCCACAAAGAGAAGGCCACGTTAGGGACCTCAGACCCAAGGGCGGCTGCCCTCGGATCAAGGCTCTGCTAAACTTCCCCAACCGTGATAACCCACTAGAAGAACAAGGCTTGCAACATAACTCCCTATTATGAGGAGAAATGACCTCGGAAGCACGGCCTCGGATGCCATTGACCCTCGAGAACCCCGAGAGGGGGAAAACCGAGGCAAGAATGGAGGAGAACCAGTGATCTAAAAGGAGGACCTGGCGGGCGAGAAGAGGGTAAGCATGGAAAAAGGCAGAGAAGGGGAGACAAGTGGAGGAAAGGCATGAAGACCTTCCAAAGGACTCCTGAAGAGAGACCTGACAAGCACAGCCATCCTAGCTTGAGCCTCGCTCTTTTACTACCACCCCTACTCTATTTTTTGTTGAATATTCTCCTCTAAGCATGGGGACTGAACAGGAATCAGCCTTGGGGGATCTGTTCCTCTTTACCATATGCTGACTTGATCGTCGGAGCCCTTGCCAGAATCCCCGACCCGGGTCTCTAACTTTGTCTTGTAGGACAGGAGGCCATTGGATTCGGAAAAAACGGGGCTGACGTTAAGTACCACATCAGAGCTGCAGGCCACGACGGTGAGGACGACAATAGATTGGCACACCAGGTAGGGGGAGACTGAAAGCCTCTGCCTGAGCAAGCCCTCCGCAACTCTAAGAATAGCTCCGCTCGAAGCATGGTGGTAACTCGCATGCAAAAAGCTTCCACTAGTCCAGCAGGGGATGCCCCTTCTGCTATGGACCCGTGCAGCCCGGAAAGCGGGCTTCCCGCTCTAGTACAGCCACCCCTGGCAGACGCCCAGTACACTACACTCACCCATCAAATGCAGGCACTGGCCGCGGCCGTGAGGCATTTGCAGCACCAGCAACGCTCCCTGGTCACCCAGCCATAGCTAGGGACCCCTGCGATCCAAGCCGTCGGCCCCCGTGGTAGCCTGCGCTCCATCCAAGGCAAGCCATCACATCCGCGGGCCATAACCGATCCTCGCAGGAGTCATCAGACCCCTGCAAAGAGAAATCACTCTGGATCGGCTGATCGAGAGAGTCGATCCCTGGTGGACGGCAATGCCATCGTCAAACGTGGCAAACGTCGCAGAGGCAAGGCTCCCTGTCGCGACCACCTCCAATTGTCAACCCCAACTTCTCCAGCAGTCTCAGTGGAAGGTTTCACTGACGAGGCCATTAGGTGCATGGCCGAGTGGCGCCTAGAAGAGCAAGAGCGCAAACTGGCAGAACTCTCCTGCCAGTTCGCCAACATGCAGGGCTCCTCCAAGGAGCCAGCAGGCTATGATGCCCAACCCCCCTTCTCCTGGAAAATCCAAGAGGAACCGGTCCCGAGCCGGTTCTGCATGCCTCAAGTGGATCCCTACAACGGGACCACCGACCCCCTGGACCATCTAGAGAGCTATAAGGCTCTCATGACGGTCCAGGGAGCGACAGACGCTCTCCTGTGCATCACCTTCCCGGCAATCCTCTGAAAAGCTACTCGAGTCTGGTTCATCCATCTTGAGTCTAAAAGCATCGACTCCTTCTCGTAGCTGGAGAGGAGGTTCGTGGCCCACTTCGACGCTTGTCAGAAGGTGCCACGAGAGATGGATAACCTCTTTTTTATCAGGCAGCAGGATCATGAACTCCTGCGGGACTATGTCACCCGCTTCAAAGCTGCCACTCTGGAGATCTACAATCTGGATGAGCCCGTCGCCATGCTGGCATTGAAGAAAGGGCTCAGAACCTCCCGCCTGACCTACTCATTGGGCAAGAAGCTGCCGAAGATGTATGCTGACCTCTTCCTCCACATCCACAAATACATGCACGTCGAGAAGGCCGACCGCACCAGAAGGGAGCTGGACGAGAAGCCTCCGAAGAAGCCGACCCCAAAAGAGGCACCTGGGATTGGAAGGCCTGGATCATCCATGAGCTTTCGGCCAGGACCGAAGCCGAAGGACGGTCCCATCTTGGAGGAAACTTTCACTCCCCTCCTCACTCCGAGATCAAAAATCCTGATGGAGATCGAGGACGAGCGCTACCTATGCCGACCTCCCCCACTGAGGTCATCGAACAGCCACGACAAGATGAAGTATTGCTATTTCCACCGCGATCACGGCCATGACACTAAGGACTACCGCAATCTCAAAAGAGAGATCGAGGACCTGATAAGAAGGGGGTACCTCAGAAAGTTCATGATGGGCAAGGTCCTGGCGGAGAATCATTCGCTTGCAGCTCTTCCCCCCATTCCTGCAGTCGACAACCGGCCCACCGAGAAGCCTGTGGGTATGATATGTTGGGAGATAGAGCGCACCTATAAGAGAGCCTGGGAGGGGGAGAGTATGGAGAATGTACTCCCCTTTATGAAGGGAAAAGGAAGTGAGGAAGAAAATGTAAATAATGATGCTGTTGTGGTCGAAATGACCATTGCCAAGCATCCTGTAAAACAGATTATGGTCGATAATAGGAGCTTGACTAATATCCTTTTCTACGATACTTTCTCTAGGATGAACTTGCTCACTGATCGACTGAGACCGGTGCGCACCCCTCGTGGATTTTATCAAAGATTCTGTGGGAGTTGAGGGAGAGATCACTCTCCCCATCATGATTGGTTCGCCACCTCGATAGATTACAGTCATGATGACCTTCACTGTCGTTAAGCTCCATCACCTTACAATGTAATTCTTGGCCACCTCGGGCTCAACTTGCTTGATGCAGTCATATCCACCAAATGATTATTGGTGCAGTTCCCGACCCCCTACAGTGTGGGAGAGATGAGTGGGGCACCTCAGCCAATCCAACATTGCCTTCAGGCCATCCCCGGGGCCCAGAGCGTCAGGACAATCCTGGTGTCGACAACCTCGACCAAAGGGTGCAAGATCCTAGGGCATCCCCGTTGAGCGCCTTTTGACATACCCCCTAGGTGCGGACCCGTTGAAGACGGTGCAGATAGGAGCCCAGCTGCCTGGAAAGGAACGGGCTTGCTTGCTGGATTTCCTCTGAGCAAATACGGACGTATTCGCCTAGACCGCGGCTGATATGCTGGGGATTTCCCTTGATGTCATCACCTACAAGCTAAATGTTGACCCAAAGTACCGCCTAGTTCGGTAGAAGAAGAGAAGCATTACCTCATAAAGGCAGAAGGTGATCAATGATGAAGTGGAGAAGCTCCTCACGACCGGATTTGTTCATGAAGTACAGTACCCTAGCTGGCTGGCGAATATGATCATGGTCAAGAAGAGAAATGGAAAGTGGAGGATCTGTGTGGACTACACCGACCTCAACCATGCTTGCCCGAAGGACAGCTTCTCACTTCCGAAGATTGACCAACTCGTGGATGCCACCTTGGGGCACCGCTTACTCTCCTTTATGGATGCATTCTTAGGGTACAACCAGATCCGAATACATCCGGAGGACGATGAGCATACTGCCTTTATCACAGATTGAGGGATATACTGCTATCGGATGATGCCTTTTAGCTTGAAGAATGATGCACCACGTACCAGCGGCTAGTCAATAAGGTCTTTAAGGACCAGATTGATCGCAACATGCAATAAACTTGGATGATATGCTTGTCATGAGTAGGCCGACCTCGAACCACGTGGATGACCTGGAGGAGACCTTCCGCAACCTTCACCTGCACCAAATGAAGTTGAACCCGATGAAGTGCTCTTTTGGTATGGCGACTGGGAAGTTCCTTGGCTTCATGGTCACCCAGAAAAAAATCGAGGCTAACCCAGAAAAGATCCGAGCAATCCTGGATATGGAGCATCCCACCTCTAAGAAGCAGGTCCAGTGACTCATCGACCATATAGCAGCCCTGAGCCATTTTATCTCGTGATCTGCCGATCGCTGCCAACCCTTCTTTAAGGTACTACGCAAGATGCATGACTTTACCAGGACGAAGGAGTGCCAAGAAGCTTTCAAGGAGCTGAAGAGAATCCTGGCGTCACCACCACTACTCTCCTGGCCAAAAGATGGAGAAGAGCTCCTCCTATACATAGCGGTAACCCCGGTAGCTGTCAGCTCAGTCTTGGTCCGCACGGACGGGGATGCCGAGGTCAGGTACTCCCACTCCGAGAAATTAATTTTTGCGCTCATCATGTCTGTCCAATGTCTCATGCCTTATTTTCAAGTATACCCGATCACGGTCTTGATGGACCAACCACTGAAGGCCATACCTAGCCGCCCCGACACATCCGGATGCCTGGTGAAGTGGGCGCTAAAGTTCAATGAATTCGACATTACCTACAGGCCGAGGTCGTTTATGAAGGCACAGGTATTGGTTGACTTCCTAGTTGAGTGTGCAGGCTTGGATGAGGAGCTGGAGGAAATCTCTCAGGATCAATAGACGGGACCTGAACCAGAGGGTGACATCTGGGTCCTGCATGTGGACGGAGAATCCAATGCCGGTGGTAGTGGGGCCGGACTCATTCTCACCAACAGCAAGGGAGTTTTTGCTGAGTGCGTGCTCTATTTCCAGTTCGTAGCCACCAATAACTAAGCAGAGTACGAGGTGCTCCTCGCAGGGTTGAGAGTCTCTCGCAAGCTGGGCGTACCCAACTTGAAAGTTTTCACCGACTCATAATTGATGACTGGGCAGGCCTTGGGAGAATTTGAGACCCGGGATCCTCAAATGTTAAAGTACCTGGAGCTGGTATGCACAAGTACAACAGGCTTCAGATGCTTCACCATCTTCTACATTCCACACGGGAAGAACGCTCACGTCGATGCCCTCTCCAGGCTGGTGACCCTGCCAGACTCGTTGTTAGGGCGTGCCCATATCGAGCATCTCCAAGCCCCAAGATATAAGACTCCGGGGAGGTCCAACAAGTCACTCCGGATCCCAGTTAAGTGGACAGGTATGTTAGATACATTGCCGATGCGACTTTGGCCGAGGATCGCATAGAGGCCAGTATAATCAAGAGGAAGGCCACACACTTCGTCCTGATGAATGGGCAATTATATCAAAGGTCCTACTTCTACCCACTACTGAAGTGCCTGAAACCCT
This sequence comes from Areca catechu, assembly GCA_021397845.1. Classification (NCBI taxonomy): domain Eukaryota; kingdom Viridiplantae; phylum Streptophyta; class Magnoliopsida; order Arecales; family Arecaceae; genus Areca; species Areca catechu. Next base: position 126,686,139 of record CM038038.1, on the reverse strand, counting down.
CGGAAGCGGCTTTCATACTCCAAGATATACACGAGAGCCTCTGTGGAAATCATGTGAGGGGCAGGACATTGGTGTACAAGGCCCTCCGACAGGGATACTATTAGAAAACCATGAAGGAGGATGCGATCGACTTCGTGAAAAAGTGTGATCGCTACCAACGCCATGCCAATGTACAACATCAGCCGATTGCGCAACTCTCCCAGCTCTTTGCTCCCTGGCCCTTCGCCCAGTGGGACATAGACATCCTTGGTCCTTTTTCTCCTGCGCCTGGGTAGAGCAAGTTCCTGATAGTCGCCATCGACTACTTCACTAAGTGGGTCGAGGCTGAACTCCTAGCACGGATCATAGAGGCCAATGTAAGCAAGTTCTTTTGGAAATCAATCATATGCCGCTTCGGACTCCCTCATACAATCATCATCGACAATGGATGGTAGTTCAACAATCGGAAGTTCGAGGAGTTCTATGATGGCCTCAACATCTGCCATCGATTCACCTTGGTAGCACACCCTCAGACTAACGGAGAGGCTGAGGTGACCAACCGGACCATCCTTCAAGGACTCCGGACCAGGCTCGACCAGGCCAAAGGCAGATGGGCCGAAGAACTTTTCAGTATCCTATGGGCGTACATACTATGCCCAGGATGGCCACAGATGAGACATCCTTTAACCTCGTCTTCGATGCGAAAGCAGTGATCCCGATGGAGTTAAGTCTACCCACATTGCAAGTGGAGCAATACGATGAGGCCGAGAACCCATCTCGGCTCCTACTTAACCTGGACCTCCTTGAAGAGACAAGGGATAAGGCTCGACTTCGGATGATGGCTTACCGATAGCGGGTAGCCCTGTATTACAACTCCAGGGTGAAGCCGAAGATCTTCTGCCTTAGCAATCTGGTGCTGTGGTGGGCAGAGGCCTCCCGGCCTCGAGAATGCGACAAACTCTCTCCAAACTAGGAAGGCCCGTACAAAGTGGTTGAAGCCCTTCCTCATGGGGCCTACTACATCGTCAAACTCGATGGGGCCCGATTCCCTCAAACTTGGAATGCTAGCAATTTGAGGATGTACTACCAATAATGTAAGCCTTCCTTTCATCAATAATAAAATTCCTTTTTGCACAATAGCTACCCTTGTCTCGCAGGAATACTTTCGCTTGACCCCAGGCCTGGCGACCGAAGACGGGAGATCTAGAAGTCCCGCAAACAAGTTGCTTGAACCCAGTTCGGCGAAGTCAAGACCGGAAACTCACGAGGCCCGGCACCTCAAGACCAAAAACTCATGAAGCCCGGCACCTCAAGACCGGGAACTCACGAAGCCCGGCACCTTACGATTGGAAACTCCCAAAGCTTGACACCTTAAGATGGAAAACTCCAGAAGTCCCGTACCTGTGTCCCTGCTCACAGCCCTGGGTGGCCGAACCATGGAGCTCCTAAAAGGCTGCATTCGAACTAACAGCTGAAGTCAATTCCCTCTCTGGAGCTGAGCCCCTGAATGAAGTCACTGCTTGACTCTCGGTGTGGATGGAAGGACCACTAAACAGGTTGCCACCCTCAGGCGAGTCCCTGGAGTCCGGCGGGCTCTCGGAGTACTTCAGCAAGTGCCCCGGTGTAGATGATCCCTCCAGGAACTTCTAGATTTCTTCTAAGTTATCTACAATGACTGAGGTCTCCCAGGGACAATCAAAATTTAGAGTCGGACAAACCTAAGTTCGTGAAGTTGCAAGAGGGTCCATGAAGCACAACAAAAGACAGAAAGGACTCCACTTGCAAGAAGAGTATGAAGGGAAGTACTTCATTGCATTAAAAGGATTTTACAACTTAAGAGGTTTCTCAAAAGGCCGGGTGATCCCAAAACAAAAATAAAGTTAAAAATCCTATCCAAATTACAAAGGTCCGAAGGTAGAAGGATCCCGGAGGTCATTGCATCGCCGACTCCTTCCCAGGTCGATGCGCCGATGCATCATCGACCCCTAGAGCATCAGTCAGCCCGACCGTCTGCTCTGCCGGCTGCTCAGTGGTCGCTGCCTCCATTGCCTCCGAGGGAGCCCCCACCTCTCCAGATCGCTCCTCGGTGCCGTCGATGACAATGCCCTCCAGATCAAGCTCCAAGAAGATCGAAGCCACCTTCTCCCAGCAGGCTTCGAACCCCTTGATGAATGAGTCCACGGCCACCTCGTGGACCTCATCTTCGAACTCTTAGGACTCCCGAAACTTGGGTATGGCTTCGAGGGCCTCCTTCTTGGCAGCCTCCATCAATGCCAAGGCCCCCTGTGCCTTATTATTAGCCATCGCCAACTTGACAAGGACCTCGTCGACCTGGACCTCGAGAGTCTGGGATCGCCCCTAAAGGTGAGATATCTCCATCGCAGACTCCTCCTCACAGTGCTTCATTCGTGCCTTCTCCTCGGCCAGGGAAGGCTCAAGATCCCTGATGCACCCCTCGGCTCGGGACAGGTCACGTCGAAGGAATTTGCTGGCTTCCTTCATCTCCTGCCCCTTCTCCATCAAGTCCTTCACGTCTGTCGCGAGGTTTCCTAGCCGCTTCTTCTCGGCATCCTTCTTCGCCCATTCGGTGCAGAATGCCCGAAGCAGGAGTACGTCGATTCTGATCTGCACCAAAGAAAAGAATTAGCCCCAGCAACTCGACTGAAACACAAACAAAAAGAGAAAGAGAAAAAAGAAAAAGAAAAAGTAAGGTATTTATTGAGAATAGCTGGGGAATGATGCTAAGCAAGGCCATCGAGTAGTCCTTGCCTCCCTTCGCGTGGCGATCCCAGGGCTGAATGGCGTACTCCATCATCCTTTCTGCCAAGACTGGGTCCCGGATGATGGAGGCGTTCATCAGAATCCCCGCTGGTGCATGCTGAGGTCCCAAGGATAATGGTGCCGAGGTCTTCTCTACATTTGATGGTGACGGCGGAGGGGGGATCCCGACCACTGCTGTGGTGCCTGCCACCCTGGTCGGAGGTGGAGGCGGCAAAGTAGGCCACTCGTCCCCCCTCCCCTCATCGACCTCGACGATTTCAGGGGAGGGAGCTCGCTGCTGTGGGGGCCGGGGGTTGGTTCAACCGCCCTCGCCTCCGAAGATGGAACGGACTTGGACCCCCGGCCAGTCTCCACCCGGGCCCTCTTTGGCGTAGTATCTCTGTGCCCAGCTGAAGAGCTCCTCTTGCGGGCAGATTCCATCAGGTTCTCCGTCGAGTACTTCATCCCTGCAAGAAAAAAAGAAAGAGAGTCAACCCCAAGTCAAAAGGCAGAAGGTGTGGGTCGCGCCCAGTGGAGACTCACCTAACCTCGAATCGGGCTAACCCCGGCTTCAAACAAGTTCTGCTCCGATAGCAGAACTTCGAGGGAGGGGAGCTGGTCACTGATCAGTTGGGTGAAGACCTCCCAGTCAGTAGACTCCACTTGGGAGTTATGGTTGAGGGCCCGGTCCGGATCGCTCCAGATCCAATCAACACCCTCGATCGAAGCAAATAAATATCGACTCTTCCATCCCTTGATAGAGGTGGGGAGGTCGAACCTAAGGCACTTCAACCGGGGAGAAAAAAATCACCATCCATCGTCGGTGGGGTGGCGCTTCAGGGTGAAGAGAGCCCTGAACAAGGAGAAATAGGCGACAAACCCATGGAAGTGACAGAAGATAATAAAGACGAAAATGACCCTGATGGCGTTAGGGGCCAACTGGGCTGGCATGAGATGGAAATTATTGAGGAAAGAAAGAAAGAAGGGGTGAAGAGGAAGACGAAGACCCCCAACGAGGAACTCTTCATAAAAAGCGATCCGACCTGGATCGCTTGAAACGGCCCGCTCCTCTGGCCCCGGGAGCGAGAGCCGGACGAAATTCGAGATCCCGTACATCTCCCGGATCACAGAGAGGTCCTCTTCAATCATCATCAAAATGATGCTGAAGGGGTCCGTCGGAGCCACTGCCATCGGAGGGGCGATGGCAGGAACAGAGGAAACAGGGGGAGCCTTGGGACTTCCTATGACTATCCCGGTGGGACGTAGGCACCTCCGAACTTTGAAGGGAACTTCGTCCTCCTTATCAGAGGATGGAGTTCTCAATCGGGAGGGGCCTGCTTCATTGGGATTACTAGAGGATCGAGGGAACTGGCCCCAGCGAGCCATTCAGAAAAGAAGGGATAAAGCAAGGAGGATGGAAGACCTAAGACAGGGTTTCGAAAAGACTTGGACATTGCCAACCAAGGGGAGGAAGAAGAAAAAGAGAAGAAGGATGAGCGACTCACCTGCTTATCTTGAAGGGGGAAGACAGCGAAGGAAGAAGAAAACTCTGAACCGTCTGCAAGTGTAAGCAGTTCGAAAGAGCAGGATTGGGAAAAGTCCTCTCTCCTTTCAAAATCGATGGAGAGCGGTCGTACAGCTTTTCTCATCCCCGCCATCGGATGTGGGCTATGTGTGGGGGACAACCGGCGGCAACGTTTTAGTGTGCTGAAAATTGCCTCAAGTCCGGTACCAGCAATTATGGTTCCTCGGACTTGCGGACGTGGCACCCACATATTGGGTCTCGAAACACGACTTGCGGAGTGGTAGAGATCGCAGCAATAATGACACCAGATTTTTCATCCTTCCATGTCAGATCTGCATTAACTTCCTCGCCTCACCGCAACGCTTTGATGGGACTCGAGAGTGGGGGACAAATGATGTGGCAAGATCGCTGACGTGGAGTACACCTCAAATCCAGCAGGCAGCAAGGCAGGCAAACATCGCCATATCGGATTTTCCCTTCCAGCTCCTTCGTCAGGTGGCTCCCTAAGGGTCGAGCCCACCTCGGGCAAAGTCGAGCTCCTTCCAGCTCCTTCGCCAGGTGGCTCCCCAAGGGTCGAGCTTACCTCGACTGAAGTCGAGCTCCTTCCAGCTCCTTCGCCCGGTGGCTCCCCAAGGGTCGAGCCCATCTCGGTCGAAGTCGATCTCCTTCCAGCTCCTTCACCATGTGGCTCCCCAAGGGTCGAGCCCACCTTGGCCGAAGTCGAGCTCCTTCCAACTCCTTCGCTAAGTGGCTCCCCAAGGGCCGAGCCCACCTTTGTCGAAGTCAATCTCCCTTCCAGCTCCTTCGCCAAGTGGCTCCCCAAGGGTCGAGCCCACCTCGACCGAAGTCGAGCTTCGTTCCGGCTCCTTCGCCAGGTGGCTCCCCAAGGATTGAGCCCACCTCGATCGAAGTCAAGCTCTGTTTTGGCTCCTTCACCATGTGGCTCTCCAAGGGTCGAGCCCACCTCGACCAAAGTCGAGCTCCCTTCCGGCTCCTTTGCCAGGTGGCCCCCAAGTGAGAGCCAACCTCGATCGAAGTAGAGCCCCTAAGTGCGAGCCCACCTCGACCGAAGTCGAGCTCCTTCCAACTCCTTCGCCAGGTGGCTCCCCAAGGATCGAGCCCACCTTAGCCGAAGTCGAGCTCCCTTCCAACTCCTTTGCCAAATGGCCCTCAAGTGCGAGCCCACCTCGACTGAAGTCGAGCTCCTTCCAGCTCCTTCACCAGGTGGCCCCTCAAGTGTGAGCCCACCTCGACCAAAGTCAAGCTCGTTCCTTAGAGGCATCACAAAATGGAAAAGGGAATCAGCACCAAGTTTGCAACTGGAGTCGGTGCACGCAGTATGGCGCATCCAGTGTGGCGCCCCAAAGCAGAAAGGTACGCCTACCATCGTTTGCACCATTCCGGGAAGAGAGCCCCGATTGAGGCATCTGGTCCTGCAGCCGACCACCTGCACCACCCACAAAGAGAAGGCCATGTTAGGGACCTCAGACCCAAGAGCGGTTGCCCCCGGATCAAGGCTATGCTAAACTCCCCAACCATGATAACCTACTGGAAGAACGAGGCTTGCAACATAACTCCCTACTATGAGGAGAAATGACCTCGGATGCAATTGACCCTCGAGCACCCCGAGAGGGAGAAAATCGAGGCAAGAAGGGGGGAGAATAGGTGATCTAAAAGGAGGACCCGGCGGGCGAGAAGAGGGTAAGCACGAAAAAAGGCGGAGAAGGGGAGACAAGTGGAGAAAAGGCATAAAGACCTTCCAAAGGGCTCCCAGAGAGAGTCCTGATGAGCACAGCCATCCCAGCTCGAGCCTCGCTCCTTTCCTACCACCCCTACTCTATTTTTTGCCAAATATTCTCCTCCAAGCATGGGGACCGAACAGGGATCCACCTTGGAGGATCTGTTCCTCTTTACCGTCCGTTGACTTGATGCTATGTCCATTGTTGCCGACCTTACCACCGTAGCCTGTAGCTGTGAGCTGGTGCCGGACCTCGATCCCCTTTGCTTTGGAATCCTGGGCTCCCGGGCCTGCAAAACAAGGTTAGAGACCCGGGCCGGGGGTTCCGGTGGGGGCACTCCGACGGTCAAGTTAGCGAGCGGCAAAGTGGAATAGATCTACTAAGACGGATCCCCGCTAGATCTCCGTGCTTAGAGGAACCTTAGGTAAGGAGATGAGTGAGAACAAAAGGGGTTAGCACTCCGGTTCCTGCGACTGGGCTCGCCGGGCTCGCTCATGCAAGTTCCTTCGGAGCTTCCATCTCAGAGTCGCCTCTTCTCTCCGTGCATGCATTTGCCCTCTTGATTGCTTACCTTCCTTCTTGCCCATGGTTCCCTTTTGAGATCGTTGGGCGCTTCGTTGCCTCGATTCTCCCCCTCTGAGAGCCTTGGAGCTCAACGACTCTCATCTGCCATTCTCCTCTTGGTCACCTCTCATCACGGTTGGGAGTTAAGTGGTGAGCTTGTCTCGTCCTCTACGCTATCACGAAAGGGGAAACTTGGTGAGACCTCAATCCAGGCACGGGCGCTCTCGGGCTCGAGGATCTGGTACCTCGATTAAGGCTCCCCTCCTAAACTGGTGCAAACGAGGTTCCGCACACTGTTACAGGTCTGTGGACGCCGTATTGGGCATGCTGCACAGCGTGCACCGACCTTAGCAGCATTCTCGGGGCTTGCGCCTTCGGTCCTCCCGATGCCATGGAGTAGGCTTGACTTCGACCGAGGTGGACCCATCAAGGGGTGCCACATGGCAAAGAAGCAGAGGTTCCTGGCTCGACTTCGGTGAGGTGGGTCCATCAAAGGGCGCCACCTAGCGAAGGAGCAGAGGCAGGCCCACTTCGACCGAGGTGGACCCCGCCTGGGTTGACACCTAGCGAAGTGACAGAGGCAAGCTCGACTTCGATAGAGGTGGACCCATCAGGGGTCGCCACCTAGCGAAGGAGCAGGGGTGCTTGGCTCGACTTCGGCGAGGTGGGCCCACCAGGGAGCGCCACCCGGCTAAGGAGCAGAGGCAGGCCCACTTCGGTCGAGGTGGACCTCACCTGGGTCGACACCTGGCGAAGTAGCAGGGGTAAGCTCGACTTCAGCCAAGGTAGACCCATCAAGGGGTGCCACCTGGCGAAGGAGCAGGGGTGCCCGGCTCGACTTTGACGAGATGGGCCCATCAGGGGGTGCCACCTGGCGAAGGAGCAGAGGCAGGCCCACTTCGACCGAGGTGGACCCTGTTTGGATCGATACCTGGCAAAGTGGCAGAGGCAAGCTTGACTTTGATCGAGGTGGACCCATCAGGGGACTTCACTTGGCGAAGGAGCAGGGTGCCCGACTCGACTTTGACGAGGTGGGCCCATCAGGGGGCATCACCTGGCGAAGGAGCAGAGGCAGGCCCACTTCGATCGAGGTGGACCCTGCCTGGGTCGATACCTAGCGAAGTGGCAGGGGCAAGCTTGACTTCGACCGAGGCGGACCTATCAGGAGGCGCCACCTGGTGAAGGAGCAGGGGTGCCTGGCTCGACTTCGATGAGGTGGGCCCATCAGGGGGCGCCACCTAGCAAAGGAGCAGAGGCATGCCCACTTCGACCGAGTTGGACCCCACCTGGGTCGACACCTGGCGAAGTGGCAGAGGCAAGCTCGATATCGATCGAGGTGGACCCCGCCTGGGTCACCACTTGGCGAAGGAGCAGGGGTGCCCGGCTCGACTTCAGTGAGGTGGGCCCATCAGGGGGTGCCACCTGGCGAAGGAGCAGAGATAGGCCCACTTCGATCAAGACGGACCCCGCCTGGGTCGACACCTGACGAAGTGGTAGAGGAAGCTCGACTTCGGTCAAGGTAGACCCATTAGGGGGCGCCACCTGGCGAAGGAGCAGGGGTGCCGAGCTCGGCTCGAGGTGGGAATGACCGCTGGTCAAACCACCTGGCAGGAGAGCTCGGAAGAGAACGCCACGTGGTCCTGCCTAGCGACCAGCTGGGTCTGACGTACACTCCACGTCAGCAATGTTGCCATATCATCCATTTATTACACCGATTTATGCATAATTTAGTTTGATTGAGGGCTACGAGTTTTTTTTTTGTGCCACTCGTTTCATGAATGAAAGAACAAAAAAGAAAGAAAATACAAGGGATCTTATCATAGTCTGTTGTCCTTGGTTTGTTGATGGAAATGGACAAGAGTGATTTAGATGTCATGGTCTGTTATCCTTGTTTGTAGAAATAGTATCCAGATTGACACATGGGGTCTTATCATTCCGTCTAGGCTCTGTTGTGCCATACTCAGTCTTATTCCTTTTTCCATTCCCATTATGACCGTGATCATGAAGAAATTTCATACATTTTCACTTTTTTTATATTTTATTCTATACTTTTGCATTTTTAAAATTATTTTATGTAAATTATTCTATACTTTATTCTTTTAATTTTGTAATGTATAATGTTTTTGATGGTAGATGGATTCTCGAAAACTTCAAATTGCTATTATCGAATTTAAGTGGAGATAATTTAAATTGAGAGAAATTTGTAGAAGGGCGGTTGCTCAACTAATATGCTTGGTCGCTCAATGGTTCGTTGTCAAAATGCGGATGCATGACAAACATATTAATAGCAGTTTCAACTCTGAAAGGAAAATGGTACGTGAAGAAATATTGAGTAAGATTATTGAGAGTAGTCATGGCCATAAAATAATACGAATAGGGTCTAAAGCATTTTTAGACTTGTGTGATTTGCTAGAAGAAGATGGTGGCCTAAAACCAACGAGAAAGCAATAATAGAAGAGCAAGTTATGAAAACACTTTATATACTAACACATAATGCTAGAAACTGTGAAGTTCAATTTTGGTTTCGAAGGTCTGGAGAAACTACAAGTCGTCATTTTTATAATGTGTTGAAATCTATAATTGAATTAGAAGAAAAACTTCTCAAACAACCAGATGGTTCCCAAGTTTCGCCACACATTCTCAACACCAGTCAGTTCTACCCATATTTTAAGATGAAATCATTACCCTGTATTATAAATGTCAAATAATATTATATTAGATTACTATTAACATAGAGATATAATTTCAGGATTGTGTGGAAGCAATTGATGGAACACATGTTCGTGTAAAAGTGCCTATTGCAGATGCTCCAAAATATTGTGGTAGAAAAGATTATCCCATACAGAATATATTAGCAGCATGTGATTTTGGTCTTAAATTTACATATATCTTACCGGGTTGGGAAGGAACAACAACTGACTCAATAATTTTTAAAAATGCATTATCAAGAGAAGATAATCTTAAAATTCTCGAAGGTAATCAAAATAATTTCATATATATATATATATATTATCTTATGCTCATTAATTATAATCATATTTGATGGTTGTAAATTTAAATAGGTAAATTTTATCTTGTTGATGCTGAGTACCAGCTGATGAGTGGGCTTATAGCACCTTATAGAGAAGTACATTATTACTTGAAAGAATATTCGAGAAATTCACCACGAACTACTCGAGAGTTGTTCAATCTTCACCATGCATCATTACGTAAAGCTATTGAACGAGCATTTGGTGTATTAAAGAAGCGATTTCCTATTATAGCAAGTACAACATAACCCACATATGAGATTAAAACTCAAAAATATATAGTATTATCTTGTTGTATTTTGCATAATTATCTAATGAATGTGGATCCAGATGAGGAGCTTATTGCTGAAGTAGATGCTGAACTTGAAAATCAAAATCAAGCAGAAAATGAAAGGCATGCTCGAAAAAATGATGATGAAGATGCTATTCAGGGAGAGATTATAAGAGATCATATAGCTACAATTATGTGGAATGATTATGTTTTATAATATTATTGGTTTACTATCATATTAAACTGTTTATATGTTGCATTTACTTTTTTATATTCATTAGATAAACCTATTTAATTGTTCATACTTGTAATGACAATATTAAATTATTTGATATAGTATTTATTTTAATATTTTTGTATGTCCTATACATTTATGTGTAGATCAATCATGCCAAGAAAAAAGGAAGAACTTGTGTTTTGAAACTCTACTATGGATGATGCACTCATCGAGGCATTTATGCATCAACATAACATGAAAAATTAAGTGAATGGAACATTCACAACAGTAGCATATAAAAATATAGTGGCAGAAGTTAATGAAAAACTGAACAAGAATTTGGACAAGGAGGAGAAAAAAAATTGTTGGAAGACTTTAAAAGGAAACTTTGCAAAATATTTTGATTTCTTTGGAAAAATTTCAATGACTGGATTAGCTTGGGATCCAACTACAAAAATGTGGACTACTTAGCCTAAAGAATGGGAGAAGTTAATTAGGGTTTGTCTAGATCATTTATCTTTGTTTGTTATTATATCAATATTTAATTTTAATAGCATATTTATTTGTTTTTGGATAGGCTCATCCTGAAGCTAAAGAATGGAGAAATAAACCAATTCCACATTGCGACAAGATGATTCTTTATGGAAATGATAGGGCAATGGGAGATCATGCTGAGACTGCAAAGGAGCTAAAATATTGATGATTCTTTATGATTGAGGATTATTTTATTGATAGCATTGATGATATTGATAATTTGGTTTCTCAAAATGAGGTGACCATTGAAAATATAGGTGATAATGTGGAATTCGATGAATAATATGAAGTGCATTCACATACTCCGTATGGTGCAACAACTTTAAAAACAAAAAAAAGTAAGGTATCAAAGGATGAGAAGGAGCTTAGAGGCATTAAAGAGGCAATTGATAATATGGCTGAGGCTATCAAACAAGGAAATGAGGCAATTCGTGAAGGAGATGAGATTTTTAAAAATGCCTTTCAGCGACTTCTAGTTCAAGAAGATGAAATTTATAAACTTCTTATTGACTTGACCATTGCATCTGAATATTTGACAGAAGTTTATTTTTTTCTATTCGAGCATCCTGATAAGTTGAGAAGAATTTTGGATTTTACAATGGAGAAAAGGAACGATGTGTTGATGCGAAGTTAAGTATTGAATCAAATATTTTTTGGTTGATGAGAGCAAAAGTGTCTTTGCAAAGTATTAATGTTTTTCTTTTTGTTTGTTATTTAGCTAATTTAGTATCCTGGAATCTATATTGTTGAATATTTCAGCATGAATTGATTAAATTATGTTGTTTTAAGCTTCTTGGTTTGTTATAAGATCTTTTCCTTTTGTGTATCATGTTTTGTGAACTAAACATACCTCAGATCTTTTCCTTTTATATATCAAGTTCACCACTGGTTAGTATACTTTTGTATATTATATCTAATTCTGTAGTTTGTGAGAGGTTTAAAATTAATGCAATTTTAACTTATCTACTGACAATAAACTTGACCACGTTCAATCTACTTATGCATGATAAACCAATCAGCCATTCTAGAGAAGTTAACTACAAAATTTGGTTTCATGAAATTATTTGTTTAATAATGTTTTGCTTAACTATGAAGTTACAGAGTTGAATAAGCTAAAAACAAAATATGTCTTTGTGCATAATTTACCATTTAGCATGATCATTAGCAAAGCAATGAGTACATGGGATATGGCTTCTTCAACATGGCTACAAGATAATGTTGAATATCTACTTTACGATGTATCAATGTGACAGTACTTATTTTGCTTGTTTCAAATGAAGTTTTGGTTAGATAAGTGTTATCATCTGTAACTTCTTGATGACACATAACTTATGATTTACCAAAATTTTGGCTGTATCTGACTCAACATATCTGCAGTGTGCTTCTGTCCCAGTTAGTAAAGCAAAAGGCATAGGGATTTGATTTAAAGGATGATATTCTAATAGAGTATGAGCTTGTACTAGGCTCTTTTCACAGACCCAAGTGATCAAAGTGGGTGATTCTATCATCTCTGGCTTCTGGATCAAACTGCTAGTCTAGACGAACTATTTCTAATATCTTCATGGCCGGTTCCCAGATCCGATTTGGTTTATCCATGAATGAGAAAATGGATGGTTACAAGTTGTTTCCAACCTCAAACTTCAGTTGCTATTTCTTTCATAAACAAATATTTTCCATCATTCTTTATTTTAATCAAGCTGTCAAATGTGTCAGTTCATCAACTGTGATCATAAATTTCATGTTTGTTGCAAATAAGAATCTTATTTGGAGGCCTTTATCAACTACAAGTTCATGAGAAGCCTATTATTGGATGACTTATCTTAATATTACTGATGTAAATTCTAATAGTTTGAAATTTCTTTGTGATGTTATGATCTTGAAATTTTATATGCCTGGTTGTATATTTTTGCTGCATGCTCATATATAATATATTTTTCTTTTCCTAACAGAAATATAGCATATATTTTTTATGTTTGAGATTTTGAATATTCTATAAAACATGTAAAATAATATATTTTTTAATTTAATTTAATTTTTTTTATGAGAACTATTTAAATAAAAATAATATATATATATATATTTGCGGGGCTATCTAAATAAAGTCTTGATGATTGCCACTCGGTTTATATATGGGGTTTGGGGATGAGGTTAATTGAATCCGGCCAGCAGCTCAATCAGTTACCGACTTCAACATGTTTTCGCGAACAGAGCAGTGATCGATATTGAATAATTCTTCAACACCCCAAAAAAAAATAATGATTGATTTCTAACTTCTCCATTGAAATGTATCCACATACATGGTTTTGTACCAGCATCCCGCAAGAATAGAAGCGGGATCTTCCAAAAGAGGCAAAAAAACGGAGGGGACGAGAAGCCTTCTCTCCTCAGAAGAACCTCGAGTCACATCAAGGGTTTCAGGCGGCTGGATTGCCGTCTCTCGAACTGAGGAGGCCGCGAAGCCCGAAAGGGAAGCAAGAGGAAATGGTTTAAGCCCACTTGACGGCTAGACTAGGGTTTCCCCTCCACGCGATGCATCGTCACCTCCTCCTCCACCTCCGCCGCCGCCTCCTCTCCACCTCCGCCGCCGCCTTTTCTCAACCTACGCAATCGCCTCGTCTTTTTCTCCGCTTTCCCATCTCTTCTCTTTCTTCTCTGCCCCATCCCCATTCCCTCCCCTCGCCCTCCCCGCCGACTGCCCCCCGACCCCGATGACCCCTCCACCCTCCTCCGCGAGGACCCCATCTCCCTCTGCGCCTCCCTCTGGATCGACAGCTTTCGCGAGCCCTCCGCCACCGCCTCCTCCCTCTCCCCCCACCTCCGCCGCCTCGAGCTCTGGGTGCTCGCCTACCAGAAGGTCTACGCCGACGAGACTGGCTCCTACCTTCCTAAGTCCTCCGTCTCCCGCCCCGTACTCGAATCCCTCCTTGCCCTCCGCAACGCCGTCCTCGACGGTCGCTTCCGCTGGGGCGCCCGCCTCGAACTCTTCATCCGCTCCCCCCGTGACAAGACCGAACCCTCCTCCCTCTCCAAGCGCAAGCTCCGCGCCCTCCTGACCTCCGCCCAGCCACCGCCCTTCCAGGACCGCATCGTCCAAGAAGTCCTGCTTATGATTCTCGAGCCCATCTACGAGGCTCGCTTTTCTCAGAAATCCTTCGCCTTCCGCCCCGGCCGCACCGCTCACGCCGTCATCCGCACCATCCGACGCAGCTTCGCCGGCTACCTCTGGTACATTAAGGGCGACCTCAGCACCATTCTCGACGGGGTCAAGCCTGCGCTAATCATCAATGCGTTGATTCGGGATGTCAGGGATAAGAAAGTCGTGGACTTGATCAAGTCGGCACTCACTACCCCGGTGATCACCGGCCGCCCTATAGACGAGGAAGCTGCTAAGAAGAAGAAGAAGAAGAGGAAGTATCAGAAGAAGCGGGTCTTGGCCGAGGACGAACCGAAGCCCGACCCCTACTGGCTGCAAACTTTTTTTGGCTTTGCCCCTGAAGAGGCCGAGAAGCTTCCCGATTGGGAGCACTGCGGGGTTTTGAGCCCGTTGCTCGCAAATGTGTATCTCGACGAGCTTGACAAGTGGATGGAGGAGAAGATCAAGGAGTTCTACCGGCCTTCAAACTCCGATGTTATATGGACCGGCGGTGAAGAGCAGGGGAACACGTCGTGGCCGGAGTTTGTCCCGACCAGCGGGCCTGACAAGACCCGGAAGATGGACTACATTCGATATGGCGGGCACTTCTTGATCGGGGTGAGGGGGCCGCGGGCGGATGCTGCAGTGCTGAGAAAGCAGCTGAGTGAGTTCTGTGACCAGAGGTACCAGCTAAAATTAGACAATGAGAGCCTTCCGATCGAGCACATCACCAAGGGGATCATGTTTCTTGACCATGTTCTGTGCCGCCGAGTGGTGTATCCGACACTGAGGTACACGGCGACTGGCGGGAAGATCATCAGCGAGAAGGGTGTAGGAACACTATTATCGGTCACTGCTAGCCTGAAGCAATGTATCAAGCAGTTTAGGAAGTTGGAGTTCTTGAAGGGTGATCGGGACCCTGACCCACAGCCCTGTTTCAGGATGTTCCATGCCACACAGGCACACACAAATGCCCAGATGAACAAGCTCTTGCAAACTATGGTGGAATGGTATCGGTATGCCGATAATCGCAAGAAAGTCGTGAACTTTTGCTCTTATATCTTAAGGGGATCCTTGGCAAAGCTATATGCCGCCAAGTACAAGCTGCGGTCAAGGGCAAAGGTGTACAAAATTGCATCGAGGAATCTAAGCCGGCCATTGAAGGACAAGAAGGGGCAGTCACCAGAGTACCATAATTTGTTGCGGATGGGTCTGCTTGATTCAATTGATGGGCTTCAATATACCCGGATGTCTCTGGTGCCTGAGACGGATTACACCCCGTTTCCAAGTGGCTGGAGACCAGATCATGAGAAGATTTTGTTGGAGTATATAAAGCTTGAGGACCCAAGGACTCTTGAAGAGCAGAGGAGTTGTCTTAGAGAGCAGGGCCTTGTTACACCGCAAGATTATGTTTCGATGCTTGTTTGGAACTACAAGAAGAGTGCTCCTGTCTTGCCTCCTCTGGAGGAGATTGATGCCCAAACAGCTAGAGAAGAGTTATTGGGATCAAGTAGGGATGAAATCAAGGATAAGATAGGAGAAGGTGAAGAGAATGGAGGTGTTTTACAGGCTGCACAGATGTGAGGGTGCTTAGCTCTGAGAATAGCTTTAGGTGTTTCTGTTGATTGTGAAAATAGGGGATGAGCACGTCTCAGTTTCTGAGTTGTATTCTGATTGGCAACCAACAATTCTACCCAGAAATTATCTAGAAGGGTAGTCTGTACATTTGCAAAATGAATCGCTAAAATCTGTTGGAGAAAATTACATTCATTTACTTGGTTAAAAGAATGCTTTCAGTGTCTTTCTCCAAGGAACTACCATTTCACAAATATCCCTAAGTGGAGCTTATAACTTTGATTCTGTAATGGTATTAATTGATCAGAGTGCTAACTCTAGAGACCGTCAGCTGCAAATACTAGGGCACTGGTCTGTGCATGGCAAAGAAGAGAGCAAAGCTGATGCTGCCTCATCACTTAATATGAATGTTTGCTTGACAAGGTATTCTCTTTATTTTTCAAAGTTTCAGAATCTATACTTTACAATTCCTTAAGTGACTAAATTTCAATCGTTTTCTTCCATGGGTTAGCAATATTTTCTTTTCTTAGTGAAAGTATCTAAAGGAATTGCTTTAATGATGATGAAATTATTAAAACTTAGTTATCCATTTGAAAATTTTATAGAAACATACAAACTTAATATGGACATGTAAGAAACATCATATACCAGATCGTGTCCAAGCTTCTTTATTAATCCAGTTTAAGAATGTTGGAAACAGACACCGGCAGTATTTTACTGAAGATGAATATTGCTATAGGGATAAGAGCATTGCATCGAATTCGATACACGATGAGTTTGTAGATGTTGCAGTCAATTATAATTCTGTCACATCAGTGAATGCTCAAGTATTATCAGCTGTGTCCTTTCCAAATATCACCATTTTTTTGGGCTACATGATTATAAAGACCTTCCTTATAAATGATCATTGTTGTATATCTGCTTGTGTTTTTCTTGATTGTAGATCTTAATAAACATATTTGGTTCATGATCAAAGCAAGACAACTTAAGTATGTGTGTAAGTATGGTGGACATTTTGCATTGAAAATGCATGATATATATCTCATTACCTTGATTGATCAAGCAAAGTTTTTTTTTTTTTTTGGTTTCTTGGTAACCATGTTAGGCTTTGGAATTTATTTTGCAACTCATGTATTTGCTGTCATATAAGTCTAGCACTTTAAGTCCGGAGACCTCATTAGGTCCAAGAATAAAGTTACTTATGATCTTTGCACGGCATAGTCATTAAAGCCCAGAAAATCGAGATCGTGCATATAGTTCTTTGCTGCAGACTAATTTTAGCTAATCTATATGTGTATATGTATCAAAGAAACTTTCCAAGGGGAAGTCCTGGGGTTCAATATTCTCATTCAAGGACTATAAGTCCTTTAACAGGTGCAGTTCTTGCCCTTTTCATATTTGTTGGAGTTATTTTTGTATCTTACATCCTTTTGGAAAAAGTTATGACTTTGGGCCTGTTTGGATATTTAGGCCCAAAATCCCTTGGAATTCATGGATTAGACCAGCATAACTAGGAAAAATAAGTTTGGGTTAGGCTTGTGTTGACAAATACCCAGGGGCCTTTGAAGTGGGCCAGCACAAATACCCAGATCGGTTTGTAGTTATTACCCAGATCCAAAATATCAGGAGTGCACCACCAAACAGTAAAACGAGGGGATTAATAGTTGGGCATCACCTAGGTCACATATGAATAGAATTTTATAAATTATGGAACCTTTCATAAGAGTAAATCCATCTATTGATAGCTAAGATAAGGGCCATTACTCAGTTATGACCTTGGCATGTCGGGGTCCTGGGAGGATTGGACTGAGGACAAACCATACACACATGCATACAAACCACACATGCGTGCATGCACAAACAGTGGCCACCCTAGGACTCTGGCCTTTGCCATTGCACTTGTCAACCCAAGTGTTTTACCACCAAGCAATAGCCCATCTTTGATATCATAGTATCACTTGCAATTATACACATATTCATCATATAGCATCCACCAAGAGTATGGATTTGAAGCATGCCTCACCCACACGCACACACTCTCAGTGGCTGCCCCAGGACTTAGGCCCTTGCCATTGTCCTTGTCAACCCCCCCCCCCCTCACACACACGCATAAGAGTAAATCCATCTATTGATAGCCAAGATAAGGGCTATTACCCAGTTGTGGCCTTGCCACATCGGTGTCCTGGGAGGTTTGGACTCAGGACAGGCTATACACATATACATACAAACCACATGCACATACATACCACATGCGCGTGCATGCATGCACAAGCTTTTTACTGTTGCATCAAGCAATGGCCCCATTATTGATGGCCGTGGTATCACATGCAATTATGCACATATTCATCATATAGCATCTACCGAGAGTACGGATTTAAGGCATGCGTCTGCAAGATTTTCTGGGAACACCAGTAGGTGGGGGTTCAGGAGAGGAAGTTGTAAAGGTCAGTTATTAAAAGGCCTTGGAAGGTAAATGGTTAATAATAGTCTATATGAAAGAAAATAACCTTCTAAAAAATACTTTTCTGTTATCCCATATAAACATGTTTGGTAAATTGTTGGTGATCATATCAAGAAATTAACCTCGTCTCTTATCTGCACATATTAAAAGTTGAAAATGCAGTGCGAAAATCGACTTATATTTATTTGATAAAGGTAGTTTCTGCTTGATAGTCATGGCTTAATTTTTATTAGAAGTAATGGACTGTTGAAAATATTCAACATTCATAGGGTTTATTTTATATTTTTGTAAAGATTGTGTTATGTATCAAAACTAATGGGAATGAAAAACATTTCTAAATTAGATTTTTGACCCATGTTATAAAATGTGATTTTGTATTTGTTATAGCTATACTTGTTGCTGTAGATATATTTAAAAAAAAATTGTGAGCGGGATATTGAAGTTAGGAGGCAATATACGAAGTGGGGTTTGCGTTCATTTTGTTTTTGTAACCGGTATTTCCTGGTTTCTTCAATATTGGTATGTATTTAACTTTTGATAATGGATTCCACTCACTTCTACCAACACCTTGTGTCTACCATCTACTTTCCTCTATGTAATATCTTCATATCTTCCTTCCTTTCCTCTTAGTATCCTTTTTGTCTTTGATCCAGTGTGCTTGTTTACTTGTTGCTGCTGTTAGCCGTGCAACAATATGTTGAAAGGTGATGATACCAGAGGAGGCTAATTTGTTCCCCCATATGAAAAAGAATTTATTTTAATTTCATATTGTCACATCATTATATAAATAGGAATGGTGCTTATTTTACATTTCCAACCTATTTGCCCCTTGAATAAACTAAGAAATGATGAGTCATTTTCTCTCTTCGTTGTTTTCTAATTCATGCTTTTTTTTCTTGTCTTCATCTTCAGTATTTATGGCTTTGTTTGGATTTTGAATTTCCTGCAAGGGCCTTGTGAGAAGAGGAAGGAATTAAATTTTTTAGTTAAATGGTTATTCCTCCCTGAAGTTACTCTCCCTCTGCACATGGATCGGTGATGTTGTTGCAGTTTTTCACTGACCAAATTTCTGCTATGGGCCCCAGAATTGGCAGAGCTAAAGCAGCACTTGGAAGAACATATAATTGTAATCAGCTGCTTGTTGGATTAAAGCTAATGCAACTCGAGCATGGTTCTCCAATTGCATGGTGATTTTTCTTTTCCTCTCCGTCTCTCTCGTTTTCTATTTTTAGGCTGCTTTTCTTCTGAGCAACATTGTACCACCTGTTTCATCAAAGTCTGCGATATTTGCTTAAATAGAAGCATATATCCAGAATTTTTCTTGCTTCATCAGAGTTTGACATGAAGAAAGCTATTTGAGCATGATGGCAGCGAAGAAAATGCACTTATCTCCTGTCAATGAATGAGTTATTTTGGTTGGATGTTTCATTTGTGTGCGGTGTATTTAGAAGTCCAATTATTTTGGATAAGGGCGAATATTTAGATATAGATATAAATTTAAGCATCCAACTAATATTTGTATTTTTGACCATATTTATTTTTTTTAAAAAAGATTCATATATGGATAGGTTACCATCTAATCTGTATCCAAATATCCAGGTTTATTTGTAATCTTATATAATACTCTTGAACTTTAAAGAAAAGTAAATAACTATATTAATATGTTATTAATGTAATATATCTTTTGTTCAATGGCAATATTTGATTTTATGATCAGAAAATTTAACTGACTTAAATTTATGTTTATATCCTATATGCATTTGTATCTGTTTAAAAATATACAGATATAAATTTTTATCTAATCAATATTCATATTCATATTTCTCAAATTGCAAATTGAAATGGATAAGGATATGGATGTGCTGATATTTGATAATATCTCGGGTGAAAGGGTGCAGCAAAAGAGCAGGGAACATCAGCATGCAACATCCATCCCTACTTGATAAATATGACCTCTCTCTTCAACTTCTCCTTTGTCAAGGCAGTGCACAACTGATTAGCCACAGCAAGCTAAGGCACATTCTAGAACTTGGATCAGCTAGGGATCTGCCATTAGCTAGCTGGTGCCATGCGTTGTATGTGTCAGGAGTAGAAGGGGTTTTAAACCCTTTCCCATCTTCCAAAGGATGAGAGAGAAAATATTCATCTATTAGCTTGAACCATTGATTTGTCAATAGGTTAATGCTGCTTAGAATTTTCAATATATTTATCCGACCAATTAGGTCCATCCATGCAGTCATGTCGGACTGTAAGTTACCTGATGCGATCTCAATGTCCATGGATGGTTAAACATACCTCAACTAATGAAGTTATTTATTGATCTTATTTTAAATGATGAAGGCCAAGTCTAACCGATTTAACGGTTAAATTTCGAGCTCTTGGTGTCCACTACTTCATGGTATATTTGGTCAATGTACCAGTTTTGTTCATCTAGATTAATCTGGGTAAAACCGAAAACTGCCACTATCTGGTTGCCAAAAGAAAGGCCTAAAATAAAAGGAAAAATTTACTATATCGACCGATTTCTGTCAACAACATGACCATTACGTTACCCTCTCATCCGGCGGCAAGACCCTCCACTACACAGCATTAAGATTTTTATACAACAACAACAACAACAATAAACTCTCCCGGCACTTGGGTGCCCGCTCACAAACATTTTGCTACAGCTGGTCACCAGAGCCAGTCTTTAGCTCTGGCAGGCAGCTTTCCCTTGTCGAGAAACCCTGTGGAGCATACGACCAAGTTAACCATGAACAAAAGCACCGTAGACAAACATGAAATAATATTTCAGTGTAACTTGCCTTCCCAAATGGGATAATTCTGGTTCTTCCAAAAGCAACTCTTGAAGTGGTCTGGTGTCCTTTTCCCTGTCATCATCAAATTTATGAAAAAAAACTCATTAACTCTAGGGGAAAGAAGACTGAATCTAAGCTGTATTGTCTATCATCATAGTTTCATAAATGAAGGAATATGTTGTCTTGAATGCAGGAATGCAAAACCAGGGACTTGGAGGGGGGGTGGTGGTGGTGGTGTGGAAAGCATACCTATAATCAAGAGAAAGAAGCTTATGATGAAGCGTGGAATCGACAGAGATATAGGTGATAACTAAGCTGCCAGCATCTGGGTGGGGCCAGCTACGGGAGGTTGGAAACCTGAGAACAAAGGTTCCTGGTTTCGGCAGTCCCCTGGGACCCTTGAGTGCATTCTCAGCTTCCTCCCTGGTGATTAATCCTTCTATCCATTTGGGTGACATGCATGCCCACATTGTATTTATATGTTCTTTTGACAGAGAAAAAGCTACAGGGTATAACCAGTACCACATTCTATCAAATTCTTCTTGACCTAATTGATCACCACATCCAGCAATTCCTCGCAAAACCTCCAGGTCCTGAACCATGAGAGGAAATGGTTACCGTTTGAATTTGTTGAGGATTGAATGTCCAAAGGAGGTGTCCAAATTAGGAAAAAGGGGGAAATAGATGAAACCTCTCCTGACAAACCCCTGTTAGAATGGGCAATGTTCCTGAATCTTTTATCGATCTCGGGAACTGCATCTTTCCAGAGAACATGGCAGTTGTTCTGAGAAATTGAGTTCCAAGTATCCGCCCCCTCTTGGAGTAACCACTTTGAAATCAATATTTGGCATCTATGAGATTCGCACATAATAAATGAGAAAGCTTTTTAACATAATAGAATTCTTATGGTTAGGAAAACTTCATAAGATTACCGGTGATGAGAACATCCAGCATACAGGGAAACCTGCTCCGCAAAGTTAGTGATATCTTCATCATTGGCAGAAGTTATCATCTCTTTGAGTAACATCAACCGCTCATATGTGCCTTCTAAACAGTATTTAAACATGATAGCATCTGAAATTGGGTTCATAGCCTCTTTTGCCCATCTGGATTCATAGTTCCTAGCATCAGTGCTCTCAGAGTCTGATAATGCACTATCTGTTCCTTCAAAATTATTTGACCTTACTTCTAGGCTTGTCTTCAGTGACATCTTATCCTACAAAGAGAGCCCAATGAGTGAAAAACTGAGTCAGCATTAAGGTATACACATGCAAATTGAAGAAATAGAAAATACATTTGCTATTACATCTGTCAATGATAAAGATATACACCTGAAATTAGTAACTGATGTGTTAATTGCACGCATTATACCTTTTCCAAGATTCCATTAGCATCAATTGCTGAAGGTGATCTATCATGTTCTAGTTTGGGATGCTTTGATGGGGTATTGCATCTCAATACACTCTGATTCGATATGTGGAAGCGATCATCCCCATAGGTATCATGAATTGCTCTAGGCCCGTCATTGCCTTTGAGTGATTGAATTTCATCAAGCACTCTTGAGGAAACCAATCTTTTCCCAAAAGCCAATGGTCGGTTACTGCGATTCCTCGAGATGCAATGGATTGGATGGGAGTATGCTTCTAGAAATGGATATCTTTGTGCATGCATTGTACGAAAACAAACACGGAACAGCCTATTGTCAGATTTAGAAGACAGCTGCAACAAACAGAAAGAAGAAATTTGATAGTGAAGCTTAAAGAGGACAAAACACAAGTGCCAATGCAGCTTCATACTTCAAGGATACAATACAAATTAGAATTGGTACTTAAGACCTAGAGATTTCTGATCATATACAAAAGGCAACAAACTAACATCTTAAATTTTCAAAGAAATAATCACCGAGTTGGACGTGCATCAGTGGTGCCATATGTAAAGATGATGGTGAAGTAGGTTCACAAATGATGGATACAGATTGATTGGGCATGGCTTTTTTGTATATATAAAGAACTCCAGATTCTACATGAGCCAAGCCTCTTTGAGAATCACCTGAGATATCTTCAGCTTAAAGGTTGTGCGTCCACGAAGAAGTGTAACAGGCCTGTCCGTAGAAGGGTGTTCAAGTCCATCATAGCTTGTTAGTAATGGAGCTTCTGATTCATCTCTAGTCTTTTCAACAGGAGTTCCATTATCGGCATATACAAGTGAAGCAACAATCTGAAAAGACTACTAGATATCATTAGAAACAACAGAGTTATTTGGCCCAATCACAACCAGAGTCAAATGGGAAATAACGGAGAAAGCAAAAATTGACCTCCATCTCCTTGTTTACAGACCGACCAAAAGCATTTAAGAGAACAACATCCAGGGAAAAGTTCCTGCGACAAGATGCCTGCATTCAGGCAAAAAAATATTAGTGAAAAAAGATGATTTTTTTTCCCCAAAAGTATATTTAAGTACACATTATGATAGGTATTAATATGAATGTCAGAGTGAATTTATCCCCAATTTGCAGATGATTTTTTTTCTGAAAAAAATGATGTGCACTGTAGAAGTCACCAGGGTCCTGGGCAAGTTTAGTTTTACACAAAATTTTCGTTCATCGATCAAACAATATGATAATGAAATTGGTTGAAATTAATGTTCATATGGTTCCATTTTTTAAAGTTTTAAACTGTTATTTGCTTCCATGACATAACCAAGTCAATCAACGATTCAGTTTAGTTCCTTTCATTAAATTTAATATTGCAGTTTTGCAATATATTATCTCTCCTTGTCGGAAAGGAACTTCTCTGACAGGCATTTTTAATAGCAAGCACATATCAATTGTTACTCCTGTCCAATCTACAATATTGGATTTGTAAGCTTCAACAATCATATTTCACTAGATCATCAACATAATCTCTGACTGACAACTAACCCATATTCTAGCAAACTGCAGCTTTCTTCACAAGGACTCCTATCTGATGTTTAAAAAACCAACCAGGCAAACTTCTGATCGATGAATACTATTTGTGAACTTTAAGTAGCTTTGTACTATATATGATTGTATTGTGTACTCATACACATTGTATGTTCATGTATCATGTGTCAGATATGAAACAGTCATATGACTTGTACTGAGTGAACTATTTCATCCATGTTGGAAACACTGCATCTTTTTGCATCTCTCCAACACTAAAATTTCAAATATGGTATCATCATGGAGGACCTTCAGAAAACACAAACTAGTACAATGATAGATAAAAGGAAAGAAATCACAAGTTCACACGAGCTCGATCATTTCAACATCATTATTGTTTACCAGCTTACTAAGTCTATAAAAAAAAAGACAACTTTTAAGCTGATTTTTCACACCTGCAAAGCAGGGAAAGAAACTTGACAGGTTTAGACAAACAGAGTTTAGGGTGTACAAGAGATGGTTGAAGAAGACCCTGTTGAAAATCTTGAAGATTCAGAAAATGGAAGTCAGTCCTCAGACATAATGTTGCAACATCATGTCACTCAGCGTCATGATGGTGGGATATTGGTAAGAATGATGGGAGATGCAGCTCTTCTCATGAACCTAGGTAGCTAGTGAACTGATATGCATAACAATATTCTACTTACATTTGCCTAACATATAGAAGACTAGTCATGTATTGCTAGTTTGCTACTGATCAGCATTCTTAAGTGCAGAGCATAAAACAAAGAATATATATGAAATAGACTAATAGAGTGTTCTCCTGAAATAATAAAAAAGGGGTGAATAAAGGTAATTCAAGATTATGTCGGTGATACGAGTCTACATTCAAGCTGTGTAAATAATATAATGACGAAAAATGGAATTCATCTCTTTCGTGTTCATCACTGAAGTATGAGTTCTTCTGGCATGGATTAGATGGTTTCAACACCACCTTTGCCATGCATTAAAAAAAGATCAATTATTTGTTTGTCAAGAGCTATTTAATCCATAGTGGCATGTTATTAAATGGAATGATGATTTAGATAGGGATTATGATGAAGGGAGTGCATAACTAGGAAACGTTTTCCAAAGGTTTTCTCTAAGAGTAGAAGAAATAAGCCCTATGCTTGTTAATGTAGCTTGAGAAACAGAGAAAGAGAGATTCAAAATGGCCAATGGAGAGGGTCAACACTATGTGCCTATTATTCAATGGTTCACCGCCCATACCTCATCTCCCAAGACTACCAGGTTACCGGCTTATTCACGAGATCAAAGAGGAATGAGCAATTGCATTGGATAAGCAGGATATTGCAAAGTTAGGCTATATTGACAGGATACAGTTGACTCCTTGTAGGATGATACTGATGACATATTGACGATGCAACGAAGATGCCGATGGAGCTCGTCTTTTGATAAATAATAACAAAGTCCAGAGTCTAGCATGCTGCTGGACTTGAGGCTTTTCATGCATGGGGCCCACCAACCCTTTCCCCCGCATGCTATGCCTGCCATATAACCCCTACAAACTTATTCTAGTCCTTTGTGCATGCAATTAAACTATTAAAGTGTCGATGTTGATATCAGTGATATGTTATTTGATCTTGATGACAGGCATGGTTATTTAATATTTTGGGGATCAGAAGTAGTACTATTATGATGCATCAATAACTATAAGGGAGAAATGAATAAACAGTGCAAGTGGGTGGGAATTTTCTGTGCAATGCTGGGTATACAATTCAATATTGTCATGGCAGCCAAAAACTAGTGAATATGTCATGTCCATGGACAGTGATCCTGAGCATATGAAGCCCTATGCTCATGTATCTACATACGGGTGTCAGGCATATTTCCCCGCAACATCCTTCATGGGCTTTGAGATGTCAACAGCCAAAATTATCATGACATGTCTATCTTCATTAGCAGATAAGCTTTCTACATGAAGTTGCTTAGTTGGTGTTGTATTTCTCACTTTTAACATCACTATCACTACATTGTTACTTATATCTCATGACTTATATTTGTGCTTGGAGATTCTTCATTGTATACTAAGCGAGACCATAAATTTGAATGTTCGTTACTTGTTTTGAAGGAGAAATAAATAAAAATGCTAGAAGTTGATGCTTTTGTACTTCTTTCAATATTCACCTCTCATTTTTCGGGCTAGCAATTGTTTTACAATAGTGAATAATTTTCTGCTGTTCATATTCATTTAAGTTCAAATATAAATTTTCAAGAAGTTGAAAAACTGGCTGAAATTGGCCAAATGTGTCAATCATGAATGACCAAAAAATTACATAACCTTTGCAAAGAGGCCTCAAGGTAGCAATAATACTGAAGCTTCACAGCACGTGGCTTTGCTCACAGATATACTCGCCCTCTCCCCCCAATAGATATGGATTTAGTAGCAATACACTCTTGTTGATAAAAGTTAGATCTCACTGTTAGGTAAGACTTCTTTGCTTTGCAGGTCATGAAATGCTTCTATTACTGGCCAAATATTCAATCCCTTATATACAGGTTCTGAATTCTCTAGACTTTAGAGCCTTCTGGAATAGCCCGATCAAACCTAATATGGATATCTCACAACACTAGTTTCCAAAGTCATGATAAGAACAACAATTCACAAACTAAATGTGAAACCACTTGGATGTGTAGCAACGAAAGAAGCAAGATATCACAAACAAATAGAATGTTTTTTTTTTTTTTTTTCCCAAATAAAAATCTGAAACATTGTTTGGTTCCATAATTTGCTAACATATTTTGAAGCACATTCAAAATCATGATTTCAACAACTTTGCCAAGAGTGAAACTTCTCTAACCTTGCCACCAACAATGCTCCAGACACCATCCCCACATTCTTCAACTCCATCAGAGATGCCCGAACTATCAAGAGATAACTTGACTGGTGGATTCTGCCATCATATGAAAATGTTTACATGGTTATGTGACAATAGAAGCAACATTGCAAAAAGGTAACACATTAGCACCATAAAAAAAAATAGTACGCACCTTTACAAACTGATCTGTTATCGATGCTGATATAGGCAAAACTTGAGCATGATAGACATAACCATCAAGTTTCCCATCATTACCAATGAAATTTATTCTCTTCAAATTGTCCCAACAGCGATGCTCGTTGGTTAGGAATGTTATAGGTTCCTCCCCGACTAGTTTTCCATCAATGTGAAGGCGCATATGATTTATTGCTACCTGATGCCAGTGTATCAATTATGAACTATGTAACTTGCAAGTAACTGGAAAATCTGCAGAAAGGTCTTGCTCAGAGTCTTAGACCAATTTCAAGCAAGGGCACCATTCAAACTAAAAGTTCCACAAAAGCAAAAACTCTGATATGTCACATATCTGAAAGCTAAATAAAAGGAAATAACCATGTACAGACAACCCAAATATGTGAATAAACTTGAATCTGAAGCATCAGTGTTAAGAAAGATTATATGCCTCTGTCCTATTAATGCACTGGTACCAAATGTTAGAATTATAATTAATTAAACAGGAAGCTTTGATTCAGTTACTTGGAACTTGGAAGTGTACATTTCATGTCATAAAACAAAGTTTAACATCGGAAGGGAAGAAGAACGAAGGTAGGTAGACATCAAATAAACTTGACATTTTAGAAGCATCATTTATTACTAATAAAGAAACAACTGTCTGGCTACATCCTGCTAGCGTGAAAGTGGAAATACTAGTAGCTATATCATGTTTCTTCATAATTCCACAAGCTTCCACAAGTTATACTTGAAGATTAAAATATATAGGCTGAGAGGAGGACTTAATATGACAAAAAAACTTTCAACTCAAAAATTTCACTTTTCCAAGAAAGTGGTGCATATCTTGCATGACAAAAATTTAATGTGCATGAGTATATGGATACAGGCGAAATAAACAAGAAGAGATTTTGAAGGCTTTATAATGTCATGCATGATTCATGTAAACCTATCAAAATTACAATCTGGTGCTCAGTATCATGCACCAATGCAGACTAGGATTCACCATTGTGCCAAAATACCTGAGTTAAATTAAATACCAACCAGGAAAGGATCATAGAAGCACATTGGACCACAAAAAGTTCAACCTACTACTAGTCAGAATACATACAAATGACAATAAGCACCATATCGTAAAGTGTAGCCAACAAAGGGTACCCAGGGAAATTTAATTTTATCATTACAGTGAAAAAAAAAAATCACCTTGCAACATATACTTTTTGAAGTAGTTTACTCAAGTGCATGCAAACAGTCATATTTGCCACAGTAGGAAAGGTTGCATGTCACAAAACAGATATTAGTTCTGCAACTGCAGCCTAGGAATGTTAGAAATTACAGAACTCAACAATTTGATACTTGTGACATTCAATGTCATTGTTCCTACCAGGAACAGAACTGTAGCTGCACATAAGAAAAGCATATATCTCTGGATACAATTAAAGTGTAAGAATACCAATGAAATTATGAAAGGCTACTGAAGAAAGGGCCAGAAAGAATTCTTGCACGTTGCGATGACTCTTATTTACATGACTAGAACTTGCACATATGATACTGCATACCTCGCACCCAACATGAACCCATTTCTCCAGTGGGAATTCAATCTTGGAAGATGTGTGCGGCATGTCAGTCCATGTAAAGGAACTACCAGTAGATGGAGCTTCTTTATGCAAGAACATCAATGGAAAGAGCATCAGCTTGTTTTGCTCACTCACGGCCAGAAAGGGAACTTCACCTTCAGTTTCCGAGGTCATCTGCATGTTTTAAAATGGGAATAAATGCATACAAGTCCACCTCTGTTAGAAAAAGAAGACTACACTAGTTAATGACAGTATTTTTTTTTGGGTGGGGGGAACTTGATCCTGTGATGCCTTATTTTACCATGAAAGTTATAAAGTTGTAAAGCTGTATACTCCATGAATGGTTGAATACTGTCAAGACAGCTTGGATCAATTTTATTTGGATTTTTAAATAGTTGAGGCTCAGAAGTCAAAGCACTTACATCAGAGGGTTGTTTAATAGGACATTCAAAAATCATGTGCGAAGTGTTGACACTGCAGATCAATGTGAATTGGATTCTTCATTTCCAAAGTGCTGACAAGGGTCATATTCTCACTTCAAAGTGTTTAAAAGTGCTAGCACTCAAGGCTTCTAAACTCTGATACATTGGCCATCTGGTGAGTGGCTGATAATTAGATGGACTGATATCCCAGTGTTTATCTTGGGCAAGATGGAAAGGGCGGAAATTTTAGAAAGAACCAAGTTTCTTGGAGAGCTGAAACGATATATATGAACCATGGGCAACATGGTAAAACTGAGACTGGCTACTGTTTTTACCGTCAATTATGATATTTATTTATTTGTGTTACACCCTAACGGCTCACCGTTTGACTGAACCAAGCCGCTCTTCCAAAGCTCCAAGTGACACCCCTTCGGAGGTCCGACCCACCGAAATAGAGATCTGACAGCCTGCTCTTGCTGGGGTCCGGCCCATTGCTCCCCTTCGGAGGTCCGACCCACCAGAGTAGAGGTCCAACGGCCCGCTCCTGCTGAAGTCCGGCCCATTGCTCCCCTTCGGAGGTCCGACCCATCGGAGTAGCGGTCCGACGGCCCGTTCCTGCTGGGGTCCGGCCTATTGCTCCCCTTCGAAGGTCCGACCCACCGGGCTAGCCTTCCCGCTCGACGTCCGACAAAAATGCTTCAGAACCCAGAGGGTTCCAGAAACCCCTTTCTGTTACAACGGATGCCTGCCACATCAGCGGTATTACTCCACTACTCCCACGATGCTGCCCTATCCGAACGCCACGTGGCCACTCGCCCGATTCTCCTAGGGGAAGATCGATTTTTTTCGGACTCCTCCCTAATGAATTTTGGACTGTTCCGTGCCTATAAAAGGTGTCCAGGGGACCCCGTTTTGAGCTAAGGACTCTCTTCCCTCTCCTTACGCTATCTCTTTGATTCCTCCATTCTGTTGCCTTCAAGCTCCTGCTAACTTAGGCATCGGAGGATCCCCGCTGGAACACCACCGGCGCCTTGGAGACTTTATTACAGGTTTACCGGGCGAGGAGAACTCCAGCATAGCCTACTGGACCCGGTCCAGGAGAAGTCGCCGCAACAATTTGCAAAGCCCGAAGAAGTTCGTAAAACAACGATTGGAGAATCTCCACCCATACACTGATTTTGATTCCTTCAATATCTCAAGATATATTGGTTTATACTAGCCAAGTTAACAAGGACAAAATTTTAGATATACCATGTTGGTGAGTGCCCAATACCAATACAATTGGATGTCATCTTGGCCAAGACAGAAACTTTGGACATAGCTAACTGTAATGAAAAGAAAGCATGGGATTTGCAAATTCATTTTCATGAAATTGGCTCGATTAGACTGAGCAAAGAAAAATAGGCGCAGATGCATCTTATTGTAGTAGTATAAAATCATTCGTACTAATGGAGATTATCAAAAATGCTGGTTACTTAAATAAAACATAGATAGTATGTTTCACCATTCTTATCTACCAAGGAAATGAATAGGGGGCCCCCTTTTACAAGCAACTAGTCTTTGATTCACCTTCAGCCCTCTAGCTTTTCTCTTCCAGGGTAAGGAGACATGGTGCTGTGTGGTCATGTGCAACAAACATAAAAGATGAAAAAACAAAGGAACCCAACCCTGTTATCAGTAAATTAAAACAAATGAATGGCTGCAAGGAATTGGTGTGATTCATGGGGCTGATACAATTACCAGCAGTGTGGAGCTGTTTTTTTTGGTAATAGGGCTGGACCTCCTAGCATCTTCGTTTGTCTAACATCTGAAAGGAGAAGAGGAAGAACTGAAAAAATCCTAAACAAAAGTTGTAAGAGAGGATTACCTTGACTGAAAAGTATATGAAAAATAGGAATATATAGCCGAGTTAGATATTGGGAAATGTAATTCAGTTCAAAAATTATTATCATGCATCTAAGGACTGAAATATATATTTATTTATTTATATTAATTTATAAGTATCCATATTATTTTACCAATGAATCTAACAAATGGAAAGCAAGGATGCACCATTTGACACTTGATAAAATGAATACCAAGTAATAATGGATCAAACTAACTGTAAGTATACATTGTAAGGCATGCTGGTAATTATTTTGATCACAAAATATTTACAAAGTAACATATATCCTCAAAGAGGTAAATCATCAGTGCAGATGCCTGAATAATACTGTTGAAAAAGTAGCAAACCTTTTTGTTTGCATACATCAACAAAGGGATCTGTTGACGCTAAATCACATATGGCTGAGACAAGTAGCAAACCTATGGCCGAGAGGCGCCTGGAGGAGCACGAGCGCAAGTTGGCGGAGTTCGCCCGCCGATTTGCCGACCTGCAGAACTCATCGGCGGACCCGGCGGGCTACGACTCCCGTCCCCCCTTCTCTGAAGAAATCCAGGCGGAGCCGATCCCGAGCCGGTTCCGCATGCCGCAGGTGGATCCCTACAATGGGACCACCGACCCTCTGGACCATCTGGAGAGCTACAAGGCTCTCATGAGGGTCCAGGGGGCCACTGACGCCCTTTTGTGCATCGCCTTCCCCGCTACCCTCCGGAAGGCCGCTCGAGTCTGGTTCACCCGCCTCGAGCCCGGATCTATTTGCTCCTTCCACCAGCTGGAAGGAAAGTTTGTGGCGCACTTCGATGCTTGTCGGAAGGTGCCAAGAGAGGTGGATAGCCTCTTCTCCATCCGCCAGCAGGACCAGGAGCTGCTACGGGACTACATCACCCGGTTCAAGACCGCAGCCCTGGAAATCTACAGCCTGGATGAGCTCGTCGCCATGCTGGCTTTGAAGCGCGGGCTCAACACGTCCCGCCTGACCTGCTCCCTGGACAAAAAGCCTCCCAGGACGTACTCCGAGCTCCTCCTCCGCGCCCACAAGTACATCCGAGCGGAGGAGGCCGACCGCACCCGCCGAGAGCTGGACGGGAAGACTCCGAAGAGGCCGTCCCCGAGGGATATTCCAGGAGCTCGGAAGCCCGGGCCATCTGCCGACCCTCGCCAGAGGTCGAAGGGCGAGGCCATTCCGGAGCGGAGGTTCACCCCTCTCCTCGCCCCTCGAACAAAGATCCTCATGGAAATTGAGGGCGAGCACTACCTCCGCCGACCTCCTCCTCAGAACCCAAGAGGTATCCGAGACAAGTCAAAGTACTGCCAGTTCCACCGCGAGCACGGCCATGACACGGAGGAGTGTCGCAACCTGAAGCGGGAGATCGAGGAGCTGATCAAAAGGGGCTACCTCAGGAAGTTCGTCAGGAACGAGGTCCCTGCGGAGGGGCAACCGCTCGCGGCCTTACCACCAATTCCTGCAATCGATAACCGCCCGACGGAGAAGCCGGTGGGCATGATCTCACTTGGGGTCGGGCGGGCGGCGAAGAGAGCCCGGGAAATCGGGAACCCGGAGAATGTAATCCCTCCTGAGGAGGGGAAGGAAAACGAGAATGTAAACAATGATGCCGTGGTGGTCGAGATGACCATCGCGAAGCATCCTGTACATCGAATTATGGTAGATAGTGGAAGCTCGGCTGACGTGCTTTTTTACGATGCTTTCTCTTGGATGAATTTGTCCCATGATCAGCTGAGACCGGTGCATACCCCCTGGTAGGCTTTACCGGGGACTCCGTGGGGGTCGAAGGGGAGATCACTCTCCCGGTCACCGCCGGATCCCCACCTCGGCAGACGACCGTCCTGATGACATTTACCGTCGTCAAGCTCCCTTCGCCTTACAACGCGATTCTCGGACGTCCCGGGCTCAACCAACTGGACGCCATGATTTCCACGAAGAGGTTGTTGGTGCAGTTCCCCACGTCTTCCGGGCTCGGGGTGATGAAGGGGACGACCCAGCCGGTCCAGCATTGCCTCCAGACGGTCCCGGGCGCCCGGGGCGCGGAGATTGGCCCCGATGTTGACGACCTCGACCTAAGGGAGAATGAACCCAAGGGGGGCCCGTAGAACGCCTGTTGACTTATCCCCTTAGTTCGGACCCGCTGAAGACGGTGCAGGTCGGGGCGCAACTCCCAGAAGAAGAACGGACCCGCCTGCTGGAGTTCCTCCGCGCGAACGCGGACGTGTTCGCCTGGTCAGCGGCCGACATGCCGGGCATTCCCCTCGAGGTCATCACGCACAGGCTAAACATGGATCCGAGCTGCCGTCCGGTCCGCCAGAAGAAGAGGAGCTTCGCCATGGAGAGACAGAGGGCAATCAACGAGGAGGTGGAGAAACTCCTCGCCGCCGGCTTTGTGCGGGAAGTCCAATATCCCAGCTGGCTGGCGAACGTAGTCATGGTAAGGAAGAGCAGTGGTAAGTGGAGGATCTGTGTGGACTACACCGACCTCAACCGAGCTTGCCCGAAGGACAGCTTCCCTCTTCCAAAGATCGACCAGCTGGTCGACACCACCTCGGGGCATCGCCTCCTGTCATTCATGGACGCCTTCTCTGGATACAACCAGATCCGAATGAACCCGGAGGACGAGGAGCACACCGCCTTCATCACCGACCGCGGAACTTTTTGCTACAAGATGATGCCGTTTGGCCTCAAGAACGCTGGGGTCACGTACCAGCGTCTGGTCAACAGGATCTTCAAAGACCAGATCGGCTGCAACATGCAGGTGTACGTGGACGATATGCTGGTAATGAGCAAACCCGATTCGGACCACGTAGCTGACCTGGCGAAGATATTCGGCAACCTCCGACGTCATCAGATGAAGCTGAACCCTGCGAAGTGCGCCTTCGGCGTCTCCGCCGGGAAGTTCCTAAGATTCATGGTGACCCAAAGAGGAATTGAAGCTAACCCGGAGAAGGTCCAGGCCATCCTGGACATGGAGCAGCCCGCCTCCAAGAAGCAAGTGCAGCAACTCACTGGCCGGTTTGCGGCTCTCAGCCGTTTTATCTCCAGGTCGGCCGATCGTTGCCGTCCCTTTTTCAAGGTGCTGAGAAAGATGAACGACTTCGCCTGGACCGAGGAATGCCAGGAGGCCTTTGAAGAGCTGAAGAAGACGCTCGCATCGCCACCGCTGCTTTCCCGGCCCGAGGAGGGGGAGGAGCTCATCCTCTACCTGGCGGTCACCCCGGAAGCCGTCAGTTCGGTCCTGGTTCGGACCGACGACCAAGGAGTCTAGCGGCCGGTGTACTATACCAGCAAACTTCTCCGCGACGCGGAGCTCAGGTATTCTCGGCCCGAGAAGCTCGTTTTTGCGTTAATAGTGTCTGCTCAGCGTCTCAGGCCCTATTTCCAAGCGCATCCTATCGCCGTCCTGACGGATCAGCCGCTGAAAGCGGTGCTCAGCCGGCCCGACACCTCGGGGCGATTGGCGAAATGGGCACTTAAGCTCAGCGAGTTCGATATCGCGTATAGGCCCAGGTCAGCCATGAAAGCACAGGTGCTAGCCGACTTCTTGGTCGAATGCGCGGGCTTAGGCAAGGAGCCCGAGGAGGATCCCTTGCACCGGCCGCTGAAAGCGGGCCCCGAGGACGCGTAGATCCTCCACGTAGATGGAGCCTCGAACTCTGGCGGGAGCGGAGCCGGACTCATTCTTGCCAACAGCGACGGGGTCGTCGCCGAATGCACGCTCCGTTTCCAGTTCGCCGCGACAAACAATCAGGTGGAGTACGAGGCGCTCCTCGCCGGGCTGAGGGTCTCCCGCGAGCTGGGCGTGACTAACCTTAAGGCCTTCACTGACTCCCAGCTCGTGGCAGGACAGGTCTCCGGGGAGTATGCGCGCACGACCCCCAAATGGCGAAATACTTGGAACTCGTCAAGGCGGGCACGGCCGGTTTCCGGCGCTTCAACATCTTCCACATCCCCCGCAGGGAGAACGCCCGTGCGGACACTCTTTCCCGGCTGGCGACCCTGCCGGACTCGATGCTGGGTCGCGCTCACGTGGAGCACCTTAAGGCCCCAAGCCACGAGACCCCAGTGGAGGTCCATCAGGTCAGCCATGAGCCCAGCTGGATGGACAAGTACGCCGAATACATAACCAGCGGCACCTTGCCAGAGGACCGCGTGGCGGCCCGCCTCATCAGAAAGAAGGCCGCGCGGTTCGTCCTGATGGATGGGCAATTATATCGAAGATCCTACTCCTACCCCCTCCTTAAATGCATGGGACCCGCGGAAGCCAGACTCGTGCTCCAGGAGATTCACGAGGGCGTCTGTGGGAACCACGTGGCGGGCAGAGCGTTAGCCTACAAAGCCCTTCGTCAGGGCTACTTTTGGGAGACGATGAAGGAGGATGCCGCTGATTTCGTGAGGAGGTGCGATCGGTGCCAGCGTCACGCCACGGTGCAACGGCAGCCCTCCAACCCAATCTCCCAGCTTTCAGCTCCGTGGCCATTCGCCCAATGGAGGATGGACCTTCTGGGCCCATTCCCGCCGGCGTCTGGACAGCGGAAATTCTTGATCGTGGCCATCGACTACTTCACGAAGTGGGTCGAGGCCGAACCCTTGGCACGGATCACCGAGGCAAACGTCGCCAAGTTCTTCTGGAAGTCAATCGTTTGCCGCTTCGGCCTCCCCCACACCGTGGTCACTGATAACGGGCGCCAGTTCGACTGCCGGGAATTTGAAGAGTTCTGCGGCGACCTCGGCATCAGGCATCGCTTCACCTCGGTGGCGCATCCTCAGACCAATGGAGAGGCCGAAGTCACGAACAGGACCATTTTGCAGGGCCTCCGCACGCGGCTGGACCAGGCCAAGGGCAGATGGGCCGAGGAGCTCCCCAGCATCCTTTGGGCGTACCATACCACCCCGAGGACGGCGACCGACGAGACCCCGTTCAACCTCGTCTTTGGAGCCGAAGCGATCATCCCGATCGAGCTCAGCCTACCCACACTGCGTGTGGAGCAATATGACAAGACAGAGAACCCCGCCAGAATGATGCTCAACCTTGACCTTCTTGAAGAGACGAGGGACAAGGCCCGAGTTCGGATGGCGGCGTATAGGCAGCGAGTGGCCAGGTATTACAACTCCCGAGTGCGGCCGAAGTCCTTTCGTCCCGGAGATCTGGTCCTCCGACGCGCTGAAGCTTCTCAGCCACGAGAGTGCGGGAAGCTCTCACCGAACTGGGAAGGCCCGTACCGGGTAGCAGAAGCCCTCCCCCACGGCGCCTACTACCTGGAGGAATTGGGAGGGGCCAGGTTTCCCCGGACGTGGAACGCCTCGAATCTAAGGATGTATTATCAGTAATGTAAGGTTCCCCACTCCTGCAATAAAGTTTCTTTGCTTCAAACGCTCTTTCTCACCTCGTAGGGAAAACGACGCATGGCCCTGGGTTCGGCACACCCAATCGTGGCCGAAGGCCGAAGGAAGCGAGAAGTCCCGGACTTTAGTCTGGAAGGCGAGGCAGAACCCAGTTCGCCCACGCGAGCACGGAGAACAGCTCGGCAAGCCGCGGAAGGCTTGAGAAAGCCTGCGGCCCCGGGGTTCAGTCTGGAAGTCCCGGGCTTCGGTCTGGAAGGCGGGGCAGAACCCAGTTCGCCCACGCGAGCACGGAGAACAGCTCGGCAAGCTGCGCAAAGCTTGAGAAAGCCTGCGGCCCCGGGGTTCAGTCCGGAAGTCCCAGGCTTCGGTCTGGAAGGCGGGGCAGAACCCAGTTCGCCCACGCGAGCACGGAGAACAGCTCGACAAGCCGCGCAAGGCTTGAGAAAGCCTGCGGCCCCGGGGTTCAGTCCGGAAGTCCTAGACTTTAGTCTGGAAGGCGGGGCAGAATCCAGTTCGCCCACGCGAGCACGAAGGCAAGCCCAAAGAAGGACCCGCTCGAGGCCTACTCTGATGCCACCCGGTCCGGAATGTCCCAAACTTTGATCTGAGCGCCGGATGGGACCAGGTCCACCCTCGTCCCGGCACTCCACATCAACATCTCAGGAAGAAAAAAGAGAAGAAAGAAAAGCAAAAGAGAAGGCGAGTCCGAGACATGGCCAAACTGAATTTTCAGTGACTCAATAAAGGGAAGTACAAACTGGGGGTCCCGACAGGCCGGGAGTCCCCAAAAAGAAAACAAACCAAAAAGAAAAAGAACGACAGTTCAGTTTGGCGCGGTGGCGGGGTCCTCGGTTGGGGTCGCAGGCTCCACTTCCTCGCCGTCGGCGGCTGCTGGCTCAGGGGGTTGCTCCGGAGCTTCGGCCGTGTCGCTCGCCGGGGCCGCAGCTGTGGCGTCGACCGCGTCGGAAGCCCTTCTGTCGGGTCCCTGCCTCCTACCTCCGAGCACCACCCCACTGAGGTCAAGCTCGGGGTAGAAGGACCCCACCTTCTCCCGGCACATTCAGAACCCCTTCAGGAAGGAGTCCACGGCGGCCTCCCGGACCTCCGAGATGTACTCGTCGAAGGCCCGAAATTTCGGGACGGCTTCCTGCGCCTCCCGCTTCGCGGCCTCCAGGAGCCCGTTGACGTAGGTGCTCCGCTCTTTCGCCGCACTCGCCTCCCGTCTGGCCTCTTCCAGCTGGCGCTCCAGCCACTGAGAATGGGCCCGAAGGCGAGCCCTCTCGGCCGCGTCCTCTTCCGCGCGGCGCTGGTGGGAGTTCCTCTCCTCGGACAGAGAGGACTCCAGGTCCTTGATTCGCTCCTCGGCGCGCGCCAGGTCCGCCTGGAGGGTCTGGTTGTTCGCTCGCAGCTCGACCCCCTTCTCCATGAGGTCTTTGACGTCGGCCGCGAGCTTGCCGAGCTTCTCTTCCTTCTCGGCATCTTTCTTCGCGTACCCTGCGAGGAAGTTCCTCAGCAGGAGCACGTCGTTCCCAATCTGCACAGCAAAATAGTCGGGTTAGTATAAAGGCTAACCGAGGCCAAAAAAGACAAAGGAGCCTGAGTTCGGACTTACCATGAAGAGCTGCGGGAGGATCCCGAGCAGGGCGTCGGCGTAGTCCCTGCCGCCTCGAGATCGGCGGTCCCGGGCGGTGGAGGCATACTCCATCACTTTCTCCGCGAGCCCCTTGTCGCGGATTACTTAGCACCGGTTGGTGATCACCGGTGGCGGAGCCGTCAGGTCGGCTGCGGCGGCGACTGCCCCTCCAGCAAGAATCGCCGTCGACGATGCGGCAGAGGTCGCGGGCTGCGCTGTCGGAGCCGCGGCAACGACGGGGCCGGCGCTGGGCGGAACTGCTGGTGGCGGAGCCCCTCGTCGGCATCACCGCCGAGTCTGACAGCGGGAGCATCGATGGCCCCACCCCGAGGCAGCCTGGGCGGGGGAGCAGCGGCCACCGGGCTGGGTACGGTCGCCGGCACGACCTCCTGGCTCACCTCGGTGCGAGCCCTCTTCGCCGCAGGCTCATCCACCTCGACGACGTCCCTCTGGGCCGCGCCCTCCAGGAGGTTCTCCAGCGAAAATTTCATGCTTGCAACGCAAAAGAAAAGGAGGTCAGCCAGCTCGGCTAAAAAGGAGAAAGAGTACAGAAGTCAAGGAAAGACTGAGTCTCACCCGGCTCGCGGATGGGACTGATCCCGGCCTCAAACAAGTTCTGCTCCGAGAGCAGAACCTCGAGCGCCGGGACTATATCGCTCTGGAGCTGGGAGTAGGCCTCTTGGTCCGCCGACTCGACCTGGGAGTTCCAGTTCGGAGACCGGTCCGGTTCGTTCCAGGCCCAGTCAACATCCTCGACCGAGGCAAAGAAGAACCGGTTCTTCCAGCCCTTGATAGAAGAAGGGAGGTCGAACCGGAAACACCTGGGCCGGGGCGAGATGTACCACCAGCCGTCGTCAGTGGAGTACCTCTTCAGGGTAAACAGAGCCTTGAAGAGGGAGAAACGGGCAACAAACCCGTGGAAGTGACAAAAAACAATAAAAGAAAAGATGACCCGGATGGCATTGGGAGCCAACTGAGCCGGAACGAGACGGAAGTGGCTAAGGAAAGAAAGGAAGAAGGGGTGCAGAGGAAATCGAAGACCCCCGAGAAGGAAGTCTTCGTAGAAGGCTATACGGCCGGAGGCTATACGGCCGGGGCCACTCATGGTGACGCGATCCCCGGGTCGCGGAACAAGCAGACGGATTGACCCCGGGATGCCGTAGACCTCCCGGAGCAAAGAGAGGTCGCCTTCGGTCATTGTGGAAGCATGACCGGAGGGACCGGAAGAAAGAAGATGTGGAGGAGGAAGAGGAAAAAGCGGAAGAGCAGAAGCGACAGGAGGAGACCGGACACCCCTGGGGATGCCAATGGTGATACCCCTAGGTTGCAGTCGCCTGCGGGTCTCCTCCGGGATCACTTCCTCCTCCGAGGAGGAAGAAGACGGAGTCCTCGGCCGGGACGGACCGGCCTCGTCCGGATTAGAGAAAACATGGCGACGGCGCGCCATGACAAAGAAGAAAGCAAGAAGGATTCGAGGGGGAAGAAGAGGGGAACAAGGAGGAAAATGAGGGCACTCACCGAAAATGCACTGTGCGAACGCGGGGCAATGGAAATTAGCCTGCAGCAAACCGCCCACGAAGCAAGGAAAAAGGCCTCATTCCGGAAAGTCCCCTCCTTTTCAAACTCAGTCGGCAGTGGCCGTACCCGTCATTCTGCTCCGAGCCATTGGATGATCGCCGCGTGGACGCACGCCCGACACCGACGCCTCGTTAGCAGGGAAACGGCCTCTGCTTCGAAGCGACGCATTTATTACGAGCAAGTGGGCGACGCGTGGCGGCCTCCTATAGGGCTTCGGGCGCACCGAGAAACGGAGACGAGGATCGCGGCAATTATGATGCAAGATCTTCGCCTCCCCATGTCATATCCGCATTTAATCCCGACGTTCCGTTCTACGACGCCCCAACGGAACGGCGGATTGGAGGGCAACTGTTACGGCCGTAATGATGACGTGACCAATCTCAGATTCCGTCAGGTATGATCGAGCCGCGTGGAGGTTTCTTCGGCCGAGTCAGCTGCGGCTCCCACGCTACCGAGGTCGAGCTCGGCCCTTGCCCCCTCGGCTACCTCGCCAGGTGATATCCCGAGACGTTACCGCCCTGGCCGAAGTCGAGTTCGGTCCAGGGCCCCTCCTGCCACCTCGCCAGGTGTCCACCCAGGAGGGGTCCACCTCGGTCGATGTCGGCTGCTCCCCCGCTCCCTCGCCAGGTGGCGCCCATAGACGGTCCCACCAAGGCCGAGGTCGAGCCGGGCCCCTTCGCTCCTTCGCCAGGTGGCCCCCGGAGACGGGACCACCTCGACCGAAGCCGAGCGCCCTTCTGCCGCTCTGCCAGGTGTCCACCCATGAGGGGTCCACCTCGACCGAGGTCGGCTGCTCCCCCGCTCCCTCGCCAGGTGGTGCCCTGAGACGGTCCCACCAAGGCCGAGGTCGAGCCGGGCCCCTTCGCTCCTTCGTTAGGTGGCCCTCGAAGACGGGACCACCTCGACCGAAGCCGAGCGCCCTTCTACCGCTCCGCCAGGTGTCCACCCAAGAGGGATCCACCTCGGCCGAGGTCGGCTGCTCTCCCGCTCCCTCGCCAGGTAGCGCCCTGAGACGGTCCCACCAAGGCCGAGGTCGAGCCGGGCCCCTTCGCTCCTTCGTCGGGTGGCCCCCGGAGACGGGACCACCTCGACCGAAGCCGAACGCCCTTCTGCCGCTCCGCCAGGTGTCCACCCGGGAGGGGTCCACCTCGGCCGAGGTCAGGCCGTCCGTACAGAGAAGGTCCCAAAGAGCGGAGGCACAGGTTCCGAGGTTGGCCCTCGAACCATGCGCACCACAGACGGCGCCCCGTACAGATGGCGGCGGCACGCGAAACATCACTTACGTCGGCCCGACAGGTTCTGCAGTCGAGAGACGCGGTTCTGGCAAAACAGGGCCCGTCAACGGACAGCGCCGGCACCTGGAAAGGGGAGCGCCCACACTGGGCCCGAGGTCTGACCGGCCACCCTGCCGGCGCCCCCCCTCCTTTACCCTTTCCCCGCTGGGCTCAGCAAACGAGGTCAGAAAGCCGCCTGGCCCTCAAAACCAAAAGGGGAAAGAGAAAAGGATGGAGAGGGGGCGACGAGAGCGACAAGGGGAGCCTCCCAAGAGCGGAAAACAGGCAGGCAACGAGAAGAGATAAAAGGAAGAAGAGAGGAGACGACCAGGTAAGGTGGGACGAGTAAGAAACAGAGGCTGAAGACCCCTCTCCAAGAGTAAGATCCAGGGCCCCGAGAGGGGATCGCTTGGCGTGAGCTCGGCAAGGAGACCTAGCCGGGTTTCTGATTCCTCCGGCACCTTTCTTGCTAGTAAATTCTCTGAGTCTGGGACTCCTTCGGGGGCCCGTCCCGGAGAATCTGTTCCCTCTCGCCGTCTACTAACTTGATCGTCGGAGCTTCCTCGCCGAGATCCCCGGCCAGGGTCTTTTGACCTTGCCTTGCAGGTTCGCTGCAGCCATGAGGCCCCAGGAGCAAGGCGGTCTGGTAGGATCGGCGGTTCCAAGGCACGGACGCAACGACGAGATCGGCAACAATTCTCATTTAAAAAAAAAAAAAAAAAAAAGCTGTAGACCTCCCAACGATAAAGGGTTCAAAATTTCTCCAAAACCAATAGAAAGAAATCAAGACATGAACACAAAATTACTCAACAGGGAACAATTTTATCACTCCGAAGGAAATCAACAGTGGAGGGAAAGAGCAGTCGCACTTTGGTTCATAAAAAACCTAAATTCTGGTCATGTGTCTCCATATGTTTTATCTTATAAAACTGCAACAATCGAAAGAAAAGGGTAAGAATGCATTCTCATTTTCGCGAACGGAAACAAGAAATGGCCTTTAAAAATCTCAAAAAAAAAAAAAAAAAAAAATCTCAGTCCTTCGAAAAGAACACATGATGAAAAAGAAAAATCAGCACCTTGATAGACGAAATTCGATGCAAAGATCCCATCTTGGCACACAAAAACCCACGAGTTCTCGGCAACTACCAAAAACGACGGAAAAAAAGAAGCAAAAAGATATTTTTGCTCATTTAGGGAGGGTAAAAAAAGGAGTAGAGACCTGTCGAAGGATCACGGAAGAAGGGCGAGCGGAGCTCGAGAGGTAAAGCCAGAGGCAGAGGGAGAAGCCGCTCCCGCCACCATCTCCTCTTCCTTCGCCGTATTCGCCTACTTGATCGAGGCTTACACGCAGATCTCTCAGCTGGGAGTAGTCCTCCTCGCGCCATTGCTCGTCCGCCATGGTCGGCCGCGCGGGGTTTTGGAGAGGGGTAGAGAGGAGAGGGAAGAGAGAGCGAGAGTGGAACCCTTCTACTTTTCCTGGTCTTTGCGTGAAGTTTTTCTTTTATCGGGCGTTGGTTGGCACAACGGTCTGCGCTCTCTTCCACCTAGAGGTAGGTATCGCGGAGAAGCGGCGAATTGATCCGGACCGTCCATCGCCGTGCTGGAGTTTCTCGTAGGAGTAAATTATTCTGGCATTGCGATCACGGCTTTTGGATTGATTTGGATATTGGATTTTCGTTACCATCGTAACGGGAATGATTCTTTATAATGAAAAATTAGCCCGAGCTGATGAATATCATTTTGTAGATTCTTTAACATCTTAGATTTTTTTTTTTTTTTTTTTGTCATTTGGGCATGCTCAAACCATCCATGTACCTCCAAATTCAAGTCAATAATTGAAACCAATGAAAAACAATTGAACTTAAAGTAATGATAACAAAAAAAATGTATAATTAGTATAACGGCATTTTCACTTGCTAAAAGTTAATTAAAATTGTAATCAAATAAAAAAAAAAGGAAAGAAAAACAATAATAAAATGCAGCATTCCAATACTTATATCAGAAAATAATAAATACAATATGGGATATATCTAGCATTGCAGTTTATCATTCACCTTATTAAACTTATTCAAATGACAAGCAAATATATATGGCAAAACATATAATGGAGCAAATTTTGAGTAGAACTATGTCCCTAAATAATGAGCAATAGCCAGAACAAGGTTGGATAGAAACAAAAAATTATTGTCTCTTGAATGATCAATGGCATCTTAGCTAGTTACAACTCAATGGCACGACATGGTAACACTGGGCATAGCTATTGCATTATTATTGAGCTTTGATGTCATATCTCTGTCATGCCCCGAATTTAGTACTGGAATCGGCAACGCCACCGACCGCACAACCTTATGTATCACTATAAAGATCATGCTAGGCCTATCATTCTTTTAAATATCCAACAATGGTAAAGAACAAATTTCACTAATTATTTCCAAAATTTTTATCAAAGTTAACATATAAATAAAATTCAACTAAAATTTAGAGTAAATCATAAAATAAGGGATTAACACCTAAACCCTAATTCCTCGCTGATTGGTTCCAAAACCGATTGATCTTCCGGATCTGTAACAAAAATATAGAAAACAGAGGTGAGCTATACAGGCTCGGTAAGTTATCATCACCTCTAATATACAGCATAAATATACCAATAACAAAAAACATGCATAAACACGTCATACAACAAGATATCCAGCATCAAAATAATATAACTAGTAATACTATGCAAATGTGTACACTTAAATCAACCGACACGACTATGGATGGCCAACCATGTACTTTACTCTCATAGTCCCTTTGACTATGGCCATGATTGGCCCGTGGCTAACTCCGAAAGATAATAGAGTCCTGACTACACATACCGCACATCGGTCATGTGCCAATGATCGTCCCACTGGAGGTTCGGAAAGAAACTAACTCTGATATCATACAAGAAAACATGCATCCCAGCATATGCCAGCAATTGCCACGCATTGCTAAAAACAAAATAAGGCACCTAGCTCCTGACTACACATACCGCACATCGGTTATGTATCAGTGATCGCCTCACTGGAGGCTCGGAATGAGACTAGGTCATCGTGTGATCATAGTCGGACTAGAGAGCATCCACACCAACATAATATATGTAACCCAGTACAATCCAATGCAGATTAAATTATACTACATATATTTAATATTTTATAAATACATAATATATTTGGCATATAATATCAGAGATCGAGATAACTTACCGGAAACCAATTCTATCATGAACACACGACTCAACTCTAGATCATCGATACTCCCATATTGATAAAGGCTTTGATAAAATAAGTTAAATAATTAATCCTGAATATAAATACGAAAATAAGATAAAATATTTTTCGATCTGGTCTATGACTAGGTTCGATATAGATATCTATTTAGTCCGGTTAATGGAAATCAAATCAATCAATGGAAAAAGTCTAAATACCCGAATTGATTTTACAAAATTTATTTATTTATTTATTTTATTCTCTCTC
Organism: Areca catechu; assembly: GCA_021397845.1. NCBI lineage: Eukaryota > Viridiplantae > Streptophyta > Magnoliopsida > Arecales > Arecaceae > Areca > Areca catechu. The sequence goes on along the minus strand of CM038038.1, from coordinate 126,642,389 downwards.
TCTTCTTTCTCTCTCCATTATATCTCTCCTCTTTTTCTCCTCTCCCTCTCTCATCTTTCTCTCTCCTCTCTCTTCTATCCTATTTATATCTCTTTTTCTTTCTCTCTCCTCTTTTTTTATTTTATTTTTTTCCCCTTTCTCTTTTTTTTATTTTCTTTTATTTTCTTTCTTTTTTTCCTTCTTTCTTTCTTCATTCTTTTCTCCCGAACCCTCCCTGTTTCCCCCCTCGGCTCGACCGAACCATCCTCCCCACGGCTGCCGGCGGCAGCCATGGGAGGTGGTTTCCGGAGGAGAGGATCGACGGATTGGGGGAAAATGGTGGCACGGCCATCGGTGGTGAGTGGTCCAAGCAAATCGAACCTGAAAACCAAATTAAATCCCTCCTAAATAATTTATATAAGGAATAAAACTCACCGGCGTTGAAAGGGCTCTTCGTCGCTCGTCGGAGAAGAAGAAGACATCGCGAAAGGAGCTCGATGGGCTTAATTTGGCGGCGATGAGGGAGATTTAAAGAAAAATATATCGACGATGTCCTAACCATTTAGGGAAAGAAAACCGTGTCGACCGGAGTCTCAACTCATCCCAACCTCATCGCCGACGTAGCCCTCCTCTCCATTGCTATCCCTCCAACCTTGCCGGCGAAAAACCCGGTCGACAAATAGGGGAAGATAAATTCTCTGTTTTCTATCACTCAGACATTTTTTTTTCTGAGTTTCGAACTGAAGTCGGCAAGGGCTACCGACTTCAGCCCAAGATGGTCTAGTTACGAGCTGAGCTTCACAATTTGTCTATCCATCTCAGGAAAGGGATCAAGTTCGAGTAGAGTAGATGGCAAGCCTCCAAGATCTTAATAGGATATTCTTTAAGAACTCCTCGAGTTTGGATTTGATGGACATAGTGTCGATGATTCTTTGGTTGATGGTGATAACTTTCACCCAAGGTCTTACCATCATTTTCATCAGCTTATTCATAACCATTGCCATGAGTTGAGTCCACAAGGAGCTCTTAAAGAATGTTTCAGAACAAGCTATTAAGAACTCTTTGAAGGCTTGCTCATATCTTTACAAGAATGCCACAATGGTTCTCAGGTAAGTAGCACATTTTACTGTATCCCAAAACTTTGCCATAGCTAAAGCTAAGAATAATGATGCTATTTTTGTATGAACAACTTGTGAAGCAACATGCACATCATCCCTATTGACTTTTATTTAATACGAACGAGGATAGAAAAGAAAAAATAAATGAAAAAAAAAATGGATAGATCTTCCATCTATTCTCTCATGTATTTGGTAAAACATGAAAGGATGGATGGAATGATTCCTTGCTATATTTAATATAGGAGGAATTAAAAAAAAAAGGATGCATGATATTTATACAATATTTAAATTAAATTATATTTCGATAAAAAATATTATCATTATCAATTAGTAATATTTATTTATATTAAAGAAATAAGTAAATTTATAATCTTTATAGTTTATAATTATATAAAAAATATATAAATTTTTAAATTAAATATATTTTAACTAGATAAATAATTTTATAAATTAATTATCAATGAATTAATTTTTTTTTATATATTAAATAGCTAAAAAAATAATTCATTTATAATTTAATTGAAATAGTTAATTAATTTTATGCAAATAGCTAATTACAAATATCGTATATAAACTAAAAAATAAACGACAATTTTAATTATTTAATTATAGTTATGAATATTATGTGCTAAAATTAAATTACTTAGTAATAAAATCTAATAATATACGATCAATAATATAGATAAAATAAATAATATAAATAAAAAATAAAAAAATGTTATAGTTTTATTAAAAAATAATCAATTATAATTTTATCGATGCAAAAATTAATTTTTCATATGCTTCGGTCATCCTTCCTTGTTCTCTTAATTTACGAGTATGCATATTTTCGCGTTCATTCATTTTTTTTTTAATTTTTTAAACTAAATAATAGATTAAAGATGGACGAAGATCTATCTTTTCTCTCATGATCTTAACTGAACAATTGCCCTCTAAACCAGCCCTGTTGGCTACGGCCATCACCGATTATTCATGGTGATAGGTGTTGATTGTCCTCTCTATTTGCTTAACAGAGAAGCAATGCCGGTCCCCGAACAAAAAGAGAGATTTAAAAGGCAAAGCAAAAATTAGCCTTTTATATTAGAATTCTCTGTACCTGAGGAAAGTTCGCATTACCGGTCCCTATAACCTTACAGCAGCCTTTATAATTAACGATCTCAGCCTACAGCCTACTCCAAGACATCCCGTATATTTATCTATTTATTTATTTATTCTTAGAAAGCTATTTAGCGGGCTTAGGCGGTTCATGGAGATTAGACAGGGCATTTATTTTTCACGCGGCGCAGGGATAAAGGTTGTAGCGGATTTATAATTTTAATCGAGAAAATAAGTAGGCTACCTTGGGAGCGCCTTTTTTTTTATATATATATATATACATATATTTAAAAAAAAAAACATAGCGGATGCAGAATAAATAAGCTGGATTTAGATAGGATCTTGTTTCATAGACGTAGCTTTACGGAAGACTTGATTAAATTTAAAAATTATTTTTTGAAATTCGTATTGGATAAGTAAAAGCCAGAATACTTTTTTATTTTGTGAAAATCTTGCATATTGAATTGAATATTTTCTAGCGGGATGAGAACCTACGGAAATAGTTACATCGAATTTATCTTTTTTTATTTCTTTTATTTTTTATAAAAAAAAAAAAAAAAACAAGCAAAAAAAAAAAAAGCCCGGGAGAAGAAATGTGAATTTTGCTCTCATGACGCGCGCCTGCCAGCCCTGCCTCTGTGAACGATTCTGGCCCGAAGCTTTTTGGTTTCAGGTTTCGGCTCCAAAGCATTTTTCAGACATAACGTCGTGTGCGGCGCCAACATTCCCAACTGCACTAATTTCCCTTCGTCATGTCGTGTCTGTGTGTTGTATGCTCTTTCCTGGTATCGGTACCATGCTGGGGCCCCGAGGCATGACTCATCCTTGCTATTCAAGTGTGTCAATGATCCGGGCCGGGTCTAGGTTCGAAGGAAGCTAGACATTTAAAGCTCCCGGCCTAGCCTTCCCCATCTTGGATCTCACCCAAAAGCCCGATGCTGGCCCAACATGGTATATGCTTTCGGATGATCCAGGTCAAATGTAGCCCTGTCAAATTTTTATCATTTACACAATTCGGAGCCATCCGATAATTAATTTTTACCTCGGCTGTAAAAAGTTGAGGCATGGATAGTCTTTTTTTTTTTTTTTTTTTTGGTTTCCAGATCAGGGCTTCAGGTTATTTGGGCCAGCCCAATCCATGCACAGCCAAGTTAGAAATATGTCACAGCTCACGCCACCCTTGCGTTGCGATTACCGAAACTTCGAACAAAGTCACGATGTTGAGGGCATAAAAATGTCGGCACGCTGCTTGTGCTTTCCAACCCATGATGCACGACAAGCACCCACTGTTTGCTGTCAAGCTACCGTATAGTTCCTGTCCTCATCCTGGCACACCATCCCTCTCTCTCTCTCTCTCTCTCTCTCTCTCTCTCTCCCCGCTCCGGTCCCCATCGTGGCAATGCTCGGTTTGAGTGGCCAAGTAGTGCCACGACAGCCCAACGTCCACGAAAGAACCAGGAGCTACTGCACAAGCCGTAATATTCGCAGGATCGATCGTAGCGCATTTGTTGTCACAGTATTATCCGTTGCCGCTCGTGGTGGTCCCGCTGTGCACCACTATTGAAAAGACTTTACAACAGATGAATTTTACATAGTTCGAGAGAAATTATATCACCGCACCTCCCGGCACTGCATTAAAATAATTACGGCAGCTTATTCTTATTATAATATAAAATGTTTGATAATCGAGGCTTATAATGACAAATAATTGTGATCGATAGTATATACGGTGATGCGATATTTTTAGTATAAAATATATACAGTGATCGATAAATTATTTTTCATCGTATCATCGACCATCTTAATATTTAGTATTATTTTTTTTTTATAAAAAAAAATACTTAATTCATTATTCCGATTAAAATTAGAATAGCTTGGAATGAAACTTGTGGAATGCCCATATTCTCAAATATACATGATTTGTTATCAAAACCGGAAGGAAATTAAAATTTTAAAAATGCTAAAGATTTAATTTAAGATGATTAATATATATATATATATATATATATATTAAAGTCATGCCTGCTGATTGATCGTTTTTTTAGTGGCCCGATTTTTTTACTCGGATAAAAAGGGTTAATACGTTACAGGGGGTGGTTGCATGACCGAACGGAAGATTAACAACGATCAAGATACCATGCAAGCAAGCAAAGAAGATCTATCTATCACTCATCCCAGAGAGGCGGTGATGGTTAGAGCAATGTCGGCAAGCCTGCCATAGTCCTCGTCGTCCCTCGCCAACGGCGGCAGCAACCCACCTCCGGCATCGCTGAATGCATCCTCGCAGTTATCAGGCGCGTCGAGTGCCGCACCAAGAAATGTCACGGCCTCGCGGTAGAGCCTGGCTTCCAGGTTCCGGATGGCGTCGTTCAAGTGGTCGATCGCTTCCGAGCAAACGCTAAGGCAGTCCTTCGAGAAAGGCTTGGACTCCACTACCATCAACTGATCTATTCTGGATTCGGTGTTTGTAGCGTTGGCCAGGGACAATCTCGTCGCGATGACCGCGAGACCATGGGGATCTGCAGAGCTGCTTCCTGGATCCGTTCGGAGAGACGTCACGCAAAATTCTCGGCCGATGTTGGGCCGGGCTGCCGTGACACTCTTGCAAGTTTCCTCGAGGATGGAAGCTTTGGCAATGGAGGAAATAAGGAGGAGAGAGAGGACGGTAGTGTGAGAGAGAGGGATGAGAGGCCTCATTAATTATTGGTTTTTCTTCTCTCTTTTTCTCCTTATCTCAGGGGATTGTGGGTGAATGTGAAGAGTTGTTTTTGGAGCGTGAGAACAGAGAAGCGAGAATGCAGGCATCCGAGAATATATACATAGAGGAGGTCTGTGTTATAAAATGTATCCTTGTGACCGCGTGGCTTCCAGGCCACCACCCTCGTAACTTTTTTAAAAAAAAACTTGTGAATTATTATAAAATTAGTTTTCTTTTTCGCTGCATGGAAGTGCGGCCTCGGCACCTTGATAAAGATTCCAATTCTCAAAGGATTGGAAAAGTCCATAGGTTTGAGCATCAAAGAGTAGGCCAAAGTTACGGACCAGTTTGCACTTGAATTTTATATATCGTGCCTAGACTTTATGTCGCTGCTTTTTTTTTTTTTTTTTTTTCGAGCTTGATAGATTAAATATACTAAGATAATCTCGAGCTTCTGGAGTCCCTGATAACTTTCACGATTAACCTGATCAGTTCCTGGGCCTTAAAAAAAGTTTTTATCATTAAAAATATATATATTTTTTTAATAAAGAATCCTTCGATATTTAAATTAGTTTAGAGAGGGATCGTGAGAAAAAAATTGAAGCAGGAGTATAAAAATTTTCACTTTCTTTTTTATGGAGTTCTCTTTGGTTCTTTATTTATAGAGCTTCGAGATCAAGTTGATCGAATAAGCGGTTACAATCATTCATGAGACAATTATATCGTTAGACAAGCCATTAAATCGATTAGGCTATTTAAATATCAATTTATGAAGTTATTTACCAGGTGGTCGGTCATGCTTTTTACTAATCAATTTATCGATTTTATCATAATGATTTTAATGACATTAAGAAATATGCTTCATGTTAAATAAAGTTATAGGCTTTGTAATTGGTTCGAGTAAATGATCGACACGTATTCAATGAATAGTTAAGTATTTTATGCTTCAATAAGATATCGTTTCCTGACCGATAGATATCCTGTGCTCTGATGGAAGATCGATTCCTTGTTGCCAGGCATTCTATGCCCTGATAAAAGATCAAAGTATGATCAAATATTTTTTTTGTTCATCAATAATTCCCCGTAACTAAATCAAAAGATATTAGACTAGTGATTTACCTTGTAACACTTTGGATAACGAAATGGGCTGTTTAAGTGCATTGAGCTCTATCAAGGTTAGGAAGACGGTGAGTATTGCAACCTGCAATGACGAAGGCTACAGGAACCCAGCTCAAACAAAACTAGATAATAAATATTCGAGCTCGACTTGTTCTATTACACCATTTAGCTTATATCACGATGAAAACAATAGCCTTTCAATTAACATGCACGCTTGCCTTCAAATTCCTATGGAATATTCCTGCAGGAATACCGTACCCTCCTAATGGAAAACCAAATAAGTCCTTAATTCATTTTAGGTCTAGTCGATGCATCTTTATTTTTTTCCAAACATAGCTTTTTGAAACCAAACAAGTCCTCGATTCACTAGACTCCAATGGCCATCGAGTGTGCTCCAGTCATCTTCGGACGAAATTGTGTGCTGCTCTTGGTAGCTCTCGAATGAAGATTTATAAAAATAGCCCATTGATCGATGGTGACTGACAGGGTACTCTCCGACGCTCAAATTAGTGGACAAGAAAAATTAGCTACAGCAGTTGAAACTGAGAGCAATGATGATGATTGAGCAAGCGTGAGAGTAAGTATAGTATGTCAGTATAGCTTATCTCGTCAAGATCTTCTTTTACCAATTTATAGGACTATGCTAGATAATCAAATATTATTAGGGAGGTGGCCTCCTTTGACGTTGTTGCCGCCAAGATCGTCGTGGTCCGTAGCTGCTGCCGGTGCTGGAGTGCACTCCCTTCGCTGCCTGGCGGTCCCTTGCTCTTGGACCTGCGAAAGAGGGGTTAGTGACCTGGGCCGGGATTTCCGGCGGGGACACTCCGACGATCAAGTCGGTGACGATCCAGGAAAACAGATCATCCTGGTCGGGCCCCTCTTGATGGACTCTGCACTATGAGGAGTAAAGGATTCGACAATGAAGGCGAAAACGTAACAGGGGGAGAATGATAGCGGTGACAGAGGGGTTCCCAGTCCTACCGCCTCTCCTTGTTTCCATCGTTTTCCTTCAATTTTGGTAGTGGTGGTGGTGCTGCTTCGCCCTCTTGATCGAGCTTGCACTTGTATTGGTAGTGATTGTTGTTACCTCCCCCTTTCGGGGGTGTCGATTATTCTTTGTAGTTGGAAAAATGGCCGTTGGATGCTTGCCTCGAGATCCTCGCTGGGCTGGCAGGCACGTGCGACGGGATTCCGTGCCATGGATGGGATGTCTTTCCTGACATGTGGTAGGGGAAGCTTCCATTCGTTCTGACATCCTCTCCGGTCGCCCCATTCCGAGAAGCTTGGCAGAACCTCGATCCGAGGGTCACCGTCCTAGGGTCCCCTCATAAAATTTAAGATAGCCCGGGCCACTAGAAATGACCCGTTCCCTTGGCTGGGGGATCATGAGCCGGACGGAAGCCGGGATGCAATAGACATCCCGGATGGTCCTTGATAGGTCCGCGGGGTTGTCGTTAAAACACCGTGGCTATCAGTTTAAAATTCGACTTCTTAAAATATTTAAAAATGCGTAGCAAGAGGAGTCGGGTCGAATCCCCAGAGAAGGCGGTGTTTAGGATTTGAAATCTTTTTGATCTTGTAAAAAAAAATATTTGAAGTCGAAGAATATAAAAAAAATTAAAATTGCAGGAAAAGTAAACTTGACACTAGGATCTATTATTTAGATCCTAGCATCTACTTGCAGACAAGACGAAAGACAGGAGTTAAAAAGAGATATTGCATTGATTGAAATTTAATGTCTAGATACAATGCAAAAAAATTAAATTAACAAAACAAGTAACAAAGATAAGAACAGATCGGCGCAGCCTCGACGGGAAGATAGCTCCTTCCTTCGTACTCCGTGGAGCGAACTGGGCTTCCTTTGCGTCTTCTTCGGATCTTGATCTCAGAGAGAGAAAAGGCTAGAAGATGGTGTAGGGACACGCTCTCTTTTGAGAAACCTCACTCCCAAAAGCCAACCCGTAACCCAAGCAATGCCCTTTATCCTGTACCTTGTCTTTTCTCCGGATCCCTCTGTCTTGTGCATTGGGGTTCATTTTATAATTGACCGGAGAGGGGAGCTCGTTGCACACTAGCGATGTGGGACAAAAAAAATACCGTGACCGCCATTGCTGTTCCGTTGATTATGCCACGGAGCTCATGGAGAATGCCCAGCGTCCGTCAGCCCGTGGAGAATGCCCAGATCATGCCGTGACGACCGCTTGGCAACGCCCGTGGAGAAGCTCGGCTCGCGGACTGCTCGTGCCCGTGGACTGCGCTCCGGCAACGTGGAGAACATTCGTGCCCGTGGAGCTCGCCCGTGGACTGCCTGTGGAGAGCATGGAGAAGCTTGGCCGTGCGCGTGGAGCCACCGTGGAGAACACCCGCGGACGTGCGCGTGGAGGAGCTTGGCCGCGCGTGGAGCTCGTGAATGCATGAGGAGCGCAGCAACGTCCTGCAGCCCGTGGAGTGGTGCCCGTGAACTGCGCCACCGTGGAGGAGTTTGGCCGCGCGTGCGCGCGTGGAGGGGCTTGGCAACGTCCTGCAGCCCGTAGAGTGCTTGCCCGTGGACTGCGCGTGGAGGAGCTTGGCCGCGCGTGGAGGAGCTTGGCAACGCGTGGAGGAGCTTGGCCGTGGAAAACGTGGGCTGCCTCCTCTCTTTTGCCACCGAAAAACACCGCCACCGACCGTCAAAGCACCGCCGGAGCTTCTCCTCCGGCCAGGGACACCGCCGACGTGCTTCCCGGCGAATTTCGGCACCTCTGGAGGGCTGTGGTCCACAGCCTATTCCGTGGACCGGCAGCCATGGCTGCCGGTGAACCAAACAACACATTGTAAACCTAGCCGCCGGTCCATGGTGGACCGGCTGCTCCAAAAAGCATGCAGCATCAAAATATGTACAAAAATATTAGAAAATTCATAATTTCTTCATTTCAAACCTGATTTAAGTACCGTTTGCGTTGTTGGATTCCATAAATCAAGCTCTACCTATTGACGAGTTTCAAACTTATTAATTTTATCGATTCTATGATCATTAATTATAATTATTGAATATTTTATTAATCATTTAAATGGGTGTGTGGTGCTTTGACTTGAAATATATTTTTCATGAACGTACTCTAATTTCACACTTTTCAAAGATATTTTTAAAATAATTAGCTTTGCAAGAAAGTCCAAATTAATTATGAAATTAGGTTATTAAAAGAATGTTAGCACCAATAATTAACTATAATACTTAAAATAATCGTGTAAATCCATGATTTATCAGTCCTCAGTTTCCTGGCAGTGATCGTCGAGGCGAACCCACCATGACCTGTGGACCGGATTGACTCAGAGACGGGGACAGAAGGAGAAGGCAAAGAAGGGCCAGATTCTGGTTCCCTTATGAGTACCGGACCGGGAGGATGCCTCCTACTGAGCTCAAAGCGAGTTGCATCTTCCTCTCCGTCAGAAGAAGAAGAAGAAGATACCGGCCTCCACTCGGAGGGACCGGCCTCGTCCTGATCAGTGGAGAGGCGGAAGCCTGGACCAAAATGAGACATCCTCGAGAACGAGGGGAAGGAAGGACTTGAAGTAGAGGACGGAAGAGAAGACTCAACCTAAAGAAGACTCCAGACACTGGGAAAGAACCCTATCTAGCAGGGGAAGGAGGGAGAAAAAGCTGACCTGTTGCCTTAGAAAGTTCGAGGCGACTGGAAGGAGGAAGAAGCTTGGGCGCGGCAGCAGCAGGCACGGAGATTCAAAAAGAATGGATGGTTCAGGTAAGGCCCTCTTTTCATTTCGAAATGACCCGAGGGATTCGTACCGATTCGACCCTTTCGCCAACGGATCTACGCCACGTGCTGTCCATCGGTGAGAATGGCATCCCGACCGCTCTGCATTCTGTGCCAACATTAACTGCTCCTCGGACGTGGCCACATGGCATCCCCGCATTGGTCCGCAGGGTCGGTCCCCGAAGCGCCAGCAATCATGGCCATCATCATGCCATATTTTCGTCTTTCCACGTCAGCACTGCAATTACTCCCTTCAACCCGAGTGCCGCGCACTAACGGACCTCGGGAGTGGGGGGCAAATGATGTGAAGGGATCGCTAACATGGAGGAACCGGCAGGTGCCACGTCAAGAAAAGATGCCACATCGATTCTCCAGCCCGGATCCCACTACCGAGCTGAGCTGAGCTCCCTCAAAACAACAAGCTGAGCTCAGTCATCCGCCAGGTCGTACCCGTAAGCTCAGGACGTCTAGGTCGGAGCCGTCTTTTACCCTCCAAAGCGAGACCCTCGGAGGCTAGTGCCATGCGGTCGAGGTCGAGCTGAGAGCTCACCCATCAATGTGGAGCCTCTCCAAGCGCGCGCCCTCTGGACCGGGTCCGCCTTCCGCCCTCTAGAGCGAGACCCTCGGAGGCTAGTGCCCTGCGGTCGAGGTCGAGCTGAGAGCTCACCCGTCGATGTGGAGCCTCTCCGAGCGCGCACCCTCTAGACCGGGTCCGCCTTCCACCCTCAAGAGTGAGACCCTCGGAGGCTAGTGCCCTGCGATCGAGGTCGAGCTGAGAGCTCACCCATCGATGTGGAGCCTCTCCGAGCGCGCGCCCTCTGGACCGGATCCGCCTTCCGCCCTCCAGAGCGAGACCCTCGGAGGCTAGTGCCCTGCGGTCGAGGTCGAGCTAAGAGCTCACCCATCGATGTGGAGCCTCTCCGAGTGCGCACCCTCTGGACCGGGTTCGTCTTTCGCCCTCCGGAGTGAGACCCTCGGAGGTTGGTGCCCTGCGATCGAGGTCGAGCCCAGCGCTCACCCGCCGATTTGGAGCCTCTCCGAGCGCGCACTCTCCTGACCGGGCCCGCACTCTGCCCTCCTCCACCAAGGCACCCCCGCAAGCTTGGAGCGTCTAGGTCAGAGCGAGTCCTGCCGTCCCAGCTCAGCCCCAGCCCGGACGAGGTCCTCACTAGCCCAGAACACCGGCGAGCTGCCCAAGGACTGCACTGAAGCGCCTTCCAGGACGTACTAACAACCTGCGACCGCCAGTTACACCAGAAAGGCAAGCAGCACGTTGATCGAGATGCCACACTCCTCACCAACCACTCAAATCATCCAAGAGAAGAAGCCAACCGGAAGATTCGAATCCCACGAGCAGCGGCCCGCCATTCGAGGCACTGACAAGTTTTCCGGAATGAGACAACCAAGAGGAGTGCCGAAATGCCTGATAACTCTCCTTATCATGAATCAGGAAAGACTCCTCGGGACACCGCCGCAAGCATCTGACAACCCAACGGGGATCCCGAGACAAGCGTCCAACGGTAACCTAGTTTGCAACAAGCTCAGAGGTAACACAACAACAAAAAAAATACACATGCAAAAAATATAAGCCAGAGAGAGAGAAAAAAAAGGAGTGCAACCCCCACCAGCAAGAGGGGCATGGCACCACCACCACCACGAGCACAAGTGTAAGCCCGACCAAGGGGGCGAAGCGCCACTTCCACCATAATTGAAGGAAAACGAGGTATACAAGAAGAGGCGGAGGAACAGGGCACCCCTCTATCCCCGCTATCACTCTCCCCCTTCAACGTTTTCACCTTCGCACACGCTTTCCACTTCTCCTATTGCGGAGTCCATCAAGAGGGGCCCTACCAGGAGGATCTGTTTCCCTGGATCGTCACTGACTTGATCATCGGAGTGCCCCCGCCAGAAATCCCGGCCCGGGTCTCCAACCCCTGTCTCGCAGGTCCGGGAGCGAATGACCGCCGAGCGGCAAGACGACTATACCCAACGCGGAGGTCCGGGACTCGAGGACGGCGGGCGGCAGGAGGAGCGCACTCCGGCGCCGACAGCAGCTACGGGCTACGACGGTCTTGGCGGCAACATATTCAATAAGTTGATTTTGTAGCTTCATAATTTGAGGATGGAGATGGAAGAAGAAGATCATGCTATTATTCTTCTTTTATCTTTATCCAAGTCCTATGACTATTTGATGACCACCATCTTATATGGCAATGATACTTTGAAGATAAAGAAGGTCAAGACAATCTTGCAAATGAAGCTAGGCACAAATCTGAAGTAGGTGACGGTTTGATGGTAAAGGATTTGGGTCAAGAGAGAGGATGTTGAAAAGAAAAAGGTGATGAAAGGAACCTTTTCAGATCCAAGTCAAGAGGATGAAATAATAAGTATCATTACTACTAGTAAGAAAGTCCTTGGAAGATGAATTGTTCCAAATTAAAGTATAAGCAGAAACTGAATACTGATGAGGCTGGAGTTGCCATTGAGTCTGAAAATGATGGAGATATGTTGACCAACTTCTCTGATATAGATTTTTTAGATACTTGGATTCTTGATACTGGTTGTTCTTATCATATATATCTACATAGAGATTGATTTGTTTCTTATACATCTCATGATGGGGGTAGAGTTCTTATGGATAATAATACCGAGTGTAAAATTGTTAGAATAAGAACGGTCAAAATTAAGATGTTTGACGGAGTTGTGAGAATTTTGATAGATGTTAAGCATGTTCCTGATTTGAGAAAGAATCTTATCTCTCTTGGTACCTTAGATACAAATGGATGCACATTTACTGGTACTAATAGCATATTAAAAATTAAACATGGTACCTTAATATTGATGAATGGAGAAAAGATAGGCTCTTTACACATGTTGATTGGAAAAACTGTTATTGGTGATGCTGCTATTACATACTCTGTTGATGATGATGATGCTATATTATTGTGACATGCTAGACTTAGCCATATGAGTCAAAGAGAGATATTAGATTGTATAATAAAAAATTATTCAATGATATTAAATATTATAAACTTGATTTCTGTGAAACATGTATTCTTGGTAAGTAATACAGGATAAGTTTGTCATCTCAATCAAAAGGAGTACATAGGTCCTTGAGTATATTCATTCATATGTTTAGGGAGCAATACTAATCATTTTTATTGGAAGAGCTAGGTACTTTGTCATTTTTATTGATAACTTCTCCAAGAAAGTTTGGATTTATTTCTTGAAGTATAAGTGAGAAATATTTGAGAAGCTTAAGTATTGGAAAGCTAAAGTTGAAAAGCAAATAGACAAGCAAATAAAGGTTCTTTGCATTGACAATGATGAGGAATATATCTTCAAAGAATCTGTGAATTACTATCAGAAGGAGTGCATGACTTGGCATTTCACTATCCCAGGTAAGGCACAACAAAACGAGATAGCTGAAATGATGAATAGGATATTGCTTGAGAGAGCTCGTTGCGTGGGACTGTTTGCAGATCTTTTAAAGTAATTTTGGACTGAACCAGTAAACACCACATATTTCTTGGTGAATCGGTCTCCTTCGATATCACTTGGACTCAAAACACCACAAGAGATTTGGTCTAGTAAGCTAATTGATTATTCTGACATCCATATATTTAGTTGTCCTGTATATGTATTGCTACAGAATGATCAAATGACTAAACTTGATGCGAAGTCTAAACCTTATATCTATCTGGGATATAAGGTTGGTGTGAAAGGCTATAAACTTTGAAATCCAGTTACTTAGAATGTGGAGCTCAGCATAGATGTAATATTTGATGAAGTGTCAATGTTGAAAAAGAAAATTTATTATTAGGTCTAAATATGAAGAAGTCCAGTATCTCGATTCAGGTGGAGCCACTAATTAAGATGACAATAATAATGCTGATTTGAGAGAATCTTCAGAATATGACACAAAAATTGTACAGCCACAGGAACAAGCGAAGCCTTACTCTATTACTACAAGAAGAGCTAGAAGAAAAGTAAAACTACCTTTAAAGTTAAAAGATATAGTTGCTTATACTTTTCTTATTATTTCTAGTAATCCAATATCTTTTCAGGAGGCTTTGCAGAGTAAGGACAGTGATAAGTGACAGATTGCTGTGGAGGAAGAAATGAATTCTCTATATAAGAATGGGATTTGGGAGCTTGTCACTCTTTCGAAGAAAAGAAAGGCAATCGATTGTAAGTGCATGTACAGAAAGAAGGAAGCTCTATTAGAAGGTGAACCATCAAGGTACAAAGCCTGATTGATAGCGAAAGGCTATGGTCAAACAAAAAGAATAAATTTTGATGAGATATTTTCTCTAGTTGTTAAGCATTGTTCTATCAAGATTATGTTTTCTATGATGGCTATGTGGGATTTAAAGTTAGAGTAGCTTGATGTGACAACTACTTTCTTACATGATAATCTTAATGAGGAGATATATATATTGTAGCCAGATGGTTTTATATAAAAAGGTAATGGAAAACTGGTGTGCAAGTTGAAGAGATCTCTCCATGGTCTGAAGTAGGCTTTGCATCAATGATATAAGAAGTTTGATATCTTTATGGTGACACATGGCTATATGAGGAGCAGGTATGATAGTTGTGTCATAGTTGTGTCTATTTTTATTTTCTTAGTAATGATTATATTGTACTGCTGATGCTATATGTTGATGATATGCTTATAGCTTATAAGCATATACAATTGATTTCTAAGTTGAAGTGGGAACTTAATTTTGAGTTTGAAATGAAAGACCTAGGAAGTGCTAAGAAGATCCTAGGGACAGAGTGAGAAGCTATGGTTGACCCAGATTGGATACATAGAGAAGGTATTGACCAAATTCAACATGAAGGAGGCTAAAACTATACGCACACCTCTAGCTCAGCATTTTAGATTATCTATATTGCAATGTCCTCAATCAAAAGAAGAATATCGGGAGATGTTTAGTGTACCATATGCTAGTATAGTTAGATATTTGATGTATGTTAAATTTGCACTGGACTTGATTTGTTATAGGTTGTTAGTATCTTGAGTAGATATATGATGGATATAGGAAAAGAGCATTATAATGGAATTGAATAGGTTTTGCTATATTTGAAAGGCACATCAAATTTTGATTTACTATTTCAGAAGAGTACTGACACTGATGTTCTAGTTGGTTTTATTATCTCAGATTATGCAAGTGATCTTGATAGGAGAAGATCAACTATAGGATATATTTTCACTTTAAGTGAAGGTCCTATCAGTTGAAAAGCAATGCTTCAGGATATTATGGTATTGTTAACAATAGAGACCGAATATATAGCTACATTTGAGGCTGCCAAAACGGTAGTTTGGTTTCAGGATTTGGTCAAGGAACTTGGTATTGCACAGAAAAATGTTCGTATATATTGTGATAATCAAAGTACTATATGTCTTGCAAAGGATTTAGTGTATTATGCCATGATAAAGTATATTAATATTCGATATCACAAACACAAGAAATTTGTAGCAAGCAATTGCATTCAGTTAGTCAAGATCCCTATTTAAGAAAATACAACATACATGATGACTAAGCCACTTCCAGCAATCAAGTTCTAGCATTATCTGAACTTGGATAATGTTAAACAACACCGAGATATGAAGGTCACAGGACATGGGGGTGAGATTATTTATAAGCTCTCAAAGTTATGTAGAAATCAGAATATTTAGTCGAGGTAGAGTTTGTTGTAGGTATCTCGGCCACAGAAAGCCTGCATGTTTTGGACTCTTGCATGATGCTAGCAGAGGCATGACTGCGTGGACATTTTTTGGCATCTCGACTCGAGACTCGAACGGACACCCATCCATGAACGACACATAGCACGAGGATTTTTGCGATAGCATTTTTTTTTTTACTCCGCTTTATAAAATCCATTTTGGTCAAGAGGATTTTGTTTTTGCGTGACAATGGCAGCGACCTTCGTGATTTGCGACAGAGGCGACGGTGACGGCTCAAAGAGATTTTATGAGTTTGCTTTGGAAGAGTTTATTTTGGAAGAATTTCATGCTCTTATTAAGAGATTGATATAAGAGATTTGAGATGTGTAATATTTTATATTGATGATTTTTCTCTTAGAGTAAAGTTGCATGTTCCGTGGATGTGGGCTATGGCCCAATCACGTAAATTTTGGTATTCTTTTATGGTTTGTCTATTTTACCATAATTATTATTTTATTTTTTTGTTTGATCTTGATGCATAAATACTCTTGGAAATACATACTTTTGTTCGATCTTGTTTCTAGATTTGATTTTAATACTTTTCAAAGGCCCAATAGGTTGTTAGGTTACGCAGAAATAGATTTGATGCCTAATTTGAATTCTTCTATTTTGTATGTATGCATGTGCATTTTGTATGTATGCATGTGCATAGAGAGACAGGCCGATCTCAACATGCTTTCTTTGAGATAATACACAAGTAAATGAGCTTGCTAAAAACCAGGCTTTCTCCTATAACACGAATAAATAATATGTGATATATATCATTCTTGGCTAAATCCATTCTAATTTGTCCTTTATTTTTTCATAGTAGTCTATAAATAGTGGCATTAAAAAAAAAAAAGAAAAAGAAAAAAGAAAAAGAGAGGGACTTTGGGCATCATTTCTAGTCTTGTTTAAGATTGGGCATGGGCCATGCTTAGATAGGACCAATGATATACTCGAGCTTAGTTCAAAAAATAAATAAACTATATATTTAAGTCAAAACTTGATATGAACCTGTTCAAGTCTAGCATGTATCATAACTCAGAAGCCGGCCTAGCTCTAGCTTATTTTCAACCTTAAGATTATTAGGGGTGCAAATAGATTAGGTCTGACCGGGTTTCGAGCGATCCTAAATGAACTGATTCTTTGATCGAATCTTAATATTGGATCAAAACCCAATTAATGGAAGATTGACTTTGGTCCATGTACAACCCGACTCCTAAACTAAAAAATTTGGATGCGGATCGGATCCAAATCAGGTTCGAATCAAATATAGCCAATTATATTTTAATTCCGCGTAGCTAACTACTATTAATCAAATAAATTATATAACAAACAATATTGCTTAAAAAAATTATAACATAAAAATAATGTTAAATATATTTTTATATTAAAATCATGATTCATGTAAGTTTCAAATTATAATTTAAATATTTAAATAGATTTAGATTTTAATAGTATTACCGGTCATGGATCTGGTTAGGTCGGATTCGAATTCAATAAATTCAGATCCTGTTCAAAAAATAAAGTGAATCTAATTTTAAAACTCGATTCAAATATATGGATTCTTAAATATGGATCGGATCATGGGCCAACCGGATGTATTTGCAGTATTAAATATGATAAAAAAAAAAAAAGAAAAGGGACGAGAAAGGAGAAAAAATTATGGCATGAATTTGCCCCTGCATGACGTATGCTCCGCACTCATACGGGATGTGCGCAGGGTAGCTACAGGCCGGCACACACGTACGGCCAAGGAGAGCGCAAGATCCAGATTTATTGTTTGTTTTCTTCTTATTAGAGACCAGCAAGCACCTTCCCAAATGATCAGTAGCAATTGCTTTTTAAATCACATAAATATTTGCATTTTTGGCAAGAAATGAAACCAGAAGAGTAAATGTCTAGATAAAAATAACCATTTCAACAAAGCATTGAAGTTTATATTTTTCCTTTTAAGACCTCCTGATTGATTTAGTCACGTAGAGTCTCAAAGTTTTGGGGCTGTAAACTTGTTGCGCATGTGACGCTTGATGAACGGTAGTCTCGTTTGCTCTCCCCGCAACCGGAAATATTCCGCGTAACCAACGAACGGCAGATAAGTGGATGATCGATCACAATTATCAATCAAACAATCTTCGACTAAGCTATCGTCATCTCCGCTTCGTTGGTCCGGGGATTATAGCGGATCCAGTGTTCTCGTTGGATGTGGAGTTAGTTAACCTCTAATTTCGTGGCAATTACCAAGCGCCCGTGCCATGTTTCATACTCCAAAGCATCATGTTTGGTATCACGGGATCACAATCAGACGGCTTATAATCATACCGGGTAAACCTTGGATTTAACTGCGGTTAACCTCGCCACCGTCTTAAATCCCTCTTTCCCGTGCCGCCCCTCCGAGTCTCCGATCCTGTTCCGGTATATTAAATTTAATCTCTAAAATCGCCCAAACTCCCAAATAACTCCCGTCGTCGCTCTCTTCCTCCCCGACCCCGCTCCCTCTATCTTTCTCTCCCCTTGCTCGACTAAACCCTAACCCTAGCTTCTCCCTTGCTCCACCTCGTAGGAGAGAGAGCGTCTTCCGCTGGAACCCTAACCCTAGCGATGGCGGGCGACTCGGTCGTCAATAACCTCTACGAGACGGCGTCGCAGCCCGACACTGGCGGCGACGCCTATACCTTCCTCGAGTTCAATACCCAGGGGGACGACTACGACTACCCCGAGTTCCGCGAGCTCTCCCAGCCTACCCGATCCTCGGCCTGGCACCCTCCGGCGACGCCGGACGCCGTGCCGGATCCCCCCACCTCCGATCTGCCACCTCCCGACCCCGGCGTGGGATCGTCGGCTTCCCCCTCGGCATCGGTCTTGGCCTCCAAGGGCAGGGGCGGGGCCGGTAATCAGGTGGCTGCCGTTGATGCCCTCGCGTCGGGTATGAGCGGGCTCAGCTTCGAGGAGACGGGGGAAGACGAGAATTACGATTATGGGAGGGGGGATTTCATAGAGCATGCTTGCCGGTATTGTGGGGTGCAGAACCCAGCGTGTGTCGTAAGGTGCAACGTTCCGTCATGCCGGAAATGGTTCTGCAACTCGAGGGGAAATACATCGGGATCCCACATCGTCAATCACCTGGTGCGTGGTGGAAGTTCCCTGCCCCCATCTTCTTCTTATTTTTTTTTCCCATCTATTAGATATTTTCTTGTTATTCTAAACACGAGTTCTTGATTTCCTAGAAATCTTAGCTGGTATCTTTTAACATTTCTTGTTTTCTTTCCTTTTTAAATATCAACTTATTATACTTTTAAACTTAGAATTTATTTAAAATGCCAGTATCTGTACATCCAAGTTGTGCTACTTATAATTGTTTAGCTGGTTGGACTTGGAGGCAGAAGGGTCTAAAACCAAATGAAGGACAAAAGGATAATTTATGTTTCATTTTTAAAAGGTTTTCCTTTGATTTTAGTTGGTTTGTGAGTTAGACTTTGAACAGAACAATTCATATTAGATATAGATATCTTTATGATCTGTCGAGACTTAAAAGTAGTCACAGTGCCCTTGTCCGATCTTTGCTGTGACATTTACCTGGGTCAAGATAGCTGATATTGTCTGGAGGCTGATTTTCCTTGAGCCAGTCATGGAGTTGGTGTTGTGTAATCTGTATTCAACGCAGTCTTTGATGGGGAAGTTTTCATAGTTTATGGCTCTTTCTTGGTGGCTGGTGAACTCTCTGTCCAGAGATTCTATCGTGCATTATTCGTTGGTTCGTAGTTTTGATGTAACTGTCAATAAAATCAACAATAGTCAGGTTGTTTGTGAAATTATCAGAGAGATGCTACTATGAGAGTGAAAACCTGTTTTAAAGATGGCCTGGGTCAATGCTGATTGTACATATATATGTAAAGAAATGAGAAATGATTCCAAAATGGTGCTTGAAGGCAAAATATCTCTAGAAACATCATCCACAATTAGTTTTTGGTCAGATTTGGCTGAATGGCTGAAACCGAACGAAACTGATTGGCTTCTTCTGAAATTGAGTGGAACCCATAGCTGATGTACTTAAATAAATAAAAAAATGTTAAATATGTGACAAAAAACATTGAAAGGAAGCTTGTTAAAAAAAGAAAGAAAGAAAGAAAATCTATGGCAAGTTTTGGCCACTTTCAGAGGAAACAGACTGAAATTACCGAAACCAGACCAAAATAATTATTACAGCTGAAACTCACCGAAATCACTTAAACTGACCAAACCCATAAGTGGGGGTTAGTTTCAGTTTGGTCTTGGCATGAAATCAATCAGTTTTGGCTGAAATGGATTGGTTTTTGCCAGAAATAAAACCTTGAATGCAGTCACAGATTACTGAGCATGCACATATAACATTGTCTGAAATTTAGGAAACCTGTTATCAGAAGATAAGTTCCACCAAGTGTTAAAAACTAGAGGGTAGGAGCTTCTGCAGGAGAATTATCATGCCATTTTGTAATATTCATGTACATATATTTCGGTTTGAGAATAGGAGACCCGAGATAGTATGTTTGTTCTTGCAATTTAATTTTGTGCAAATTGGGAGTAACCATCTAAAATTCTTCTTGACATGGAAAAAGCTCAAATGAAGAGAGAATGGGGAGAGGTCGAATATAGGGAACTGCATTCCTCTTTTCCTTTATCCAGAAATGGAGAATAGTACTTAAATTTGTTGTCCAAGCAAATTTATGTCATAATCATTTACTTTTTATACTATTGAAGTCCAATTTTGGTATTTGCATAACAAATTTCTATTTTTCTCTCCAGGTTCGAGCAAAACACAAAGAAGTTTGTCTCCACAAAGACAGCCCATTAGGAGAAACAATACTTGAATGCTACAACTGTGGTTGCCGCAATGTTTTTCTTCTTGGCTTTATCTCTGCAAAAACAGAGAGTGTTGTTGTTCTCTTGTGTAGAGAGCCATGTTTGAATGTCAATGCATTGAAAGACATGAATTGGGATCTCAGCCAATGGTGTCCACTCATTGATGATCGGTGTTTCCTTCCTTGGCTTGTTAAGGTTTGCTAATCTTCGTTTGCATCTCTTATTCATGCAAGGCATAGTAGTTAATTGGGCTTTGTTTTCAGGTCCCTTCTGAACAGGAACAGCTAAGAGCGCGGCAAATTAGTGCTCAGCAAATTAACAAAGTGGAAGAGCTGTGGAAGACAAACCCTGATGCTACATTAGAAGATCTTGAGAAGCCTGGACTAGATGATGAGCCTCAGCCTGTAGCCTTGAAGTATGAAGATGCTTATCAGGTTCTGGATTCCATTTGAGCAAGTCTAACTTTGGAATTTTAAAACTGGAACTCTTTATCATGGTAGTTTGTTTCTGAATGCCTGTTTTAAATCTTGTGTAAAGCTTCAGTAGAATTTGTCAAGTGCTCTGTCTTTCCTCGGGAGGATTGATGATATATATACTTTTTATTGTTCAATCTTTCTTTTATCAGTATCAAAATGTCTTTGCACCACTCATCAAGCTTGAGGCTGATTATGATAAGGTATGTGTGCCACTTTTGCATTACTACCTGAAGCATGGAATTAAATGTTAGATAGAAATCTATTCCATCTGGAAACTGTTTCTATTCTTACATAATCTATTATCAGAGGCAGTTATAGTTGCTCTGTGTAGTCCTGAAGTAAGAACTTAATTCACTTGATTATGGTTTTTACTGATGAATTCATTCTGTAGATGATGAAAGAGTCACAGAGTAAAGATAATGTGACAGTACGATGGGATATCGGTCTTAACAAGAAGCGCATTTCTTATTTTGTCTTTCCCAAGGTTGTTTTATGAAATTATTCTATTTATCTGGCATGTAAAGAATTTTATTTTATTGTGATATTACCTCTCTTTATGTACCTTGTAATTGTCTATTCTTTTTGTTTAATTGTCATTTAGAGCGATATATAATTTTACAGGAAGATAATGAACTAAGGCTTGTTCCGGGTGATGAGTTGCGGTTACGTTATTCAGGAGATGCAGCTCATCCTGCATGGCAGTCTGTGGGACATGTGGTATGTTTGTTAAATACATATATAACGTTTTTACTGGTAGTTAGATATGTTAACCAAGTTTGGTTATCAGCTTTTCAAGTTTGTATAAATGTTCATGTTGCTTGATTTTTTTTCTGTAATAGCCACTTCATGTCACATGATTTTTACTGTTTTCGTTTATTGATACAATGTCATCAGATCAAGCTAACTGCCCAGGAGGAAGTTGCACTTGAACTTCGTGCTAGTCAGGTATGACCTTAGAGTTAAATACATTAGACCTCATTGTTGCTTCTAGTTTTCTTTCTAGCTTGGTTTTACATGCTTGCCTTTTATTCTCACCAGGGAGTTCCTGTTGACTTGAACCACGGCTTCAGCGTAGATTTTGTTTGGAAGAGTACAAGCTTTGATCGGATGCAAGGAGCAATGAAAACTTTTGCTGTGGATGAAACCAGTGTCAGTGGGTGAGTAGCTTGTTTGGTATTTAATCATTATGATGAATAAATTGTGTGTTTTTAAAAGTCATGTTTTCTTTACTGGTTCCATGTCAATGAAATCGTATCTTTATCCATGATCAGGAAAAACTTATTTAGAAAGTGCGTACCTCCAAAAACTACCATGACTGATTTTACATCGTTTAATGAATCATGATGCAGTATAAGCTATATACCTGACATGTTTGGCAATGCATTGTACTTAAAGCATTACTGTCTCCACATGGCTGTTTGCAAATGGGCTGATCCTGGGCCATGGATTCGCAAGCTCAATGGGGCCAATCTGGAATCCCATCCAAAACAGCATAAAAGCTGTTACTGTGGTCTAGCCCATCTGTATTCCTACACAACCTTTTAGAAATATGATATCTGCTAGTTGGATTTTTGCTTACTACGTGGTCTTTGGAACCTATTATTTTAAGCTTGACATTTCAGTCCTGTTGTTATTGCAAGTTGAAGTTTGTTCATCGCACTAGCTTGGAGTTATTTGGTAACCGAATAACTGGTTATATATGTTATTTTCTTTTATGTACAGGTACATATACCATCACCTTTTAGGTCATGAAGTTGAACTTCAAATAGTTCGTAACACACTACCTCGCCGCTTTGGTGCTCCTGGCCTTCCAGAACTAAATGCATCCCAAGTATGTTTGCTTTTGAGTTTATATCTCTTTCGGAAGTGTATAAGCACTGAAAAGATTCATGAATCAATGTGTGAAAAACTTTTGTTAATTTCAAATTTATGCATGACATCATTGTATCTGCAGTTTGTCCATGGAATGATGTTCCTACATTATATTTTTAATACCTGTGAATAATGTTCATTTTGAATTTTCCCCTTATGCAGGTTTTTGCTGTGAAAAGTGTCCTTCAGAAACCAATTAGTTTGATACAGGGCCCCCCTGGTACAGGAAAAACTGTCACATCTGCAGCAATTGTATACCACATGGCTAAACAAGGACAAGGGCAGGTAATTGACTTCATATGGCTTGCAATGCTAATGTGACATATTGACGTGCAGTGCAAGGCTTATTATATTTGATGCTCCATTTAATTTCAGGTCCTGGTATGTGCACCAAGTAATGTGGCTGTTGACCAACTGGCTGACAAGATAAGCTCAACTGGATTGAAGGTTTAAATTCTTACACATACGTGCAAATTTATGATAGATGACTACTTCTTACATTAATATTTAGCTGTCATTTTCTTAATGCATAGTTATGATAAATTTCATTTTTCTTTCTATAAATAACAAAGACACTTATTAATGGAAGAAAATGATGATATTATTAAGATGTTGCCATAAAACAATGTATTTCAAATTTTATTTTGAATGCTGCATTTTGCATGTTCTATTCCCCTGTACAATTTGCAACCCTTGGCTTGTGACAATTACAGCCATCATTCAATAGTTTACAGTTCTATCTTATGTTATATAAAATTGCTTCATCAAATTTTATGTAAATGGGGTGTAAAATGTTTTGAAAAAAATCTTGGTGATAAAGGCATTTCAGTCAGTTTATTCCTGGTAATGTTTATTTTTCTTTCACATTGTCAATTTTCAGGTTGTTAGGCTTTGTGCGAAATCAAGAGAAGCTGTTATGTCTCCAGTGGAGCATCTAACACTTCACTATCAGGCAAATGAGTTTGTATTCCTTTTTAAATTACTTCTTTCATGTAGGGTTTGCAGGTAATATCCCTGATGTTTTCCTCATATTTCAGGTTCGACATCTTGATACATCTGAAAAAAGTGAACTTCATATGCTCCAACAACTGAAGGATGAACAAGGTATTCCCTGATTATTCTTATAATGGAATGGAATTGCCTTCTGTCTTGTCATTTTGTTCAATAGACTTGCTAGGTTGCCATCTCACATCTCACTTCCCTCACTTTAAACTACGCGCTCATTATTTTCTCCAGTTTGTACTAGATTCATAACTCTTGATACTTGAATGAGTCTTATGTTCTGGCACCATGCCTGTGGTGTAACCTCTTGGACCAAATAGAACAATCTTTGTGGCATCACTTTCTTTCTTTTTGACCCATTTAAATTGTTTCTTTACAAAGATGGTAAAACCATGCAGTTTGAGGCACCTTTTTCCTCGCTTTTTGCTTGAGTCTGCATTTTTGTTTTTGTTGGAAGCTTATTCTAGGGCATTTGTTGCCATTATGATCTTCCAGGATTGCCATTCAGTAAAAACAAGAACACCTTTTTAAAACTTGCAACTCTCAAAACATGAAATTATCTTGTACTTCAAACCATGAATTATCTTATGCTGTTATGTGTTGTTTTGAAGTAGTGGTTGCATTATTCATGTCAGAACTAAATTATCTTACATTGGATGAGGAAGTGGGGGAATGAACTTGTAATGTACATTTTCAGGTGAATTATCTAGCAGTGATGAAAAGAAGTTTAAGGCATTGAAAAGGGCCACCGAGAGGGAGATATTACAGAATGCTGATGTCATTTGTTGCACCTGTGTTGGTGCTGGAGATCCTCGACTGGCGAACTTCCGATTCCGCCAGGTAGATATGGTCATGCTGAGATATTTTAATTCTCATGTCATAAATGATAGAAAATCATATGCTAACCGGGTACTTATTTTATTTTCAGGTTCTTATTGACGAGTCTACCCAAGCAACAGAACCTGAGTGTCTAATTCCTTTAGTTCTTGGGGTCAAACAGGTAGGTGATGGTAGTAATTTGCATGAGGACATATTAATTTTCATACAGTTGTTTTCTGATCTGTTTTCAATTCTTGAATCAGGTTATTCTTGTTGGAGATCATTGTCAGCTTGGTCCAGTAATAATGTGCAAAAAGGCAGCTCGTGCTGGGTTAGCCCAGTCTCTTTTTGAGCGCCTTGTCCTTCTTGGTCTTAAACCATTCAGACTCCAGGTGGAATCTTTGTTCTTTATTTTAGGTTTTTTTTCACCTGGGAAATGACAGCCATTTCATTGTTTAAGTGAGCACTGTCTCTTTGATTAGGCATGCTTTTGTTTACCTCTGTTTGTCATGACCATTCCTTCTATCACGTGTTCAACATTGAAATGTGAACAACAGAATCATTGACGAAGATTTCTGGAGGCATGAAATTTTTATAAATCATGGATAAAACCACTCCCACAGATATTTATATTTTTTTAGTTGTCTTTACTTTTCTGAAAATTTTTTAACTAATACTGCCTATGAAGGAAACTTTTTCCTCCTTTCTGAAAGATGCTGTAGTCAGTTCATGATACATCCCTTTTTCTCATTGAATCATTTATTCTGTTTAATTGCCATCTTAGTTGAATTTTTAAGTCATGATTTTGGAAAAGTCAGAAGGTGAAGTGCTTTTCTAACTTTTTAAAACAAAAGTTATACTTATTTTTGTCCTGAAAGCCAAGATGCTCCAAAAGTACAAATTATGCTTGCCAGCTGCTATTTTCCTGGCATGCTATTCCTGAGTTATACTCTTTGATATGTGTTAGACAATTTCATGCTGTATTCTCCACCTTCTGCATTGGGTTAGAGCTAGAAACTTGTTTTGGGTTATAACCGCATCATATGCTTTCTATCTCTGTGTGTAAATTATGGTGTAACAAGACTGAATAATGTTGCAATCAACTTTTTAACATATTTGAATATAATCACCTATTTGATTAACAAAATATCAACACCTTAGGATTTAATATATTCAAAAATTGTTATGGCATACTAGAAATATGTAAAATTTTTGTGCATCTCATATTGGGTGCCTACTTTGCTGCCGTTAAAAAAGGTTCCATTTCAAATCCTTTCCGGTCTCCATTCCATGTCTTGCAGTTCTGTTGATCCTTTTAATTTAAAACCAAAATGTTCATGTTCTAGAATTTGACCATGATATTTGTCCAACTAGAGCAAGCTTCCCGTGAAATTCTTTCTGCTGCCTTATTAATAAAACTTTTAAGATTGTAATCAGGTGGTAGTAGCTGCAAGGTTGGACCCAAACATGGATTGTTTTAGTTGTTTCTGCTTCTAAGCTAACTGCTTGTTTTCGTTTCTGTATATGAGCTGATATCAAGTGTGGGAAAGATATCATTTATAAGTAAGGGTGAAAATGGATCGGGTCAGGCCGGGTCACGAGTGATCCTAATCCGACTCGGTTCTTTGATCGTGTTCTAATATTAGATCCAAACCCAACCCACTAGAAAATCGGGTCGGGTCGGGTTCACTAGCAGAATTTTCAATCCAATGGATCATTCGGGTTGGATCGGGTCAATGAATAACCCGATTCTAATTTAAACAATTTGGATCTAGATATGATCCGGATAAAATATAGACAACTATATTTTAGTTATTACATAGCCAACTATTATTAACCATAAAATAGATAACAAATAATATTATTTTTAAAATAAATTAACATATAAAAATAATTATAACTCTATCTCTATGTAAAAAATAAGTTTTATCTAAGTTTTAAATTATAATTTAAAGGTTCAAATTGATATGATTTTAACAGAATTAGTAGGTTTGAGTCAGGTTGGGTCGGGTCCAAATTCAGTAAACCTTGACTCGACCCAGGTCTAATTTTAAGATCTGATCCAGATCCACAGGTCCTTAAAAACGGGTTGAATCAGGCCTAAATTGGTCAGGTCGGGTCACAGGTCAACCCAACCTATTTGCAGCCTTATTTATAAGGCTCCCTTTTCTTTATATAGCAGCTTATTGTCATGAGACTATAGCTTTTATTCTGGCAATACCTTAAAAATGAGAAATGTTACTGTTTTTTATCCTCATGCTGTTTATTTGTCTAAAAATCAAATATTGCTTCAATATTCTGAGCATGGGTAATTTATCATAGTGTTGGAGACTTTTGTTGTCTATTAGGCATGCCAAATTCCAAACTAGATGCATGCCTGTTCATGGTTTTATGATAGCTTTCTCATGTTATAAAGGAAGTAAGGATGATTTTTTCTGACCTGCTTTACACACAAACATATGCTGTTATGTATGCATAATCTTCATCATGATGGCCTTAACATAAATTCCATCATGATGACGTTAATTAAGGATTATTATTGATTTTCCCCCCTTTTTGTGTCATCCTGTCAACTCAGTATGGTCACCATGACAGCTAAAACCAGCTATCACTGCAAAAATCATTATTTAACTTAGAAATAGGTTTTTGTTGCTCAAATTTCTCTCTCTTCATTAGAAATGTTATTATTGTCATAACTGTTCAGGTGAAAGCCTAGTGTTTCTAATGCATAGTGTTTTTTCGTTGGAAAATGAGTATAATATATCGATAATTTGTTTATCCATTGGAATGATCAATCTCTGCCTTATATCAACTTCTGCTTGTATTTGTTAAAAGTATCATACACGGCGAGAATGAATTAGGAGACGTCACATGACACCAAAGAGGGTAATAAAGGAAGGGAAATATTGTCTAATTAAGAAAATGCTGAAGAATATTCTAATACTTGTTGAATTTGAATTCCCTCATATGCTCGTGGAAGGATAGACTCTTTGCATTTTTTTTCCCACTTTGGAGGTAAATAGGTTTTCTATTCACTTGATCAGACCACTTCTTGCGGTCATATGTTTCTTCTTGTTTTACTGGAAGATTATTTATCAACCTCTAAGCTTGTTTAAATTTGCAGGTCCAATATCGGATGCATCCTTCCCTCTCAGAATTTCCTTCTAATAGCTTTTATGAGGGCACCCTTCAAAATGGAGTGACGATAAATGAAAGGCAATCATCTGGTATTGATTTTCCTTGGCCAGTTCCCAATCGTCCTATGTTCTTTTATGTCCAGGTATTTGATATCCTTGTTCTTAATGCCTTTGTTATCCATTTGCAGCATTTTATGTTATGGATGATCTAGATTGTTCTGTTTTATGGCTGAAATTGCATCTTTTTTTTCTAGATGGGACAAGAGGAGATAAGTGCAAGCGGAACATCTTACC
This sequence comes from Areca catechu, assembly GCA_021397845.1. Taxonomy (NCBI): domain Eukaryota; kingdom Viridiplantae; phylum Streptophyta; class Magnoliopsida; order Arecales; family Arecaceae; genus Areca; species Areca catechu. Next base: position 126,614,476 of record CM038038.1, on the reverse strand, counting down.
TTAATAGAACTGAGGCTGCAAATGTTGAAAAAATTGTTACCACATTTTTGAGAAGTGGAGTCATACCTAGCCAGGTACACGCGCTTAAGCTTCTCTGTTTACATACTCATAAATTTTAGTATGCCCTTGTTGTTATTCTTGATACTATTATTATTATTATTATTTTGGAGTCATGCAGATTGGTGTAATAACGCCCTACGAAGGACAAAGGGCTTATATCGTTAATTACATGTCAAGGAATGGTGCTCTTAGGCAACAGCTCTATAAGGAAATTGAGGTTGACATCAAATTTCAGTGTTAGTTGCCCTTTTAGATGGTTTTAGTTCAAGATGTATGTTCCTTGCAGGTTGCCAGTGTTGACTCCTTCCAGGGTAGGGAAAAAGATTACATTATTTTGTCTTGCGTAAGGAGCAATGAACATCAGGTTTATTTTTCTTTTCTTAATTTTACTCCTTCCATGGATGCTTCAGGTAGTAGTTTATTCATTGGTTAATGGATCTAAAGGATTGTTGACCCCATTCTTGAACCATTTACTTGATTTGATCAGTTACATAATTTGGTGTGATGTCCTTAACATGAACATTTTATCAATATATCGTTCTTAAATTGGACATGTAATGAATGACGAGGAATTTTCTGCTCTGTAGCTCATGTACAGTAGATACTTGGTGCATCTTGATTAGTGAAGCTTATTAATTTTTCAAGCTCCATTCCGTTTTGTTAAGAAAATGCTTCATAAGGATTTTATGTTCAGTCGGTTCTGTCCATCACCAATTATATCTTATGTCATTGGATGACATTAGAGCACTGCTTGTCATCGTAAATTAATTAAATTTGAATCCTATTAGTCAAATCTTAAATATACTTAAACCAGACCTGTATGAGTTAGAGACTAAGTTATAATCCTTTCCTAGTGCATCTCTACTGCAGAAAGTCTAATCTCACTGGCTTGTCTGGGGAGAGCTCCTCTACAGTCCAAATATTGAGCTGGTTTGGTGATTGCAAGGATACGTGGAGTTTAAAAGTCTTTTAACGAAGAACATAAAACATGAGCACTGTGGGTGCTCGTGCATCCATTGGCCATATTTTGGTGAATCAAAAGTTATGATGTGTCTACCTTTTATTGGCACTTGTTCGTTGGTTGACTTTCATGATTGTGTTTGAAGTATATTTTATAATTAGACAATTAAATCAATCCTATTTGAGTTGGAAACTAGTTGTCCCTGATGTATCTCCGTTACATAATTTTTTAACTTGTCTAGCTTGTATCCAAGAGAGCTTCCAGGCAGGCCAATTTTTGAGATAGCTTGGTGAGTGCAAGGATATAATGACTTAACAGGTCCTTAACCATGAAAAAAAATACAAGGATTGTATCATGCCCATCAGTTTAGACCTCGGTGAATATATAGTTCCACTTTGTTTTGCTTGTGTATACAACTATACATGGCATATAGATTTTCCCATACAGAAATATGGAAAAGGTAGATTGATGGTTTGAGCATTTTAATTAATGTAAATTGCATGTTAGAGTCTGAACTCATTTGTTAGCTTGTGTTTGTGTAATATATTACCTTCTACACTTGAAACACTGAATTTGTTTTTTTTTAGAATAGAGGGAAAAGGCCTAATTTCCAGGTATATGTGGTTCACATGTAGCTAGCATTTTTATGATGGGTCTGAATATTAAGATCTGAAAACTTTATGCAACATTGGATGTGGTTTGTAGGTGAAACTGGATACAGGAAAGAAAAGACCTGGAGTAGGGCTATTTCAGATAAAAATTCCTAGCAGCCTCATGCCAAAGCACCTTTGCATGCATTGTTGAATGATGTAAATAATTTGCTTCATCCATTGTTTTTTGGGTTGACTTGAACATTTGTAACCCATAATGCATCAATTGATCCCATCAAGATTGAATTACAACCCATGACATCATCAAATATGCGAACACAAGCAATTTGAACAGGCAACAGCACATTTAGTATGTTCGATGCTGGGTATCTCTTTTTTCTTGCTACTATCTAATTATCCCATTGTGATTACCATCCTACAATTTTGTATGTCTTTCCATGTTCAATAACTATAGGAAGATTTTGTCCTTACCTGTACTTCAAATAGCTTCTTGAAACTTAGGTAATGCTAATTCAGATGTCTTTTTATCTATTACACAAAGTTGTGAAGTCCTGAACTTGCTATATAAAATTCTTTCTGTGCACTTTATACACCATCCTTAACAAGACTTTGTAGAGGAATTGATGGAGCTCTTGAACATCCCCATCACTAAGTTATCAAAACATTTAATTTTAAGAAACTTTGAGAGATTATGGATAGCTTAATCATGCCAACAAACTTGCTGTCATTTATATTTTTCATACGAGCATCAGAATTTTCTATCATTTTCACTTGTCATAGTTTAACACACCATTATAACATTATCAGAAAATAATTAAAGTATACATCTGATACGGTTGAAGGAATGTAAGAGTGACTTTAAGGTTGGTAATTTAATTTTTCGATTCATGATCCATGAAGTCCATGGATGGAAGCAACATTTTGACTGCTGAACGAGGTGGTTTTCTTTTGTCCTTTCCTTTCTCCAAGAACCTGGTCCATATCATCAGTTGTGACCGGGTCATATGGAATGTTTAATGCTATGAAGTCATTCATGTTATTAGAAATTTGACTAATGGCATATATATTTTGCTTGATATCAAAGTCTTCAACTCAACCAACCATTGAGCATTAATTATTTTCAGGCGACAAACTATTATGCAATGCTTTTAAGCTTCAGCAGGTAACTGGTCTTTCTCATATGGTGTGCCATCACCGGTGTTCTTTAGGAAACCTGGTTTGTTGGGCATATTACTGGGCTGTATTAGGGCTGAAAATGGATTGGATATGGATCGAATAGTGGTATATATTAAATGGATATCAAAAATTAATATTCATATTTATTCTAAATGGATACGAATACGAATTGGATATTAAGCATGTCCATATTTGTTATAAATGGATATGGATATATATCGGATATTAAGCATATCCATATTTGTTTATCTAGATGTGGATATAAATTAGATACTATTTCAGATATTAATCAAATTTTAAGCAAAATTCAATGATGAAAATTAATAATAATGACATGATCCTAAAGAATCTAAAATAGTCATAATCATAATCTAAAGATAACGATAATTACATGTAAGAGAGATAATTATGATCCAAAGCTTCATTGAAGGTAACAAGTAAATTCGGGGAACTAGGACTCCAGTTATATATTAAACAAATATCCAAATCCAAATCTGGAAAATTGATAGAATTCCTATAAAACAAATATCCAAATCCAAATCTGGAAAATTGATAGAATTCCTTGGCCAAATCTGTATTCAAATAATTTTCTAACTAGCCATCCAAATCCATATCCAGATCCAATTAGATTCAACCAAGGTTTTAAATTCTGTGGGATGGGGCTGTCCCGATTTTTTCATGGAATGGGACGTGCTAGTGTCCCATCTTGTCCCGATACTTGGGGCAAGGGATATTCCAAGACATCCGATTGGGATGCTGGTAGGACGTCCTATCTTGATACATGGGATGATACCCTATCTCGGTATCCTGCAAGATGTTCTGCTGAGACTTGAATCCTTGGATTCAACTATTTATATCTGAATTTGGGCCAAAATGGATAAGGATATGGATACCGCTGGATAAAATTTGACCCATTTTCAACCCTAGGCTGTATTGACAATGAATTTGGATAAAAATGTAATTATCGATTACTTGGGTGCCTCCATCATGTCTATGGTTCTGCAAATGGCTCTTAGTAATGCCAACTAATTGGCTGGTAAAATATTTCTTGCATTGCTATGTCAGAACTTTGCTTCATATTGTAGCAACGATGATAAGCACTCGAAGACAAAAATGTTCTGCTGGTTAAAATCTCATTGTTAATATATTTTGTGTGATGCGGAGTTTGAAGTTTGATTCTGTAGAACTCTTAACCACTAATATAGGATCAAGGGATTTTGCACCAAGGATCTGCTTGTAGGTTCTGAGGGACTCTGGATGTCTTGAATTTCATAGCATATTTGCAATTTTACAACAAAATCATTTCTTCTTTAATAATGATATTTACTGTGTAATGACTGCTTTTAGTTAATGGAAGTTAGCAATTGAGATTTTGATGTTTGCTTTTTGTACTTATTTTTCAGGGTATTGGATTTCTTAATGATCCACGTAGATTGAATGTTGCACTAACACGAGCTCGTTATGGCATTGTTATCTTGGGGAATCCAAAAGTCCTTAGCAAACAACCATTATGGAATAGCTTATTGACACATTACAAGGTATCTTTTCTTTTGGGATATCCATTTAGCTGTATAATCATTATGCAACCAAGAATATGGGCAAAAGACTTAAATATTTCATTGTGCTATTCTTTGTTAAGATGCTTCACTCTCTCCAATTATTTTGGCTGTTCCTTTCACTGAAGATCATATATGCATGTTAACCATTTGTTTTGGCTTGTATGACTGTCAATCTTGGCTTGAGCCATGGCTTGCACATTGATTGTGTTTAAGCTAAGCCAGCTATTACTTATCATTTTATGAACCTCAGATGTTATCTTCATTTTTTAATACTCAATCTTGGAGTTTTATAACTAATTATCTTTCACAAGTTTGTTTCTTCAGGATTTCAGATTTCTTTAATAACAGCAGTTTCCTGAAATACTTTAATCTTTATATTGACTACAATTTTAATGTTGGCAAAATTCTTTATATCAATTTCTGATTCCCATGAATGGAAAAGATGGGTGTATGCCTTGATGCATGTGCAATGTGATGCATGCCTCTGTAGGTGCCCATGCAAAGATGTGCAAAGTCATGCCAACTCATCTTAAAGATTGTTGGAACAGTAATGTTTTCTTCAAGTTCCCAATCCCTTTATTTTCACTGGATTGATAATCCCTTGTATTGTATTACATCAAATATATCCATCACAATTATAATTGGTCAAGGAGATTTAGTATACTTGGAGTTGGAGGTAGCTTTTGTCATAACAAACCTTGTAGTAGTATGTGCAGTTATTTTCTTGTCATGCTTTTACATAACGTTACTATAATATATTAACAGAGCAAGCCTGATCCTTTGATTTTTAAGGGGCTGTATGAATACCAACATAATTTATCTGAGTGAATCGGTTTTTGGCTAAAAATGAGAACCACTCATAGGGGAAGAGAGAGATTCTTCTCCGATTGTGGAAATCTCCATCTCCCAAATCCCAATAGTTTAGGGTAATGAAAGCCACATTTTCAGTGGAATCCAGCATATCTAGAAAAGCAGAACTGTGAATACTTGGAAGCCTGCCAAACCTGTCCCGTGGTTCCTTTCCGTGTTAGTGGGATGGCAATGACCACCAATTCTAAGTAAATGGCGGATGAATTATTCATGCATCCAGAGTAGCTATAAGTATCTGTTATACTATATGATAATTTTATGGGAAGTGAACTCTTCACCAATCTCAAGGACATCAAACTTAGTCTATTATGTGATGTCTAGGCAACTATAATGCTATGATAGAGAGATTGATGCAGAGCTTTCACACCCTTATCTGAGAAAGTAGTGCCTTCAGTTGTGGTGGATGCAATAATGTTAATTCTCTCTGACTGTGAATGCATAATGAAAGCAACATAGACTTGGTACGTACCTACACCGTCAGGACCAACTTGGGATTTGAGCAAAAAATGATTGGTTGGATTAAACAGTCATCATTGCTAGTTTGGCGGTGCTGGTCAATCATTCTTGGTAAGATAATTTGACCATAGACTGATCAGAATTGACTATTGGTGAGTACCAATTATGTTTGGGGTGCAACCAGTATTATAAGCTAATTTGAGAATTTGAGATCCTTACATCAATTGATAGTTAAACCCTATTGGTCATAGGAGCTAGCTCTGCAGGAAAATTAAAGTCATTGCTGTACAAACATATGTATATCTTCTTAGGCGAATACTGTCCTGCATCTATGTTCATGAGCAAGGATGTTTTAGCATAGATTTTGCTAGTTGATACTTTTCTCTTGATAAGCTTATTCATGTCACTAGATGTGTTGAGTTGCTTGTTTTTGGGTTGATGCGGTTCACTATGGAATACCCCTTGAAGGTGGTTGCCTTCAGAATTTGACCTTAACCAGTGAAGACTTTGTGGACCTTAAGATAGGTTTGGTGTGTCATTGCATTTTTAAACTTGTATGAATTGGTTTGGTGGGGATGCCTTTGTAATATTTGGAAGATCGATCTTTGTGGATGCTCTGGAAACTGGAGCCATGTGTCTGAGAACAAGGTTGGATCTCTCTGCTATGACTGAGAACAAAATCAGGGTTTCAGATATTGAGATCTGCTCTTTGATGGATGTTGAATACTCGGTCTGTTTTATTTTATGCATTCTTACTTTTTGAACTGAAAGAGAATGCATTTGTTTTACAAATTAAAGCAGGTCAAAAGTTGAATGAATGAATATAGATGGAAAATTTCACCATATGTGCTGCTTCAAGTGGATTAATAAATTGTGGAACACAAATTATGAATGTCAAGATATTTTGGAAATTATGAATGCGAATTATTATTGCTTTTATTGTACATGTCTGTATATCTAAAATTGTTCCTCACGTTGAGATCTGACTCTCATGTCCATATCCATACAATTGACTCTTTCTAATCGTTTATTTTACAGGAGCATGAATGCCTTGTAGAAGGGCCACTGAATAACTTGAAGCAAAGTATGATACAATTTCAAAAGCCCAAAAAGGTCTGTTGTCCACAAAAAAGGATGTGTTATGGCATTTTCTTGACTTTCCATGTTCGTTCAATTCGATATGCATAGTGACAGACATTACTTGGTGAATCGCTGGAAATATAATTTGGTCAAAAGGGGACATCCATCCTGAATCGTAATCTAAATTGAGTTCCTGATCAGATGTCTACTAAAAATTTCTTATATATATATATATATTCTTATATTTATTTATAGTTTTTATTATTAATAATATATATTACATTATTGTTGCTTTTATCTAGAATTATAAGTTTGTAATAACTTATATATCATATTATAATGTTTATTTACATATGTTACATAATAGTTATAATATTTTATATATTCTTACCTTTATTTTATATCTTTTTTCATATATTTATTCTGTAATGTCCTAATCACTTTTTTTTTTTTTTGATGTCAAACAGATTTACAGTGACCGCAGACTTTTCTTTGGGGGTGGTCCAGGGATTGTACATGCTGATAACTTTGGGTCCCCCGGTTCTTCGAGCCCTAATGCTGATAAGAGAAGTGGACGTGGTAAAGGTATGCTGTTTTACCTGTTCAATGATTAGACATACTTCATATCGGATGAAGAATTCAACAATGGCTAGACATTTTTATCTTGTCATCTCAAGCTTATGTGTATCTAATGTCGGTTATCGTGTTTTTATGAGTATGAACAGCTTTATTATTTTGCTATATTGCTCTGCTAAATTGCTTTCGGCTTTTACACAAACCAGGCCACTCTTTTGTGCCATTTGGTCCACCAAATGGTACTCATAAGCCTGGTGTGCACCCAGCAGGATATCCCCTGCCTCGAATCCCTGTTCCACCTTTCGCTGGAGGTCCCCACTCTCAACCGTATGCGATTCCAACTCGTGGTGCTGTTCATGGACCTATTGGAGCTGTTCCACAGATCCCTCAACCTGGGAATAGGGGTTTTGGGGCTGGTCGTGGTAATGCTGGTGGTCCTATTGGTGGCCACCTTGCACATCAGCAACCCTCACAACAAGCTTTGGGTGGTATTGGTTCTGCTTTTAATTTCCCTGCCTTGGACAATCCAAACAGTCAGCCTTCTGCTGGGGGTCCATTGTCCCAAACTGGACTGATGACACAGGTTTGCCACCTTTTTCCACTATCCAGCATCCAAACTATAGATATTTGATTGTACTGTGACTTTGTGCTTGCTTTCCTCCAGGTACCAGTTCAAGGTCTTAGTCAAACTTTTCGTGAAGGTTTTTCTATAGGTGGCATGTCTCAGGTAAATGTCCTGGCACAGCTTAGGTTTCTTCTCTTCATTTTGGCTATTTGTAGGTGGTATAAAATATTGAACTTACATTTGTTTTATCAGGACTTTTTGGGGGATGACTTTAAAAGCCAAGGATCACATGTTGCATATAATGTGGCAGATTTTTCAACACAGGTGTGTAATTATTCTGCATTTTTCCCCTTTGAATTTCTACATGTCCATCATAAATTGATCTGGAATCTAGGTCAGGAAACATCGTAGATTAATAAATTCAATGTGAAATTTGAATGAGAATTTATATTAGTGGAGGACAAGTTCCACTGCTATTTCTATATATTATTATGTATAAATGCGTTAGAGGAGCGATACGGATTGCTGTGTATCTATATTGGGCTTTGCCAACCAAAGCAGCTACATTTTCTTCTTTAACGATTTTTACTTGACCCTTTCATACTTTTTTTTGTTCTCTAATCCCATGAAACACATCAATGTATGCTGAATGTCCAAGACAGAATCTAGGAGAGTGTGCTATATCTCAGTAGGGATTTCTATCTAGTTTCTTTCTTTCTCGCTAAATAATTGATGTTGTTACAGTCTCCTTCCAGGCCCATCATGCCTCAAAACACAGCATTCAGTGGTTTGAGTTGTTATCTTTATTATGCGAGGCTGTTACTGCTTATGAACTCTTAGTATACATTATTCGGCCACAATCAGCTAGTACATCACTGCAATTTTAGAGAGAGCTGCTTACTCCCTGATTGTTTTAGATCACATTCATTTGTTTAAGTTTTCTTATTCAAATTGGGCTCATTGTAAGTCAAGCACTCATTAAGGTATTTATTATTGAATAATTTTGTTGGTGTGACTTAGAGGTTGCTTCCTTCGGACTGGAAACTTGAGCATCATGTTGGTTACCATGTCATTGGAAGTTGAAATCTGTAAATGAAATAATTCGTGAAGAGCCATATTCTTTCTTTGAACTTATGTAAATTTGTGTTCTTTCCATTATTTATATTTGATCAATGTTCTCAAATTTGCTGATGGATAATATTAGATAGCATATGGCCACCTCAGAGTTCAATATGGGTGATCACACTGTGCCCAGCCGTCTACCAAAAAAAAAAAAAAGAAAAAGGAAGAAAAGAATTTTAAAGATTACATGATGAATTGCAATGTAGTTCCTTAGCTGTGCACCTCTTAACTGAATATAGATTAATGATTGTGGCATGGGATTGGAGGCAAATAAGAAGAAGAAGAAGAAGGATGGGGGCCAACTTTTGTTTCATCATTACTGACTAGTTGGTTAATCGGAGTTGCAACTGTCATCATCCTTCTAACTTGCCTGGACACTTGATCAACCACCTGGACATGCAAGGACCTAGCTAGTACGTTAAAAAGTACAATGTTACAATAAAGAAACATGTTAATTAGCAAAATAGAAATTACTGGGCTACTTTTGGAACAATTATGTTGTGTATTTCCATTTATTATACAAGATTTTGCCATTAAATTTCCAGGTGTTTCTCATTGTTGCCTTTCTTTTTAATGTTTTATCAGGTGCAAAGGCATTTTTGCTTTATGGGTTGCTTTTCAACTACAAGAAGCTTTTGTTTTCATTTTCAATTTTTCCTGTTTCCTAAATATACTTTTATTGCTAAGCTGGCTTTTGAGCACACTATGAAGCCATACCTTTGAACAGTGTCGTTGTAATTTTGGAAAAGCTGTATATGAACCATGAGGAATTAGTAATGTTTCTCAGTCAAGAATATTCCTTAGGTGCGTAGTGCTGTGCAGGGGTTACAGATACATGATTTTCTTAGGAGCAAATATGCTGGAGCATATCTTTAGCAAATCTATTTTACCAGACATGACAAAAGTACAATACATATCCATTATGGTAGTATTTCTAGCCTTATATTACAGTTCCTGATCATGGCATGAATGTTCTATCAGGCATTCAGCTGAACTGGAATGTTTTTAATTAACCTGGAAATAGTTGTCTGTCTGTTGTGTGTTTTAGGAAGTTTGCTGCTTGATTATGAGGTTCATTTTTTATGCTTTGGGTGCATCTAGCAGCTTTAGTTATGTTAGATTATATGTATTTTCTGCTTGATAGTCAATACTTTGTTACATGTCCGCTAAATGTTCTCAGTACAACATGTCAAAGTTGTTCCTGGTTCATTTTGGATTTTGACAATAGGATTTTGCTGGAATTAGTGCATGACTTGTCCTATTTTTTAAAACTGGGATACGCTTTGGTCATGTTTGGCTGCTTGTTGAAATTTTTACCTTCATTTGCTATCTATGTGATAATTTTTCTTATATATGCTTTTTTTAAAAAGTCATAGATGCTTTTTATTTCCAGCATTTGCTAAGCTGCTTGCAAGTTTTAGTGGATGATGTTCTTTTGAAAGTGCATATATCATGCCGTGGTATGCTTATCTAGAACTTGCATCTCACTGTTTGAGATGTATAATTTTTCATAACTATGCAATGTTTCAATGTTTTTGGTGACTTAGATTCAAGTGTCACTTCCTCTAGGAGTTCCTGGGTGTGTTTGGTGTTGCTTCAGCTTTTTAAAGAAGTTTTCTTACGAAAGAAGCCAGAAGCTAAAGTTTTCTAGCTTATCCTGAAACCATTTTTTTTGACTTTTCTTTCTTGTAGAAGCACTTCTTGGTACCATTACCAGATGCTTTTTATAGGAAATACTTTTTTTTGCTTTAAAGTTACAAAATGACTTTTCTTGAGCAATAAGCAATACCAAACACACCTGTGAGTAATGCCCGCATTTAATTGACTGTAGTGCTTTTCCCAAATGTCAGTTTTGAACATTGCGTACAATAAAATGATCTTTTATCTTACTCCTTTAGAAAGTTCTTGCAGCTTTTGTTGCTTAGATTCTATATTGTACTCAAGTGGAACAACTTCCTGCTGCATTGTACAGGCTTCCCAGAGTGGTTATGCTGTTGATTATGTTGCTCAGGGACAGGCTGGATTTCCAGGGAGTTACCTGAACCAGAATTCACAGCCAGGATATCCTCATTTGGGCTCTGGAAACGATTTCATGACTCAGGTAGATGGACTCCAAAAGTCGTTCTCTCTTCCCTGATCAGATAATTCATGGACTTCTAAAAAGAATCTTTTATATTTCTATCCATTTCATTGGCTGAAGCTTAGTGAGCATTTAATCCAGGACTACATGCCTCATGGATCACAAGGTCTTTTCACCCAAGCAGGATTCAATGACCCTTCACAAGATGAGTCATCTCAGAGCCATTTTAGCATGGCTGGACCTGCTCTTCAATCACAGGTTCTTATCTGGAATTCTTAAGTTGCTTTGTTTAAAAATTATGGTCTTACTTATGAGACATGTGCAGGGCCTGATGAATTCTCTCTACTCTCAACCCTTTACTCATTATAATGCTCAGCCTCAGAATTTGCAAACTCCACAGCCGCAAAGTCAGAGCTCACCCAACCAAAAACTTCATTACAATGGCTGAGCTACAGTGGGGCGTCATTTGTGATGGGATACATTCTTTGCATCCAGCAACATGGTTGTGCTGACATATTTCTGCAGTCTTGTGCATAAAAAACTTTTTGGAGGGATTTGCTTATGACAATTACATCATATGGTGCACTAGTTATAAGATGATTTTGATGATGAGCATGAAGAATTGAGGTGGCAATTGCTACTAGCGCCTGCCTCCCGCACAGCCAGAGCTGAGGAAAGGATTACCCCATTTTATCTTGGTGAAGCTATGTTGTGTTAAAAGAAGTTTGCCAATGGGAGGAAGCATCTTGTGGCAACGAGGAAGGGGTCAACTCTTTTTTGTCCAAGTAGCAAATGATGGAGAGTCTGCTGGTGATATTGAATCATTGTGCATGCACGTATTTGATTCCTAGTGTGGGTTTTGATGAAGAGGAACTGTTGTCCTGCATGGTTTCATAAAAATATCTGCACAAAAATTAGTGTGCAATTGTGTGGATAGTTGGCCGATCCCTTCCAATTATTTGCATCCTCACCTGTTGATTAATTAATGTATTTCATGGATTGGGTTGTTCTATAATATACAAAGAATTGTAATGAAGGGGCTGCTGCTCCAAATACCTTAGCTTGTCTAATCGGAATTACAGATGAGTTGGATGGTTTGCTTCGTTCACGTTTTTCTTGTTCTCTTGTACCTGCCATATCTCATTATAAAGGGTTTTTTTTTTTTTATTTTTTTATTCACCTTGCCGGATGATATCTTTGAATTCCAGGACCAATTTGGCTTAAGGCTTAAACTCTTCAGGCAGCCAAGGAATTGCAGTCATAAAACCCAAGGGTAAGGTATTTCGTGGTTGGCGCATATATATATATATATATATATATATATATATATATATATATATATATATATATATATGCCTTGGTACGGAAACCCAAACCCCTTAAATTTTAGAAATCTACGTGGAAGGCATGGATAACAAAAAAAAAACTAACATAATGCAGCGGTCTCATACCAGAAATGAATTCTCTCTTAATATACTGTCATCATAAAACTAAAAATGGTACCTGCTCATCAGCAACAGAATCATCATCAAATGACAAATCCAAGAGCTTTTGGTCTCCTGCAAACCATTTTTCGAAAAATCAAATATTGTTTTGACCTGGCAATATACTGCTTAACCGTTAGCGATAAATAGAAAATATTGTTGTTCGTAAAAATAAATTCTTCTTACTAGAATATTTTTTTGAAAAGCTAATACCTTGATATATGATATTTGAAAATATAATTTTTTTATATATTTGATTGATCATTAAAAAAATGTTAAAGTATAGAATGATTTATGCTTGGTTAAGTACCTATTTATTTTGGAAAGGTTATGTAAAACAATTGTTGTCTTTAATAAAGAAATAGCTTTTGTTACATTCTATATAAAACCTTAGAAGTATATCGCTAAGGTGGTATAGCCTGGTTAGTAGGGAGGCTTAAACTCCTCATCCACTGATCACGGGTTCGAGGCATTATCCTTGCAAATGACTCGATTAAATTTAGGATACAAGAGCGCACTACTCCATCTACTTAGTGGGGGGGCTTAAACACCTCACCCACTGATCAAGGGTTCGAGACATGATCATTGCATGTGACTTAGATTAAATTTATGATACATCATGTAGCACGTGACCGGGGTGGGGGGGAGAGCGCACTATTCCATCGGCTTAGTGGGGGGCTTAAACTCCTCACCCACTGGTCCATCTACTTAGTGGGGGGGGCTTAAACTCTTCACCCACTGATCAAGGGTTCGAGGCATGATCATTGCATGTGACTTAGATTAAATTTATGATACATCATGTAGCACGTGACCGGGATGGGGGGGAGAGCGCACTACTCCATCGGTTTAGTGGGGGGCTTAAACTCCTCACCCACTGGTCAAGGATTCGAAGCATGATCCTTGATTAAATTTATGATGCACGTGACCGGGGAGGGGGCCCCAAAGAAGGATAGCTACGACGGGATTTATCCCCTTATTTCTCTTTTTTTTATCAAAAAAAAAAAAAAAAAAACCTTAGAAGTATTTTTAGAAAAAAAAATAATCATAATTTTTGAACAATAAAAATTAGATTTTCTCACGTGGGAACTTTTCTATTAAATAAGAAAATCTCTTTTCTATGCAATTTTTTTTTTTTTTTTCCATCTCTCTTATTAATAAATGAAAATGCCATGCGGTGCCCATTATAAAAGAAAGGTTTCTTGATCTTACATGCGCCTATCTTTCGTTCACAGCACGATAAGTAGACGTGATGGCAATACATCCTGTAACTCGTGGGCTCCAGTATGCCACTCGACAACTATCAAATTTTTGCTAAACAAAAAATCCACGCCAACTCTACAGTCTCCTTCCCTTGAAAACGAGCTTGGAGACGAGCCACGGCCTCAAATCTCTCTCCGTGTGCCAACCAAGATGAAGTCCCCAATGCTCCTCTCCATTGCTCTCACCCTTCTAGTGCTAAGCTTCAACACCACTTGCCATGGCGCACTTCAAAGGGGATTCTACAACGGGAAGTGTGGCCAAAGTGATGTCGAGGCCATCATCCGAGGTTCAGTCACCGCTCCGTTTAGGAGAGACCCGGCCATCGTTGCCGCCCTCCGTCGAATGCAGTTCCATGACTGCTTTGTTCATGTACATGTCCATCATATTTATTTGTTTTGTTATATATAATAGAATGAGTAGACTGGACTGTTTTAATCTTAACAATTACAAAAGTTGAAATAATTTGAGCGATAGCATTCAACACTTGATTAGCCTAAAAAAAAAGGAAGCAATACATGAAGGAACCACTTTGTTCTATTGGGCTTAGAAGAAACCCCCAACCTATTGTCACATTATTTAGTCAACAGACCCGTTTGTTGGTCTGTCGTTAAAGGTCTTAGCAGGAACCACTTCTGTTCTATTGGGCCAAAGTTATTTTAGGCCAATTCCTCCACTAATGACGACTTATGAGCCATTTTGAAAGCAGCCTTTCCGTTTCATGGCGGACCAACCACGTACTTGAAAAGAAATTTTTTTTTTTTTTTTTTTTTGGGTAAGTAAAAGGGATAGGTTGATAAACCCGGTATAGCTATCCATGTACGGTCTGCCAGGTAATGTTCACAGTCTTTTTTCAGAACCTGCCAGGTAATGTTCGATTCAAGATATTTTCACAGTCTTTTTTCAGATCCTGCCAGGTAATGTTCAATTAAAGGTGCTTACGTATTCACAGTTTTTCTGCATGTAATGTTCAATTTAAGACGTTTAGATTTTCGCAGTCTTTTTTCAATTCAAGATGCTTGAATTATTTTGCCGACTTGTAGAATGGATGACAAAAAAGAATAATCCTGACTTCTCACTCATACCAGCAATCGCCAAACGAGAAACAAAGAAAAAAAACTCTAATCTCTGATTCATATTAACTATCATGAATTTTAAAAAATAATTTATAAATTTAATTAATATTTTATTTAGAATCCATGACCTGTGAACAGTGAGATAAAAATTTCAGCAATCAAAAGTTACCACCTTAACGGTGAAATGGATTCTTTCTAGGTTGAATTGATCATTTAAAAAAAAAAAAAAAAAATTCCCCCTGGCAACCAATCCATTTGGGCCCTATAATAAAAAAAAAAGAAAAAAAAAAAAAAAAAGGAGTAGACGAGGAGTTCCGCCAATCGACCAAGTCGGAGATCTAAAAATTCTCTTCCCGTCACCGCGGGCAGCGGAGGGACGATGACGAGGATCCGGTGCTACCGGGGCTGGGTGGCGGCGGCGATCGCCTTCAGGCTTCTTCTCATCTGCTTTCCCAGGAACCTCAACCTCGGCTCCCGCCCCGAGGTCGCCACCCCTCTCACCAGCCTCCGCCGCCGTAAGCCCTCCCCCACCTCCTTCTCCTCTTCCTTGGATCTTCCCCTCTTCTTTATCTTCTATTCTTAGTTCTTGATGGCTAACGAGATTGTTCTCGTGATCCGACTCTCCGCAGTGGCCGAAGGTTACTGGCTTAAGCAGTCGTCCATGTCCCCTTACGCAGGTCTTGTTTCCTTTCCCAAGATTCTTATTGTTTTTAGGGTTTTTGGTTCCGAGATATGGATTTGATTTTCTTGAAAGCATGCAGTATCCAAGAAGTTGCGTCCAAGATCTTCGTTAATAATTGCTTGCTGTTTCTTTCATATGGGATCATCTCGATGATGTCCGTGGACTTCTCTTCTCAATGATGGGAAGCTGAGGTGCTCAACAGGTGTTTGAATAAATTGTATTTAACACTCAACAGCACACACCGGAATCCAATCTAGTGGCTCTTGTCGGTAAAACGTCGGCCGTGAAGTTACAATGGGGTGTACATATGAGCAAAGACATAACTGACTTGGATACATTCATGGCAGCAATATATTGTAGTACTGGTATTTGAAAGCAGAGATGCCTCCATAATCAGCAACGAGTGTTTATTGTGGTCTGACACGAATGAATTTTTTTTTTTTGTCGTGCTAGAAGGCATGGCTGACTTAAGTTGTCATGTTCCTTCATATCATGGAACTCTATCTTAGTTGCGAGAGCACCCAATGTGTATACCATTTATAGAAAAATAAATGACATTTATTCTGAAGGTTACTGGTTCATTCAATCGTCTATTTCCCAAATTATATAAGAATTAGTGATAAATGCAATTAGATGACTGTCAAGGATAATTTGCCTGTAACCATGGGTTAATTTTGCACATGCTGAAACATGTTCTGTTGCTCAATATTCTTTATGGTATTAGATTATATGACTCTTACACTGAACTTGTGACATTCTGATTTTTTATAAATTAGCCAGACAAGATCCTAACAAGCATGCAAATCCAACATCTATCAATGTTGAGCACTCGATACGTTATTGGTTTTATCGATGAAATGTAGTTGAGAAAAATACATGATGAATTCCTGCTTTATTTCTTTTTGAAAGATAAGCTAGAATAGCTGGCTCTGACTTAAGTCATTTCTTTTTCAGGGTCTATGTACCATGGTTCGCCATTGCTATTGTCAATACTTGGGCCCTTAACTATTATAAGGTATGGAATTTTGCTGGAAAAGAAATATTTTAATGCAGTGAAGCTTTCACACAGGATGTATGAAGTCCACATCATTTCTTTATCATCTATTTTAATGAATAAAATTAGGTCTCCTCATGCATTGAAAAGATCATGAAAATGTACATTGGATTTTCATTCTGATTGGAATTCGAGAGCTCCAGCAATTTTAATTTAGCTTGCTTTGCATATCTATACTTAATTGCTATCTGTCAAAAATTTAGATTTTCAATGTTCCCAAAAGTTGATGTCATTATTTTTCCTCGAGTGTTGCAGGAGTGAAGGGCAACCTGCTTATTTCTATTGCAGGTATATGTATATATTTTTATTTTGTTTGCTTTTTATCTTAACATGGCAATACATGGTTGGAGCTGTCATGCAGATACCTTATTCTGTGCATATGAAAATACTCGATGCTTATGTGCAACCCTAAAACCATAATTGGCGGTAGTGTTTCATTTTACTCTTTTGCAAAGCTGCTTCCTAATGTCTCCTGATATTGTTAGCATGACCTGTTGCAAGATGATTTCTGTCATTTGTGCCCCTGACGAGTCCACTGCATGGCAGTCTTGTTGCTAAAAGCAGTTGAAAATAGCAGATCCTATTGCATGCCATTATCTTTTTTATGATATAATGTAAGAAATAGTTAGCAAATACATGAATTTTACATTGCAGTAGTGATTGTGGCCGAAGAGATGTTTAATTGTTTAAAGCATTGTTTCTGTCAAAACTGTTTATCAGATTTTGCACATTTTTTTTCTTTTTTTAAAAAAATAAATCTAAACTAGTGTTGATAGTGGAAGTTGCCTTTATAAAAATCCAGCATCTATTAACCTCTTCCTTTACCTTTAAATGTGATAGTGTGTAAACCATGTTACAGAGTAAATCTCAGCCCTTCTTTTTTTATTTTTTGTTGTTTGATTTAATGTCTATGATTATAGGTTTATACTGGCTGTTGTGCTTATCAATGGTCGATACAGTTTGATGTTTGTGATTGCAGATCTTTTTACTGCCATGCTCATTCGTGCAACTGGCCAGAAACTTATGACAAAATGCCATCAAAGCTTGCAATTTCTGAACCTTTCAAAACTGGTAGAAGCTTCAGGTGAGTTCTCAGTATTTTAAGCAAGGTCGGCTGTGCCAGTCACATTTACACTATTGTGTTATGTATCATTTTTAACTCTCGTTGCTGTAGATTCAGCAAGGCTTGCTAGTCAATTTTATGATAAGCAAGTATATTTCAATGTCCCATAAATTTCTTTTCTATTATAGATCCACTTTTTTTGACTGTTGACTTGAGTTTGATTTAGATCATGAGAAGCAGTGGTAATCAAAGGTCAATCTTATGGGTACCTTTTGAATTGTATCTTTCATATGTTGACTAGAGAGAACATGGTATTAATGGAATTCTGAGTTCTATGCAAAGTTTAATAAAAGGGCAAGATTTAAGAGCCATGAACAAAATGTGGGATGACTCTTTCTGATGCTTGCTTTATTGGAGAAGTTAGACATTGTATTACTTAGCCTGCATAAGAACTGATGATACAAAGAAAGATTGACTTTGCTCATTATCAAGAAGATAAACTTTCGAATTAAAGAAAATTTAGCAGATATAGAGGATGCAATTAGAAATGAAAGAAGAATACAAAATCTCGTCTCATACTTAGATGGTCGACTTAATGCCACTTCTCTTGAACGTGCTTCACAATTAGACCCAAGACTATTATGCAAATCTTAAAGATGATCTGATTCCACGTGTTGATACTTCCCATCATGTAGTGTGAGGATTTATTACCAACAAGGCAAGCATCCTTATAATGAACAAGAAATTCACTGCAAGCTTCCTCTGTCAAAGAAGATGCCATTCAGAGATTTCTAAAATCTAAGAGTCAACTCCAAAATGAAAAGAATGATTATATACTATAATCCAAGGTAAAAATCCATGCATTGTTACTGCTCCACCTTTTCTATCAAAGGAAAATTAATTCAAAATTATAAAACTGGACACTAGGCTTCTTATCTAATTGATAACATAGCAAACTGTTGGCAACATTCCTCCTAATTGCACAAGAACATGTCCAACACACACTCACAACTCACTGACTAAGAAAACCTCAAAAAGTTTAATTGACTAAAATAAGCAAGTCAAATATTCCTCAACATTTTATACTGGGCCTATGGATACCAACATCTACCTATTGGCTACTAGGTGAACAGACAGGTGCCTTATGTCACATTAGTCTGGATGATTGGCATTTTATGTAGGTATTGAACACCTGTTGCTGTGTCATCCTTTTATACATTTTTGATTGACGTTAGGCCATAATCACTATAGTATTGTCATGTCATATGAAAAGGTATTTTAATCTCCCCATTTTGTAGAGAGAAGCAAAGAAGAGATGAATTTAGTACTTGTTAGTCATTCTACATAAATGTTACATAATTTGGTAATATTTTAACATAATAATGATAATCATTTAGTTTTCGTTGTCCTTATGTGGGCTTAGACCCTTAAAAACTATAACCATATGCATCAGCTTTAATTATCTCAAAAAGGTTAGAGGATAAGCAGGGACCAGTTGGCTTGATCAGCTTTCTGAGCAGCCATTATATGAACTACAAAGTTGTCATTAAAAAAGAAAATTCACTCATTTTTTAAAAATAATTGTTGTTTTTTTGTACTGTAACCATTAGTTTACTTCTTATAGTGATGTCCATACCTTATTGGCCATATAAAATTACAATTTTTGATACATAAGATGCCATGAACTTTGTAGAAGTTAGGGTACAGTAAAAATGTATCTTGGGCAATATTTGCTTCTGCAACTTTAAATTGGAGATGAGGACATAATTTTGTAATAAACTATGCTTATTATTCTATATCCTGATTTTACATGTCCATATTGATTATGGAAATTTCACCTGCCAACTTTAATTTTTTTTGTGTATTTCTTTCAGGGAATGTGGATGCTGGAAATTTTGCATCTCTTGTATTTTTGTGGAACCCATTGACAATAGTCACTTGCATTGGATCGACAACAACACCAATTGATAATTTAATGGTTGTGTTGGCCATCTATGGAGCTTGTTCACGTAAGGAAGCAAAAGCTTTGCCTAGTCTTTTATTATTTTCTATTAATTTTCATCTGTGATAGATCATTTAAGACTCTCTCCAAGTCTACAACTTTTTTTTCCCCTAAACTCTCTGTTTTTTAACTCTTCTTCCCATGGCTGCTTCCCAAATATAGAACAAATGTTCTACTTGTGATACTTCATGAAATGATGTAATTCCACCATAACTCTAATAATTTTTGGCACCACTGCATGTGGGAACAAAGTTTCTTCTTCTCTGGAGGATATTGACTGATTTTGAGATACACATTCGGTAGACATATACTCTCCTTTGACCTGTGTATCTTTTTCATATTTGACTGAAAAGTTAAAATCTGTCTGCCTTATCAACCCATATTGTACTAGTAAGGTATGGAATGAATATTGTACTGTACGTACCATACCGAACCAGTAATTTACTGGTATGGTCCATGATTTTGAGGTTATGGATCTTGGCCAAAATCAGGCGTATGCACTAGTCTTCTAGCAAATAGAGAGGTGCCACATGTCCATTTTGAGGCTATGTATTATAAGGAATTCTAAGTTCTGTGATGAGTATCTGCAA
Organism: Areca catechu; assembly: GCA_021397845.1. NCBI lineage: Eukaryota > Viridiplantae > Streptophyta > Magnoliopsida > Arecales > Arecaceae > Areca > Areca catechu. The sequence goes on along the minus strand of CM038038.1, from coordinate 126,594,152 downwards.
ATGTTTTCCCTTGTGTCCTTTATTTATTTATTTGTTTTTATATAGGACATTATAAAGTTTTAGATGATGTAATAAAGTTGGGGAATATGCATGCATGCACTTTGAACCTTACACTGAAGAAAGGGGAAAAAGGTGAGTCAAATGCCTATTAAAAATAACTCAGGCGAACAACATTACAAAGCTAAAAACAGCTCATCACCACATGTCCAGAGGCAGAGCACATGTAGTATAGTTTCACCATTTTGGCAATTAATTATATTGGTCAAATTGTTTGCTGGAACCACTTGGTGGTGGTTTCGTTGCTTGATTTTCAATAATCAAGCTCATACTTTTTTGCAGGTTTACCACCATTGGCAGCCTTTGGATGGGTCATTGCTACACACCTATCACTTTACCCTGCAATCCTGATTGTGCCGGTATTCCTTTTATGTTCACCTTGTATTATCATGATGGAGATTTCTTCTTTCATAATAAAAAATGATGATTACTCATCAAGGATGTGGATGTTCTTCTTCTTCCACATCTCCTTGCGAGCTCCTACTGTTTCTCTCTCATTCTTTCAGTAACTGTGCTTCAATATTTTATTTCAGTTAATTCTTCTACTAGGCAGTGGTCTGGATACTCCTCCTTTGAAGTTGTTCCAACATAAAAATAATGATGCAAGTGGAAGCAGTCCATCAAGTCATAGTCATACTAAGAGTACTCAAACAGGAATTCAAATTTATTATTTTTCATGGAGACCGGTTCTTCGCTTCTTGTTATGGGCATCTATCTGGTCATGTTATGTGTTATTCTTAAGTAGCATCTCACTTAAAGGGCTCGGTGGCCTTTCAGAAATGTTCAAAAAGTAAGATTTTCTAAGCATCACTTAACCTTATTTTTCCTGCACTTATGGAGTTCAGATTGATCAGATGTATTAAGTATTATACTGACACTTGGGTACTGTCACTTGAGAGTAGGTTGTCTGTAACACTTTTGCTGCCTTGTTTCATGGTGCATGAACCATGAACAGAGAGTAGTGCACAGGAATCACATATTACATCGTCAACTTTGTTCTTTTATGATACTTCTGCAATGTATCATGTTAGAAGAACTTATGACAGATGAGAAAAGTTGCTGTTGCTCTGATGTAGTCTTTATTAGAAAGGAAAATGTACTGTTATAAGGGCTGATGATATTCTCAAGGGAGCCGGGACGTCACTTGTATAAAACCAAATTACCAAAAATTCCTGTAACACATAATAATCATCAAACAAGTTTATCACCAGACCCCATTAAACCAGCAAAAGAATAATCAAAATACAAAAAGCCAGCTCATCACTTTTAGTAATTTTTACTGTCTAATATTCTTATAAAAAAAATGAAATGCCTATTCTTGAGGTTACATTTCGTTCTCAAGCAACAATCAGAATTTATGTGCATATATTCACCACATAAATTCCTAAATGTGTGCACAAACTATGCATATATTATCACATTAAATTATTCCATTTTGATTTCTCATAATCTTCAGTTTCTTGTGTTTCAAATTTGCAGGACGCATGGATTTATTCTTACCGTGCAAGATCTGTCCCCAAATATAGGTGTCTTATGGTGAGCTTATTGAACAGTCTATGATATTTGTCATGTTATAATTTAATTTTTCCCTCCTCTTCTCATACTTGTGGTAAATAAATGCAGGTATTTCTTTGCGGAAGTTTTCGACTTTTTCAGGAATTTCTTTCTTATAGTTTTTAATATGAATATCCTATTTATGCTATTACCATTGGCCATACGTCTGAAACACAGACCGTGCTTCCTTGCCTTTGTTTACCTTGCCATCTCTTCAATGTTAAAATCCTATCCCTCAGTAAGTATTTGTTGGTTAACAAAATTTGGATATTAAACTCTCTTCTAATTGTTATTATTTGTCTTTGTCACGTGCATGGTTTTTCCAGCAAATAAAATTATCTGTATTTTGAGTAATTTGCACATGCTAGTATTTTAACTGACTACAAGTTATGTTGTTTGTATTTGGCAATCCTGACTTCATAATTATTATTTGTTTTGATGAGTGCAATTTGCATTTTATGGTATTCAAATTTGGAAATTGCATCTTTTTATTGGTCACTTTTGGAGTTGCTTAGCTACTTAAACTTCCACTTACCTGGTGAAAACAATGATGTCCAGCCTCTCTTCAAACTCATAGCTGAAGCCATCTATCTTTCTTGCAAGCTTTAATGTTAGCTTTCCTTTACTCACAGCTATTGATCTTGTTATAATCTGACAATGACAGAAAATAGTGTTTCTTGTTGAGGCCAGGCATTTCCTAGTAACAGAAAGTTCATTAGTATCATAACCAGAAAGGTTTATCCTATCTATCCTGTGCATTGGCAATATAAATCATTTATTTATTAATTTTGTGAAAACATTGGAAATTTGGTCATTAGGCGGCTTACATAAAATTAAGAAGCCAGACCCATCCATCAAAATATGGTGAATGCAGTTATAGAACTGGAAACTGTATACATCTTATATTAAATCAGGTTGCCAGCAGATGGAAGAAAAAATAGCCATTCATGAAATAGACTTTCACAGTTTGAATAGTTGACATAGGTTTGATTACTGTTAGTCAAAAAGCTCCCTAGGTTGTGAGTTGAACCGTGATCCATGTGCTACTTGGAAGCATGAGAAAATAGGATATATTCATGTCCATGGATTCTCTTCATGCTTCTGGTCCCTAAGGTTTTGATTCAAGAAAGCATGCTTTGAATTTTGAATGGCATATACTTCAGCAAGTGGTAGAAAGGCATGCTAGTGGAAGATAGTATATGTCAATCATGTATCTAGGTAGGTGGTGCTGCAAAATTTTAATTTACATTTGAGGGCACTGTATCTTGACCTATATTTTCAGTCAACATTTACTATCAGTTTCGGACATGCTGCAAACACATCTCCATGGTTGTGCACCTGCATGTGTTATTAGGGCTTTCTATGTTAAATTGAGTTTGTCAAAAATGCTTAATTTGATGTTGATTAAATTTATGTGGAAAAATTATTGTTTTCACAAATATTACTATCTTTTAATTTTTTGAGACTGCAAGTCATGACCTTAATATCTGCTTTATCATTATTATATGTGATTTGGTTAACTTGACTAGACAATTCTGCTGGAATTGTTCTGTTCACGAGCAACCTCATTTACTTGCTTGAAGTTGTTTTGACAAGATGCCTATATATGTTTTTTTGTTTTTTTCGTACAGATTCAATTGCAGTTAGACTATTAGTATTGTGTGGTGTGAATAAGATGTTCAGATTGCTCTTAAGGTAAACAAAAGATGTCCTTGATAGGCCTATTAAGGGGTAGGCCATGTGTTGTAAGAATTGCTTCTGTTTGTGTATTGAAAGTGATCCAGGAGATATCTTATTTTGTGGTTGTGTTAGTGTGATTTCATGATAGGCCTCACCTAGAATTTAGGTGAGAATCCTCAATGTCTTTTCAAGAAAGAAGGTTCAATGCCACTATGCCACTTTGAATTTTGAACATATGATTTTGAATCATTCATTATTGTGAAACTTGATAAGATGCAGACCTATAATTTGGTTGAGGGCCCCTCTTATGCTTGTGTGGTGACATGGTTCTTGTTCTAAATTTGATAAGCAGGTGGAGGAGATGGGTTAGATCCTAGGGGTGGTGAGAAGGCATACCTCTGCACATGCAATATACATTCCTTTTGTTTTGAAAACCATGAATTGCATGGAATTTTGAACTCATTTGACATGTCATATTAGAGAGAGCATTAAATTACCTATGGGCTCATGTATTACTAGATTCAAGTATCATCAAATGGGAATGCATTAGTTACATGGCTAGTGTAATCATCACATGTCATACTACAACCAGTATCAATGTCGAGCATCTATCTGTGAAGTATGTCATGGTTCCACTATATCTGACTGATACTTGGATGATTACATATGTGTAACCCTTTTGTCTCCTTGCTAACATGGTTGACAGGTTGAGTATATGCTTTCAGAATACTAACAAAGGTATCGAACATTTCTCAGACATTATCACGGGCACAAATGTCCACCAAATAATAGATGCAAACAGTTGACAAAAAAGCTTTTTCCGTTGAATGCTTGCATGGTAATATGACTAGCATGACATCAATTTGGAAGGTCATAAAAACATTTTGAGATCTAATCCTAAAATTTTGTTCCTTTATCTATTGGATCAAGTTTTATGAGGTGATGCTGTTACAATTTTCATCTTTGTCACATATCTCCATGTTTCATGATATATGATAAATTTGGTTGCTTTTTCAAAGTAAATATTGATCTCAGTTTCTCATCCTGTTCATTGTTGAAGGTTGGAGACTCAGCTCTATACTTGGGCCTTTTGGGTCTTTTTGCCAATGAGTTAGCAGGTAATGTTTATAGTCACCATCTGCTGAGCCTCATTAAGTTTGGAATCTTGTAATCTTTACCTGCTGTAACATGCAGGCATGCAATTCTCTTTCTTCCTACTTTGCGGGTACATTGGAGTCTCCCTACTTGGCCCTGTTATGCACAACCTATGGATTTGGAGGGTCTCTCTCTCTCTCTCTCTCTCTCTCTCTCTCTCTCTCTATCTCTCTCTCTCTCAGTCACTCTCACACACACGCACAATGACCTTGCAAATGAATGCTGCTTTGAGCTATCACTGAGACAGTTGAAATTTGCAGGGTACTGGTAATGCAAATTTTTACTTTGCCACTGGAATTGCCTATGCTTGCTTGCAGGTATTTCCTGAGCATTCATTTTATAATTTTAGAGCTTAATGTCAGTTCTCGTCAAATTTCCTGAATCATAATTATAAGGTGTATAATGATTCAAATTTGAAATTTTTGGAGGTGGCTCATGGTGTTCTAAACTGAAATCTAAATGAGCTAGTTGAAGGAAACTTGAGATCTGGAAATATCCTATTGATCCTTATTTAAAATATTACCTTGCCTGAAAGTTAGCACTATAATGAAACAAGATCCATTATTCACTTTATTTACCTTGATGAATGGGTTCCACCTTTTGCAGACTGTACTGGTTGTTGAGAGTGTGAGCACAATGCTGAAGTATGACAGGATGCTGCGTAAGCATATCAGAACATGACATAAACCAAGTCTTTGTTGACATACTCAAACAATGGTTTCAGGGCGTTTGCTATGGTTTCTAACAACTGTACCAGATCTGTCATGTTTGCCTCGAAACCTTGAAAGCATTGTTATTTCCTATCATGGCCTTCAACAGCATCATACCCTTAAGTGCGATGCTATGCAAGGAGATGCTCCATTGCATTCTCCACCACTTGTGGGAGATTTTTGGATTTTCTTTTTTGGGGTCGAGGAGAGAAGGTTTGCAAGAAAATCATATCGTAGTCTGTTACTCGCTTGCTATTGGGCATGACGAAAGGCCGGAAGATTGACTAGCTGCCGCTGATTAGAAATCTGGTAGACTGTTATACGTATGCAGATGTGGTTCGTTTTTGTCACTGTCTAACCAGTTTCATAAACCCATTTTAACCAGTTTTAGTGATTTTGCCCCCTTATGCTACGGTAAATGGTGAATTGTGGCATGTTATGTTGTTGTTTTGTGCCGGTTCGCTGTAACAATCGTTGCGACTGCTGGAGGCTTGTTTTGCTCGCAGCTCGAGTGTCCCGGGAAATCCTTGTGCGAAACGTGGCATAAAGTGGAGTGATGCGTGAAATTAGGTGACCTCTTAATTTTGCTACAAAAGCGGTTAAAACTTGATAGAAATCGTCTCTAGTCTGGTTTTTCTCTGATTTCTCATATAATTTCGTATCTAATATGTGTTTTGATAAAATTTTGTCGCTCGAGAGATGTAAACGTGCAAGCTGATGTTTTGTCTGATGAACTATAGATAATGTACGGGTCTATAATTAATGAGCCGTGATATACCGACCGGGTCGCTATTATCAAACGCTAGAGGGCTAAAAGGTCTTCCAGATCGTGCCCCATCTGCCAAATTTGCTATTGCTTATATGTGTTTCTGGTGCCCGACTAATCTTTATCATGAAACCAAAATGCTTACGAGATTCGAAATGGTAAACGCGCCCTTGTGGTGGGCATGTCTTGAATTAAACAGAAATTGCATTAAAATTGGAAAAGAGACCGATGCCATATCCCATCTTTTGAATTGGCCAATACCTTCGGTTCTGTGTTGTAACTTAAAATGGAAGATGAATACATTTATCGAGTGATGATCAGCAAGTGAGTAGAATAACCGATTAATCACATGCGCAGCGATCGGAAACGTAGCTCTGGTGTCGCCGGCGGTCCAATGACCAACGGGACACCACGCGTGTCGCTCGGCGATACTCTATCCTTTCTCTTGGTAAATGGTGAGGCTACGTATTTTATGCACAACTAATTAATAAAATATCTTTTAATACATATCTCTATGTATATATGTAGAAGGGAAAGATGATCGCTGATCTCCCAAGGAGTTTTTTTTGGAAGGAAAAAAAAACTCACTTCTTCGTCGGTTCGACAGCATTTTAACGGAATATACTTTTCCTGTTTGAAAATACTGACTCCTAACCGTTAGATCTTGATCTGACGGTGGTAGGCAAGCATCTCAGGCCAACCGAGAACGTTAAGCGCTGTCAGTTTTAAGGATTCCGTGGGCCGCAAGGGCGTACTCTCCAACTCTACATGCCGCGGAAGTCAAGAAGCGGCGGTGAGCCTACCCGTTGGCCTGGCGGACACAGATCATACGGCTAAGACGAAAGGGGAGGCAGGAACAAAATCATATGCGGCAGGTATTATGGAATACTATAGCTGATATTATAGAATACCAAATGGGACAGCTCAATTGTTTGTCATATTTTTTTCACTAATTTTAAAAGATATATATAAAAATTATTTTTTTATTAATTTTAATATATATATATATATATATATATCAAATAACTTTTTTGCTAATAAAATTATAATTTTATAATTATGATATTCTCTTTCTTCCTTATTTTTAATAAATATTTTTTATAATATATGATATATATCAGTAAGTCTTCAAGTATATATCACTTAATATACTGTATATTCATGAACACTATACTTTATAAATTATGTATCGATTTATCTAAAAATATGTATTAAGATGTTAGATAATAATTTGTGAGGTATGTATTAACTAGTCATATGGTATTCATCAATACACGGTATATGACCAATTGATGCACACTTGATAGTCTATTGATACAAACTGTACGTATTTTGATACATATCCAGTAGCAATCAAATATATACTTATAGATAAATTAATATATAGTTATCAAATATAGTATTCATCAATATACGAAATGTTGATGCTGGACCAAATAGACCGGGTGGAGTGGTTCTTCCGCCGGATCGTCGTCGACCGGTACCTGCAAGAAGTCTCTGATCGGAAGTTTTCCGGCGGGGGACACTCCGATGCCTAAGTCAGAAAGAGCCCAGGCAACAGCAGAATGGAGAGTTTTGAGAGCAAGGAAGAAAAAGAGAAATTCAAAAAAATGCCAGTTGAAAAAAAGGGTCCCCTGAGTGTCCTCTCTTACTAGTATTTGTAGGCTCCAACGTAATTACTTACGGTTATGGAGGTTGACGGATGCAACCACGTCATAACTGTAAGTAGTGGCTGTCAGAAAAGCCGTTATACTCGGGGTTTGTTCAATTTGAGGCTTCGAACCATGTGGGTGGTTGTAACAACCCAAACAGATTAACTGTTTGTCCAAGAAATCCACATGCTCCAGAACCCTCTTTCTTTTAAGGATGAATCTGAAGTAAACTTTACATTCTTTTTGGTAGCGCTCCTGAAGGGAATTTTAGCACTTCGGATTCTTTTGAATATAGCAAAAATAAATACTTACAGTCTTCGGATCAAGGTGGATGTACGAAGCCGAAGACAGAGAACAAAACTTGCTTCCCAGAAAGATAGGTATGGTCTTCGGATTGAGATAATGATATGAAGCCGAAGACCCAGAGTTGACAACTTCTGATATGAGCATAAAGTCATAAACATTAGACATGGTCTTCGGATTGAGATAATGATACGAAGCCGAAGACCCGGAGTTGACATCTTCCGGAATGAACATAAAGCCATAAATATTATGCACGAACTTCGGATTGAGATAATGATACGAAGCCGAAGACCTAGGGTTAATAACGAGAAGACGGTAACATGAAACTGAAGACTCCTTTTGCCGGCTGATGCAACCAATAAAATAAAAGAACAAATAATTAAATTGGAATAAAATCAGGATATCATAACAGCTGTCCCCCACTCCCAATTTCGAAATGATTACGTTTCGAAAAATGGGAGTACTTTAATTTTATCTTCTAGTGATAACCGTCAAATAATGATGGCAGAACCCTGACACGTCTTTTCGCCATAACTGCCTGGTGGAGCGATAAAACGTGGAGAAGACACGTGTCATCCCACCACAGGCTGCCTCAAAAGAAACGCCTCGATTCTGGAAAAATCTTGAAAAATTCTTGTGAAAGAGATTTTTATTTGATTGAGATCGGACACGTGGCAATCATCCGGAGCATGATAGCTTTGTTGGTGTTATCATAGCCAATAATGACATTTCATGCGGATCGCAATGGCCCATCTCATTAATGAAATTTCTGGGGGGCCGTATCCACGATCGAAACCGTCGATACGGTGCACGATCAGCCAAATCTTCGAACTGCCTCAAAACCCACTACCTTCACCTATAAAAAGGGGAAGAACCTTTCAGAGAGAATTTTTTCTCTCTGCTTCCACGCTCCTTCCTCTCGCTCTGCACCGTAATTCACCATTTTCATTTTCTCAAAGGTTAGAAAACCCTTTCTTCTTTCTTTTTCCTTTTCCTTTACACAATGTCAGGATCTGATAGAAGTCCTTCCCCTAGCATAGGTTCATTAGGGGGTGACATCGGTAGGGAAACAACAAGGAGGGAGACCGAGGGGAGCTCACCGGGAGTTGGACCTAGTAGGGGTTCGTCAAGGGGTGAAACCAATAGAGGGAGAGGTTCGGATAGAAAGAGGAGTCCGGAAAGATCACCTGATTCCGTTTCAAGTTCTTTCACGCTTGCCAAGATAGAAAAGGTTAGGCAACGTTTCCACATCCCTCGAACCTTCAAACTCATCCTTCCAAAACCCGAAGAGAGGGTAGATAAAGCCCCAATGCACTCAATTTCCATTTACGAAGACCACCTTAAGGCCGGCCTTCGAATTCCATTGCATCCCTTCTTTACCAAGATCTTTAACCTTTATCAAGTGGTCCCGGCTCAATTAACTCCCAATAGCTTTAAAAATATTTGCGGATTTTTAGTTCTCTGCAAACTTAGGAACATAGAGCCGAAGATCTCTTTATTCACTTCTCTTTTCATGCTGAAAAGGGATTTTCATGGCAAAGGGTGGTAGGTCATAGGTCCTCGGCCTGGTCGAAGACTGTTGAAGGGAACCCCTAGTGCCATACATAGGTGGAAACCCAGTTTTTTCTTTTCGTACTATACCCACTAGGGATTTAACATAGATTGGAAAACTCCGTGTTTGGATGCAAATGCCGGGAAGAAAATCCTGAGATCCGATGCAAGGGACTTTGATACCTTAGCGGAGTCGGAGATCCCTTTATGTAAAGAACTGTTGAAGTAAGAAAACCTTCACTGGGCCCATATCAGCGAGCTCTCGACATTAGGTATAGAATTAGTAGTCTTCAGACTTTTCCTTTTCTCTTCATCCGTTCTTCAGGCATATGGATATAATAATTTTTTCTTCTGATTGCAGACGGACCGATGAAGCCTCAACTTGAGAAAGTCTGACAGGCTTCACGAAAGAGGGCGGTGCCTGTCACAGCCACTTCCAAAGTTCGGAAGAAAAGGAGAGCCGAAGAAGGCTCAAGTACTCCAAGAAGACCCATACCAGATGAAGAGACGTCCGAAGCAGCCCCCTCTGTACCAGACATTCCTGAACCTGCTAGGAGCCCTTCACCGAAGAGGCCTACTCCTCCTCCAATGCCGTCTTCGGGTCAGCACGACATTGCCTTTAGCAAAGAAACATTGATCACACCTCCGAAAGGAAAGGGTAAAGAAAGGGCTAAATATAGATCCGAAGAGGATCCTAGGTGGAATGCATCCTCAGAAGGAGGATGTAATGTAGATTTCACCATTTTTTTAGATAGGGAGGGCCTGGAGAGTCCCAAATTGGCCAGGGAGCTATTGAAACGTACGCTTCTTCCCAAGGATTGGAAAAACACCAAGTCTCGATGTATCGAAGATGTCTCCGATTCAGTGTTCTCATCGGCACTGAAGGTAAGCTCTAGGTTATGTATTTTCAAATTATAAATTTGTTGTTGCTAACACTTCATTTTGCCAATGCAGATGATGCACGATATCATCCTGATGGAGGAAAGCATCTTCGATTATAGGGACAATTATAAGAACATGAAGGAGCAAATAAAGGTGGCTGAACTCGAAAAAGCGGTAGCCGAAGAGCAGAGGCAGGCCATGGAAGAAAAGCTTGCCCAGAGTGATGCCTTAGCTCGGAGCTTAAAAGCCGAAATAGAGAAAATCCAATCGAAGCATTCTGAGCAAGAGGCAAGATTTAAGAAAAGGAAAACCAAGATCCGGTCCTTGGAAGCTCTGCTTAAAAAAACTATGCAACTTTCCAAAGAAGCTTCCAAAAGAAGTGAAGAAGCTACCGAAGAGATCCGATCTTTAAAGGATTAACTGGGGAGGGCAATGAGGACTACAAAGCATCTCCAGCCTTTGAAGCTGAAATGACCGAAGCCGGGACTTACAGCTATAAAGGAGGCTTCAATGACGGAGTGGAGGAGGTGCAGAAGCTTTATCCTGACTTGGATATTTCAAGGATTCAACTGTTTGACCTTGAAAATCCAAATGAGCTCGAACCCCAGAAGGACTCTGAAGCACCGATAACGACCGAAGAGATGGTGAGTCCAATTGATCTTACCGACGATGTTACCGATGATGCCCCAAGAGAAGATAACTTGTAATTTTTTTTTTTGTCTCCTTTTGGAAAGATGTAAGAAAAGTTATCAATGAAACCCTTTCAGAATCTTTTAATTGCACGTGTATGGATAAAACTTTTCTTAAGTATGAAGTCTTCAGACTTAGAATAAAAGATTTCCAGATAAGAATCAAATCTTCGGACTTGAGAATAAGCTAAGTCTTCAGACTTAGAATAAAAGAATTCCAAATAATAATCAAGTCTCTTGGACTTGGATTTTCACTAAGTCTTCGGACTTAGGATAAAAGAAATCCAGATATAAAAATCAAGTCTTCGGACTTGAATTTACGCTAAGTCTTCGGACTTAGGATAAAAGAATTTCAAATAATAATCAAGTATCTTGGACTTAGGATAAAAGAAATCCATATATAATTATCAAGTCTTCGGATTTGAATTTATGCTAAGTCTTCGGACTTAGGATAAAAGAATTTCAAATAACAGTCAAGTCTCTTGGACTTGGATTTTCACTAAGTCTTCGGACTTAGGATAAAAGAAATCGATATATCATAATCAAGTCTTCGGACTTGAATTTATGCTAAGTCTTCGAACTTAGGATAAAAGAATTCCAAATAACAGTCAAGTCTCTTGGACTTGGATTTTCACTAAGTTTTCGGACTTAGGATAAAAGAAATCCATATATAATAATCAAGTCTTCAGACTTGAATTTACGTTAAGTCTTCGGACTTAGGATAAAAGAATTCCAAATAATAGTCAAGTCTCTTGGACTTGGATTTTCACTAAGTCTTCGGACTTAGGATAAAAGAAATCTATATATAATAATCAAATCTTCGGACTTGAATTTATGCTAAGTCTTCGGACTTAGGATAAAAGAATTCCAAATAACAGTCAAGTTTCTTGGACTTGGATTTTCACTAAGTCTTCGGACGTAGGATAAAAGAAATCCATATATAATAATCAAGTCTTCGGACTTGAATTTACGCTAAGTCTTCGGACTTAGGATAAAAGAATTCCAAATAACAGTCAAGTCTCTTGGACTTGGATTTTCACTAAGTCTTCGGACTTAGGATAAAAGAAATCCATATAGAATAATCAAGTCTTCGGACTTGAATTTACGCTAAGTCTTCGGACTTAGGATAAAAGAATTACAAATAACAGTCAAGTCTCTTGGATTTGGATTTTCACTAAGTCTTCGAACTTAGGATAAAAGAAATCCATATATAATAATCAAGTCTTCGGACTTGAATTTACGCTAAGTCTTCGGACTTAGGATAAAAGAATTTCAAATAACAGTCAAGTCTCTTGGACTTGGATTTTCACTAAGTCTTCGGACTTAGGATAAAAAAAATTCTTGAATCATTTGGGAATTAAGATAAGCTGATCGGGCCTACCTCGGTACTTCGTGAGGTAGATCTGAAGATCATCCTCATGCCTTTTTGTATTAGGATTAAGACAGGCTGATCATGCCTACCTCGGCACTTTGTGAAGTAGATCCGGAGATCACCTTCATGCCTTTAGGATTAAGATGGACTATTTTGAGCCTAACTCGGCACTTTGTAAGGTAGATCCGGAGATCATCCTCATGCCTTTAAGATTAAGATGGACTATTTTGAGCCCAACTCGGTACTTTGTGAGGTAGATCCGAAGATCATCCTCATGCCTTTAAGAGAAATAAGATAGGCTAGGTATACTTACCTCGACAGTTCGTACAGTAGATCACAGATTACCATAATACCTTTAAAAAATAGAATGAAGAGAAATAGATCGAATCTATATCAATGACCATGAATGAAACCTTCATTGATAATATTTTCGGAGGTTTTGTACATTCCATGGTCGAGGTAATAGAACCCCTTTCAAAGTTTCCCATTGATAAGTTTCAGGTCGAACGATCCCCTTGACCCGATAAGGCCCTTCCCATGAAGGAGAAAGTTTATCCTGTTTGTTGGTTTTGACACTTCGGATTTCCGCAGAACTAGATCACTAGGGAGAAGGGCCCGTTCTTTTACACGAGAGTTATAGTATCCATAACTTTTTGCTGGTACATAGCCATTTTTAACTGTGCTTGGAGCCGTGCACCTTGCAGTAAATCCAGGTCAACTCTTCGGCATTCCGAGTTTTCGGGTTTCTCATAGTGATCAATCCGAAGAGAGTGCAAGGAGACCTCTACAGGAAGGACTGCTTCAGTGCCATAAGAAAGATGGAATGAAGATTCCCTGGTGGCCGTTCTAGGAGTTGTTCGATATACCCAAAGAATCGAATTCAACTCATCCGCCCATAATCCCTTAGCATCATTTAACCTGGTTTTTAAACCATGAAGAATAGTCCTGTTGGTCACTTCGGCCTCTCCGTTACACTGAGGATGCCCCACCGAAGTAAGTTTTTGCAGAATATGATACCGGGTGCAGAAGTTTTTGAACTTCGGATTGTCAAATTGTCTCCCGTTGTCAGTTACAATAGAACAGGAAATCCGGAAACGGAAGATTATGAAATTTATTACAAAATTTTCAACCTTGGCCTCAGTGATCTGTGCTGATGCTTCAGCTTCGACCCACTTAGTGAAATAGTCAATGATCACAATGAGAAATTTCCGTTGTCCGGAAGCTGGAGGAAATGGACCAAGAATGTCCATTCCTCATTGTGCAAAAGGCCAGGGAGCTGTTAACGGAGTTAACTGATTGGCAAGTTGTCTTTGCACATTGGTATATCTCTGACAATGATCACATTTTCGAGCAAATTCTGCAGAGTCTTTTTGGATGGTTGGCCAATAATAACGCTAACGGATTATTTTGTATGCCAAAGATCTATCCCCTAGATGGTCTCCGCATATTCCTTCATGCACTTCCCTGAACGCATAATCTGCATCGGATGGGCCTAAGCATTTCAGCAAAGGTTGTGTGAAAGACCTCTTATACAATGCTCCATCCAAGATAACATATTGAGAGGCCATCCACCGAAGCCGTTTAGCCTCCAATTTATCTTCGAGCAAGGTACCCCCTTTCAAGAACTTGAGAATCGGATCCATCCATGAAGGTTTATGTTCAACTTGACAGATTTCAACTGGGGATTCTGATATGCTAGGGTCTTCAAGGTATTCCACATACGTCCTTCCAAGAGAATCCAGCGCGGTGGTTGCAAGTCTTGAAAGCGCATCTGCCCGAGAGTTCTCTGTTCTCGGTACATGAACAATTTCAAAGTGTTCTAACCCAGATGTCAGGCTTTGGACCTTTTCTAGGTACTGGATCATATTTGGATTTCGAGCTTCGAAATCACCTTTCACCTAATTCACCACCAGCTATGAATCAGAGAAAACTTTGACCCTTTTGATCCTCAACTTCTGGGAGATTCTAAGTCCAGCAATGAGTGCTTCATACTCTGCCTGATTATTTGATGCTTGAAAAGAAAACCGAAGAGCATATTCAATAACCTGCCCATTGGGTCCAGCGAGAATTAAACCCGCACCACAGCCATTGGCGTTAGAAGCACCATCAACATGTAACATCCAAACAAACTCTGGATCGTCTTCAACTTTTTCCTCTTCGGCCCTTGATTGGTCCTCTTCAGATCCCCATGTGCACTCAGCTATAAAATCAGCCAAAATTTGTGCTTTCATCGATGATCTGGGCTGGTATTCAATATCAAATTTTCCTAATTTAACAGCCCATTTAGCAATTCTTCCTGAAGTATCCGAACAACGAAGTATAGCCTTCAAAGGTTGATCCGTCAGAATCACAATAGAGTGGGCTTGGAAATAAGGCCGAAGTCGCTTCGCCGCAACTACTAGAGAGAAGATGATCTTTTGCACTTTAGGATATCGGACTTCGGCTTCATGCAACACCTTGCTGGTGTAGTAGATCGGTTTCTGTGAGTGATTGGCATCTCTTCATACTAGAATCGAACTGACCGCTTCATCCGTGGCCGACAAATATAGATAAAGTGTTTCTCCTTCATAAGGTTTGGAGAGCAATGGTGGGTTTTCCAAATATTCCTTAAACTTATCGAAGGCGATTTGGCAATCTTCTGTCCATTCAAATTTTTGAGTTTGATGAAGAACCTTGAAAAAGGATAAATACCTTTCTGCGAAGCGAAAAATAAAATGGCTCAAAGAGGCTATCCTCCCTGTTAGCTTGTGCACTTCTTTTTTGCTAGTAGGGTGCCTCATAGTTCGAAGGGCCTGTAGTTTTTCTGGATTAGCCTCTATTCCCCGCTTGGTAACCAAATATCCCAGGAATTTCCTAGCGGTTACGCCGAAGACACATTTTGTTGGGTTCAACCTCATCTGATGATGTCTAAGAGCATCAAAAGATTCCTTTAGATCTGTGATATGATCAGACTTATGCAGGATCTTCACAATCATATCATCAACATAAGATTTCATATTTCTTCCAATCTGGTTTTTGAAGACTTTGTTGATTAGCCTTTGAAAAGTTGCCCCAGCATTCTTTAACCCAAATGGCATCATCTTGTAATAGTAGAGTCCTTTCTCCAAAATAAAAGCAATCTTTTCTTCATCTTCAGGATCCATTCAGATTTGATTATAGCCTAAAAAGGCATCCATAAAACTCAGCATTTGATGACCAGCTATAGCGTCAACCAGCTGATCGATCTTCGGCAAAGGAAAACTGTTCTTTGGGCATGCTTTGTTAAGATCCGTATAATCTATATAAATTCTCCACTTGCCATTTGATTTCTTCACCATGACTACATTTTCTAGCCAATTCGGATACTGAACCTCTCTTATGAAGTTTGCTTCAAGGAGTTTGTTAACTTCTTCATCAATTGCCTTTTGCCTTTTTAGAGCAAAATTTATCTTCTTCTGGCATATTAGCTTATAGTTGGGGGATACTTCCAAGCGATGAGTAATTACTTCAGGCGGAATTCCAGGTATATATGAAGTTGTCCAAGCAAAAATATCAGCATTATCACGAAGAAAGGAAATTAATCTTATCTTTGACTTCTCATCAAGCAAACTGCCAATTTGCAGAAGCTTGGTTCATTCATCTTTGGATAATGGTATAGAAAGTATTTTTTCCATTGGTTCTCCAGAGTCTTCGAATCCATCTCTTGGATCTAGCTGGTCAAGTGCCAAAGATTTGGATGCTTGTTTGTTTTAAATCACGAGACACTAATAAGAAATCCTTTGATCCCCCCTTACTTCTCCTACGCCTGTCCTGGTAGGAAACCGAACCAACAGATGGTATGTTGAAACTATGGCCCTGAATTTATTCAATGCTGGACGCCCCAAGATTGCATTATAAGCTGAAGACGTTCTGGCCACAATAAAATTGATTGGAAATGTCCTTTGAAATGGTTCAGACCCAAAAGTCACAGGCAAGACCATTTCACCCTCAACTCCAACCTGATTTCCACCAAAACCAGTTATTGGAATGAGGGATCTTCGTAATTCATGTCCAGACAATCTCATCCGAAGAAAAGCATCATACAGCAACACATCAACTGAGCTTCCATTATTAATCAATATTCTTTTTACATCAAATTTGGCAATTACTGCCGAGACCACTACAGGGTTATCATGCGGAAGTTGTACATCTTGAACATCCTCATCAGTAAAAGTGATAGAGTTTTTTCCTTTAAATCTCTTTGGTACATTCTCTTCAGCTTCCTCATCCCATGCCGAAGACCGATGAAGCATCACAACATCCCCACTGGTTGGCTTCTGATGAGGCAAATCAGCTTCTTCGGATATTCTTGGAAGGGCAGTTGCTTCGGCTTGAGGTTCTGGGCGGTTGACATATTTTTCCATATATCATCTTTTTATCAAATCCTCAATAGCATCCCGAAGCTGGAAGCATTCTTCAGTATTATGGCCATGGTCTCGATAATACCGGTAGTATTTGCTTTTGTACCTTGCTTTTGCCGGTGTCTTCAGGGGACGTGGCCTCTGGAAATATTTTTCTTTTTCTATCTCCAGTAGGATTTTTTTCTTAGGTAAGTTGAGAGGTGTGTAGGCGTCGAACCAGTTGTTCTGTTGTTAAGACCTAGGGTTGCGCCTAGAAACCGAAGTGTTGTTAAAGGACGTTGGCGCATTCGGTTCTCTGGTGCTTTTCTTTTTGGGAGGGAGTCTCCCCTCTGCTAGTCTTCGGCTTGCTGCTTGCTCCTCAGCGGCAGCATACTTCTGAGCTCTCGCCAATAGTTCGGCATAATTTGTTGGAAATCTTTTGTCCAGAAAAAAAGTGAACCTGGACAATTTCAAGCCTTTCTTCAAGGCAGACATGGCCACATGCTCATTCAAGTTCGGAATTTCCAAAGTGACCGAATTAAAACGGTGGACAAAACCTTTCAAACTTTCTCCTTCTTGTTGCTGGAGAAGAAATAAACTGTCAGTGTTGCGCGGCATCTTTTGGCATGTCCTGAAGTGCAAAACAAACTGCCGCTCTAATTCAAAAAAGAAAAGAATTGAATTCGGAGGCAGGCTCGAATACCACATTCGAGCGGATTTCTTCAGAGTGGCAGGAAAAGCAATACAGTAGAGAGCATCGGACGCTCCCTGCACCATCATATGTGCCTTGTAACTCCCCAGAAGGTCAAGGGGGTCCGAAATCCCATCATAGGCTTTCAACTGCGGGATCTTGAAATGCCTAAGGATAATTTCATCCATAATATCATCAAAAAAAGGGGGTTGAGAGTTGAAAGTCACAACCTCGTTATTTCTTCTCAATTCTGAAATTTTTGTTATCTGCGCTTGCATAGCCTTAAATTTCTCCTGCACTTCATGATTGATTTCCTTCTGCCTTGAATTTTCTGGCACATAGCTTCTAGAAGAAACATAGGGGGATCGTTATACCTTCTTCCTTTCAGCACAATCCTCCGCTTGTTGATCTGGCGGAGAGATGTAGCGGCCAGGAGATGACCGGATCTATGAGAAGCTGGGGGTGATTTCTCGGCGTTGGTCTCTCTCCCTCACAGGTGGACAACTAGATTGTGGAATAGAGGGAGGGCCTTGTTTCTGAGCTGTAGCTTCATGTATGTGCTACACCAGTGCCGTCAAGGTTTCTACCTTGTTCACTAGACTCTCGAATTGTTGCTTCTCCACCATTATCATGGGAGGTGGTGATCCCTGAACTGCCGGAAGAGTGCTGACTAGAGGTCCATTTGATGGAGGAGCCTGCTGCTCCTGACTCGTGGAAGTGTTCTTGCCTTTCCCTTTCACCATTCTTGCCCAGCATAAATTCTCCTTCAAAACAGGGAAATCTAATCGAAATCCCCTACCTGGCATGCCAATCTGTTGATTGGCATGCACCAAATAGACCAGGTGGAGTGGTTCTTCCGTCGGATCGTCGTCGACCGGTACCTGCAAGAAGTCCCTGACCGGAAGTTTTCTGACAGGAGACACTCCGATGCCTAAGTCAGAAAGAGCCCAGGCAACAGCAGAATGGAGAGTTTTGAGAGCAAGGAGGAAAAAGAGAAATTCAAGAAAATGCCAGTTGAAAAAAAAGGTCCCCTGAGTGTCCCCTCTTACCAGTATTTGTAGGCTCCAACGTAACTACTTACGTTTATGGAGGTTGACGGATGCAACCACTTCATAACTGTAAGTAGTGGCTGTCGGAAAAGCCATTACACTCGGTATTTGTTCAATTTGAGGCTTCGGACCATGTGGGTGGTTATAACAATCCAAACAGATTAACTATTTGTCCAAGAAATCCACATGCTCCAGAACCTTCTTTTTTTTAAGGATGAATTCGAAGTAAACTTTACATTCTCTTTGGTAGCGCTTCCGAAGGAAATTTTAGCACTTCGGATTCTTTTGAATATAGCAAAAATAAATACTTACAGTCTTCGAATCAAGGTGGATGCACGGAGCCGAAGACAGTGAACAAAACTTGCTTCCCAGAAAGATAGGTATGGTCTTCGGATTGAAATAATGATACGAAGCCGAAGACCCAGAGTTGACAACTTCTGATATGAACATAAAGTCATAAACATTAGGCATGGTCTTCTGATTGAGATAATGATACGAAGCCGAAGACCCGGAGTTGACATCTTCCGGAATGAACATAAAGCCATAAATATTATGCACGAACTTCGGATTGAGATAATGATACGAAGCCGAAGACCTAGGGTTAATAATGAGAAGACTGTAACATGAAACTAAAGACTCCTTTTGCCAACTGATGCAACCAATAAAATAAAAGAACAAATAATTAAATTAGAATAAAATCGGGATATCATAACACAAAATATGATCAATTGATATACACTTACTGGCTTACCGATACATAACGTAAATTTTTTTTATATACAACTAGTAGCTATCAAATATATGCTTACAAATAAATTAATATATAATTTTCTGAATATAGTATTCATCGATATACAGTATATAGTCAGTTGATACATACTTGATGGCTTACCGATACATATCGTAAATTTTTTTAATACATATTAGTGACGATCTAATACATACCTACAAATAAATCAATATATATATTTGTTAAATATAATATTTACCAATATATAGTTTATGGTCATTTAATATATACTTGAAGGTTTACCGATACATACTATATATGGCTAGTTGATATATATCTAGCTAAATATTTATTTAACATTATAATATATATATTTTTTAAAATAAATCGATACATAGCTTGTAGAACATAAAATTTATTAATACATAGTATATGATTGGATGATATATATTAGATGACTTATTGATATATACTATATATTGATAAAATATATTAACTAAAAATAAGGGTGAAAGAAAGTATCATAATTATAAAATTATAATTTTATTAATAAAAAAATATTTATTTATTAATATTAATAAAAAAATAAAATATGATGAATAACGAAACGGTTTTATATGATATTTTATAGAATCCGCTTCGTATATTTTTGTTGGAGGGGTAGCTGGGGTATTTTATTTTTCCCAAACCGAAGGGTGCATTGCAACCACTCTGCCCTCCGGGCACACCAGAAGCGTGGCGAGCGGGCCTCATGATCTTACATATGCACTGAAATTTGTATGCGGGAATTTATCTGCCGTCCTTGATACTGATTATATAAATGCTATCCGTCCATATCCTGTGTCACGTACGGCATCGCTTTTCTGGGATCCTGACGGATACGTGGCCGGGGAAGAGAGAAGATTCTCCTACCCCATAGGATTCGTACTCGCACGCACGCTAGGTGCCATGTTCTATGCAAGCTAAAGCGGGCCTCCAGCGCAGCAGGCGGCGCTTTATAAGACGTGTCGAGAGAGATCGAGAGAGAGAGGGCGGAGGGGGGGGGGGGGAGGGAAGAAGAAGCATGAAGGGGCTTGAA
Source organism: Areca catechu (assembly GCA_021397845.1). NCBI lineage: Eukaryota > Viridiplantae > Streptophyta > Magnoliopsida > Arecales > Arecaceae > Areca > Areca catechu. The sequence continues at coordinate 126,573,875 of CM038038.1, read as the reverse complement.
AAGGAGCGAGTGAAGGCGACGCACGAAAGCTTGGGAAATCTAGTAAAGAGAAGAGAATTCTAGGGTTCGTCTCACATATCTCAAGTCGAGAGGTAGTCCCTTTCTTGACGTTGTTTCTACGATCAATCTCGCTTTCTTGGTCGGTTCTGATCCTTAATTAATTGCTTTTCAAGGTGGCACGTGTTATTGAATCTGTTCTCCCATTTTCTTCTTCTTCTTCTTTTTTCTTTTATATTTGGTTTCTTGAAATTAGATCGAAGCTCTGCTACGATTATCTTGAAATCGTGATGCGTTTTTATCTTCTTCTTGAATGCTTTTGCTGTTTTGGTCGATCTAGTCCTGATTTTGAAATATGCTCGCTTACTTGAAACTCTGTAAATTTGGTCTCTGCGAGTCTCCAAATAAGATTACAAAGAGAGGACCGTAATTTCACGATCGTGCATAAGTTTATTTAAAAACTTTTGAAGGGGATCGCTAGCATAAGTAACCCTGTAGTTTCGTTGAACCCTAACCTAGGGTAAACGACTTGTACAACTATTGCTTCAATATAGCACCGAAAGAGCAAAAGGTATATACGCTATTTATCAAATATTTATATTAGTTCATTTTCAACTTAATTATGCCATGAGACATTTGCTTTTATTCTTGGTGACGATTGAAGGAATTTATAATTGATAATGATTGAATGGATGCATTTCTTGATCATGACGGTTTTCCAGAAGACATTATTTAATTTTCTTATGCTTTTTCAATTTGAATGCTTCGTTGTTTTTAAACAACACGTAGGACCTGTGGTTTAATATGTAGAGATGCAATTTCATCTGGTCATTGATAAGTGACCCTTTGTTTCTATTTAATGATATGATAAAGAGGGCCTAAATTAAAGGAGCGAAAGGACGAAAGGAAGATAGAGGGGGTTAGGATCAAATCTCTGGGCATTTTTCTTATTATTCTTTCTATTTAGTCATGCATTGAGCTGTTAAAAAATTGCAATAGATGGGCATCTTTAGAAACTGCCAAGTGCATAAGCACCTAGGCAAGTGCCATAGGTTGAGGTAAGTATAAGGAGAAGCCTATAAAATGGTGATGATCCAGCAAGTTGAAGGTATCCACCTGCAATGTCCAACATTAATTGATATCAATCTCATTCTACATTATCTAACATGATGCGAAATGTTAAAACCAGTCAGCTAGATGTTTTCACATAGGTGGGTTATCTAGGGAGCCAAAAATGTCATCTTTTAAAACATAATTTGTCAGTTGCTGAACTACTAAGTTACTAATATGCACAAATTATCACATTCAGTGTGGATTACATGACTTGCTTAAAAAGGATTCAGAACGAGGAAGAGGGATGGCAGCAGGGTTTTAAATTCCGTGAGATGGGGCTGCCCCGATTTTTTGATGGAACAGGATACATTGGTGTCCCGTCCCATCCCAACACTCGGGATAGAAGATATCCCAAGATGTCCTGATTGGGATATTTGGATGCAGTGCATCAAATTTACTTACTGGTGTCTAAGTACTGTAATTTGGATGTCTTTGAAATGGCTCCCTCGAGCTGGTTGTTAAATTCTAGGATGCCCAACCTTGATAAGAGACTCATTAAGCCATTTTTTCCTTACAATCTAATAAAAGTTTTTTCTAGACTTGTAACAATTGTTTGAAAGGGAAGGTGGTTCCTTTAAGATGTCTTTCTACTCTCTACTAAAATTTCAGTTAATCAGTATCCTTCATGTTAATGCTATAATGGTGAACACTTTGAACAGGAGTATATCGAATGTTTTAGCACTAGAAAAGGGAATTCTGTCCTCCCCCTTCTGGAAAACAGAGAGTTTGATTATCTCTGCAATCTTCACAGGAAATTTAGAAAGTGGATTAAATATTTAGTTTTTTGGGGTGCTGATGAGAACATCAGCTGCTGATGTCACGCATCTTCATCCATAAGGTGGTGCTCCACCTAAAGAGTCTAGTGACAAGGACTTCTGAATGTTTAAGAGAGTGATCCACCAATCTGTAGCATGAGTAAGGATGAATGTGATATCCCCTATTTTTCTATCCCTCGATTTCCATGGACAATTTCAAGTTCTGGAGTTAAACAGTCACCTGCAGCTGTAGTTCGTTTCTTCTGAATTATGAAGTTGCACAATGAAGTCGATCTGTCTGCTATCAAGATAAAGCGGTAGCTTAAAAGGGAAAAAAGAAGCTAAAGCAGCTTGCTCTTGCATGGTAGGTGTGACTGCAAGTATGACAGCTGTGCAAATATGAGCTACTGATAGACTTCTGCTAAAGATGTTGATGTTTTGAAGATTAAATGCTCATAGTCCAACATATGATGCAATTCACATTAAAAATACTTCATCTTGAAACATTCACAACATTCTCTTCTTAATCTCTAAATATGGTCAGACATTAAAAAAGAGTCTTCTTTCTGTCAAAAAACATGCATTTGGAAAGGAGGAAAACCACTTTCTGTCTCTTCTTTTGCATTGTTCATAATCATAAATGGTAACCATCCAGCCTTGCTCCACTTATTTGGGGTTGGATTTACATGTCCTCATTTGCCGGGCATTCCTATTATATTGCTTCAACAAGAAAGAGGTTGGTTGTAAGCTTCTTTTCCTAATTAAGATGGTGACAAAGTAGATTGTCCGAATTTTCGATGGTAGTTGTACTACACCTATGCAAGGTTGTCGATAAGATCTTTTTTGTGACAATTTTTTATTTTTTTAATTGAAGGTATGTGATTTCTGCTTCACTGAAGATAAGGATCATTTTATGGATGAAGGATTCATTCCATTCTGTTAATCATGAAAAATTTCTGTCTCTCATACAATGGTTGGTCATTTACTTGTGGAGACCCATAGTATTGTCTCTACATGACTACAAGTATTCTTTCCTTCTTTGACAACCTTCAAGATGTCCATGGTTCAAATTAAGTCCTCTCGAAGTGTTTGCAAGCCATTGAATTTTTTCTTTGAATAAGAGAAGGATCCATGTATAAGGATTTATGCAAGTGATTTTTATTTTTCTTGGGCAGTTCTTCCTTCAGGATTACTTTCTAGAATACTTTGATGCACTTGCAAGCTTGTAGATCCATCTTCCATTTGACCTTGATATAAGGGTGACAAGTATACTAGGTGATATGGATGCATGAAAGAAAACAAAAATCTCTTGATGATTAAGCATGAGAAAGAGAGCTATAAAAAATAAAGAGATTTGTCAAGGCTTGTACGGTCTAAAGCCAAAGGGCAGGTTCTTACAAATTAGAGAGGGTGATGTGTTACAACATTGTTTTAGACTTGTTGTATAGGTGTGACTTAGGAGTCATTTATCTTTCTATTTTGCATTAGGCTACTTTCCAGCAAGACTTTGGGTCATGATAGGAGATTGTTGAATGTTAGATTAGTTTATCATCTTTCAGTAGCATTAGTTGAAATTTTTTGGTCCATTAATAGTGATCCCAAGCAGCCAATGACATGCATTGCTCATTGCCAGTGATGATAAAAAAATAACTGGAAAAAATCATTTATGAAACAGTGGTCTAATACATTTAAATTATGAGAGAAGAGGCTGTTCACCTTGTAACAAACAAAATGGAGTATTATGTGGCACTTACTAGATAGAACTTTTCACATTCTAGCTTTTGGGTAAATGACATGAGATAACATCATTGGTGTAACATTCCTCCAAAGATTAGAAATGATGAATGTGTGGAAAATACTTGTTACACTCAACAGTTTGGGAATCTATACGTTACAATTTCAAATTTTCCATTTCTTTAACGTAAGAAGATCTTAAACCTTACTTCATACACGAGACATGATACTGTTGATGGAAATGCTTACACGTGAGCATATATAAATATTATTGATAAATGATTTATGTCGCCCTCCATCTTATTTTTGCAGATTATGGAATTTATGCATTTGGGATCATGAACATGTTGGTCCACATGAAAAATATTGTTGAAAGAAATGACTGGACGGAAGCAGAATACGCCAAACTAATTTTCTTGATAAAGAAAAATAAAGCCAAAATAAGTTTGAATATTGACTGTCATCCTTCTAACCATATATAGGTGTTTGCACGATATACGATTTATTTATTTATTTATTTTTTCTAGTATGGGCTTGAAGAGGATTTTTGTAGTTATGATTCAGGACAATTAAAATATTTAACACTGCATCATCATTGTCATGTCATATTCTCGGTTCCCTTGCTAAGCAAATGAAACAAACTCGATTATGTCAAGATAAAGTACCATAGAGTTGTGTCATTGTGTTGATGTCATGAGATCATGAGTCCCCTAAAGGTTGTTTGCTTAGAAAACAATTTAATGCGCTGCTTCTGTTTTACAAAAACATCATTAGAAATTAGCTCCAGGAATTATGATTTCTATTTTGCCCAATTGAATTGTTTTGATTTCAACTTGTACATCAGGGAACTTCTTCCACTCAGACTTTTGACCTTTAGAAAGGTTGGGCCTTTAACCCTTTTTTTCTCAAAAAAAATTGAGTCATTGATCTTTTTTCAAAGATGATAAACTTGCATGTGGTTGAAAGTATAGGATCATGCGGTAAGATTTTTCTTTCACATTGTTATATGGAAGGTCTTAAAGCACACCGAGCAATTGAGTTTTGTTAGCTTTATATTTGAGTGCCAGAAATATCTGCTAATGAACTAATCTTTGAAGGGTGTGCATATGTTTATTTGCTTTAAGTTGATCTTTGATCGTGGCATCTGACTGTGGAATTATATACTACGAATTTTCTTCGTTTGAAATGATTGGAAGATTCAATACATCAAGGTTAAGTAGGGTCACACTACTTTCTCTCTGTGACCACTGTTGTTTGAAGCACTTCGGATCTTACTTTTTCTATGGTTAGGTAGCCAATGCGGACGACAGTAAAAGCTGGAGGCACAACTTTAACTAATGATAGAGTAACATTGGAAAATTATCCCATAAATTTATAGAAATATGTCGCTTTTTAGTTTGTTTCTTTTTTGCACCAGGCATTTTTAGTGACCGTATTCTGATGCTTTGTCCAATTGTCCTTGTCGAGGGGTTACAGTTGTCTGTGCCCTATCAGTTTATGTATGCCAGCATGCATGCATGTCATATCCACCTGCACCCATAAATGCTAGTAAGTGCTCATGCACGTGGATCCCTCCTTCCTCGATACAGAGTTGTTATGGTTCTATTTATCAAAGTGCCTCCACGCCGCGCGGCACGAAAGGCACATACTAAATTACTAATTCAATCACAAAAAAATAAAAAAAATCATGGAATCCAGAGTTGTTCACGGGCATGTGCATCGATACATGTGGATCCAAAAGGTATGATAGCGGCCCCCCTCATTTTTTTTTTTTGATTTTATTTTATTTTTGCACGCGCGCGCTCATACAGGGCCTTCTTCTAATGAAGTTCTTTCCGAGCAGGCTTGGGCAATTGGCAAGACCATTTTTTTAAAAGTCCAGATCCGGAGAAAATATGTGCAATGTGGGAATCGTGCCTAGCAAGAGGAAAATAGAGGGATTCGATTGGTTGATAGATGCTGAAAGCATGGCAATTTTGGTCTCCAAGAGAAAAAGAAGTAAACACATTTATCTAATTAAAAGATTTTCACATGGGTGAGTATGTTAATATTCATATGGTATTATAATAGGGGCGCCCGGTGTTCGATGCATGAGCCAGGCACCATATCTGCTACCGTGGGTTTGTCAGCCTTGGACAGAGCAAAGGACGGCTACTTCAACAACCCGAGCGAGCTCTTTCTTAAACCCCGCTGCCAACCAGGTAACAAAATGTTCCAAGAACTCGGGAACCTGTGCTGCTTTGCTCTTTCCGACCGTGCGACGACTTGAACTCCCTCTAATTCGTCTCCCGTGGGTCAAATGGTGTGCGGAATTCCCTTCGCAAATCACGACAGACCAACTTGGGGGTTATTTTAAAAGATCTATCAGCATATATAAATATCGTCGTGATGAACCAAATACTTGTTATTCTCACAAATGCCTTTACACGCTTCGGTTGCTGATGCCAATATAGACGCGGGTGATGCAATCCACCCTGGACCAGGTCGGCTGGCCATACAGTATTCTTCACAGATACATGGTTGGGAGACCTTAGCATAGCCAATCCACCCCTCCCAGGATCTGATATGCCAGTAAGTTTCCGATCGGTACTCGGGGTAGGTTAAACCGATGCATCAAGCGAAAGAGAGAGCAACCATGAAGTCAAGCATTTGACCGGTGTCTGTCAGTAGACTCGAGTATTTCTTTGGAGGAAGCATACGAATTGGCTGTCTATGGGATCGACTGACTTATAATTTTACAAAGACCGTGTCTAGACGAATTATTTATAATTTAACAAAGACTCTGTCTCCATGAATTATTTATAATTTAAAAAAGACCGGTAACGTGTGTCAGCCTGAATCATAATTTTAAAAATCGTAATTGAAACCATGGATTCAAAATCAAGAATAAACGAGGGTGACGAGTGACAGGAAAATTATAGAAATTTTATGAACGTATCGCCGCCGAGAAAATTATCCCGATTCGATCCATGAAATGAAAACTAGGTGAGAAGATTTAAAACCAAAGTCTAGGAGTAGAATGGGTCCGGTGCACGACTCGGGCGGGCATGTGGCTTGGCTCGTAGTGCGCATGGTCAATCGATTGTGGTGCACGGACATGGTGTACGTGCCATACATTTCGTGCGGTCCATGGCCACAATTCGTGTGCTGCATAGGGCATTCCTGGCTTGTTTCTTGCCATCCATACGAACGGGCATAGATCGGGCGCGCGAGAGGCGATGTGGCGGCTTGCAGTTGGCCATCATGGGGCTGGTTTTTGACAGGGAGGTTGCGGTGGTCCAATGCTTGTTTCAGGCAATTTAGGATTTTGATTTCGATGTGGTTTGCACCATTAGATTTCTGTGGAGCTGCTTTTCTATATGGAGACTGAAAAGGGATAGACGGGTAAGGGACCAAAGGTGAGAATCTAGAAGATTTTTAGGAGAGGTGGCAGAGAAAATTTATAGGAGCTGGAGGGTCATTTTGAGAGTTGAGAACGTTACGAGGGATTTCAAGCTTCATGTTGAAAGAAATTATATGGAATTGAAAGTGCGAGTTTTTATCTTATAAATGATTATTTTTTTCATGATGAAGTCTTGCATGTTTTACTAAATTATATTTTTTATTTGATTTTCTCTATTTTTTTTTGTGGTATCAACAAAGACATCGTGATCGTGGATATTTGGATCCGTATTCTATACGAGATATTCTTAATAAGTGGTATCAATGCAGTTGATACTACAATAATTGGTATTAGAATCTTAGATTATCCGGGCTATTGATGTTGATTGAAATTGAAGAAGATGGAGAAAACAAGCACAATCAAAGTCGATATAAACCGGTTTGACGGGAAGAGTAATTGTTTTCTAGTAAGCGAGGGTGAAAGACGTGCTCATCCAGCAAAGATTAATTGATATTTTTATATGTGAAGAGATGCCGGTCATCATGGAGGACAAGATTTGGAAACCGCTCTAGATGCAAGTGGTAGCATGATCTACTTGTATTTGGCAGATGATGTGGTAATCCATATACTAAGCAGGACTTTTTCGATAGTGATATGGGCGAAGTTCGAGAAATTATACATGGCAAAGTTCCTCACTATCATATTCTTGTTTTGAAAGCAATTTTATTAACTACGGATGAGAAAATGATAGAGCATGCAGGAGCACTTAAATAATTTTTAAAGAATCTTCATCGATTTTCTTTGTATAGATAAGAAGATTAAAGAGAAGACCAGAATATTTATCTTGCTATTATCACTGTCACATTCTTTCAAGTCCTTGGTGATTACTTTTCCAGTAAGGAAGAGCATTATCGAGATGGAGGTCATTTTAGTACTTCTTCAAAATAAAGTTCTTAGGTAGGAGATTTAAACTTTGAGTTTAGGCGAAAATTCAGCATTGACGGTCTCTGAAAAAGATAGCGACAGATGATGGAGTGGCAAAGAAATGCATGGCGAGTGGTCCAGGTCTAAGTTGAAAGATACTAGCAAGATCAAGTATTATTGATACGATGAGTTAGGACATCGTATTTGAAATTGATCGCAACTTAAAGATTAGATCATGGTTATTACAGCGGTGATCGATGGTAGCAATAGTAATGGATATGATGATGCGCTCATGGTATTCGATGAGATATCTTCTTGGTAATGAATTTTAAATTCTGCATGTGCCCATCATTATATTGTAGAAAGGAGCTATTTGACTCTCTAAAGAGTAGAGAGGGTGCTATCTATTTACTAATGGATTGAGCTTTTGCGATTAGACCTTAGCATGGACCAGGCAACCCCCCAACCCGATATTCCCGGTCCGTGATTTGGATAGGCTTAGACATGAAGAATTCATATAATGCCCGACCTAGCTTGTGGCCCAAAGGGGCTGCTTAGTTTTCTGGATGAGCCTGGGATATGGAAATAATTAGCCTAGCCTAGCTCGACCCGATAAATAATTAGTTTAGTAAAGGCTTAAGAAACCAGGGCCAGTCCTGGATAGCAAAGATAAGTCCAATAATTGGACTGCACCGGGCCTGGGTTAAGAAAAAAGCTACAAAAATCTTAGCAAGGCCCAGCCCGAGAATGCCCAAGCCCGGTCATTGCTCAAGCCTATCTACGATCAAAGGTGAAGGGGCAGTCATCTTAAAGTTTCATGACGGAATATCAAGAAAATTGGATGAGCTCCAATACATACCCAGTTTCAGTAAAAATCTAATCTCGTTGAATAAACTAGATTCAATCGACTACACGTGGAGAGCCAGTGATGGAATCTTGAAGGTGATCCACGATAGCAAGACTATTTTGCAGGAAAAAAAGTGTAGAGAACATTACCTCTTGATAGGAAGTCTAGTACGAGATGGAGTCCCTGGTATGGGATGGAGCTTGACGCGAGATGGATTTCCAGATGCAGATGATTGGGTACGAGATAAGAGACTCAGGAGGATGATAGGTGATATCGTATTGTGAAGTTTCTATTATTGCTGGAAGCTTCTTTGAGCAAGTTTTATGTCAACGTCAACACAACACATGATGGAGATATGATCGAGCAACTTGGCTTGACTTCTATATTTATCCATCTATAAACAGCAAGCATTTGCTCTAGGGCATAGAGACAAGATCTAGGGCTTTCAAAAGTTAGATGGAGGTCAAATCTCGAGTCAAAGTGAAGATTGTTGAGAAAAACATCTTGATTTGGTTCATTAGAGCAAAATCCAGATGAGAAGATCCAAAACTAAGTCCAGGAGCAGATCATGTACGACAGCAATGAGATAGGCTTGACCTAGGCGCGCGGCCCAGCTTGTAGCGTGCACGATATGCACAGCCCAGTGACCACGGTGCACAAGTGCAGTCCACACACCATGTGTTTTGCTTGTTCCATGGGGCATTTCTGGTGCATTTCTCGTTATCCATATGATCGAGCATGGATTAGGCGGGCAAGAGTAGCGTGGCGACTTGTAATTGGTTGGCATGTGACCGGTTTATAGCAAGGAGGTTGTGGTGGTTCATGATAGGCCAATGCTCGTTTCAGGTGATTTAGGACTTTGATTTCAACACGGTTTGCACTGTTGGATTCCTGTCGAATTGTTCTTCAACATAGATACTATAAAAAGAGGGGCAGTTGGGCTATGGACTAGGGATGAGGATCCAGAGGACTTTTAGAAGAAGTGATAGTGATAGAGAAATTTTGTATGGAGTAAAAGGTTTTTATAAAATTTGAGAGTTTTATGATGGATTTAAATTTTTTTGTTGAGAAAAATAATACAAGATTGAGGATACAAGTTCTTATTTTATAAATAATTATTTTTTAAAATAAAATATTACATATTTCATTAAATTATATTTATTTTATTTTATTTTTTAATATCAATAATAATATCATGATTTTAGATATATATATTTATATTTTATATAATTTTTTTTAATAAATAATATCAGTATGGTTGATATATATCAGGTCGTGTCTAGTGCACATCCTGCAACAACGTTTTTCTTCGTGGTTCCATACAGGCGTATTTTGGAAATGAAAGTGATATTTGAGAAGGAGAATGCCAGTACCAGAAGTCTTTTTATAGTAATTTTGTCAATTTCTTTTTTATAATCTTCTTTCGTTGTAGGGTAATGCAGATTGTCGTCTCTGTGGAATATAGAAAGCGGTTGGCAATTGATGGTTTGTTGCTGCTTTCTTACCTGAGACCGTGGATATTCGGTACGCCCATAAGTTTATATTATAATTCTTTTTCTTTTCTGTTTTTTGGTCGCATTTGCATAGACCACGGGGGATATATGGAGCTTGGCAAAAGCAAGAGTGCAGCCGTTTCTTCGCTAAATAATAAAACGTTTGTTTCGAAAAAGGAAAAGAGTGTCCTTAAAGCCATAAAAATGAACGGTAACAAAATCCCCCCCGTTCCATTTTTTTTTTTTTTTTAAAGAAAAGGAAAAGCCTAAATGATATTTGATTATTTTAATTCCATCAAGAAAATATTTTATTTAAATTTATTTTTTAAATAGCTATGAAGATCGAGATAAATTATTCAGAATAAATTATTTCGTTCAATCTTTTGATATTCTAAAATAATTATTTTATGATAGATTATGGAATGGTTTATTTCAAATCATTTTATTACTATATGGTGGGTTTTACTGTAATAATTATTATGCTGGAATAAAATTGTTATTTCAGATTTCCAATCAAATATAAATCTAAAATAAAAACGGTGAATAGCTATTTCTTGAAAATTAATTTTTTTATTTCAAGAATAATTTTTTAAATCTAAATATTATCTTAATAAATTGGTAGTCCCATAATTATTTCTTTAAAAATAAATAAATATATATATATATTTTGACCCAACCTGTTTAAGATCTTTCAGCGCCATTATATCTGAATTGCAGCCAATAATCCAAACAAAAGAATGCGAGAAATCGCTTAACAAATTATCCAATGATGTAATGGAGGTGTCCGCTGCACGCTTATATTATAATTGCTACCCTGGGCAATCAGTGCAAGCTGCAAAGGCAAGTAATAAAGATGGTAAACAAAGTATGCTAGTGGCACTCATTTGGACAACTTAAATATATGGTTGCTGTTTCGAAGGGGCTGAGAAACTTCTTTTAGTCCCTGGAGTTGTGCATGTCCACGTACTTAAAGTAAATTCGGATCCCTTCACTCCTCTCCCCCTAGCAAACGCATTCTCGCCATTTTTAGAAGTCATGTTTTTTTTTTTATTTTATTTTAACAAGCTGATGATCAATTACAATTTAAATAATTAGAATATAAAATATCATGCAGAATTTGAAGGCCAATGATTTCGTAATGCCAGCTCCAATTCTCAACATGGTCAGCAAGAATTCGAAGGAAGCAATTCAATCTGCGGTGTATTAGCCTCTCAGTTTTCACTTCAAATAAGATTACTTCTGTCCGAACGTTCTTCTAGCCTTCCACTTTTTCCAACCAAACGTTCCCTAAAATACGATAGGTATATCCCAGTTTATTCCACACTCGGTACGGTGGCTCCTACGTCAACTTTCCCTTATGTGCCATCTCGGATCATATTGAAATTTTGTAATTACAAAAAAATAAACATTAGTATCCGCCGCGAAACCTGTCTTTCTTGCGGTTATCCCAAAAAAAAAAAATATATATATATATATATATATCTCTTGGTGCACGCAAGTTTAATTTGCCTGATATGTAAACGAGTATAAAATCAAATCAATAATGGTTGCGTTGAATATTACAATACTTCCAGCATGCAATAATCATATTCTTCGTGTTAACAGTTTAATTATAATACCGTGGAGTAACGCATAAAAATTATTTGGCAAATAATAAGAGTTGAACCACCCAATCAATATTTTCATGGAGAAATAATTTTACATATTCATATATATATAACCGCTCACATCAACTGACTGGGTGCAGTTGTCTGGCGGTGAAGCAATAAGCGAGCTATTAATGAGAGCATTGAAAGCTTTACCAAAAAAATTTTTTCGAAAAAGAGAGAGAGAGCATTGAAAGTGAGGGCGATGTGTCTGTCTCCCCTCATCAGTGACAACCTTCAATTCCAACCTCTCTCTAGGGCAAACCACATCTTTATTATCGCTCCTTTCACGTCCTGGATTCAAAACCAAAATGTAAAGAAGATTGAAGGACGAAGGCTTCGGTGTGGAATGCCCGGAATGCAAAAAAAATCTCTTGGGAACCAGGAAAAAAAAAAAAAAAAAAAAAAAACTCCGAGAAGGCAAAACTACCCAACCATGGACCCCGCCACCCTCCACATTTAACATTCTTGCGTACATTTTTATTCCCCCCTCCCCCGGTGGGTGCCCCACACCATTTTTAAAGCTCCATCGGCCAGCCGTCGAAGGGCCAAGGGGCGCGAGCAGCGAGTACCGGTGGAAGGGAAGTTAAGAAGAAGGAACGCCATGATGGCCTTGCCTGTAATTTCTTCTAATGCCGTGGCTCTTTTCGTTTCCTGATTTTAACCTGAAGTGAAGAAGCTTCGATGGAGGGGCACCTGAAGGATTAAAGTAAAACGAAGAATGAATTTATTCACAGCTATACCCCCACGAGCCATCGGTAGAAGGCGTAGTAACTGCTCTCCTCTCCCTCCTCCTCTTGATAGTTTCCCTCCAAGTCCCACGAGTCCCGTCCTCCTCCTCTTCCGCCGCCGTTGTCGTCGTAGCGGTGGCTCCACCGCCCGGAGAACCGGAGCGAGGAGAAGGAGGACGACGCCGACGAGGTCAGTCGGTCCACGTACTCCTTCAGCCAATTTCTTGTCCCTCCTCCGGCAGCTTCCGCAACCTCCTCGCCGGGCGGCGCAGGCCCCACCGGCTCCGCCTTGTCCTCCTTGGCCCTCCGGATCCGGGCCACCACCGCCTCCACGTCCTCGTCGACCACGTACTCGAACGACGACCCCAGCGAGTAGGATCGCAGGGGCGGCGGCGGCGGCGGCGGCGGCGGCGGCGGCGGAGGCTGATTGGGGAGGGAGGTGCCAGCTCCGGCAGGGTCCAACTCCGCGGATGTTCCCCGGCGGCTGACGCTGCCGATCTCGATGCGGAAACTGCTGGATCTGTGAGGGTTGTCCGCGGCGCCCACCACCGGGAGGATTGGCGGGAGGGGAGGGGCGGGGAGGGTGATGGAGGAACGGCAGAGAGGACAGGAAGGGGTGGATCGGAGCCAGGTATCGATGCACGGGGAGTGGAAGACGTGGTGGCAGGCAGGAAGGAGGCGGAGCTCGTCGTGGGGTTGGAAGGGAAAGAGGCAGACGGCGCAGTCCAGCGACGACTTGGGGAGCACGAAGACCGAGGAGGCCAGGGAGAAGAGCGGGAGGGACTCGATCAGCGTTGCCTTCTCCTTGTCGGAGAGCGCCGAAGGGGCGGCGGAGGCGGAGGAGGAGCGGCTGTGGTGGATGAGCGGCGGAACCGAGGAGGAGGAGGAGGGGGAGGAGGAGGAGGAGGAGGAGGAGCGGGAGAGGAAGCGGATGAGGAGGTGGATGGCGGCGGAGGCAATGACGACCAAGGCGAGAATGGCGGCGGTGATGAAGATGCTGGGCTTCAACGCGGATGAGGAGGAGGAGGAGGGGAGGCTGCGGTGGCTGGAATCCTTCGACGGCGCCGGCGTCGGGAGCTGCGGGATGGCCGGCGGTGGAGGAGGAGGAGGAGGAGGAGAGGCCATGTCGAAGCCGTAGAGGGTAAGAGATTTCTTGGGGTCTTTGGGCGCTTTCGGTTCTGCCCCCCTCGCTCTCTCCTGCCTTTTTATATATTTCTCGTCTTTCGTATTTTTCTCTTCTTCAATATCGCTTTCTTTTTAGATATTTCTTAAACAGTATTCCTACAGTAAAAGGACGACATGTCATGGTAAAGATATATATATATATTTTTTAAAAAAAAAAGAAATGCTACTTGATGTCCTGAGAAAAAAAAAAACAAAGAAGGAAAAAAATAATAATAAAAAAAAGGAAGAAGAAGAAGAAGGGAATTTTAGATGTTAGTATTCTAAGTTTGCATCTCGGATTTTAGGATTCTGGTTTATTATCCATCCAAGTTTGTACGGTAACCAACCAACATCTAGATTATAATACATTCTCAAATGAATTAGATTATGCTCTCTGTTTTCTTAGCTGATAAGCCATGACATCCTCCTCACCCGTTATTTACGAAATCCTGCACCATTTTCGGTAAAACATTAATGGAGTAAGGATTAGTTTAAGTAAAACTAAGTCAAAACTCACGTCTAGCAGGCTGTGTGAAGTTCCTGGCAAGAATGGAAAATATTGTTCTCTCTTTATTTTAACAAAAAATATAGTACAGAGGATACATCGATAAAAAAACAAGGCATACAATTAAAATAAGGCCTTGCTTATCCGGAAGATAACTAAATAAGTTCTAAGGATAATGTTAGACGTCATTTTTCAAAAGAAGTTTCGCGGGCACGACCTTATCATCTCGATTACGAATCCGCACAAGTGGCTCACGACGGGTGTATATTAAAGCGGGAGCAATATTTTTCTTTTTTAAAGAGTGTTAAATTAACCGTATGTTAATTCCAAGTCATCGCCAGTAGTCAAACAAAGTATAAAATAATCATCTTAAAAGTTGCAGAAATAAATCTATATGGAAGCTTCACTTTTAGAAAAGAAATTATCTGGAAATTAGATTTATTTCCTGTTCCATGGTCGATTTGCACAATCTCCAACTTGTTAACCATGAAAAAACAAGTGATTTTATTAGCGGCTAAGAAAGAAAATTTGCACCGAAATTTTTGGTCAAAGAAGGCAATGCATTACAAATGGTATGTAAATACTCTCACCATTGAATGCTAAACTTGTAGATTTATTCCTTTCCGTAGAATGATGGAAAAAAGAACGGACAGGTCTTGATTAAAAATAATGCCGAGGTTTTAAGGACACTCTCTAAATTATGAATATTTTGATTTGTCATAGGGTTTATATTACAATGGAAAGATTTTTATCAACCGTTTATTATTGCATGATTGTCTCCGCATGAGGAAAGATTGCACTCAAGATTTGATAGTGATGGGACTACTTGGAGGGTTTCAGATGTTGAGTCTATCATTTATTAATTTAGGACCGGTTCAATTGACGTGGTAGGCTATTATTACCCTTCCAGCTATTTCCCATCAGTTGAAATGTATAAAGATTTTTAGTGATGCTTTGTAGCTTTCATGAGCTACCATCAATTCCATTCATTCCTGCATGAGGAAAAAAAAAAAAAAAATTTTAAAAAAAAAATCTATCTAAAGTGAAACACTACAATCTCCGTTTGCAATAGTTACATACTCAGCATCCTGATCATACGTTTCGTGAATATTTTGATTTGTTATAGAGTTTATATTACTGTAGAAAAAGATTTTTATCAAGAAGCTCTTGTTGCCTGATTGTCTCTGCACGAGCAAAGACTGTACTTTAGATTTAACGGTGATAGAAATACTGCACGATAGACGGTAGGGTTTCGAATATCGAGCCCACCATTCGTTGATTTAAAACCAATTCAATTCACTCGGTCGATTTCTCATCATGACTCGAAATTTATAATGATTTTTAGTCATGTTCTGCAGGTATAGCTTCTTTCATGAGCAAACATTCCACCAATCCCTGCTCGTGGAAAATAAGGTCTGTCAAAAATAAAAACAATACAATTATCGTTGCGGTAATTAAATACTCAACATCGTAACCGTGCGTGGAAACATTAAAAATACATAATCACCATCCAATGGATATATATATATATATATTTCAAACATCAATGGTCAAGAGTTTCCGTAGCAACCATGATAGAATGATAATAAATAAGACAGACATGTAAGCAATGACGTGACAAATGCCTTCTCCAATACGTACCTTGTTGGTCACATACATAGATATTTAAAATATAAATTATTAATGAATAAGGAAGAAAATGATGTTTGTTTTATGTTAAATATATATATATATATATATAATATTTTTTGATTGTTTTAGAAAGTCCTTGAATAAATACATCAATTTACATCTAATAGTAAAATATTCTAAAAATCCTTGATAGAGCGGAGGTGGTCTTCCATGATACCAAACTTATACGGTCTATCATATAAAAAAGCCATCCAATCAATTTCTAATAATATGATGGATGGATATCCTAATTGACTAATTCCAACACGCATTGCTGGTGATTTAAATAAAGGACAAGGAGGCTTCTCAAAGAAAATGGTGGTGGAGTGGAAAATTGATCGATCTCGTGCATTGCCGTGACCCTAAAAAGATACATTATACCAGCGAGTAAACCAAATAAACAAATGACCCTCTTGGCGTTGACAATGATCGGAGGAATGAGACTGGTTTTTTTTTTTTTTTTTTTTTTTTTTTTTTTTTTTAGGCTTTTATGAATAATAAACTCACGATGGTTGCAGTGGAGAAAAAGGTGCACCCGTGTCAAAATGTCCTCCACGCACCTTCAGAACTCTATCTCATGCGATGCGCGTGACTTTGCCAGCGGCGGTGACTCGGAAACCTTGTCACCTCTCGGTTGGTTGGTTGGTTAGTTTGGTACGTATAATATACGATATAAACTCGCACCGGCAGGGCGCGGCAGCGGTGCAGCGCATGAATGTTTTATACCTGCGAGGACGTACTTTCCCTGTCGGAGCTCCGAAGCCCAAACCCCAAGCCAAGGGTGTACATATATAGTACGGAAAAGCATGGGTATGGTTCTTGGAGACCTTGGCTTGTAACTTTAGACTATGCGATATTAATTTGATGATGGGCGAGCTATGCACATGCACTCATGATAATATGTCTCATCAAAGTTAATTTCATAAAAAATAATATAAGCTTCATGTACTAAAAATAACGGTTCATGATTTTTCTCGACGATGATTAATTTGTTGTTACGATGCATGGAATTTATTTCGTAACAAGCGGGAATCGTTTGATCGGAGAAATAAGGATGGATGAGAAATTGTGAATATGTATCATAAATTTCGAGTTTGGAATACCTGAATCCGTGATTCTGCGATACTTGTCTAATTTCTTGGTCCATTTTTTTTTTTTTTTTCTATTTGCACGTGTGCGAGAAATATTGCATTAATGCACGTTCATCAGCCGTTAAAATTAGGTCCTTGTCCAACAAGGTCAATCCAGTTCTTAGTTAGTTCTAGCTACTAGGTTCGTGGCGTGACCAAGTCCAGATCGTAGCTTAGTATATATGATTCATTTCTTTCTGAACAAGTTTTCGATCTGTTGACGGGGGAGTTTCTGGATCGATCGGTCGGAGCCGCTGCATCGCAGGACCGCTCCCTGGTTCACCTACAAAACATGTTCCTTACCGGATTGTTCCGGCGAAGGATACTCCGATACCTAAATCAGTGACGGATTCCAGTCACAGAATGGGAAAGATGTCGAGAGTGGAAGAGAAAAGGAGTTATTGGAGATTGGAAATATGTATATGCAAGATTATTCATGCGTACCTCTCGAGCCATCATCCTTACCCATATTTAAAAGATGGCCTCCGGTCTGTAGCCCGCTCTTTTCCCGGAGATCACGGGAAACCATTCACTCCCATGATAGTCGATCGTGGGTTGTCAATGAGCGGTTCCGGCCAGATTGGAGACATGGCTGCAGGAATTGCGCGCCATGATCATGGCATGATGAGTGTCGATTATAATCGTTGGTTACAGTTTCCTTTCTGGAACAGATTGTAGTTCAAGCTTTGGGTTTCCCCTTGCATGGGTCGAAGGCTTGATATTCTCCAAGACCGGAGATCATGTCTATGGCAGGGATCGAAGTTTGTGTCTCAGGAAGTCGGTGAGTAGTTCAGACTTCGGCCGGAACCGAAGGTGCTATCCGAAGGATTGGCCTACGGATGTTGTAGTTCGGCGTGAAGCCTTGAGTTGCTTACAATTAGTCTTCGCTTGGTCCGAAGCCCGTAGCCCGGAGAACCGGGACTTCGATACGTAGCTGAATCGGGATATCCCAACACGATCCATGATACTCCACCCGATTGAGCGGAAGGATTAAGTTGTTTTTCCTCCGGGACCCATATCCAATTAATTCGTGGATCTAAACTTTAATCGGGACCGGAGCAGGCACATTTCGACCGTAGAATCGAGAATATCTAGAGATTTTTGGCTAGCACGGAGCCCTTCGGATGGATGGTGATGGGAGCAAAGGGAATTGTTAGGATAAGATGCCGTCAAGCTTTCTCCAATTCGGTTGGGGCCGGTGGCTCCACTTGCATCGCTGGCTCTTGTTAGCAAGAGCCAGGAGCATATAATTAATGATGCACCGTTAACACCGGTAATTCCTTGGCAATTTCCAAACAAGCAAGTAGTTGTAGTCTCGATCGAAAATTGAAGGGTAAACGCGTCAGAACTTTGTTAAACTAGTGGGAACTTTCCGGGTACCGAGAAGTTCCAATTAGTTTAGAGGTAAACGGCCAATGGTCCCGGGAGATCATGTCAGCTAGCTCCTTCTCTTTTATCGTGATTTGGACAGCATCTTGTTTTGTCTCCGATCGGAGCTTTCCATGGGTCTCATCTGCTCGAGGTCAGGGGGTGCCAAGTGCACGAAGTGTTCGTTTGTGTTGTTGTCTTGTGACTTGGTTTTGGCCCTTCGTAAAGAGGACGTATGGATTGTTGTCATAGGGATGGGAAATTATTTATAGGTACAAAGGGATGCTCTCCGACCAATTAATTTTGATAGGTTCACTTGGGATTATGATTGGTTCTGGGTCTTATTCTATAATTTGCAGGAAGTCCGACTACCACCCTCGTTCCTTTAAGATGTCCATTACCTGACGTGGATTTTGGACAGCGTTCGATGCCCGAATTCTTGTCAGTCGAGGGACGCAGTGAGGTTCTCGTGCAAGGATTAATTCAAATCAACGACCATTAATTAATACGATGTTATAATTTATAATATGGTACATATAAATTAGACCATTATATAATATGTTACAAGTTGTTACGAATATTCCTGACACCTTTCATAAGGTTACGCATAGATTATGTCTACTAATTGTTGTTATCTAGCTAACATCGCAACGGGGATTAATCGCTACTAAGTCAATATTTTTTTCGATTAAAGCTTGGAAGACAAAAGCCATATGACATGCATCGAAATTCCTCGCACATAGTGTATTAGAAATAGAATCGTCTAAAGGGAAGACGTGTGGTTTGCAAACATGGCATGGTTAACCGAATGAATCATCATTAGCCTACGTGTCCGGGGTACCAGCCTTTTTGTCCCTGGAATTGTAAGTGGGGAGGTGGTTTGGATTAGAAAATAATACATTTATTTGTTTAGTAGCTCATGCTTTCCCTTTGTAGTGTTTCTTTAAGGGGAACGCAGGTCTTTTTTTTTTTTTTTTTTTTTTTTTTTTTTTGTAACATTATGATTGTTATGTATTCTCCGAGCCTTGCAAGCTCTCTTTTCCTGTACAATGCCATGATGAACCAAGCCCAAAGTCGGCATTTGCTTTTCGTTTCTTTGTTTTGCGCTTTGGACGTAGACCTCATGATGAATCGAGAACAAAAACTCACATTATTAGTTAAACAAATGATTGCCTTGGATGTACTTATAAAGTTAGTGGTTAGGGGGGGGGGGGGGGGGGGAAATTGAAAGTGTGTGCGCGCGCGCGCGTGTGAGAGAGAGAGAGAGAGAGGAATTAGCGTGCTACATCGTGTTGGAGCTAAGAAAAAATAAAAATAAAAATCTTTAAACGAAAATGGGTTCGAAGCATGTAACACTTTTATTTTTTATTTTTTAAGGTTATGTTTGACGGATCGGCAATAATATGGATTTTTAGTAATATAAATAATATTAAATAATATAAAATCAAAATTTCAAGCTACTTCTAAATTAAATATATTTTATTTATTTTATTTATTTATTAAAAATATATTTTTTATATTTTATATCAATATACATATATTATATTTTATATAAAAATTTTTTAAAAAATAAATTTTTTTAAAAAAATTATATATATAATTTTACAGTATCTTCTCTTTTCTTTTTTATGGCTGTACTTGATTTACATCTCGGTGATAAAGAACACCCCCTCCCCGATAATGGCTTTCCCGGCCATGTGAACCTCAACAACATCTTCCTGCAAGCTCCGACGATGACGATCCCTTTTCCAGTGAGCCCCGATAATAACTTCTTTCTTGCGAGCTTCGATGATAGTAAACCCCTTCTCTACAAGTCGTAGCAACGGCAATCTCCTTCTCAACAAGCCCTTGTAATAGTGACTCCCTCCTTGTAAGTTTCAATGACGGCGACCTCCTTACCATAAGCCTCCTAGGTCTTTGTGGCAGGCTTCTCTTTGGAGGATGATTGACGGGCAACTGGGGGGGCATCGTCAATGGGTGATAGAGGGGTTGCTATGGGCCATGAAAGGGAAGTGTAATATTATCAAAAAAAATATTTGAAAGGTGATAATTTAAATTATCATTTTTTTCGAAGATAATCCGAATTGTTTTATGAAAGGCAATCCATTGTTATAACAAAAAATCTTATCAAATATAGTAATAAGGTAGAAACCCTTTATATTATTAGCAATCCAAATGCAATCTTAAGATTTTATACATAAGCCAGCAATCTGGAATATTTGATCATGCTGATGGGATGCGTATCAGGTTGTGTTTTTGTATTATCCTGGGATTAGATTGGCTATTTATGGAGAAGTCCGTACTTTTTAGAATAAATGCTTTCTTTCCTAAAATAGATATTCATACCCGCAGACATTTCTTTTCTTAAATACGTGCATCTCCCCATCTGTGTTGTAATGTATTTTTGTATTAATCGGATTCATATGATTAGACTAACTATTTGTACAGTAATTTTTTTTTTTTTTTTTTTTTATAAGAAACCATATCTTTTAAGATAGACGTTTTTGTTAGAAATTTGAATTTTAAAGTAGATGCCAGCCAACTAAACACCACAATGTTTGACAGGTTTTAGTTTAAAATAAAAGATTATTTGTTTTTAATTTTAAAAATAGGCAACGCATCCTTCGTAGTACATATATATATATATATATTTTTTTTTTCATAAATAAAAAAAAAGTGAGGAGTTAGATCCCGGGCATGGCCATTCTCAAACGATCCCTCGATCCCAGTCAGGGAATGTCCGCAGCGGTTCCCCATCTTATATATATCTCTAACTTTTTCACTACAACCATCCAACAGTTTCTCTTTTTTTGATTTTATTTTTAGATAATTTTTCTATTTTTTATTTTATTTCCGGATTTTTTTGTCGAAAATATGTTTAAACCAAGACTTGAATCACAACCAACTGCATCACCCATCAATGACGGTACTTTATTTTTGAGAACCCATAAGTTATAATACTTAATCTTAAAAATTCTATCTCTAGAATATTGCACCAATTAAGCCCTGATAAGGGGTGACCACGACATAAATAATTAAGTGGTTTGGGCAATTGGCTCAAGTCACGTCAGGATAGAAAGTTAGAGCTTTTTCCAACTTGATGATATTGTTGACCAGGTAGTCGTAGATCGATCATGATGATAAAAAGTAGTTGTGACCCAAATTATAAAATGTCTAAATGTCAACATAACCATATCTACTTCTCTTTCAACTGCTTATTATGCGCCAATGAATGATGATATCATCCCTAGTTCTCAGCACATACGCAATGGCAAACAACCACGGCCTTGGCTTTAGTCGGAAATGTTGACAGACTTTGATAGCATCCGGTCTTTTTACGAAAATGAGGTCCATTAGTTGGTCCTCTACTTATCCAAGACTCCAAGGATCGGAAATAATGTTTGGTATGAATTTCTAGATTACTTCGAAACACCGGTTCACCAAACTTCCGCATGAAAATTAAGGCAAAACGGATGCATCCATCGAATATCAATGTATCTTTATCCATATTTATTTTGCTCGACAAGGATATACATATTGATTGGATACAGAAATTTATATCCATATTTATTTTAAATAGATACGGATATAAATTAAATATTATAAATACGAATATAGATACGGATGCAAGATGGATGATTAAATATTATGATTATAAAATTAAAAATATTATTAAATGAAGGATGAATCAAGTTAATAGAATGTTAATATGTTCGCGTATTTTTCTAAAAAATTGATGAATACTATATAAAATTAAATAGGATTACAGGCCATATTCATTTTTATATATATATAGATATGGATATCAGTCGAATGTTTAAATTTCTATCTATTTTTAGATAGATTCGAATACAAAATTAAATTCAATTGGATATTACCTATCCTACTTTTAAATTCAATTAAATCCCCGATGCTTGTTAATTTTTCATACAAACCTGCATAGATGTTTTAAGAAGTACCGCATCCACCCACACCCTCCACCTTCTCTCTCGAAAAAAAAATTTCACCAACCATTCCATACTTTGGATTATAATAGGAACTATTTAGGTTACCTAGTCTTGGATTAGTTCATCGACAATACTCTTCGTGTGGAGGAGGTACGAAGCACGGACCTTGACGTACGGTGGCTTCTTCTCCGTATTTCTAAAGAAGTAATAGATATAAACCATGCAAAAAGTCGTGTTGGTTGTTGTTGTTGGCGCTACTTTCATATTTGTTTAGTTACTTTTAATTATTAATTTTTTTTGGGAGTCCCGTCCTCCTTGTAAAGAACAATTTTTCTTTTTTTTAAAAAAAAAATTATTTTGAGAAAAGCAATGCGGAGTATGTAGAAAATTTTTTTATAATAATACTGATAATAACATAAGTACTAGACAAACTACACTGTAGATTAATATTCCGTTGCACTCATTTATTTTAACCCCACCGCTCATTCAATAGTCAACTATTAAATAACCTCTACAAACTATGTCTGCAATGGCCGAGGTGAAGGAATTAATTTCATTTGTCAATTCAAGTAGAGTAGCATTGTGGCTATGATGTTTTCTTCTCGAGGAGTCGCATGTTTTGCCAAACATTTTGTGGCAACTTCGGCATGTTTGTATCTACTCTTATAGCAACATTATCATGTCTCAACTAAGATACATGTATATATATACATATATGTATGTTTTAACGAGCAAGGCCAAAAGTCAAAGCCAACCACACAATAAGTCAATGACTCAGCCGCTCAGGTAATAAATTGAAACTTTTTGACAGGGGATTGTGCATGAGGCTTGGATTCATGTTTTGTTTTTTGTCTATTTATGGACAAACTTAGGGATGTTGGACTTTTGGGTTTCCCCTGCTATGAGATGCAGTGGCAAGTTGGAGCCATCCATGTTGCTTTAGCTCTGCAGCATCCTCCCCGTGGTCTTCACGACTTTACCGGTTGCATCGAGCCACGATACAAGTCCTCTCGAGTTATGATAATAATATAGCTCTAACTTAGCAGGTATTAACACAGAATTTGAAGGTTCCGAGGTCTTGCAGGTATGTTTTGTTGCATGCAATATTACTTGGAAAAAAATCTACTTTTCTATTTGTTTGTTTCGACCAAAAATGAGTAAATTTGGGATGTTTACATCCATGGGCTCTTTTCATATTTCGATACCATGTAACCATTAATCATTGACCGACTGGGCTTTGCATTCTCTATTACACCATCAAAATTGCACCACAAACTCGGGTAAAACACAGCATTGTCATGATATGATATTATATAAGATATTTGAAACATGTTTCAACAATCAGAGTGGCGCAGCGGAAGCGTGGTGGGCCCATAACCCACAGGTCCCAGGATCGAAACCTGGCTCTGATACGAGGAAAGCTTCCAGCTTTGAATTTCTTTAATTAAATATTTTAACTATATATTTATTTTTTTGTGTACCTTTCATAAAATTATTTTAACAAGAAATACATAAAGATACTACGATGACTTAACTAAACAAAGGCCCAAAAAGTATTTGATTGGATGCCATTTGACAACCTTTGTTTTCTTTAGCTTATTTTTTTTTTTAACATTTTTTATTCAAGAATGAAAAAGAATAAAAATAATTATTCGATTGAATATTATTTTAGCATCCTTAAGGTACAAGAAAGACTTTTGCAGAACTATAATTTTTTTATCTACTATAAATTAAGCATTAATCAATAAAAAACTAAGATATCTCGTAAAAAGAGTTAATGGACCTGCATTTAGCAACTTTCCACTTTAATTTATAGCTTTTTTTGAAATCAAATAAAAATATATCCGTCCTTACATCATATATACAAAAAAAACTATCGGAAATATAAGAAGATTTTAATTATGAATCTAGGTTTGCCATATGCCTTTGCCCAGCATTTATAGATTTTGGCTTGAATTCTGGACGGTGCATTCTTCGGCATCAGAACATGCATGAATATTATATGGATGAATATAATACGAGCATACCTTCATCCCTTTTCTTGGAGCTTTATAAAGATATTAATTTTTTCTTCGTAATTCGGCTCGCTAGCACATAAATGAATAAATAGAAACCAATAAAAATAGTTGCAACACCTTAGCAAGCATATTTTTTTCCTTGCACATCATATGAGATTCCACATGCATGGACGTGGTTTTATATAAGTAGCAAGAGAAATACCAGTACAACTTACAAAAAATTTGATCCCGATCCGATGAATTTTGTGAATATATGATAGTTGATATACATGTATCGATGACTAACAACAGCTCGATTTTGGAGAAAATATCAGATGTTTAAATTTACTTTTCAGCGACGACATATTTGGATGCGGACATATAATATACCATGTATTAAAATTGGAGTCGCAGCATGCCTTGCAACACTTAACAAAAGTAATTTTATGTTTATTATTTTCAGCTCTTGGTGGCTCGTTATCATGGCAGTGAAGTGAAAAGTGGTCTAAAAATCTCTTGAAATCAGTCGAGGAGGCTTCCGTTAGTTGTTTGCCATAAAATAACTAGTTTTGGGATTTTTTTTCTTTTCTTTTCTTTTTTTTTTGTCAGTCCGGTGCATTCGATTAAAAGAACTGGTTCTAGGACTTTGGAAAAGAAATCTCTTATGACTCGTAGTCTGCCCTTTAATCTGGCATTTCCTTCCCGCTTTCCTCGACGTTCTATTGTTTTTTATCTCAACTTACGGATATAAAACCTTGTATTTTAGAGGAATAAATGTACCGAGACATTGTGAGAAAAAAAAAAGAAAAAAAGAAATAAAAGGTCAGAACATAATAATTTCGAAGTGTACTAAACTATACCAAGATCAGCTTTATGAATTTACCTTGTCAATCATCAGACACCTTTGATGTACAATCAAAGCATCCAACTTTATTAAAAGAAAAAGGAAGGAAAGTAGCTGACAATTAGATCAATATGGTCAGCAAATCTCGAGTCTAAATCAGCACGAACTAAGAACTTTCCATTTGTCCATGGTCGAGGGATTGGGAGGGTAACAAAAGCTGGCTGCATTAGATCCCTCGTCAAAAAAAGAGTGCATGAAGAAATGATACCAACCTTCACTCCTTCGGGACCGGTTTCACTTTGCTTTTCATAATATACCAGTGCTCGTTTGAACCAAGTCTCGTGACATCATAGCTTGCCATGAATATATCGGGGAACGCTAGAAGCCAAAAGGAGCCTGTAGAGCCCACCATGCAGCCAACCGACTCCAATAATTCACCACGTTAACACATCGTCAGAGCTCCACGAACGGCATTTTGTATTCACTGTATAACTTCTTCCTAGAGAGAGAGAGAGAGAGATGGCTTTGCAAACGTTATAATATTCATAAGGATCCATGTAGGTGTAATTTTAATTTCATATCAGTTGTTTGATAGAAAAAATTTGGATAGTTATACAAAACTAAGGTATTCAAATAATATCTTCTAATTAATTTTTTTTGGATGGAATTAATCTTGGGTTGTTACGGACTTTGACAGTGTAATAACATATAATCACTCATAGAGGCTTTCCTGAAAGCACATCAACTTGTTGCTTTTTGATATATAACATATTTTCCATTAAAACTTCATTCAAATTTGTAGTGTTTCCATGCATATATATATATATATATATACTAGAAGGACAAGGATGGAGACGAGAGAAAAAAAAAAAAAAGGATAGAGGGGAAAATTCTTGTTAAAGATGAAACTAAAAGGCCGCCAGCTGATCGGTGGTGGTCTCTCATTTGCGGATGCGCCCCCACTGGCATGCCGTTGTATCGATCTTCAAAGTAATTGCACGATGAATATTAAAAAAAAACAAAAAAAAAAAAGAGTGCAGGAATTTTCTTCTTTTACTGAAATTAATGTTGCAATACCCCACTCCGACCGTGAAGATTTCTGAGAGTTTTTTAAGACTTTTCTCCCGAGTTAGAGTTTCTCTGCATGGCTTACACTAGATTTTGGTAAAAAATGGCTTTGTATGGCAACAAATTTTGTGCAAAGAAAGCTTGGGCTAGGCATCTTCTTTTTGTTTGGTCCACTCCAGTGCAAATCAAATCCATAATATCACGATACAAAAAATCCTATAGGCCTTGCAGGTACGGTCACCCAGCCTCCAAGATCATGTATTTACTCTTCTTTGTATGAACAAAAGATCGAGCAATGGTTTTGGACCATATCTTTCACGTGGAGGAATGAACACTTTATTATTATTATTATTATTATTATTATTTGAACGCATGTTATAAAGCATCCCAATCTCTTTCTTTCTTTTATCTATATGGATCTTGAAGAAAGATATAATGCAATCCAATAATTGATATCGTGCAAGAAGGGAAACTATTCTTTCATGTGAAAGATACAACCCACGTCCAAGAGCAATATGTTATTACTAGGTTCGTGCTTGACAAAGTTGGCATCTTGCTTGTAGAAAGTCTTGATGGGTTGACAAATGGTCAAGGTAAGTTGCTCAATTAAGCTATCCAAAGCTAAAAAATTGGCAATCCTGATGTTGAATCTGAATAGCAACTATTCCATAAAGCCACCAAAAATCTTTAGCTAGACCTCACAATGCCATTGTGTTATCCCCTCTTATTTCCACGAGAGTATTTGTACCTCTTGCATCCGATAAAAAATTTAAAAAAAAAAATTGAGTAACTTACCATAAGAATCTTATTTGATTTCAAACTCGTCGTGTAATAGTTTTGGAGTGATAGGTCAAGAGAACTTGCAGTTGTCCCACATTTTTCCACCATGTATCAAGCTCTATCCTTTTTTATCAAAATCTTCCTTGTTGATGTTTCACATTTTTCAAAAGTAAAGAATTTAATTAATTTAATTCTTTTTTACGAATCACGATTCATCTTAAAAAATGCTCTTTCCAATAACCCACGTATAACCATGGTGATCCAAGAGTAAGCACCAGCCATAGCATATAGGCCCATTGGGCCCGAACAATAGGTCGCCCATGTGCTATCTTGTGCTCGCTCCCATGGTGATCCAAGAGTGGGCACCAGCTGTAGCCCATAGGCCCATTGGACCCGAGCATTGAATTCGGCCATGTGCTACCCATTCCATTTCTAAACCAGAGAGCCGAAGCGGACTCGGAGGAACGAGAGCGATCCACCACTATGCATCGCCAAGCCTAGCGTCTGCTGATCCGAGCTTTGGGCGGTGGCCGGCCGGCGCTGGTGGAGGACTCAGAGTTCGTGGAGGCGTGGAAGAAGGTGGCCCCTAACCTGGAACCCCCGAAGACGCCGCTCTCCTTCATGAAGCCTCGCCCACGCACCCCCTCCTCCATCCCCTCCAAGCTCACCGTCAACTTCGTCCTCCCCTACCAATCCGAGATCTCCAACAAAGAGGTCGTTCACCTAATCTCTCCCGCTAGATGAATACATTTTTTTTGATATGTAAGGTTAGGGTTTTTGTTTTTGTTTCGATGTTTCAAAAATGCCTTTTTTTTTTTTACTCTGTCGCGAATACATTTGATTTTGGATGGTTATTTTGTCATTGATCGTCAATTTCTTTGAGCAAGTAATTGGTTATATGGGTATTTATATGACCACGTAAAAGTTTTGGGTGACTTAAACTGCGTACTTCTCAGCGTTCATGCCCAACAATAGATCGAGTCAGAACTGAGAACTTATTTAATCTAACTTTATCGTTGATCCGATTTTGATTTGAAATCCAACTTGTAGCTGTGGAAAATCTCTCCATTCGAAGACTTATTGCGAGTTTTGGATCGGTCTTACCTAACTTGATCGAGAATAGTTCATGGAACTAGTTCCAGACTTGATCTAATATGACCTGCAATAAAAAATTATAGGAACTGACCTGAATAGCTTGGATAAGGTTTGTTGGTCATGGTTATGGTTACCACATCCCATCAGATGCATTTGCAGTTGGATTAGGTTTCATCCTAAGATATAGAGACATTCCTTTAGAAATCATGTCTGAGACATGCATACTTTGCAAATTTGTAGCGCCAATTTTGTTTGTGTGATAAAGACTATATTGGCTATATGCACCGACCTTATGTATAATTTGGAAGTTTGATCAGCTTCTTTGTAGCGTCAAGTTTATTTGTGTGATAAATACCATATTGGCTATGTGCTTCATACTCCACTTCTTTTTCGTTGGGGTAGCTGCAAGAACATGTCCTGAAGTAGCAATGCGGTATGCAACTTTCCCACGCTGATGTTCACAAATGAAACAGTAAAAACCGATGAGCAGGAGTAGGATTGTGCACATTCCAGTAGGTCTTGATGTTTGGCACTCGTCAGTGAAGTACATCTGTGAGGCCCAGCCCATAACTGGGCCATTGTTGGCTGAAGTTGGCAGCCCTTGCCGACTTCATCCAGAACTCAAAAAAAAAAAAAAAGAGAGAGGGGAACGGGAATCAGGGGATTTCAATTTTCTCTTGACCAGCCAGGGTCTTTGTCGGATATCTCGGTGGTCGGCGTGAGGGAGTTAGGTACGGATGTCGGAGAGGTGGATCGAAGGCGTGGTGATTAGAAACCCTTCCCTATAAGAATGGTTCCCTCGCATGCCTCGATCGGAAGGTTGTCTTCCTCCGGTGGTCCCGGAGGAGTATAGAAGCGTCGCCGTGTCGTCCCAGCTTGCCGGCTTCTGTCGGTGCCCGAGATCGGGCTCCATCGTTGTCAATTCCTCGATTGTGTAGCGAATGTGGGCTTTGTCGCCGGCGGTCCTCGAAGAGGACGATGGGGAAATCGTGTTCGCGGGGAAGTTTTCCGACCGGGGGGGGGTTGGGGGGGTTGGTGGTGGTGAGGCGGCGCCGAGGGACATGACAGCAAGGGAAACGGTGGGGAAGTGGATGGAGTTGGGGGAGAGGAGTACGACATGGCCCTTGCGAACGGAGGCGACGGAGCGCCAGAGGGCAATGAAGGAAATGTGGCGACCGGAGGAGGCATTCACGGAGTACTTCAAGACATTTGGGGAGGCGAAGGAGGTTGGAGATGGGAAGACTAGTTGGCTGCCGGCGAGACCATTCCGGGGTTTTCCTGTTTTGGGCAGTGGAGGAGAAACAGAGAAGAAGAAGGAAAGGGATTGGGAAAGAAAGAAAAAAAATAATAATAAAGAGAGGGGGGCTGTTTGGCGGAGATGAAGGAGAGAAGGGAAAGAGAAAAGAGGGGGAAAAAAAGATAAAAAAAGAGAAGAAAAAGAGAGAGAGAGAGAGAGAGAGAGAGAAAAACCTACCTGAGAGTCCGTCGCCCGGAGTGGTTTTCGGTGGCTCACCTGCGAGGTCCCTCGCTGTCATGGGCGAGGAAAGAGAGAGAGAGGAGAGAGAAAGAGGAGAGAGAAGAGAGGGAGGAAAGGTAAATTCCGGACCAGAATTGGAATTGGATTGAGGAGAGTGCCTCATGATAACATAGTTTCTTTTTTTAGTTTTATTAAATAGAAATTAATTATATGTTTAAATTGTTGGTCAGGATCATCGCCGTCCTTGAAAGATCAGGTCTAGTGTTCGAATTGTGCGTAGTTGGTGGATGCTCTTCGGTAAGTTATCTTGACCTCTGATATTATATGCCAAATATATTATGTATTTATGAAATATTAAATGCGTATAATATATTTTAATTTGCATTGGATTGCATTAGGTGCATGCATTGTGTTGGTGTGGATGCATTTTGTCGGTGTGGGTGCTCTCTAGTCCGACTATGATTACACGAGTTAGGATCTAGTCTCCTTGTGGGCCTCCAGTGGGACGATCACTGGCACATGACCGTTGAGCGGTATGTGAAACAGGAGCTAGTTTTTCTTGTGGGCCTAACCAGCGGGGCGATCGCTGGTACATGCAGAGGATGCATGTTTCTCGTGTAATTTCAGAGCTAGTTTTCCTTGTGGGCCTCCAGTGGGGCGATCACTGGCATATAATTGGTTTCGGTATGTGAGACAGGATCCAGTCTCTTGTGGGGCAAGCCACGGGCCGATTTTGGCCATAGTCAGAGGGACTAGAAGAGTAAAGTACATGGTTGGCCATCTATAGTCGTATCGGTATCGGTTGAGATTAAGTATACATATTTGCATCATGTTGCTGGATATATATTATTATATTGATGAACATCTTGTTGTATGATGCGTATGTGCTTGCTATTTGTTAATGGCATATTTGTGTATGTATACTGGAGGTGTTGATAACTTACTGAGCCTGTATAGCTCACCCCTGTTTTTCTCTGTTTTTGTTGCAGATCCGGAAAAATCATTCGGGTTTTGGGATCAGTCAGTGAGGAGCTAGGATATAGGTATTAATCCCCGAGTGCTTGGATATTGAATTGAATGTTTGGCCTGGCATGATCTCTAGGATGATACCTAGGGTTGTGCGACTGGTCGCGTAGCCAATCCAGGTGTTGGATTCGGGACGTGACAACATCAAAAACGGTTATTTCTACCCATTCTTTTAGTATAAACTAGTATGTTTTTGAGATATTGTCTGATATAATATTGACATAATCAGCAGAATTTGACTGAATTATAGCACAATTTGTTAATCTTGGTTCTACTTTTTTATTGTTGGGATCTTATTAATAATATAAAATCAATGGGTATGGTTTTCCCAACATGACATTTGAAATAACAAACAAGGTGATATTGATTTTGAGTTGCTCAGCACTCTCAGTTTTGCAATTGAATCCATCATATGCTTAGCACAAGCAAATCTGATTATTGAATTTTATCAATCAAACCCACTTAGCCCTTTATGTATAATTTTGCCAACTTTAGGGTCTAGTCCAAACAATTATGTCGATACTTTATTGTGGGTACCTAGGAGGACCTGTTTAACCACCTTTATGCAGCATACTTAGCTCTATATGGTTTAGTTAATCTAGAGACTCTGATGCACTGTGTAATGTTGCACAAATAGATGAAGATTTATCTGTCCTATCTACTTAAATACTGCTAAAATTTTTCCTTGAATGATAAATAAATTATCACAGATTTCTGTTTTGTGTTTACTTTTTCATCTAAGAACTGCTACATGTGAATTGGGAACTTCAATGAGATTCTTATAGGTCTTCATAAAGCAAAATCATACTGTTTTTGACCAGTTTATCAATGGAATCATGGCATGCGGAAATGCCACATGTTTGGCCACAGAGATTATGGTAGCATGCTAGCTCGAGGTAATTTCAGTCCATGTCGTGAGCATCCTTCTTCTAACAGACTCTGCGAGATTTGAGGAGGAAGCATGTTGTCTTCACTCTCTTATATGGCGGGAAATAGGTGGAATTGCTCCTTGTATAATGAAGATTGAATGTTGCACCATCTTTACTCTAATCTTGAGATCATTGCAGGGGCTTTCATTAGGAGAAAACATATTTCTAGATCTATGGTTAGTGAAGGCAAAAAATTAACTTTTTTTTATTGGCTTTTGGATTGGTGTGGTGACCTTAGAAGAGACCTTTCCTGTAGTGTAAGAGTTAGCAAAACCCAAAGAAATCACTATGGTGGATTCTTGTAATATTATTTTTGGAAAGGTGTTTTGGAAGATTAAATTCAGAAATGCCCCTTTGGATGAATAGGTGGCTGATTACATGGAACTTTGCTTTATTTTTTTTTTGGTCGGGGGGAGGAGGTGGGGGGGGGTGCGGAGGATTTTGCTTTAATCATGTTATTGGTTGTCCTGTTTGATAGTTAGAACATAAATTGTAAGCATCAGCAATTTCCTAATTATATGGGATCGGCAATTAGAGGATAAACAAATTTTCCACATTTGGTGCTTTGTGGGAATTTGCTTCTTTTTTTTTTTTTTTTTTGAAGTACATTATTGTCTCTGGGCCCATTTATGATTGTTGCTGGATGTGTGCTAAAGAAGATTCATGGTTTTTGTTCATTAGTTGTAGTGATCAGGATTGCTCTTGAGGCACTGTCATTTTAAGTACTATCAGAAAGATTTTTATTATCTCTTTGCCTGCATTGCACAACAGCTTGAAAGTATTGGATACACTTTTAATTTTCTGGGAGTGAACTGGTGTGCCTAAATAACATGGTAACACTTGGCGGCAATGCAAAATTGGTATGGTGGGCAATAAAAATTAAAGGCTTGTTTTTGGTTGCTGAATTATGGGTTTAAAGGTATCAATGCTTTTATGAAGTCATATAACCTGCAATTGGAAGGGTGATGGAGAGGTCAAATGAGCTCGTGAAATCTTGAGTTAAAGGTACTTAGGTACACTAAACTCAAATATGGATTGGAGGATGGACAATGCTAGAATATTCTATCTTTATTATGTTCACTTGTTGACATCATAATCTTTTCGTCGGTATTGCAGAAAGCAACTACTTGAACATTACATCATCCTTCAGTCTTTATGGTGGTTTTTAATGTGGAATATCATATGACACTTGCTAGATGCTTTTATAGTTTTTTTTGCCTTTTTACTTATAGGTGACTTGCATATTGTGGACTTTGAAAAAAGATGCCATATACATGTGAGGTAAATGATGAAGGAATTTGTGGATGCCTTGATGAAGTGTGGATGTGATTATGACTTGATTGCAGGTGGCTCAAGAATTGTAATTGCTTGAGTTGAAGGAAAACATCTATTGTCGGGCATTTGTATAATTGAGGAAGGTAAAGACAACAATGGGATGCCACTGAAAAGTGAATTATGGGAAACATTCGGTCTTATACCTAGGGATCCCTGTGATATTGTGAATCCGTTAGGGGCCTTTGAGCTGTTCTAGTGGCAATTAATATAAATAGTTTTAGTAATTGTTGCACTAATTTTTCTTTCATATGTATATATAATGTTATGTTATGGATGTATGCATGGATGACCATCATTTGCATTATGTTATGTTATTGATGTATGTGTATATGTTTGTACAGATGATGGATGAACGAGTGACTCCATTTACCAACAAAACATATAGAGTTTTATTTTTTGGAGGAGCTATAAAGTGTCATATCTAGAGCTGGAATAGTAATCAAAAGACAGCTATTTGACCATTTGTTCATTCTTTTCAGCCTTGTGTGTATTTTCAGGTTGACATGGTCATTATACCAGCAACAGCAGGGCAAATGGGTGTTTTGCCTGGGACATGTTGCCACCATGTCAGAGCTCAAACCAGGGCTTCTTTCTGTGCATGATGGGAATGACGTGACGTGACCGAGTATTCTGTCAGCAGTTGATCTGCATTCATCCATGCAAACTCCATTGCTGATATAGTAGCTGTAGAAGGGGCTTGCTGACTTTACACACAAGCTTAGCTCAGCTACGACAGACTTGGAAAAGGCTGAAGCACGGATTGGGGTTGACGTTCATGGTGCACTTAATGCTGCTCTCACAGGTTGACTGATGGATGATGTACCTATCAGGAGGAATTCTCTTGCTCAAAAGGGGGGAAGAGAGAGATCAAGAGTAGGGGAAACTGTGATTTAATAAGTCTCTCCGTTTCGGTTGAAGTTATACTTCAATATTGTTAGTACCTTATTGTTTACCTTGAATTTTGTAATGGCAGACTCCCTTCCGAGTTGTGTAATTGTCAATGCAACGTTATTGCTTGGTCGAGACTTCAGTGAAGTCGAGACTGCTGAATTAGCAGGAATTGTGATTGCTTTTTACAATGACATCCAGATATCCAACTCATAGGCTTAAACTTTCTCGATGTTTATTTGGTCTGGAAAGGAGTCATCTAAATTTTAATCAGTTTTGGTCGGATGTCTTGTTTGAATTCCCTGACAGTTTGGTCCTCCTCCTCTATGCAGGTATCAAAAAGTAGGATTTTCTTGGCATCTGTTCTGGCTATCCTTGTATATGTTTGGCTTAACATTCCAGCAATTTAGGAAGATGAATTTATTCTTGCCTGACGGTGGATATGCCTGATGTTTTCGAGAGCAAACATGATTTACAGCATCGAGCCATTGCTATGAATAATCTGCAGGGTTTTCGAAAGCAATGCTGCCAAGAACAATGGGATCTAGTCATGATGCTGAGACCAAGAAGTCATTTGAAGTTGCTGTCACGGATCCTGCATCGAACGGTCGGACAACATGATCAAAGCCACTGGACTAGTGATTTGGAATTCAGGTAATGGATTCAGAAAGGTCATGAACGATTAATAAATTATTATTTTTTAAAAAAAAAAAGGTTAAATTAGTTATTTATATGCTCGAGAATGATAGATATTACGAAAAGTTAAATCTGATATATGCACGGATAGTTGCTCTCGTTACCAGCCAATAAAGCATTATTTAATACATGTAATCACGTATTAAATAATGCTAATATTCTGCATGTTCTCGTTAAGAAAAGGGGGGAAAGAGACGACAGAGAAGATTAGTAGGGAGTGATTTCGTTTCTCACCGCACATTCATCGTTCCTGAAGTCCGCATACCAAACTCCAAATATTTTCTTTGTATATAAAGATAAAAGTTTTCCATTTTTCTCTATTCATTTTAAACGCCATTCTCTCTTAAATTCTTCTCAGTTTCAGTATCGTATAGGTAATGCGCTGTTAGTCTATCATGCATGTTTTTCCAAGAATCCTATGGTTATGCGTGTACCAGAGAAGACCGAGACAGAAGTAAACAATTGCAAAACCAAAAGAACACGAACATGATAGCATTAATAATGTTGTGAAATGTGTCTTCTTTCTCATTAGAGTTAGTCTTAGCACGTATAAAATTGTTGTGTAGCTTGCACCCGGCCTTTTTAAGTAAGGGAGTCGAGATTCTTCTCACTTTAAGGTCGAATTGTAGAGGTTTGCTTTGAAATCACGAACTATATACATTGCGAATCTTTGTTATTAACCACCAGGTCCTGCTCGTTCCACGTGACACGGACGAAATGCTTCATTCATTCTTGCGATATATCATGAACGGACCGTGCTTTAGACTTTGGATTCAGGTCTCTCCGGCTCGACCATGAATTGAAGAGGATCAAACTCTCGAGAAGTTATGGATATGAAGGATTTCAAAAGAACTATCAGATCAGTGGGTTGGGATTTGGGAATATGAAGACCCATGCTGTCGCTGACACTTATGGCCTTGCATTTGATCTGGGCTGGGTGTAAGCCCAATGTTCGAGCGAATGCCAAAATTTGGTAATCTAAATATTTTTAGTACCTTTACAAAAAAAAAAAAAAAAAATCCATTAGATATATTCACTTGCATGATTGATAAATTTTATAAGAATCTTAATAAAATTATTCATCGTAAACCAAGCATGCTACCGAATTCAAACAAGTTTGGAGCCCATGGGACCAAGCGGTGACGATCGGTTCCATGTTTTCTAATTGGTCACCGACTCCAATTTATTAAGTTCTTGTTTCTGTGAAGGACCAAGCAGACTTTCCAGCTTGCCATTCAAGAGTCAATCTCTACTTCTAGGTTCCCACTCAAGCTCGATGGAATGCGGGCCGACGTGTTTAAAGAAAACAACAGTAGGTCCCGCAGTTCTCTAAGTTTCCACTCATTCAATTTTGTAGGTGCCGAGTCATGATAGTGGGGGGCACATCTTGTGGATTACACCATCCATGCTAGATTCAGGTTAGATAAGGAAGCTTTGTAGTTAGTAATGAGAATAATGGCTCGCTTACCCACCCTGAGGCCTTGAATTGCCCTTGGGATCGTGATCTTTATTTTGAGCGATTCCTATTTTTGGGTAGCTGGGAACACGGAGTCAGCTAAAAACCACTGCTACCATTGCAGGATGCGTGCATCACACCGTTGCCATCGTAGTGCAAACCAACCATCTCCACCTTATGTAGCATTTTGGCCATGCTTAAGAGAAGCATCATTTTAATGTCCCACCATTGTCGTGGCAACAAAAAAAGATGTTAGCCATTTTGTGAAAAAAAATTGCCAGCCAACCTTAAGCCTCTACTGATTGGATGAATGGATGAAGACGGACAGCCGCGTTGATGTCAAGAGTTAGCTGGAGCTTTATCCTTTAGACACGATAATAACATTAATAAGAAGGAAACAAATAGGTTACCATCAATAATTGCAAGTTAGGTGGGATGAATCTAAACATGTCAATATCCTGTAATTTGAGTGGTCAAGGAAAAGAAACCCTGTTTTAGAGAGTGCCCATGTTTGAAAGATTCGAAGGGAGGCAACTTGGGTGGTGGTTAAAAAGCCATATTTTGGGGAGCTCTTTGAAGTCAAGGCGAGCAACTTCAACGAGCCTGGCTACCTCTCTTCACCTTTGCTTTCAATGCCTCCCACATCCTCCAAATCCTGAAATAAACCTGCCATGCCTCTCAAGTAATTCTCTCTCTTCGAACCTCTCGATGGGTCTCCCTTGCACTGATCGATCCCCCTTTCTTTTCCCTTTCCCTTTCAGTGTTCTTGGTGGTTTCATGCACATCAAAGCTACCTTACAATCAAAGTGGTGCTAGCTCTGAGTAGTTGGTGTGTTTGGTGGTGCACTCAACAAGGAATCCTGCATAGTAGTTAAAAGAGCAAAATTATTATGGAAAGGAATTCCAACTTTCTGACCACTCCAAAGTTTTTGGCTAGCTGGTGGGCTTCCTCATGTGCTTGGGCTCGGGCTCTCTCTCCTTTATTCTCCCACCTCCAATTCCCAGATCCTTTCTTTGTGGTCTCTTCTTTTAAAGTGGATGTCCACAGACTCGATCATGGTATGACAATGATGTCTTCCTCCCATCCTCGCCATCATCATCTGGAAAGGCATCTAAAGATTGCTAAGCCCCTATGCGACACATTTACTCGGTCTATATGCTTCTTCCTTAAGATTAAAAATTGCTATGATTCCTATCCACCTGATATCTAAATGATCTTTAAACTTCCAATAAATAAGAGCAATAGCCAAAATGCACTCCTTATCGATCATCATGACCATCATAAAGTAACCCGATCGGAGTCATGGTTTTATGAAAGTTTATTTTCCTTTAGCACATCAATAAAAGAAACCTCTTGGTGTCCTCAAATTGCTTCGAGGCAAGAACAGCTGGACAATGCAAGAAGCAATCATGAGGAATCCAAGACTTCTTCGCACTGCAATAATTTAATGGTTCAGTGCCAGAGTCGAGGACTTGGTTCCAACCAATTTGCCATCTAGTGAGAGCGAATGGCTGAACACGAAAGCCAACCAGAATGCTTATTAATGCTTCGACACCACTCTAGAGTATCCACTTGCTTTTTTCTAGAAGAAAGCACATTAACAGCAGCACTAAATGTGATCCAGCAACATAAAGTATTCTTCTGGTGTGGCTC
Organism: Areca catechu; assembly: GCA_021397845.1. Taxonomy (NCBI): domain Eukaryota; kingdom Viridiplantae; phylum Streptophyta; class Magnoliopsida; order Arecales; family Arecaceae; genus Areca; species Areca catechu. Next base: position 126,536,223 of record CM038038.1, on the reverse strand, counting down.
CATTAAGAATCTTCATCAACAATATCAGCAACATCCAAGCCTTTTGGCTTTTGAAAACATCTATATGTCGACAAGGCTCTGGAGGAAGATCTATTTTAATCAGACATGGACCTCAAAAAAATTTGTGAGAGATTCTCCTTATAAGACATAAAACCTCCTAATAAAATCTAAAATAGCAGCAGGTGATGAGGAGGGATTCGATTCAACTTTAAATTCATGGTATTACAGGATAAGCCTCCAAAATTCTCCTAAAGTTAAATAGGTGTATGCATGCTATTACTTTCATATATCTCTCCAAAAGATTCCAATATTTCTCCTAAAGTTAATAGGTGCATGATTTACTTGCATGATAATTCTAATTATCTTAGGTCTCACTCATTGGATTATCAAATCAATTGCTAATATTGATTGCGGTCAGGTTAGGTGAACAGATTTGCCTATCTGTGCTTTATTTGTCTGTGGAGGTCTATTTGTCTTTTAACCATCATTGCATAAGCAAGCCTCATTTTGTATCAATTCCATTAAGTGGCTTTTTAGGCATAATATCGTTTGTTGTTATCATCTTAGACATATCTACATTTCCCCTCAAAAGGATGAACAAAAGCCAAAAACCATCATAATTCAATCCAATCCAGTGAGATGGAACAAGAAAAGTTCAACACAGGCAGCATTTCTACCAATATACAACAAATAATAAGAAGCCAGTTATACATGGTATGATCCTAAAATTCTCTAATTTTTTAAGCCAAAAGTAATGGCATCCCCCTCCTCGGCCCACGCACTGGGGAAGGGTATAGGTTTCGAACCCAGAAGGTGGCATTTCTACAGTATATCCCAAAGCAAAAGGAGCAAAGAAACAGGCTAATTGACCAAGAAGTTTGTGAGAGCGATGCTCCAAGAAATGAATAAAGATTGCAAATAACTTTTGTGCCACAAAATTGACCAACATACATTGAACTTAAACAAGAGAGTTGTCTCAAAAAAAAAAGAGTTGTCCATTTCAATATTCATTATTTTCTTCTGAGAAAAGATTAAATTAGATTATGTTTTCTTCAATGATTTGCTGAAGAATTGAAGGCCTGTCAGCATGATAAAGATTAATTAACCTCAGCTCCGGTTTAAAGCTAACCATTTTGACAAGATCGTCGGTCCCCGAGCTACTATCCATCCATATACATACATACGTACATACATATACATACATACATATTGTTTTTTTGGTTCCCTGCTCTTTATCTTCAAACGCTGCCCACATCCCTCGTGGGTAAGGTGTCTCGCCATTAGACCACCCATGCTTTGAACAATTTAACTTTGACCAACCGATCAACACGTATCTGTTGCCCATAATTTGTTGCTCTCTGACCACCATATTGCCTTTATACAATGATTTTGGTAAACCAGAAGCTGACCATTCTAATAACCTGGCCTGCTGTCTCTCCAAGCAACCTTAACAGAGGACCTCATGAGTCACAAATGGTGGGTGGAACATGACTACGCTATGGTAGGCCTGTCCTTGGCTAATATTCAAACTTATATTGATGGAAGCTTTTGTGAGTTTTATAAAGTATTCAAATGAAGTGGAGGAGGAGGAGAAATGGAGTGGTTTTGGCATCGAACAGATGGGGCAGCAGGAGTACAGAACAGAAGGACTTGGGTGTCACGAAGATGTAGTGTTCATCCTCTAGAAGAACATGCCATTAGAGAGTTTGGTCGGCAGCTTATTATTATTATTTTTTCAGTCAAAAAAATAATAATAATAAGGTAGGCATGACTTCTTGGTATTCCTCACCCCCCTCCCCCATGTCAATAATGGAGAGGTTGCAAGGCAGTAGAAAGCAAACCTGAGGACAGTCATGATTAAAAAAAAAAAAAAAAAACACTACATGAGACTGACTTGACCTATCACAAGTGGAGGCACGAGGATGTGGAAAGAATTGGCTTTCTCGAACTCAAGGCTTAGGTCTAGTAAAAAGAATTTTAATTTCCCTTTCAATAGTTTCCCTGATGGCACATGAACCAGAAAATCTAAGCAACGTTTAGTGACTCATTAACCTATATTAATTGTATCGTGATGTAGGAGAGTTAGAGACGGCAAGGTTTTTTGATAATGGTGACGATGGTTGTGACTAATATGACAGCGAATTGGTTTTTAAAATGCCAATCGAGTGATTGACCTAGGATTTTTGCATTGTTTGCAATGCATATTGAAAAGCTTAACAATGTTACGTGCCAAATAAGCCAAATAGATAATAGTGTTGTGAGGGTAAATGTAGACTATAGTTCTCCGTGATTGTCTCATGTACAGCAAAGACAGTTTAATTGCAGACTTTATGCCAATAATTAGGGAATAGTAAAAATTGGTTTATGATGTTCTTTCTCTGCTCCAAGAAAAAGGGGAGAAGAAAAAAATAATAATAATAATTACAAAGCAATACGATCAATTACAAACTGTATATGATGTTTTTATTCGACAGAAAAAGGTAGTATGATCATCTATAAATTTATGCATTTTTACTAAGAACAGAGAGTGGAGTGGATAAGCACTAAAATATGGTGCAATACGAATTCAACCTTCAAACGTTATTTTGATGAGACACCTAACAAATCCAACCCCAACTACCCTCCTCACCATCCCCCTCCACACACACACACACACAAAATAAAAGAAAAAAAGAACGACAACTTTTTTTTTTTTTTTTCCTGGACAATGATGATGCGAACATCTGCAATCAATCCATGGAAAAAATTGAAAAATTACCTCCCAACTTTCAAAAGTAGATTCTCCATACCGAGGACCAGCGCAGCCACTAGGAAATAGCTTTTTTTTTTTTTTTTTTTTGCTAACAAAAGACTTTGATTGCAACGAGACAAATTCATTTGTCGAAGAAATATCCCCTGATCCAGCAAGCGGTCGGCATTTAAAACCAAATAGTTGTTATTTCATTTTCATCTAACCTTAGGCAATGATGATTGTTATTAGGGGCGTAAATTGGCCAAACTTTATCAAGCCTGTATCTAATCAAGATTAGTTTAAAATTAATTCTAATCTTAAAATGCTTGTTGAAGCTTATTTTCTTTACTACTATTTTGAGATTAATTCAAGCCTAATTTCAAACCAAGTCGAACAGAAGCCTAAAAACAACTCAACCTTGATTTCAAAGTTGGTTAATTTAAATTAATGCTTAATAGATTCAAATGTTAAAAAATATACCAATTAAAAGATTAATTATAAAATTAACACTAGGGAATTGTTGCAAAGAAAAACTAGCCGTTGTCCCCTCTGCAAACATCCAATTAAATTTGTTGATCATCTTTTTGTCTCTTGTTCTTTCATAGCAACCATTCGGGGCATACTTTGCAACCTTCTTTTGATTCAACCTCCTATTGGTACTTTTTGGAATCTCAATTCATCTTAGAGGCATAACTATTTTGCTAGGAGTTAAAAAGCTAGTTTTATATTAATTGTAACGGTTAATCGGTACTATTGGCTTGAAAGGAGTAGAAGAGTATTTCTTTGAATCTCTTCCGACTCCAATTTAATTACTTCTAGAGTGATTTAAGATTTCAAACTTTTAATGATTGGTCTATGCTTTGTCGACACAAAAACCTTATTGTTTATTGTTCGCTGTGGGATGCAATCAAAGTTCTTGTGCCTTCGACTATTACGTGCATCATTGTTATGGGATCAGCTTTACCTTGAAACGCTGATTGTCTAATATTTTTGATAGATTGCCTTTGACTGTTATGTGCATCACTGTTATGGGACCAGTTTTATCTTGAAACGTTGATTGTCTAATTCTTTTGATCGATTGCCTTCGATTATTATGTGCAGCATTGCCATAGGACTAGCTTTATCTTGAAATGCTGATTATCTAATTCTTTTGCTGACTTATCTTAAAGCTGGTTTATAGTGGTTCTATGTCATTCTGCTTTGTTTTTCTTCTTTTCAAGGCAATGGTGGAGTTTTGTAATTGGTGATTTTATAAAGGATCTACTGCTATTATATTAATGTTCTGATACTATTTTCTAAATCTCTTTTTCCTCATTGCTATTCTATTTTAGGTTTGCCTGTCCGAGCCTCCACTCTTTCTGCCGATCATTTTGATTTCTTACATTGTATATCTTGCTATCATCATTTAGGATAGGAGTTTTCTCTTTTACCTTTTGTGCATAACCTTTGTACTCGCTTGGTTCTTTCTTAATAAGATTCTTGGTGAGTAGTTGGATGCTTTCTTTTACTCTCCAATTCATCAAAATAAATAAATAATTAAAATTAAAATTATAAAGTAGAAGTTTTTAAAAACTTGAAGACGTTATTGATCGTGCGACTCTATAAAAAAATTGAGCCTTGCCAAGCCGAGTTTGAATATGCCCTTTTTTTTTTTTTTTTTTTTTTTTTCCTTTTTTGACTTGGTTTGAAAAAAGAAGAAAAAAAAAAAAAAAAATAGAGCCTGAATAGCTTGTTCAAACTTGGTTCATTAGAGGCCGAGCCTGAGTAGAGCTAAGGCTTTCCATTTGTTTGGCCACCCCTGGTTGTCGATCGGGTGCTTGCTTTGAAGAAACAAGGGCTACCCGTTCAAGTTCAGCTAGCCTCAACTCTCAAGCGATGCCACCCAAACTCAAAATAACTCCTCTGCCAAGGGTTTCACTCCCCTCCCTATTCTCAAAACCTTCAAACTTGGAGCTATTAAATTAACTCTAGTCGTGAGATTGCCGACGTAGTCGTACAAGAAACGTCATGTCTTAATAGACAACTAACGAAGGCTAGCTTCAAATGTGGGGGGATTCATGATGGTTTACTGGATTTCTTCCCCCCGTTTTCTGGTAAAGACTTCCATGTCAAGTTATTTTGGTTGTCAGCTTAAAAGATTAAAGAAGCAACATCGATTGAATCACGGAGCTTTCCCATAGCTTTGCGCTCCAAATTATAAATGACCACCAGATTCTGCAATCCAGTTTCCTTCTTACATACACATTTAAAATCTCCATGAACTGGTGCAATTGCTTACCAAGTCTCGAAGTGTCATCATTTTGGAATCTTAATCGTTCACAAAGACCATTGATAGAGTTCCCTTCCAACCAGGTCTTTGACTTGATGGCTTTACCCTACCAAGACACGCACCATCTTGCCAAGGACAGGGACGATCACAATTAAGTTACTCCTTCCGTGCGTCCCACGCCCAGAGTCATGCCTGCAGCCTGATGCCTGGAGGCCTTGCCACTAGGTGCCGAGCCCCACCAGCATCGGACAAGAGAGCTGGTCCCCTCAGGCTCACCAGGTGGATTGCCAGGCATCGAGTTAGTGTCCCACGAGAGGGACAGCGCATCCTATTCCCACCTTGTTTCAGCGTGCAGGCAGCACGAATACTAGGACTCTTTTTAAAGTTGGGATGGACCCTCGGGGTCATCATACTCAAAGGCCGTGAGGAGATTGGCCGGTGGGATTGGAGAGAGAGCCAGAAGAAACAGATAAGAGAGACAGAGAGCCTCCTCACATGTCACCCTTTCTTCCAGTCCACTTAAGCCATGCATTAATAAAGAAAAGAAGACATGTGATATATATATATATATATATATATATATATATATATAGAGAGAGAGAGAGAGAGAGAGAGAGAGGTCAAACTTGCTAGCGAATCTGGCAAAAAAAAAAAAAAAAAGAGAAAGAAAAAAAAGAATTAACTTGGTGTGAATCGTGATGCCAACTCGATTGCTCCATCCAAGAGGAGAGGCAAGGCAAAGCTAGCATATATAGATGTACGTCCTCCTTCGCACTCTTCTTTGCACGGGATACTAATGGGATGCAAAGGAGTAGGTGAAGAGTGAGAGGAGGGGAAAGGACTCTGAGAAGATTGTCAGTGAGAGAGATCAGGGATGTGTGCAAGGTGGGTGATGGCATTAAGAGGGGAGAGGCCAACCGCAGCTGATGAGAGGGGCAGCGTGGAGGCAAAGGAACGGAATCCTGACACCCCTTTGCCTTGGTGTTTGTACTGCTGGAATGGATAAGACTTTGATGCAAAAACCTCTCTTAATAATATGCTGGTTGGAACTTTGAAAGGGATGACAGGGTGTGTGACCTGACCCATCGCGACACCGCTCCAACCATAAGCCCGGCCTACTTAAAAAAATCACCATCTCTCCCTCTCTTTCCGGGACCATGTTTATTTGTCTCTCTTTGCTGAATGTCGAACAATTATTTTGCTCTTTTATCTCCTTGATCGGTCTCATCTTTCTTTTAAAGCACTGCAGCACTTTGCATCATCTCCTGGTGGTGTAGTGAGAGGTGATGGGAGTTGGAATTCTTGTCTTCCCCCTTCTTTCATCAATTTCCATGACACAATTGAAAAGGAGATTTTTTTTTAAAGATGTCACATGAGGTTTATGAATTGGTGCGTTGGGGGGGGTTGGCCTTTATGAGAGGAAATAGGAAAAAGCGCCTTGGCCACTGAAGTCGTCGTTTGATATTGGAATGCCAATAATCTTTTGTAAAGATCTCTGGCTCATGGTAAACATTATTGTAGAAAAGTGAAAAACTGTGGTTTTCCATGTAGTTTTACATTATAGTATCACATGAAACCGAAGGCCCGAGGAAAAATTTGTGAACAGCCTTCGGATTCACTTTTTCAAGGGAACGGGGTTCGGAAGGTGGTGGGAATGAAATATTTAAAGCCACCCTTCCCTCTCTCCATATCTCCTCCACGGCTAATGAGTGGTTGTATGAGGTACTGGTGCATGTGAACTGCTTGGATTCGAATGGTTTACCTTGTTTTGAGAAAAAGGAAATGTCCTCTCCCATCCCTTCTCCCCTTTTTCCCCTCGCAAGCAAGGAACATGACCGCTGAGTGGTTGATGGGATGGCCTTCCCAATGTTTTTGGAAGTATATGTGAAATAAGCTTTCTTTCTTTTCTTATTAATTTTTCCAGTTAACTATCATGCGTGAGTGGAGCGAGGAGACCCTTTCAAACTTATAGAACGAGGGAGTACTACCATCCTTTTGTTAGTCTTCTTTCGTTTCCCTTCCTTGCCTAAACAATCGCGTGGCTCTTTTCCACATAAACCTTGGACCAAAGGATTGCAACGTGGTTTGTATTCTGGCTCTTGGAGCCGTTGAGATGACCTGTGCCTACAAAAGAAAAGGATTCCTGCTGCCCATGAAATGAGCCATGAGCCATTGACTTGATCCAGGGTCTTGCTTTTAGCAAAGGAGTGGCTCGTTTTTTAGGGTACTTGCTTCGGTGGGAATCCAAATTCAATACCATTGGAAGAATAAAAAGGGAAGGGAAAAAAAATAATAAAAATCAAATAATGGCAAGCCACAGCAGGATTGTGACCTCTCTGGCCCATCTTCCCATGGAATACAAGCTTTAGAAAGATTCCTATATTTGTTTGGTGCATCGTAAGCTATCGTTTGGACACAAGAACCGAGATAAATATAACAGTCGGTGCGGAAGAAAGATCGAAGATGAAGAAAGAGATGGAGAGATAAATGATAGAAAATTAAATCTACAAAAAGTATAGGAGTTTACAGGTAGATGGGTACCCTAAGAAACTTCAGGATTTATAAATAATACCTTAATTTTTTTTTTTTTTTGAATATCTGTACATAAGGAAATTAGAGATACAACCCATCTATCGAGATCTCATCAACAACTCCAATCTTGATCATGTTTCTTTGCATAGTCTCTGAAAACTAGAAAACTTTTAACACTGCAAGAAGTTAGTCGCATATATAGACAGGATAAACCATCTAAACAACCATTATGATTTGTGGACGAAGCTGTTTCTTGGGAAAGAAAAAATGGTGAATGGTAATTTTAAGGTTCAAATAATTGTAAGACTCCTTAAAGTCTAATACAGAAGTTACATGATGAGAAGAATTAATAGACAAAGATTATTAGTACACAATAATAGTGGTCTTGTAACACATACTTTTTCAATTTTTTTTCCATCTCTCGCCTTCCTAAGAATAATAGGAACCAACAATAACAATCTTTAATAAACTATGGTCATTTTTGTCACTCTCTTAAATAATTAAATTTGCCAAAGTATAAAGTGCATACATCTTAATTAGGAGGAGCAGTATTAAGCCTAAAACATATGTTTCGATTAAAACAGAGTGACAATAATATATCTAACATTAGGTCGTATGCACATAAAATTGAAGCATCACGGGCATTTGATGATGCCCTCTACCTGGAAGTGGTCTAGGATTCAAATCCCAGTGATGTTCCCTTCTATATTTCTCCAATAAAAAGAAGCCTATTCCGTAACTCAATAGACTTATCAGCCCTTGTCCTTCCATAGCCTATAGATCCTTCACTAGTGTACGTAGCTAATTGCTTGCTGGTCAAGATTTTTGCCATTTAGTTTCCATCGGAAACTAAACTAAACAGCTTCTCTCTCTCTCTCTCTCTGTTTTTTTTTATAAGATAGGTATTAGTTCAAGAACCCTACTTTGATTGTCGTTGATACAATTAAGGTCTGACCTTGTTCTTTCTTTCTTTTCCTTTTAATTGTCAGCTAACCAAGTAGATTTTATGTATGTATATTCTTGTTTTTATGTACAACTCAGCGACTTAAAGTTAAGAATGATATTACACGCATCATATAATGTAACGAGAACGAGGTAATAAAGAATTTAAGTTTTCTTTTGACATGCAAGGCCAGCTATCTTTTCTCTAGCCGTTCATGGAAAAAAAAACTTGAATTACAAATTTTACAAGAATACTCCGAGATGCATGTGATATTTTTTAAGAAAAGAAATAGTTACCAAAACCAAGAAATAAATTTTAGTTCATTTCAAAATAAAATAAAATTTTAGTTGAAGAACCATGATCATGAAATGGTCAAGCCAAGGAGATGATGATCATTAAATGATGTTCGAACTATAATTTCAACTCCTTTTAAAAAAATCAATAGTGTTATGTCAATGTTACTATCACTAATCCAGCTTGCATTTCCCTCTTAAGTGTTTTATGTATTATATTCCATTTTTTTGCCTAAATGTCAATAGATTCCTCCTTTGTGCTGACAGATGCCTGCAGAATGCCTTTGCATCTCTTTCTCCATATGTATACGTATAGAGATGGGGCAGGGGTGTTAAGATAAAGACTCTATTATTAAAAGAGGGATATCAACGACATACAATAGGTACAAAATAGGATAGGGTATTAAAAGCTTTACTTCCACCAAATTAGGCAAGTTCAGTGTGACGTGGCGAGATCGCTGATATGGATAGCTGACAAGCACCATGTCAAAGAAGATCATCGTGTCAGACGTCAAGGCGACATCTCAGCCCGGACTGTTCTGCCAAGCTGAGCTGAGCTCCCTCAAGGCAACGAGCCGAGCTCCATCCTTCGCCAGGGCGGGCATGCGAGCTCGGGACGCCTAGACCGGAGCCGCCCTCCACCCTCCAGAGCGAGACCCTCGGAGGCTAGTGCCCTGCAGTCGAGGTCGAGCTGAGAGCTCACCTGCCGATGTGGAGCCTCTCCGAGCGCGCGCCCTCTGGACCGGGTCCGCCTTCCGCCTTCCAGAGCGAGACCCTCGGAGGCTAGTGCCCTGCGGTCGAGGTCGAGCTGAAAGCTCACCCGCCGATGTGGAGCCTCTCCGAGCGCGCGCCCTCTAGACCGGGTCTGCCTTCCGCCCTCCAGAGCGAGACTCTCGGAGGTTAGTACCCTGTGGTCCATGTCGAGCTCAACGCTCACCAGCCAATGTGGAGCCTCTCCGAGTGCGCGCCTTCTGGACCGGGACCGCCTTCCGCTCTCCAAAGCGAGACCCTCGGAGGTTAGTGTTCTGTGGTCGAGGTCGAGCTCAGCGCTCACCCGTCAACATGGAGCCTCTCCGAGCACGCGCCCTCTGGACCGGGTCCGCCTTCCACCCTCCAGAGCGAGACCCTCGGAGGTTAGTGCCCTGTGGTCGAGGTCGAGCTCGGCGCTCACCCGCCAATGTGGAGCCTCTCCGAGCGCGCGCCCTCTGGATCGGGTCTGCCTTCCGCCCTCCAGAGAGATACCCTCGAAGGTTAGTGCCCTGTGGTTGAGGTCGAGCTTAGCGCTCACTTGCCAATATGGAGCCTCTTCGAGCGCGTGCCCTCTAGACCGGGTCCGCCTTTCGCCCTCCAGAGCGAGACCTTCGAAGGTTAGTACACTGTGGTCGAGGTCGAGCTCAGCGCTCACCCGCCAATGTGGAGCCTCTCCGAGCGTGCACTCTCTGGACTGGGCCCCCCCGCACTCTTTCCTCTTCCATCAAGGTGGCCACACGAGCTCGAAGCATCCAGACCGGAGCAAGCTCTGCCATCCCGGAACACCGGCGAGTCGCCCGAGGACTACAGAACGAGCCGCCCGAGGACTATGGAACGGCGCCCCCCATACCACCATAACTACCTGTCCGGCCGTACTTCCAGGGGATGGGCCAGCCAAAAAGCACGAACCTCTAGGACGACGATGCCCGAATCGAGGCTCTACCAAGCTTCCCGGAATGGGGTGACCGGAAGGGATGTCAGAATGAATGGAAGCTTCCCCTACCACCTGTCAGGAAAGATATCTCGTCCACGGCACGAAATCCTACCGCACGTGCCTGCCAGTCCAGCGAAGATCCCGAGACGAGCACCCAACGATCAATTTTCAACTACAAAGAACAATCGACACCCCCAAAAGGGGAAAGGTAACAACAGCAATCAACCACAAACACAAGTGCAAGCTCGACCAAGAGGGCGAAGCACCATCACTACCACCACAGTCAAAGGAAAACGAGCGATATAAGGAGGGGCGGAGGAACAGGGAACCCCTCTGTCCCCGCTATCGTTCTCCTCCTGCAACGTTTTCGTCTTCACACATATTTTTTACTCCTCCTAGTGCGGAGTCCATCAAAAGGGACCCAATCAGGAGGATATGTTCCCCTGTATCGTCGCTGATTTGACCGTCGGAGTGCTCCTGTCGAAAACCCGGCCCGGGTCACTAACCCCTGTTTCGCAGATTCAGGGGCAGAGAACCGCCAGGCAGCGAAGGGAGCGCACTCCGGCGCCGGCAGCAGTTACGGGCCACGGCGATCTTGGCGGCAACACAATGCATGATAAATTTTGTGATGCATATTTTCTTTTTTTTCTTTTTTTTTTTTTTTTGTGTGTGTGAAGCAGGAAAAAAAAAATCCTATTCTTTTTTTTTTTTTTTTGATGAAACAAAAAGAAGAGGGGGAATAAATCCCGTCAGACTATATTCGATGCGAGCCGCACGTTTCGCATACTCTCCTCATCTTTCGATGAGTACGTCGGCCTAACACCACTAAGGTACTGGAATATAAATACTCTCCTATCATCCTGTTCAGATGTTTCAAAAAAAAATTCTGGATTTAATCGAATCATCTGCAAGATCATGGCTCGAACATGAAATCTATCATGACAGGCATAAGTACCTACCAATCGAACTACCGTCTTAACGGAAAAATTATCCTATTCCACTACTAACACAACAGGACTCGAAAAACGTATAAGATATTAAAAAATTAGGAAAGGACATTCTTTTCAATATCGTTCACGACTTCCATGCAAGTGCACCACCACCTTAGGCGGCGGAGACGAGGAGAGGCATAATATGCGTTCATGCGGGGACCTCTTGAATTGCGACCCTTGCAACTCCGGAAGGACCCGATATCAAACTTGGGAGTGGATGCAACGCTAGCTCACTAATTCTACATGCACCGTAACCAGGAAAGAGATGAAGGAACTTGTTATGGAGTGCTATGTACTATTATAGTACTATATGCGGCAAGCTACTTGATCTCCTTCCTACCATGCAATATAATAATACACAATTATGTAATGTAATCAGTAAGATTTATATCGTAATACGGAAAATTAAAAAGTCCATTAAAAAATAAATATTATTTTTTATATTTTTTTATAAAAATATATATGTACCATACTTAGCTTGACATATGGAAACTAATTAATTTGTACCTCGAAGCATATATACCTTAATGAGCAACATTTCTCCCCTTACATATTTGCAACACCAGTACTCAGTATCATTATCTTTTTTCTCAAGGAACAATTAATGTAATTGCGTCAAACGAAGATCTATCCAGCATGTTCTGCGCAAATTCTTTGAGAGATCGATCATTATCCAAGAGTACACGGCGACAGCCATTGGTAGGTGGCGCGGATGGTAATGGGCTTTGCTCACAAGCGGGAGAATGGGATTCGAGTCCGTGTGGACGTACTTACCTTCGGATATGAAACGGCTGCGAAAAATAATACACGAACGTTTCCTGACTGAAATAGGAGCCATCTGGGAGCAGCCATGCCTCGGATCTTATCCCCCCTCTCCTTTTTGGTTGATCAAAAAAAAAAAAAAAAAAAAAGTACACGGTGACCAATTGCTGGGACGTAGTCACGATGGGTAGAGAGTTCTCACTAGAAAAGGATAAGAAGGAAAGAGAAATAAGAAAAATCCATATTGCTGCCACGTACGGTCATAGCCTTTTTAATTAAATACTATGCGAACACAACAGCTCGCCGTCCACCGGTGGTGAGGTCGCCACTTGTTCTTCACCGATCGAGATATTTATAGGAGTATACCAAACCCACCACATGCATCCATCTTTCCCTCAGCTACAAGTCCCGGCCGGACCCATGCCAGAGCGAGACCGATAGCTTTGTTGGGTACTGGCGTGGCGTCGGCAATTATTGGGTGCAATGAATTGTGGGAAATTTGGCAAAGGAGGTGAGAGCCAGAGACGTGAATGCTGCATCGGTGATGACGACTCCCACCACCATTTGGCGTTCGTCGTCGATTGCAGCTACCGCACAAAAGAGACATGTACGAGAGGCCGGGAAACTATGTGACCCACGTCATGCCTTGTATATATATATATATATATATGTAAATGATGGTTGGAGATAGCCTAACGTTGGACAAAGCCATACAAAAACTTGGCCTTAATTTGGTCAGCTTGGGCTCGGTTCAACCCTGCCATCACCACCAAGAAAAGGGTTAATTGGTTCACGGATTCTAGCATGTTCAACTTTATCATTGCTATTTCTATCAAGATGAGAAAGAAGGGATCGATGCTTATGTGCCGTGTAGCCAACCACCATGTTGATTGCTGCATGCCATCAGCCTGCGAGGAGACGGATACAGCCTGATACGTGACATGGATTGTTTTGTATCAAGAGGATGGAGCAACGTCATAATTATGATGCTTTAGAATAAGTTAAATATATTAAAGTAGTGTATACGTATGTGGGTGGTGGTTAGAAGGTCGTGCAGCGAGAAGGTTATCTCATCAATTAGCCGAATCTATCTCTTACGTAAGTTTTTTTTTTTACAAGAAACTTAAATAAGGTTCTCTACAACATCCAGTCGAACGGGTCAAAAAGCAAAGTGCAATGCTTTGAAGAACTTTGTATCGAAACACGTATCAATTGGTTTGCCACGAAGCAACCTAGAAGTAACGGCAATTCAGTAATAGTTGTTTTGATGCTGACTACATTGATAAGGAATGGCTGCTATGCTTCATGGATTAATGTTCGGTCTAATTTAGAACTTAGATGATGGGATTGTGAGATCAATGACCACTTTCCTACCCCCCACTTTTTTTTAAAAAAAAAAAAAAAAATCATCTTGACATCTTCGTGGATTTCTAGCAAACGCGGTGGTTGAACATCTACAATGCCCCTTGAATGGGATTTAGATCCTTAGGTATACTATATGTATGATATCCTGCATAGTACATGAAAGACATCAATTTCTTGGGGGCTAAATTTTAATAACATTTTTTCCTCAAAAAAAAAAAAAAAAAAAAAAATTGGGACAGCATTTATGTTCATATATGAGATATCATGATCCATTTTAATATATATAAAATAGAATTCTTAAATCTTGAAATTAGATGATTAGCAAATGGTTTAGTTTTTCCTATTACTTGTTTTATCAAACAAAAACTTTCACGTTTTGATTCCTATATCCGAATATGCTAGCTAGTAATCTTCCGATGGTTGTCCTATCTGTCAAATTCTAATCCGCCAGCATTGGCGGTAACTGGAGCAGGGATATATATTATGCTTTTTAGATAATATGTTAAGAGAATAACACCATGAGGGCATAAGCATATCCTGTGTAGATATCGATATCGTAGCCAGGGCATCCAGCATCCATCGACGATATTGGATATCTTGGAAAGCTTACCTGCTTTTATACACAATCTAATTGCGAGCCATTTGGAAGATTCAAAAAGGACGGAGTAAGGTCCCTGAAAAGGACTTGCATATCCCTGATCGTTCCAAGATTGATCGGATTCCAATAGTTTAACCTTTTTAATCCTTAACAAGCTTAAGCCTGCTTCGGCCTCGGTTGGCTCTAACCCCTACCACCTCCACATGGAACGATCCCCGACCGCAACAAATACCGTAGCCATTTAAGAAGGGCGATTTAAACTTATTTGGTTGGAGAACGGTGGGACCCACATCAATTTTTTTTTTTTTTTTTTTTTTTTTTTTTTTTTTTTTTTTTTTTTGGGCAAAGGTTGGGGAGATTTCCGTCTCCACGTTCATAATGACTCACCTCGATGTCCGACCGGGGCCCACTCAAAAGCAGGTTTCGGGACCGGGGCGTATCCTCGGGACCTTGGATACCCGAGGTCCGGAATCCTTCCAAAATTACTATTTACCGTTATAATGAAAACAAAATATATTATCATAGCTATTATTAATCATTTATAATAAGAATTAATAGAAAACCATCGAAATAGCACTATTTTCTCAAGGCATTCACCCAATATATATACGCATAATTTATGGTTCAAATTATTATTTTGTTTGCAGTATCATTATTTGCATCATCTAACTATTTTTATAACAAGATAAAGATGTATATGCTATCGCTACCGTAATTGGAGGTCTCTAAAATCAGTATAAGGACCAAATGTTCAAACGGTAGTTATCTTAAACCATGCCTAACGCATAAAATTTCAAACCAAGGTCAGAGATGAATCTAAACCAATCTAAAGCTCGATCCATTCATAAGAACAGCTCTTGCTCCAGTCCTCAACTCCACGTCAAGAATTAGAAAAACTAAACGGCATGTTGGTATTTATCAAAATAAAAGAATATTTAAAACGAGAACTACCCTCCATGCATAACTTTTAACGGTTGCAGACGTAATAAATGAAGAAGACCCGGTAGAGGAAAGCTCCCATCGGTTCATGTAAAGAAGCCAGAGGGGAGGTTCCGTTTTAAATCGAAGAGGCCGTACCCGGTCACACTCTCTGCGAGTCTATAGAGTATCAATAGGAGACGCCACCCTCGTCTCGTGGGGTCCAAACCACCATGAAATGCGTGATTCCCTGCGCCTTCCACCCCTCCTATTCTCCTCCCATACCTATCAATCTCTCTTTATTTTTCCACTCCCCCCCCTTCCTTTCATTCGTCATGTTTCACTGTTGATTGCGCAATGTATATGGCCGTATTCAAGTTGGATCGGTAATGGTATGGATCGAGTTGAATACAAAATATATTAAAAAAAATAAATTATTATTAATTCTAATTCGATCTATATATTAGACATATTAAAAATTTAAATCTAAATTTGATCATTTTATTAAATAAATAATTTAGTTGAATCTACGACGACAGGTTAAGATAAATTAAACAGGCCAAATGGTTACTTATTGACATCCTTATTGTACAAAAATACTAAATATTCTTTGGTTGGAGGGATGATAACAAGAATGGGGCGCTCTTCTTCCATGGATCGATTCGATGCTCATGTGTGTGTGGGCATGACAACAACGACCTCCTTGGAAGTTTATTATGTCCTTGATGGGTCCTCTCTTTTTGGGAGAATCACATGCCATTTACTCATTTCTGTGAAATTATCAAAGAAAGCCATCCTTTTGCCTTTTCTTTGTCCACACTTTAATGTTAGGGGTGGGAATCTCAGGGCCATATGGTCCCTTTCTTGGCACCATTGTGATACGTCCATCATGCCATAGGTTTTGATTGTCAAGGGCCCGGAACGGTGTAATTTGACCCGGGCAATGGCATGGTAGAATCGCTATAGACACATTGACACATCATGCATGGTTTCTAGAAAATAGTTTATGATGTTCGAAGCATCGAGAAGTAAGGTTGAATATATATATATATATTAAGTTTTATATCGGGGAGAGGATGGTAGTTTTGTTGTTGAGTGGAGAAGGAAAGGAAAAAAAAGAGAAATTGGTAATGGGAAAATTAGTTTCTTAGAAAACATGGGATGCCGAAGCGTTTAACATAAGCATAATGATAAGCAAAAAGAATTATTTAATAAAAAATATTAAATGTAGAATAGTCTCACCGGATGGGGAACACCAAGGGTCCATTAGATGACTTTGATAAGGGAGGCCCATTTAGATTTTATATAATAACACCTGATTCTTGTAAATTTGTCTAGAAAATATAAGGACTGTTTTTAAATACTAAATTGACTTCTTTGCTTTTGATTTTTCTAATTTGAATACCATGTGCGAGGACTCATTGTTAGATAACAATTCATTATGTGATAAAAATTGTGTATCATATATGATAATAATTTTGCCATATTTATGTCATAAATTATCTAGTTAAATCAATTTCGATTAATTGATAAGATATTTTTCCCCTTATTAGATTTCATGGTGTTGCTGCTACTCTAATGACCAAAAATATTTTGCCAATGTATTGGTAATAACTGAACCTTTGCATTAAGTATTAATAGTTTACATATGTCTTGCTTTAATTTATAGCAAACTTGTGATCAAAAGATTCACAAAGAAAATACCCTAAAGCGTTTATCATACAAAAAAAAAAAAAAAAAAACTCATAACAACAGTTTGGAAACCCTATAATTAATGAATCTCCTGGATAATGAATCATATGAACTGCACCAATCCTCTATTGTCACATAGTAATAGACCAGCATAATAGAACCCGTGAGCATTACTCAATTCAAAAGTGCTAAAATTTTTTTTTTTTTTTTTTTTAAAAAAACTACAGAGGAAAAACATATATCAACCTTCCATCTTTTACTTGATTAGAAAAATAAATTAAACTGAAAACTGAGGAAGGAGGTATGCAGCATTATAAAGTGGGACAAGTTCTACCCCGAAAAAAAAAAAAAAATCAAGTATGCCAATATTCTACATAAAACTTGCTTAATCTGACTTTTTTATAAATCAATTACATATCTATCATAAGGTATAAACATGTGAAGGAATGGCATGCCTATAGAACACCAAAATCAACCATAATTCCTTTTGCTCCCCGAGCTAGAAATTCATAAATGGCATTTTAGTCAATTTGACATTTCCCTATGTAAACACCCTAAAATACAAAAATCTACACTGAAACACATAACAACAACCAATAGAGGTTAGGTTGGGGGTTTTAATCCCCACTTCTAGGTATCCTAAGACAAAAGAAAGAAGAAAGAGGGGGAGTGTTGGGATGTTTGAACCAACCTTCAATGGAAAGAGAGGAGAAATAATAATAATAATAATAAAGAAAAAAATATCAAGTAATGACCAGCCAGCATGCACCCCATTCGTCTCCCCAGTCCCCCACGATCATTATATATATTCCAGTTTTTAAAACTAAATCCAAACTAAATCACAATCTCTAATTAAGGAAAGTGGATTTAGTATTCCAAGCAAAAGAATATTATATGGTTATCAGTGGTTACCTCCCACCTCCCCCTTCACAAAAGCCAACCCTTTTTTTTTTTTCCCCTCCCTCTCTCTCTCTCTCTCTCTCTCTCTCTGGTAGTCTCGTGTGGTGTGCGTGAGAAGCGTGTGCAAGGAGAGAGAGAGCACATTAAGAAGGCCGTCTCTGGTTGGACTGATTCGTTCGTTTCGAGCCTCTCTCCCTCTCCCTCTCTCTCTCTCTCTCTCTCTCTCCTTTGCATTCCGTTTTTTTTCTACGTCCAAAGCCGACGAGCGGGCGAGAGAAAACAAGAGCCGAGAACGAGGGCTAACAAGTAGTCTCCTCTCCTTTGGCCTCTTTGGCTTCGCCTTCGATTCCTCCACCGTTTCTTTCTCCCCCTTTATTCCCCCACCCCTTGCTCTAAGGAATCCGCCTCCTTGCTTCTATCCCCACCTCTCGCTCTCTCTCCCTATCTCTCTCTCTATATCCCGTTTTCTTCTCTGGGATTCGCAATGGCGGTTCAAGCGCAATACCCTTCCAACGTTCTACTTCTTGGCACCAGGTGTGTGTTCCCTGTTTCGATTCCTTCCCGTTTTATGGGATTTCTTCACCGAAGCTCGACTTTTTCGGGATTTTTCTGAGTGGTTCTATGGTTTGATGCAGAGGTGAGCAGGAGAGGAAGGAAATGGAATATCCCCAGGCCCCTCCTGTGTTGCTCGATCAATCCGCAGTGTTCTTCTCCGATGGAGGTGAGATAAAGATGGCGTCTTTGCCTCTGTTTTCTCTTTGTTTTTGCTTTTTTCCTATTGTTTGTTTCTTCGGCGGCGTCTCAAGAGTGGAGATTGGGTTGCTTGGTTTCGTGGGGCAGTGAATGGGAATCCCAGGAAGAGGGGAAGAGAGATCGCGGCGGTTCCAATGGCGGGCCCGGCGCAGCAGCAACACCCGGTTAGCATCTTCTCATTGCAATCTCAGCCTTGTTCCACTCCTCTTCCTCCCCCGACGGTTGTAAGCCTCGCCCAGCTCCAGAGCCAGACACCACCCCTCGTCTCCACCGGCCTCCGCTTGGCGTTCGAAGACCAACAGCAGCAGCACCAGGACCAGAACCAGAACCAATACAGTCTCTTTCTCTCTTCTTCCACCTCTTCACCCTTCTCCTCCTTCCTATCAGAAGAACTCGCTGCCGAAATCAACCAACAGAAGGACGAAATCGAGCAATTCCTCCACGCCCAGGTAGTTACACTTCTCTCATCCTCTTCCGGGCTTTTCCTCTATCTTCTCCATTAGAGAGATAAAGAGTTAAAAATCGGATTTTTATTGTGGCAGGGAGAGCAACTGCGGCGGGCGTTGGCGGAGAAGCGGCAGAGGCACTACCGGGCGCTGCTGGGCGCCGCGGAGGAGTCGGCCGCGCGGAGACTACGAGAAACGGAGGCAGAGGTAGAGCGAGCAACGCGGCGTAGAGCCGAGCTCGAGGACCGCCTTGCCCGCCTTAGGACCGAGTCGATGGCGTGGCAGGCCAAGGCCATTGCCGAGCAGGCCAAGGTTGCCTCCCTTCACGCCCAGCTCCATCAGGCCACCGCCGTGGCCCCGCCCCAGGGAAAGGCGGAGGAGTGCGGTGGCGAGTTGGCGGCAGAGGACGCCGAGTCGGCCCACGTCGACCCGGACCGGGTCGAGCCTGAGCGGGCGTGCCGCGCGTGCCGGTACCGGCCGGTCTCTGTGGTGCTCCTCCCCTGCCGCCACCTCTGCCTCTGCACCGCCTGCGACGCCGCCGCCAGGGACGCCTGCCCCGTCTGCCGCTGTCCCCGAACCGGAAGCGTCCAGGTCTTCCTCTCTTGAGAAGCCACGAGTCCCGTCACCGCTCCTCTACCATCCGTCCAGAACGACTAAAAGAAAAAAAAAAAAAAGGAATAAATAAAAAATTAGAACCGGTAGAGAGAAAAAAAAAAGCGAAGAAGAAAGGAACTCATCGTTTCTCTTTACTGTTTTGAGATTGAGATGAACGCTCATCCATCTTTTTTTTTTTTTTCTCTTTTTTTGGAAAGATTAAATTTATATATTAATTCTTTTATTGGGTGTAAATTTGATGAAGGTAAGCCTACCTGCGTTGGAACTAATATCCTCTATTCTTTACGTTTGACGTGGTAATGCAAGCAGCATTCAACGGGCGGGGGCGGTGACCACACCCACGCCTTCCATCGGGCCGAGGGTCTCTGGGCGTGCGGTGCGGTTAAGATACCGAGCCCCGCCGGCGATCTTTGCGTTGGGTTGTTCGCGGGCGGAGCGGAACGGAGATGGCGACGCGAGCTAGCGGGCTAGCAGATGCCGTTCACGTGCGCCGGTTTCGCAGGTCGTGGGTATACCGGAACGTGATGCGGTTGGCGTGAGTAGGGGGGCGAGTATGGGCCGTCTGATGGCGATCCAACGCGTGGACAGGGAGGGATGGATGTCGCTCATTTATCCCACAGGGCGCCGTATCCGGCGGACGTTTAAAAGGTTGGGGGGGGGGGGGGGGGGGGGGGTTGTTGTCCTTGTTCATCGTGCCACGTTCACACGTGTTCTGCCCGGAAGGAAGGAGACACCGAACCTACCAAAAACACAATGGGCCGGGTCTAGGATGTCACAACCTGGGGTGGGCACGGACAAATTGATGATGGACCGATGGTACAGATCTCGTCACCTGCTGCTCTTAGAGTAGAGCTTCATGAATTGGGATGCATTGGATTGGGCTAAAAACTAGATGATGAAGGCTATATGCATTTCTATTATAACTTAATTCGCTGCACCTTATAATAATCTTGTACTACAAATGTTGCAACTGGATGACCTCATCGCAGTGGTTGGATGGTGGAAATGATGGTGGGGTTCATGGGTGAGGGATGATAGTTGAGGTGTTAATGGCGGGGAGGCTGGTTTTGGTCATGGCGGTCGCGCTCCGTCCGCGAGACTGGTGGGTGGCGTTGGGATAACCATCGCATCGGTCACGAAGTTAATAGTGGTTTCGATCGTGATTACTGGTACTAATGATGGTGGTTGTAGTGGCAACAAGAAATGTATCAAGAAAGGTAATGGTGTTGGTCGCATTACTGCGAGACACGAGCAATAAATTTTCTTTCCATAGATCAATTATCTGGATTCGAACTTTATTTTGACATGCAAGAGAAACTTTGCTTTTTCTTATACAACCCACATGTTTTTCGTTAATTCATAATTTATTTTATAGTTTCACAAAGAATAAAACTTTTTTTTTTTTTTTTCAAGATTTCCGACTAAAGGTTATGGACTAAAAGGTCCTTTATTTGTTGTAAGCGCCCTCCATGGATCCATTTCGTTCATCTAAAATCCTCCATTTGTTATCATTTTTAGCCACAAAAACAAGAAAATAGCATAAGAAAACGACCACATTAGAATAAGTTTGGAGTATATCTTTCACATTAGAAAAAGTTTGGATGACCGAGTATGTCCATTGAAAGAGAAATAGGTGGGCCAAAACCTACTACACCCCAGCAAATATTTCTAACGCGCGATTGCCCAAGGCCTAAATACTGTGTACATGGAAACATATTTGGCCAAGCAACCAATTAGCAAGCGTCCACCGAAAACTTTTTGGTAGATGAGCACAGAGACTTGGAGGGTAAGGCAAACCAAACTTTCAAAGAACTTAAAAGAAACCTTCCAAATTTCTTCATGATTTCTGGGGTCGATAGGCCTGCTAGGTACGAGTTAGTGGTGAACAACGGCAACCATGAAACCTTGTTGGTGAGTCAAATCTAAAAGCCAGGGGCTACGATTCAAACATGGGCCCTACCAAAGAGGTAGCATGGTGTGGTTGTGGGGGCTCCATTAGTCATCAACCGAGGTAAAAGAAACCATTGTGAGTTGGGGTTTGTTTGGTAAGTTACGAAATTATATTGGTTACTATTTGTTTGTGGGTACATCCGAGTAAGCTTAGCCTATATCTTATCATTTTTTTTGTTCCTATCTTAATGGAATCCCGTGCCTCTCGATCACTATCTTCTTGAGTTAGCTTGTCAAAGTTGTCCAAGGCTTTGCTTGCTCTTTCTTTAAAATGCGGTTCCAAGAGGATAAGTTTCAGAAAATTATTATTATTTTTTATTTTTTTTTTAAAAAAAAGTACCGGATCATTACATTCAATTTATCTCATATGGTGCTCCTATTCATGATGCATATGAAATTAAAGAAACATTTTGCCAATGACAATAATTTGTACATCAATTATTCTTTTGAATATTATCTTCCATTTGTAGCAGAAAAAAAGAAATAAAGAAAAAAGAAAAGGAAAAGTTGATCGGGCACAACCATGCACATCGAAGGGAATATGGATAGATGTAATCTCCCATCTAAATATATATTTTCGTAACAGCTATGTGTGGAATTGATTCTTTGTTTATCTCCAAAAGGATGCGAGTATATCTAATCGTCCCAACATGAAAATGATAAAGTAACTCATCCAAGCCAAGGAGTATGTATAGATTTTTATTCATCGATTGATTGATTTTTTAATGGATGGGGTAGGGGATGGGCAAGGAGGTAGCCGCTCGCATATGGATGAATTTGATAACATTTCTAGTTTCATGGTTTTTCAAACTTTTACTAAAGAAGACGGCAACAATGATGGCGACAACAACAACAAAATATCTTGACTAATATTTTCTTTCCATTCCTTTTTTTTTTTTTTTTTGAAAAAATTATGCTTTGCTATCAAAGGTTTCCTTGGTTTCTGGATTTCATTGCAACAAAAAAAAAAAGGCATCCATCAGGAAGTACCCATAGTTTTAGGACCAATATTCCAACTTCCAAGATGAACAAAATATTTATCACCCAGGTAGCTAGAAAAGTAAACATAATTGTATAAATTCCAAAACCACTGCTGAAGAAACCATTGTATCATCTTAGCTACCTAAATCGATTCAAGCTCTCTTCTTTCTTTCTTTTCTTTTCTTTTTCTCTTTTTCTTTTTATGTGCATGAATAGACCTTAAACTGCACATTAAGAGGAAAATCAGAAAAGCAAACCGATCAAACAAGCATGCTCGGTGTTGTACATTATTCTCCTTATTCCTAGCTATCTTGTCTTTATACAAGCCCTGATCTTGGCTTCTCGATGAAACAATATAGCAATGATGAGACATGAATGACATATTACTATAATTAAGCAAATTCAATGATGTTTAATTACTTTTTCAAATGGCTAATAATATTGTTTGCTATTCTCGGACTGGATGTTCAAAAAAAAAACTTGAAGATTATTCACTTCTGACATAATTACTTTCTACACATTTTACAGATATGAAATTAAAAAGCTAAAATGCAAGGTACGACTTATAACTGCCACCCAATAATATTTGATCGTATTACAAAGTTTTGTAAGATGGACACTTATTAGCCGCATGCATGCATGATAGGTTTCATACCAATTCTAATTTTGATCTACCAAGGATGCAGTTTTTTTTTTCATGTTACAAACCACTTTCATCGAAAAGAAAATAACAGGTACAGAAGGAACCGCCCTTCAATTTTCGTAGAAATCTCGTTGATCATGAAAAATGAGGAAGTTTTATGACCACTTTGCATGCCAAAAGCATGGTTTTGGCCATCTTTTCAAGATCAGACCAAGTGAAAGATTCCTTTCTTAGAAAAAAAAAAAAAAAAAAAAGTGTGTGGGGGGAAATTATTACATAAACTTGATCCCTGCTGCCCTTGATAGAACTGGACCAACCGGTACACCAGAAGAAATCGAAAATGGAAGAAAGGAGCAGACACGGATTGTGACGTAAGTTTCGAACGTGTGGCTTGGAGTAAATCATGGGATATAATGATCCAGCTGCTACTAGTAGGATGTCATGATATATCATAGGATCGTACCATGTGACACGACTCATGATGTAAGACATTTGGTTACATACATCCGTGCCATCTCATTGACAGAACTTTGACAACACACAGAAAAGGGCCATGTCTATCTTCAGCAGCATTGTAAACAGTGCATGCTCATAAACTTCATGCAGACAGATGCCATGTTCATTTGGTGCAGAGAGAGATAGAGAGGGTGATACATCGACCGTGACGCAACCATAGATTTCTTCTTGCAACAGTAGATTTCAGTGCCTAACTCCTGATGAGGACCAAAAGCGCGGAATAACACTTCAAAAGGACCATGAGAAAATGCTACATCCTCTTCTCGGACTGCTGGCTCTTGTTGTATTCATCATTCTTATTTAAGATTTTTCATATATATGGAAAAGTTAACAATATAGTTGATTAATTGGATGATGTCTTATGTGGCCAGAATCAATAATAATATGATTCTAAAACGAATTTTTTCTCTATTTAAAACAGGCTGCTGGAGAAGGGATAAATTGATAAACGAGGAGCTCGTTGGGTTGTTGTCAGGCATTAAGGTACCAGGATGCAAATTAGTAACCTAGAAAGTGGAGACATATTTCTATATTGGTTCTTCCATATTTCTCCGACATTAATAATTAAATATATTTTTCCTTTTATTTATGGGAGATATATTATAATCTCTGCACCTAAATTTCTTGTTTGGGGTTTTAGGAAATTGGAGTTCATGACCAGGGGAAAAAAAACTCGATTCTTGAGAGTTTTATTTATCTAGGAGGGAGATCTATACTTTATTTTATTTTGGATTAAAAATCTCGGGAATCCAATCTAGGAAGGAAATGATCATATAATATAAAGTTTCATGTGCATTACAAGTTGAGTTGGTGTTATGGCAACTACTTACTCGATCTCCAGGAGCAACCGAACTATCGACTATCACACCAAGCAAAGAGAAAATGGGCACCGATCAAAAATCCATTCAATGGCCGATTAGGAAAAGCTGATTGAGCCAGCCACTGTACCGAATAAACTACAAAAATCTGCACCAAGAGATCATATATAACTAAGCCTCATTGTTAACATCTCTTCATATATACCCATCGAATAAATGTTCGGTCCTAATTAATCATCCAGCATACTTAGTCGAGAATAACCGAATACAATGTTTAGGCTCCCTCACGGTACTAAGCAAACCATTCTAATACTTTGAGTCTATGATATCTAATTGAAGTGATAAAATGAATTCCAGTTGTCCCTCCGAAGGTTATGGCTAATAAATTACCATCATCTCAACGAAAGTAGTGACAAGCAGGATCACCATATCGACCATGATCTCGATAGAAAAGATTGCAAGAGATAGAATTACATATCTTACCAAAAATCTATGATATTTGTTAAAAGATGCTACCTTTCTAATGGCATTTAGTTATCCTGCATAACGTAAGAGAGGACCCGACAAGATACATGATAGAACACATCATTACTCCTTTCATACGTTTATTCGGTCACTATAGCTCTCGGCTCCGGTTGCTGTTGCTTATATTACTCTTTTCTGACTCGAGTATTGGAGGGTCCTCCGTCGAAAATCCTGGTCCAAGGATTGTTCTTGCAGGTCTCCATTCAAAAACGACCAAGAGCGGCACCTCTTTTCTACTAGAGTAACTCGCGAGACCCTCAAATACCATTTGAGTTCTAATGAAGAGTGATTTGATGGTAATAAATTGATGAATCAGGAAGGGAGGCAGCACTCTCATCATCTTCAAGAAGACTCCGGAACTTGGAGCAACCAATGGTGATCACTAAGCATAAGATGCTTCTATCAACCATACCAAACACTTTCTGCATCTCGAGAAACAATCCAACTAGTTGCTGAAACTTTTTATCTAGTTAAAATAATATGAAATGGATAAAAATTAAAAGTTAGAGTTTATTTACGTGTATCCCCCTTAAATATTCAAATTTATATCAATACCTTTACAAAATTGATATTTACGCATATATCCTTATAAATATTTCCTTTTGTACATCTATCCTTGAGGATATTTTGATCATTTTAATTTTAAATAATTAATTATTTAGCGATGTTAAATGATATGGGTATACATACAAAAAAAAAAAAAAAAAAAAAAGGCACACATGCAAAATTAAAATTTTATAAGATTATACATGTAAATATGAATTTCAAGAAGGTATTCACACAAATTTTAATATTTAAAAATATATACATGCAAAAAAAAAACCTAAAAAGATTACTAAGTTAAGTGAAGTCAATTTTATATTAAAAAATGATAAAAATTTATAAATATACCTATCAACAAAAAATATTTTTTTAATATAAAGATAACGTTATCATCTTTAATTAATTTTTATATAATAATTATATTCACATAATCTATTATATAATGTTATTTATATTTTTATTATTATATAAATTTTTTTATTAAATAAAATTTAAATATATTAAAATAAATTTAATAATTATAAATATATTTTATCGAAGATATTTTTATTGTACCTGAATTATTGATGCTTAAAACTTTACCAAATATCAATCCCCTTATAATATTTATTTGTTTTTTAAAATAAATATAAAACTTATTATTTTTATATTTTTTAAATTTTTTATATTAAATAAATAAATATGATAAGCTGATACGATTTTTTTTTTCAATGCCACCTAATAGAAAACTCCCTGGTATCATACCCATGTCTGTTTTACCGGTTTCACCCACAACCATTGAAACCCAGAAAATGCTTTGCTGCCCAATCGCATTACCAGGGGTGGCTCCGTCGCCATAACTCACAAGACGATTGGACACTTAACGCACGATATGCAAAGATTCCTCCAGTCACGTCGTGCCATAATGGTATGAAAGAATTTTGGTACTTTTCTTGGGAACCATAGCATTGATCGACCCGTAGCCTCAACGCGCAAATCCCAACCGTGGAGGGAAACGATCACGTGCTCGTTTTCATTCTCTCCCAACAGTACCGAGCGGTAACTCCGGGGAAGGGAGAGGCTCACGCCGCGCCTCCGACGAAAGGTCAGATCTCTTTCCCTCTCCGATGAATCCTTTCCTGCGTGGCCGTTCATGGCGATTTGGGAATTTTTCTTCGTAGCCGAATCTGATGTCCTGAACCCAATCAAGCCCTCTTTTTATCTGATTTACTTCCTCTTTTTCCAATCGAAAAGGATCAATCATGATACCTTTCGTGCATCAAGAAATCTTGGAGAGATGCACGCGGATTTCTCAAATTTCTTGTGTCATATGGTAATTTCTTGCCGGTTCCCTTTGTTTCAAGATATGAATTAAGTTTTGGTGTGCGCTTTATGGAAGTTTAATATCTGGTAACTAACGGAGAGTTGGAAAAACCGTAGGCGTAGCAATTTTTTTTAAGAAAGAGAAACGTAGAGTGTGCTGATTAATTTGGGATCCTGTTGTTAGGTCGATTGCACTAGTAACAGCTTTTGATTGTTTTTTGAGACATAAAAGGCATTGAATGAAGTGGTAATCGACCTCCATGTTGATGCTTCTATAGGAAATAATTGAATTGAGAGAGATGACGATGTTTGTGGTTTCCCGATGCAATATAGCTGTCCACGCTCAAAGAACAAGACAAGATCTTGGAGCAGAGAATAATCCAAGATTATTTAACAGCCATAGTGGATTGCAGTTTTCGTAACAAGAAGTAGAATGGTGGAGACGAGCTCATTTTTTTTTAACCTGATTGCTTTGATTTGCTAGGTGACGAGCTTATAATAGCCAGGAAAAGTTGAGAACTCTACGGTGCAAATTAAATTGTCTTATCGTGATTTTATGCACATGACCTAGTCATGAATATCTGGGTCTTTTAAGTTTTAGTAGAATTCTTTCACCACCTAATAAAATAAAAGAACTTTTTGGACCTTTCATGTTCTTTAAGAGGATGGAACAGACCCTCAACAATATGATGTTCCTTAAATAATGTCCAAGTCTTTTTTTCTTGGCTTTTTTTTTGTTTTTGCCTGATAGTAATTGATGATATTTAGATTTTACTAAAGTTTTTAGGCAGAACTGATGAAGCAAAACCGTGGATATGTTAAAAGGATATTGTTGAGAACTCCAACACATTATGAAAGATCTAGTGTAACAGTTAAGTGTTCTTATTATTAGCAGTTGATCATTGATCTCAGTTCTTTAGAATTAGAATATTTCACATCAATTACAAGAAAGCATCAGATGCTCAATTTTTTTAAAGAATATTGAACTTTGTTCATCCGCATGCTTACACCTCTTTGTATCTTCAAGTGATCCCTGTTTCAAACTTTTTCCATGTCTGACTGTGTTAGTATGGCTTAACTTTGCTTTGAAAACACTCTTGAAATGATTTAGGGGAAACACAAGTTTTTTAAACCTGCCTGAATGGTATGATGATTTTCAAATTTGCATGTTAAGTTCTAACAATTTTGATAGATGCAGACCTATAACATCGTGCATCATTATGATATTCACTGGTGTAGTGTCGTATGAGCTATTATATGACATACAGACCATGCGTACTGGTAATCTCATAGGGTTCTGTGGATTTTGTGAAATTGTGCATCACAACATTACTTGCCCGAAAGCATAAAGCTGGAATTGGTATCTTGGTATTATCAAACCTGTATTTCAAATCCTTGATTCAAATTTTCGATGACCTGCTTGGAGAAAAGAGGGTTGATGAGTATTTTAACATTTTTACTCTGATGCTCATTATTGCATTGGAGCTGCAGAATTTTTCCCTCTGTCTAACTTTGCAACATGGATACGCCCCTTATAGTTTGAGGTTCTTCATCAAAGCTATATAATTAGCCTGTGAAGGGCTTTCAGTATGAATATTCTGATCCTCTGACAAGCACTAGTCAGACATTTAGGTTCGCTGCAATGCCCTTATGAAAATACTGAGTGCAAGGTGATTCAAAATACAGTTTGAAGTGGACGTGCTAATCCAAAACGGAGCTAATCCAAAATAGATTTTGAAGTGGACATGCTTACTATTTAGACTTAAGTTTTGTCACAAAATTTAGGTTAGAGTAGAAACTCCTCTTATATTTGTAAATTTTTGTATTTTTTGTGCAGTAAGAATTGCAATTTTTCTGTGGGATGCAGCTTGTGATATTATTTTTTCTACTCGTCAAATCATTATTTTCTTAGTAATATCTTTCTTTTAGCTTTGAGATGATTCTATTTCTGCATTTCAAACTGAACCATCATCACTTATCAAAATGTGTCTAGTTGAAAGTTTTAAAAATCAGGAAGCCACTTGATGGTCAATTGTGGCATGGGCTTATTTGCATTAATTGAGCTGAGGAAGGGAGACGTGGGTGCAAGCAAACCAATTACTTTACTCCTGTTTTCTTGTAGTACCATGTTTGATGTATTAAGAGAAGTTAAAGAGTGAACTGTTCGCCGAACCAATATCTCTATGCTAGAAATCCAGTGCCATATGTATTTCGTATTATCAAATAGAATAAATTTAATAGGACCAAGTATGCCCCTCCTTTATTTCTGGTCAGGGTCTGATCTTTTTATGTAACTTTTATTAGTTTTCTTTAGTATTTATGTTTTTCTATATTGATGCTAACCCGCATCTCTTTGTTGGGATTCTTTACAGGCTGGAAAGAAATTGAGGAACGAGAAAGAAGTATAAGAAAAATCAGGTGGTTGAGATGGCAGCATCAAAAATTCAAGCTCTATGGAACCACCCAGCAGGCCCTAAAACCAGTTCGTCCTTTTCCCCCCTTTCTTTTTCCCTGTCTCAGTTCATCCCATTCTACTCCTATTAATGATGCTTCTATTTTTTAAAAAAAATCTCAATTCTCCTGCTATGATAGTTTTTGGTTTTAGCTTTTCAAATCAAATTCATTTGCATCTTGGTATCGATTTTGTGGATGATAATTTTTATAGGATGATCTGTTTCGTATTCTCCTGGCTTACCACAAGAAACATTTTAGTTAGTTTAAAGGCTTATGAAAATTTGATTGCCAAACATGCATTGATTTAGGCCTGTGGATATGATTGAGAATGTACAGTGGGATTACTGCTAGATGAGGGAAGGTTTTCATGATTTAGCATGTAGATTCTTGGACTCAGGTGTATCTATTTTTCATTTATATGTTATTATGAATTTAGAAATTCTGGATGTTTATTATTCATATAATTTCCCTGCATCTTACATGCGAGATATTCAGAAGGATGTGTATCTATTTTAAAATGGTGGTGGTGTGGAAATCTAGTTTCCTGTCTGACTTTTCTTATTGTACTT
This sequence comes from Areca catechu, assembly GCA_021397845.1. Lineage (NCBI taxonomy): Eukaryota > Viridiplantae > Streptophyta > Magnoliopsida > Arecales > Arecaceae > Areca > Areca catechu. Next base: position 126,506,429 of record CM038038.1, on the reverse strand, counting down.
CTAGGAAGTAACTGTTGGCGTGTTTTGAACTAAGAGCAACATATGCAACTAGAAACATTTTTTTTTTTCAACAATGAGGTTAATATTCTGAAATTATAGTATTTATTTCAGTTTAGTAAGAAGAAATCTTTCAGATTCTGGTTTATTGGATTTCAAATATGTGGCAGAGGCACTTGTTTTTCATGATGTTCGGTACTTCAGTATAAAATGAGCAAAGAAAGAATTTTGGAACCACATATTCTGGGGGAGCGAATTTCTGATAACTTTGGTCTAATTACTGCTGGTAGAAAACTTCTTCATCCACCAAATATTATGCTGTAGTTGTTGAAGAAAATAAATAGATTCTATATGCAGTTGTTAACAACAACATAAACAGTTAAGCAACTGCATCGTCCTAGCAAGAAATAAAAGTATTATTATTCTTTCACACTCTTTTTGAGTAAGTTTTATAGACACCAAATTTAACTCATTACATAAATAATGGTTTCAAACATTCTGTTTTCTCATCTTTTTTGTGAAATTACATATAACCTGGAACACTGATAGAGAACTTGATATGTAAATATGATTAAAAGTTAATTAGAAAGATTTGTATGAAGTTTCTCTTCTTATTTTTGCAACCATTTTCTTTGATATTTCTCATGATTAACCTGCATACCATTTATGTTTATAATTCACAACTGTAACATGTTTCTTAACTGCAGTTCATTTCTGGGCCCCGACTTTTAAATGGGGTATAAGCATTGCAAATGTTGCTGACTTCTCCAAACCACCTGAAAAAGTTTCCTATCCTCAGCAAATTGGTATGTGGAACCTGATATTAAAACCATTTTTGATGTATTAAACCATTTGGAATAGCCTTTCTTTTCTTTCACTTTCTTCTAGATGATTTTTGAGTCTGAACATTTGCGTTCTTGTTTTTGCTATCCAGCTGTTACTTGCACTGGGCTCATCTGGTCACGTTACAGCTTGGTAATCACACCAGTAAGTCTTCCATAAAGGATCTATGGTCATTAATTCAGAACAATATCTTATACTTCTTGTGTCTTTTAAGGTTGCCCTATTGTGACCTGGGTTTCTGGGTTGGAAACATGGAAACAGCCTCTTTGCATGCATGGGTAAGGGTGCATACATCTGACTCTCACCACTGCAGGAGCCTTGTGGACTGAGATGCCTTATTTCTTTGAACTTCCTATGTCTTTTAAGTGCTGTGGCTTCAGTGTTAATTCTTTATTTTCTTAACCATGTGCATGTAACTAACAAATATCAGCTGTTGCTAGCTTTTTTATTAATAGTATTCTTTGCTTAGAAGTTTGATTGTCAGTGTTCAACCCTTCACTAACCTGGTGTATCTAAATAGTTTAATTTTTATGTAGACATAGCATTTACCTATAAAAAGATTTCTTAGAAGCTAATTAGAATTGCCACTCTGTGGTTTGCCAGTCCCCATTGTGCCTTGGTATTATGAAGGGCAACTTATTGTTGGTGTGGCTATCTGATTAGTGTTTTCAAGTGGCATAAATATGCTAAAACTTCACAAAGTCAGTATACCAACCCAGGGCTTTTAATATCTGGTTATTTAAAGTATCTACTGCACTGACTATTTATTTAAAAATAATAAAAAGACAGAAATGGTCCTCATTATGGACAAAATGTTATCCAGATCCTGCATTCCTAACCCTCCAATTGGACCATAAGGGTCAAGATTATCACTTCTCAAAGGAGATGATATATTTATTATGTAAAGGTATGATTTGATAGCCTTAAAGGCTTTATCTATAAGAACAAAAAGGCAAAAAGATGTAAACTTTTTATCTTTGATACGAAAGATTAATGAATAAGGATTTCTAAAACCTAAGAGGTAGTTAGGACAAGCTTATTGCTTATGGCTGTAATTGCTAGTTTGCTTCGTCTGATGAACATAGAATTACACTCATGGTCTTGTATATGCAGGAAATTCTGAGAAACCCTATTAACCCATTTTGGTATTCGGGCAACTGTTTTTTATTGAAGGAAATCGAGTAACTTAGTTGTATTAATGAGCTGATGTGTTCTAACATAATGATGTTAGCCAAGAAGCTATGGTCTTCCCGAATTTCTCAATTTTTACCTGATAATGTTATTTGCTGCAACAAATAGAGATGTTTTCAATATCATGCCTGCTGACTTTTGTATCAAGAGGATCCTTGTGCGATTACTTGCTACTGATCTTATTCTCTTGGTTTGACTTTGTAATATTTCAGAAAAACTGGAATCTTTTCAGCGTAAATGTTGCAATGGCTGGGACAGGCCTTTATCAACTTTTTCGTAAAATTAGGTATGCAAAAGTTTGGTTTCACTACAATGTCTTTCATAAATGGTTAATGCCTGTTATAAATATGAAGAATAACAAGATTTGTATTTTCGCAAGACCTATTTACCAACCAATATTATGTAAGCAGTGGACAACTATAGCTCTACATTACCTTGTAAAAATGTTAACATAATCATTCACATTTGTGCTTATTGATCCTGATGTCAATGTAGTTTGAATAGTGCCCAAGTTGAGAACTTAATCATGGTTTCAATTAAAGATTATTATACTGAATATAACGTAACAATAACTTGATGGCTGCAACTTGATAATCTGCCTTCTGTTTTCAACTTTACAGTGTTCAATGATGCATGGTGTTTATTTTCAAGAACCAAACAAAAGAACCATTCTTTTTCCCATCACCACTATGAGTAGCTGGGAATCCCAGGTAGCTGGAAAAAAACAGTCATCTTCATTGTTCGTATTGAGAATCACTGATTGACATCTTTGCAGGTTCATAAAAAGATTGGGCCTAGTAAATATTCTCCATCATATCTCCCAGATGCATTGTATGAATGCCACTTTTCATGGCATGGAACCTAGTTAACTTGCCATATACCACTCCCTCTACTAAATATCTTCATGCATCGTGGATTACGAGTGTGCAAACTGAACAATAACATGTTCATTTCTTTTCAATTTTTTCCTTCCTTATTACTTGGCAAATCCATAGCTTGCTGTTACTGTAGTACCAAGTGCAACTAAACTGAAATCTGCAGTCTTGCTATTTGCCTATGCCTGTCAGAATTTTTTTTTTATCTTTCGAGTGGTGGTCCTTAGGTTGTGGAAACTGATACTCTCACATCCATTATAACTTTTCAGGCACGATCATTATTCTGAGATACAAGGAGCACCTGTGAAAGAATGAAAAATATCATTCTGGATCTTGCAAGTCATGGGTGGAGCTTGTTTAAATAGGGGCAACACTGGTATTAGTGAAGTTTACCATGGTTATTGTCTGAATTCAACATTGTGTCGGTGAAGTGTCATGGTTTATGGTTCAAACTTAACAATATACTTCTTGTTGATGAAAAAAATACCTTTTCTCGTTCACGGTCTGTAATGCGTTCTTGGCTTGTACTTATATTGAAAGCAATAAGGCGTAGGTAAGGTAAGTTTTTTTTTTTAATTTAATTTATTATAATAGGTAAGGTGAGTTAAAAATGCCTGTTAGTATTATTTCAAAAAAAAACTATTACTTAAAAAAATATATAAAAACCTTTTATAGTAGATGTTGCTGCATCTCTCCAAGTTAATCAAGCAAAGGAAGCTAGGTTGGTTGAGCTCTCAGAGGTTTCCAAGAAGTGGTTAAAGATCTGATGATGTCTATTTGATGATTTTGAGATGAATCCGATCTTCTTGTGACTTGCAAAAGAAATTCACAGTATTGGATAAACTTGGTGAGATTCTTCAATGGAAAGGATTCTGGTGCTTAAGTCAATCTTGAGAGGGAGAATAGAACGAAGAAAATGGAGAGAATATGAGTATTCAATGGAAAGAATTCTGATGCTTAAGTCAATCTTGAGAGGGAGAATAATATGAAGAAAATTGAGAGAATATGAGTATTTAAAAAAGTTATCCCAAGAAATCCTTTCAATTCATTATCTGTCGAAATAGGGAGTTGAGTTAATCAGACAGTTATAACTGTTGATGAGATGGTTATATTGTTAAGAAAGTAATTATGTTGGTTAGGTCATTAAGAGATCAATTTATGAAGTAGTTTGTTAAGTGATCAATTATATTTTTTATTAACCATTTATCGACTTTGTCGTAACGGTTCTAACAATTTTAAAATATATACTTTATGTTAAAAGGGGTTATGAAACTTGGTACTTATTTAGATAGGTGATTGACGATCCATCTGATGTGTTAGATATTTGTCTAATGAATTATTGTCTTATTGAGGAACCTGTGTTTTAGAGGAGATGCCTTGATGTGTTAGACATTTGTCCAATGAATTATTGTCTTATTGAGGAACCTGTGTTTTAGAGAAGATGCCTAGCTTGTGATCGATGGATGATTAAGCACTTGGTACTTTATATAGAGGATGCGCTAAGTATAACAGATTAGCTCATTGTATCTTATCTAAGAAATCGGCATCCTATGCCGATAGGTCATCCATACTATAATAGTAGGTAAGATCACCAAGGACTTGTTTAGTTGACGGAAAGTAGAAGGGAAAAGTGACAATTATTGGAAAGTGGAGAGCAAGTCTTTTATTTAATTTGAGTTTATAAAAAAAATGAAACGAAGTCTTTTCATGAGAAGACACTTTTCATATTTTATGAAAAATAAAAATCCATCAAGATTGGTTCTGGGACATCTTTGGAAGTGATGATGCTTTTTAATTTTCAAAAGTATACTTCAAATATCAAGGACTAAGATTTTACAAATAATAGATAAATGGTTAGGATAAAATAATGAATAATAAGATATAAAAGGATCATAAAATATTTTAATATATTTATATTAATATGAAATTTTATAATATTATATTTTAATATTTTAATAGTGATATATGTCAAGATCATATATTTATACTAATATAATATTTTTGTTAATATTAATACAATACTTATATTAATATATTAATATTTATATTAACATAATATTATATGTATATATTAGTATTATATTAATATAATAAATTATTATGATATAATATAATATTATAATATATTTATTTTATTGTAAATATAATATTATTATTTATACAAAGTTTGAAAATAAAAATATATGTCTTATATCTATTAGGAATTTTCTAAAAGAGTGCATGCTCAATTAAATATAAATAGTTTTGGAATAAGTTTTTTTTGGTCAACTAGGAGTAGGATTCAAAAATTGTTTTTCCAAAAAAATAACTTGTTAAGTAGTAGTTTTATCAAAATTATTTTTTAAAAAAAATATGTTTAAAAAAATATTTTTTGAGAAAAAAAAAAAATTCTTTCCTGCAAATCAAATGTGCCCCGAATCTTTTATATGAAAACATCGCCTTATTACCGTGCCGTACAGCATGGCCGTTTCGTGTGGTTATTAAAGTTTCGGGAAATAACATCGTAGGTGATGGTGAATTTACGAAATGGTTTACAGTGGGATCTGCCTGACGTCGACCGCTGTCACCACCGTCTGATTGAGACCACGAAACGGCTCCGAGGGACCGCCTGGAAGAGCGGAAAGGGATGGGGAAGAGGAAGAAATGGGGAAAAGACAAGAATAGCGGAATACGGGGAGATCTTCGGCCCAGCCCGTGGACCACCGGTCCACTACACCCAAAATACCCGATTCCCAGCCCACCAGGTGAGAAGAGGCAGCCGGGCCCATGATATTGCCTTCTTCTCCGAGTCATGACTCTCAAGTTTAAACAAACTGTTGGACAAAGAGTCCTTTCTAGTTCATTTTTGTTCATGGAAAAATATGAAAACTTGGTTTGCAAACGAGGTTTTCTTCCTCTTGCATGAAGTAGGTTGGTTCTATATATATATATGGGACTGATTCACCAGCTCCAAAGTAAAATTTGGCTTCAAATTTGTACCTCTCGTAAGTTGTGTCAAAGTTATTTTCTGAGATGTTAAGCCCCGGAAGTTATCATATATTGATACATGTAAGCACTCCTGACACTTGATATGTTAATGATAGGTCATGACGATAGGGACAACTTCTAGAATTTTCTCTAGATTAATTGCTCGTAGATGGATGGAAAATGATGATCATGCCATAATTACACTCGGTCATTCTATAAGTTTTAGATCAATAATTACACTCGATCATTCAATAAGTGTAGAAAACTTCTGTCAAGCATGTCATAAATAGAGATCCTATTTTTCAATTATAAATCACCATTTAATTCCCACAAATCATAGAATTGGGGATGCAATCACAACTCAGACTAAATTTACAAGTTGATCGATCAATTTTGTGTCTAAAAACGGTCATTACAATAAGCTAATATCAAATCAAAATCAGATAAAGTGGGCCTTTGCCGATACAACTTGTTTTACCAATGTAAGATTGAAACCTACTGTTAAGCTGGTTCGAGATGAATTTGTTGATCTAGATTCTGATCCACCTGGGCCACTCCATGTCTCCACGTGCTTTCTTTCTTTCTTTTTTTTCCCTTTTCTTTAAACCCGTCAATTACAAAGCTTGTTTTTTAAATTTAGATTCGGTACATTATTATGTTCTTCGCATCACCATTATTTCGTGAAATATATTAACATCAGTTACATCAAAAGACAACCTTTTTCTTTTCCGGAGGAACCGATCAATATAATATGAGATTTGGTTCTATGGACACGTCAGCTTCTCATGATATAAAATTGAAATTAATTTAAAGAACAAACTTGAAACAGAGGCGACCGGGAAAACCGGTTATGCTGATTCCTTTCTTAACCAAACTTAATATTTTTTTTAAAAAAAATAAAAGAATAAATCCGGTAGAGCTACTTCACAGGCCCAGCATTGGCAGAAAATGCTCGGCTCGAACTAAGCTTAATATCTTTGGAAGCATTAAAATTAAAAAAAAAAAAAAAAAAAATCTTTCTGGGCACTATTTTTTTCAAACCTAAGTAATTTATTTGGTTTCCGGAGCAAATGTCACGTGCTTTCCTTTTTTTTAAACCATAAAATGGGATTCGGATTCCGTCAATGACCCTTCAAACCAACGGCAGCAAAGCCGTGGTTCCGCCGTGTCCAAACTCGCGTCTCTTTACACGACAACCGAGGGAACCTCCAGACTACCAAGAAATTTCTTTTCCATTAACAGTGAGTTCAGATCATGGGAGCATGTTGAAAGCGAGAAGAGCAAAGCGGGCGGGCGTTTACCACCTCGATCCTCGAGGCTTGGACCGCTGTAAGGCGACTACTTTCGGTGCTTTACCGCCATAGGATCCGTTTGGTTGGTTGATGATAATTTAGCATGAGGTGATAAATTTTATATTAAATTATTTTATTTAATATAAAATTTGAAGAGAAAAAAATGATAAAAAAATGAAGATAAATTTCATGCTTATTTTTTTCGAAAGGAGATAAAATAAATATTATTAAAAGATATTTTTTAAAAAAATTTTAAGTGATGATAATAAAGTATTTTATTAAATTTATTTATGATTATTAAAATTATTTCGATATTTTTAAAATTTATTTTATAAAAAAAATTTAAAAAATAAAATATAAATAATATTATATAAAATTTAATTAAATATTATATAAAATTTAATCGAGCATGATAATACCATCTCAGCATTATTTTTTTATAAATATATTTATAAAATTGATAATTTTATTATATAAAGTTATTTTTAATTGAATATAGTACTTTTATATCATTTTTTTTAGATTTGGTTTTATCGGCCAATATGGTAAAAATTATTTTTTTATATAATTATTTTTTAAAATAAATATTTTTTAAAAAAATTATTAAACTAATTTATAATTCGATATATCGCAGTTAAATGGATTTTTTTATCAAAAAGAAAGAGGAAAACATCGAACTCGTGCCATAGCATTTGAGCAATGGGGCCCAAGGTGGTCGGCGAAAGGGTGACAACTACTTTATTTTGTTTAAAAAAAATAATGACAAAAAGGATGAAAGATAGAGAATACGTTAGGTGAACGGGGACATGCTAGATGCGCAGGGGACACACGTGTGCCGAGACACCGGCGACACGTGTTTGTCTCGGTGCAAACAAAGGAGGTAATTATCAGCCGGGCTCGGGTCAAAAGACTCGTCATAAAAGTTTCCAAAAACACAATGCTGAGAAAATTAACCACAAATCACATGGCCAGCCTCACAAGTAGGGCCGAGAATAGGCCAATCTGGGCCAGGCCACACTTCTATTCGAGCCAGTCCCAAAATTTTATTATGCTTCGTGGATTCAAAATTTTTTGAAAAATCCATGCTTGAGTCGGTCCAAACTTGGTGCAATTGGGCCAGCCCAAGTTCAAGATAAATCTTAAACTAAACAACCAGCAATGACACCTTTGCACCTGCGACCAGTCACCAACCTCACCTTCAATAACTGGTTGATTTGACTCCAATTAATCAGGGCAATGATATACAAGATATAGTCCAGCAATAACAAGAGCAAAGCAATGTCGCCGCCGGTGCTGCTCGAGGAGGCAATGGCAGTGATAAAACTAGCAATGATGGTGGGCTTTAATTCCATCAACGAGCGGCTACAGGGAGGGTAGCCGGGTTGGGCCAATCATGGTGATAGAATCATAGTTGGCTATTAGATATCACAGCGATGGAGCGATTGAAAATTCAAATGAGAATGAAAATGAAAGGGTACCATAATGGAACCACAACCAGCTAGTTAGCTATAGGAGGCTCATCTTCAACCTTGCTTGGATTAACGACCGGCAATTGGCAATGACAAACGAGCTTCAAGGATTGGAATGGCAAGGAAGGTGCAAAGAAAAGAAATTTGAGAACAGAGAACCCATAATATATCTGATCTTGGCTTGAAAAAGAAATGGATTCTTTTTTTGAGCCCGAATCTAATATAAATTTTTTTGGGCCTACTTTATAGCCCAATTTAAAATCAGCTTGATTCGGGCCTATTTTCAACTCTACTTACGAGACAGTAAATTACAATATGGCTGGCATCCAGAAAAATAGGAGGAAAAAAAAAAAAAGAAAAAAAAAAAGGAAAAAAAAGACTTATATATATATATATATACTTGCAGCGAAAGCTAACCAACTCCTTGCAAGATTTTCAGCCGCCAGTGGAATGTAACTGCTAAAATGACTTGTTGGGATATTTCCTTGACACGAATTTTTTTACAAGAATTAAAGCTAAAATGACTTGTTGGGACATTTCCCTGACACGTTTTTTCACAAGAATTAAGCAAACTAACACGACCGACCATTCCGTAAGCTAGACTAAAGCGGACAAGACGTGAACTCCAATGACCTCATAAACATTGTACGACGGCAACAAATCTAGCACTAGTTTTGATTCCTAGACTATATATTAGGTTCCTACTCCAATAATATATGCACAAGCGTATAGACAGAGAATAATTAATTAATGATTTCACGGGGCAGAAGATCCAACAGCATGAAATTTTCTGGGGACCACCGAACCTAGACCTCCTTATGCATCATAAAATAAACAACTATATGATGAATCGCATCTAGATCAAAGCTCATGTGCTCTTCCCTTCATAAAAATACAAACCCGTTCTTCTTCCATGTCGTCCAGCCACGCGTCCATGTACATGGCCCGAGAGAATCCTCGAGACTGCCAACAAATCCCCACACCCCCCTTTTTCTTTTTTTTTTTTTTTTTTTTTATTATTTTTTTTACACATATTGTACTAAAGAATTGATAAAGATGAAGAGAAAAAAATGAAGGTCGTACCATTTTGAAAAAAACAATCTTCGTTGTAACTGCCTCCACTGTTTGTGCTCCACCCCGCCAAGCCATTTATTTTAATATGACGGGTCATTTAGTAAAAAGGTTGGAGAAGGGAGACAGAGAGGGGTTGGGGCTGAGATGACCTGTTGGCTGATGAGGTGACACACGTGTGCTGAGTCTGATTGAAATACTTCCCACGTGTCTCCATCAATTATATGGGGGGGGGGGCCTCGCACAACTGGTGAAGTTTTATGTTTTCTTAATGCAGATTATTGGGAAGAGATCTAGCTCACGTCAAACCTCCAGATCTCTCCACAACCTTCTCTTTATATAAAAGAAAGCATGCAACTCGATCGATGTGGGTCGGCACCATGTGGTCGATGTCCTTTCATAATGACTTCGGTGTATTTGTTTCACGGAGATTATTTAACATAACAATGTTTGTTTTTTTAGTCCCGATCATGGATGGTTTCACGGGTCGACGAGGCCAGGTGACAGCGGCCTCGACTGTTTAAAACCCGGCTCTGGGTGGAGTCAGGTTAATGTTCTCGTCTCTTTGATAAAAAATATATTTATATATATATTTTTAAATATTTTATATCAAATATTATTTAATAAAATAAAATTTTATAAAATAATTACATCGAAATTTATTTTTTTTATTAAAAAAGTCCAGCTCAAATTAAAGTCAGTCCACATGTTTGGATCATACCTTTCATATAAAAAAATTATTGTTCCTTCCTTGCAACATCAACTTTTATACAGCTTCTAAAGCAGTTCGATTCTTTCTTTCATTTATCTGCACAGATCATAAAAGGAATATCATTCAATCCAGCGGTGGTCATCGGAGAGAGGAAAAAAAAAAAAAAGAAGAAGAAGAAGAAGGAGGAGGAAGAAGAGAATCATTTCTTTGTATGAAAAAAAAGATACGACGTACCAGAATCCTTGCTCCATGCATTCTTGGCTCCAAAGAGTTGAGTTCCAGCAGGTTGTCTGACATTAAAAAAAAAACTTGATACATTTTCCTATTATAATACAGGTGAATCCACTTTGTTTATGATACAGGCGAACAAATACCAAGTCAACTATGAGAAAGCTGAAGCGTTAACTTCTGGGCAACACCAGCGATGGCAAACCTGGCTTTAGAATTAATAATACCCAATTTGAATGCTTGGATGAGTTTCTTTATGCATATTTTTCAGGATTTTTTTGCATGAATACCCTTCTAAAAATTTGAATTTGCATGAATAACCTTCTTAAATCACTAATTATATCTATGCTCCTATCAAACACTATTTTTGCATCAATATCCCCAACATAACAATTCTTTTGATGCAGTTAATAAAAATCATAATTATTTAAATTAAAAATTAATTAATTTAAAATATTTGATTTTTTAATAATGTTGGATGGTATGGGTACATATACAAAAAATAAAAAATAAAAAATGATAAACATACAAACTAGGTATCTTAGAAGGGCATACATGTAAATATAAATTTTAGAAGGGTATTCATGAAAAATTCAATATTTTAGAGGGTATATATACAAAAATCTCTATATTCTATCAGGTAGTGCAAATAAGGCCTATATTTCAATTTGCCGATGTTTGTTTTTTATTTCATCCTCGCTTGTATTGTATGTGATCGACACAACTAAATTAGCAATTGAATTGTTTGTTGTCATTTTTAATGCCAAGGTCTTTGCTGTAAGATTGTGCTTCGTTGCCTTGCACTACTTTAAAATATTTATTAGATTTTTTATCCAAAAATAAATATCGACCGGATATCTATCATTAGGTCCTACTATTTTTATTCCATTTCATATTTAAGAAAAAAATTCGCTAGAGACGTACTAAAAACAGAAAAGCAAAAAAAAAAAAAAAAAACTCTAGAGATCGAGCATATATAAACAAGCCTATAACTCCTTGTCACGATCACATGCATCTAAGACTATAATAGATCGAGTTGATTTTTGATTCAATTCAACCCAACCCTCCTGGACATGCTATGATTTCTTTTTTTTATATAAGATAAAATGGAGTGAGGGAAGGGACTAACATAGCTATCCCCTCTGAACGTAACCATTGATGCAACCCATTTTCAAGCACCCGTAACCCAACTTGCTTAGATCTGGATAGGGCCCGGGTTTACAAAATTTAGATCTGATCCAACCTAACCCGATCCAAATCCGGTAATACGGTTATGATCCAAATTTATTTGGATATCTAAATTATGATTTAAAACTTTTATGGATTATATTTTTAATATAAAACTATATTTATATTTTTTTTATATCTTAAATTGTTTTAAGAGCATTGTTTCTTGTTTATTTTATGTGATTAATAATAGTTGGTGATATATCCTGAAATGGTAAAGCCTATATGGATCCCGCGTAGCTCGCCATCTCATTTGCCAGCCCAGTACAAGGCTACTTGACTCATTGGCTCGGTATGAGAAGCAAACTCTTTAGGTCCGACATGTGATCCCAAAGATCCATAAGAAAATTTGGTATGCTCACCTTCTACAGAGGGGCAAGTAACCTTGTGCCACGACTCTTTGATGTCAACAACTATTTATTAATGTAGGCATTATACGGAAGCACCCTGCTATATAGATGAGCTTCCTGCCATCTTGAGCCACGTTTCTAGGGGCATGCTCTCTACAACGACATATCGATCACCATTTTCTATACCTCATAACGTTTCATAGGTATCAGGTACTTCATATACCATGCCTATTGTTGCCGATCTCGCCGCCGCGCCCGTGCCTCGGATCCGATGATCCTACCATACTGCCTTGCTCCTGGGGCCTCCTGACTAGAGCGAACCTGCAAGAAAGGGTCAGAAGACCCTGGCCGGGGATCCCGGCGAGGGGGCTCCGACGATCAAGTTAGTGGACGGCGAGAAGAACAGATTCTCCAAGACGGGCCCCCGAAGGAGTCCCAGACTCAGAGAATTTACTAGCAAGAAAGGTGCTGTAGGGACCAGAAACCCGGCCGGGCCTCCTTGCCGAGTTCACGCCAAGCGATCCCCTCTCAGGACCCTCGATCTTACTCTCGGAGCGGGGCTTTTGGCCACTGTTTCTTACTCGTCCCCGCTTACCTGGTCGCCTGCAATTTCCTTCCTTTTATCTCCTCCCGCTGCCCGCCTGTCTTCCGCTCTTGGGAGGCTCCCCTCCCCATCCTTTTCTCTTTCCCCTTTTTGGTGTTGAGGGCCAGGCGGCTTTCCGACCTCGCTTGCCGAGCCCAGCGGGGAAAGGGTAAAGAAAAAAAAGGGGGGTGGCGCCGGTAGGGCGGCCGGTCAGACCTTGGGCCCAGTGAGGTGCTCTCCTTCCTAAGTGCCGACGCTATCCATTGATGGGCCCTGTTTTGTCAGAACCGCGCCTCTCGACTGCAGGACATGTCGGGCCGACGTAAGTGGTGTTTCGCGTGCCGCCGCCATCTGTACGGGGCGCCGTCTGTGGTGCGCACGGCTCGAGGGCCAACCTTGGAACCTGCGCCTCCGCTCTTCGGGACCTTCTCTGTACGGGCGGCCTGACCTCGGCCGAGGTGGACCCCTCCCGGGCGGACACCTGGCGAGGTGGCAGAAGGGCGCCTGGCTTCAGCCGAGGTGGACCTATCTCCGGGAGCCACCTGGCGAAGGAGCGAAGGAGTAGCCGACCTCGACCGAGGTGGACCCCTCCCGGACGGACACCTGGCGAGGTGGCAGAAGGGCGTCTGGCTTCGGCCGAGGTGGACCCGTCTCCGGGGGCCACCTGGCGAAGGAGCGAAGGAGCAGCCGACCTCGGCCGAGGTGGACCCCTCCTGGATGGACACCTGGCGAGGTGGCAGGAGGACGCTTGGCTTCGGTCGAGGTGGACCCGTCTCCGGGGGCCACCTGGCGAAGGAGCGAAGGAGCAGCCGACCTCGACCGAGGTGGACCCCTCCTGGGTGGGCACCTGGCGAGGTGGCAGTAGGACGCTTGGCTTCGGCCGAGGTGGACCCGTCTCCGGGGGCCACCTGGCAAAGGAGCGAAGGGGCCCGGCTCGACCTCGGCCTTGGTGGGACCGTCTATGGGCGCCACCTGGTGAGGGAGCGGGGGAGCAGCTGACCTCGGCCGAGGTGGACCCCTCCTGGGTGGACACCTGGCGAGGTGGCAGGAGGAGCCCTGTACCGAACTCGACTTCGGCGAGGGCGGTAACGTCTCGGGATATCACCTAGCGAGGTAGCCTGGGGGGGCTAGGGCCGAGCTCGACCTCGGTAGCGCGAGAGTCGAGGCTGACTCGGCCGAAGAAACCTCCACGTGGGTCGATCATACCTGACGGAAACTGAGCCCGGCCACGTCATCATTACGGCCGAGTTTCTAGGGGCATGCTCTCTACAACGACATATCGATCACCATTTTCTATACCTCATAACGTTTCATAGGTATTAGGTACTTCATATACCATGCCTATAAATATATTTCTCAAGCCTTCTAATTAAACTTTTTCAGAAAGTTCTCCGAGAGACTCGATATCCTTCTAGAGCCATCCGATTACTCTAGATTGTTATTTGGATGAAAGCTAGGACTACCTTACCTCACCTAAACCTCGCTTGCTCTCTTGTGCTTTGCCAATGCCCGTTTTTACTATCCCATCTATGCTCTACCACATCCACCTGCTATCTCAATTGTCTCATCTATACTCCATCACATCCACCCGCCACTTCTACTACTTCACTCTCTCTTACTTCATCGATAAACCATTCATCTAAAAGCTACGATTTTTTTTCTTTTCTATTTATTTTCATGGAAGATCGACTTAGGTATCGGATGGTTCACCATGAAAAATCATTCCATCATGATCCGACTTTCGTTCTTCTTCATTTTACAAGTTTTGGAATGTCCGTACTTGACGAAAGAAAATTCGATACCATCCGACTCAGCAGCCATCTCTAGCCATATCAGCAAGGCTTAAATAGAATCACAAAAGTTGGCAATGTGATAATTAAAGCATAGTTGTCTTTATTTAATTTGGATCCGGTCCAAACTTTATTTTTTTTTTATTGAAACTAGATCAATGATGGATCTAATCCAACTTAAATGACTTGTTGGATTAAAAATTAATTTTGATTATGAATTCGATCTAAATCAATTCTTTTTTATTAAATTCAATCTGATTTTAATAATAAATCCTAATCAAAGAAACAGATCAAGTCAGGATCATTTATGATCTACCTTGACCTGATCCACTTTCACTCTGCATGTATGCAAATGCATGATTTCTTCATTAATGATTCCCGTTCTACTCCATATAGGACAATGGACAATATATTTTATAGAAGCAAGCAAGTATTAATTATCTTACTTTCCAATGAGTGTTTAATGAAAGCCCTTGTCTTTGCTTGTGTTGTCTTGCATGTAAATTTCATTAAATAAGTGGGTTTAGCTAGGTACGACAACCTCATATGCCAATTAAAGAAAAAAAACTCCTCTCGAATGATCTTTATTTTACTTTCTTTCCTCGTAGCTTATACATAAATCAAGTATTTATTTTACCATCTCTCGTATCCTCCATCAAACATGATAATATGGTAAGAAAACCCTTATTATTTTTATTTTGCATCAGAAAATCCTAGGCTCTTCTTGATGGTTAATTTTCCTTTATATTCCTTCCCACTTTTCAAGTAGAGGCTTAAAAAACAGGCGTGGTTAATACACTAGTGCAGATGCTGATTGTGTAGTATATATATGCACGAAGACTAGAAGGAAACTTCAGCAACCGATAATAATATCCAACGGTCATCGAGAGGATACCTTTGCGGGTGCAAATAATAGAATTGGAAATGAATCGGACAGTAATATATCTATATTTATATTCATATTTTTTAAATAAATATAAATATTAGATAATTATTATAAATTATTATTTAAATTTATTTTAAATAATGTGATATGATTTAGATATTAAACATATCCATATTTGCTACAAATAAATACATACACATATCAGGTATTAAAATATAAATTAGATACAATTTTAAATATATATAAGATTTTAAAAAATAATAAAATAATAATAATAATAATTATGATTATGAGGAATCTAAAATAGTTATAATTATATTTTAATATGATAATAATAATTATATGTAAAAGAAATAATTATAATATATAATCCTACCGAAAGTAAGAGGTAAATTGGGATACCATGACTTTTCTTATATATAGAATCGATATTCGGACCTGAATCAAAAAAATCGATAAAAATTCGTATCTACATAATTTATTTTAATTCATACCTGGAATTAAATTTAACTGAATAACTGAATAAAATTCGATCCGTTTCCTGTCCTTGCAAAAACTGGTGCTGCCACGAGCTTGGACGTGGAGCAACTTTATATTCCCTTGCCCAACCATTCGAAACAAATATCGGAGGCATTTCCTCGAACAGTGACCGTACCGCGCGGTCGAGTCTACGCACGTCACCCTCCCTGGCGTTTCCAGGGCACTTGCATGCACATTCAATAGCATGCCACGATAGGAAAGAGAAAACCAAAAGAAAAGACCCACAATGGGCCCCGCAGCGACGTGACCGAAAATGCCACGTATCTAACGTCAAGTTCACCGATCTCCCGTGATATTCCATCGTAGGTCGCCTGATTAGATTTAGACCTGTCATCACCGCCGTCTATTTAAATCAGATGCCAGCCGGTTACTTCTCCAAGTGGACGGTCGATGTGAGATGGACCCCGACCCGTCTCGGTTCTGGGAGTCTGGACCACGGTATTGGTGGGGCCGACGAAGGCTACTACGCACCTCGAAACAAATGCGTCGCCGTCGTGCTAACGCCTCTCTAAGTATTGGCACCGAGGGCGACTCCGAGCCCAAGCGGAAGGGAATTACCAAAGCGCACCCAGCTTCATAAAAAACGACAAATTATGCCATCATGGCGAGTTCTCCAAATCCGTGGGCTCTCCGCGGTGGTCCCTCGCAAAGCGCATACGGGACCGCAGGGCATTCGATTTTTCTTCTCCCAACCTTTGCGTGGCAGGCCTTCGGGGTCCACCGTCTGTCCTTCATCACCGCCGTCGCTTTTGTCGACCTGCATAACCTCAACACTATATCGAATCATTCTCGCTAGGGACACGGCGTCATAAATTTTTAAATAAATTATAAATAATAATTTATAGACAGAGATTATAGGATATAGTTTGATTCATGCCCCATCTATTTTAAATATATTAAACTTAAATAAATTCAGGCAGCAAACGAATCAATACATTTGATATATTTATTAAATAAATTAGATTTATATTTAAAATTTAAATCTATATAGCCTATTTATTATTTTTAAAATTAAATTATTATATATTCGATCAATTTAAAATATAATGGGATTTTGTTCTATAACTTTCATTAATAATTTTTTTAAAAAATTTAAATCATCTCTATCATGGTGTCGGGATGATCGATCATGGATTTCTTTCAAATTTAAACCATGCTACGGATATTGAAATTCATGAAGCTCATATGCTATATGACCTTTTTTTTTTATAGCTTTCATGAATATTTATAATACAATGGTGGCACAGAAAAAGAACGTGTCCGGGACTTAGAGATTTAGATATAACTATTTTTAATTAGATTGAAAATGGATTGGATCGAAATTTTGAGCCTTGCTTAAAAATAGGTTATAAATAGATTGGATTGAATAATTTATTTATTAAATAGATTAAATTTGAATTTTAAAACTTGCTTTGATAGGTTGGATTTGGATGGAAGGTTTTTTTAAGTCAACCCATCTCTAATCGGATCCATTTATATCCTATCCGTGTTTCGATTGGTATATTTATTTATAGGGTACATGATACTCCGTATGGTGAAACTTATATACGGTACTGGCTCCCTGCTTTCCGTATCCATCATTTTTTTTTTTTTTAATGGATCCATCAACCAAGTTGCTCGCACGAAAGGGACGGAGCAGAACAAACCGCTCTCTTTTTCTCCTGAAAGCGATGGAGAGGGACACCCACTCCCCCCGTGCCACGCCCTTTCCGGTCTCCACTGCACTGTAACCCCACCTCAATCATTCAAACACCACCATCGAGTTAAAGCTTCCTCTCTTTTCCCGATCTCCCGGCTAAGTTATCCTCCTCCAATCATAACCGTCCGATCCAATCCCAATTTAATAAGCATTTGCAACTGGAGCAAAGAACGGAGCGGACGACACGTTGAGATGCCCGAAGAAGGGACATCCACGTAACGGAAAGATCGGAGGAATAGCGGACAACGCGAGGTCATTCGCTATTATGAGTGGGACCCACCGTGTGGCCCAGCGGTATGGGTGTGGGGCCACCGATGCGGGAAAATAAAGCTGGGGGTGGGAAACCGGGGTGCAATACGACAAAAGTCCGGCAAAAAGAGCTGGAGGGGTGACGTCATGGGAGACCGGGAGATTGGGACCGTGCGGCGAGGTGTTAACCGGTGAAAGCCGGTGCGTAAGAGTGTGAGGTAGCGGGCATGTGCTGGTGGTTTGTGAGGGGGTGGCATCCGAGATCCAAGGCGGTCGTGGGGCTCCGGTAAAAATAAAAAATAAAATATATATATATATATATATATATATAAGGCGGTTTTGGTAGGATTAAGAATAGGGGCTGCACTTTCGAGTTAATTACGGGAGTGTCCCATTTATCTTACCGGTCTTTCTCGACTGCAGCGAGGCACTGAACCGTGATTGGTCTATATTCTGCATGGAATAATTATTGTATATTTACCGAGAAGTCTGGCGATGCTTCTAGATTAAACACATGGAAGGCACTTGATGCCTACATTTTCTAAAACCATCTTCTCTCGTCTTTCCTCGCTGTAATTATTGAAGATGCTAAGATTGAGAAGATCATAATTTGAATAAGTAAAAGAAGTTCTTTTAACCTACTCTAAGGAAAAAGAAAACAAAGTTCCGAGCTGAAATTTTTTCTTGCATGATGCTGCACGGCAAAGCAATTTGGCATTTGATGATTAGTATTAGCTTTCAACAGAAATATAATTAAAAAAGGTCAAATAATAGGTGCTTCTAGAAAATATTATTTGGTCAACAGATAATTTTATGTCAATTAATTTTAACATATCGTATTCATTTTTCAATAAGATATTTTTTTAAAAAAAAAAAAATTCACATCTTATCATATATATATATACTAAGCTATCCACCTATGCCGAGAATAGGTAATAATTTAGACGCGATAAAATTCAAACTAAGTATTAATAAATTATAAAAAAATTGAAAGATAAAGATATTTCAAAAACATGGGACTTATCGGTAATTTTTCTTGTTAGATTGCAACTAAAACTACTAACAAATAAAGACGACGGTGAAGAAAACTATATTTTCAACCTTAAAAAGTTTTCATCAACAACGTCGCATAGTTTTTTATAGAGTGAGATGACCAAATTTAAGTATTCCTATTATTTGGCTAGAAGCAATCAACCACTCTTGAATAGATATATATTTTTATTCAACAAGAAAAAAAAGATAAAATAAAATACGATACATTTGCTTGTAAGCAAATCTATTGTATATTTACGATAACTTGTACTCGATGAAAGTGCAAACCCGTGCAACCATATATTATTCTCCATGCTATAAACATGCCTAACAATTCCATATGTCGTACATCACTAAGTAATTTTATGATCACAATGGTTTGTCTTTAAGGTAGTTTCGCATCAAGATATTACAGCCAGCAACAAGATTTGTTGAATTATAAAATTATATTTGCGCCTCTGGTAACCCTTTGTCGGTAATAAGGTGGGTTCGTGACATTATTTATATTTTGATTAGCCCATGGTTGGACTCATGAAGCAGCTCAACCGAAGCATTGGCTGTCTCGTAATTTGGTAGAGGCAAAAGGAGGAACCAGGAATCCAATACCAGTTTTGCCCCCGGGGCCAACAGGTTCGCACGCACGGATTCCATGAACCGGCCGCGATTTGATAGCCACCTGTCGATCCCCGCACCCCACTCTCCCATTCTTTAACCCACCATACCACGCTATTAAAACCTCCCAGCCCCTTCCGCCCTCCATCGTCTATCGTAACCTCCCCATCTTCTCCTCCGCTCGTAACCATTCTTTCTTCCCTTCTAAACTCATCGAAGAAACCGAAGGAGAAAAGCAAGCTTCAAAAACCGTAAAATATATCGAGCGAACCTGCTTCATGGAGGGCGATTCCTTTTCTTCGTCATCTTCTTCCTCTTCTGATCTTGAAGCGGGGATCTCCGGGAATGCTCCTTACGTTCTCTATCCTTCCTATTTTAGTAATAGTAATGATAGGAGGAGGGGGAGCTATAAAGCCATGGTGAGATCCCCAAGATCTAGGTTCTACTGCGACCCTCTCTCCGACGATGAGCCTCATCACTTCCTCGACTCCTGCTTTCTTTGCAAGAAACCCCTCGCCCTCAACCGCGACATCTTTATGTACAGGTTTGCCCCTCGACTCCAACGCCAAGTCTCTTTAATTCTGGAAATGAGTAAGGGCACTTTTGTCCGGTCACCTTTTTTTTTTTTTACCCTTTTTTCCGCCGGTTTTGGAGACGTGCTTTCTTCGTGGGGGAGAGGGGATCGGGCGGTGACCGGTGTATCCGAAATGACAAAAATGCCCTTGGGACTTATTGGAATGACTTATATTGTGCTAGATATTGTTGGGGATTTTTTTTTTTTTTTTTGGGATTAACGGGGATGTTTTGGGGATGCAGAGGGGACACGCCGTTCTGCAGCGAGGAGTGCAGGCAAGATCAGATCGAGATGGACGAGGCCATGGAGAAGAAGTGGAAGCCGTCCTTCGAGGCTTCTTCCAGAAAGGAGAAGCAGACGCAGAACCAGAAGTCCAACGCCACCAGCCCTCCGGAGGCCCAGAAGTTCCACCTCCATGCTGGAACCGTCGTCGCTAGTTAACACTTTTTAAGCTTCAACACGACATTAATACGAGGTTGGATATATATATTAAAAAAAAAAAAAAACCAGAAGAGCATAAGCCATGTCTTCGATCCTATTTTCTCTGATGAGAAGGAGCCAAAAAAAAAAAAAAGGCAGATTTTTTTTTTTTTTTGGGGGGGGGGGGGGGGGGGGGGGGGGGGGGGGGTGGGGGTGGTGGGATGTATAGGAAGAAGAAGAGCTATTATATGGCGTGATGTGTTGTTTTGATGTAAATTTTGGTATGTGAGGGGAGAGTTGTGTGTTCTGTGGTTGCTTGTCACGTTTGATATATTTGGACTTCGGAAAGAAATTATGAGGCTTTTTGCATGCTGTTCTCTTTGGAGTTCGCTGGTAGTGATTTTTTATTTTTTTTTCCCCTGGTATTGGCCAACGAATCGATCGAGCTTTCGCTTTCGATGCGGGAAAATGACAGCGATATTATTTGGTAAATTTTATTTTATAAGAGATATATGATGGCAACTGTCCCCCTACTTCACACTAAAACTTGACCGGGGATTAATTTATTCAAGATCTAGAGAGATCTCGATTCCTAATTTTTGTGGAGTGGATTTCGGAGCTGGAGGTGTGGTTTGCTCCGGACGTGGGATCCGAATTGTCGTCGTCCAGGAAATTTAACAGTCTTTTGAAACATTTTGTAGCCGGTTTTTTTTTTTTTTTTTTTTTGGAGTTGGAACGGGATGGTTGGATCCATTTTTTTGGGCCCAAAAGGGGGAACAGCTAAAGGATTTGGTCCGAGCACATCATGTCCGATCAAGAAGCAACGTATGTAATGGTGATCACTTTTTCCTCTTTCTACCGGTGATCACTTTTTTATCTCTTTTTGCCTTTATGCATGCAATATTGCACGGATTAGGATGAACCTAATCCCTTCATCTCTTTTTATTTCTTCGGCATATGAATTTATTAGTGATCCATGATAGATTTGATTCAACCAATAATTTCTTCGGCCGATGTCTGTAGATTCAATTGAAATTTTATAAGACTATGCTCTCATATATCTTTCCTATGCATTCTTCTCTCAACTTAAAAATTTCCTTATCATTATCATGAAAGATAATTGCATATTAATTCGAGTCCCCCCCGTGGTACATCTGAAATATCTCTTTCCCTTCACCATCATTCGACCTGCTAATGAGAATTGAGGTCTTCATGCGGGAATCTCATCCCCAAGACTTGCTCCGGAGAGGAATGCCATCAATTAGGAGGACACTATTTGCCACTAACCACTCGCTCACCATTTATAAGGTTAGAATGTGGCGGTGCTATGGAGTGCTATGGGCTGATCTTGTCGCATCATTCTTACGATGAAGCCACCACACCTTTGCTCCGGCATGGATCGACAATTGCATACGGTGCACCACCGGCCATGGCAGTAGAGGGGGTGGGGATGTAGAATAAAATCGCTCTCCCTCGAAGCTCGCATCTGGGGTACACTTCTCTTAAATGAACATAGGTATATACTAAAAAATATAGGTGTTTATTGATAATCAAGAAAAAAAAAAGAAAAAAAGAAAAAAAAATCATCAATACCGATCTGTTGAATGATGAAATGTATGTAGTTCTTTCTTTTTTTTTTTGGTATTACTTTTGTTGTATGTTTTTATGTTCAAAATTCTAAGAAAAACTTTTGGTTAAAATTATCTGTAGAAGCGAGTAATGGCACATGTTCTGCCGAGATACTGTCTCCAACACCACGTATGGAAACATAACAAACACCAAAATAAGAGCGCGATGGGGAACGATAGTAATCCTCCCTGTTAAATTTCAAGTCGAGTCTTCTCCCTGACCAAAAACGCAGGAGACTTGATGCAGGACCCGCTTGTTTCCTACCATTGACCTGGCCAAGTCTTTTCAGTAATATTTAATTCTGGAATCTTTGCACTCGATGCTCTCTCACATGTATCAATGGACTTGAAGGAATCAAATGACGTGCCATCTTAATTTCAGTTGGTGGAAGATCAAAGTGTGTTGAATTTTTGGGCTATATAAACTTGTGGTATACTGGTTGACTAAATGATGAAGCAAATAAATGATGATGAGAACTGAGACCAGCGCATGAGGGCATTGCTGAGAGAACTGCATAGATGGTTATCTTCATGTTATATATATATATATATATATATATCCAGGCATCTGTTAATTCATTTGATACCCTTACTTTCCCTAGCCCAACAAAATGTTGTAATCCATGGGTCATCCTTATAACAACAACAACAACAAAACAGAAAAAAAAGGAGAAGGAAAGAAGAAGTATATGGACCAGATCCAGGTTAAAGATTTGAATCTTGATAGAGGCGATGCCGGGCATCCTATTGGCCTATCGCCTATCACTAGCGGCCATGTAGTGAGTTAATCAGATGGTGATATAGATGGCGAGCTATGAAGAATCAAAGAAAGGTGGTCAATTATGACTTCCAAGTTAATAGCCACAAAATCTTAGCAATCAACATTGCCCCATTTGAATTAATTGATATCTTCCCACAAATTCATGAGATTTAGATTTTAGAAAATTAAAATTATATACTTTTATGTTCTTTTAATAATTCTTCGAAGGAAGTGATCAATTCTTATATATATATATATATATATAAAGTGATTAGTTAAGTTGAGCTATTATGGTAAATTGAAACATCAATCCTAGCTCTTTGTTACAAACAATCCATTGACAATCAATTGGTGATTCAAATAATAATGTTTCTCTTAACATTTTGAGTAGTTTCCTTTGAGAAGGCACATATCATGTCCTCATCCCATGGCTGTTTGTATCTTTTCTGGTTTCATAACCCCTCTTGGCTAAAAGACAATCTGACCCTGTTATCCTATTTCACCATATGCATTCCTCATGCAGAACAGACCACAGCACCCAGTCTGTTTTTTTGATCTGATACCACAGTACCCAGTCAACAGTGCGTTTTTGTTGTTTACCATCTCTTCTATTATTAGACTGCCTTCACTATTCAGCCATCATTTTCAGCTGTTCCCTTGTAGAAGATTTCTTCTTTTTTTTTTCGCCACTTTAATTTTACTGATTGGAAATTCTGTACTTCCTTGCATCTACTTTAGAGGCTTTTATAAAGAAAGCAATTTTACCATGACTCCCTTCAAAAGAAAATAAAGAAAAGATAGAAAAGAAAAGGGAAAGGGAAAAAAAAAAAAAAAATTCCTTCCCTCTCTTTGTGACGTTAATCACAACAGCTTCAAATACAATTCCTTGCACCTTATGATAATAATCTTATTTTAAAAGAACAGAAAAGAAGGTGAAAAAAAATTTCCTGAGAAGTTTTTGTAAGAGATTCAGCGACTACGGTCGTAGCGATCACCAATCCTCCATATCAAATTCACAACCAATAACTTATTAGAGAAGTTGCAAATCACAAGCCTTGGACTGGACAGTGATATCTTTGTTACCAGATTTGATTCTTCTGATCATCCAATCCACGGTCTATTCTTGAGAACAACAGATCTGCTATATGGAAAAACCAACATAATTTGCAAAATTAATTGAGGTCCCGGATCATTAACTCCATTAAGTCGAAAAGGCATTAGCAGAACATCATGCACCCTTTTTATGGATGCTGAACATCCATAGTTCACATTTGAAGAACCAATCTTGACATGACCTCGTTCAAGTCTTCAAGCAATCTTCCAACATGTTGTAATATTGCACCAATTATTCCATCAAATTATCATTAATCATTTCTCTGGTCATCTTTCATGATCACAATCGATGAAACAGTATACAATCAAAAACTGATGCTAACCTTCAGTAAATTCAAGCGGGGATGGGTCCTTGTAGGGAACTGCAACATCCATCTTACATGGACAGATGCAACGTAGAGGTTTCCTGGGATCGGAGAATTCCCATGCTATGACAAGGTAACATAGACTGTCAAATCTTCTGCTGCCTATTTTTTTTTCCTGGTAACATGGGAGGGAAAAACAGACACAACTTAGCTTACCAATGATTCGCAGCAAATTAGATCATGATTCTGTAAAAGTTCTGAGGTACTCACAGCGGTATGTAGTAAAATTCTTTTTTTTGAGTAAAGCCTGCAGACTTGAACATTGTTCAGCATGACCATCAGTATTTAAATCATAAAATGGATCTCTAGAAACATACCTGTTACCGTCAAGATTGTCGTGGTCCATAGCTGCTGTTGGTGCCGGAGTGCGCTCCTTTCGTTGTCGGGCCGTCCGGTGGTCCTGGACCTGCAAAACAGGGGTTAATGACCCGGACCGGAATTTCCGACGGGGGCACTCCGACGGTCAAGTCAGTGACGATCTAGGGGAACAGATCCTCCTGGTCGAGCCCCTCTTGATGGACTCCATGCTAGGAAGAGTGAATGGTGTGAGAGTGGGATGCAAATGTATCGGGAGAAGAGCGGCCTAGCTAGAGGGATTCTCTATGTGGCCTTTCCGCCCGCCCTTGCTTGGATTTGCTTGTGGTGCTGAATGGTATTGCATTACTTTGCGTTGTGTTACCTCATTTGCCTCGCTTCTTTCGGGTTTTGTAGTCTAAGTTACCATTGGGCGCCTGTCTTGAGATCTCCGCCGGGCTGTCAGGCGCATGCGACAGTGTCCCGAGGCGCCTTTTCCGATTCGTGATAAGGGAAACTGTCATATATTCTGATATTCCTTCTGGTCGCCTCATTCCGGGAAACCTGGCAGTACCTCGATCGGGGGGCCGCCGCCCTCGGGATTTGAATATCCTGGTTGACTTCCTCTTTTGGGTGGTTCAGGTGGTTGGTGAGGAGCGTGGCGTCTCGATCAGTGAGCCTCTCCCCTTTCTGGTGTAACCAGTGGCCGCAGGTGGTCATTGCGGCCTGGTGGATGTCTCAGTGCAGTCCTCGAGCGGCTCGTCGGTGTCGTGGGACGGCGGTGCTGTCCCTTTGCTCATCGGTGCTTATGCCTGAGCTGGGGGCTGAGCTGGAAAGGCAGGGCTCGACTCCGACCTAAGCATCCCGAGCTCGCGGGGTTGCCTTAGCGAAGGAGGGCAGGGCGCAGGCCCGGTCCAGAGGGCTCGACCTCGGAGAGGCTCCACGTGGCGGAGGAGGGCTAAGCTCGACTCCAACCACGGGGCTTGATCCTCGAGGGGCTCGTTCTGGAGGGCAGAGCACCGGCCCAGTCCAGAGGGCTCGACCTCGGAGAGGCTCCACGTGGCAGAGGGGGGCTGAGTTCGACTCCGACCATGGGGCTCGATCTCCGAGGGGCTCGCTCTGGAGGGCAGAGCGCGTGCCCGGTCCAGAGAGCTCGACCTCGGAGAGGCTCCACGTGGCGGAGGAGGGCTGAGCTCGACTCCGACCACGGGACTCGATCTCCGAGGGGCTCACTCTGGAGGGCAGAGTGCGGGCCCGGTCTAGAGGGCTCGACCTCGAAGAGGCTCCACGTGGCGGAGGAGGGCTGAGCTCGACTCCGACCACGGGGTTCGATTTCCGAGGGGCCCGCTCTGGAGGGTGGAACGCGGGCCCGGACCAGATGGCTCGACCTTGAAGAGGGGCTCGATCTGGAAGGCGCCGGCTTCGGCCTAGGCGTCCCGGGCTCGCGGGTCCGACCTGGCAGAGGACAGAGCTCGGCTTCGACGGGCGGTCCTGTTGTCCCGGGGAGCTTAGCCCGGCGAAGGAGTCTGAGCAGGGAATTTGACGCGGTGCCTGGCGCGGCGGGTATCTTTGACATGGCGTCTGACAGCTACTCCATGTCAGCGGTCTTGCCACAACAATACCTACTCTAATCATGTGCAATACAAGTTGTAAAAGGAAAATCGGTAAGATTTCAGACAAATTTATACTCACATTAATCAAGTCTCTCATGAATATATGTCATTCAACAGTAAATGAAAGCTTCTCTGCAAGCTGCTGCTGACATTGAAATGGGCATGAAGGATGGGGCAAGGGTGGACCTCATGCTGATGGGCACCCCAACCAGTTCCCTGAGGACAGTGGCTTCTTCAGAAGGGAAGGAACATGGAACTCTGATCAGGGGAAATTCTTCACTGAATGATACTCAGGAAAGCTACCGGAGCATGGAGACAGCATCCCAGCAACCACAGGGGATATTCCATGGCACCAGTGCCAAACTACCTGGAAAGGTGGCAGGAATCCATTGGTATCACCAGACCTGTTCTCATGCAGCAGAACTGACAGCCAGTACTATAACACACGATACAGAGATCGGTACCCTCCAGTGGCTCGGATGCTAGCAAAGAGGGTGTGGTTTTAAACTTTACACGTATGAAGATGAAAGATGAACAACAACCAGGTCATGCAAAGTTTTCACCAGAATTGCCTGTCCAACAAGTAAAGAAAGCAACCAAAACCGGAGCAGAGCTTGCAAGGGGAGAATGCATTGAAGAAATATCATATAGGCAACAAGTAGAGCAGATTCTCGTATTGGTTTGAGAACATGCACATATTTGTGAATAAGCAAAGTTGTTTGAAGGACAGAATTGGCGACATTTTGTGGCATTTGTGAAGAACAGGGCACAAGGTGGAAGGAAGGTTTCACTTCCTAAGAGTGACTCCAGGCACTCTGACCTATATGTTGGTTTGATAGCAAGTACAGATAGGAGTTCAGAGGGTAAGATAGCTGCTGCCACGTAAATAGACAAATGTGAATCCATGCATGCATGCATATAGTTGTAACATGTAATTAAGCAAAAAATAAGATGAAAGTGAAGACAATGAACTGGGGCTTACCCCAGTGGTCATACCCCTCTACTTAGGAAACAGAGATTCCAAGTTTGAGTCTTGGGTGGTGCATTCTCAGGTAATGGACCTAAATAATTACAATACTGTTGGGTCTCCCTCCCTTTCTCGAATAGACAGGGAAAAAAAGATGAAAGTGAAAAGAAGCATAAGATATAGAACATCCAAAATATTCAGCAAAGTATATTTGTCAAAATGTCTTACGGTGATATCTCCTCAAATTCCAGCTTTACCAACATTCTTCGCTTTTTATAGAAAAAGGAAACAATTACCATGAATTTAAACAATGATGACAAAGTGCAGCTGCTATGCTATTTGATTAATTTGACCAACAAATGAGCTATATTTTTTCCTTGGAGGTTTAGGTGTTTAGCTTGGAATATGCCACCCCTACAGTAGATTTGAGCATAAAGGACTGCTTGGTCAGCGAAGAACCACTTAGAAAATAATTGAAATTATAGTCAAAGAACTGCATTTGTAAGGTGATAAACAAAGAAACCGTAAGTTGCTAGTAGTTGATACGAAATTTGATGATTTAACAGCATGAAATCTCCATTAACGAATACAGCATAAATATTGCAAAAGAATCAAACCAGATGACATATTGACAGGGCCATCACCATAGCCATCAACATTAGACCCAATACAAAACTAGTATGCTATTATCCATCAACTGCTATATGCATATCCATGAATTCTACAATGACAGTAGAGAGGAAATTTCATTGAGACTCACATGCATTACCTAATAATTGCCTGCGAGGGTTGTCATTGGATCCAGTTTGACTCAGGTCTAAATCAAGATTTAGATTGTAAGTAGGTTCCAGCAGGCTGAAACTAAAACTGTACTCTCATGGGTCCATCCTGAGCTTAGTTCTAGTTTGCTGGAACATACCAATTGATTTAGTCATGAAAAAGGTTATTAGTGCTCATTTTGTTGACAGTGCCAATATATGGACCTGTAATATCACAATGTGATTATGTGGCGTGCATGAATCATGCCAATGATTTCAACAAGTGTGACGAAACAATCTCTTCCAGGCCCAGCCTTGTAAGGGAATCAAGATTCAACAACCTAATGATTTCTGTATCTGCATAACAAAAAACAGACAGTAGGTCTCCAAAATAATTTATCTCATATTTTAGTGGCTTTTCTTCCTTCATAGCTTTGCATTTTTCGTACATTGCACTGTCAGCTCTCTTAGTGTCCAAGCTTCCAAAACTAATATAAATTAGACTTGGGCATGAGTTCTTGGAACTCTCCTCTGTTTTGAAAATTACCAAATTCTACTGTTTTAGATATTTATGTGACATGGATGGCTGAAGATTTTTCTCTTCTTCACTCAACAAGCTGCAAGATATTTATTGTGTTGAGTTACTCGACGATATCTGCAGTGTTTTCCCATTTTTCTAGATATAGATTGAGTGTACAAAAGCTTGCAAATAATCATTCAAAACATCCTCAAAGTTAAGAACTGATTGTTGATGCCTCATACCTCATTTGACAAAAGTCACTGAACTATAATTTTTGTCAACTATTCAAGTAAGCTGAATTGTCTGCAGTCTCCCTCTTATACAAACCATGCATCTTCATCTGCATTAATGATGATATATTCTCATTTGGTACATGGCAGAAAAAAAGAAGAAGAAGATAAAGACAGATTAAATTAAGAGACTTTCATCTGATTTTTTTCCACTCAGCATTACTCATTCAGACCAACTATCTTCTATGCATTCAATAAGTGCAAGGATTCTTGCTACTAAAGATTTCATCTATCATGAACTCTCTCTACATCATGCTAGGCTAAACATTCTGCTCCTACGAACAATTCATTTGTCAGCAAAAAAAGAAGACCAATTCATCACAGGTGTCAAATTAAATTGATCAAATATTCTCCAACTTATGGCTCTAACATAATTATGTCAGGGTATGAATAGACTACAAAACCATGTAAACAATCAGCACAAGCCTCAAGTGATATATAAATCCAACAAAGAAATGTCACCAAACTGACATGGAATGACCTTGTTTTTTGAGAATAACCATGAGACATTTCTCTGGTAAATTGTGCAGCTAAATGATTTACTTCTTTACTCTATCAATGGAGCTGATATGACATCACAAGAAAAATCACATCTTTTAATAAACAGTCACCAGTTACATCCTGTTGAACCAAGTTCGAGTACCAAGGATTATAGTAAATTACCCACCCGAGAGAGAGAGAGAGAGAAGGGGCCAGGGACAGGAAGCCATGTTATAGAGGAAAGTCTGGATCAAAGAGAAGACCTTCAATTAGCATTTAGCACAGCAGCACCTATAGCTCACACCTGCTCCTCTTGAATCATTCCCCCTGGTCAGGCAATATCTGGAGGGTCTTGAATCAAGTCTTATAAAATTCTGAACCATATTCCTAGACCTATTGCTTTAAAATGATGATGAATCTGTGAATTGAGTGACATGTTTCTGAGCAAGCATCATTTATTGAAGTCACAAGCCCCACTTCACATTTCTCAATCAAGTCATACCCACTGCATATTTTTAGAAATCCAAATATCAAAAGCAACAATTAATCTGTTTCAACCAAATCATACTTCAGTAGGTTGTGATCACATTATAAAAGATTGTTTAGTTAATTTTCCACTCTGAGTCAAATTTCAATTCAAGCATATCAGTTCACCCATACCAACTATCTATCCACTAAGAAGAATTGACAGCTAGCTGCTAGAGGATAATAGAAAATGGCAAATGCTTGATCGAAGTGGCAGAGGAGGCAAATGTCATCTTATAGGATTGCAAATTTCTAAAATGTTGACAGATTTCAAAAACGAACCCAACATTAAAGTGACAAATCTTTGCATCCACAGTTATCACCCGGCACTGCATAAAGAGGACTCTAAGCATGGACAAATGAATGGAACACTGAAGCAAGATATTCAGAAATGAAAATGAAGTTCTACTGTTGATTATGGGTACATCAAAAGAGTGGCACGTCACATTACCATCATCATGAAAATTGAAAGAACAGAAGCTAGTTATCCCGAGATGAATTAGAACATTGTTGGGGTTCCAATCAAACTGTAGCTGATATTGGAAAAGGTACAAAAGCAGATGAAATTCTAGCGTTTACAGCATCATTACAAATGAAAATTAAAATCATGAAAGCAGGCAAGATCTAGGGTTTGCAACATCACCTGACGTCTTCGACACGTGGTATAAATTACACAAAAGAGATGGGAAGGGGGAAGAAAATTAAAAGCACTAAAGCAGAGGACACTCTAGGGTTTGGAACATTACCTGGGAAGAACGAAAAAGGGGGAAGAAAAAAATTCGAACCCAACAAGAAGGCGTCAAATCTTTGCATCCACGGTTATCACCCAGCAATACATAAAGAGGATTCTAAGCATGGACAAACGAATGGAACACCGAATCAGAAATGAAAAAAAAAAAAAAAAAAGTTCCGTCTCTCCAATGAAGTTCTATGGTTGAAGGTAATTAAAAGCACCAAAACGAATGGAACACCGAATCAGAAATGAAAAAAAAAAAAAAAAAGTTCCGTCTCTCCAATGAAGTTCTATGGTTGAAGGTAATTAAAAGCACCAAAATCAGGGGAGTTAAAAAAAAATTTGGACCATTTCTCGATTTGTGCGTGTCATCCTTGCGCAGGGGCCATGCTAATCTTCTCTGTATCGTTCCAATTTTATCGGATGTCTCCGAAGAGACGGTAGATGCCCTTGCCGGTATCTTCAAGAAGGCAGACTTCAAATTCCCATTGAGCGATATGGGGCTAAATTCCTGCCAGCGGCACTCATGAAAATTCGTTGCGGCCGTACGATCACTGACATGGAATCTTTACCGTTAGATGGAGAGCCGCCATATTTACGGGCCGATCAAAGGATTCGGATTGGATTAATACTCCTGCAGCTTAATAGCCTTGGAGTTATAAACTGCGGCACCGGGCACGTCTGAATTTGGCGAAGGGTTGGGTTGAATTTGATAAAGGGTTAGATTTAGTTCGAGACCAAATTATTAGGTTGATCATTAGGATTTTTTGAAAATTCTAAGTATTGATGGAAAATTTATTGTTTTATGCGATTGAGTTTGAGTTTTACTTAACCTAGGTAACATATACGTACCATGATTATAATTGACAATGAGAGCTTAAAAAATTATCGCTCTATATCAAGGAAAATTATTGGATATCACTGTAAAATTTAAAAAGTAGGTTGTATATAAAAGGGAAGCCAAGGTAAAGTCTCTAACGATTTTTTTTTAATTAATTACCAATTGAGATTTGATATTGAAGTTTATGTTCGCTAAATTAGGGGCTGGAGGTTTTCAACGGCCTATTCCTTGTTAACCTCGAAATTATCTACAAATTTTGTTTATCAAAATGAAAATTATAAACTAATTGAGCTAATTGTCGTGGCCTTTAGGCAATCCAATTAGATGAATGACATAATATTTCAAAGAAAACAAGCATAATGAATGATTGGGATCTCTTAGCATTAATATCATATAAGAGATCATTCTTGGTTGGTGATTTAGGGTGTTTTGGTGAATGTTTGACAAACACCCATCACGGTCAATTAATAATCCTCTATTATTAAAGCATACATGTATATACAATTATATTAGACATTTATATGCTACCATTGGGTCACTCTTGTTTTTTAGAGTCATGAATCTATATAGGATTAAAACATGAAAGATCTAAACTTAACTTCTTCTTTTTTTTGATAAAACAATGTATTCATTAAATTAAACGTAGATGAATACAACCTAAGGAGTCAGCAAGCAAAATATTTCTAAGCTATACAGGGGTAATCTGCTAGTCAGTCCATAAAATAGAGTCAGTATGCTAAGCAACATAGGAGGCTACCCAGTCAGCTGCTGAGTTAGCCTCCTTAAAAATGTGTCTGATAGTCAGAGAAGAGCAATCCTGTAACATGAGTCTAATGTCCCTGACTATCGGATGACCCACTTGCGTAGAGGAAGTCTACGAGATCCAAGAAATGACGGTGGCAGAATCTCCCTCAATGATAAGGTGGTCTAGGCATAGTACCCGACGAGCATATCTGATCCTAGCCCATGCAGCATAAGTTCAAGGGCCGGCACCGAAGAGTCGAACAAGGGTATCCCCAGCCGCCAAGAAACCCAACGAAGAGTCCCTGATAATGAAACCTGCTCCACCTATCCTGCAGCGGAGGCTCCCATCGAAGCTAATAGTGACGAAGGACGGAGGAGGGGGTTCCCAGGTAATAAAAACCCTCTGGGTCGCTCGAGGAGCGAGAGGGGAACCCCAGATCCCAGCCGGCATCACAGCAGACCTACAGTACTCCATCATAGCTATCCTGGCCCTCTCCACCAGAATCATAGGGGAATACCTCAAAGATGTAAATATCCGGTCATTTCTAGAAAACCAGATTTGATATGTCAATTAAGCAATAAATGAAACCTGGATAATAACCACCGTCCGCAGCAGGGTATAAAAAGAATCAAGAATGTGATCAGGCTGAGATGGTATACCAGAAAATCCCGCCATAGCCTAGATCCGGCTAGCACGGCTGTAGTGGAATATGGCATGAGTCTGCGTCTCCAGCTGAATCCCATAAAAGGAACATTCAGGAGTGATATAGACCTCTCTAGAGGTGATGAACTCCCGCGTGGGGAGGCGATGCCAAGCAAGTTTCCAGATAAAGAATGAAACTCTGGGATGCACCGGCAAGGTCCAGATCCAGCGATAGCTCCTGAAAATATAAAGGTCCCGATTTGGCGTAGGAGTAAGATCCGTGATAGGCACCCTAGTCGAAGTCGTATGTCTCCAAACTCTGATGTCGGAGCACGAATAGATCGGAAGTGGAATAGACAGGACCCTGTAACCAAGGATATTCCCAAAAATAGACAAAACCCTGTCCGTGTCCCATGATGAGAGACCCGGCCAGTGAAGGTCAGCTACCGTAATAGAGGTCAGAGTCAGAACAGAGATGAAGGTGGGCCATCTGCTCAAAGGAATGTCCGAAATCCAGGGGTCATTCATGAAGCTAACTGATCGGCCATCTCCTAGCACCCAGGAAATCTGGGAGCCGACCATCGGGGCCCTGGCAAGCATCTCCCTCCTGACAATCGATGACCTCCTGGTAGAAGTAGAGCAATCTCCGGGATACAAAGGAATGTCGCCATATTTGGCCCTCATGAAAGAAGACCACATGGTGTCAGGACATAGAAAAAACCTGGCAATATGTCGGGACATAAAAGCTTCTCTCCTTGCAAGTAGAGAAATGATGCCCAAACCCCCCTCCTGCGTCGGTCGACAGACATTCTCCCAGCTCATAAGATGTATCCTCCTCCGATCAGAAGAGGAGTTCCAGAGAAAGGAATGAATCATCTGCTCAATCTTGAGAATGACCCTCCTAGGTATAAAAGAATTAGAGAGTAGATAAACTGGGAGAGAAGCCAGCACCAACCGGACTAGAGTGAGCCTGCCCATGGTGGATAGAGATCTGGCCTGCCATCCTCCAATCGTATCCATCACAGAAGCCAAAAGGGGGGCGCAATCGAGCGTAGTAAGCCTGGTGCCAGAGATGGGAATACCCAGATAATGCAGAAGGCCTTGTCGCTCCTGAATGCCCAGCATGTGAGTAATCCTGCTCCGGATACCGAGGGTAGTTTTAGGACTAAAGTATATCCCAGACTTTTGAAAATTGACCCTCTAGCCCGAAGCATGACAGTAATCCTCCACTATCCTCCTGAAGCCCCTAGCATTAGCCAGGAAAACCCGGCCAAGTAACAGGTAGTCATCCACAAATAAGAGATGGGAGACCGGGAATGAGCCCGGCCTCATAATATAAGGATGGATCTGAGAATCCTGCACTGCTTGAGAAAGGGATCTAGATAGGAAGTCGGCACAAATAATAAATAAATAGGGGAACAGAGGGCAACCTTGGCGGAGACCATGGGAGGAATGGAAGAACTTCGTAGGGGATCCATTGATAAGATAGAGAATGCAGGGGCCTTAATGCAAGACATTATTTGGAAATCCAGCCTGATTGAAATCCAAAATCCTCCAGAGTTTTGATAAGAAAATACTAGTCAACACAATCATAGGTCGAGCTTAATAGCCATCAAACTATGGCGGCGAGAAGCGGCATGAAGATCGTGCATGAATTCCTGGGCAATAAGGATGTTGTCAGTGATATTATGTCCTCCTATAAAAGTACCTTTTTCAGGGCTAATGATCTTTGGAAGAATGAGGCTCATTCTATTCGCCAGAAGTTTGGCATAAACTTTGTAAAGAGTATTGCATAGACTGATGGATCTATAATGTGAAGGCATGGAGGGATCCCGACGCTTCAGAATAAGAGCAATATAAGTCTGCTTCCAATCAGGGGACATGGTAGCCATATTAAAAAAGAGCTGAACAACCGCAACCATGTCCACCCTTAGAATCTCCCAAACAGCCCGGAAGAAGAAAGGGGGATAACCATCAAGTCCCGAAGCTTTATCCTCCGCCAGCGACCACAGAGTGGATTTAACCTCTTCTTCTATTACCTGCTTCAGCATATCATAATTTTGAAGTGCAGTAACCAAATTCTGGGGAGGAACAGAAGAAATGTTAGGAATAGTGAGAATAGGAACGGTCCACCTGGTCGTGAAGTAATGAAGAAGTTCCCTCCGAATATCAGCAGCATCCTCCATCCATCCCTCCTGGTCAGAATAACGAGCCCGGATGGTGTTGGTATGCCTCCTGATAATAGTGGCATGATAAAAAAATCTGGTATTTCTGTCTCCCTCCCGGAGCCAGTGAATCCTCGATTTTTGTCTCCATAGGGTTTCCTGATTCTGAAGGAGGGTATGGTGAGTGGCAAGAATAGTGCGCAAAGCCTGAAGGTCTTCATCCGATAAGTAGCCTTGGGCATCTTCTTTGGTCTGCAATAGATACATAGAATCCTTAGCCTTCTTGATTTGGTTTAGCAGGTTGCCCACTTCCACCCTGTTCCACCACAGAAGGCGTCTTCTCAGGAGCTCCAATTTCCTGGACATCCGGTAGGCCGCATCCCCCCGAACTGGCATCCTCCAAACCTCCCTAACAATTTGTTTGGCCTTGGGATAGGAGAGCCAAAACTTTTCAAATCTGAAGGGCTTGGGAGTAGCAGGGGGGACAGTCATAGATAGGAGAATGGGCGCATGATCAGAAGCAATCCTGGTCAAATGGCTAACACTGTGATCAGGATAAAGAGACAGCCAAGAAGGCGTGGAAAAGTATCTGTCGAGTCTCTCCTACACTCTGGCTTGGCCGGTTCGATTGTTGCACCAAGTGTGACGAGGACCAACAAACCCAAGGTCAATAAGACTGTTATCCGAGATAAAGGTAGAGAATTCCCTAGTACCAATATCTGGATGGAAGGGTTTACCTCCCCGCTTGTCGTCCGATCTCAGGATTGTGTTAAAATTCCCAGCTACCACCGTAGGGATCCTCTGATCAATTAAGGCAGACGCCTCTTTCCAAACCACTCTTCGCTCCCTATAGGACGTGCTAGCATAAATAGCACAGAGGAGCAAGGAAGGCTTGTTGGGTTCAGAAACTATAATAGCGATCATCTGACAAGATCTATGAAAAACATCAACTCTCACTGCCGTAGAATCCCAGCTGACAATGATGGCCCCAGCAAGACCCTGGAAAGGAACAGAGTAGAAACCCCAATCTCTCGGAAGGCGATGCCTAAGACTGTCCAGAGTAGGACCAGATAACCTGGTCTCCAGTAAGACACAAATGTGTGGATGATATATCTGCAAATACCTATGATATGTAGATAAAAAGGAGGGTTTTTTCGCCCCCCTGGCATTCCAGATAAAAGTTTTCATAGGAACCGGTCAAAGCTTGGGGTCAGACCCCTGTCCGTCCTCAAGTCGTTTAAATACAGAAACTTATTTGACAGTAATATTAACCAATTCCTGCTTCCCAATAGTATCTCCAGTTAATCCCAGGGTGAGTTTCACCTTATCACATACTGGATCATGCCCCCCCTGGTCTGAAGTTAGACTGGCAGGGCGCAGCAAGAGTTTGTCAGCTTGAATACCAGGTTCGGAAGATTCAGTAACGCCCTTTTCCATTTGAGGTCGAGATAACACATCCTTATCCTCTGAAATGACCTGGTGCAAGGAAGCAAAGGCAGCCTCGGTCTTTTGGTTTTGATCGACTGATGAAACCTGCGGTGCAGACACCGACATTCTCGCAAGAGATTTCAATCGAGGATTCACTCCAGTACATGCAAACCCAGTTCCCCCTCCAACCTGAATACCAGCCTTAGCTTGCACTCCCTGCATCCACCTTGCACCCAACCCCTTCCCTCAACCCCCTCGAAACCCGTTGCTCCCCCCCCCTCATCAACCTTTTTTCTCCCTCAGAACTACCTCCCTTCCCCTGAACAGGAGTGGTTGTCAAAGGAGCCCGGTCACCCTCTCTCTCTCCCCCACCCCTCTCGTCATGGGAGGCAGCCTGAGCACCCACTGAAGAGGAACCCCCTCCCTCACCCAAAGCCTTGCCCCCATGACCACCCTCATCCCTAGTCAGCCCATGCTTACCCTCAACCCTCCGCCATTCTTTCTTATCCTTCCTTTTGTTCTCCTGAACCCCAGAGATGATGACGAACCAATGGTCCCTTGAGTTGCACCATCAGAATCATTCACAGACAGTTTAGAGGGGCAAACCTGGTTCGGAGGATCAACAGCTGACTTCACCGAGGACGGAGAAGGAGATCTGGATTGGCTCCGGGTTCTCTTTAGTGAAATCGTGCCATAGTCCACCATTTGAAGGTCCTGGCGAACTACTTCCGACAAAACAATCTGCATGGTGTCCAACAGAGGAGCAAAAAAACTCCCCCCCACCTCCTTCGTCGAGCTGTCCCTGTCCTTTCCGCCGGATTCCCAGTGAGTAGGCGACTTCCTCCTTGCCACCTTTGCCGGCTTTTGCCAGCCTTCGGAGTTAAGCAGCGAGGTCAGGGTGGAAGAGTGTCTGTTTGGAGATGATCTCGAAGGAGAGGACGAAGGTGGATCAGATGATGAAACCGGGGCCTTGCCACGGTCCACCTGCTCCCCCGGTCCAGATGAAGACCCTCCCCTTTGGCCTGGGCGCACCTTCGTCATCATCAGCCATGGACCAAAAGCAAGGAGTTCCCCCTCCCTCAAAGCCTTAGGAGCCGATCCCTCGATGGATTTGTCTCCCAAATCATCAACAAAGTTACCTGAACAAAGCCCCGGAGAAGAAGGAGCAAACTTCCCCTGTTCCAGCAGAAAATGGTAGCCAGCCACCTCGTGACCCATTCTTCCACACTGGAAGCACACTGGAGAAAGGCTCTCATACACAAATTGCTGCAAGAAGGGTTCGATTCTCTCAAGGATCAAAACCCCCGGTAGCAATGGTCGCGATGCGTCAATTATTGGAAAATATGTCCCAAAGCCAATTACTACTGTAGACAGTTGTACATTTGATGTAATTGTATATGAATTATATTATTGAATAAAATATTTATTCTTGCAGTTCATCACTATTTCATCTTTTTGTAATGAGTTCTTGAGTGATGAAGTCCTTAGGACTATTTGTATGTGATATAGAGAGGATATATCATATAGTCCTAAAATTGTTCTTGACCAAATGATACACTTATTTCAGGATGATAGTATATCAAGTATAGGTCGTGTGTACCATAGTCGTTGGTTGTTCTCTTAACCAAGGAGTGTGGAGACACTGGTATGGCATGCAGATGTTGTATTTGACATTTCATCAAACGTGACCCGTCTGTATTTTTTCTGCCTAGAGTTTTGATATGGACGTAGTTATCCCTCAGACATGAAATCATCATGGTAGCTTGCGAGCAACTCACTGTACTTTGGTACTGGACTATCTGGATTTCTAATCCAGGGATGGAAGGTTTCTGGGTACAGTTAAGTACTCGTATAGCAGTGATTGGATCAAGATGGGATTGACCTCTCCAAAGTGTTTGGAGCAGATATCTTACTATGTTTCAATTTAGCAAAATCTTGGCCAGAGTAGTCTCTGTAAAGTGTTACAAGACTTGTGAGGTTGAGACACATTGTTGATGGACTTTATGGGTTAAGCAGTTTAACCCTAAGTCTTCCTGAGCATTGAGGTCAAAGAGATTAATTACAAGGTTTCCATATATCCTGGTTCTTGATTGTTACTCTGCAACTTCGACCTATCCGGATGTCGGGTGTCATTGATAGATGGTGACTTTGACTGGTATTGGAAATGTTCTAGTGCTACCGGCTTAGTGTTCGAACCTATGGGGTCACACACCATAGAAATTTCTACTTGATCTAGTGATCGGAGAATGATTGGGAATCGTTCGTGGACTCACAAAGGAAAAGTATTTTTTTTCTTTACTCAAGTGTCGACACTTGATATTCTTGAAAGTGTCGATACTTGTGTAAGTGTCGACACTTGTTGATTTCGCAAGTATAGACACTTGATGTCACAAAAGGTTGTGATATAAAATTTTCACTAATAGTTGGTGATGCATAGAGGTGAATTAAGTAATGTGATTACTTGATAGCCCAATTTGATTGAGCTATAAAAATCTGGAACGAATCAAATAGGATTTGGTTCAAAATTAGGTTAGGGTCCAATTGGGTTGAACCCAATGTATGCACACTTGACCCAATTGATTTCAGTTATGAACTAAAATCAATTAACACATTAATCTAAATTTAAATAAGTTTAAATTCAGTTTTGGGAAGTTATGTAACTTCCCATGACCATAACTTCCCATAACTATCCATTAACACTCCATTATCACCCATAACTCCCCACTTTCCCTCTCTCTCACCATCTACATAATGGACTGAAATGGGAGGACGAAAATAAGAGAAAATTCAGCAAAGAAATGCTGGAAAAATAAAAAGGGAAGAAAGGGAAGAAGCTAGGAAAGGTTCTAGTTTTATGGGTGTGAGATTTTTGAAAAGAAGTGTGCATATTTGTACCTAGTGATCTAGGTCTTAGGATTGAGTGTTTGGGAAGGGTTCCAATGACTCATTCTCCACCTCTTGAGCTTTTTCATTCATTCGAAGAGTCCGGCATCGAAAGAAGAAAAGGAGTTCCGATCAAATTGTTCCACAACAAGCTAGCACTTGGAGTGGAAGTAGATTTCGAAAGAGCCCTGGTATGAACCACCTATAGAGGCCGGACACATGTGTGGCTAAGCAGAGTTCTTCTTCCTCCTCCTGGATCTTTCGCAGTGGAGAGCGTCTCCACTTCATACGAGGTATGGTTTTACATATATAGATATGTTGCTTTGAAATGTTCATAGCATGAATTCATGATTTCATAGTTTATATTAATCATTCATGCAAGATCTTGGGATAAGTAGCATAGAAAAGTTTTAAAAGCATGCTTAGATTAAATGTTAATCTTCTCGACAATGCTTCCGCTGCATGTTATTTTGAAAAAGTTTTAAAATAGAAAGCATGCTCGCTACTAGTAGGGTCCATCATGTACGCCATGACATGTACTAGATCAGACGTGGCATACTCATTAGGAATAGTGAGTCGATACCAGTCTGACCCAGGTGAAGCACACTGGAAGGTTGCAAATACCATCCTGAAGTATTTGCGAAATACCAAGGACCAATGGCTTCTTTTTGGAGGACCTGACTTGAAACTTGTGGGGTATACTGACTCCAGTTTCCAGTCAGATGGGGATGATAGCAAGAGTGTATCTGGCTTTATTTTTACCTTGAATGGTGGAGCTATCTGCTGAAAAAGTTTCAAGCAGCACACTGTAGCAGACTCTGTATACGAAACGGAATACATTGCAGCATCTGATGCAGCAAAGGAAGCTGTTTGGTTGCGAAAATTTCTTGGCGAGCTGGGAGTGGCACCTTCCCTGGATGGTCATGTTCTAGTGTACTGTGACAGCACTGGAGCCATTGCTCAAGCCAAAGAGCTGAAGTCCCATCAGCATACCAAGCATATTCTACGCCGTTTTCATCTTGTGCGAGAAATCGTGGAACGAGGTGATATCGACCTTCTGAAGATCGACGGAAAGGAGAACCTGGCTGACCCCTTCACTAAAGCCGTTGGAATTCAAGAACTCAATAATTGTAAATGAAAGATGGGTATACGATACTGTTCTGATTGGCTTTAGTCCAAGTGGGAGTTGTTGGAAAATGTGTCCCAAAGCCAATTACTACTGTAGACAGTTGTACATTTGATGTAATTGTATATGAATTATATTATTGAATAAAATGTTTATTCTGGCAGTTCATCACTATTTCATCTTTCTGTAATGAGTTCTTGAGTGATGAAGTCCTTAGGACTATTTGTATCTGATATAGAGAGGATATATCATATAGTCCTAAAATTGTTCGCGACCAAATGATACACTTATTTCAAGATGATAGTATATCAAGTATAGGTCGTTGTGTGCCATAGTCGTTGGTTGTCCTCTTAACCAAGGAGTATGGAGACACTGGTATGGCATGCTGATGTTGTGTTTGACATTTCATCGAACGTGACCCGTCTGTATTTTTTCTACCTAGAGTTTTGATATGGACGTAGTTATCCCTCAGACATGAGATCGTCATGGTAGCTTGCGAGCAACTCACTGTACTTTGGTGCTGGACTATCTGGATTTCTAATCCAGAGATGGAAGGTTTCTGGGTACAGTTAAGTACTCGTATAGCAGTGATTGGATCAAGATGGGATTGACTCCTCCAAAGTGTTTGGAGCAGATATCTTACTGTGTTTCAATTTAGCAAAACCTTAGCCAGGGTAGTCTCTGTAAAGTGTTATAGGACTTGTGAGGTTGAGACACATTGTTGATGGACTTTATGGGTTGGGCAGTTTAACCCTAAGTCTTCCTGATCATTGAGGTCAAAGGGATTAATTACAAGGTTTCCATATCTCCTGGTTCTTGATTGTTGCTCTGCAACTTCGACCTATCCGGACGTCGGGTGTCATTGCTAGATGGCGACTTTGACTGGTATTGGAAATGTTCCAGTGCTACTGGCTTAGTGTTCGAACCTATGGGGTCACACACCATAGGGGTTTCTACTTGATCTAGTGATCGGAGAACGATTGGGAATCGTTCGTTGACTCACAAAGGAAAAGTATTTTTTTTCTTTATCCAAGTGTCGACACTTGATATTCTTGAAAGTGTCGACACTTGTGTAAGTGTCGACACTTGTTGATTTCGCAAGTGTAGACACTTGATGTCACAAAGGTTGTGACATAAAATTTTCACTAATAGTTGGTGATGCATGGAGGTGAATTAAGTAATGTGATTACTTGATAGCCCAATTTGATTGAGCTATAAAAATCTGGAATGAATCAAATAGGATTTGGTTCAAAATTAGGTTTGGGTCCAATTGGGTTGAACCCAATGTATGCACACTTGACCCAATTGATTTCAGTTATGAACTGAAATCAATTAACACATTAATCTAAATTTAAATAAGTTTAAATTCAGTTTTAGGGAGTTATGTAACTTCCCATGACCATAACTCCCCATAACTATCCATTAACTCTCCATTATCATCCATAACTCCCCACTTTCCCTCTCCCTCACCATCTACATAATGGGTTGAAATGGGAGGACGAAAATAAGAGAAAATTCAGCAAAGAAATGCTGGAAAAATAAAAAGGGAAGAAAGGGAAGAAGCTAGGAAAGGTTCTAGTTTTATGGGTGTGAGATTTTTGGAAAGAAGTGTGCATATTTGTACCTAGTGATCTAGGTCTTGGGATTGAGGGTTTGGGAAGGGTTCCAACGACTCATTCTCCACCTCTTAAGTTTCTTCATTCATTCGGAGAGTCCGGCATCGAAAGAAGAAAATGAGTTCCGATCAAATTGTTCTACAACAAGCTAGCACTTGGAGAAGAAGTAGATTTCGTAAGAGCCCTGGTGTGAACCACCTGTAGAGGCCGGACACGTGTGCGGCTAAGCAGAGTTCTTCTTTCTCCTCCTGGATCTTTCGCAGCGGAGAGCGTCTCCACTTCATATGAGGTATGGTTTTACATATATAGATATGCTGCTTTGAAATGTTCATAGCATGAATTCATGATTTCATAATTTATATTAATCATTCATGCAAGATCTTGGGGTAAGTAGCATAGAAAAGTTTTAAAAGCATGCTTAGATTAAATGTTAATCTTCTCGACAATGCTTCCGCTGCATGTTATTTTGAAAAAGTTTTAAAATAGAAAGCATGCTCGCTACTAGTTTTCCTTTCATCAATCTCCATGCAGATCCTGGCGAAGCCAATTTTCCGCATGAGATCGGTGAAAGTGTCCAAAGAAAGAGGCTTACCAGCTTCTCCGGCGATGGCCATAATGACTGAAGGCTCCCAATACTCCAAAGGAAGGTCAGGCAGCCTCATCCACACCACAGTGCGGTTCACCGGGCTCCTTCCTGGTCTGAAGTCATGCCGCCACGGTGCCAGCACCATGAGTTGGCCGGCGACGTACCAGGGCCCAGCTGCCAACACCTGGTTGCAGTCATCCGTGGAGGCCAACCGGATCACTAAATGGTCCTCTCCCATGGGGAAGATCTCAGGGTTCGTGGCAAGCTGCAGTCTCATCCGAGCCTCCTTCATTAACCTGAGGGCCTGAACCCGGCGGTCGAGACTGCGGAAGATCACCACAAGGCCCTCCCACTTCTTCCTCGAATCTTCTATCAGCATTTCCGGGATGATCAACACCTTGAAGAAGTTGTGCTGGAGCCTCTCCAACTCCTTTTCGGTGAGTTTGTAAGAAGTCCAAGCCAGAGCACGAGGTGGTCCATGCACCACCTCCGCCCACGAGCGGCCTTCCTTCCCACCAGAGCCGTTTCATCCTTCCCATCCAAGCCTGAGAGCCTTCCTTCAACTCCAGACTCCGCCATCAGGCAGCCACCCAGCAGCCACGAACGAAGAGAAAGCAAACCCTCAAAACCCAGAGAAACCCAGTAGGAACCCTCGGAGAAGACGGCACGGTTTATAAGAGACTCCTACCGCCACTGGCGAACCTAATACATCCTCTAAACTTAACCTTTACAAATGGAGCTTATCCTTGGACATGACCAACCCAATAGTTTGTACGACTTCTTTGTATGCATGGGATCATAGGGTTAACCAAGTTTAAATGGTTAAGGGCTCATTAAAGTCAAATTCAAATACATGAAGAATGCACTAAAAGTATTGAGCATTGACGGGAAATGTTTAAATATATGTGAACAATGCACTAAATATTGATATGTACCAATAAGTGGGCGAGTAGGGCATAACTATAATATATTGATATGTGTTGCCGATCCCGTCGCCGTGCCTGTGACTTCGGAACCGCCGATCTGACTAGACCATCTCGCTTCTGGGGCCTCCGAGCTGGACCGAACCTGCAAGACAAGGTCAGAAATCCCTGGCCGGGGATCCCGGCGAGGAAGCTCCGACGGTCAAGTTAGTAGACGGCGAGAGGGAACAGATTCTCTGGGATGGGCCCCCGAAGGAGTCCCAGACTCAGAGAACGTGCTAGCAAGAAAGGTGTCCGAGAGACCAGAAACCCGGCTGGGTTCCTTTGCCGAGCTCACGCCAAGCAGCCCCCTCTTGGGACCTTGGATCTTGCTCTCGAAGCAGAGTTTCCAGCCTTTGTTTCTTGCTTGCTTCACCTACCTTATCGTCTATTCTCTCCTTCCTTTTATCTCCTCCCGTTGCCCCCTCGTTTTCCACTCCTGGGAGGCTCCCTTGTTGCTTTCATCTCCTCCTCTCCGCCCCTTTCTCTTTCCCCTTCTGGTTCAGAGGGCCGGGTGGCTTTCCGGCCTCGTTTTCCGAGCCCAGCGGGGAAAGAGTAGGGGAGGGGACGCTGGTCAGACCGTCGACCAGACCTCGGGCCGAGCGTGAGCGCTCTCCTTCCCAGGCACCGACACTGTCCGTTATTGGGTCCTGTCTTGTCAGGGCCTCGTCTCTCGACTGCGGAACATGTCGGGCCGACGTAAGTGGTGTTCCGCGTGTCACCGCCGTCCGTACAGGACGCTTTTATTGGGG
Organism: Areca catechu; assembly: GCA_021397845.1. Lineage (NCBI taxonomy): Eukaryota > Viridiplantae > Streptophyta > Magnoliopsida > Arecales > Arecaceae > Areca > Areca catechu. The sequence continues at coordinate 126,462,030 of CM038038.1, read as the reverse complement.
TGCGGCGCGCACGGCTCGAGGGGCAACCTCGGAGCCCGCGCCTCCATTCTTCGGGACCTTCTCTGTACGAGCTGGCCTACCTCGGTCGAGGTGGACCCCTCCTAGGTGGACACCTGGCGGGCGGCAGGAGGATGCCCGACTTCGGCCGAGGTGGTCCCGTCTCCGGGCGCCACCTAGCGAAGGAGCGGAGGGGCTCGGCTCGACCTCGGCCAAGGTGGGACCGTCTCAGGGTGCCATCTGGCGAGGGAGCAGGGGAGCTACTGACTTCGGCCGAGGTGGACCCCTCCTGGGTGGACACCTGGCGGAGCGGCAGAAGGACGCTCGGCTTCGACCGAGGTGGTCCCGTCTCCAGGCGCCACCTGGCAAAGGAGCGAAGGGGCCCGGCTCGACCTCTGCCGGGATGGGACCGTCTTTGGGTGCCACCTGGCGAGGGAGCGAGGGAGCCGCCGGCCTCGGCCGAGGTGGACCCCTCCTGGGTGGACACCTGGCGGGGCGACAGAAGGACGCTCGGCTTCGGTCGAGGCGGTTCCGTCTCCGGGCGCCACCTGGCGAAGGAGCGAAGGGGCCCGGCTCGACCTCTGCCGGGATGGGACCGTCTCTGGGTGCCACCTGGCGAGGGAGCGGGGGAGCCGCCGACCTCGGTCGAGGTGGACCCCTCCTGGGTGGACACCTGGCAGGGTGGCAGAAGGACGCTCGGCTTCGGCCGAGGCGGTCCCGTCTCCAGGCGCCACCTGGTGAAGGAGCGAAGGGGCCCGGCTCGACCTCTGCCGGGATGGGACCGTCTCTGGGTGCCACCTGGCGAGGGAGCGGGGGAGCCGCCGAACTTGGCCGAGGTGAACCCCTCCTGGGTGGATACCTGGCGGGACGGCAGAAGGATGATTGGCTTCGGCCGAGCTCGACCTCGACCGGGATGGGCTGCATCTGACTCAACCGAGAAAAACTCCACGTGGCTCGAATCATGCCCAACGAAATCTGAGGCATGCCACGCCATCGTTACGGCCATAACAATATGTAAAATTGGATGTATTCATAAAGAACATTGGAGAGCAATGAAGATTTTATTTTATTTTTTAAATTATCATTTTACATTAGTTTTGCGGTAATTTATAAGAGTAAACAATATTTTTGTTTACCTAAAAGTTTTTGAAGTTTTGAGATAATCAAATCCAATTTTATCATCTTAGAGTTTCTAGCCCTATGTTGGTGGTCGCCGTGCACATATCTTCTCCGCCCCTCCAAATCGATTGATTTTCCTTAGCTTCGGTTAAAAAATCAGGAAAATACTAATATATCAGAAAGTATTTGTATGAGTTTGGTTGTAGGGACCTCTTTGAATCCAAACTAAATCCATTAAAGAATTCTGTCTACAATTTAATCCATTCTTCATTTACATTTAAGTCAAAAAAAAGATTGGATAATATTTTGGGAAATATATTAGCGTGTATTGTGGCAACTACTCGTTCGGCCTCAAGACGCCCACCAGATCATTAACGGAGGAAGAGACAGCCATTGGACAATCGACTAAAGAGTAATCACACCAACAACTAGATCGCCAATTGCACCTGGAGTAAGAAGAAGACAACTACCATCTAGCATTTCGCCCAGCAATCGATTGAGTGGAAGACGAGTAATCTGATAACTTCACCGATTATTTATAACATATTGTATCGTGATATTACAAATAGTCAGGCCTAACTAATATTTCTTTATACGCATTCGCCGAGTACTTATTCGAGCTTGACTAACTTTTAAAGTAGACTTAATTGGACATGCTAGGATATAAGATCAAGGACCCCTCTCTCGATAGAGTACTTTCTCATTTTGGTCCTCTCTTTTGGCCATATGCAAATACTCAGAGTCCATTATACCCAAGTAAATAGCATAGATCAATCCAATCATAATAGTCCCGACAGAGACCATAACTATTCCAAGATAATAGTAGACAAGATGGTAGGGAGTAGGATCTCAATAGAACCAGCTATCTTAATAAAAAGATACTAATAAAAAATATTGGAAACAAGATCCCAACATTCTAATAGATTTTATTGTACATGTCAAAGGCAGGCATCTCCAGAACAGTATTCAATTACTTCACATAACTTTATGAATTAGTAAGAGGGGACCCTTATAAAAATAATAGATCATTGCACTACTCTCATACTTATTTAATTTGTCATCACTTTTAGCTCCGGTTACTATAATCTCTCTTTATTGACTTGAATATCGAAGGTTTCTCGTTGATTATCACTGATCAAGGAACTGTTATTGCAAATCCTTTTTTATGGAGCACCTAAGAGTAACATATTGTTTTATCAGAAAAAGTTGGAAGACTCTTAAGTATCGTTAGGGTCCACTAAAAGATGATTCGTCGACAACAACATGATATAGCTACATAATGATATAACGATAAGAAGAATCCATAAATAAAAATAATAAAAAAAAAAAAAAAAACTCACAACATGCACAGCATACATTGATATTAATAATATTTTATTATATTTAATATTAATATTAATATTATATTAATATATTAATATAAAAGAATAGTTATTTTTGGAAAAAAATGACTTTCAATTTTCATGAAAATTTCTAAAATCCATCTTCCTTATCAATTTTCTTTTATATTTAAAATTATATTTGTATAGAAAGTTTTTTCTAACAATAAATATATAGATGTTTTTTTAAAAAACCCTAATTAAAGGAGAAGGAATTTTCTTACATCGCATAAAGCACACTTACAACCCCCAATTCCCGCGAACCGAACGAGTCCTGGATTGTCCGAAGGACCAAGCCCACATAGGACCAAGCCCACATGCCGACCAGCACTCCTAATGCTCTCCGCTGCGCTCCGCCGTGCGCATCACCGCTCCGTTAAGCCCCGCCGTCGTCATCCTCCTCCGCTGCCGTCTCTTTCCCTCTTCGTCTCTTCTCCCACCCGCCAAGATCCTACCTTTCTCATTCCGCCCCACCTCTCCACTGCCGCAGCCGCCGCAGCTGAATGCTTCGATCCCATCGACCAGTTCCTTCCCTACCGAGCCCTCCCTCCGCCGCCCCTCCGCCCCTCCCTCCGCCGCGAGACCCTCCTCGCCCTCGCTCGTGTCCTCAAGACCACCCCCGGATGCCTTCCCGCCCTCCAAGCCCTCGCCTGTGGCTTCCGCTCCGGCCCTCTCGCCGGCGTCCTCCGCTCCTTCCCACACCCCCGCCCCGCTCTCGCTTTCTTCGCTCGCTCCCTCCCCGACCTCTCCGCCGCTACCCTGCGCTCCTGCTGCGCTGCCGCCCACCTCCTGGCCGCCGACCCTTCTCTCAAACCGCTCGCTCAGGACCTCCTCGCCTCCCTCCTCCATCGAATCGGTCCCCGTCGTGGCGCCGAGATCCTCCTTTGGACCGATCACTACCTGTCCCTCCGGTCCTACTATACCGTCCTTCATTTGGTTCTCCGTGCCTTTCTCAATGCTGGAATGGCTTTAGAAGCCTTAGAAGTAGTGCGCCGAATGAGAGGCCAGGGGAAGACACCGAGCCGATCTGCATTGGCCATTCTTCAAAGGCTGCTATTCCGAAGGGGTGACTCGGATAGTGCTTGGAAATTGTTTAAAGATATGATTGGCAAAGGTCCCCGCCCAACCTCCAGAACCTTCAATGCAATGATTCTTGGGTCCTGCCGAAAAGGGGCCGTCCCTATTGGCAAGGCCCTTCTCCAGGTGATGCAAAGATTTCATTGTGAGCCCGACGCATGCAGCTACAATATCTTGATCAAGGCATATTGTGTGTTTGGGCGGTCCTCCAATGCCTTTGAGTTGTTTGATTCAATGCTTGAAAATGGTTGTGCTCGAAGTGTTGTTACTTACAATATACTTATTGGTGCTTTGTGCCTGGAGGGGAGAATGGAGGAAGCAAAAAGGCTTTTTGATGGTATGGAAGAAGAGGGCATTGAATCTAACACAATTACTTATAATGTTCTAGTTAATGGGTATGTGAAGGCAGGGCAAATTGATAAGGCAAATTCAGTCTATAGAGAGATGAGGGAGAAGAGACTGACCCCTGATTGCTACACCTTCAACATTCTTGCTGCGGGGCATTGCAAGTTCCGCAAGGATTGGGAAAGTGGTGATGAACATTTTTTGGAATCTGTTTTAAAACCAGAGGAGCTTCTGGAAGGGCCAATGCTGGACATGTTGGTTTCAAGGCTCTGTTGGGATGGGCGGTTGGATGATGCCCGGGAACTTTTGCAGCATGCTGTTGAGGAGGGTATGACAGTCAGTGTTGCAGGATTTAACTCAGTTATCACTGGTTATAGCAGGGAGGGATTGGAAGAAGAAGCTTTTGGTTTATATCAAATTATGGAGGAGGTTGGTCTTGCACCCTCACCATCCACTTGCAACTCCTTGCTCATGGGCTTGTGCAAGAGTGGGAGGTTGGATGATGCCAGGGTGCTCCTAGATAAGGTGGTAGAGAAAGGCTATTGTGTGACTACATCTGCTTTCACAATCTATTTAGATGGGTGTTTCAGAATGGGCAATACAGCTGCGGCTTTGAGGTGTTGGAATGACATGGAGAAGCATGGTTTCCATCCCGATGTCATTGGATTCTCTGCCTACATTAGTGGCCTCTGCAGAGCTCATTACATGGAAGAGGCACATGAAGCGTTCCATGAAATGTGTAGGAGAGGATTGATTCCCAACAATTTTGCATACAACTCTTTGATTTCTGGATTCTGTAGGGCTGGTAATGTGGCTGAGGCATTGAAATTGGAGAGGGAGATGATGCAGAATGGCCTTGTTCCTGATATATTCACAACCAATATAATTATTAATGGGTTCTGTAGACAGGGGTGGTTGAAGATGGCAAATAATTTTTTCATGGAAATGTATAATAATGGATTAACTCCAGATGTTGTAACTTACAATACTCTTATCAACGCTTACTGTAGGGCTTTTGATATGGTGAATGCGGTGGGCTTTGTGAATAAGATGTCTTCAGAGGGTTGTGAACCAGATATCTTCACATATAACATATGGATTCACAGCCTTGGTAGCCGTCATATGATGAACCAAGCCATGAAGGTGCTAAATGACCTTGTTTCAGTGGGTTTGGTTCCTAATACAGTTACTTACAACACAGTGATGAACAGTATCTGCAGTGATGTACTTGATCGTGCTATGATTCTAACTGGGAAATTGCTTAAGATGGCCTTTGTTCCCAACGTTGTTACAGTTAACCTGCTGCTCTCTCATTTCTGCAGGCAAGGGCTGGCAAAGAGGGCCTTGATTTGGGGAGAAAAGCTTACACATGTTTCCTTCATTTTTGATGATGCCTCACGGAACATACTCAACTGGGCCTACCGTGACATGCAAGAGGATGTAGAACCCTTGTTGGCACAATCCAGAAAAAGCTTATTTTAGAATTTCTCATGTACATTACTCATGGATCCTTACAAAAGAGTGAAGTAGTAAAACATAAACCATTGATAATTACTGATATTGCTGATCATGGAATTACCAAGTCTTCCAAGATGATGGATGTGAGATAGTGATATGAGAGCTATGCCTATGTGTCATGAGCAGATGTTTCCTGGGTGGAGATGGTTAATACCAATATTCCCATTTCCTAGAGTTCTTCATGCATGAGATGTGAAGTTGTCTATGTTTGGGAAGACCATCAGGCCATTTTCTCCTTTTCATGGGATTTGACTCTTATAGAGGAGTGTGGAAGTTCTCCAATTAATGTTGCAGAACTGACTAAGGATCATGAACTGATATTGTTTTTATTGGAAACAAGTTGCTGGACTGAAGCTGAACTGCTTGCTGCTCATTTTTAAAGCAAAGGCTGGAAGTTGGTCTGCAAGATCATAACTGATCACATTTCTTGATAGGTTTTGGATGTCAGAGGCTCATGGAACGTTTTGATGATTCCATCGTACTGCATAGGCCTTTACTGTAGATTAGTGCAATTTATTCAATAACTCTACCAAATACAGGTGATTATAATGCAATGGGTAAGTTATGTTATTACCATTATTTCACAAAAGCTAAAGCAACCTAATTATGTTTTAGCAAAACTATGTAAGATAGGTTGTCTTGTTTTTTTGACTATCACTAATTGTCAGCTGTAGATTGCAAGATCATAAGGACACTACATTATTATTGTTTTTTATTTAATGGACCATTAGTATTGTACAAATTATTTCAAAACTCTGCAAGTGGCAAGAGATTTAAATTCTTTACCTTCATTATTGTTGCTCTTTGTTGCTCCCCTAGTTTAGCTGTAAAGCCATCGAGGCTGTAGCCTTCCATTTTGCAAGATTGCCAAATGTGTTGTTCTACTGCTTGTTGCATGCTGAACTGTTCAAAATTCAGTGGGCTTTTGCTTTTCTTGATTACAAAAAATGGTGCAGTCTCTTGCACATTTGTGGGTTTTACCATAATTTTTTTCAGGTGATCGACAGAATCCTTGCAGTTTTGCCAGCTATGTATTTTAATCACATTCGATAAGATCATTTAACTGCACTGGTAAGAATTTGTTTTTATAATTATCTCAGATGCGCTAATCTAGCAAAATTGAACCATCTCCACGGTTGTCACTTTTTCCTTGGGGAAATTGACAGTTGTCCATGTTCCTCTAGGAGATACTGCTGCAGACTTGGAAGAACATCCTTGTCTGATCCAGAGATAAGGCATTCAACTTTTTAGAGGGTATATATACGTATGTATGTACGTGTGCATGAATTCTTGTATGTGTGTATATGTATATGTATTTGTACATTCAAAAACAGCAGTTGTAGCTACCTTCCATCAATGGAAGTTTTCATCAACAATATTGATCATGTGGCATATTTGGGAGTCCATTTTTGTCAAGTAACGAAAAAGGCAGGGCCATCAGGATATACAAGATTGTTGCCGTGACCTCTTACCTAACCTTGATGAGCTTCAAATTCATTGACAGCAACTACAGTTCCTTTAGCTGTTTCTTTTCTCATGCATGAACATTGAAAATTTGGGACCAATTCATCAAGATGGCAATAATAAATAAAGAAGATATTCCTGCAATTACCGAGCATTGTTGTGAAACATCCTTGCTGTATGACTTCAATAAGCTATTTGCTTGAGGTAACTCGTACATATCAGTCAACAGAAGCAACTTGAGAAATTAGATAGTAATTTATGTAATTATGTTGGACAAAAACTTGTAGACTTTTCATTCTTACATTAGATGCAATCTGAATAATTCAACACAGCTTTTGACAGAGCTGGACTAATAATTGCAACATGCTTTTCCAAAGGCGTAAGCAATTTTTCAGCATAAAGCTCATGACTTTTGACGGCCATTTGCATGATCATGTGTAGGAAGGGCCCAGATTTGGGCCTGTAAATTTAGTCATCTTATGGAAGTATGCTGTATGATGATGTGTTTGCACCTCTTATTCTACCTTCAGGAAAAAAGTATCAAGCATCCTGAATTCAGATGCAAGATTTATGGTTCTATAGTTATGCTACTTTAATGGCACAGTGCCATTGCTGGAGTGAGATATCTGCTGACAATTTTAGTAACTCAGATGCTTTGGATGATAATTTGCGAAAAAGCTGTAAAAATGAACCATTTATTTGTGTGCTGGTTCAATGTGGGCAAATAAATTGTCAGTGTAGGTGTTAACCACATCAAGATACCAATCCAAATGGTAGGATTGAGCAACTACAAAGGCAGCAGATGCTTGAGCCATTAACTTTGGTAATTGATAGTGATGGTGAATCAATGTTACAGCGTTCATGAGTTGCAGCAGTAGATCCAGAATGTTACTTGAAGGGAAAAGGGTTTTGGTTTTCTTTCTTTGAAATGTCTTTTGTTGGAAATCATGAAACTGACATACCGAGTTAACTGATTTGAGTGATGAGTTGGAACAGGACATTGAGGGCCAAGTTAAGCACATTGACTGATTTTGTGGTGAATGCTTGGAACAGAATGGAACTGTACCAAAATATCATATGAATCATAAGAGCAACACCGAGGATATCCCTTATGGCATATGACTGAAGAGCCTGAACATAATTATAACTATATTCATTCTTCATGATGGTCTGTGATGACAATTTTTCTCGGTTGCAGGTCTTCCAAAAAGTCGAATACCATCATTTATCACATTCAACTGTTGACGAGTTTGTAAATCTTGACCTAAATCATGTACTCTGAATTCATGCAAGAGATGGTAGCATCATTAGGCCTATTGTTGTGGCTCTAACCCAGTGCACAATCATAAAAATTCTGGCCACAAAAATCAAAAGATTCTGTGGAGATTGCTAGGAATAAAAAATGATGAAGATTTCGTGGAGAAATGAACCAAGAAATCATGGAGGATGATCATGCTTTGGTGACATATCAGAATTGAATGAAGGATTATTGCTTTTGTTAATGTTGCTGGAATCGCACATTAGAGTTTACAGAAGCACTTATTCCAAAAGAAGGGGGAATGACACTGCTATCTAACCAAACCTCGAAAGGTTATCAGTACCATGGCTCTCAAGCAGTGTATGGTTGATGTACTTCCTCGAGCAGTAGCAATCTGTCAACCAGAAAATTGAAAGATAGATATTTACAAGCAATTTGTGAATTTCCTGAACAAGTGCTTGGAAAAACTGTACTCCATGGAAAAGAAACTTAATTTTTTTTTTTAAAAAAAAAAAAAAAAAAAAATCATTGTCAATTCGCCTTGATAATTCTTCCTCTCATCAGGGTGTTTAATGATCTGTGAATTATATCTAGTAGCACAATGATGCATGTAGCTAGTAGTGGTTAGAACTAACAAAAGATGGTCAAGAGTCGCAAGTAGTCATGCACACGTGCAAGTTCAAAGTGAGGTATATAACAGGAATGGTAACCCCTTATAACCTGTATTTAGAATGACCCTCTTCAAAATGCACAGCTATGTAGCACCTGCATTCATACTCCTAGATAAGTAGATATGCATCAGCAGGCAATAATGCTTATGGAAACAAGAAGTGATACTCTTAACAAGGGTAGAGGATGGGAAAAATGATTCTGTTGCTACCATACAAATCAATGAGCAAGGTCTCGAAAGAAGCATGATTACAATACTTGGTACACTAGTTTTGACCACTCTCTCCATTCTCTCCTTATGAACCGTCTTTCCTTTTACTGCCAGGCTGTTCCATGCTTGTTGTTAGCCTAAGGCTATCATTCTGCACCTTGTCAAAAAATATACATAAAAAAAAAAAAAAAAGAAAAAAAGAAGAAGATCGGATTGAGGCAATACTCCTGAATCTACTTCAGCACCAAATTTGATGTACGCGCTTACAAGGAACAGCCTTCATATCATCATATTACGCTGGAAGCAAGAACAAACCAACACCAGAGAACAGATTATGTTGGATTGTCGGGCTTCATCAGCATAAATCTCTTCCTGCCAACAGGATTTGCACTCTCTCCCAGTTTATCAAGGTGAAGCATTCGCCTTCTCGAGGATTCCAAACCGGCTTCCTGCTCAGCTTTCTTCTCATTTTCTGAATGGGTCGGAGAATTCTCCTCCACTGGCTCCACCTGCCCATCCAATTCCTCATATTGCATTGCTTGTTTAAGACTTTCTACCACTTTGGCCATCTTTGGGCGTTCTCTGGCATGCTTGGAGAGACAACTGCTAGCCAGCTTTGCGATTTCCCGAGCAGCTCTCAGAGAATACTTGTTTTCAAGTCTTGGGTCCATGATCATGCTAAACCTCCAGCCCTCAACAGGAAATTGTTTCACCCAGTCCAATAGGTTCTGTTCATTTCTTGGGCGGTTTCTCTCCATTGAGCGCCTGCCTGTAAGGATCTCATACAACACCACCCCAAAACTCCACACATCACTCTTAGCAGTAAGATGGCCGGTCTCGACGTAGTCTGGAGCAGCATAGCCGTAAGTTCCCATCACCTGATCACACCACAAAATATCATGATGATGCAGTTACATGAAGAAGAGAATGGTCATGCAGAGGAGCTTCTGTAAGATGTTAGCCATCAAGGATCGCATTTCTAGAGCACCTATAGTTCACCTCCCATGTCTTTTATTCTAAACATATCATAAACCATGACCGAGTCATAGAAAAACAAAAATAAAGAAGAAAGGAGGTGTGGAAGAAGATTAATAGCAGTTCCGCAGAGTTGCTTGAGACTCTTGCTCCAAAAACGAAAAAAGGAAAAGAAAAAAGAAAAACTTGCTTAGGACTCAGCTTGTAGAGTATTTCATGTTTAAGATTTTTACAACTGTATGTTTAAGACATACTGAAATATAGTCTATGGGTACCTTGGGTGAAGGTGACATTGATGGCATCCAAAATCCACCATCTCTAGACTAATAACAAACAGAAAAGAGAAGCCAGGTCATGAATCCATTACAATTTCATATCCAGTAGAGTTGAGTCAAATGGTGCCTCTAAATAGCTTTAGCATTGCATTAGTTACTTCAATGGCCTAGGTGGTTAGCACGAGAAATGATTATGCTTCAGCAGAATGTCTGTTTTCTGTAGTAGAAGGATTGATGGAGGGAATCACTTTTATCCTTAGGTTATTAAAAAACCATGAATAAAATTTAAAATTATTTTAAAATTCCAGACAGTTGTTTCTAAGATTCTTGTTTGATTTTGTCATGATGTAATGACAAAACATGTTTTTAAGATTTTTAATAAAATTCATAAATTATTTATTGATAAATTGTAAAAGATAGTCCTTTCCATATATACTCGCATGCTAATAGATTTGTCCTAATTAACTAGTATCAGTTTCATCTTTCATCCCGAATATATTTTTCATGTTCCGTGGAGATTATGTCGGTGTCCAAGATTGCAACAAAAGATAAGCTATCATACTTTTCAGAATGACCTTGAATGTAAACAGAAGATTTTGGCATGGCAGAAAGTGCCCTTGGTGGTAGCTTAACTAGATCATACTTTAGCTGTCCCAATAAGGATTTTAAGGAGAATTTTCACATCATATTCTATACTCCAGTTACAAATATAACAGAAAGAAGCAAAGAGGAAGAAGAAGGAGATACAAAACACAGAGATATCCAGCATAGTCCTCCACCACCACATTAGACTTCCAGTATATCAAATATTATCTACTCAACTCTATGTTAGCAATAATTTTAACCACATTTGTTAAAAATTGTCGATATAAAAGATAAGAGAGGAAAAAACAGATAATGACATGGGAGCTCAGGCTGAATGTCCTTGTGAACAAAATTACATGATTTTGAAACTAAATAAGAGCGTATAGTTTTTCTAAATTTAGACATACCGCTGTGGATACATGAGTGTTCCCTGCTGTTGGTCCCTCCCTTGCCAACCCAAAGTCAGACAGTTTTGGTTTAAATTCGCCATCTAATAGCACATTAGATGCTTTACAATCACGATAGATCACCTATCCATGTAAGAAGTCATAATCAATAATCTCAGCAGGCATGCCAGAAACAATAATTCTGTTGACAAGGACAGTGCTAAACAAAGCACGAAATAATCGAATCTGTAATTCTTAAAGGAGGTAATCCTTTGGTGACAAATAATTTTTGTTCTACATGCTTAAGCAATTCCGTTCAAGTAGTTGGCTTCCCTCATAGTATGATGGAGGTCATTACAAGGCCATAGCCTAGAAATAATATTTGCCACTACCATGAATAATCCTTGCGTCCAAGGGTCTCTTAGGCTTTATAAAGTGGAATACAGAAGTCTTCTGTAAAAAGGCAATTTCATCATGGAAGGGGACAAGATACTGAATCACAAATAGATATCCTTGTGTGTGCTCTATCACTACTTTTGAAAGAGCTTTTAAAATTATGGATAACAAGGGGATCATTATCAGGTGGATATTTGGAATCCAAACTAACCCAAATGCAATAAGGATTTTGACATCCAATTAATGATCAAGAAAGATAAAGAGATCATAAAACTAGTCCTGAAATTGATTGTAATGTGGTCTTGTATTTAGATCTAGATCTTTATCTAACTGAAAGCTTAAATAGATTGTTAAGGAAATATATATATATATATATATATATATATATATATACACACACACACACATAACTAGATGGGTTGAGTTGACAGCTCTAGATTAAATAAGCCCCAAATAAGAATTCAAGATGCTTTAGAATTTGCTTTCTTCATCTGCACTCAATCAGATTAGGTCAGGATTTCTTGTGACTTATAATTTTAACTTAGATTCATACAGGGGCAATAGGTTATTAGGATAAATGCCACCTGTTACTTGCAATTAAAAGGTGAGAAACAACAAATGTATGCAGTTCAATCTGATTAACCATGCATCTTGACAGTCTGGATAGCATTATGCGGCTTCCAATATTAAGGCATGTTTCTTTTTACTCGATTGTAGTAGAAAGAGAGTGATAGCTGAATGAAGAAGTGATGGGGTGCTTATTTTTTGAGAACCACTCAGAATTGGTATAATTTAGGAAAGGTTTTGAGAGGAAACCTGAACTTCCAAGCCCTCGTGCAGATATGTCAAACCTTCTGCTGCACCCAAGGCTATCTGCAGTCTTTTGCTCCAGGGAAGAGAAGGATAAGCTTTATTGAATAAGTGATCTTCCAGACTCTTATTAGGTACAAACTCATAGACTAACAGCCTATGGGCTCCTCTTTCACCATCAACAGCACAGTATCCAATGAGCTTAACAAGATTTGGGTGTTCAACAACTCCAAGAAACTGAACTTCTGCCAACCATTGTTTATGCCCCTAAATATGAGACAGAGAGAAAGAAGAGAGAGTAAAAAATAAAAGACACTTAAAAGGATATAGAGACTAAACAAAACCAGCAATATGTGGCTACTTATGGGAAAAAGCCAAGTCAGGTCCACTCAAGAGCTGTTAGTATGAATGCCTGTAATTAGCGCTATAAGATTGTAACAGAAACTCTAGTAAAATTAGTAAATTTATCCGTTACTAATTAAGATACTGGCCAACAGGTCCAAGTTTCACTTATATACTTTATTACAAATCTTTTGAAGTATAAACTTGAACCCAATGTTTGCCATGCTGGTCGATACCAGTATGTACTGACCCATATCATACTAGTACCAAACCAATACATGGCATAGGAGGTGTACTGAGCATCGGTACACTAAATCAAGTCCTGTATAAAGTATACCAACATAATAATAGAAGAGTACCAATATAGGATTTGGTATCAAGATGGTGAACCTTGCTTGCACCATAATACAACAATTCACAAGCTGGAAGATTTTTTAACAAACATTACTTTCTCTTAAGAATACTTCAATTAAATTCAAACATCTAGTTTGTTCAAATAATTAAAGTATTTAACACAAAACAAAAACCTACATAGAATCAATATTAAAGTGCTGTTGTATTATATCAGAAATTAGTACTATAAAGTATACATGTTAAGCACAAGAATTCTAAGGTGAACCTGTATTTCTTAAGACTCAGTTAGATGTACATATTCAGACATCAGATCTTCAAATCAAGAAATTTTCTTCATTTTGTGATCTTATCATGGTTCTTTTACTAATGACTGCGGCCAAATGGCATGTAAAATTTGAACTCAGACTGACAACACCCATTGTCATATTCAAGTTTAAGAGCCTTGCACCTCATATGCTGCATAACAATCTTTCAGCCATCCTTCACTTGCTTTCTCCATTGATAATCATGTTTTTTTCTCAAAGCTACAAAAATAGTAAGAGTATTCTCAGAACTATTGAAAACAAATGAATTATTCACGAAACTTAAGAGACCTTTATGGATTACAAGTTAATGATGGTGCATGCCGATGGTGATGTTGTTTTTGTCATTTTTTTTTCTTGCCTCTCCCATGTTTGTTTGCAACTTTGTATGTGAATAAATATATAGATACTTCTGATACTCACATTCTTTATTTTTGTTATTTTATACTATTTAGTTATTTGAACTCTTTCCAAACTTTTGATGAGTTTTCTGCTTTTTTTTTTTCCAGACTCCAAATCATTACCTTACTGAATTGTTGCCAAACGCCAAACTTGGGACCATGGCCATGAATAGATGCTGTGCAACCATAACAATTCAATTTTCATGGTTGATAGCAAAAGCTCTACTTGAGACTATATAACCCTTATGTTGAATAGTAATGTGCACAAATGTTTTGAAACTCGTGTAACCCAGATAAGTTGACCTGTTCAACTAATCATTTATAGGCTATTATGGGTTGGATGGTGTCAAGTATGTTCTAGACCCAGATTTCACCATAACTTACCTGACCCATTGAATCAAGAGCTGTGGAACCATTTAAACCACCCCAGATTGGACAGCCAAAAAGAATATACAAGAAAAATCAAAAGCGCACCAAGTCTCAATGCCTGATACTCAAATCCCTAAACCATGTCTCCTGACCCATCTGCTAACCTTGATCATAGTCACAAGAACAAATATGATCACCTCATGGTAGCTATTACCGTCGCAGGGTAGAACCTAAGGCCTCACTACTCTCCTCTCTTGCTCTTTGATTCTTTCTCTATACCTAAATATCAAGGTCTCTGTTCCTTGATGGCAGCCATGAAGGATAATTAAGGGAGTCCTACTAGCCAAATCTAGGGTTGGGCTGTCATTAGACCAATCCTTTAGCTAAGCTGCCGTTAGACCAAGCACCAATGAATGACAGACCTCAGGTAAACTACAGATGTCATCCTCACCATCTTGTGAAACCAACAACGACACCATAACCAAATTGCTAACCTCTAGCATTACAATGGCAACAATGACCCGTAGACCAAACCCAGATCGAGCATGATGGATACCAGGCAAATGTCACCCTTGGCAGGGTAGGGAGGTGGCTGGACTTGAAGTGGCATCTCATCAAGGATGACATCAAACCAGATGGTTTGCAAGGAGGGAAGAGCTACGTTGGAGGGGAAGGATCCAAGTGGGAAGGGTTTTGGGGTCAGATAGTGCAGAGGGGTTTTAGGGAAGGGAGGTCAATTTAGCAGCTGTCCCATGTTTGATCCAGAGCTGAACCATAACCCAGTGAACCAGTCATCAAGATGGATTAGTGGCCAGGTTGGACTTCAAGACACTAATCAGCAGAGATACCTAGGGTGATTTACAATCCTAGATTATTCAGTAATCATACTTACATGCTTAAAGCATGTTCATACATCATATAAAACAGCTGAAATTGGTCTGCATTTTATAACATATTCAAAAGATTGCTGCATCTTAACATGTCAAATGTGGATCTCTTGTCAGCTTGCATTTCTTTCCTTGCCAGCCAAGTGTCAGCATGGGCTAGATATTGATTGGAATTGTGACAAGGTACATTGCAGACTTGGAGGAGCTAGCTCACCAATGAGAATATGATTCATGAAGTGTAAGTTAAAACTCCCCTGCTGAAGTTTGTCAGTTCTTCAAAGTCACGTATTTAGCAGCACAAGCCACTGAAATACCTACTCCAGCTCTTAGATTTTTTAGGCAGTAGTTGCCATAGTTTTTCATTATCAAGCTACTGATTCATTCTTGAGAGCTTCTTAGCATGCCCTTCTAGGTGTTTTATCTTCTTAATGATTGATAATAAAAGCTACCCCAAACAAGAGAACTTAAGAAGTCAACATCCTTATGGTATTCTTGACAGAGCACATATACTGCAAGGAGTTTTTGACGTGATTTAAAAGATAAGTATCAGCACTATGATATTATGGACTGTATACCGTGCATACGAACTAACCTTCAATGTAACCAGAAGGATCAAGTTTGAATTGTTACGAATTGAATTGGTATAGGATAGATGTTAAGTTAAAAGCATCTTCTATTTGAAAGGAAGGTTAACAGACTTGACACAACCATATCCTTCATCGGGGACACTTGAGTTGACAATGATAATTCCTATTCACTAAAATCATGCACAGATGGCATAGCTTAAAAGAGGCAAATTGTGAAACTGAATCTCATCTGGTACTCCAATAAATGCATCATATACAAATTGCAGACTCACAGACCACCAAACCGTGCAATGAAAGCACAAGAGACTACAATAGCAGTAGCTGGACATGTTAAATAAGGACGATGAAAGCAGCACAACCAAATCTGGTTTAATTTTTGATTTTTGGTACCATCCAACAAATTTATGAACCCCTAATAAGTTGTCTCCTTTACACCGTTCTGTTCTAATGACTCTGTTTTTACTCAAAATCCTTCTGAATTTTATTTTTTAGAGGGGAATAAAGCAGATTTTGTTCTCCAACATTGACCATGTAACGCCTTGCACATAATACTAAGAACTGGATGTAGCAGGTTGAACGTTTTGGGATTTCAGAGTTTGGAAATAGAACTAGTATCTCACATTAAAAACAATCAGGGAGACCATTTATTTATCTACCCTCTATCTCTTTCATCTTTTATCTTTATTTTTCTTTACTTTTTGCACAGAGAGGAATCAAACCACTATCCATCATGATTGAATAACAGTCCATTTTTATCAATTGCAACTCCATCAACTCTTTCTTTAGTTGCTAGTTGTTGTGAATCAAAAGAAGAACGAAGAGATATCCATACCTGCAAGCCATTTGGGTTAAGCTTCTTCACTGCTACTAGAATGTTTTCTCCCTTCCCATCAGGAGGCTTGATCCAACCTTTGTACACACTCCCGAATCCACCCTCCCCAATCTTGAGCAGCCTGCAAAAATCTTTAGTAGCACTCCTGAGCTCTTTAAGCCCAAAAACACGCAGATTGTGGGCCCTTTCCTCATACAACTCCGGGATGCTGCGCGGCGAGGAGACCGAGCCAGAGGATTTGCTTGTCTGTTTCGCAGCACTCAAATCCTCCGACCTGCTTACTCTGTTGTTCGAGGTTGGCGACGAGACAAGCACCGAGCCAGTGGTGGGAGTGGATTTTGGCTGCTTCTGGCCTTTGTATTTCTCCTTGAAGTGGAAGAAACACCTCATTCTTCAAAGAGGGAGGTGAGCTTCACTGCTCAAAAGTTCATGGCAATCTTAACCCCACTAGTATGACCCCAAGTTACATGGAGAAACAAGAGGAGACCGGAGTCTGGTGCAAGAGAAAAATAACAGAGAATTGATGAGAGGAGACTAAAAATGAGTACGAAAAAATGAGAACTTTATAAGAACCAGGACTGGAAAGAGATACAAGGAGGAAAAAGACCCGGATAGAAAACTTAAGAAAAAATAGAAATTTTTCAAAGTTCTAGAAGACTAGACCGGTATACAGATTGAAAGCAGACGAAGTTTAGAAACTAAACTAGAGAAAGACCAAAAGAGGTCAAAAAATCAAAGAAATCTAGGGTAGAAAGCAGTATAAGAGAAACCAAGATTCAAAAAGATCGCGGCGGCTCAAAAGAGAACCCAAAAAAAAAAAAAAAAAAAAAAAGCAGATGGAAATACTAATAAATTAGACAAAATTTGTCGAATTAGAGGGAGAGACCAGAACATTCCCGGGCCGAAAAAGAGGAACGGAGAAGTAAAACACTCTATCCAATGGCGCAGTTAAACGGAATCCGCTGAAAAAGAGAGAGGCGAAGAAAGAAAGCATTAGCTTGAAAACTTCTCCATTACTCCCTTTTTTTTCTTCAACTGCTTGGTTTTGTTCTCCTCAAAACCAACCACGCGCTTGGAGAAACCGCGGAGGAGACAATTTTTTTAATGTGGATTTGATGTTTAGAATCGTGAAGGAGAGAATTTGATACGGTGAAGGCAGGGAAGTGTGCTGTCGCTTCATATGGACGGCGACGCTCAGGTGGAGACGGGGGAGTTATTCGAATTTCTGACATGCTTTGCAAGTTTTTTTTCGCGACGAAGAAAACGAAGCAAGGCTATCTGGGTTGCACCGGCGAAGTTTCTGTGATCGAGACACGAGTTTGAATAATCGAGCAACGCCAGAACAGGTCAGCAAGTTGCCATTTTGTCAGCGTTTTCGGGTAGTAACTTGGTGTCGGAAAGTCGCATATAACGTAGCACGTAACATCAGACAGCAGACCGTGGGACCCAAGGCCATCCAAGT
Organism: Areca catechu; assembly: GCA_021397845.1. NCBI lineage: Eukaryota > Viridiplantae > Streptophyta > Magnoliopsida > Arecales > Arecaceae > Areca > Areca catechu. The sequence goes on along the minus strand of CM038038.1, from coordinate 126,444,030 downwards.
TGTTTGTTCCAGTCAATGCAGTTCAATCGATAAAGGCTTGTGCTAAAAGGGATGGGACAAAGCATAAAATCCCCAGAGGCCGAGATCACAATGATGTCTCAGAGAGTTGACTTCTTCGATAACAAGGTTATGCAAGCACCAGGAATTTTGGAGCATGAAAGCTTACAGATTTAAAACATGATTAATTAGCTGCCCTGCTACAAAATACCCACTGATTTAGTACGGTACGGTTTTGTAAAGAAGTAGATCTTCTCAGAGAGGTTGAAATGACCAAATTTGATCATACCAACATAGAGATCTGCACCCACCCGGTAGCTTCCAATAGGAGAGTTCATTTTAGGAAAAAAAAAAAAAAAAACAGGCACATGATTTCTGAAAATGTGATTCTGATTCTTTTTATTTTTCTCAATCCTTTATGAATGATCTTTGTTGCATGATGCGCTAAAGCTAGAGGTTTTTATCAGTTACGAAGGCTTCTGAAATCCCTTTCAGAAAAGGTTGTTTCAATAATAACTGAATCGCACTGGTTAAACCACATCCAGCTTAAACATAAAGATTATATATCTACACATAAGCTACAGAAGTCAACAATTTTAAGAATTTCAAAAACCAAATCCTTCGTTGCTACAAGAAAATGTATGAAAGATTGAGCCTCGATCTATGAAGGTAAACACCCTACTGCAACTCGCTGTACACAATCACCAGAAGAGGAAGAAACTGCAGATCAAATAGAGAATGGCTTCATGTAAACATCAAATGGTTCACAAGCAGTCAACTGTGGCTCCTGCAAGGAAAAATACACAAACAAAAATTACTAGAAATGGCTGACTAATAAAAACAAACAAGAATTCAGGCCCCAAATTGTCAATTTATCAGAGGTGATCAAGATGGTAAAAATTATTTATTCCAATGTCTTGCTGGTGAGATTCAACCATCTTATTATGTATTCTTGACAAGGAAAAATGACATACTCCTATCACACAGTCAGTCAAGACATACATCCATGTCCACATGATTAAACCTCTTGTATTTTAGCCAGGGGTGAAAGTAATATGAATAATATTCGACCAGATTCAATTTCGTATCCAAATCTATCTGGATATGGATATAAATTTGAGCATTCGACTAATATCTATATCCGTATCTGTATTCGTAAAAAAAATATGGATATGAATATGGATAGACAACTATCCAATCTGTATCCAAATATCCGATTTTGTTTGTAATCATATTTAATTTTATATAGTACTCATTATTTTTTTAAAAAAATATGTAAATATATTAACATACTATTAACTTGATTTATCCTTAAATTAGTACTATCTTTAATTCTATAATTATATAGTTTAATTATCCAACTTATATCCATATTTTTAATATCTAATTTATATCCGTATCCATTTAAAATAAATATGAATATAAATTTTTATATCCGATTAATATCCATATCTATATTCGTTAAATAAAACAAATATGGATATGGATACACTGATATCCAATCCGTATTCGATCTGATTTCAACCTTAGTTTTATCAAACCTTTTATGAGTTAAAAAAATATATAGCAAAATAAATGAGCTCATACTGGCCATGCTAAAATTGGCTGATTTTTAAGCCTGCAATGGGGCAGATGAAGGAAGATTTTTGTATGTACCTGTCTCAAACCACCACTAAAACTGCCTCCTGTTAACAGCATGGTGAGGAGAGATGTGACAGGACCTCCACCCATTCCATCGGTGCTTTGGATGGTTGATCGCATGGAATTCAGTATACTTCCATATGTTGTTCCATGACCCCGTTCAATGGCTTGGATAAAGCAGAATGTCATTGCACCTGTTGAGGTGATCTTCGAAAGAGCCTGTTCGTTGAATCACTGAAAGCTTTAGCACTTTGTGGTGCTGATTAAAGAAATTTGATAATTTTGAAAGGAAAAAGACAATAAGCTGCATTAAAAAAAAAATGTATGAGACAAGAACATAAACTCAATTGAAATATGTGGAAGTTGGTGAAAGCAATTAAGTGAAAAGTTTCTTCTGCTTCGGAGCTGGTAATAATCTTTTCTTTCTTTCTTTCTCTTTTTTTTATAAATACAAAACTGAAATAAGAGAATAAATGAAAGAGTGCAAAGAATATGATGCTTACATCTGAGCAACTTTAGCTTTTGTTTGTTTCTCTTTTTTTGTTATGAAACTGGATCAGGGCTCCTAAACTAAGGGTTGCAAGAGCCTGATGTTTATGCCTGAATAAATAGGACTGCTTCAGTTCAAATAGAAATCCACATTCTGAACCTACGATGTTCAGATAAAATCTGAACCATTGCATCCGAAATGGCTTAGAAGAACACACATGCATGCATGTGCAAGCACGCAGACACATGCACATGCATATGAATATATATATATATGTATATATATATATATTGCAATGGTAGCTTTGAACTTAAAGGGTTGGTAAAGGATTCCAATGGACTTCCCTAGTTTCAATATTGGCCAAAACTGTAATTCAAAATTGATCTTGGTGATACTAAAATGGCATTCAAACTTTTGCCTAAGAACTATCACCATGCAGATGTCAATTTCAACATGGCAGTTGAACATGAGAGAGACAGTTGAGTCCATCACCTCCAATTGTTTGCACTATACTCTGTCTCCTTGGCCAAATTCTTGATATGGATGATGATAATACAAAATTGCATTATTCAAGAGAAAAAAGAAATGTTGTTTGTTGGCAAAATGTGGTGCTTTGTCTTGCTAAAGATTCTACTGAAACCAATATTTTCAAACTAGTAACACATTGTTTAGACTTGATACACCTCAGTCAGTGTTGACTGCAGGAGAGAGTAACAAGAGGTTACCGAAGTATCAGCAGAGGTTTGATCATCATCACAACCACTAAAAGAAATGGCTTCCCCACCGCTTGTGCCTTTCCAAAGACCAGATCTTGGGCGATGGTCTTCCCACACATATTGTCCACTCCTGTATCGATAATAAAATAAATATTAGCTAAATCATTATGTTTCCAACTGAAAAACTAAACAACCTGAAGGATACAAATGAAATTAATAACCACCAGGATAAAATAAAGGTATCATGAATTTGATATGATATGGTGTTGATGCAATATTATTGGTCAATAACAAGCCAAAATAGTACAATCTCGGCAGCTTGTATATTCAAACAGCCAATATTATACTAGCAGTAAGATATCATCAATAGGCATGGTGTTGACCAACAACATACAATTATTGACCTTCAGCTTTCCACTACAAGTTTCTCACTCTTCATTTTCATGTTATTCTTAAACAATTTAATCTTCATGGTGTCATGAATTTTCCTTGCAAGATGACTAGATGAAATATGTCTCGTGTTGACTGAATTTAATTCAGTTGCACCTACAAAAATGCATATGCAAATTGGGTATGATGGGAAAATCTAACTTCCCATATTTAACAGCACGACCAAAAAACTTAAGGAATCTTGCTAGGTTATTGAATCTCCAAGAAAATAAACTGTTAGAATCCATGATTAAAAACAGGTGAGTCATTGAACACTGGAAAGTAGTTAATAAGACAGGGAGTCAGCCTTGCATTAAAAGAAAAAGGAAAGAGAAGAACATAAAATGGAATTCTAGATAACTTGTAGAAAACTGAAAAATACAACAAATTGGTATTTTCTGAAACCTTATGGCTTAGAAAAACTATACCCCCTAGCAACCAAGGGAAAGAGGAAGATACTTAATTGGGTTCTTGTAGTAATATGGGGACATCAGACTAAAAAAAAAAGGGTAGTACTACTGAAGCTCTTATGGGTGCTTAGACACTTAAACTGGTGTACAACATTGTCATCTAGCTGAACGCTACTCGCTCCTTATCAATTTACCTTCTAAGAGTAGAAGGACCATCATTGCATCCATTACTCAAGGCTCGAGCTTCATATTTCAAACTTTACTACATAAAGAAATCTGTTAGCTTGGACTAACTATGTCATGGCTTGCTTTAGGAGGATCCACCTACTATTATATGACTCGATGCAATCCCTAAATTAGTGTTTACAAGATTAAGGCAAGGAATATTAGAAATATATCATAAGTGTTCGATTAAAAAAACCTCAGTTTCAATAGACTTGGCAGAGATTTCTGAAAGTGACAATAGTGGAATATGGTTTTAGCAGCTAGGTGGCTTCCCTGCAGGAAATCAGATCAAAATTGATTCTTAATTTAACAGGAAAACATCAAAGAATAAGTGGAAAAAGAGCTCCAAGGAGCTGGGTCACTAGCAGGCATAATAGGGTTCATGGTCAACTTAAGATTTGATATGATGGGTCTTCCTGAAAGCAATACAAGTAGATCTGCAATTGGATTACCAACTGGATTTCTTGGTGGCAAATACAAAAGATGGTGCAGTCACAGGACCACACACCTGGCACGTGTCTAAACCAGGAACCCAAGCATCCAAAAGTAGGTCTTGTAGGGGTAACATGTGGGGAAGGCTGCTGAAGCTCAAGAGGTTAGCATGGCTACACTGAAATCTGAGTGTAAACAAATTTTAAGGTACTAAGGTCTAAAGGTGGGATCGAACACACTCTGGTCAGCCACCAGATTTCTATGATGACTCTAGTAAAGGATATAAAATTATACTTGACTAATAGGTGTCCAATGGAGCTAATTTTGGAAGCTTAAGTCAAGCAGCTGCGAAAAAAAAGGAGCTTTGTGCATATCAGAACAAAAGGAAGCTTCACCAAACGAGCTAAATTTTGAAGATTAAATATAGTCAAAGTTAAAAAAAACAAACAGCTTTATATACATAAATCCAAAAGGAAGCCTCTTTAGCATCAGCATTATTAGAATTTTTTGATGAACCAGTCATAATACATCTAGTATCATGTAAGCTTTCCAAAGCATCTTGAATCATCCAAAACTGAACAGACGAAACAAATCCGACTAACTTATCAAAGATGTATCAATGCTGACAAAGTTTCAGAAATTTATGGAAATGCCATCCCGCACAGTCCATTGATTAAAGAATGACTTTTCTTTATTTTTAGTTAAACTTCCATGTTTTTTCTTCTAGAAACTCATGTTAGATGAGATAGAAGTCCAAATGGCTATTCATTTGATATTTATCTTTTTATTTTCTTTATATTAACAGTACCAATAAAAATTTGGAAAATCCTATCAATTTTAGGAAATCTCTCATATAAATACCAAGGAGTCTGTGCACCTATATCTGCCATAAAAGGTCCAAGCCATAACAAATGAGAAGCTATACGGTTCAGCTCCAACATAATTACTCTGATATAACTGGCTCTCTAAGGTACTTGGACATTTTCCAATTGTTCTGGTGCACTTACCGTTATTGCCTCTGTGAACATAGTAGCTAAATAATCCCAACGTGTTACATAAGGAAGATATTGTATAATTGTTCGGTTTTCTGCTATATTTTCCATTCCTCTGTGTAAATATCCCCTCTCATTGTAGTCGGTTATAAACGTACCAATATATCTTTCTTTGAAATTTCCATCAAAAAATCAATATGCTAGACTTCGTTTTGTGTGCCATAAACCGTCACTAATGAAAAACCTTTTGCAATCAATAATTATGAAGCAATTGTAAGGGATTATTTACCTATTCATTCTGCATAGGAATGGTAAATCGAGAACGGTACCACTGTGGCAAGCATCTATTATAGCATGAAGACGAACCCCAGGAGGAAGTGGTCTGACAATGGAAGCATTGATTTCATCATCTACAATCATTCCTTGGGTTTCAAAGTCCAGCGGGCATAGGGTTTCATCATATCCATCAACCTCGTCAGCATGATAGCTCCTCTGTTGTGAACCATGCCCGGAATAGTGGAACACCAACGAGTCTCCTGGCTGACAACCTTGCACAAGCCAATACATAGCCATCCTAATGTTTGCTTTCGTCGGAATTCTGTATGGATCGGTTTCTTCTTCTGAAATCCAACAAGAGACTTGTTAGGGCTTTGGTTCTAACGAAAGGAGATACCGACGATGTTACAAATCATATATTATCCAGGTCGTCAAAAGTTTTTTATTTTTTTGGAAGAACGGAAGATAATCACGCATGCATGAAAGACAGGGTTTAGAAAAGTTTGTACTTCGAACTTGAAGGATGAATCATGCAAACAAATTAAAAATCCAATTTTGACAATGCTGCTCCACTGGCATCTGGCAATCAATACATGATCGCAAAAATCGTTAATTCGATCAAAATCCAACCAAATTCGACAATTCGACACAATTCGGAAAAAGATTTAACGAAGGAGAGAGGAAATTACCGGTAAGCATGATGATGGAGGCCTCGGGGAAGTTGAAGCGGTTGACGAGCAGGTAGCGCATGCACTTGGCGTCGTTGATGCAGCCCTTGAGCTCGTGCCGCGAGTAGCGGTACGAGATCCCGACGATCACAGCCTTCTTCCGCCCGTGCGGCGACGGCGGCGGGCCCAATGGAGCCCCTTGCGGCGCCGGTGGAGCCGGCTGGCCGTAGCTGCCGCCGTGGAAGGAGGCGGAGGTGCCGGCCGGAGGGGGGATCTCGCGGGGGTCGGCGATGTGGGTAACGGCCTGGCAGACGGAGCAACGGATGGACTTGGCCCCCGGCGGCAGCTGAAGCGGCGTCCGGCAACCGGAGCAGTCCACCAGCATCATCATGACGGAACCGACGGCTGGGATCGAGCGGGGGCGAACGCGCCGCTATAGCTCGGTTAAGGCTGTTCTCGAGGAGGAGGAGGAGGGGGGAAGGCTTTTGACACGCTTGTTCGCCTTTTGATCCAAGGGATGGTGTTCTGGTGGTCCCGAGGAGGATCTCATCGAATAAGATGTTCCTACAGGAATTTGGGAACTTGATTTATCGGCTTTTCCTTTATAGGGATGCTGCTAGGGTTTTTACTGATGGACGGACATGATCATGGTGGTCCTCTTGGTTTCCAGTCCCGCGAGATATCGTAGTGAGACGCGGAAAAGGAGTAACAAAGAATCGATTCATACGCCGACGTGTGCTTTGACCTACCACATGCCAATGGTTAGCTTTCCCCTTCTCGTCGTCATCAGATTAATAATATTCACACTAATTCAAACATTCATGTTCTGGTTGGAGCTGGCTGGAGGAAGTATAATGGTTTCAGTGGAGGTCAACAACCGGCTAAACCCTGAGTGCGAGAAACAAATCCAATAGGCTAGTTGGTTACATCGGACTTCAAAATTAAACTTGATGTCTTATACGAGGTTTAGATAAATTCATACCCAGAGTCAAAAAATTGATCCGATTATACGTGTGTGTCCATGTCCATGCAGCAAGCATGCATACAAACATATATGTATGTATGTATATATAAGTGAATGTACATATATATATATATATATATATTGGATTACATTTCACATATGTTTATGTAATGCATAAAAACATATATATAATGCATGTATTAATGAGTTTTTGATTTTTAATCATAAAAGAAAAAAGAAAAAAAAAAAAAAAAGTAGTTAGAGAGAAGTGAAATTATAACTCCATTCCTATCCGTATTTTTATACAATATAGTTATCATGATTTAAGATTCATATTAAGCTTTATTATCGTGAGATCTTTTCCACTCTCTATATTCTTTATATATATTTTTATTATATCAATGCATAGGTAACAAAAGTAAAATTTGAATACGCACCTAATTTTACATGCTTTTTATGCATTGCTTATCCTTATTTTTTTTATGTTTTATGATAATGAGGTTGTATTTTAGGTGCTTTAAATATACTAAACAAATAGTTTCCGAAATAAAACAAAATATAACTTGGACTTGATTTCTACCTAAAGCTCGACCAAGAAACCCAGATATTTTTCATGTCCAATGTTGGATATGGGTATAAGGTTTTATTCATATTTCAGTTTTTGATTTGTAATCTAGTAAATATATTTTAAGTTTATATTTGGATGCGACCAACTTGGCACGAACAAAATTTATTGGCACCATAGATATAATCTACCGACAGTAAGAGATATTGTTTCTTCTTTGTATATAGCTACTATTATTTAATGATCTGAGGTAAAATCAATGGCCACCTTTTGGGTATCCCAGAAAGAAAATACGCTCAACTACTTCTGTAATTAAGAAGTATGTGGATATAATTAAAACTTACCTACAGGCATGTTAAATGAGTTTTGTAATAAATGAAATATAATAATTATATAAATGTTAAGGCCATTTTTGTGCTTTGATTACCATAGATTGTTCAGTAAAATAGTAAAAATGTATATTCAAATGTACATGTAAAAAGAATGTAATCAAGAACTACAAACAATGACAGTAGAACAGTGAATGTAATCAAGAGCTACATACAGTGACCATAGAATAGTTTTATGGTTACTATATAAAACATGACAAATAAAACTCAATAATAAATCCCTATGCAAATTAATAATTATATTAAAATTTAAATTTTATTTCTTTACATTAGTGATGGCAAAACCATTCGCATATATAAAGTAAAATTTGATTGCAAAATCCTCTATAGTTCATCAATTATAATCAAGATTTTAAATCTCTTGGAATAGAGTTATCTCAGTTTCTTCATTAAACGAGATACCCATCCTATTTTGATGGCAATCCCGATAATACATTTTAATAGATATCTTCCATCTCTCTCTCATTTTTCTTTCCTTTCTTTCTTTTTTTCTCTAATGTCTTTTTTTCATTATTTTTTAATTTTTTTTCTATCTTCTTTTCTTTCTTTTTCATTTTCTTCTCTCTACCTTTCTTTCTCTTTCATTTTTATTCTTCCTTCTTTTCAATTTTCATTTTCTTTATCTTTTATTCTCTTGAGCTATACATACATACATACATACATACATACATACATACATACATATATATATATATATGTTTTAGTTACTTAACATTTGCATTTACCTAATTTCATGTATCCTTTGGTTTTCTAATTTTTAACTTACCATATCTCACTATATCATCCATATCTTTTGTAATAGCTTACCATATCTCATCCATATCACCAACGACTTTTCAAATAACTTACCATATCTCACCCATATCATCCATGTCTTTTGTAATAACCATATCTCATCCATATCTTTTGTAATAGTTTGTAATGATGTATACATAAATTTAATGAAAGCAAAGTTTTTCTTATGGCAATAAACCATCTTATATTATCCAAGCAGGTTTGCCTCTAATAACTAGAAATCCTAAAATGCAAGCCATCCCGCCATGACCTCTATCATAACCACTATCAACATGAGTAAAGTACAAAACATCGAATCCATAGAAGTTGCCAAGGTTGAAAGATTGAGAACCAACAGAGTTGGGACTCCAAGTGAGGCCATGGAAAGCACAAGCATAGCAAAGAACCAGATGGGAATGGTGGATTTCAATTTACCCTTCCATGTGCACCATCAGATAATTCGGGGCAAGTATTTGTGATGGCGTTACTGATTGGAGAAAACTACTATATCTACCACCACAATGGTAGTGTAGGTGGAATATGGTTAGCCCCGTATTCCACATATCTCAGGTTCGAAGAATGATGCCACAGTCGACTCAAACAATTTCAACATTAATACTAGGGCCTAGACATGAGTGCATATGTTGATCAAGCCCTTTGGTTGAGAATTGCCTATTGTTTTGGTGGGGTTAGGATGACATACTCACCTATATGGTGTAGGGCCTTAGGGTCATACCTAATGTAGTGGGGAGAAGTTGAGCCATCTTTGTTGTTGCTCTATATCGGATATTTCTTAGCATAGTGGGGGCCTTCATGGTCATGCCCAGAGGGATTAGCTATACTGGTCATTCCTTCACTATGTTTTGCTTATAAAAAAAAAATTACTATACCCGGAGGCAAGGCATTGAAGATGCCTTGAATGTAAAGAACAAAATGAGATTTGTGGATGGCACAATTCTAAGACTAGAAAATGACTTACCAGATTTGGGTACATTGTGATGCCATGGCCAAATCATGGCTCAAGAACTCCATGTTAAAAGAACTCTTAAAAAGCATTCAGTATGCAAAGAGCACCAGGGACATATGATTCAACCTTGAAGAACGTTACTCGAAAGATAATGCACCAAGGATTTATCAAATTAGACATGCAATTTTGTTATTGTAGCAAGGGAAAGCTCGGGTGGCAGCAAATCACGTGAAGTTAAGAGGATTATGGGATGACTAATGGATATTCGATCCCATCCCTCAATGTATATATGGTAGATGCATATGTAATGCATAGAAGAGATGTCAGGATTATCAAGGTCAATTTTAATGATAGTATGAGGGACGACAAGGGTGGTGCAGGCTTTATCATCCATGGCCTGGATGTCAGGCTCTTGGTGGCAGGGCTCTCATATTTTTAAGCGATCTATACTGGGAATAGAGCTCAATGCTACTTGGGCAGGCATTACCTGTGTTAGGCAGGAGTTGCAAGTAGAGAAGATTCTTCTCGAAAGTGATTATGTCACTATTATCGGTTGGATTCGCTACGAGGCAAAGTATTTAGAAGTGGATTCGAACCTACGTGACATTTGGAGTTTTCTTGGTCATTCTATTGTAGTGTCTATTTGGTGTATCTTCCGGAAAGTATATAGTGTGGCTAATTGGGTTACTTCTTTTATGACTGTGCATACCAGAATTGGACCTAGCATCTTGACGATGTTTGTCCTTGGATCTTGTAAGATATTTTGTACTTGGGTTGTTTAGATTGCTCTCATACTAGATTGGTGCGATCACCCACCTGTACTAAAAATAAAAAAAAATGCAGGATTTATGCAAAAGGGAGAAGGTTTACAATTTTCTTATATGACTTGATAGCATTTTTAATACCATCCGTTTCAAAATTGTAAACACAAATCCATTATCAGGTCTCGGTCACACTTTCTCTATTGCCAACCAAGAAGAAGAACACCAATAAGTTGCGGCATTTTGGTTACATACTATAGCTGTATTGCTGGCTAAGATGTTGGAGAACTCTGGCTTTGGTGTCTCAAATAGCAAAGGTAAGAAAGGAGCAAGGCAATGCAACCAGTCCATTAGCTCGGATAGGCCTATATATGAACAGCGTAAAAAAGTATGCCACATCAAAAAGAACCTTTTTTGTTGATGGGATACTTGTTTAAATGGAGATGGAGGGCAAAAATGACATTCCACTTATTTGAAAAGATGTGAAGGTCATGTCCCATCCTGTCATGCCGGTTCGAATCTACATGGATTAATAAGAAAAGGTGGCATGGGCCAGCTCGGATTTCTTACACCATGTGAGGTGTATAAAGAATTTTGCCTTCCAATTTAGGGAGAAATGATCTATGGTTTTGGCCCAGAGAAGTTGAAGTGGGCTCCCGCTCAGTCCACAAATCAAACCAAGGCTGGGCCAGCGTTATCGACCAGAGCCCATCTCTTTATTTGGCAAACGGCACCGAACTTGGCCCAAAGTCCATCTTCTGATACAATAAATCGGAAAAGTAGGGTTTGAGTGCGAGATATTGGATTACGTCTAGGGTTTCAGTATCTCCTTCCGCCTCTCGGCAAGATGGTACGCCTTCCATTCTCCCACCTCTTTTTCCTTTTAAAAATTTGACTGTTGTTTCCTCTCTAGACCAGTCAATAGATTCATCGTCCGACGCATTTTGATGAACTTTTGTTCTTATTTTTTTACCGATTCGATGTACTCTGTTGTTTTATAGGGTTTGTCGGATGCTTCCGTAGAGGATTTAGACGTTAAACCCATACTCTATATATGCAACACTGAGATGTGGAGTGAGATAAAATATTAGCGATGAAACCAGTACTTAGCTTAGCTTAGAGATCCCGGTGCCATATTCCATTAGGGAATGAAAAGAGATATAAAACCCTAATATTAGAACTCTCTTGGTTAGCTTTTAAAGATGAATCTTCTATCGGACTGTGTAACGACCTTTAAATTATCTGAACGTTTGTGTAGAAATTTTTACAAACCATTTCATGGTGATCTCCGATCTTCGGTACAAGATATGACGCAGTGGGGTGTTTACCTTAGAGTACATGGGGGAGCGTAAATTAGATTTAAAGAAGGCACAAAAGGACCAGTTGGATGTCGATCAAGAAATGTCTGTTGAAGCAGTTGTTTGAAGTGCGTAGTGACCATATTTTATTTATGGCTGGTGTCTTTCTGCACTTTGCACATAGCCTGGTGAAGTTTGCCAACATGAAGATCCAGGTACCAGGGTACATGAAGACTGTGATCTTTCAAACACCATCTTTGGTTTTTATATCCCAATATAAACATTTTAGGCATTGTTTGGTTTGCTGGATACCTGGTTAAGTGATGCTTCGTTTGTTAATCTGCCAAAAATCGCCACTTTTTGGGTGGTTAAAATTAGTTAACACTCACTTACCCACTTAACCTGGTTAAAGATATTTCGGAGTGGGGAATAACTTTAACCACCTGGTTAAGCCCTGTCCCTTCATTATTTTTCTCTCCTTAATTTACCCTTCTATCACCTTGTAACCTTCTTAAATGCTGCATTCTTTTGTCCAAATAACCCAAAAGATGGCACTGATCCAGCTAATCCATGCCTTTTTCAACCAGGCAACATTTTTTCCGCACTAGCAAAAATGGCTGGTTAAGTGAACAACCAAACAACAATTTTTCAGCTTCATGGTTTACTGGTTAAGTGGTAGATAGTGATGGTTAATGTTATTGACCCCTTAGTTAGCTATCTATCTACTAAAGACAGCCCTAAGGTTTCCTAGGAGAGATGGTAATTGTGTAAATTTGGCATGTAAGGAGAAACCGAGGTTGTCAAACTGCCTAGGTGAGGCCAAGCAGTGGATCCCTTGATGGCCTAGATGCTAAGGATGTTGCTTAAAGGTGAAAACCCTCCAAGCTTTTATTATGCATACCTTTAAACAAGGCATAAGCAAATAGATATATCATATGTACCTACTATTTTTCACTGCATATATTATCATGAAACCTGGTTTTCACACTTAAAAAAGTTAGAAGTTCTAAATCCACTAGAAGAAGGAGAGAGCAATAGCATTGTTGCCACTGCAGCAGCCAGCAGGCTGCACAACACAACTAGCAGTCAATACCTGGCAAAAAAGTAGAAGGAAGAGGAGGAGGAAGGCAAGAATGCAGCAGCAAACAGGCTGCAGCGCCATAGCCAACAACCAACCATCAACGAGGAAGAGAAGGCAAGCAGAACAAAAGGAGAAAAATCATTAGAAAAAAGGATTGAAGAATGGGCAGATCAAGAAGAGATAGGAGCTGAAGAGAAAATGGAATAAAAATAAGGGAATGGAGAAGATGAGATTGGTCTGAAGAAGAAGAACATGGAAAAACTTCAACTTTTTTGGCACTACTGGTCAGTCTTGTGGCTGGCACCACATGTAGCTGTTGGTTGACCTGCTTGTAGCCATTGATTACCTCAGTAGCTACTACCAGGTTGGTAGTATCATTCCCTGCCCTTGTACATGTCCCACATAGGCTTGGATAGGGAAAGAAAATGTGAAAAGAAACCCTTAAAGAAGTAGTGTTTAAATAGGCTTAGCCTAGGCAGGCCAGTCAAATTTAGTGCGTAGGCACTTAGGTGGCCACCTTTAACTATGCTAGGAGAAACCAATACAAGATTTTATGGTTATGTGTTTGATGGAAATCATGGATTTAGGTATTGGTGTTAGTAGCTGTGCAGGTCAATTGCTGGCATGGCATGTACTATGCCTTTCCATGCTGCAGAGGAAAAAGATAAAATTACTTTTACAAATCCTTTTCAGTAAAAAATATTAGAAAATACATGTAAAAGATGCCATGGGAATTTGTTTTGGGTGTCAATGCTCACCTGTGATGGTATGTGCTCTGACACTTGAAGCATGATTAAAATGATGAGAAAGGGCTGTGTGCCAAATCTCACCCTATCATAGCCGAGTAAGTAATTCATAAAATTTTATCTTGGGGTTGTGATGTGTAAAAGGTTTTTTTAGGAAAATTCTGTAATTAGATACTAGCAAGGTTATGATTTAAATGTCTGCATGAATTTTAAATTGGAAAGAGAGAATGGAAGTGGGTCAAATTCATGAGTGAAGATGAATTCTCATTCCAAATTTTGACCTGAAGCGAAGCCACATGGAATGGATCAAGTAAGTTCTGAAAAAACATTTTTATATTAAATTTCATCCATATTTCTAAATACAGCAATCATCTTTCCCCTTCATGTACTTGTGCCAAAAACAACATATTTCCAACTTCTGTATGGGTAAGACATTATTCTTTCCTTCTTAGGAATCATTCTCTATCTGTTCCTAATTATAACTTTCTAAGTGATGTGGACAGATTGTGCAAGAAAAGAACAAGTTTTTGCATCATGACTTAAAAATCTAAGACATTGATGCAGCTTGAGCGACTTATGGAAATGTGAAAAACCAAAAAATAAAAAAAGAGCCAAAGCTATAGGAAAAAAGGTGAGGCCTAAAGTTTAGCTCAAAAACAAGTACTTGCATCGCTAAATGGATGTACAAACAGCTGTCTGCATTAAGAAAAGACACCTGACTTGCTTGAAATAACCGAATAGCTAGCACCCATAAAGTATTTTTTTATACTGGATAAGACAGCCCTTTCCAAAGAAGAGTATTCTAATTAAAGAGAATCTAAAACCTAATACTTCATCTAGAAGAATTGATTATATTGTACAACAATGGCTTGGATTGTTACAGATGACCTTTTATCATCTTTCCAATGTTTGAGCTAGTTTTCTAATGTCATGCCACAAGTGTCATGAATAAGTGGGTAATTATGTTTGGCCTTCAAGGTTCTTGTAAAGTTTGGCAAGCTTGCATTGGAGAGGACTGCTTTGCTGCCTTTTTCCTTCTAACGATATTTTCTGACTTTTTTGTCTAGACCAACTACATTTCGGTTGACCTTCTAAAGTTGTCCATTTTTAATTAAACAAGGATTTGATAAACCATGTTTGACCACCTAATCTATTTCATGTTTATTGTGGGTTCAGACGAAGCGTACAAAGAAGGCAGGAATTGTCGGGAAATATGGTGAGTATGGGGATGGCCTCTATTGATAGAACCCTTATTTACAATAAAGGATGAAAAGATTCCTTCCATTTTTCATTATTTTTTTGAGGGATTTTAGTGCTGATACTGTCAATGTTTCAGGCACCCGATATGGTGCAAGTTTGAGGAAGCAGATCAAGAAAATGGAGGTCAGCCAACATGCAAAGTATTTCTGCGAGTTTTGTGGCAAGGTATGGTAATTTTCAGAGTGTAGCTTTGAGTCACATTCTTTGCCAGCAATGATACGGAATATGTTGGGATATTACCATACAGTATGCTGTCAAAAGGAAAGCTGTTGGGATTTGGGGATGCAAGGATCGTGGCAAAGTAAAAGCTGGTGGTGCCTATACGTTGAAGTAAGATCTGTGTTGTTCACCGGTCTTGCATTCCACCATGTGTATATATATATATATATATATATATATATATATATATATATTCTGTTGTTGAGAAATTGACTGTTACTGCTTTTCAGCACCGCTAGTGCCGTAACTGTTCGGAGCACAATCAGGAGGCTGCGGGAGCAGACAGAGAGTTGAAACAACCATACAGTCATTCTGAATAAGGAATATTATTCAGTAATTTCAGTTTAAGATGAACATTTGAACCAGAGACTCTGATTTTGGCTTGCTGGTTTTGTGAGGTTGTTCTGAAGCTTATTTTTTCTGAAAGAGATTAATCCTTGCTTTAAAGCTCAATTTATTAATTTAGCTGTGGGAATGCCTAATTTCTTGTGTTGGCCTAATATTGAAATAGCTGATAGCTCCAGGTTACCATGTTTCAGAATATTTTCTTGATTCCCGAGGAGCCCACCTGGGGGACTTGGGTCCACAATGTTTAAAGCTCAAGTTAGATTAAGAAAGGTTTTCAAGTTGTCTAACATGATACCCCTCATTTTCATTTGTTTTCGTCTGTTCTTAGAATGATTGTAGTTGGCTATATCTTGATTGGTTTTCCTACTTTTGTTCCATGCTGCTACAGTTGGATATACACGGTACGCTATAGTAACAGCTGCACACAAATTCACGGTAGGCATTGTGTCCACTCCTCTAATGAGCTGATCTCCCATGTTCGCGTCAGCTGTGATAGGTAACTGATATTACTGATGTGGCTTGTTTTGGAAATTTATTGGTGATTTTATTGTGTTGGTATCCACCTGAAATTCAGATGCTTGAAAATGGTGCCTGCCAAAAGAAGAGCCGCTGCTGTTCCCGTGTGCCCCCCATCTCTGCGGCTGTTGCCCATGTGTCCTAAGAAATTATCGGATGTGCCAGATCTACGATGGATCTAAGATGAAATCCTGCTTCCTTGTATCGCTATGACGATAAAAAAATGGTCTAAGATGGATCTGATCGACCCCGTCAGCGCCACGATGCTGGACCAAAATGCACTTCAGGTGGGATGCCGCGCCTGAACTGCAGTGAATAGGCTCTGGTGCGGGGGCCAATGGTTCCCCGGAGTGGGTACAAATCCACGCTCTAAAACAGATGTATTAATAAAAATAAAAGCGGCGAAGGAAAAAAACATTCTGAAGCATAGGCTGTGCGGTTGATTTTGTCGTGTTTTTTTCGAACGTGAGTTCTCGCATGCAATCAATACGGGCCCAAACATATTATTAAAAAATTAATTTTGGGTACATAAAAAATTAGCACGGGTTGTGGGAAACCATTGTTGAACAGAGATGCGGGATTTTTTTTTAAAATAATATAAAAAAAAAACTTAATTATAAAAATAGGTAATCCGTAAAATATTTATGGATCTAGGTGGCACGTGGCAAAAATTTCGGGGAAAAAAAAAAAAAAAGACACGTGGCAGTAGGGTGGCTGCGTGGCCGAATTCGTCTTTGGAAAAGACGAATTCTAAAATGAATTCGTCTTTGGAAAGACGAATTCTAAAATGAATTCATCTTTTCCAAAGACGAATTCACCCGGACCGAAAAATTACGGTCTAAAATCGGCTTTTGAAAAGACGAATTTGAATTCGTCTTTTCAAAAGCCGATTTTAGGGCTCTGCCGTTATTACCCTGTTTTGACACGTGTCGATCGGGAGGCTTACCGATTGACACGTGGCTTTGATGGCCTGCGGTGGAAAGAATTCGTCTTTCCAAACGACGAATTCGCCTGAGAATTCGTCGTTTGAAAAGACGAATTCTCACAGAGCGTTTACAGCTGGGCCGAGTAAAATCGGCTTTTGAAAAGACGAATTTGAATTCGTCTTTTCAAAAGCTGATTTTAGGCCTCTGCCGCTACCCTGCTTTGACACGTGTCGATCGGGAGGCTTACTGATCGACACGTGGCTTTGATGGCCCGCGGTGGAAAGACGAATTCTCACAGAACCCTTTAAACAAGCTTTCCCTTTTTTTTTTTTTCCGCTGTTCTTCCTCCTCCGTTTTTTTTTTTTTTCCTTTCCGGTGGTCCCTCCCCTCTCCGATCTGATATTTTTTTTTTGTTTTATCTTCTTGTGGGGTCTTTATATTGAAGATCACTCTTGCTCATCCATTCCGGTAAGTTTTTTTATTTATTTATTTATTTTTTTAGTATTTAAATTTTATTTTGATTAATATTTATTTTTTTTTGTGTAGATCTGAATATTGGCTTTTTGTTGGATGATCTAGATCTTGTTCTTCCATATTTTATTATCCGGATTCAAGATAAATTTTTTTTTTAAAATTTATAAATATTTGATTGTATAAATATTTGATTGTTTAAATTTATAAATATTGTAAATTTTGTTGGATGATCACTCTTTCTCATTGTTTGTTTCTATTGGTGGTGATTCAATGATGGTGACAAAAAATAAGGAAAAAAACTTCTATTAATCACCCGCTATCGATCACCTCTTAATTTACCTGGAATCAGGGATTGGTGCCATGCATGGTAGGGTTGGTGGTGTCTCTGCTTGTGCTTAGCCAATCACCAACTTCCGCACCCCTTAGGGAACCGAGCAATGATAGGTAGTAAGTGGTCTTTAGCTTATTCCAATAGGAAGTGGTTTAGTATTGGTGGTAGTTTGGGACACAAAAGGATTGTATCCACAAATGGCGGTTTGCAATTGAGCTGGACCCTATAATTATTGAAGGGGATCTAATGTATGGTTTTCTAGTGTTTCTCCTTGGAAGTCAGCTTGGACCATCTTTTATGATGGCCACTTACGTTTCTTTGCCAGAACGCTCGTCATGAGCAGTCTCTTCATTCTTAAAGGTCAAACTTTTCCGGCCAACGAAAAGAAAAGTTGTAACTTTTGTTAGCAGAAGGTGGTTAGTGGCGTGGACCACGAACCTTCACTTTTCGTGTACACCACATACATGAAAAAGGGTTGTCTGAAAAGAGAAAAAAAAAAAAAAGTGCCCGTTCTAGTAGGGAATCGGGGGTCCTTATCAAGGGTACAAAGGAAGCGTTTTGGTTGCAGTTTGTCTACGAGAATCTTCTGCTGATGTGTTACCAGTGCGGGAGACTTGGGCACTCTAACAATGTCTGTCGTTTTGCAAAAATGAAGCCCTCGTCGAATACCAGTGATGATTCATTGCTTCCAGAGAACGTAGTGGCAGTTGGGCGGGATTCCTGATCAAAGACTCCAGCACCTATGGTGGAGGAGGCGAAGGGTGTTGAGAGGGGTGGTCATCCTAGGTTCGGCCCATGGATTGTGACCTCCCGCATTCGCCAACCCCGGACCTCAAGAGCTCCTTCCCCTCCTAACTCACCTCCGGACTCTGACAGTTGACAGAAACCATCTATAATGGCTTGGTAGATTTAGGATTTGTTGGCCCTCGCTCTTCTTCGTGAACAAGAGGTGTTCTAGTGACAAAAATCCATACATAGAAACCATACTAGAGCTCCCACTTTTTTATCAAGCCATTGTAGTCTGCAGGCATAGAAACCGGACTAGAGCACTTCGATCTCCTGAGGGCCTTGGATGGAGGATGAGGCTCAAATTTGGCAGGTGATCATTTCTTTCTTCAGATCCAGGTGGACTAACTTTACCGCGAACCTTGCCGCCTTCGACACTCCTATGGATGTGGTTTCTCCTTCAGAAAATCGGTCTCTTCTCTTATCGATTTTTGAGGATGGAATCCGAAGTGTCCTTTACTTACTGCCTGAAGATAAAGCTCCTGGTCCGAATGGATTTCTTCCTTCTTTCTTTAGACAATTTTGGTTTGTTATCCATGGGGATGTTGTCGCTGCTGTGCAGGAGTTCTTTATGTCTGCTCAGATTCCTGACTCTTGGAGGAAAGCTTTTGTTCCTCTCATTCCTAAATGGACAAATGCCTCTGAACTGAGCCACTTTAGGCCTATCAGCTAGTACAATACTCTTTACAAAATTTGTGCCAAGCATATGGTCAACAGGATGAAGCCTCTCTCCCATGCCTAATTGTCCTGAGCAGGGTGCATTCATGGCTGGTCAGTCTATTTCAAACAATGTTCTCATTTCTCAGGAGTTCATGTATGATCTCAGGAGAGCTCCAGTTCGTCGCAGTCTTATGGCAATCAAGTTGGACATTGAGAGGGCCTAAGACCGAATGCATTGGAAGTTCTTGGAGAAGGCATTGTTAGATTTTGGCTTTCATCGTCGATGGATAGCCCTGATTCTAGCTTGTGTTCTGCAACCCTCCTTTGCTATCCAGATCAATGGCACTCCCTCCGAGCCTTTCGTATCCAACATCGACCTTTGTCAAGGGTGGCCTCTCTCCCCTTATTTATTTATTGTGTGTACTGACTCTTTGTCACGAGTGTTGAGGGTGGCGGTACAGGGTTCAAGTCTACATCCAAGGTTCACTTATTTGAATTATTGTCACAGTTTGAAATGCTTGGTTGCACGAAATACTATTACCCGGTTAATTTACAAGTACTCTAGTATCTGATAGTTTTAAACTAATCGGGCAAGGAGTGAGCAAATTGATTGCAATCCTATATGTGAGGTGAAGATAAATAATAGGTGCACTTCTTTTCAAGATGTTCCTATAATAGTTTAATTAATGATAGGTGCAATCCTATAATGGTTTAATTAATGTAAAAAAATAATGATATACTAAAAAAAATTTATTAAAAATTTGAATAAAATTTTTATTTAGTAATACTTAGTTATGAATAAAATTTGAAGTTTATGTATTTGTAGTTTTTTTTTATTAAATAAATATGTAGCATGAATTTTTATAGCATGTATTGTGTACATATTGATATCAGTGATGTAATTATTATGTAATTGTAATTGTATTTAAATGATTAATTATGATGAATTTTCTATATATATTTTTATAAAATTTGCATTTCATTGAACCGTAGACTCGTCAATTGCTTGATATGCATATTCTGTAGTATCCGTACATGTTTTTATACTTGTACAGATATGAGAATTATGCATGTTGATCAATTGATTGTCCAATTTGGACAGTTTGGGAATTGCAAATAATTTTACAGGTCAATTTATAGTAATCAAACGATATGCAATGAAGGCCGAATAAAATTTCGATCATCATTTTCCTTTTGTTCTTTGCATACATAAATATTTGTATATGGAGAACTAAGGGAAAATGCTGCCGAAATTTTATTTGGTCTTCATTGCATACCGTTTGATTACTATAAGTTGACATGTAAAATTAATGCAATTCCTGAATGGGATAGGGCCTTTACCTAGTAGTTGATGATAGGATGCATTCATCATGATAGACAAATAATTATGTTTTGAATTTTATTGTCATATTAATTATGTAATTTAATTAGTTTGTTAATGATATCAATATATGAGAAAGTTATTTCTAAATATATTTTGTTAATTAAACATGTAGGATATATAATGGGAGAAAGAATCACAGCATTATGTTATATGGGTGGTTCTATGATTAATGGATTAAATGGAATTGAGTACAATCAGGGACCAAAAAAGGTAATTAGAATCACTTCTGATATGACATTTCAAGAGTTGGAGAACAAAATATGTAGAGTTCTCCGTATTGATAGAACTGGAAAAAAAGTTTTGATTATCTATAGATATCCACAAGTTGTCCAGCCGACATTTGTAAAGTACGAACCTGTTCCATTAACGGATGATGAAGACATGGAGATGATGTTTTCAACTATCGGTTCACATTCATGTATATCGGGTGCAGAGTTATATATAGATATCCAAACCATTGAAGCTCCTGAACCTGATTGCGAACAGGATGATTACGAAGAAGCTGTTCGAAATATAGCAACAACTCGTGTAACTGAACAGGTTCTATCATATAGTACTCCGAATATTGCAGATAATGAAGTAGAAAATATTGGCTCAGTTTTTACTGTAGATCCGTTACGTACGGTGGACAGTACTGTACCGGAAAGTAATATTAGAGAAGCATCAATATATACAGCTGCTGATGACAGGGTGCATGTCGATAATCAACTTTTTAGTGAGAATGATGATGAAAGTGAACATGACTTGGCTGACAAAGGTGACGAGGCCGGTACTTCACATCCAGTACGAAGTCCGGATGATACCACTGTTCCAAATTATTCTACATTTGAAGCTCCATCTAGAACATTTATCCAGATTGATTGGAATGCTGCAAATATGTCAATGTATTATTCAATGCAGGAACAACATTTTTTATGGCAAAGGAATGAGGAGTTACGTAAAGGACTCCGCTTTATAGATAAGGCAGAATTGCAGACTTCAGTAAAACAATATTCTGTTGAAAGACATCATGAATTCAAAGTTATTGAATCAAATCCAAATCTATGGCATGTCAAATGTAAGAGCAAAGATTCTGGTTGTCAGTGGATGCTGAGAGGTATTAAACGGCATAATTTTTTTGAGATCTCACGATATATCGGTCCTCATACATGCCTATCTGCAATGATGTCTCAAGATCATTCTGGTTTGGACTCCACTTTAATTGCTAATGAAATTCGGGACCTGGTTAAAGAAATTCCTACCATTGCTATTGCTGGACTTGGTGCAGTCATAAAGAACAAATACAACTATACACCAAGTTATAGAAAATTATAGGATGCCAAACATAAGACGATAGCGATGCTGTTCGGAGATTGGGATATGTCATATCAATTGCTTCCGAAATGGTTGCATGCTGTACAAACATTTAATCCGGGTACCTGGGTTAAATTTATCGGCACTCCAACTGGTATACCAAATTGTGCCCAGTTTGATCGTGTATTTTTTGCCTTTGCACCCTCGATTGAAGGGTTTAAGCACTGTCGTCCGGTCATAAGTATCGATGCTACTTTCATGTATGGAAAGTATAAGGAGAAATTGTTGATTGCAACTGCTATTGATGGAAATAATCAGATCTTTCCACTTGCATTTGGTATTGTTGATGAAGAGTCAGCGGACACCTGGGGTTGGTTTTTAGCTTGTATCAGAAATTTTGTTACAACACGTCAGGAAATTTGTCTAATTTCTGATCGACATGCTGGTATACTTGCTGCAGTACAGAATGAGTATCTGGGTTGGCAGCCACCGCATGCTTATCATGTATATTGCCTGCGTCACGTGGCAAGTAACTTCAATTCAAGATTTCGTGATCCCAAATTAAGAGATGTGGTGAAAAGAGCTGGAATGCAAACGCAGCCTAGAAAATTTCATAAATACATGAGAAATATTGAGAAATTTAACCCAGAAGCTGTTCAGTGGTTGAATGAAATTCCTTTAGCAAAATGGACACGTTCACATGATGACGGACAACGGTATGGGATGATGACAACTAATATATCCGAGTGTTTCAATGGAGTTCTGAAAAATGCTCGATTTCTTCCCATAACAGCATTGGTACAGTTGACTTTCTTTCGCCTTGTGTCATATTTTGAAGGCCGACGTGTCCAAGCAATAGAGGCAATGGACAGAAATGAAAGGTTTACTCCTTTTGTTACGGGACATGTCATCTCCAACCAAGCCAAAGCAACATCGCATACCATTACCCGATTTGATAGAGCAACTGGCTTGTTCCAAGTCCAAACTGCTAGACGTGGACCGAACATGAACAAGGGTGATAATACACAGGTATTTACGATCTTTATGTATCATTGAAAATATGTTATTACGTTGTGTATATGCTGAATTATGATTTTTGATGCTGTAGGTTGTTCATCTTTCCCAGCAGACATGTACATGTCAGAAGTGGCAATGTTTTCATTTACCTTGTTCTCACGTCATGGCTTCTTATGCACATGTTGCCATTGATTTTAAAATATACATTGATCGGTACTATACATTACACGATTATCATCGAACTTATATGCCACAATTTCAACCAATTCCTCATGAAGAATATTGGCCCCAGCAAAATGAACACGGTATCATTATACCTGATGCAAATAGGCTACGACAGAAAGGTAAGCCACGATCCACGAGGATCAGAAATGATATGGATATAAGAGAAGCCGGCAACAAACGCAAGTGTACAATCTGTAAAGAAGAAGGACATGATAGGCGGTCATGTCCAAGGCTTCTACAAGCAGATTAGTTAAATTATATCAGTCATATTTTACAAATGTTTTAATATATGGATTGTAATGTATTAGGCTAATCTTGTGATTGCTTTGTATTTTATTTGATGGATTGTAATATATGGCTATGTTTTATTGTCTGATGTTTATAGCTTGTATATGGATTGATGTCCTTACTATGCATTAAATGGGCTTTGTGATTGATTTTCTTTGAGTTATCGCAGTTATGGATCCTGGTCCTTCTGATAGTAGTGTACTACACGGTCAGCCTTCACATAGATCATCTTTGGTCTGGGAGGGACAGGATGTTGTTTTGCACTGTCGACGTCGAGAGATGGTTATGCGCAGATCGATACCGCTCGATCGTCGTATTTTGCCATTGCTGATGCAGTCCAGATTCTACGGTCTAGCACGTGTTGGATTTATTAGATTGGACTGGCATTTGATCACTGCTCTCGTCGAGCGGTGGCGTCCGAAGACACATACTTTTCATTTTCCGCATGGAGAGGCGACCATCACCCTACAGGATGTTGCTGTTCAGCTAGGTTTGCCAGTAGATGGTCTACCAGTGACGGGTAGTACACGGGTAGACTGGAGGCAGCTTTGTCTTGAGTTATTAGGGGTCGTCCCACCGGATGATAGATTGCATGGATCTCGACTGAGCTTGGTCTGGTTTACCGAGCACTTCCAGGATTTAGCATTCGATGCGGATGAGGCAGCCATTCAGTGCTATGCTCGAGCATATATTTTACAGTTGATGGGTGGGTGCCTTTTTATGGATAAATCTGGGAACAACATGCATCTATTATTTCTACCTTTATTAGCGGATTTCGAGACGGCCGGACAGTATAGTTGGGGTAGCGCTGGACTCGCTTGGTTGTATAGAGAGATGTGCAGGGCGAGCCACAGAGATGTTACTGATATTGCTGGTCCGCTATTGCTACTACAGTTATGGGCATGGGATAGAATTCCGATTATTGCACCCCACAGATTACTTCGACAGGCTCCAGATCCGATGATCGATTTTGATGATGATGGAGCCGGTTTACCACAGGGACCATTAGGGATGAGGTGAGTTTAGAATTTACATAATGTTGTTTTGCCATGTATGATATATATTATTTTAATTAATTAATTTAATTAATTTATTTTGTAGATGGAGAGATCTTTTTTTCTGTCACACATGTACCTATGCATGTGGTCTCTTCGTATCGTTATTTACTTGATCGACTGCAACCCGATGAGGTAATAAAAATTGAATTTTTGATAATGATTGTCTTGTTTAATTTGTTCTTGTTTAATAAATTATACTTTAAATTATTTATAAACAGGTCATATGGCAGCCATATACTGCCGCAATGATTGCACAGTTACCAGACTACTGTCTACAGGGTCAGGAGATCTGGTGTAGTAGAGTGCCACTAGTATATTTTTATATAGTAGAGCGGCATTTACCCGATAGAGTGATGCGCCAGTTCGGGATGCGACAGGTCGTGCCAGATCAGTTTGATACGTTGTCTGCGCTACATCGTATTGATATAAGAGGACGATCTGATCAGGATTGGTCCACCGTTCATCGGGATTATATACAGTTATGGATGAGTCGTCATGACTATATTATACATGGCGATCCATTCGATGGTACCGTGGATTATCACGATCCTTATATGCAGTGGTATCGTAGGATCACTCGTCGATTCATCAGTCGCAATGGTGCAGTATATGATTACATGGTAAGTAATTTAAATTTTATTATTTAAATTATAATATATGTTTAAATTTTGTCAAACTAATTAATTTTTTTATTTACAGGGTAGTAGTTTTGCGACGATACTTGAGCGTGCGACCTCCCCGGATATACAGGATATATGTCACTCTGCCCTCCATACTCTTGGCGAGCATGCACGGATTCCACTCTATGAGTTTTATCAGGAGGGAGACAGGGAGGACGAGACTCCTTCGCCTTATTATCCATTTGCATCTTCATCCGGAGCACCTCCGTCAGCTCATCACAGACGAGGTACGAGACGACATAGCACCTCTCCACATCCGATGCACGAGTTCACAACTACTTTGGATGTGGCATCACATTTTGATTATACTACTGCACCAGATTTCATGGGCTGGCAGCATGATTATTCCGGACATGGAGCATCGTCGTCACCACATACATCTGCACAGCAGGCATCACATGATGTACAGCATGCTGCATATCAGGCATCACACGATATAGAGCATGAGACAGAGCAGCATCAGCCACCTCCGATCCGTCGTCGTATACAGCCTGCACGCACTAGGAGACGGCCACCATGTGGGACCGATTAGTCATTTATTTTAGAATTTATTGTAATTCATGTTTTCTTGTTAATTTATATAAGAATTATTTATATAAGTGTTTATTTACATATGTGTTTATATGTGTTCTGGCCTAAAATAGACAAACATTATTTATTTGTGTTGCCGATCTCGCCACCGCGCATGTGGCTTCAGAGCCACTGATTTGATTAGACTGTCTCGTAATGAGGTCTCCTGGCTCTCAGTCCTGTAAGACAATGTCAGAGGCCCTGGCCGGGGGTCCCGGTGAAGGAGCTCCGACGGTCAAGTTAGAGAACGACGAGAGTGACCGTCTCAGGGGGCCACCTGGCGAGGGAGCAAGGGCCCACCGGCTTCGGTCGAGTCCGGTCACCATCCCGATTGCCAGTCCGGCTACCACCAGGATCTGATCATCGGTCCTGTCACCATCTCGATTGCCAGTCCTGCTACCAGTGACCATCGGTCCACCTATCGGTCCTGTAATTTTTTTATTAATTTTTTATTTTTTATAATAAAATTTTGATACATTTATATAAATTTTCATGGGTGTTTTTAAAAATGTGTCAAGCCAACATGGCTTTCAGGGCATACATCTAACATTTAGAGAGGCTGATCATGTTGTTGACTTGGAAGAGGCCTTCAATAACTCATCATGTGGAAACTAGGTATTCCAAATCCAAAAAAATCATTTTTGCTCTAATTGTTTATGCTTAGCATCTCAGGGCCTACTTTCAAGCTCATCATGTCATCATCCTAATCAACCAACTCCTAAAGGCTATCCTACATCGACTTGACACTTTTGTGCGACTGGTGAAATGGACAATCAAGCTCGATAAGTTTGATATCTCTTATCACCCGAGGTCATATGCGAAGGTGCATGTCTTATTGAACTTCTTGGTCGAGTGCACATGGACCGATGATAAACATGTGGAGGTACCCGGTAAGCCACTTGCTGAGTTGTCCCATGTGGATCTAGCTTGGATCCTTTACGTGGATGGCACCTGAAATTCTCGAGGTAGTGGAGCCGGAATGATCTTGATGAACTTTGAATAGGTGGTCATCAAGTATGCCTTGCATTTTCTATTCAAGGCAACCAACAACTAATTTAAGTATGAGACCCTGTTGACATAACTGAAGGTGTCTTGCCTGAAAAGCCTAGAGAAGCAAGGCTGTTTGTGAAACCCGCCCATGTTTTGGGCGTTTTGGGCTGAAGTCGACAGCCCTTGCCAACTTCACTCGGAACCCAGAAAAAAAATGGGATGAGGAATTCAGTTGTACTGATTGGGTCTAGAACCGAAGGACGAATTCAGCTCAACTGAATTCGTCTTTTGAAACGCCGGAATCAGTTGAACTAAATTCGTCCTTTCAAAAGACGAATTCAGTTTAACTGAATTCGTCCTTTCAAACTGAATTCGTCCTTTGAAAGGACGAATTCAGTTCAAAGGACGAATTCAGTTGACGAATTCAATTGTGAATTCATCCTCCCAAAGGACGAATTCATCCACGTCATCCCCTTCACCTAAATCGATAAATAAGTTTTATCGAACCTATTTTTGTAATTATTTTTTTTTAAAATATTATTTTTAAAAAAAACTCCAGAGATGCGCCGTGGCCCAGTTGGTTAGGGCCTTGGTTTCACCATTAACTGATTGCAGGTTCGAGGAAGGAGTTTGTGAATGACAAAATTTATTCTTGAAGTGTACAATGATCGAGTTAATTGAAAGGTCAGGATCTTGTCAGGATGAATAGCTATATTAGATTTACCTCGTTATCCCTTTTGCCTTTACCCAAAAAGAGAGAGAGATGCACCCCAAGTACAGATGCTAATTGATGGTGAACATGCCACGCCTACTTGCTTTTTATGGACACCAAGCACTATCTAGAACAAAGAACAGAATCTGCGGCTGCCAGACAGAACAGGAGGTTGCAGAACATACTCATGACCAAGAATGAACAGAAGGTACCATTCACCCGCAAAGCAAAAGGCTCTTATTCATTTATAAGGACATTTTATCACAATGGCCACAACAATATGCTCGCATGGGGTTTAACCTGGAAACCGGTACTTAAAA
This sequence comes from Areca catechu, assembly GCA_021397845.1. Classification (NCBI taxonomy): domain Eukaryota; kingdom Viridiplantae; phylum Streptophyta; class Magnoliopsida; order Arecales; family Arecaceae; genus Areca; species Areca catechu. The sequence goes on along the minus strand of CM038038.1, from coordinate 126,416,152 downwards.
ACAGCCATGTACAAAGATAAAGAGACAACTAGTTTCACACAGGTGACACTGTCCGCACTAATGGGGCTGCACTCATCATGTTCAGATATTACATAAAGCAACAAAAAAAGACAAAAAAAAAAAAGAAAAAAAGGAGAAATAAACCTGCCCCTCTCAATCAGTCATCTTCGACAACCGAAAGTAGCCCGAAGCAGGAATTGAGTAAAGCAAACTCTCCGAGGAAAAAGATTAAAAAAAGACGGAAAAGCTAAAAACACATATTGCAGGGATGCCGGTAAATTTCTTTTGATGCTCGCCTGCCTGCTCCCCCAAATTGCTCTATGCGAACACTACAATGCTGAACTTGAGCCAAAGCAAAACCAACCTGATATCTAGAAAGCAAATGTCTCACACAATTGGGATTGGTATGTCATCACCATTATTAGGGATTCGCTTTTGAACAGCTTTCACTGCTGCAACTCTAGCTGCATTTGCTGCTTTGTTGGCTGCTGCAACAGCCTTGTTCGCCCTATCATCAACCCTCGGCACATCATAAGCTCTCTCAGCTGCTCTTCGTGCTTCCTGAAATACAGATGACCAGCACAAATATTTTTTATTATTATTTCTGTTGTGATAAGTGTTTGCTTACAATTCTTTTATAAAAGGAATGGACCCCATTACCTGAACTGCATTGAGTATTCTGGAATGGTTTACAGCAATTGGTGATACAGGAACACTGTTCTGGGTGCTCAAAGTTTCAAGGACACCATTCTGCCAATGACCTGATTGTGTTTCCCCATTTCTGAATGTGTACATTCCTAAACCTTGTCTTCTTCCCTCGTGCCATGCTCCCTCATATCGATGCCCATTTGCAAAACAATAAACACCAAATCCATGCATCTTGTCCGCAAAGTACTCACCAGCATAGGTGTCACCATTCCTTCATATAATAATGTAAGTACAGAATTAGTGCCAAAATGTTTTAGAGTTCAGCTAACTCAAGCGATTGCAAACCAGAGACTACAGGGACGTATATTATCCATGATTGTTCCAATGTAATAGAAATACTGGGAAGACATTCTATTTTTTGTATTTAGTTTCAGTATATGGGATCAAGCTAGTGTCATGCAGGGTAAGGGTAGAAATTACTGAATGTACTTCCATGATGGGAAGCATTTATGATTTGCTCATGTCAGCAGTTCAAACAAAAGCAAGCTCTGTTAAATATTAAGTCTACTAGACCAGAGCTAGCACAACAGATATTATAAGCAAATTTATTGACAATAACAGCTAATTGTACAAATTCTTATCCAAGTAAAAATTTACCGATAATTTATTGACCAGATATAGCAAGTTACCAATAAATGCCAAATGCAAACAAGTGCAGTGTCCGTACTGTATATCCATCATGGTTATCTATTGGCAAGCACAACATTAAGCCCAACTTTAAGCCACATCTACAATGTAGGCATCATTATTCACAACTGGCAAATTTTACAAGGGGCATGAAGGAACTGTCTTACAAAAACAAAACTACAGACAAGAACATCATTTTAGAAAATAATATTCTTATTAATAACAACAACCACTTAGTCAAGAATAAAAGGCCCATATACATCCATAGAGGACAGGGAAAATGAGAGGAGATACCGATTTGTTGAGATGAGATACTTTTGCTAACCCAAATAGCCTGTTTTGGACTAACGAGGCCAGTTGAAACTTTAACAATGAAAACATGGTGACATGAAACATCATGAACTGACTTCTTTGCAAGAGGTATGAATATTAATCATTCATAATGAGATTAACCTGAAGACATATGCACACACGTCAATTGTGGTTGAATAGTGCTGGTCTCAACCAATTTCATTAGAAGTGGACAACTTTTGTTTTGACTGAAACACTTAGGTTAACAGCCAAGATGTTTTGTTTAACAGAACATAAATGTTTTAGGTTTGCTGCAAAGCAATATCACCCGGAGATAATATGTACAGTATTTATGTGACATTTTTGCACAAACTAAAGATCATCAGAGTTATATGTAACCGCTGGTGTTATAAACAACTGAAACAATTGAACAAAAATATTTAGAGTTTTCCAACAAAATTCTGAACCTGAATAAGGAAAAGAATAATGGGGAGTGTAGCTTGTAGAAGGCAGAACAAATGTTCCAAGTAAAAGACAACTCAATGTAATTAATGCAATTTGTATCTCTGCATCTCTGACCTCAAAAACTAAGCTTTGATTGAAACCAAAACTCCAAAGGTTCAACCGAAGAGAAAAATAAATGGAAACTAACAATCATATCAGACAATTCAACTCAATAAATTCCTGGATCCATTAATCAAGCATGATCTGAAAACCACAATAAAAACCAAGTCTAAAACCAACAAGTCAGCTTGATTCACAGAGTTCATCCCACATCAAAGTTTAAATATAAGTTATAAGGCCATTTTAGTTGGTCTAGTGTTGAAAGAATTTTGTCATAAATTTAACCCATTGGTTTAGATATTGGTTTTCATAGTCAATTTCAATCACAATTTTAAAGTACATTAGCAAAGCAGACCTAGAAGGTGGAATATACTTGAACATCCTGTTCTAGACAGCACATGGAAAATCCAAAACATTCTTACTAAAACTATAAATTATGACCCTCTTTAAATATTGTACCCTCTGTAGCTCCAAAACCAGCAATTCAAGGCCACCATGAAAGTGAAGAGATAAATGGAGGGTAGAAGAAGGTATACACAACGAAGTAGGTGGCTAAGTTTTATGGCAGTAGAGCAGGCAATAGGGAGGACGTGAGTAAAGAGTGGAGTGCATGCAAACTTGGAAAAGGGGGATACTCTTGAAGAAGTTGGGAACCATAAGGGAACATTTTGAAGATGATAAAAAGGAGTTTGGAGATGGAGCATGGTTTTATAGCCTGAAGTACGGCCAATAATCTGAACTTTGGTGCCTAAAAGGTTGCTGTATTGGACGGAAGCTACGAAAGAGCAGAAGTTGAAATTGAAAGAATCTCAAAGTCCCAACCCAACCTGGAAGACACAAAGGTTAAGGTGTACCAAAAATAGAATCTCAAAGTGTAAACCTAACCAACTTAACACCTATAATTAGCTTACATTAATTTATTATCTTGGACCTTGATCATTTTTAAAACTGTTTTAATAAGACTATTACAATAACAGATTATTCGTATGGTCTTTTGCAACAAATGGATGGTGTACAAAATGTTGAATAAAAGATTCATTCTATCTGCCTAATTGAGGCTCTTTGGGCCATCTTAGTAAGCCCTTGAGTTTATTCCATGTCCTAATTTACTCCCAAAAACAAAGCAGAATCTCAAGATGGATCCGCTATTCATAACAACCGCACAACGGAACGAAATAAACCCCTTGCTGAACCTACAAAACCACCCAACCATGTTTATCAAAGCAAATCATCACACTTTGCAATGTTATCATTTTATTCAAATAAGGACTTTGTGATTTTTTAACATAATTTAAGGTGTTGTATTATTGTTGTTTTATTAGTCTAATATAATGTGAAATCCCACCAAACTTAAATTAGGAAAAAAATGCTAGCAGTATTAAATAAGCGGAGTGAAGGGTGGGGATGCAAAAGAGTCTGACAAAGCATTTTAAGTAGAGCATTATGTTGCTACTTTATAGGAGCTCTCAAAAAACCTGTGATATGGGTGGAATCTATGCTAAATGTTGACCAACATCCAACAGCTTTTGATTCCTATCTCTTTATCCTTTTATTTATGTGAAGTAATTACAACAAGAAAAACTATACCGGGAGTTTTTAGGAAACAAGCAGAATAGGATATTTCCTAAAATATTAGGAGAAAGGTCAAAATTTCCAAATTCTAACATGTATAAGTTAAGCTGCTAAAATATTCAATTCTGGTTTAATCTTGCACATGAAGTAAAGCTGAAAAATCACCCAGACAACCAATAGTAAACCTATCCCTGGTAGTCATGCAGGTGCCCAAGCAACTGAGTACAGTGTTGGCCAATTATTTATTCACCTAATTCATCAGTAATATCTACTTGTTTAGGTTTTCTACATTGTGCAAGGGGCTAAGTTGACATGCCTTAAAGCATGCACAAATGCTTAAATTCCAGTACTCATTAACATTTAAAAGCACTTTTATGATAATATTAGTATATGCAGTATCTACAATAGACTCAAGAAAATGTGAGAGTTGATTGAATATGACCAGTTACTTTAGCTCAAATGGTAGAGATTATTGAGGTTGCTTGGTCATCCAACTTATTGGAGGCTGAAGCACAGGTTTAGAGTTGACAAAAGAACTTTTGGCATAATTAGTTTAACACTTTCACTATTTTCTTAGCGCAATTTGCTCTCTTTGTTATCCAATATGATATATCTCGCTTCCCTATGAGCATCCATGTAAAATAGATAACTATATACGTACAAATATGTGCTTACATGTTAAGTATACATATTATAATTTATTCCCATATATACGCACAACAGTCTAGGTACTGACTGTATGTGTTCTTAGGCCCATCTATTTCCCAGGTGAGCCCCCATAACAACAATTGTTCAAGCATTCACTTTACGATTATGCATTCAACACTTCATTCATATTTACCCCTTTGCACTTTTTTTTTTCTAAAACTCTTATGGCGCATTTATTTTTAATTTAGAGTTGATCCTTGAGTTCAAATTGCATCAACTTTCAAAGTAGCAAAAGGATAAACAAACCATCCTTAACATTAAAACCGTCCAATAGTCTATAGCCCACAATAAAAACTAAAGTCTTGACATAGGTATGTCTTGGTTGGTCCTGGGTCAATACAATACCAGGATGGGTTGGGACAAGACCTAAGCATTTGGCCAGCTCGATAGTCCTAGCCCATGATCTGGATGGACTTGGACATTTAGAATTCACATAAGACCTGACCTGGCCCGTGGCCTAAGAGGCCCACTTATTTTTCTAGATAGGCCTGAGATATGGGAATCATTATCCTAGCTTGGCCCGACCCGATAAATAAGTGAAGGTTTAAGAAATTAGGACTGGGCCTGGACAACAAAGGTAAGCCTGATAGTTGTGCCAGGCCGGGCCGGGCCTAGGTTGAGAAAAAAAGCTACTAGTATCTTCGCAAGGCCTGGCCCGAGCCCACCTGAGCCCTTCCATTGCTCAGGTCTAGTTGGGACATCGCAACTAACCGAAACGACCATTAGCAAGATGAAAAGGAAAAAGTTATCTCCTAGGCCGCTAGGCTATCTCAAGTGTGGAGCATAATCATCCTAGCTGGTGCCAACTACGATAATCACGAGATCCAGGTTCATGAGTGAATCAGTGTCCTAGAGGCATCTCAAGTACCATTTCCTTGTCGGCGCATTGCCATATTGGCAAGACACGTGGGACACAATGAGATGCGAATGCTTTGCTTACAACCAATGTTCTCCTAGTCTCTTAAATACAAATTATGCCAAGTTTTTGCATGTGCAATAATTGCCACGCCACCATCTTTTTTGTAAGTTCACTCAAGGAAGTCACAGTGCAAAAGTTAATCTTCATCGAAGAACTACAAAAATTTCCTTTCCCATTCCTCTACAAGATTCCTTGAACCCTCTTGTCCAACAAAGCTTAACAACTAAATTCTCTTACCTTTTTGAATCTATTTGCTAGCCTTCAACATGATTGGCCTGTTTTCCGGGAAAAGGTAGACTTTCATCAAATATGATGCGAAAGGTGAACACCATAGATAGGCCAAAGTAGGCCAAACTAACGCCGATAAATCAAGCCCCTCCATAAATATAGGGCCTCACATAGCCAAGGTAAGAAATCAACTGTTTAGGCCATCTTGTCGTTAAGTGTATAGCACTGGCATCAATAATGATTCTTAAAAGTTAAAACATGCTAGAAGTCATTTAGTATTGCATTTTGTTTCTTAGGAAAGAATTGGGGTGTAATATCTGAAGAAGATGAAGTACCAACATAATGCAGTGTGATGCACCAGGATGTGAATCCTTGACCTACAACTAATCTTCTCCAACCTAGCCTCTTAAATACAAACCATGCCAAGATCGCACGGGCATTAATTATCCGATCACCATCTTCTTTCCAGGTTCACTCAACAACTGACAAAGATAATCCCCATGGAAGAACCATGAAAGGTTTCCACTCCCCCTTTCTCTTCAAGATTCCCTAGATTTTCATCACATATCATGCAAAAGGAACGCATGCTTTCTTTCATACTAAAGAATCTAAAATCATCATACCTCTAAGACAAGCAGTGGTACAGGAACAATTTTCTCTCTATTGATTTTGGGGAGTGAGGTTTGAGAAGTTTCATGATAATCTCTTTGGAATGCTGGAGGGAGATACTTCAAGCTAGACAATTAATTCCATGTTAATTGCAAAGCAGAAAATGCCAAAGATGTGGATTGGAGAGTAACAACTATTCCATTAGATGTTTCCATTCATATGAATCTAGGAAGGTCTTTGTGGTTGCATTGTAAACAGTAGTCACCATTTTTCTTTTGTATACTGCCAAAGCAAATCAAGCAAAACTGACAACCTGCAGTCTTCCAAAATTTTTAAACAGAAATAAGAAGGTGCGGAAATGGGAAAGCCCAACAAATAAATCATTTAATGCAGTTAGCCGGTTATGGATAAGAAATCAAGAACACCGTTTAAACCCAAAAAAACCCAATCATGTAGTTTCTTAAAAACAAATAGTAACCAAAGGAAAGTTTTCCAATCTCCACGACCCAAAGACTCACATGTTGCGCTTTTAGAAAACCAAGAATCTGAAATAGAAATTCAAGGTAACTTGTTCAATCTCTTACCTGAAATGGTAGTGCCCAAGCCCATGCTTGACCCCCCACTTGAACTCTCCGACGTATCGGCTCCCATCTTCGCATGTGTGCACTCCGCAACCATGGCTCTGCCCGTTGGACCACTCCCCGGCATACACATCCCCTGTGTAGAACCGATACACCCCGAGCCCATGGCGGAGACCGTGCCGGTACTGGCCCCTGTACCGGCTTCCCCGGGCCCAGGTCTCTACCCCATGCCCATCGTACTTCTCGTCGACCCAGTCCCCTTCGTATCTCCCGCTCATGCAGTAGTAGTAGACCCCGCTTCCCGAGCACTTGCCTTGGTGGAACTCCCCCTCGTAGACGTCCCCGTTGCTGTAGACCTGGACCCCAAGGCCCGAGGCCGGGCGGCGGTCGGCCTTGGGCTTGTCGTCGGAGGAGCCAATGGACCAGAGGACGGGAGATGGGGGCTGGCGGCGGGGAAGGTGGTGACGGGGGAGAAGGAGGGCGGAGGAGCGGGAGAGGAGGAGGCGGATGGAGGGGAAGGGGAAGGTGTTAAGGGAGAGAGCGAGGAGGAGGAGGAGGACGGAGGAGAAGGCAATTGCGGAGAGGAAGTCGAGAAGGAGGGACCGGCCAGAGACGGCGCCGGAGGAGAAGGAGGAGGAGGAGGAGGAGGGGGAGAGAACGAGGTAAAGGAACGGGAGGGAGAGGAGGAGGAGAACGCGGAGGCGGAGGTGGAGGCGGCGGACGAGGTAACGGAAGGCGGAGCGCGTGGAGGCGGCGGAAAAGTGGGGGAGGAGGCGCGGGTGGTGGTGGTGGTGGTGGTGGACGGGGGCGGGGGAGGGGGAGGGTCGGCGGTGGTGACGGGCGGCGGCGGGGGATGCGTTCATGACCGGGCGCTTGTGGGGGGTGGAGGGGAGGAGGTGGGGTGCATGGTGGGGATCGGAATTAGGGTTAGGGTTAGAATTATTAGGGATGTGAATTTGGAGGAAAGAAGAAGGAGGGTGGTGGTGGTGATGGTGATAGAGGGGTATGAGAGGGTTGGGCGAGCGGCGGTAATCGGAGGAGAGACCGAAGCTTTCCTTGCCGATCTGAGCCTCTGATGTTTTGTGATGCATTTAATGAGACGGAGATGGTCGCCGCCGCTGCTGCTGCTGCTGCTGCTGCTGCTGATGCGGCCGCTTCTTCCCCTTATTCATCACTTTTTCCTTTCTTATATCTTTTTCCTCTCTTTTCCGCTCCCTTTCTTCGCCCACCCTATCAAGCTGCTTGTTAGTATTTGATCATGTCTCTGTATGTGTATTAATGATAAATTCCTCTAAGACTTTGGGATTTGAGGGGGTGGGGAGTCATTATTTTGCTTGATGAGGGAAGGGAGGGGATGAAAAGGTTGCTGTTTTTACGTGGGAGAAGGGCAGGTTGGGGAGCCAGAAATGTCCCGGAGATTTTGGTAAATAATTCCAAGATGATTTCTCCTGTCCTTCCAATTTCTTTTTTAACTTCTTCTGATTTGTCGACAGAAAATTTAATGAAAGGTCATTGGGAAAGTTAGATGGTCTAAGTTTTTTTTTTTTTTTTTAGAAAATAGAAGGTAAAAAAATATATTTGCTATTTTTATACTCTTGAGTGATAACGTTTTTGTCCTTTTTGACTTTTCTTTTTTACAAATGGAAGGCGGGCATGAAGATGACTGGTGACGTAGAATATTAGCTCTTAGCCTCTTACCCATGCGATCATTCTAAGATATTTTACCAACTTAGCCACTCGGCCTCCTCACAATAACAGTGTTTATGGTGTTATTTTTTACTCTAATATACTTTATTATTATTATTATTATTATTATTATTATTATTATTATTATTATTATTATTATTATTATTATGGGAACGGATAAGCCATACTACTTTAATGGGTAGTATATAAAACAAAAACAAAAAGTAAAGTGTCTCTAAAATTGATATGGGCATCCGACGTATTAGTTCATAATACATCCATAGAATGCTGAGCAATCGATTTAATCCAAAGTTTACATCCGGCATTCATACCATTGGGTTTGATTTCCAATGATAATTCTATTCTTATTTTTTTCTGAAAAGTCTTCATTATAAGATAAACGGTTTGGAATTTGTAAGCCATGATAATTTTATAGTTGCCAAAGAGAATTTTCTAGTATCATAGTCGATTAAAACTCCTTAATACCATTTTTCATTTGCTTTATATTTACTACCTACTACCATGAAACTTGCATTCCTTTCATGACATTCATATATAATTTTATTTGAATAATGTTCAAGGTAGATCACCTCTTCATATGACAAATTAAATCAGAAATCTTGGCATTAATCTACACAATCGTTTTTATTTTCAGGCAGGAAAAATGCTCCGATAATTTTTAAGGTGTACCACCTCTTTCTGTGACAAATTTAATTAGAGATGAACTATAAAATAGGGGACAAAGGAAGATCCTGCACCAGTGCTTGTCTAAGAGATCATCAACTAGATGCTTACAAGACCATTTAAAGCAATTTATTCGTCTCAGACTGATCTTGATCCAATTTTATTAAGCAATTGTTTAGAGAGAACCCGTTCAAATATTCTTTCAGATGTTACGGCTTAACTCACAAGAAGGAAAAAAAGAAATAAAGAAAAAAGATCAGGGGAGAGAGAGAGAGAGAGAGAGAGAGAGAGAGAGAGAGAGAGAGAGAGGTCCAAGCATTGCATAAGCATGACATTACTCTAACATGTCGGCATGCCTCATGTTTAACTTATTTGCTAATCAGGAGAAAAAAAAGATTTGAGCTTTAAATATTTTCCGGCTTAGAAGGCAGGCAGCTCGTGGTTTTTTGAGCAATGTTAGGCCAACAACTGATGTGACATCCATCTCTTGTTTACATTTGGAATGATACATGACATGCTGCCAGATGGTTGAATAACTAATATTTGAGCATTCTCTTTTGGCTGCTGTGGTGTTAATGTTATCTAAACAGTAGTCAGAAAATGAAGTTAGAGTTTATGCTAAGACAGTTTGGCCTATATTTTTTTATTTCTCGATGAATGATGGGATTTAGGTTTGATATCATGAAGTTGCTTATGTAATGCTGGTGTTATTCATATATTGTGTTTTAGGTCCTTTCGGTTTGTGATGAAACCCAAATAAGTGCTGGATTAGGGATTTATTTTAATTTAGCCTACATAGATTTACCGGTCAATGAGTGCGTAATCACTTTAAGCCTTTAAACCAAATAGAACCATTCAGCAAGTGGAGGCTTGAATAACTTTATTCGGGTTGTAAACAGCCTCAGTTTTCCTCATGATGCAGCTCCTCTTTTTATACAAAAAAAAAAAAAAAAACTTTATTTGGGTCATTGGAGTGGTTTTATTTCTCTTGATTTCTGAAAGGTTAGATATTATTCAGAATATGGAAGAAAACTAATATTTTTTAGTAATTAAGATCAGATCGGCAGGAGAAGACTCGACTCGATCTTGCTTTCGAAGAATGGATAGATGATGGCGAAGAATTCTCAGAACAACAACCAGTAAAACGCCTGTCAGTTAATAGTTCTAGAAATGATCTTCTGCACAAGTTTGACATAATTTCAGAGCAAGTAATTTCTCATTTTTAAGTAAACTAATGTTCTGATCTTCCGGTGAATGTCTTGGTTATGGTCAATGTGCTTTTGGAAAAATTTTTGGCAACATTTCTTCAAACAAGATTGCGAGAAGGTTTCTCTTTAATTCCATTTTTATTTGCAAGTTAAGAACCATCAGCTGAAAGTTAGTGCTGGTGTTGTTAGTGCTTGATCTTAGTTGATATTTTTGTAATAAACTTTATTAGTTTTTTGTGGAATATGTTTGTCGTTTTATTCCTTATCTTCTACTGAACCTAAAATGATTGCTGGGTTCACCGAACCTGCAATTCCTTGTTTCGACCGTATCTTCAGAAGAAGTTAAAATGCTTTTGTCCCCGCATTGATTTTCAAATGATGTTTTCCTATTCTACCCGGTCTCCAACCATGACAACTTGATCAATTAGATGTTCAAAACATATTCTTTTTGAATTGGTAATATAATTGAGAGATCACAACCTTTTCATTATTTTTCATATATATTACTATTACATATAATTAAAAAAATATATAATTTCTTAATTATTTTATATATATATATATATATATATTATTATTACCAGTACTTGAGTGATATCTTGAGATAAATTCTCAACACATTTATACCATGGCCATGCTATTCTAGTCATCCTTCCTCTGTATGATTCCGAGAAAACAAGACATTAATGTTGAACCCTTTGGGTTCACACCAAAATAATTGGTAAGCTATTTGATGCATGCGAAAAGCTGAATTTGGAGATGCAAACTATGTGAACAGTATCAGTATAGACATGAGGGTAAGCAGTGCAAACTTTGAAACAGGTCACTGTGGGATTACCAGCACAGATTGTCTAGATTTATCAAAGTCCATAGAGCAGTGTCAGCGAATTGCTACCGAAATGTTCATGGATTTCACACAGGAAGGATGTGTCTGCGGACTGGCGAGATGATGACAAGGTCTGGTATATGTGGGGTGTAAGAAAGTAGGATTTTTGTTGGATGGAAGCAAAATCCCAATTCAAACTCGATAAAATACTGGGTTGCAATTAGATTTGAAACTTTTCTTGTTGTTTGACATCCACAATTTCAAATATTTTGACATGCACGATGCTCATCTGAAACGATCTTCTTCCAATTCCAAAATCAGTAATAGCACATTTAAATTGAGGGTCCAAATCATTGATTAGGATCTTCGTCACCAAGATATCTAAAAATAAGAAATCACGTACTTTCTCGGTCTCTAATCTATGCATTAAATTGAAGCAAAAATATGTAGTTTTTGGTGTGAAACCATCCATTTTTGTGTGCAGATGTAATTTTTGATTTATATATATATATATATATATATATATATATATATATATATATTTTAATGGTATGGTTCATGATCAATAATAGGATCTTTTATTTCCCATTGTTGATTTTGGAATTGAGGAGCAAATACCTTTGAGAGTACCAGAGTCTATCTGCCGATAATTATATAATAAATTTATATTGATAGTTTTCTTCTATATTTTCTTGAGGACCCAAACAATGTTAGAACGGAAAATCTATTTATTCGATTTCATAGTTGAAATATTATTTCTTTTTATTTTGAAACTTTTAGTAGTCTCGCTTAACAGGAACAAACAATCATGGCCTCCTAAACGAATTATAGATTTTAATTATCTTCAAACTGATTGCTTAGGCTGGAACCCAAAAGCTAATATTTGAATAGCTTGTTTGTGAAAGAAAATATGAATTATATATATTGGGCTTTTTTTTTTTTTTTTGGTATAATCAAAAGAAGAAATGAAATTTCCGTAAGCACAAAATCCATATATATATATACAAATTATTTTTGGATTATTCATCGTAAAGAGTTCCATCCAAGTCCGAACTCCATTGCTTCTTTAGAAGGAAAAATGGGAAAAAAATAAATAAATAAAAGGCAGGCATTATTTGTGAGTTTAATAACATAAGCACACGGTGCCTCAAAAATAAAAAGAAAAGGAAGTACAAGAAGAAAAAGGGAGCAAGAAAACCGAGTACCATCAAAGTTTCCACAGAATTGATGGGTTCTTCATCCAAGGCAACTGAATTCTTGACCAATAGACAGACGACAAACAATGGCTTGCCTTTTTTTTTTTTTTTTTTTTTTTTTTTTTTTTTTTTTTTTTTTGGGGGGGGGTGTTGTGGGGTGTCGGCCGTCAGACCTAACCTTTAATTTAATATTTAAATAATGGTAAGGAACAAATTTCATTAATTATTTATTGATTCCAAGAGTTTTTCATAAAATTCAATTAAAATTTAATATAAACTCAAAGATCAACACCTAAATCCTAGTTCTTCACTGACCTGTCCCAAAGCCAATTAATCTTCGATATCTGTAACAAAAACATATGAATACAGGGGGTAAGCTATACAGGCTCGGTAAGTTATCAACACCTCTCATATACATACATAAATATGTCATTAACAAACAACAAGCACAACCATATTATACAACAAGATGTCCATCAATATAATAATATAATCAGCAACATGATGCAAATATATACATCAACCGACACTGACACGACTATGGATGGCCAACCATTTACTTTACTCTCCTAGTCCCTCTGACTATGGCCACGATCGGCCCGTGGCTAGCCCCGAAAGAGAATAAAGTCCTGACTACACATACCGTACATCGGTCATGTGCCAATGATCGTCCTACTAGAGGTCCGAAAGGAAACTAACTCTGATATCACACGAGAATACATGCATCCCAGCATGTGCCAGCGATCGCAACAAAGAAAAGATAACTAACTCCTGACTACACATACTGTACATCGGTCATGTGCCAGTGATCGCCCCACTGGAGGCCTGGAAGGAGACTAGATCATCGTATGATCATAGTCGGACTAGAGAGTGATAACACCAACACGCATGACAATGAATGCAACCCGATGCAGATTAAACCATACCACACATATTTGCAACAATCATAACATATTTAGCATGTAATACTAGAGGTCAAGATAACTTACTGAAGAGCATCCACCAACTATGCACAATTCAAAAACTAGACCTGATCTTCCAAGGACAACGACGATCCTGACCAACAATTTAAATATATAATTAATTTCAATTTAATAAAACTAAAAAGAAACTATGTTATCATGGGGCACTCTCCTCAATCCAATTCCAATTCTGGTATGAAATTTACCTTTCTTCCCTTTCTCTTCTCTCTCCTCTCTCTCTTCTTCCTCGCCCATGATGGCGGGGGACCTCGCAGGTGAGCCATCGAAAACCACCCGGATGACAGACTCTAGGTAGGTTTCACTCTCTCTGCTCCTCCTTCACGGAACGGAGGCTTTCTTCTTCTCCTGAACTCTCCTCCCCTGCTCCTCCTTGATTCGACCGAACCACCCTTCCCCATGATTGCCGACGACGACCATGGGAGGCGGTTGCCGGGGAGGGCTCAACGGACCGGTGGGAAGATGGTGGCGGCGTGGCCACCAACGGTGAGCGGTCTGAGCAAACCGAATCAAACAAAATCAAACCAAAATCTCGTTAATCCTAAAAAAAAATAACTAAAGGAAGAACTCACCGGTTTTGCAGAGCTCTGGGTGCTCGCAGGAGAGAAGGACGATAGCATGAAAGGGCTCGATGGGGCTCAGTTTGGTGGTGGTGATGAGGATTTAAAGAACCTATACCGACGGGTTCCCTCGTCGTTTGGGAAGCAAACATCGCCCTATTTGAGTTCCAATCCACTCTAAACTCATCGCTGACACCACCCCTCTCATCCATGACTCTTCTCCTAACTCCTTCGGTGACTTTTCCGGTCGGATATGAAAAAAATCGAACTCCCCTGTTTCCCATCGCTCAGCCCTTTTTTTTTTGGTTTTCTGGCAACCTTTGCTGGCTTCAGCCAAGGCGGCCCAAATTCAGACCCGTTACAATGCTGGGCTTCACAACTACCATCTGAATAAAAGTAGCTAAGGATGAGATACAATGGGATGAAGACATGGAGCAAGCTATTGAGATGATGAGCACCTATAATTATCTGAAGAAGAGAAAAACTCGGCTTCCTGTCATGATCCAAAAGTAGGAGCTAAAAGAAACACACCAAACATAAACCTACAGGAAAAATGGAAGAGTCCAAAATAAAGACTCTGCACAAATAGCTTGATTTCATCCTTTTGTTCAGATCATTCCGGAGGCAGGCAAGCAGAGGTCAAAGTTGATGGCAAAAGTAAACAGATTTGTCCATAGTAGCTTCTGCCACTTTGAAATATACTTGCCCATTATACAGTCTTCTATAGAGGAGCCAATGCAATTCAAATAACATAGCTAAGTCCCCTCTATTCTATATCCAAAAAAGATTAGTGGAACTTGATAGCAATCCAGATATAACAGTGGTAAACTTAGCACAATAATCCTGCCAGATATAAATGGTATGTGTTAAATTTCCTGCGATACACAGGTTATATTGAATATGTTAGGAAGGAGACCACTAGAATGATATAAAGCCAAATAAATAAATTCCCCTTTGCATAAGAAAGAGAATTCCTATAAGAGAAATACATTGCCAGAAAGACTTATAGGATGATCCCTGGCACCTAAGATCATCTCAGATACCAGTAATAAAGAACCATAAGATTTCATCATAAGATCATCTGTGATACCAGTAGCAAAGAACCAACCCTACAAAGAAACCAAGTACTACACATCCAAAATGCCGGTAAGGGACAACCTTACAGAGGATAAAGAAAAGCTTTGCAGATGCAGTCCCCAGATAAGCTACAGCAATAAAAAAACAATCTCAAGTCCATCACCAAAGGCATGGAATAGAAGACCGTTCGGAGCATCCAGAATCCTAGTAAACTGTAAATGATAAACAAGAAGATGTGCACACTATCCCGTATCCATCTTCAACCTTAGATACATAAAACCCCTATTAATAGCAAAATGGTAAATTCACAATGCAGATATCAGCAGAATGAGTCACCCAGCATTTGTGATGCATAATGGAATATCACATGTTCTGCTATACGAGTTAAAATATGCATTTGAAATATAGTAAAAGTGTAGTTTGCCATCTGCCAACAGCCAATGAGAATGCAAAATGAGGAATGATGAGTCCCAGTGCAGAAATTCAGCCGGTCGATAATGACAAAAATTATAATACCAAGCATGATACAGAAGAAATATAATGGCTGAAATCGACATAAATTGATAATACCGGTTCCAGGTAGAGTAGAAAAATGAAGACAAATTGATAGTCGTAATAAAATATAAATCCCTGCAAACTGGTGATGACACAGCAAGAACATTATGGGCCTGCAGGTCAGTTTATGACTCAAAGAGTCAAAAAGATAGCTATATTTCCTAGCTATCAATCAAACATTCTCAATCAACAGGAAACATTCATGGCACGCTAAGTAAGGAAAATAGAAAATGAACTCAAGGCTGATGTTACTATGCCTATCCTCTCAACATTTCAACATGTCAAAAAGATCTGACCACTGATTTGGAAAAAAAAAGTATATATCAAATATAATAATTACACAAATGTCAGTTAGCCAGATTATCGTTCAAATGAAATATTATAAAAATCAGTCCATAAGATACTCGCTGGGTCTGGGTATATAGGATCATTGTGATGAATGTTGAATAACCCTTGCTGGGCAAATGATACTAGGAAATCAGTAGCTTGGTTGGCTTCCCGGTAAATATGATGAAAGGTTATTGAGTTAAAAAGAGATTTCCATGATAAGATATCTTGTAATAAAGGATACATAAGGGGATCTTTGATATGGTTTGTTATCATCCACCTAAGCACTGGTAAAGAATCACTCTCCACTGATAGATCGCTGATCTATAACTGGAATAAAGTATTTTTTATCCCATTCCAAGCTACTATAAGTTCAACATTTGGAATATTAGTTTATGAAATCATTTGACCTTTTGCTCAAATTAATACTCCCCGGCTATTGCAAATAATATACACTAAAAAGTACCATTAATAAAAACAAAAGCATCAAAATTCAATTTAAGAACATCCATGGATGGGGGAACCAACAAACAAGTTTGGGGCAATTAGATTGAGATAATAGAAGATTTAGAGCTTCCCAGTTCCATGACTGGCTCTCAAATTTCTTATTATTAGGATGTTCTTTGTTTAGAGAATAATAGATAATGGCGCTCCTAGCAATTTGTGTAGGACTTTAAAAGTATTCTGGAAACATCTTTCATTCTGACCCTTCCAGATAAGCCAAGCAATATAAGCAAGAGTATGTTTGGTATCCCTCTCTACCTAGGAATTAGACAGTAAAGTTTCTAATTCTGGTAAAGAGAAAAATTAAAAATTATTTCCAAACTATCAAGGAATTAGCTACCAACCATATTAAATAAATGCACTATCATAAATAATATGCTCACAATCTTCAATTAGGGTCTCACAGAGATCACAAAAAAAGTGTTCCTCATTAACGACACTTCTATGGCATAAGAATTGCTTGCACGGAAGTTTATACCTTACAAGCTTCTACCAGAAGGTTTTAACTCTCCTAGAAATCTTTATCTTCTAAATCCAAGTAAAAGAGAAATCATGTTGCTGCATAGGTTAACAAAAGATTCGGTACATATCCTTTAGGGCCACTCAATTATGTTTAGAAGGGCCCCAGCATAATTGATCTGGCCAAAGACTCATAGAAATTTGAATCTTACGAATATGTTATGCCAAGTCTTCAAAGAAAAGAGTTATTAGTAAAACAGAATTCCAGGATCTTTTAGGGATGAACGGATGCTGAATTTTTCAATCTTGAACATTCATATTCATATTAAAAAAGATAGATCGGACATTTAAAGGAGGCATAGATATCCAAGGATCATCTAAAAGAGTAATCTTCTCCCCAGACCTAATCTTCCAAATGAAATGAAATATTATCTTGTAACCATATTCCATAATCTTTGTCCATGTATGTAAACAATTGGAAGGTTTTTTATATTGATACCAAGTGCTAGCAAATCTATATTTGGCACTGACAATTTGAGTCCAAAGGAAAGATGGTTTCAAGATAACTTGAGCAGCCAGCTTACCACATAAAAAGTATTTCTTTTGTCAAATAAAGAGGTAATATCGAGCATCCCATAATGTTTCAAGGTGCAGATATATTTTCATGAGACTAAATGCATACCTCATCTCTTAATGGATGTCCCCAAAGGAAAGTTCTAATCTCATTTTCAAATCGTATCTGTATAAAATTAGGCAAATGAATGACCGACATATAATAATTGGATAAAGAAGACAAAACATATTGTATCAAAGTTGTTCGACTAGCAAAAAATAAGAATCGCCACTTCTAGCTATTAATTTTGGAAGTCACTACCTTAGAAAGATGATTGAAATCATTTATATGTGGCTTGTTGCTAGATAGAGATATCCCAAGATACTTCTAAGGCTCCCTTGTTTTCATCATTTATAATACAGAACATCTACTTCTAACATTTCTCGAAGTAGATAGACTAAAAGTGGCATAAGATTTGGATGAGTTGATCGCTTGCCCTGAATAGTGTAATAAGCATCCAAAATAACTTGAAGGCAAATATGATCTCTGATTGTTGCTCTAGTTACAAAGAGCATATCATTTGTATAGAGGATGTGAGAAATATGAGAGCCATTCCTTCCTGGAGTAAAGACTTTTAAGAGATATTACTGCATTGCAAATTTAAAAAATTAGAAAAAATATCAAACAATAAAATAACTAATTAAGAAGATAGAGGGCATCCTTGGCGCAGTCCTCTATAGAAAAGGATCCAAGCATTAGGAGATCTATTGATTAAAATAGCATATTCAAAGTTTGCAATATACAAAAGTACCATATCAATGAACATTGAATGAAATCTGAAATATTGCAAAACATGTAGAATAAAAGACCACAGAAGCCGGTCATAAACCTTCTCCATATCTACTTTCACAGCCATATTGGAAGCATGAATTAGAGAATGCATAATTTCTTAGCTAATTAAGATATTCTCAGTAATGCTTCACCCTAGCACAAAGCATCTTGTTCAATAAAAACTAAAAAAGAAAGCAAGGGTTGCAATCTATTAACCAAGATCTTAGCAATAATTTTATAGATTGTATTACATAAATTGATGGGTTAGTAATCATTAACAATAGAAAGATTAATCTTCTTTGGAATTAAAGTGATAAAAATTTTCTTCCAGCTAACTGGTATGGTACCTTGGTTATGCACAAAAACAATAGCATCCAACACCTTCTTGTGAATAATAGGCCAAAAATTTTCAAAGATCGGATGAAGGCTTCTGTGGTGATAGTCCAGAGTAGTGACATTGATGAGTATGATGAAGTGTATATGGTCTCTGTTGAGGCATCTACTTTTTCCTTTAGTGGATTTTAGATTCAGCTTATTCGTTCATGTTTATTGTAGAGATAAATTATTTGACTCCCTGGAGATCAGTGAGGATATTATTCATTTATCGGATGGATTAAACTGTGCGATCAAGGATACCGGGATAGTCAACTTGTAGACATATGATGGAGCAGCGAGGAAGCTAGATGAGATCCGATACATATCCAGTTTCAAGAGTAATTTGATTTTATTGAGCAGATTGAATTCAAGCAGCTATAGATAGCGAGCTGATAATGGAATCCTGAAGATTTCATGTGGTGGTAGGGTTATCTTGGAAGAGATCAAAAGAATGAAGGACATTATCTCTTGGCAGGGTGCTCAACACAAGGTGAAGCTCCAGGTGCAAGTGGAAGCTTAGTGCGAGGTAGAGCTCTAAGTATGAGTAAGAGCTTAATGCGATATGGAGTATTAGATACAAGTAGATTAGGTACGAGATAAGATACTTGAGAGAATAACAGGCAATATTGTAGAGTGAAGTTTCTATTATCACAGAAAACTTCTTAAGCAAATCCCAGGTTAGGCAGATCACAACATATGATGGAGATGGGATAAAGCGGCCTAGCTCAATTCCTATATTTGTCCATCCATGAGCAATTAGGCATTTGCTCCAAGGCATGGAAGAAGATCATTTACAAGCTCTTAAAGTCATGTAGAGATCGAATACTAAATCGAGGTAGAGACCGTTGAATTAATACCTCGATAGAAAGGCTAAAGATCCATGACCGCGCGATCTATGTGGCGTGCATGGTCTAAGCATGGGATGCATGGATTTAGGCCTTTTTTGGATCGTACACGAGGAAAAACAAGGTTTTGATTTTTTTATAGGAGTCCTTTTCTGATTTAAACTTGATTTTTAGCCTATAAAAGGGAGTAGATGGCCCTGAGGGTCTAGCGGTAGCAGAGAATGACGAGAGAGTCTTCTTAAAGATTTTTTGAGAGCTTTGCTAGGGATTTGGGCTTCTTGTTGAGAAATTTTTTTATATAAGAGTTGAGAGTGCATGTTCTCCTCTTATATTTTTTCTCATGGTGATGCTTTTCATGCCTAACTAATTATATTCGTGCCTTTTCTCTCCTTTCCTCCTCTTGTAATTATTTTTGTTGACATCAACACCGGCATTATGGTCTTGGATGGGAATCCGTATGCCTCGACCATGTGAAATTCTTCAATATTTTTTAGGTGAGATGGGGAGAGCGAGGAGTTTCCTTCAAGCAGTGGACCTCACGAGATCTCTTCAACATATCTAGGTGGGAAAAAGTCGATCCTCGGCTTCGGGAGAAAGGATATAGGAATTATTAGTGTCCATTTATATACTAGAATGTGCTTCCCCCACTATAGAGAAAAGGGAATGAGAGATGAGATGAGACCGGGGAAAAGGATGGGGATGAGGGATCTTTATGCTCCTCTTGTTTTCTTTACAATTGTTGGATTTGGAATGGGGTTTTGATATATAAATGGCACATGCTTGATTGATTAATGTTAAATGCATTCTTAATTGATGGCTATGAGAATGTCCTACCCATAAATACGTTCCCTTTTTTGTATACTGCATACACCTGAAATTCCAGAAGCACCAACATAATTACAAGCCTTAACTGATTCGGGATTTGGAAATTCTTTATGGGCCGGTCTTGGTCGAGCTTTGAGTTGCACGAGTCCAACTAGGCTTGGGATGGCCTGACCCAAGCCCGACCTATTATGAGCCTAGTTCTAACTTCTAAGCGAAACTCCCCCCTCCTCTCTCAAACTATCCTCTCCGATTCTTATCTTGACTAATAAAACAATCTACAAAATCTAAAAAGGTAATGATTATATCACCTTATCATATTTGCATTTTTTTTTTTTTTACTCATATAACGAAACCTAGCAAGGATGTACCATACCATGAGTAAACCAAGTCTCGGTATGGGGGGGCATATTAAATCTTGCTAATGCCAAATCGAACCCTATACTAGACATACTACCATTTACCTAGATGGTAATGATAAAAAGTTTGGCATGGAGATCGCGAACCTTGAAACCTAGAATGAAATTATTGATTTCAAGAGTAAAAATTTAACTTCTCATGCATCCAATACACATCCTACATATGCATTTGATTATTAAAAAATTGCCAAGGAAACAATTGTTAAATGAAGGTATCAATTCTGCCATTCATACCGGTAAGCCATTGAATTTTGATATTGACAGATTAATGTAAACTTCGTATAGGAGTTTGGTATAGAACATGTCAATGAATATATTGACCATTCAAATAGTTTCAAGCTACCTCTTTTTGTTCGATGAAGCCCGTGCCATCAAAATCATAAAGCTTGAATGAAACTGAAATCGTGTAAAGCTTTAAAAAATGGTAATGATTTTTCTAGCAATAAGCCGGGCTGACAAAACATGATAATGACTTACGACCAACTTCATCTTCATGTGGATTATTTTTGGTGTTTGAGTGCCCGAACAAAATCACCAAGATCAACGACTCCTTTTTGCTTCATATCAAATAGGTCAAAGATTTGCATATATAATTGTCGACTCTATATTAAGTGTGAAATCCATTTTTTTTTTTTTTGGATTTTTTGGGCCAAAGTTGGCAGGCCCGGCCGACTTCAGCCCAATTACAGGAAAAAAAAAGAGAATAGGGGGGAATCAGAACAGGGAAAATTGACCCTCCCTTATCCGGCCAGGATTTTTGCCGAAGATATCGAGGGAAGAGTTATGAGGGGAGAGGGAGGTGGTCGACGACGAGGTTGGGATGGATTGGAACTCCAATCGAGCGGAGTTTGTTTTCCAAACGACGAGAGAATCCATTGATGTGGGTTCTTTAAATCTTTCTCATCGCCACCGGATCGAGCCCATCGAGCCTTTTCTGTCATTGTCCTACTCTCCGGCAAGCGTCCGTAAGCCTTCAAGACCGGTGAGTTTATCTAATCCGAGTTTTTGGGTTGATTTATGTTCGATTCGGATGGATTTTGTCTTGGAGCCATGGACTGCTGGTAGCCGCACTGCTGCCGTCTACCTCCGGTCCATCAAGCTCTCCCAATGACTACCTTTCTATGGCCACCGCTGGCAACCACGAGGAGGCCGGCTCGATCGAGCCGAGATAGGTGCAGCATGGGGGGTTCAAGGAGAAGAGAAAGGAAGAGAAGAAAGAAAGAAAAAAAAAAGAAGAGAAGGAAAAAAAAAAGATGAAGAGAGAGAAAGAGAGATAAGATGAGAAGAGAAAGAGGAGAGAGAAGAGAAAGAAGAAAAGAGAGAGAAGAGAGAAGATGAGAAGAGAAAGAGGAGAGAGAAGATAAAGAAGAAAAGAGAGAGAAGATGAGGAGGAAAAGGAGAGAGAGAAATAGGAGAGAGAATAAAATATAAATATTAAAAGGGGAGATCGAAAAGTCTTATTCTGGAAATTCGTGAGATTAGGATTTACGGGTGAATCGTAGAAGAAGCTTGGATAAAAGGTTTGGATTCACAATTATCCTAAGATTATTGATTAAAAAAATTTGTCAGTGTACCTGTAAGGAGATAGCCTTCTGAGCAGAAGGGCTTTATACAGGTTCCGGGTATGGACCAGTATCAATTATCTCTAGTGAGGTAAGTATTTCTGGACCTATTCACCAGTTATATATATATGTGTGTTTATTATGACATAGTTTAATCCATGCACATATGCACTGACATGCATGATTTGTTTTTGCATGGTATAGTTGACTTTTCATGATGGACAGTACGATTATTGTTATTTATATCTTGTATATTATGTTTTATCAAATAAAATAATATTTGTATGGGTTGGAACATGATACCAGTTATTGAAAAAATGTACATGATTTGACATGATGATGTGAAAGGATAAAATATTAATCAAGTAAATACAATTTTTGGACTAGCCATGCCATGGTGGTACCGTGGTTACACAGCCTGAGCCACGGGCTTTGTACGTGAGCCAGCCTGACCACGAGTAAATGGTCGATTATGAGATTAGCCTAACCACGAGTAAATGATCGATTATGAGACTAGCCTGACCACAAGTAAATGGTCGATTATGAAGTTGCCAGTCATGGGCTGGAGCGTGACCGTGGCTAGTCCAGAACTCTAAAGAATGATGATTAAATTGAAAACATAAAAAGGAAACATGATTTTTTAAAAGATTTTGTCATATGTGACATTTTAGTTGTTTCATTGCATGACATGATATACTTTTATATCCTTGCTATTTTTAAATTATTATAATTATTGGTGACTGTTTGGAGACCTTACTGGGCTGTGAAGTTCACGACCCTCTATTTATTTTCCCTTCTCAGAGTTATACAGGATATCCGAGCTTGGTGACGAATGAGATTCATGAAGAAATGATGAGTAGCTACAGAGTTTTTAATACCAAGCAGATGACTAAAGGATGACTGGAATTGAATCATATATGTTATACTATTTTCTATGTGCCAGGTAATTTTTATGAATTGTGATCAATAATATTACGAAGAATTAAAGTTATAATGAAAAATTTTTAGGCCTTGCATGAATGCTGGAAGGTATTTCAGGATTCGTGCGGCCGGTCGCATAGCCGATTCCGGTACTGAATTCAAGACGTGGCATAGCTAAAAAAGTTAAAACATAGTCCCGTCACCATAATCAGATCCTACAAAATATAGCACCATAGCATTGCATGATGTAACGAAATAATGTGCACATGTACACCAACTTGCTCACCCTGATATAGTAATGCAATGCTTATGGAGAGATATTCCCACACAGCCAAATGTAGGTGAAATTAATATCTAGTGAGATGTAAAAATGCCAAGGCCTAGGCTGAATACTTTTGTTTCATACAATTTAGTATTTCAAATTATTTTAGTTGGTGATTGAAATTATCTGAAGCCAAGAATTATGAATGTGTGTCCAAGGTCTTTCATACTATTGTGCATTGCTGCATTGATGCATTCTTATTTGTTCATGGAGGATAACTGGCACTAACTTTTAGACGAACTTAAAACATCCAAATTCGTGCATGAACAGGACTGCCAATGTAAAGTTGTGCACGGATAGGTGCATGGTTTATGGTCTACCAATATGCATTCCTTCTATTGGTACATAAAATTTAACTCCAATCAAGGAAGCATGTATTTTACCGATGAGTTGGTTTGACTATTTGTAGCTTATGTTAGAGAAATAATATCAGTCAAAGAATCTTTCCAATTAGAAGGACTTGGTGAAGTGTGAAGAGCGATTCGATCACCGGAATTTAACTTCAAATAATTAGATTAAAGAACCCATCATTTTGTGAAGGAAGTTCTCCAGAAATTGTATTAATTTGTCAAAAAGCCAAATCCTTCCTGCAATGTATCAAAACCTGTTAAGTGTTTAACCCGGTCAACACCTAAAAGGGGTTCTAATAGGATTCTTTTATTTTTTTCTGCTATCCCATCTCAACCGAATTCGTTTAATTTCTTGGTCAATAGAAATCACAAGAAAAAGTTATAAGAGAAAAAAATCCACGTCCCTTTTGTTGCGACTCCTTTCAACTTCCCTGCGGCACTCTATTTTCATGGTATCTTTTTTAATCTAATTTTTTATTTAATATATATCGAGAAAAACTTTTAGGTATACGGATCTTTGGAGATTTTAAATGCTTCTCCTTCATTATAATTTTTCAAGTTAGTAATTCATTTGTTTTTACTCTTGAAAGTTTTGTAGAGGTTTATTACATGGTTTTGTATATAAGTTTATTTATGCTTATTGTGGCGTTATGCCCGATAAGTCTTCTCAAAATATATATATATTGAGCAACAATAACTTTTTAGTGCAAGAATTAGTGGCAACATAAGGGGTGGTTAGATAAGCTCAAGGAAATACAAACTTCTAAGTTCTAGTATAGATCTAGCACACAAAGTATTTGAGAAGTATCAATTTATTGGAAGAGGAACTAGTTAGCAGCATAAATAATAGGAACATAGGAGGGACGGTTAAGAAAATTAGAAAAGAAATTAAGGAAAAAGAAAAAAGCAAAGAAAGATAGAACAATACTTAACAAGAGGTGGAGCAGGTGACTCCACTAAGTCAATCTGGCCTTGCCTATAGAGAGGAAAAAAGAATGCGAGGCTTAGGGTTTTGGACAAAACCCTGGATGCGAAGAAAGGAAGTAAATAGTTAAAGGAGAAGAAAAGGAAAAAAAAACAAATATGATATAAAGATGGATCAAATCATCATGTCTTCTTGACAATACGCACTTAACTCAAGGTGCATAGGCAATGCAAGGGGGAGAGGTGTGGCTAGCATGAAAAATTTATATCAACTAACTTAAATAGATATGGCTAGAAATATATTGCTGATTTTACATGTAATATAAATTTTGAACATAACAACAATTATTCCCTTCTATAATCATCTCTTCAATAATTCTCAAAAGAGATCATATTTAAGTTGAAACTTAAAACTTATTTACCACTACATCATACATGTAATAAGTATGTAAATGTGTATGATCAAGGCAGGTTGATATATTTCACAATTTACATATAGGAAAGTTGCAAGCACAAGGCCTCATTATGGTTGGGGCTAACCACCATTTCACATTCTTATTAGGAAATCATGCTCCAAATTATCCACAAATCCAATGCCTATATTAAAAAGAGTGTGCAGTGCTCTAGATTATCCACTATTTATTGCCAATTTTTAATCTTTGACAAAAGATTAAAATTGGAAGTTCATTTCTTTCAGTTGACTTCAAATCCCTTTGGCCCTCTTATATATCTGTATACCCCTTCTATTATGTCACATGAAGAAAACAAAAAGGGGGATTTTTGCTCTTTCTTGAACATCCTGATATTATTGAAATGAGACATGATAATAATATTGTTGTTGAAGAAATAACATAAACTAGTTATAAACTAGACATTTGTAACTTTATATTTCGGTATTGGAGGCAAATAATGAAATATAAAAGAAAAGCAAGCACGATACCATGAACCGTAGGAACTTGAATCCGCTTACACAATATCGAGAAATTGATAGCAAGATGCAAATTCAAGCCATTTTAGACATTATTAGATATCAATTAATTGTTCAATTAATTAAGCAAGAGCCAGAAGCAAAGTGATATGAAAAGTACAATACCATGTTTGCAAGGAGATTTTCCTTTTTTCTATTCTTAAATAATGCAAGCTAGAACTCTTCCTGCATAGAAAATATATAAAATGAATTCATCTAATTTACGGATCATGAACATCAATCACTTCAAGTATGACTTCTAGATCTTGAATGATTCATGACAAAAATGGCACAGTGCCACAGACTTATCTCCAATTCTCAACAACGAATCATCTAATTGGAAAGGAAAACAGAAAGCAGTTTCTACCTAGAAGTTTTATGGATTCCAAAGAATAAATTAACAATAGAAGCAGATAAAAATCATCATGCAGATTTGGAGCACAAATATGAGATTAATAAGGCAAATGCACTACAAATCAAATGCACCATGAAACACCATGGATGTGAACTGCATATTATTTTTAATAAAGCCTTGTAAATACCAAAAAATATTTTTAACTTTATAAAGCCCAAGTAAATATGGGTTTGCAAATCTCAATTCTAGCCTTAAAATCATCAGATACTTACCAATTATAAAATGATACATGATATATAGATTGGGTGGATGGGTAAATGATGCAGTCTGGCTTATTAAAAAGAAAATAGAAGAAAAGTTGCACACACATACACATATATACATTCATATAATTAGAAGCTGCAGATTCTTAATATAGTATGATGGGAAGTTCAAGATGATTTATCCAAAATTTGCAAGATATCCATGGGCTTTTACAAGACAACAAAAAATTACAGTGGAAAGAAATAAATTGTATATATAATACATATGCTAAGAATATAATACCTTATTTATCAGTCCATCATCAATTACAGAACTACTGATGCTCTTGAATAGCACAAAGAGTGCTTTTACTTCACTGACACTGATTAGAAGAAACAATGGAATTTAGTAACAGAAAAACTTGACTTTCAAAATAAACAAAATCAAGGTAAGGACAATATCTGGCCCACCTTTAGATTTCTTTTTTCTTTTAATGCAAAGGTAAAGAGGACAATATATATTCACCATCCTATAGAATAATACACTCCATATACACTGATATATCGTATGCTTGATTCCTAACTCTTACATCCCGCAACTAGTTTTCTCAAAAAAAAAAAAAATGAAGAAAATATATTTTTACTAATTGATTAAAGTTAAAAAAAACTGTAAATGTGATATGCACTTGGGATAATAGATTCATTAGAAAGAACCATAATTTCTTTCAAGTTTTATTGTAATGTAGCATGAATGGTACATGCATAATAAGAGAAATAATGGGCTGTTCAATTCTAAGTAAGTGGAAGAATTGAGGTATTAGCTCATTTGGTATAATATGATCAAAAGCAGTGGACATCGTGTAGTCTTTGAAGAGTTCAAATTAAGTGACCACAAGGTACACACCTTAGCCAAGAAACCTAAAAAGTAAAAATTTAGAAGTCACATTTTTATCTGATACAGGGTATTAGAATTTAGAAAGTCCCAATAAGGCTAATCAAACATCCATTATTGTAGGGACAAATTAAGAACTAAACCGAAACTTGAAACACTACCAAATATCATATAGATTTTGATTGATGAAATATGTCATGATATTTTATATCCAATAGAACTAGGGGCATCCTAACCATCCTATTCCATTCCTATAAGAAATAGGACTAGGCAAGGGCAAAACTCTGAAACCCACCCATACAAGGAAAGAAAAATCAAACAAAAGAACTAAGAAGAAAAAGAGGGAAAAATGAAACTAACGATGAAGAAAATGAAAAGAAAGAAAAGAAATAAGGGAGAAGAAAAAGAAAGAAAAGAAAGAAAGAAATAATAAAAGGAAATTTAAAAAAAGAAGAAGAAGAAATAAGAAAACGAGGAAGAAAGAAAAGAAACAGGGAAGAAAAAGAAAGTAAGGAAATGAGAAAGTAAGGAAAGAAAAAAAGTAATGAAAAAAAGATAATGAACCAATTAAAAAATCAAAAAAAGAATGAAGTAAATGACTACGATTAAGATTTTAAATCCTATAAGATAGAGATGTCCTCATATTTGCCTTACTATTCCAATCTATCTTGATAGTTATTCCAGTCATACAACACAGTATATGTCCTCCATCTATCTTCGCTTTCTTCTTTCCTTCATTTCTTTCTTTATTTCCTTTCTTCGTTTCTTTCTTACATTTCCTTTTTCTTTCTTTTTCTTATCAATTTCCTTTTTTTCTTTTTCTTCTTTCTTTCATTTCTT
The DNA here is from genome assembly GCA_021397845.1 of Areca catechu. Lineage (NCBI taxonomy): Eukaryota > Viridiplantae > Streptophyta > Magnoliopsida > Arecales > Arecaceae > Areca > Areca catechu. The sequence continues at coordinate 126,388,063 of CM038038.1, read as the reverse complement.
TCTTTTTCTTCTCCATTCATTTCTTTCTTTCTTTTCTTTTCTTTTTTTTTCTTTTCTTCCCACATGGATGGGTTTTGAAGTCTGGACATCCTCTCGATCCCATTTTCTAATAAGAACAGGATAAAATAGTTTGAATATCTCCATCCTGCTAGGATGTAAAACTTTGACCACCATGATAGGGCAAGATAGCTAGATATCCCATCTTGCGGAGAAATTGATATACCCTCATATCACAGGATTTAAAATCCTGGAATGTACTAACACAAAAGTTCAAGAAGTTCTTGGAGAGATTAAATTTAGGCAAGGAAAGCTTAGGCTTGGAACATGATCAAAACAAGAATATTTTCATTTGATAGTTTTAAAAAATGAATTACTCTAAGATCCAGGGGCAAAAAGGTTCTATAATCCTAGCTATCTAGCTAGAGATAATATATAATAATAGATTTTGTACCTGTATCCCGGGTATTGCCTTCTAGTCTTTGATTGAAAGCAGTCCATCTTTGCAACAATCGATTAGATGCCTGGTCTAATCTCTCGAATCACACATCACAACCATCCACATATTCCAACCAATTCATCTATATCACATAAAAAAAATTATTTTTTTATAGAAAACCCATTTCTCAATTCCATGATTTCATTAAAAATAAAAAAAAAAAGAAAAGAAAAGTTGGCAGAATAAATAAAAACCATCAAATAGCCAATCAGACCTAAAACCACTAAAAGAATGAAGGAACAACATCATAGCTATTTGCTAAGATGATCATTAAAATATAAAATAAATGAAAGAAGAAAATCACTTATCTGAAATGATTAAAAAATGAATTTCTTAAATAGATTACTCGAATCAAAGAAAACTGATTCCAAACGGGTTAAAAAATGAAAAAGATAACCTTAATTATAATGCATATGGGAATAATTGAAGACGTGCAAGATGGAATTCCACCAGGAACTTGCCGAGAGAATGCCATGAAGATGGAGGGGTAATTATAGAGGTTTAATTATTACTTGGAAACGTAGCAATCGGATGGTTCGAATTTATAGCGGCGGAGTAGAGATCGGGGGATTAGCGATGTGCTCTCAGGGCACCGGATCAAGAAACATGTTGACATCGGCGAGCAGCGCTCCGTGTAAATGTGAGTGGTCACCACATGACGGCAAGCTGAGCATCACCCCTGGAAATAAATGGTTTCATCCGGACGAACTCTTTTCGGCACCATGCAGCATTTTTAATCCTCTCGCATCAACAATATTGTTTGTTATATAGTGCTGGACCCATGATTTTTTTTTTTTTTTTTTTTTTTTTTTTTTTTTTTTTTTTGACTTGATTACGAGCATCCAACTAAACCTGTCAAACCGTGAAATGGATCAGGATCATTAATTCCAATTTGATTTGGATCAAATTTTTTAGACTTTGTATTGATTTAAAAATTTTAAAAATCAGAAAACTGTTCTAACTTTGATATAATATAATTTTTTTTTTAAAAAAAATAATTTAAACCAAATTAACCTCACTATATATATATATATATATAAAACAAATCATAAACTATTTTCTCTTTCCAAAAAAAATATAATATCGTTTCATTTAGCCCATCTATAAAATATTTATTTAACTTATTTAATAAATCATTCATTTAGCATAGTTATAATTTAAAATAAATAAAAGTCCATTTAGCCTATCCGAGTAAATTGTCTATTCGATAGAAATCCAATAGTCGCGATTTAATAAATCAAATTGAATAGGACTGGTTTTTTTTTTTTTTTTGGATCGGTTTGAACCGTGCGATCAGTTTGATTTTATTTTAATTTTCGAAAACCGACTCAAGATAGTTCGATTCAAACTAAACCGTACCTATCTTAATCATGATTATCAAGAAATGGCTGGTTAGACATCTACATGCGACTGTTATAGTACGATGTAGGATGGTGCCATTTTTAAAATGGAACAAAGGAGAAAAAAATCTTTGATGCAAATCTAAAGTTAATGCCATTTGAGGAATTATATTATATGTTCGGTAGACCGATCCAAATTCGGGCGCATATATACATTGAATGATAGGTAGCTGTTGAATTGTTTAAATGTAAGACAATAATGTGATGAGTATCCATCAATCCACTGTATCTAGTCCATTTAATAATTAGAATTGTCATTTACTGCCATGTCAGATGACAGTGGACATAAAATGTTTTAATGCTTCGGCTGGTAATTTGCTATTCTATAAAATAGAAAATAATAATAGCAAGATAATGATAGTGTTTAATAAAATAAGTAAGGTATTCATGAAGGCATAACATATTCGATACAAAGGTCACTACATATCTAGAATAATTATTTTAAATAGCCTACAACTCTAAAAGTTTCTAAAACTGACACCACAAAAGCTTTGCCTGCTACCGGCACCGGCACTCTCTTCGGCCCTCAAGAGAGGATTGGCATCGCTAGAAATCTTGGCCAATAAAATGAGATGATAAATTTTATAACTGAAGATATATATGCAAATGTGCTAATGATGTTAGATTAGCTAGAAATAGGATAATCAAATAATGATGCTAAAAATAGCTTGGATTTGAGTGCCTTGGCTTTTAAAAATCCTTGCTATCGTTACACTATCTGCTCGGAAGAAAGAAGGATAAGATAGAGACGAAACTATAATCAAATAACTATATCGTAACCTCTATACATAAATTAGAGTTCAACTAAAGAGTTGATAGCTTCGAACCCGCGACCGGTTCGAGGTATGATCCTAGCGATAACTCAATCAAATCCAGTAATTTTTCTGGGATCCATGATCGCCGGTATGAGTGAGAGATCAGGATCTCCATCTTTATCTCCGCCCTACTGTCAAGTTAATGTACTCATCTATAGATATAAAAAGATCGCGCAAATCTGAGTATCTTGAATCGAACATTACCTGTCGGGACGGGAGCCTGTGAGAGTAGCTACACCGGGATTTATCCTCCCATCCTTTTTTTTCAATAAAAAAAAAGAATTAATGGCAAATATTTAAATATAAAGGTAACTGCAAAGAAAAAAATAAATAAATCAATTTCTTTAATTGATGAGACGATCCTTCCATGGCTACCGTATGATGTTTATAAATAGCACTTTTTAATAGATAAAATAAATGCCGATATTTATCTTGGAGTATTGTTCTTATAATTATATACCATTTGGCCTATTATATACGGTAGGCATTACTGCCCCACCTCCTGCATCAAAGGGTAGTGGAAAGATGGGTATTTATTTGGCTTTTCCCTGTCCTATCCTGATAGATGAGAAGGCTTGTTAGCGGGTAAAAAGGATGATAAATTAAAAAATAATAAAAAATAATCAATAGATGATACTATAATTCTTCGTAACTATGAAATAATAATTTTATCTTTTTCATAATATAGTTATCGACTTGGATGCTGTATAAATGTTTGCTCTATATTCTTCTGCTCATAATGGATAGAATCGCATTCAAAACTAGTAAAAAATTATTATTTATTTATTTATTTTTTAGACCTACATGATTATTTCAGAATTTTTCCGTTCATAGCTCATGTAAAACTATTTTTTTAAGAATAAAAGATTAAGATGGGGCCATCTCATGCGAGATCATTTGATTGTGCTTCGGGATATGCGATTTTGCTCGATCATCTGTGATCACCCACGATTATGGAGACATCTCAAAGCAACCCAGCCGCTTGATCAGGAGGTGGTGGGGCACAAGAAAGACCCGACCCCAATCCCCAACAAATACATTCCGTCCAAAGAACGAGAGTTTGAGGCGTGATTGGGAATCCTAATTAGTAATTCCGCAAGCTCTGTACCAGGTGAGCAAGCCCGGTCCGGGTGCGATGCACCCCAGGGGATCTGAAATGGGCGACCTATAAATTTGAATACATCCGCCAACGCGTATGACCCCGCTCCGAGCCTTGGCCTAGCTCCGTGGGGCTTCCCGGTCGCCGTCGTCTCTGTTTTTTTAAAAAAGGACGGGCGGGATCGCCCTCGTCTCTGTTAACGTGCGTCGTGCCCTCGAATTCGTTCTCCCAAATCCCGACCTCGCTCTCCGATGAAGAAAGCATCGAAGAGAGTGAGGGGGAGATAGATTTGACAAAAATCGAGGCATTAGCTGTCATCGGTCTCTCTCACGGCAAGAGGTGTCCCCTGTCTCTCGTCTTCTCATTCCCGCGCCTTTGGATTCGTTTTGGTGCCGGAGTTTGGATTCGGGGCGGCTGGGAGTGAGATGGAGGAGAGGTACGAGCCGGTGAAGGATCTGGGAGTGGGTAGTTTTTCGGTGGCGAGGCTAGCGAGGGACAAGAAAACCAAGGAGCTCGTGGCCGTGAAGTACATCGAGAGGGGGCCGACGGTATGCATAAAAGATCGCATCTTGTTTTCTGTTTGTTGTTTTTGATGGCTATTGCTTCCAGGTTTGCTAATGTGAGTTCCTTGATTAAATCTTGGTGTCTTGGTCTACGGGCTTTGTTTTGATTCATCTTTCGGATTCGTTTTGTTGAAGATTTATTATGGGCTAGGCTTTTGGAGTGAATGGTTTGATTTGGGAAGGAAATATATCATTTTATTTTTTTAGCCGTTTTCGCTCTCTTGTTTTTTGTTTTTGTTTTTTATTTATTTTTTATTTTTTATTATTTCTTTTGTGATCTCATAGCAGGGCTGGAAGTGGACTAGGCCGGACCATAACCCTACCCAAGGCCAGCCCAAAAACAAATTTGGGGCTTTGGACTGGACTTAGATCCGATTTATTTTGAAAAAACTTAACCCGAGCCTTATTGGACTAGCCTGAACCAGGTTTTGATTCGGACAAGCCCGAATTAAAGCTCAATTAGATCTACCAAATCGAAGATGAAATAATAAAATGAAATTTTTTTAACTATTACTAGTATATATTCCGGTCTAAATTAAAGTTCGATTGAGCCTGCCAAGTTAAAGATGAAATGATAAAATAAAGTTCTTCTAACCACCAGTACATATTTCAAAAAAAATTAAAAAATTAAAATCTTAAAATTATCGGGCTGGCGGGTTGGGTTTGGGCGGGATTCAGGCCTGGCCTTTTTTAGGCCGGGTTGGTCTTTTTTTAAGCTGGGCGATGCCAAGGGAGAGCCTGAGCTCTACCCGAAAATTAAATAAGTTTTATTTTTAGGCCCAAGTCTGACCCGATCTACTTTGGGGCTGGCTTGAAGCCCATCCCGACTTCGGGCCAGCTCGAAGCCTATCGGGCTAATCCAAGTTTAGTTCCAGCCCTACCTCGCAGTGAAAAAACATTTTTGGCAGTAATTTGATATAGCGAGGAGGTTGCATTGCCATAACTGTATTTTATGGATTAAGTTTTGTTACAAGAGAACCGAACATTCCTGGAGTTGTCTTTATTGCTCTAAAGGGATGATCTTTATTAGTTTATAAGACCTGGATTATGTTTTGCTTCATTATGATAATCCTACGAAGTGTTGCTCGTAGATAGGAACTGAGAATTTGGATTTGTATTCGTTATGTTAAATTGGTTGCTTGCTCGTTATACTCTGTTAAGATTAACTAAGAGCCTTTGCTATTACTTATGTCATTATGTCAGTTTGGATGTGAGATATTGTTGTTTAAATCTCTACTTTGTTATTTTCTGGTTCAGATTGATGAGAATGTGAAGCGGGAAATCATCAATCACAGGTCTTTGAGGCATCCTAACGTTATTCGTTTTAAGGAGGTAAAGACCAAAGTCACCAAACTCTATTGTCATTTGCTAGCTCTATAGTTTCATGTGTTGATATCGAGCAGTTGCTCATGCTGAAGAGTGAAGAGGATGACTGTATTTCTGATTAACTAGATATCCGTTGTTCATAACAATGGATTAAGAATTTAGATATTTCTCATATATTCTTGCCTATTAAAGAACATGCAGGAAGATTAAATGAAGAAAGAGGGAATTTTTTTATGTGCAGCATTTCTATTGCAAAAAGAGTTTCGCAGTACATAGGACTTGAGAGTCTATTAAAGAATGGAATAGGAGAAGCAAAGAAAACCTACTCCTAAACTACATTCAGAAAGATATCTGGAGAACTGAACCATCCTTCATAGTTAAGATCACACAAACAAGATGTGATTTCTTGGTGTCTGACAGGATCGGCAAGTATCTCTAGTTTCATATTGATAAAATAAGCTTCTGATATCCCCTGTATCTTCATAGCAGAAGTTGTATCTTGTGGTTGAAACTGTGAAATATTCGAATGGTTCGAATTGATGAGAAATTATTTGAGAGTGGTTTCACTTGGTTTCTCTAGGAAGTGAATTCCCTGCATACCGACATATTTTAAGCAAAGCTATCTAACATTTTGCGTGCTTTTGTTTCTCGTACATATGACGAGGGTGATGGTTCTTTAGGTCTAAAAATATGGCCCTAAACCAAGCGGAATGGGGGAAAAGGATTCATGTAGCCAACCCTAACTAGTTTGGGATTCAGGTTAAGTTGAGTTGAGCTGTCTGTCCTGTTTAATTTTCATGTGAAGCGATATAATTGTGGTTAGCAGCAGTGACCTCATAGGCCACATGATTGGCTCCAAAGTTCCACTTTTCATAGAGTTGCTGATTTACTATGCTGCTTTTGAAAGGGAACTTCTCTGTGTGTGTGTGTGTGTTTTTTTTTTTTTTGCCTGTGTGTCAAATTTCTATCCATTTTGAGGTCGATAGTCACTTAAAATTTAGGTCTTTCTGATATCGCCAAGCACAAAAAACGGAAATTTTTGGGGTTTTCTTGAGCCTCTGTTACCGTGTCCAGTAGCCTCTTTAGCTTATCCAGAAATTTGGCTTTGTTCATGAAAGCAGCCTTGGTCTCTTTATAATCATTGCATTTGTACATATTTGAACCATGTAAGTCTGGATCACGAAGGATACACAAACGCTTTAAAAAGAGTCATATATTGTGGCACATAAAAGCAGCACAACCTAGTCCATTCTTCTTATGTTCATGTTTTTCTTATGATGCTTGAGTTACATGTAACTGGGGAGAAGCGTGATATTTATTATTCATGATGACAGATAGTTATTTGCAGGTAGTTCTAACACCAACACACCTAGCCATTGTCATGGAATATGCTGCTGGTGGAGAGCTCTTTGAGAGGATACTCACTGCTGGCCGATTCAGTGAAGATGAGGTTGTTTTAATTCCTTGTAACTTTATCCCACTACATGACCATCCTTAATCAATGCTTTTCTGGTTATATTAGCTTATCGTCCATTGCTTACATATTTGTTTGTAATGGTTGGTGTCAAATGCATCTTCAACAGGCAAGATTTTCTTTCAGCAGCTGGTATCTGGAGTTAGTTACTGTCATGCCATGGTATATTACACATATGTTTGATCTGAATTATGATCTGAAAGAAAGAAAGAAAGAAATCTTAGCATTATTTTTATTATTATTTTAGGAAATCTGTCACCGGGATCTTAAACTTGAGAATACGCTCTTGGATGGGAGTCCAATTCCATGTGTTAAAATTTGTGACTTTGGTTACTCAAAGGTATCATTGTGCTTTTCTTTCTGTAGTTTGTGCTAGATATGGTGGTGCTTTTAATATTATGGGGATGCTTGTTCTCTTTGGAATGCAGTCTGCTTTGTTGCATTCGAAACCCAAATCAACAGTAGGTACTCCAGCATACATAGCACCAGAAGTTCTATCTCAAACGGAATATGATGGCAAGGTACTCTTTCTTCATACCTGTTAAATGTGGATATAGTGCAGTGAATTGTTTTCAGAACTTCAACTGGTGGTTACTAGACAATTTTATGCAAGTAGAACAGAGACCAATTTTTTCTGATGTGTCTTTAACAAAGATCTGCTCTTGGGTCCAGAGTGGAGCTGATCATGTGCCAAGCCTCAGGCTTAAATTATATTCATTTTTCACCTGGCCTACATGCCGGGCCTATTTAAAATTGGACATTTTCTGTGCCCAAGCCTGGCCTATGATTACTCTAGTCCAGAGGTCCCAAGCTTCAAGGCAATGGTGTAGGTTCTTAATACATGTCATAATTTTGGATGCCTGTTCAGTTGGAATTTTAAGATTTTATCATCTTTAGATACCCTATGAAGTATTGATAACCTTCCTGTGGGGTTCACCCTATTTTTGTAACACGATGAATATGTTCCTTTCCATTACTTATTTGGATTCTACTTGGATTTCTTAAATTTATGATAGCTCATTACTCGATAGTTCCAATTAGCAAGAAACATGGATAAGTCATGGTTTGTGTTTCTATTTGCTTGGTGCAAATTTAAGCACGTGAAGATGATTTTGATAGCTTTATGCCGAAGCCATCATGATTATCATTTTTTCATTTGATTTTACTTAATTTATGGTTCGTATGATAGGGCTGCAACCGAAATATTCGATCTAATCGTCTCGTATTATTGTCATAGCTGCATGTGTTTGGCACTAGGATCCATGTTGGTATGCATTGGCATTCTATCCTGCACATTTGTAGGCATATCTATGATTGTATATCCGGTATCACCGTATCAGACACTGCCCGATCGACTCGAGCATCTTGAATATTTGATTTTTCATGCATGGGCATGCATTTATCTGCATCTATTATTGTTCCAAGAAATTCTTGGTTCAAGCCCTAGAAGCTATCCTAAGATCTCCTTTTTGTTATTGTGAAGCTGTTCCCACTTCCACTCCAATCCCATAATACTATGTTAAATGACAAAAGATCTTCCTTCGGTTTCTTTCATTACACATCTTTACTGTTCTGTTTTCTAGCTTCACAGTTAAGCACTATAACAAGTTTTTTCGATGTTGCTTCCTATTTATTAACAATCAAGTGATATGAAATCCCTGCTATCCAGATTGCAGATGTTTGGTCCTGCGGTGTCATATTGTATGTGATGTTGGTTGGTTCTTACCCCTTTGAGGATTATGAGGATCCTATGAACTTCCAGAAGACAATTAGTGTAAGTTGTCTTTGCTCTTGGGAAGAGCCTTTTGTTTTCTCTATGCAAGACCATATAGAAATAACATCATATGTCCAACAGAAAATATTAAGTGTTCAATACTCTATCCCGGACTATGTGCGAGTGTCCAAGGAGTGCAGGCAGCTTCTCTCACGAATTTTTGTTGCTGATCCATTAAAGGTATCCTTCTTCTCCTCAATCAACTTCTCTCTTGATTTTGCAGTGAAAATAATACTAATTCCCTTCAAATTGCCTTAAAGAGGATCACAATCACGGAAATAAAAAACTATCCTTGGTTTCGGAAGAATTTACTTAAAGAGATCATAGAGATCGCGAACACAGATTGCATGGTCAAAGAGCAAGATGAGCCTAGTCAGAGTGTCGAGGAAATAATGCGCATCATACTAGAAGCAAAGAAACCAGCAGAAGGTTCTGAGGCAAGTGATCTGCATGCTTCAAAGTTGGTAGATTCTGATGATGTTGAAGAAGGTGCAGATATTGAAGAGGTTGATGACCGTGATGATTTCTTGGCATCCTTGACTAAATATATGGGGATTCAACATTAGGATAAAATGGCAATAAAACAGTGAGTCACAGGAATTATAAGCTAGTAAAAGTTTGCATTTATTCTGGTATACCTTTATACATCTTTTTATTAAATGTATATTGTTGGAAGCTGTGAACATTTATGACCCTTGGATTGACTTGAGATTTCACTTAGTTAAGGTTGCAGACTGCTAGGTGATATTATCACTTTGATGCCTCTATTGGAGTGTAAACATTCTCCAAGTTATTTAGAATTTTTAAATAAATAATGAATATTCTATTGGCCCTGTGATTGTTCAAACTTTTTCTCTAATTATATAGGTATTCATATATGAATCATTATTCATAAATTACTCACTTGAAACTTTAAATGCTTAACAATCACAAGTTAAAGATTTTATCATCTTTAGATACCTTATGAAGTATTGATAACCTGCTGGTTCACCCTATTTTTGTAACACAATGAATATGCTTCTTTCCATTACTTATTTGGGTTCTACTAAGATTTTTTAAATTTATGATAGCTTATTTCTTGTTAGTTCTAATTAGCGAGAAACATAAATAAGTCCTAGTTTGTGTTTCTATTTGCTTGGCACAAATTTAAGCACGCGAGGATGATTTTGATTACTTTATGTCGAAGCCATTGTGGTTATCATATTTTCATTGATTTTACTAAATTTATAGTTTATATGATAAGGCTGCAATCAAAATATTCGATCTAATTGTCTTATATTATTGTCATGGCCACATGTGTTTAGCACTAGGGTCCATGTTGGTATGCATTGGCATTCTATCCTGCACATCTATAGGTATATATGTGATTGTGTATCGGGTATCAGACACCATCCACTTGACTCGGGCCTCGTGAATATTTAATTTTTCATGCATGGGCATGCATTTATCTACATCTATTATTATTTCAAAAAATTCTTGGTTCAAGTCCTAGAAGCTATCTCAAGATCTCTTTTTGTTATTGTGAAGCGGCTCCCACTTCCACTCCAATCCCATAATGCTATGTTGAATAACAAAAAAACAGACAGCCAACTTCCTTTAGTTTCTTTCATTACACATCTTTATTGTTTTTGTTTCCAGCTTCAAAGTTAAGCACTATAACAAGTTTTTAAAATATTGCTTCCTATTTATTAGCAACTAGGTGATATATATGAAATCCTTGCTATTTAGATTGTAGATGTTTGGTCCTGCGGTGTCACATTATATGTGATGTTGGTTGGTTCTTACCCCTTTGAGGATCCTATTAACTTATAGAAGCAATTAGTGTAAGTACTCTTTTCTCTAGGAAGAGCCTTTTGTTTTCTCTGTGTAAGACCATATAGAAATAAAATCATATGCCCAACAGAAAATACTAAGTGTTCAATACTCTATTCCGGACTACGTGCGAGTGTCCGAGGAGTGTAAGCATCTTCTCTCACAATTTTTTGTTGCTGATCCATTAAAGGTATCCTTTTTCTCCTCAATCAATTTCTCTCTTGATTTTGCAGTGAAAACAATACTAATTCCTTTCAAATTGCCTTAAAGAGGTTCACAATCATAGAAATAAAAAACTATCCTTGGTTTTGGAAGAATTTACTTAAAGAGATTATAGAGGTTGAGAACACAAATGATATGGTCAAAGAGCAAGATGAGCCCAGTCAAAGTATCGAGCAAATAATGTGTATTATACTAGAAGCAAAGAAACTGGCAGAAGGTTCTGAGGCAAGTGATCTACATGCTTCGGAGTTGGTGGATTCTAATGATGCTGAAGATATGCTGATACTGAAGAGGTTGAAGATTGTGACAATTTCTTTGCATCCTTGTCTAAATATATGGGGATTTGACATTAGGATAAAATGGCAATAAAATAGTGTGTCACAGGAATTATAAGCTAGTAAAAGTTTGTATATATCCTGGAATACCTTTGTATATCTTTTTGTTAAATGTACATTGTTGGAAGGCTGTGAATATTTATGACCCTTGAATTGACTTATGATTTCGCTTAATTAGGACTGCAGACTGCTAGGTGATATTTTCACTTTGATGCCTCTATTTGGAGGGCAAACATTCTCCAAGTTATCAAGAATTTTTGAATAATTAATGAATATTCTATTGGATCTGTGATTCTTCAAATTTTTTTTAATTATATAGCTATTCATATGTGAATCATTATTCATAAATTACTCACTTGAAGCTTTAAGTACTTAACAATCACATGTTAATCATGTCATATGTTGTTGTTGTTGTTGTTGATGATGATGATAAGATAACCTTTTTGCTACTACTTTGAACCTTATCTTGGTTTTTGCATCAAGTTAGACTAAAATTTTGTGTCTTTTTATTTTATTGATAAGTGAAGTGTCTAACTATGTAACTTCTTTAAGAATGTTGAATAATATGCCCTTTTCTTCCTCTGGATTTTAAATATTTTCTCCCAGCCAATTGACTAATAACTCTGGACTTGTGACTGTGCCTCTCAGTTCCATGCATATTTGTGTCTAAACATGCCAAAAATTCATTATTTTTTATCACTTAGCTTTATTCCCAAAAGTGAATCATTTATCCTTTGTAATAGTGGCTGGCCCACGAAATTGCACAATTTTTTCTGAAATTCTGATTCAAATTTCTGTATGAACATAATTTCCAAAGTTCATGATTATTTATTTCCACAACATCTAAAATGTAATAAATTGATTATTTTGAGGATGCCAACTGGCTGAGTTGATGATGTTCTCTCTCTTGGTGCAAGACATCAAGTATCAATCCTGCTCTCTAAGCAATGCCATTCCAAACTTAATTTCACTTATCCTAGTTCTATTATTATTATTATTTTTTTAAAAAAAAAACCTACCCTTACCCTTCTACTTTGAAAGCCTATGCATTCATATTTGATTTTCTTCCATGCCCGCATCTTGATTCCCCTTTCTCACCCCTACTTTATCTCACGCTTGTACAAACCAAAAGGGGAAAAAAAACTCCAATCAAAAAGAAAAAAGAAATCATCAAAGGAGTACGGTAAAGATGCAAAGGCAGCATCACTTGTATAGAAATATATCATATTGGTATAAATGAAGGCCCCCAATTCATTTGAGTCGGTTGCCACAAGTGCAGAGCAAAAATAACATGCTTCTTTTTTTAATACTATATTTTTTAATGATTTTCTTTATGCTTTTATAGCAACAAAACTAAATCTAACCTACCTATATGCAAATATTTCTCTCGACTTATATTTGAAAAAGGAAAAACTTGTTGATACTAAAATTTTTATCACGGGGCATAATGTTGAATGCTTTTCATGATTTACAATATCTTATACGTGTATAATTGTAAATAAAACTTCAATATTTCAAAAATTTTATAATTGTAGATTAACTGATAAGCAAGAACTTCTATGCTACTCCTTTTATTTTTACTATTTTTTAGAAGTAATAATTTTTTCATACTAAATGCTCTAAATATTTTATAAATAATCCTAAAAAATTTTATCGTGCTTGTTTGGTGTAGCTCATTTTTTTCTGAGCTTTTGAAAATAAATACAAGAAACAAAAGCAAAACATAAGGAATCCTACATGAACTCTTTTCATTTACACATTAAAAACCATGCATATCAAAGATAATTTACATAAAAATTACTAAGCACCTATTTGTTAAAAATCTAAAATTTACATCTCTCCTATATGATAATGCTAATAGCCATATATATCTAAAATCATGGTGTGCAGTTGAATGTATACAAAAGATCATAATTTTCTTTCATATGAATCACATCTAACTTGTTGATTAATTAAATTGTATTATAAAATTAATACATATATAAATAAAATTATATATACTTTTATATAAATTAATAAAATTATATATATAATTTTTTTTAATTATAAGTATTGAAGTTTATTCAATGTTATTGGATATTTTATTTGACCTGACTCATGATAGGAGATAATTTTCGAATAAGTTATATATATATATATATATATATATATATATATATATATATATATATATATATATATATATATATATATCGAGAGAAAGATAAATAGATTTTAGTAAATGGCTAAATGCCGAAAAAAAGAAAAGGGATAACATTCTCCGAAAGCCTCCTTGCCCTACGCATCCATTCCCATGGAGAGGGGCCGTCATTAACTCGTCATCCATGCCGGAAATACCCCTACCGTCATGTAAAAAATACATATGCCTCGGTCACCTTGTCCTGCTCCCCCCGCTAGGTTTTCTTTCGTTCTATATAAATTTTCCACCTCCCAAGAAGGAGGCGGTGTTCGTAACCGCAGCAGCCATGGACCCCCATGAGCATGAGGTCTACGGCGGCTACATCCCTGAGGAGGAGGGCGAGATGGAGACGGATGAACAGGAAATGGTCGCCGCCGCCACCGCCGAGGACGAATCCACCTCCAAAGAGGAGGTCCCCTTCTCTTCTAATCCTCATCTTCTTGCCTCTTTTCTAGGGTTTCTGTGATACTGAACTTTTCTTTCCGATCTTGCGGCTGTGCTGCAGAACATAGAAGAGATGAAGAAGAGGATGAAGGAGATCGAGGAGGAGACCGGCGCCCTCCGGGAGATGCAGGCCAAGGTCGAGAAGGAGATGGGCGCCGTTCAAGGTACTCTCTTCTTCTTTTTTTTTCTTTTAAAGATGCATAGTTTCTTGTTTGTTCGGATGCTTGTGTTTTGATTCGGATTCTATTCGAGGGTTTTCTTTGTGCAGCATATGGGGAACTGTTTAGTAGCATTATTTTGCTCTACAATGTTGGTGTGTTTCTTAGCGTCTGCCAATATCTTTGTTTCTTTGTTCTTTTGATCTAAACTCTGTATGAACTGCTTTTGTATTCATATGGCAAGTCATTCTATTCGTTCAAAAGACCACTATTTTTTCCCCCTTCTGATTCAGTCAAGCGATTGGATCAGAGAAATTTTGGGGAGCTAACCAGTTGTTGGTCATGCCTGGATTAGGCTTGAACCTCAAGATCGAGGTTGGCGGAGTTGGGCTAGGCCAGGGCAGCCATGTTGACAATACATCACAAAACTATAGATTTATGAGATCCCCTGTTTATAACTTTTACACTGCAACATCAATCATCTTGAAAAAAGTTGAAAGCGAGAAAGAATATGTTAAGTTCTAATTTTTTCCAAAGATCTATTTCTTGAATTTGGAGATTTCATGAAATGTAAATGTCTTTTTGTTTGGCTTCATATGAAGTTAGTTGCTAACATAAAGTTGTATAAATATTTTTACTTAAAAGTATGAGTAGAATGCTTCACTTTCTCAAAATTTGGAAGATCTAACTCTCAGTTTTAATATAAATGCTTATTACAGCCCAAATTATTATGTCATGATTAAGTTCCGCTCTCTCAACTAAATAAATGGGGAAGGATTGCTGAACCGGTACCGGGATCTATACCGGCCAGCCACCGTTATGGTACCGCACCATATCGGTATACATATCGGTCTTGGTAAATTAAGAAAAAAATTATTTTTTTTCCCTTTCAAGCAAGGATTGCTGAACCAGATCCGAACCGAGCCGAATCAGATTGAACCGGGCTGTACCGGTCCGGTTTAGGCCAATTTTTATGGTTCTAATTCCGAACCATTTTTTAGTACTGAACCGTATCAGTTCTTGACCGGTACAGTATGGTACGTCCCGAACCGGACGGTTCGGGATGATACCGTAAACCCTGGTCCTGATGACTCTACCAAGTAGAATATATGGAATGAAAACTAAAAATATAACCCAAAATTTCTCTATATATTCAAATGTATTTCTGATTTTGCCTTCTGTGGCTGGTATCAGTCAGCTTCAACTGAAAGCTCCAAGATAATGCAATTTGGTCCACTTCCAGCTAAAAGAAATGCATTTCGGCAGAAATTTTTCCAGCCTTTCTTTTTGATATCAAAATAAAGACAGTGTATAGCTGTATTCTTTTTGTTAGAGCATTCCCTCATTGTTGAGTGATGTAGTAGGGGTATTGAGACAGAACATGGACTACGATGCATGAAGGTTGGAAGGACTGACATGGAACTTAATGATACTAATTGATGTCATGGGTTTGTGGTGGATAGGTGAATTGAAAATTACAGCAAAGCAACAAATAGGAAGAGTGTGTATCTTTAGTCAAGGAGGAAGCAAAAGAACCTTGAGTTAGTTTTTTTTTTTTTCAATATTATTTTTTTGCCTTTGAATTCTCCACTTAGTGAATACATTAGACTAAAATATTGGCAAATTGGGACTGCTTTTCTTGGCAAGGAAATGGAAATCTTCAAAGCAAGTGAAGAAGTGACTATATGGATATTTCCAACTGTTTATTATGATGGTTTTACCAAGTACTGGAATTTCTCCTTGTTGTTTGTCCATGAATCGGATCTGCCTTCTAAGCAGTGTATCTTGATAGAAGCTTCTATTCCAGTAGTTTATATGGATCCATCAGTAATACAGTGGTGGGGTCTATCATCCAAAATATAAGTGTCTGTTATCTTTATTAAATAATATGTCATTGCATTTTAGAAGCTTCTAGTGCAATTACAACTACTGTGTTGATAAACTATACATTATGATTAACAAATTCCATGAACAATCTGAGAATTTGACTGCTAACTTTTAGCCTGTCCTGGTGTACTTTGCCATGTTCGTGGATTGTGTATGAAAGGTGTCTTGCAAGTTCTTTGGTCTATTTTAAATTCTGGAGATGTCATCAAGAATAAAATTCTGTTATGCACTCTAAGATTAGTGCATGCTTTTTTATATATGCTGTCTACAGTTGTGACTGCTGACAGCTTGCAATGCTACTACATTTCCTATCTCGTTATCTTTTCTTGGTATGCCTGTATAGTATGTTTGCCTAGATATTATTCTGCTTGGCATACCGTAATCTTTTCTTTTTTGTTGATTTGAATCATGTACAAAGATTCTTCTAGTGGTGCTGCAACCCAGGCTGAAAAAGAGGAGGTGGATTCTCGTTCAATCTATGTTGGTAATGTGAGGTTTTCTAATCCCTGTTTTTTGTTTCTTGATCTTTTTTTCCTCTCTTATCCCTTTATCCATGCCTCTATTCATGGTTCAAGTAACAAACTAATACAGTGAAGGTGGATCTCAAACTGATAGAATAATAGCATTTTAGGTTTGGTGCTTAACATAGGGCAAAGCCACAAAGGATTTGCATATGGTTAATTGAATTTTGGAGCATGAGAACATTGACTAAAGCAAGTTTTTTAATTAAAATAATTGAAAGTAGAGCCGAGGGGAGGGGTTCATATAGTTGTTTACTTCATTACTTTTGTTTGACCATGATAAGCACAGGCTACCTTCACTGATAACTTGATCATTTGGATAAAATTTAGGTAGTCCAGATTTAAGGCAATAGCACTATTATTAAGATATTAAGTTCTGTACATGTACAAAGGGTGGGCCAGCTGACTAATTCTCCACACTGGTATTCTTCCTCGTCAATTTATTTTTGTTTAATGTACTTTAACTTATTGAAGATATTGAAAACCATATCTATACTATGACTGTTGATCTGATGGCAAAACTAAATAGCCCTTACTAACTCACTATCTCTCTTCCTCTGTCTCTCCATTTCAAGCAATATCATGTTAGATAGATTTGAATACTAGTATAAGATATTATTACCAACATTTTTGACCCATTGCAAACCCATGCATATAACTTGGACACAAATATGTTAGGATGAGCAGAAGGTCTGCATTGTTTTGTTCAAACAAATGAACATGAGTGATATTCTGGGTAATAGAGCTCAAAATACTTGATACTATACCAATTTTGGGCTGGAAACATCTAATACTTAAGGAGTTATGTTAAGAGTTTTGTGACTGTACAAAGTATCTAAGTGTTTTTGCTATTTTGAAATTTTTGCTTTAATATACAATATTACAATTTCCTTCTCTCTAAGGAGTTTCTGGAGGTTTTATCAAGGTTGAAATAATATAGTTTGTGTATATGAAAACTTTTAAGTTATCTTACAAGTGTCTCAGGATCACTGAATATTCTGAATGCCAACACTGAAGATCAACAGAACATTCTTAGTGTCTGTGTTCCTATATTTTTAATATTTCACTACTGATAGATCAAACTTGACATTCTATATTGAATGATAAGACAGATGAAGAGTTTGGTGTTTTGGAGGAGAGGCTGTGATGGAGAATGTGGAACCATTCAGTGCATGGGATATGGGCTAGCAAGTATTAACCAAATTTCTGGCATCCAGATTAAAAAACAAAATCAAGATGGGCAGGTCTAAACGTTCGATATTTACTTCCTTTGACAAGTGGTTACCTTTTTCGTTAGAGAGCATGATTATCCATGAAATGGAATCATCAAATATTTTTGAGTAAATTACAAAAATCCCCTTGAGATTAAGCATGGACTCCACCTACACTCAGTAGTGTGAAAAACCTATGTTTACAACCCCCCTCCCCCGGCTGATTTCTTTTTATCTAATTTAACAGAATGTTAGTCAAACTGTTAACCATAAGTGGGACCCAAATGCTGCATGAGAAAACCTTTAAAAATGACCAAATAATTTTAAGTGACATAATATTCATCCAAGGATATAAAAAATGTATATCCTCCTCATCACCCAAGGGCATTTTTGACTTTTTATCTGAAGTAAATGGTTTCACGAATGTTGTTAATTTAGCTAAGTGTAAGTGTAGGTTGACAAACTATTGGGTGTAAGTGTAATAAATGAAAATCTCAGGGAGATTTTTGTAATTTACTCAATATATTGGTTAGTTGCCTTGTAGACTTACCTCGAATATATTCTAAAGAATATAAACCTTGCAATTGTTGAGTGATAGGCATGGAATAGGTTCTTGTTGTGATCTCCTTAAGCTTTTAAAGTAAGCTCAGCAATTGCACGGTTCTCACATGTTGTTGCAGTTCTTATGGTTGCATTACTTATCATTCGATATGGTGCATGCTTTCTCATTAGATGCATGCTTTCAAATTGAATTTGGTGCTACCTTTGGCAAGATTGTCCCTCTTTTTTAAAAAAGGAAGATTCCATTGTTGGCCCTCCTTTTTTTTTATTTTTGAATCTGCAGTATAAGTCATATGGCAGCAGTGCCAAGGACTTGCTTTCTATTTGTGTGGGTTCAACTTCATGAATTCTTTTCAGCATTTCTGTCTAGACTGGAGTCATGTCTTCTGTCAATGTGATGAACATGTGAAAGCAATGACTTTTTGTGGTATGTCTTGTTTCTCACGACTGTTGGAAAGCTGTTGCTTAGAGCTAGTTTGTTGATTGTGCTGCTTCATATGTCCGCTTTTTTTTTATTTTGTAACTTTTATATATATTTTTTATAACTTTTGCATCCTTAATTTGCTTGCTAAAATAGAAATATAATTTAGATGAAAACCATGGAATATGATAAATGTTACTCTTTCTTTGTCTTTTTTTTTTTTGGGGGGGGGGGTGTGGTGGTGGTGAGAGAGTTTGTTTGGTCATCGAGTGTTGTTCATAATCCAAAGTAGCATGGGAAATGAGTGAGAGTGGGAGCAGAAAAGTGGTCTGTAGATGGGTTTCACACCACAATGTAGGAGGGCACTTCAAATTTGGAGAGTTTGTCTGAATTGAATAACAGGGAATTTCTATTTGGTACATTGTTGTTTTTAAACCTCTGATTAATTTGTAGTTCTGTGGGACAGTCTACAAATTACTCAAGATGCACTGCACACTGCTTCATCATTTTGTACTGAATATATTCATTTGATGAGTAAATTCTTTTGTATTATTATCTTCTTGGATTGGTATATGTGTAGACATGCATGTCCTCTTAGAACTATTAGTTTTAATTATCTGCCATCCCCTTGCTCAGGTAGACTATGCTTGCACTCCCGAGGAAGTCCAACAGCATTTCCAGTCCTGTGGGACAGTGAACAGGGTTACAATTCTTACAGACAAATTTGGTCAACCCAAGGGATACGCCTATGTGGAGTTTGTTGAAGTAGATGCTGTTCAGAACGCTCTTCTGTTGAATGAATCTGAGTTGCATGGTCGTCAATTGAAGGTTCTTGCTTTTTTGTCTTTCTTATTAAAATTTGTTAGTTTATGAATATAGACTTTGTTAGTTTATGACTATGGACCATTTTATATCAGAGGGTGCTTTTGGCGGTTGTGCAGGTGTGTGCTAAAAGAACCAACATTCCAGGAATGAAGCAGTACCGGGGACGGAGGCCTAATCCATATACACCATTTCGATCCCGACGACCTTACATGCTGCCCCCATTTTATTCACCTTATGGATATGGGTATGAGATTCTGAATATTTTATTGTTTCGTGCTGTTGTTTTCTCAAAACGCATGTTATTAGTGGCTTTTAAAATTTGAAATAGGGATTGATTGATGCTCATTTTTTAGTGCTTTTCACATGACCATTTAATTTAAAAGAATTATACTAATAGTGATGAAGGCATAAAAAATTTCTTATATTGTTCCAAAGTTTAATACAGTTATTGCTTTTAATTCCTAAAAATGCATGGTAACTTTTGATTGGCCGCCATATTCGTACGGGCTACGTTCTGATGGCTGCTAAAAGCAAAGAATATGTTAATTTTTGTAAATCCATTACTTTTCTAGTTCTTAGACAACTAAAGATGCCATGTAACTTAGTTACCTGATGAGGGGGAGGTGCCATGCTGGATATAAATGCTGAATGGATAAGAGACTCTAAAGAAAACTTTAAATAATGGAGGACTGAGGTGGGGGTGGGTATGAAATTGAGAATTTAGAGATTTCCAGAGTGAATATGGGACCTCATTTAGAAGACTCCTGTGGCTAAGGGGTGGACATCTGTTTTTTATATTTGATGAATATCTCCTCATTGATTTTACTAGATTAACAAATGCTATGCCTTTTCTTTGCCAATGGGACTTGGCCACTTGGGCCCGCTTTGATGGCGTTCCTCAACCCATGCACTGGGGAAAGGTTCAGTTTTTGAACTTAGAAGTTGCATTCCCACTATATTTTTTGAAAAGGAAAATGTTAGAATTTTTCACTTTGAAAATGTTTATATGCCTGAAAGGTAGGTGTGATAGTTATCAGATATCTTGTTTATTAATGGGTGATCTTTACTGAATGTCATGTAAGAGGGTGTATTCAAATGCTTGTTGAGTCGGACTCTCCTACAACATTTGCATATAAGATGCCACAACATAATTTGGAGTATGCTAGCTTGAAAATCTTGGGTTGCACAACTAGTGGCCTCTCTAGTCCCTCCAGATTTCAGTTCTGATATGCACAATCTCCTCTTAGCTAATCCTCGCTTCAAATCACTTTTCACCATCCAATATCATACCATTCATGTTGGCAAGCAATCATGATAAGTTCAAATATGATCAAAAAGTTATATAGTCTAGTTATAATTAAGGATCTTGTTAACAAATGCCTTGGTGCATTCATCAAGTGAAGTACCCTTAATATGGTAAATGGCATGTCAACATCTGATCAGAGGTCAATCCAAGTTATCTGTGATAACATGCTTTTCTTAACTGCTTAAATTTTATTTCCTAATATTAACAACTAAAAATCTGCCATTCATTTTTCATAAAATGATTTTTATTCTTGTGAAGTCAAAAAAGAAGTGAGTCAATTCATGAGGGGCTGGTGACCAAATTGTAGAAAGTTTTGGAAATTTCATGGAGCAAATTTAGAAAGATATTTGATGACTAAATAGTAATATAACAAATTAACCAATAAGAACTAGAGTTGTTTTCGGTGATCGATAGGGGCAGTGACCTTTAAGGAACGTGCCCAGGTCATTCGTTAACATTTTCTAGAATTAGCGATGTTAGTGCACATGATGGTAAGCTTTGTATAAAATGGCAAACTTTTTTCCCACCAATCAACAGTTTGATTGGACTAGCATTTAGTCTTTCTTGTTGTACTTGTTGGTTTGATATTTCTGACCATCATCAATGGGGACGTTGTGTTTCAGTTTTGTTTTGGCATCATGTTACCAATCCCTCATGTGTCAGGCATTGGATCTATGCTCACCATGATGTCCAGCCTTTTTCTCTTTTTTTTCCTGGATGGAAAAGGAGGCAGAAGCCATCTGAATTAATTCGGGGGAGAAGAATGAATTACAAAAAGAAGGGTAAAAAGAAAAGGATTAGAAAGTGTGTAATCCTAGAGAGGAGGAACATCAGGAATTAGCCAATCCAACCATGTGGCTAACTCTAGGAAAGCTAAGAAGCTGCTTTTGGTTACGCAAAATGGACCAATCCTTGAAGAGTTTGAAGCTGAAATGTAGTATTTGCTCATCCAAAGCAGTCTTGTTTGGGAAGATTCTTGCATTTTGCTTTCTAGCATGCCCAGAGTAGAGCGGCAGATGTAACTGGTCAAAGGCTTCCTACAGGTTTTTAGGAATGTTAGCATCTCCATGAAGTTCGGCACACCAATTTTTTTCCTTTTTACCACCGAGCGCTGGCTCAAATGGTATTACCTTTCACTCCTTGGGTGAGAAGTTGGGGATTTAATTCCAAGAAGCGTCGACCATGAGGTGCAACTTGGATTTAGCAGATAGAGAATTTTATTACTTGATGTTTCCTTCGGATACTGTGGCTTATTGAAGGTTTGAATATTGGTTTTGGTTTCATCTGGATCAAATAATATTCAGCTTCCGCATTTCAAGCAGTTTCAGCTTTAATCTGATAGTTTGGTAGAAAATAATTGAAACAATCAATCAGAAATGGGAAAACAGAAAAATAAAATAGAAAAATTAAGGAAACAAATTTGATTCAAAGAAAAAGCTTCCATTTAAGGTACATTTTATTGTTTAGGACTTCCATATTTATCATTTTGACAGTTCCTCTAAGACAATCAGAAAAAAAAACACAAGTTTAAAAGAAGACAATTTTAGATTCTGACCTCTTTTTTTCTGATGTTGATATAACATATGCTGATGTAAATGTCTGAAATTTGAGCCTTAGGATAGGTGAATCTCATCCATCTTAAAAGAACTTCACTCGGATCTCCTTGAAGTATAATGTTGCAATAGCTCCAAATCATTTCAAAACTTAGAGTCTATGTTTTATTTGGATGGAATGCTTTTACATTTCATGATATGAAGCATTGATGAAAAAATATGGGCATATATGTAGCTCATGCTCCGATGAATTTGGCCTTATTAGCTAAGTTTTTGCTGAAAATCCACAACCAATCTTGGTCTGGATTATTTCCAGTTTGAAACCAGAATGTTTTTGTTTTGGAGTTTTGGACCCAAATGATGCTTAGGGGTGTTGAGCCATAGACCAAACATTTGTTGGGAATATGGGAAGTATTAGGTATGATGGGTCATAATAGCCCCTAATAGGCCACTCAAACTCTTTAAGGTTTTTTCTTAAAATCTTGGTCCAGTCGTTACCGTCCAGTCGTTACCTTCTATTATTTGGCTTGGTTAAGTGGTTGTGAGAATTTATGAGACACTCCAAGTATGTGGAATAAGGTCAGAGTATGTATAGACCAGGACCCTATGCAATGCTAATCAAGTTTAGATGCTGAGTCCCACAGGGGATCATAGGTCCTTACAAGAAAGGTTTGTGGCAAGTCAGTATCTATATTATTGTAAAGCAATGTCTCTGCTGTAGAAAATAGTCATTTATTTGGATGTCAAACATTACCATGGTATATTGAGTGTAGATGATCTAGTTGTTTAGTTGGCTTCTTATATATCTCTTTTTTACTAATTAACCTACAACAAAAGGTGTGGATCCAACTGCAAGAAGTCTAGATATGACAAAAATAACGTCTCGTGAAGACAATTAAACAACCAAGTGAACTATTAAAAGGGAATAGAGGCAATGTTACTGACATGCTAAATAATGTTAAACTTAAGCATCTAACTAATAGTCCGCAAGTCATTTTATTAATGTAACACTGGGCTTCTAACTAATAGTCCACTAGTCATTTTATTAATGTATCACTAATATTCGGGTCATACTTTCTCTTGCTCTTCAAAGAATCAATGTCTCAACATTGGAGGCTGTGTTTTTGGTGGTTTCAAGAGGCTGAGAGATCAATGGTGAAAGATGACCAAGCGATGCAAGGGTTTGAGGTAGGGTTGTCATTTAGCCCTTGTAGTAACCCAAAGCTGGTGAAGATGGAAATTGGAAACTTTAGGGCGTTGCATGGATTTCTGAAATATATGTTCTGCCAGAGTGACTTGACCTAGAATATTATGTAATTTGCATGCAATTTGTAAACTTGAATTAATTTACTTGCATGCATACATATGTAAACACAACTATGCAAATACCAAGATATTAAGTTTTGGCAAACAGATCCATGTTGATCGAAATTGATCAGTTTTGGCCTAGACCGATCCGAAAATGACCCTATTTCTGGGTTTTGGTCAGTTTCGACTGAAACTGAAAGAAACAGACAATGGATGTTCTTTTAAAACTTCCCTTTAATGTTTTATATCATATATTTGTTTATGTACATTAGTTATGTAAAAATAGTTTTCAATGGATTTTCTTTTTTTTCTTGGGTTTAAAAAAGGGTAACTAATAAAATATCATTCTTGATGCCCAAGGCTTTGAATGATCCATTCCTTAACACTTTAAAAAAATTATTCTAAACAACTAAATATGATATATTCATAGTTGTCAAATCAGGATTCGACCCGTGCATTGCCCATGACTTGAATCGCGACTCGAATCGTGACTCTAAGATTTATTAACAAATTCAATTTATTTATAAAATAATAGAAATTAGTTTAAAAATAAAATTTATATTATAAAAATGATAAAAGCCCGGTGTCTCTTAAAACCCTTCCACCCCCCACTTGTGCATCTCTCTCTCTCTCTCTCTCTCTCTCTCTCTCTCTCTCTCTCTCTCTCTCTCTCAGATGGCAGGACAGGAGCTTCAAATGGCTTTTTGAGGAAGATAGCGAACAGGGGCTTTGAGCATGTCTCTTGGGGAAGATAGTGATGACGACGGCTTCAAATGGGCCTCCTAGGGAAGATGGTGAAGCTCTGAGAGGGCTGAGGGGTTTTGGGCGTCCTCTTGGGAAAGACGAACAGGGAAGAGAGACGGAGAGGGCATGGGCCTCCTCCACTGGTTATTGAAGCTCGGAGAACCAATGGTCGCACGAGTAGAGAGATCGAAGAACAAGAGAATGGGAGAAGAGAAGTTGATAGGGGTTGAAATACCTTCGATTTCCTTCAACGAAAGGATTTTCAAGGGATTTAGAGAGATTTCGATGCTTTGGCTTCCAAAATCAGCAAAGATTTTCGATCGGAAACCTACCTTTTTCAAATTGACTAACTCAAACAATCCAATGACGACAATTCATCCCACGAGTTGGCGATACATGTGCAATTCTTTTAATTTCCGATTCTCCTTTGTGGTTCTACTTGGCCATGGGCTGAATCGACTTGAATTGGATGAGTCGAATCTTGACTCGCACGATTCTAACAACAAAGGATATATTTTACAAAATAGTATTTTGATTTACAAGAAATAGAACATTTCATTATGTCTTGGATTAGTGGGGAGTCATCTCATGTTTGAACTCATTTCTATCAATGCGGCATGCACATAGTGTTGATGTTGTGGCCACTATATTTGCTTGACTCACCTTGCAATTGTAGGTGGCTGATAAACCTAGTTTATTTTATAGTCCTATGTACTTATTAGTTTTTTCTTGATTTGATTGATATTTGACATGCTTAAAAGGTTGGTACATTCATATAATATATTTAATGCATATTCAATATAGTTTATTTCCGTATTGAAACTATCCAAATTATATAAATTATGATCTTAGATAACTTAAAACACAATAACCAGTGGGAAATGAATTGCCTATAGTTCAACTTACAATCTTAAGCTACCCAATTTTATATAAATTATGAACCTACATAACTTAAAACACAATCAAGAAAATATTTACCTTGATTTTCTTTATTTTTCTACTTTTTATTTTTACCAAAACTCTAGAACTCGGAGTGAAACTGCCCAATTCACCAAAATTGCTGATATAGATACTATACCCAAGGGACTGAAATTGAAACTCTAATAAAGCTTGCAAGAAGTTCTTATAAAACTAGAAGGATGTCGGGGTGTGCATGGATCGGGTCGAGCGGGTTTAGGGTTCTTCTTGAAACTGAATGGACTTAAATCAATTTCCTAAAACCAAAACTGAAGCGACCATATGTGAAAACTGGTTCAAACCGGTTTGAGAAATTTGGATCATTTTGGTTCAGGTCATCGGGTTGAGTGGTTGAGGTAGTGAGTGTAGGGCATATCATTTAGGTCTGCCAAGGTGCACTAGCTATTGTGCCATGTACTTGTTCTTAGAGAGGAAGACTTCATACACATCCAGCACCTTGCTTAGATTCTTTGCGTGCTTTTCCACTATCATCAGATCGGTGGTCCTCCCAAGCAACGGCTTGATCAAGGCCTCAAACACCAGATGCATGATGAGGGGCCCAGATTGCTTCGACTCCAACTCCAGCCATAACACCCTACTAGAGCAGGTCTGGTCTTCTTGTACTTGCGATGTATTGGTTTATTACTCGTGATTTTGGCCATCTGACCAAATCAAAAGATCACAGATCCATGATAGGTGCATCAATTTCATGATATCTATAATTTAAGAAAATATCAGAATTTTTAAGGGGGAATAAGGGTGAAAAATTACCAAATAGGATGATATCTTTATCCTCTAGCACAGGAATCAACCAAATGGCTGCATATATGGAAATAAGAATAAATGTAACCAAAATTGTGATATACTTACAAGATTTTTGGATTTTTTTTTGCGGGGGGGGGGGGGGGGGGGGGGGGGGTGGGGGGGGGGGAGTATAGAAGCTTGGAGAAATGGACAGAGAGGATAAGTTGAGGGCAAGGAAGGTTGTTGTGAGCATTGATGCGGTGGTTGATGGGAATGCGCTTTGTTTTTTATTGAAATGAGTTGGAAAGCATCTCTACTAAGAATGAGATTCATCTTTCAGTTGTTAGAGTTGGGTTGATGAGGAGTTCGTGACCAGTTTTTCTTCTAATATTTTTAAGAAAAAAAGAAGAAGAAGAAATCCTTATGAATCATCGGGTGAAGTGAGCATCGGTCCATGGGGAGGCCAATTCTCTTGTTAGAAATCATTAGAAATCATGGTCCTGGTATCTTAAAGCAAAATGCTTCTTATATTGCTGAATAATGGAAGCTCTAGCTCCTATAGAGGGGGATTTTGGGCAATGTGAACTAGAGTGGAAAGGGTTTGGGGGGATTATACTGGAGTGGAGGCAGCTGCGGTTATTCCAGCAATCAGGGCTAGAGATAAAGGGGGAGTGAAGGATGGCAGAGCGATGTGGGTCCGTGGTTACATGGACCCATGTCTTTATGAGTAGAAAGGTAAGGAGATCTCAGTTGAGCCGCTGAGCAAGAGATTGGAGGGAGGTGAGGGAAAGTGGACAGCTGTAGACTCTGATCTGGTGAGGAGAGTTGGGTGAAGGGTGATCCCAAGCAGCAGATGGGCAGAGTGGAAGGAGACCTAGGAGGGTATGGAAGGATTGGTTGTGGATAGGACTGCTGAACTGAACTGTTGAAGCCTGAAGGTTCTAGAACCAGGTGAACCATTTTGTGTGTCTACAGGTCGGTTTGGTTTAAATTGTTTTGTTTAAAAAAAATATAAACTGAAACCAAACTGATTTTTGTAGTTCAATAAAATTTCCAAACCGAAACCAAGGTGAATGTAGAAAAACCTTTCCCAAACTGAACCGAAATAACTGGTTCAGATTATTTTTACAGTTTGATTGGTTTTCTTGCATACCCCTACAAGGGTATATATGATTTCTCAGGGTTCATGCTATAATCTAGGAATTGAAGTCCGAAGACACTATCAAATCCAGACCACAAGATGTCTCCTACCATCAGGCCCATGGATTCTCAGACTAGTTGTCCACCTCCCACCTTCCAACTCAGCACATATCAGGTCTTTTGATGCATGTGAATGCTACTTGTTAACTCATAATATTTATAATGACATAGAAACTTGTTCTGTGGTTGGCAATTTTGGGTATTTGTCATTGCCTTAGCATTTGTTGGTTATGCTTTCTTGTAATGGTTCCCTTACTCTTTTAATTGTTCTCATGTGATATTGTTTTTGTCATCTTTCCTTGTGGGTTGTCACAATTGGACGTTGCACGTTCTCTTACACTTGAACCATGAGAGCTTTGAATAAATTGAAATGACTAACCTGTTTCTGCTCACATGGTAACATTTGTCATCCACTTAAGTGACCCTATCTTCTAAAGCAAAGATGTCTTGATAATACAAGACATGAAAGTTGTTTGATGTTTGAGAACTCAGATACTAAACTCTTGTTAATTTTTCGTATGAGGACCCACTTTAGATGTGGAACCAATCCAAATCTGATGTTAGGTGAGTTAGGGATATATCCTTGTGGTTCTTGGTGCCACTCAATTCCATATCACCTGTATTATCTAAGAGCATCTTATCCGTTTACTTCTGTTTTTGAATTTTTCATACAATTGTACATTTGGGATCTTCAACAGTAAAATTAATTAGATTTACCAAACAGTTCAATGATCTGATTGGAGTGTTCACCAGTAGTTTTAACTAGGCACATATATTTGATAAAAGCATCTTGGCTTTAATACTACATATATTATATATATATATATATATAACATATTACATCAAAATTAGGAAAGAATAGAGTGAGCATTTCTTGGTTGATGGATTAACCACAGACTAGTGTTTCAGGCATGACTCATGCAACTTGCAGTTTTAGTCGACAACAGTGATTTCATTGTCATCTTTATACGTACAGTGTTGCTGACACTATATCCATTTCTGATAGCAACTAGCATGCAAAATAATTTTATTCTAGTTAGCTTAATAATATAAAACTGGTGGAAACAGTCTCTTTTCAAGCCAAAGTGTCAGGAAATCTGTATCTGACTGGAGTTGTTTATGTTTCTGTACTTCCTGTCTCTCTGGTTTTCTTTCTGGTTGCATCAACAAATATTATATGAAAAGGGAAGCATAATTGTCCTACAGCAGTATCTAATTGTGGATTGATTATTTTGTCAACTAGTTTATTGCACTGGTATATGCATCCATATCCTCTGGATGACATTTCCTTTTTCCCATCACTTTCACCAGCAAGGCTCCAAGGTTCAGGAGGCCCATGCGCTACAGGCCATACAACTGAAATAGTTGTGTTTTAACTAGACCGCAACCACTCCTAGATTCTTGGATCAGGAACATGATCAGATTGCAAGCCATATTCTTAATGTACGTTTATATAAAGAACCATTTTGCACACTTGAATTATCATCTACAGATGGGAATTTTATTGTAACTTGGAAATTGTTCAGGCTTTTGACCCATCCATTCTAACCAATGATTGCTTGGCTGTGGTAAATACAACGTGGAGATGTCACTTTAGTTATTGTTGTATCTGGATGTATGCATGTTACATGGTGCATAGCTTAGAATGATTAATGTTTTCCCCTATCATTTGAAGAATGTGATTTCTGAGTTCTCAGTTGCCTTTTTTCTTATTTAGGCAATATGGAAGTTTATATTGCAGATATGTTGCCTTTTTAAAAAAAAATGTGAGAAGTGTCTATGCGGCGCGGAAGATCCCAGAAATTAGCATTAGCTGAGTTATTTCTTGAGCAGGAAAGTTCCCTTCTTCTTCTTCTTTTTTCATTTCTTTTTTCCCCAGCTGGTTCGGGGATGCGATTATTTGCTGCCCTTGCTTCACTCTTGCATGTCTGGTTTGCCTCCCTTTGGTCGGCGACAGTGTTTAAAAATTCTATATCTGCTGCCGTGTATTAAGCAGGCCGTGAAGATCCAGTGGCAAGTTTGTGTTAAGGTTAGCCTGGAAACTTTTAGCATATGCTACATTGAAATGCGAGCGGCCTTAATTAATAATTAGACCAAAGCAGGTAATTTCGTAATTATTTATCAATAGACTTATAGCCTGTGTCAAGCTGCTGCCAGGCATAAAGCTCTTTTGAAATATGAGTGAAGGTGCGTGCCTTTTCTTTTCCTCTCTCTCAGTTGTTTTCCAAACTGATATTCTGTTGACCTGGAGCTTCTGGATGAGTAGACACTGAATTGAAAATGCGCTCGTTGTTAAGCTTCTGATACCCTAATTTCCTGGTATTTCTCACCCATTATTAGCAAACCGATGGTCGGTGAATGAGTACGGTGATTTTTTACCGTCAAATTGACAAGGCTTACCGAGGTCTGTTAGGTCAGTTTTGCTGGATTCGGTGGGACTGGCCGTGGACTGAGGGCGAGAGGGGGAGAAAGAGGGAGATGGCAGTAGAGGAGGAGAAAGAGGGCAAATGGATTCTGTGTGCTCTTTCCTGACCGGTCCCACCGACTCCGGTGCGGACTACCCAAACAGGTTCTAAATAATATGGTGATGACCGTCTTCGTATGTATGGCTTAGCACCATGCTGTTTCTATCAATTGTTGTCGAGGAAAATGGGGTGAGAAAGGATTAAGCACCTCCTCCACCTTACACGAAAAATAACAAGGCAAAAAAAAAAAAGTCTCCCAGAATAAACCTGATGATCTCAAGTACAGCATGTCTAAAATAATACTGACAATAGCTTAAAAGGAACTGTTTAGTCAAGAATGATGATGAACATACTGATATATTGTTTCATTATTATGTCCAAGGAGCCTTCAATTTCCAGAGTTTTTTGGTTTTCTGTCTTTCTGGAGGACTGGTGATTCGCAATGACTCTTATTGTGACCTCTTAAACAGAGTCCATCGTGAGAGAGCTCTTTGTGTTTTGATCTTCTGTGGTGGCTTGAAGCAGTTGTACGTGTTCTTAACTTGGTTCATGCATTGTTGGCATTTCCTGTTGTGCCCTGCTTTGGAGTTGTTTGGTCTGCCTAGTCCATTTGCTTTGAAGCCTTTAGGCAAATCGACGACTGGGTATTAACCGCTATCTGACTAATCTTGTGTTCGATGAACCCATTATTACCTTCCTTAAATACGTGGACGGGTCGTCAGTTCAAGTCATCTTTTCCTTGAATAAAATTCAAGTCATCTTCCTTAAATAAAATGCTGACCGCCCAGAGCTATCAGCTGGATGACAAGGAAGCAGTTGAAACCAACTCATGAAAAGCCCAGCTTAATGTATAATGTGAATGGAGCATTGGATGCTACCAGCAGGAAGTGGACCACCGGCTCACTCCAAAAACGGAGCAACGTGGTCCCTCTGCACTCTAAATCGTTTCTAAAACCTGAAAGTTTATTACCAAAGTTGGTCCACTTTATTCCAACATAAACTGCGTTAAAGATCCCGGATCAACTGGAGAAGTCAATGATTGACCGAGCGGAAGACGAGGACCGATACCACTGGGTGATCATGCACTCCCAAATCCCAGTAGTCATCAGTTTTAGTGATTAAAAATCCACATCATTTAGAAAAGGCACGAGACAGGCTTAAAGTCCTAAGCCATATTTAACTGGGTACCTGAAATTTATTCTCTCTTCAATGCTGATAACACCTTGCAGCGAATGACCTTGGCCAATTACGGAAAGCTGAGTATCCAGGAGAAGATTTCAACTTACTCGGGGCATGCTGATTGTCAATAAGCTGCTAGAACTTATATTATTTCAATTCCATTCAGGAGATGGCCCCATCTTAGCTCGATCCATGATTTGCTTGAGCGAGGCAGCAGCGATGCTAGGTGCACTGCCCTCTTCAGCTAATGGTCCCAATTCAAATACCTTTTAAGTGCTCACTTGTGACTCATGCAGCAAGCAGAAGGGAACAATTTTTAGTTGAAGACTCCCCTCGTGGCAATTGTCACAGTACCAATCAATATTTCTAATAGTTTACTGTTAGAGGCCCCATGCAGATTTTTCATTGGATGGCCAAGTACTAAGATGGCAATCATGTTGAATGGCTGATCACCTGCAAGCTATCATGCAACCCCACCACCATATCCCACTAATATAACACCCGGTGCCATACTCCTCAATCATGATCAAATACAGAACTAGAAGCTGTTTTGAGTTTCTGGCCAATAATAGATTCTTATTCCTGGCCGGTCCCCTAAAATCTCAACCTAGGTATTCTCATCCACCCAAGGAGTTTGTGACAGTTCAAAATATGGCCTTGGAGATACCCCAAAACACCTCAAAGCCACGGAAGCAAATGCTTTACTGCATCCTGCTGAATACATCTCATATCCCTATCTCCCACAACTCATATAGTTGAAGAGGATCTTTTATAGAATTTAACAGTCTCAGATCCATGTACCAACCCTGAACAAGGAATAACACATCATGGAGTATGCTAAGAAGTTGAGAGATGGCGAAGTGATAAAGGTGTTTATGGGTCTCACAACAAGACAAAACAGACAGATAATGCAACAGCAGTATCATTGTCCTTAGCTCTCTATAGCATTTTGCCATGATTCACTTCTCATCATAATAGTAAATCAACATAATAAGGTTGCTTCATTCATAAAAAAAAAAAAAGAGCAAAAACATATTAAATTTGCTGTGTCAGTATGTTGGCAACATAAAGAGTCAGCATTGATGAGGCACAACAGGAAACATAGCTGGGGGAATGTTGGATTCGCAAAACAGTGACGGTGTGATCCATTTGCTTGACAGCAGTGGTAG
Source organism: Areca catechu (assembly GCA_021397845.1). Lineage (NCBI taxonomy): Eukaryota > Viridiplantae > Streptophyta > Magnoliopsida > Arecales > Arecaceae > Areca > Areca catechu. The sequence goes on along the minus strand of CM038038.1, from coordinate 126,355,915 downwards.
TCAAAAATTAGAACAGCAAGAAGAACTAATAAGTTTATTAATATATACAACACAAGTACAATCCCCCCCACAAACAACAACAACAACCAAAAATAAAAAAGAAGAAGAAGAAGAAGAAAGGAAGGAAGAAGAAGATCCAAGGGTTTTCAATAACAGTATAATCCAAGGGACATGACACAGCTGCAAGACAACCAAGATTTTGGTCTGGCAACCTGGCTAAATGAAATAATGTGCACTGGCCTTCATACTAATGTCCATGCAAACATCCCGTAACCATGACAGGTAGATTTTAAGAGAAATACTTTTATTCATTATCCCATCCTCATCAAGGGCCAAAAGTTCTTCCATCCAGGCTATTTAAGTCTTGAGTTTCCTCTTTCCCAACATTGCATAGCATCTGAGCTCTTTCTATCTTGTTCCTGGTTCGATGGCGAATCCTTCATACCAATTATCAAGAACACTTCCATCAAATGTTACAGGTGTATAAAATCCTATTTTGTTCCCCTGCCAGTAGACCCTTTACTGGTTCATCTTTTCTTGTTTTACACCTTTTAACTTACCTGTCAAAAATGTCCTTAGTTTTGTCAAAAACCTGTAGCATTCTCTTTACAGGAACGTCTCTGCGCATCCTATTTGTCTTACATCATTCAGGCACCTGAAAAGGTGCTAATTTACAACTAAGATATGTTATCAATGTAGGATGATCAGGCAACATCTGAGAAAAAAACATCTCTGGTTCATCAAACAATGTTAACCTAGCAGTGATGGTATTTCTTTAATCTTTCATCCTCATTCTTCTTTGTGTATGTGCACAAACAAAACCATAATCAACAAGCCTTTCACCTACTAGAAAACAGTTTTAAGCATCCTTAGTTTCCTTTTCCTTCATCCAATCTATCCCTTGAAAACAAATCTAAACCCCTATTTACCATGAACCCCCTAGACATAATTGAAAGTCTGTACAATGACAATTTGTTGCTCATGCAATTATATATTTTTTATTTAAAAATGACTACTAAATAAGGTTATGTTGAATGCAGATAGGGGCTGATCAAAATTCCAATATGATAGGGGGAGGTCAACATTGAGATCGTTTCATTCAACAAGAACATTCATCATACAGTTTGCAGATTGCACAACATCACAGGAGAGACAAAGTGACCCTGACCTCTATGTGAAATCTCTATGAAAACTTCAATGTGAATGCAAAATTTCTACTTGATGGAACACAACTTATTTGTTTGCAACAACTTCCTTGGATGGAAGATGAACCAAGAATTTTTGCCACCAGATCACCAGGAAAGACCAGGAGTCATCATAGGAAACAGCTGGAGTGGGTCCGGGTTGTTTTTGCATGAAAGAATGATTGATCTTCTTTCACAAGATGAACCATTGGATTGCACTTTGCACAGCTTTCAAAGTATGACATCAGCTTTGTTATTTGTGTTGTAGATGGAACAAGAGGTTGGAGTGCTTTCAAAATTGTGCAAATGTGATCCAACAGTTCACCTCATGAAAGAAGATCTTTCATGATCAATCATTCTTTCGTGTGAAAGATACAACCCAAACCAGCTGGAGTTATCACCTTCAATTTTTTTAAATTTTTTATTGTTTTCAGTTTAGTACAAAAGTGAGAAATTGGCAGCATGATTTTCTCAGAAGCTAACAACAGCGGACTATTCCGTGAGAAACACAAGAAGGAGGACATTCATAAGAAAAGCATGTCCCATCCTTGATAGCTGAAATGCAAATCTTACGCTCTGACTTCCACTTGGAAGACTCTACCTAGCTTAATCTTGATTTGCGCCCAGGAAAGATTCTACATTCAAACCATAAAACAGCCAGCCGAATACTTGATTGCATCCCCCAACATGTGCTAAATAAACCAAAGAACTTTCACTTCCCTTTTTAATTTTTATGGAGTATAAAGTAATTCAACAAACCCTGGTTTTACAAGAATGAGTTAAATTAACATTGGCAATCCTATGTAAAAAAAAAACAGTTTGTCAAGCCATATTACTTATACGACCTACCATTTAGCAAATGAGGAGCAAAACCAATCTAATAACTTTAACTTGACCCCTGGGTGGCCATAAATGCCACCAGAAAGCTAATAGCTAATTGGACTTTCTAGACCCAATATACCTTACTGCAATCTATTGCATCAGAGCTTTAAAAGGGAATTTTTGCAAACAAAAGCAATAATGGCAAGGATATCGCTGTCATTGTCTTCCACTATGTTCACCTGTTGAGAGCTATCAAAATACAGCAAAAAACCACCATGTGTATCAACAAAACCAAAGTCCAAGGAGATTCTATCTTTACCCTAATTTAAGACTCTAGATGAGAATAATTGACATCTTTTAGTAAAGAAGCATTATAAGTACCTTCCGTCTATTGCTTTAGATATAAGCTTTACTACAAGAATTTCTTGATGATTTGTTGATTTGAGTAAAAGAATATCGAGCATAAACTTAAGAATTAAACATGACTGATGATCTTTACATTTCAAAATTAAACCAGAGCTCCTGTTCATTAGTTCTAAACTATATAATTCATGAAATTTATATTAATTAATATAAAAATCAAACAAAAGGCTAAAAGTTACGTAAAATAGCATCTAGGGACAGATTAGGAAGAGCTTGTGAATGTGTCCATGGACCTTTGATTGTCTGCAAATTGAAACTTGACTGCTCAGCTGATCAAAAGCTATACACATGTACAGCACATCCCAGGAGGACGAGGTATGACTAACATTGCATTAAGCAAGCAAAAGTTCCATCTCAAACCGGACAGCATATCATTTAGGATTGAGGAAGATGGCCAAATAAATTCTGATTTCAAATTTAAAATTCTTTGAACCTAGGAAATATGTGGCATAATTTATTTTTCTTTGTATACTAGAAAACCTTCATCCATATAATGAATTATAGGCTTTGAACATAAGCCAAGCATGAAAAGATATGCAAAAGACAAGATTGTAATGAAACAGCTGAGAATCTAAGAGGCCATGTATTGAGGTTCCTTTTTTGTTCACAATGCATCAAGCGCAAGAGTAAAATGGAACTAAATTGATAAAACAAATTTGTGAACTTGAACCATACTAAGTTCCACTAATGAAAGAAATGCAAATTGCTTGACATCACTGTTGATCACAGATAACATGATACTAAATAACCAGGAACAACATCATGAAAATAGGATTCTCAATCCATTCACAAAAAAACAGGAGCCATGAAGGAGGAAAAAAAACCTCCCATTGCACTTCAAATGAATGAAAAGCCAAATATTTTCACAATAGGAAAAATACTGGCTGTTGAACTTGAAGAAAGCCAGGGGAACGCTAGTGCTTCATGCAGTCAAAGTTTAAAAGACACATACGATGTTTTAGAACCAGATTTTAAGAGACTTCAGAATAGCATAAGTCAAGCAATATTCCAAGTTTTTTTTTTTTTTTGATAAGATGGAGCATTCATATAAATCAAGCATAAATACATCCAAAAAAGTTAGAAAACAAAATATCTCTAAAATGGCCCAAGGTCTCCCTTATATCGATCCATAAACGATCACCTGAATGCTCCGCAATATAGGCTGCAACCTAGTTGGAGGCAGAATTAGCCTCCCGGTAAACATGCTGAACAACAATAGAAGTATAGCTCCTTAGCATAGCAACAATGTCATGGAGGAGAGGGTGTTTAGCCTCCCCCCGCATACACCCCTGGATCCAAGTAACCAGGGTGGTGGAATCACCCTCGACAATAAAATGGTCAGCTCATAAGATCCTCCTAGCATAGAAAATCCCTGCCTAGGCTCCATGAAGCTCTGCCCCAGCGACCGTCAGCTCATAAAGATAACTTCTCCCAACTGCCATCAATCCCAAAGCGGTACCACGAATGACAAAACCAGCACCACCATTACTACCTCTGACACTGCCATCGAAGTCGACCTTGACATATTGCGGAGGAGGGGGCTTCTAGAATATAAATACCCGCCGGTTCACTACAGGAGCAAGATGAGGGTTCCAGGTCTCCATAGGTCTCAAGACGACCTCAGCAATCTCCACAGCGAGTATGCAGACCCGCTCCAAAATAATCCTCGTAGAACATCTCCTGGAGTCGAAAATCAGGCTACTCCGAGATAGCCATATGTGGTAAGTAATGTAAGCAACATAGATTCCTGCTCCCCTGTCTGCTATCTAACAACATTGTATCTTAGAAAATCAAGAAAGACCTACACTGAATCATCATGCTGGCAGGTCAAAACCAAAAGTCCAAGGTGCCAAATCTATCTGGCCCGCTAACACATGAATAGGACGTGCTCCAAGGATTCCTCTTCATATCCACAGGAATAGCAGGTCAGCTATAAATGCAACCATCGACCACTGAGAAAGGATCTGATTGGCAACCTTCTCCAAGCAATCTTCCAAAAAAAGAGACTCACCCTCGGATGGACTCCAATCCTCCAAATCAAGCCCACAACAATATTCATGTGCGATTCCTCTTGATATAGTTAGTAGAGGTCCACTATCTCAACTCTTGGGGTGCAAGAAGATCTCCATACCCTGACATCCTGGTCCCTGTGAAAGGAAAGTGTAATAGACATGACGCGCTCACTCAGTACCTCTCCAAAAGCTGAGGTAACTGCCACCGAGTCCCACACTCTACTGAGAGGCTGAAATAGATTCGAAATCCTCATAGCATTTGAAATCTCAACACTAATGAAGGTTGTTGGGCACCAGCTCAGGGATAGGCCAGCCATCATGGATCAAGCAAAAGATTGGCTGACTATCCATCCCCCAGAATCCATCTGGTCTAAGATATCGCCTCCGAGACTCAAGCACAAATCTTGTACCACATAATCGAGCTGCTTGGATTAGCACAAACCTCATCAGCAATAGACCACAATCCATACTTGGCTTTCATCATCAAGCTTCATAGGCTATCTGGACTTAGCAGTAATCTGGCCACATGTCGAGCAATCATGGCATCCCTCCTCGAAATCATGGACTGAATACCAAGACCCCATCCCTTAGGGGTTGGCAAACCACGTCCCAAGCCAAGAGGTGAAGGCAGCCTCCTCCAGACCGCGAGCCCCATAAAAATCTCTAGAAATGCTACTCAAGCTTGATTACCAAAGTTTTAGATAAGATAGCATTTGAAAGAAGATAGGCATAGAGCTCAGGACCGACCTTATCAAAGTAACCCTGCCCATCATCGATAGAGCACGGGCCTGCCATCCCTTCAAGCGATCCTGAATCACCCTCTCCACACGGTTGCAGTCCACCCTTCCGAGACAGCCATCAGTGAGAAACTCCTATACACAGCAAAATCCCAGTATGCTCCGAGATCTAAATCTGTCTTTGATCATATGTCAAAGGTGTCCTAGCATCCACGGATTGAAATGCATGGCGGACTTAAAGGAGGTTCACCTTCTGGCCTGAATGCAAGTCTTCCAAGATTCTCCTAAAGCCCTCAGCAATCTATATGGTAGCTCTCTCCACCAACAGGTAGTCATCTGCAAATAACAAATATGAGATGAGCTATGCTCCGGGCGCTGGAATATAAGAATCTAAGACTAGCCCCCGGGATACAGCATGCAATGATCGTGACAAGGCATCGCACAAATGATGAATAGATAAGGTGACAGAGGACAATCTTATTGCAGGCCATGACAGAGTTTCATTAATAATGATAGCAAAAGGAGTGCAAATATATGCTACAATCTAACTGGCCCATCAAGGGTGGAAGCCGAACTCCAGCAAGGTCCTCTCTATAAAGCTCATAGACCATAAGCATGTTCCATATCTAGCTTGATAGCCAAAAAATTATGGTGAATTAGAGCTTGGCAAAGATTATGCATAATTCCTAAGCAATAAGGATATTGTCAGAAATACTATGCCAACCAACAAAAATCCTTGCTCAGGACAGATAAGTCGAGGGAAGGACTTCATCCTAATAACCATCAATTTTGCAAAAAAATTATACAAGTTGGTACATAGACTAATAGGTCTATAGTGTCCCAGCTCAGAAGCATCCTGTCGCTTAGATATCAAGGTGATGAAAGTCTATTTCTAAGAGTCTATCATCTGCCCATAAGCTAAGAAATCATGTATAGCCGTCATGACCTCAAGCTGGATAATAGGCTAGTACCACCTAAAGAATAAAGGAGGGAAACCATCCAGTCCCGAAATTTTATCCTCAACTAAAGACCACAAAACTCTATGGATCTCATCCACAAATACAGATTGAAGGAGATCCCGATTTTCCTGCTCAGTGACCAAGCTACTAGGAGATGAAGGCATGAACAAATTGGTCCCCCAGAGCCATCGTCCGCCTGAAGAAGTGTACAATTTCCTGTCTAATCCCAACCTCTTCAGAAATCCACAGATCCTCAAAAGTTTGCAAAGCCTGGATCTGATTCTTGTGCCTGCATACTATGATGGCCTAGTGGAAGAACCTTGTATTTCTATCCCCCTCTTGAATCCACTTGGCTCTAGATTTCTGTCTCCAAAAGGTCTCCTGCTGACTTAAGAGAGAGTGATGCTTAGAAATCTGGCAGCAAAGCTCAAACAAATCCTGCTCAGACAAACCACCCACCTGCTCCCACTCTTGAAGCTTTGAGATGGACCCCTCGATCACCTCAAGTTGCCGAAAAATGTCGCCTACCTCCACCCTGTTCCAGTGAAGAAGATGTCTAATAGTCCAACTCAAGGCAGCAGGCCACCCGATATCTAGTATCACCTCTCATAGACAGCTTCCACACCTCTCGCACAATCTTCCATGTCCAGGGGTAGGATAGCCAGAACTTCTCAAAATGGAATGGACTCCAATGAGAAGTAAAGGAACCAATAGTCGGAAGCAATCCTCGATAGATAATGGACCGGATAAGTAGGATGGCGATAGATCCAACTGGGTGTTGCAAATACATGATCAATTCTTTCCCACACTTTGATAGCTCCACTCCTATTGTTACACCAAGTAAACCTTGGGCAGCAAAATCAAGATCCGCTAGGCCATTAGAGTGTAGAAACTCACCAAACTCCCTTGACCGAATATCCTCCATGAAAGGGTGCCCTCTCCTCTTCTCAAGTCTATCAAAGCAATTGAAGTCACCAGCTATAACTGAAGGGAAACCTTCGACAATAATTCCTAAGTAAAACCTAAGTTAAACCAATTGATTCGGTAATGACAATAGCAACTTGCTATGAACATCAATGGAAAACATCCACAGTTGCAATACCAAGCTTTCATATAACAATAATTCCTCCAGACAATCCTTGGAAATACACTGTATAAAAATCTCAACTCAGCAAGAATCAGCGGCAACTGCGATCCAAGCTTAAGCCCGAAAGTAGTCTCCATCAAGATAGTTTTGCTTGATTCTGTTGCATAATTCTCCAAATTGCCAAATGGAGAGCTTACCAACCCCCCTAACATTCCAAAAAAGCAGCTTCATTCCAATCAACATTTTAGGGGCTGCACTGAACACTCCAGCAACCCCACTGAACTCGTTCTCCATATTCCCCACTTCCTTCACATCGCTACCCGCTTGGAGAGCTGATTTCAATAGACCCATAACCTCCTTGTGGATAAGCTTCAACTCCTCCCCATCCCTGCCTTCATTTCCTGGCCGACCGCAATCAAGGCCATCCCCAGGTTCCTCGACTTTTCTCCATGAGGGCCCATTGCCGGTTAACATAGCCAATGAAGAAGCTAGATGCCCTCCTCCACTCCACCTCGGCCAACACTAGCAGGAAGCCGAGCCGCCATCCCACCGCCCTCCATGTTTGGTAATAGAGGAGCCCCCTTGCGACCCTTCCTCCCCTCGCAATCATAGCCACCCGCTGAAAGCACCTTTCTTGTCCCCGACTTTGCCGCGAGATCAGGCCCCGGCCCCACTGCCTTCCCATCTGAAACCCCCTCCAGCAACCTCCATCTCCACTGAACTTGAGTTCCCACCCAGACATCTTTGAACACCACCCTCCTTTCCACCCAAGGAACCCAAAGCACCACCCTCCCCCACTATCGATGTCGGCACCAACCTCCAGCCAAAATCATTCAAACAGTCCGAAACATCCCTAGAGGTAATACATGCACAGGCAGTAGGGCTGAAAGTAGGCCGGGCTGGACCGGACCACACTCCTACTTGAGCCCGGTCCAAAAAAAATTTCAAGCTTCGGGCCAGGCTTAGGCCCGAAAAGTTTTCAAAATATCAGGCCCGAGCTTGAGCCCGAGCTTGGCCCGAACCAAAGCCCGCCCCTTAAATCGTCAGAACCCAAAAAAAACCTGGCCTCTGGGCGTCGGCCATCGGGTGCGGTCATCAGAGCTGGGAGGAGATCGAAGAAGGGGAGCTTGGGGTTGATTAGGAGGCAAGGGCATCCCGCGTCGGGTGTGGGCGCTGGGGTCGAGAAAGGAGACCAGAGTTGAGGGGGGGTCGTGCGGGCGGGGAGGGGTTGCACGGAGCCGAGGGTGGCAACGGGGTCGCACGGAACCGGGGGCGACGATGGGGTCGGGCTCGCAATGAAGCAATGAAGATTTTACTTTGGAGTCGCCGAGTCGGAGATGACGATCGAAACAGCGAAAGCCGAAAGGCTAGCCAGTTAGCCACGGTGATCGGCTCGCCACTCGCCTAATTGGAATGCGAGGGAACCGACGGACGGGGACGGCAAAACCTAGAGATGATGACTCGAAGGAAAGAAGTGGAGAACTAAACCAGAAGTCCAGAGAGGAGGGAATGATCTATCAGGCTAAAATGGGTTTTAAGTTTTATAAAATCTATCATGTTGTTGCTGATGATTTGGATCTGTAAGGACTTTTGTCAGGCCTGATTCGGGCCTAGTCCCTTCAGGCCATTTTCGGACCGGATTTGGGCCAGACTGGGCCAAGCCAAAGAGAAGCCTGAGCCCAGCGCGAAAATGTAATGGACTTTAAAATGAAGCCCAAGCCCAACCTAATATTTTTCGGACCTAGCCCGAATCTCGGCCCGATGTCGGGCCAGCCTGAGCCCACTTCCAGCCTTAACAGGCAAAACCACTTACCTGGCTCAAAGAACTCCCCTCACCTGCCGCCGGTGATGCACTACCAGACGCGATAGCCCTCTACTCATCACCCAGTTCGATGTTGACTTCCCGGCTTCGAGCAAAACTGGGACCTTGGGCCGTCACATGTGGAAGGGCCTCCTTAGGTGGGCTTCAAGCCCGCTTCAACTTAAGCCCACCAGCATCTGCAATGTACAAATCAGATGGGCCTGGGCCCAAGACCTAGCCCAAATCCATCGCTTTAGTTGACTCAGAGTCCAAGATCAACAGAAAACCCTTCCCTGACTTGGCCGAGTTGACCCGAATTGCCCCAAGCTCCTCCTCCGGTGAATGCTGGCAAGCTTATTTTGATGGTTGTTGCCACCCGTTTGATTCCGATGGCTATCCCAGGGAAAAGCTGCCAAGGGTAGGTGAGCTCAGATGCAAGGGGGAGGAACTGGGACCAAACAAATTCGGGTTGGACCTGGTCACCTTTCAAGGGTTCGCTGGAGCCCTAACAGGCACAGGTTGCCGGATGCATGTTGTTGCCATCCAAGGACCGAGCCGCAACTGTCCCAAAACCTCCAGAGCCATAGCCACCAAAGCTCCAATCACATCTGCCACCAACCCACCCTCCACAGACATTGGGTCAATATAAAATTTTGCCGATTGCATTGGATGACTCCCCGATTGGCCCTCCTCTTGCGACAACCAGCAATCCTCAAGAACATGACCTAGAAGACCACATTTGTGGCAGATAGATGGGATGTTCTCGTAGACAAAGGATTGCCAAAATATCCCTAACTTGCCCCGAATTAACACCCTAGGCTTGAGAGGTTTAGAGGAATCAATTTCAATCGTTACCCGTCCGAATCCCATCTTTTGGAGCTTGGTGGTGAAGTCGTCCATCTCCATCGAAGTACCGGCCTTCGACGCGATGCCCAACAGCAAATCTGGATCCCAAAACTCCATCGGTAGCTTGAGAAGCACGCAAACAATTATCCTCTGCACTACCTTGAGACGAGAATGAAGTCAGCAACCCACAGCTCCATCGCCAGTAGTTGGCCGGCGACAAACCATGAGCCCCCTTTGAGAACTCTTCCGCGCTCCTCTGTTTGGAACTGAACCAGGTGGTGCTCTTCTGCTAGTGCAAAGGCCTCCGGGTCTTCTTGAACGTTACCCTGGAGCTTCAGCTCCCTCCCACCCAGTCCGATGGCACTCGCCAGCTAAGACCAAGGGCGAGGATAGATATTTTTACCCATTGCTTCTACGACTCCAACTTTTCCTCCGGCAACTCCAACACCTCTTGAAGTACCGTTCTTCCAACTCCTTCGACAAGATCCAGTATTCCTTCCATCTAGGTTGTCTTGCTAGGCCCTGAGCAATTCGGACCAAGGTCTTCTCCCTTCCACCGTTCTGGTGAGGATCTATTGTCAACACTTGATCTGCCTCCCCTCACTGCCATGATACACTGTCGTCCAACAACTATTTGAAGGCAAGCCCCAAAGTATACACAAACTTTGATGTAGAAAGCCGATCGCACCCAAGCGTCGCTCGCTAAGTAATTCTTTAACATGAATGTAATAGCTGTGCTCCGGTATGCATAAAATGCAATTTTACTCCAACAGGCTAGCATTTTCTGGCAAGGAAGCTCAAGCGACGCGGAGATTGCACATCTTGAGAGTTGCTAAACAATATAAGAGAAACCATGGGCTTCACTTAGCTCAGCTTATGCAATGTCATGAGATTAAAAAACAGATAAATTGCTGAGGGTGGAATGAATAACATAGTCCTCACTTCAGAATTCAATTTGAAATGCTTATTGCAGGAAGACGGTGGTGAATTTGCTCCCACGTACGCATATAAGCACATCCATATATATATATATATATATATATATTACAAAGTAAACTAGGTAAATTATTTTGATATATTTCACATCTTTCCCCGATAAAGAAAACACCTGATAAAAGTAAAGAAAATAAAAATTAATCAAATAGTTAATTCATTTACCAAAAATGTAGCAATCAATAATAAGAAATGAAATTCGATAAATGTGCATGGTAAAAAGCTCAACAAATACCAATTTTTGCTAGTTAGTCCGGAGGTGATTTTCTTTCAATAAATTAAAAAAATTAAAGCCATGCAAGAAGAAAACCTTTTCCGCTGTCCCCCACCCCCCACCCCAAAAAAAAAAACACACGGATATATATTATATATAATGTTGACGATAATTATTATGCATATTTTAAATAATAATATTGAAAATATATTATATAATAAAAATTATTATTATAAAAATATATGAGATTTATTATTATATATAGTGGCAATATATATATAATGTTGATGATAATTATTATACATATATTTCTGACTCAACAAAATTATAGGGAAAGATGTGAAATATATCTATATCATTAAAGTAAAAATTATTCACAACATATTCAATTTAAAAAATTATCATGAATAAAACCTTTTTTATCAAAGTTCCCAAATTTAGTTATTATATATAATTTTGTTGAGCCAGAAATATATGTACAATAATTATCATCAACATTATATATATATTGCCACTATATATAATAATATTTTTAATAATAATTATTATTATTATATATATTTTTAATATTATTATTAAAAATATGTATAATAATTATCATCAACATTATATATATAATATATATATCCATGTGTTTTTTTTTTTGGGAGGGGTGGGGGACAGTGAAAAAGATTTTCTTCTTGCATGGCTTTAATTTTTTTAATTTATTGAAAGAAAATCACCTCCGGACTAACTAGCAAAAATTGGTATTTGTTGAGCTTTTTACCATGCAAATTTATCAAATTTCATTTCTTATTCTTGATTGCTATATTTTTGGTAAATGAACTAACTATTTCATTAATTTTTATTTTCTTTACTTTTATCAGGTGTTTTCTTTGCCGGGGAAAGATGTGAAATATCAAAATAATTTACCTAGTTTACTTTGTAATATATATATATATATATGGATGTGCTTGCATGCGCACTTGATAAAAGTAAAGAAAATAAAAATTAATAATATAATACTTCCCTCACCAAAAAAAAAATGTAGAAACCAAAAATAAGAAATGGAAATCCCATAAAGTTGCATGGTAAAAAGTTCGACAAATACTAATTTTTGCTAGCCAAACTGGAGATGATTTATTTCAACCAGAGTTCTCCAAACCGTGCCGAACCGACTAGTTTGGGACGTACCGAACCGGACCAGTGGCCGGCCGGCACGGTTCGGCCACATAAAATGAAACCGCCCCCCAAAAAATTTAAAAAAAAAAAATTGTTGTACCGGACCGAACCGGACCGAACCAATTGGTTCGGTCGGTTCGACCCCGGTTCGGGTCAGTTCGGTGGGTGGGGGTTTTTTTTTTTGTTTGTCACACAGCTACTGTAGCCATGTGACATGTGGTGGGCGGCTATCGTTGTTCTTTTAACGATGATTCCTTTAAAAAAAAAATTAATCCATTTCAACCCAATCAAACTTCCAGAAATCGAAGAGGAAGGTAGAATCAAAGTACGTATACCTTTCTTTTTCCGTATTTCCCTGTTTCCTTTTATTTTTTATTAAAATCCGTGCAAAATAAAAAATTAAGGAGAAATGTTGTCAACATTTATTTGTTGGCTATGATTTTAGAGTATGGGATAGATATAGGATAGATCTATACAATGATATTAAAATCTTGATTTTTTGTTAAGTATATAATTTTTTAAATTAAAAATTAATTTTTAATTAATAAATTAATTAAAAAATAATTAGAAAAAATTTATAATTATAAATTATTAATTTAGGACTTGTAAGCTACTCTCACTATAAATTTTATATCGATTTATTCAAGTTTTGATGCGTCTCTTGAATAGTGCTCTTGGTCTTAAATTGAAGAAAAAATGATTTTTAATGCATTTCTAGGATCTTAAAAATATATATATAGCATGTATGATAGAACCTACATTAATCTAAAATTTAAATTATTTTATTTTTCTTTATTTTTAAATTTTTTAGATAAAAGAAATTAAAAAAATAAATTAAAATTTAAAACTTAGGTTAATAAAGTATTAATTAATAAACATTATTATTGACCTTATATGTAATTTAAATATTGATGTATGGATCCATCAAGAAGAAAGAAGGATCCGGAGCGAGACATTAGCTGATTGCATGAAGAGATGCTCTCATGTCAGCATCACTGGAGGTGTAAATGGTGCAATACTGAATTCAAAAGGGGGTAACAAGGTTGAAGCAGCACTTGACTGGCGGCTATTCTGATGTATTTGCATGCCGACAGTGTCCACAGGAGGTCCGTCAGTTGATGAAGAAACACTTTGCTGATTTTAAAGCTGGAAAGAAAAGAGCAGCAAAGAAGGCAGAGATGGACCATACAGCCGCAGAACCACCTTCTTATTACTCCAGAGAGTCAGAGAAATCATCTATTCCTTCTGATGAGGAGGCACGGATGAAAGCTGCTATTCAGACGAGCTTGTATGAGTAGAAGCAGCAGGAGGAGGCAGCCAGGCATAGACAGTAATTTGGGCCATCAATTTTTGAGTCAGGATCGGGATCCACTTTTACTAGTGCTACAGGAGAGTCTAAGACAGTTTAGGAAGATCTCCCCAGTCAGAGAGCCCGTCAGGAGAGGCACCAGCCATATTGCATCGATGTTGGGAGCATTTGGTAGTAGAAAGAAGTCTTCTAGGAACATTACAGAGGGAGCCACTATCCATGATGTCATCCATATACCTTTTCCAGTAAAGATTCCAAGCAACAAAGAATTGACACAATGCTTAAAAAATATAAGAAGAAGGATATGTGGCGGGCCATCTCCTCCTGGTTTCATTTCAATCATATCCCAGCCTATGCATTAGACAATCCATATTATCGCTCTGCTATTTCATCTATACATGCTGCTGATACAGGTATAAATCCTCCAGCATCGAGAGATATATATGATCAGCTTCTGGACAGCAATAAGAAGGAGCTAGAAGGATGGATATCCTCATATCAGAGCAAGTGGCCTGTGTATGGATTGACAGTGATGTGTGATGGTTGGACTGATCCTACTAGACAGAGCATCATCAATTTTTTGACTTATTGTGATGGAAAAACTTTTTTTCAGAAGTCTATTGATACTTCAGATCAGGTGCACGATGCCAGTTATATCCTCATATTGATGGAGGTGATTAATCATGTGGGAGAGCATAATGTCGTGCAAATCATCACTGATAATGGACCACAGTACAGGACCGCAGGACAGATCTTGATGGAGCGGCGGCCGCATATTTTCTGGACCCCTTGTGCTGCACATTGTATAGATCTTATGTTGATGGATATTAAAAAAATCCGCAGGGTGCAGAAGATTGTTGAGCTAGCATAGTCTATTATCAGATTTATATATAACCATACATGGATCTTATCATTGATGAAGAGCTTTATAGAGAAGAAATATAGAGACTGGGGGTCACACAGTTTGCTACTAATTACATTACACTTGATAGTCTTCTTGGCAAGAAAACAGAGCTGCGTCAGATGTTTGTTAGTCAGGAGTAGCAGCAGAGCAGATATGCCAGTGCAAATACTAAGGGAAGCAATGTGAAAAATTTAGTGACGAAAAAGCCATTCTGGCAACGGGTTGAGAGGATAGTGGAGGCTATCAAGCCTCTATATGAGATACTTCGCGCCATGAACTCCGAGAGGTATGCTAAGATGGGCTTCTGATATTTCATGATGCAAAGAACAAAAAAAAAGATCCAGAAGGCAGATCCATCACATGCATCTGAGTATATCCGGATCATTAATGGATGGTGGAGTTATCAAATGAGTTCGGATTTGCATCTAACAGGTACATAGTAATTTATGAAATCCTTAAAAATTAAAATTCAACTAGATTTGTACAAGTACGATTGACTAATTCTTAAAAAACATGTGCAGCTTACTATCTAAATCCGAGATTTCAGTACTCCGTACCGGACATTACCATGAATGAAAATCTTATATCTACCCTATGCAATGTTATATATAAGATGGAGCCCGATCCAAATATTGCTGCTATATGCCTTGAAGAAGTAAGTTAGGTTAAAACTATTGAATGATTTTTAAGAGCATTAATTTCAATAAGTAGCACATACTAACAAAACCTTTTTCTAGCAAACGAAATTTTTTAGGAAGGGCACAGATTCATTTGAATCCACTGTAATAATCAGAAGTAAATTAAAGATGAATCCTGGTAGGTACTACTAAGGAATAAGTATAATATTATATCAGGATTAAATTTTTTATTTTGCCAAATCTAAAATTTTAAATGATATAATATCTTTTGCAGCTGAATGATAGGTGCATTTTGGTAGATCTGCTAAAAATCTGAAGGTTCTTGCAGTTAAGATCCTTTCCCAGATGGTGTCATCCAGTGGATATGAGCGCAACTGGTCTATATTTGGCCTTATCCACTCCAAGCAGAGGAACCGTCTGAAACAGAAACGCCTCAACGATCTTGTGTATGTACACTATAATTTAAAGTTGAAGCTAAAGTATATTCAGGAAGAAATAGAATTGAAATATCCCAATCCCACTGCAAGTTCATATGTTGATGAGGATGAAGATCCAATGATTGGTTGGGTCATGAGTCAACAACAGCAGCCAGAGCTTGATGAGCTAGGATCGCCTCTTCAATCAGCCAATTTTATAGCTACTGAGGCTGGAGTGGATGCTGAACAATGAACAACAAGTCATATTCTTCACAGGGCTCCAGCATATACAGCACATCGTCATTTCCTACCATCTGGTAAACTCGAAGACAAAGAAAAAAGAAAAGCAGTTGCACCTTCATCGGAGCACTCAGTCCACTCAAATTCAGATACTAGAGAGTGATGATAGTGCTTTAGATAGTGAAGGATCTAGCGATCAGGGAGGGACAAGAGGATAGCAATCGCAGCTACCTATTCATATTTGATTCACTGGGAAGTCGTAGTTTAGCCATGCCACGCAGGATACAGATAATGGATTACCATCTGATAGACCCCGTGGTGATACGATTCCGTATAGGCGACGGGCTCCGCGTGGTCATTTGGAACACGATATAGCTGCAGCTTTTACGCGTGATGTAGGATCCATGGATGTATCTGAATCATCCTCATATTCAGGATTCTCTTATCCGCAGCTACAGGCAGCTTCTGGTCCATATGATCCATATAGTACATCTGATACGTCATCTGGTTATTATCCCATGCAGTCCGGAGCATCTTATGCATATGATTTTGCTACCGGTATATTTGGATGGGTCTCTGCACTGCCATATCATCAGTCTCTGGATAGCTCTCAGAGTCGGGATATCAGAGAGGGATATGCGATGAATTATGATCCATCACGCATACCTACCGGAATGAGCTTAAAGGAGTATGATGCTGCCTGGCTGGAGGGATATACCGATTTGCCTACGGAGTACATAAATGATCCTTATATTTATGAACATCGACACTCTACCTGATTCTAAAAAATGGATGTAATTATATGTTTATGCTACATTTCACTCTAATTAATTGCTGATAATTTTAGTTTAATTATCATTTTATATTTTATTTCAATTGAAACTAGTTAAGGTATATATCTTAATTTCTAAATTTAGAACTCTTAAACACTAAATTAACCCTAAATCCTAAATACCAAATTCTTAAAAAATAAAATAAAAACCTTAAAATCCCGTAATTCATCAAAAAAAAAATTAAAAAAAAAATTGTACCAGAACGCCACGCCATACCATATATCGACATGGTACACTACTGTACCATATCATTACCGGCCGGCCACCGGTATGGCTTCCAGTACCAGCACCGGAATCTTGATTTCAACAAATTAAGAAAATTAAAATCCTAAAACAAGAAAAGCCTTTTCCACCGCGCAAGAAGATCCTGCTTAAGTAATAACATGACGACAGCAAATAGTAGCATCAGCAATGTACCGTCAAAATTATAAGTTTCATCTTGTCAACCATAAAGAATTTGCAGAGCAAATGCAAAGAACCTTGACATCGAAGTTTCCAAAGCAGGAGAAAAGCAATTCCACCACAATGCCAACTCAAGGCAAGAGAAACCAACACTTACTAGCTCTACATGAGAAAAAAGAATAAGAAGTCGAAATAATTCAAGTCAGGGCTTCATAGATGATTCCATAGCGAAAGCAATAAACAAAAACAAAGCAGCCCGTCCCCCGGCTACCATTCATCCATCTCCCACACTGAATTCAAGATCTACTTTCATACAAAGCTTTAATAAAAAGAGAAGTCAGAAACAAAAGAAAGACAACACCTTTTCAAGCCTCTGGAGAGACCTTGGACCTCTTCTTCCCCCCGACGAAGCCCTTGACGAAGGCATCCACGATCCGGCGCTGGGAATCGAGGATCATTTCGGTGCGCTTCAACTCCATCTCCATCCTCACCTTCTCCATCTCCCTCGCCATCTCCATCTTCATCTGTTCCATCCTCAAGAACCCATCCCCCAGCATCCTCAGTGCCGAGACCATCTCCCCGACCGCATCCGGTGAGTCCCTCTTCCTTCTCCTCCGGCTCTTCTCCAGCCGCATCCTCATCTCCTCCATCGACGGCCTTACCCCGCCATAGCCCTTGAAGAACCGGTTGGTGGGGCTAGGGTTCAAGACGCCGCCACGGCCCGGGACCGGGCCCCTCTCCTCGACCCTAGATCCGGTAGTGATCTTGGACCGCACCGCCTTCGGGATCGTGAACCTCAGCCCGCCGCCGATTCCGCCACCGTTGGCCATGAGGCGGTGGAGGCTGCGGGTGTTGCCGCTGCCGCCTCCACCCGCACGGGCGCGGCCATCGTCCTCGTCCTCGTCCTCGTCATCGTCATCGTCATCGTCGTCCTCGTCGGAGCGAGAGCGCGGCGGAGCGGGGGAGGGCGAGGGGCGGGAGGCGGCGGAGGCGGAAGCGTAGGGAGCGGATGAAGTGCCGCCGTGCTCCATGGCATCCATCTTGCGGAAGTAGACCCAGGAGGAGGTGGGAGGGGTGGAGGGATCGTGGGCGAGCGAGCGCTGGCGCTCGGCGCGGTAGCGCTTGCGGAGCTTCTCGACCTTGTGTCGGCACTGCACTGAGGTCTTGGAGGAGGCCTGGGGGAGGCGGGAGCATCGGCGGGCGACGGCATCGGCGACCTCCTGCCAGTGGGAGGCGCGGAGGTTGCCCCGGCGGAGGGCATACCACTTGTCGCGGTAGGAGTCGATCAGGGCTAGGGTTTCCTCGTGGGTCCAGCAGGGAGGAGGGAGACGGCGGGAGGAGGCGGAGGATGGGGGAGGCGGGGCGGCGGGGGGCGGCACCGGGAGGGGGAGGGGGGAGGGTGATCGCGTCGGGGACTGCGATGGGGAGGGGGAGGCTGCAATCGCTGCGCCGGTGGAGGCGGAGGGGGCGGCGGCGGCGGAAGTGGGGGTGGGGGCAGGAGATGAGGGTGGATCTTTGGAAGCATCGGTGACAGCAGCGGCGGCAGCGGAGGAGGAGGAAGCCATGAGGGAGGAGGGTTTGGAGGTGGTGGTGGTTGGGGTGAAGAGGAGGTGGGAGAAAGGGAGCAATTTTTGTTGGGTAGTAGGGAGGTGGGGTGGATCGGGGCACCGCCTAGGGATAGGCGGCTTACTCTGCGGCGCACGCTAACGGGGCGAGTGGTCACCGCACCCGCGCGGGGTGGGGGGCCGCCCCCACCGCGCCGCGGGCTCAATGTGACAGTCCTGGTGGCGGTGTTGGGAGATGGTGAAAATTTAATTAGGGAATTTGCATTTAACCCCTGAAAGATTGTCCGTTTTTTTATTAGATTCAAAACTTGTAAAATCAAAGTTGTCTGGTGTTAAAAGCATGATTTCGTTCTTTTATTGCAGTGAATATTTTAAAAAACCAAAAAAATAAAATTCTGTTAGAAGTAAAAATAACAAAACCTACCATTATTACTTATAAAAATGTTTCACGAATTTTAGTTGCATTGCTAAATACCTATAGTTTAAGATTAGACAAATTAGATAAATGAATCTATATAAGTTGGTAGCATAAATATAACATAAAGCTGATACATCTTTCCATATTTGATATGGCTATGTCTTGTGAACAAGATTTGTAATTTATAGTTTTATTTTATGATGAAAAATGGCATTCCCATTATATCCATAATATCTCGGATAATAGATATACTCTACCTTATATGTGATGCAATATACTTTGTTTCTTTATTTAAAATAAAATGCATAGTACAATGGTACATATTGCTATAATAAAGTTATATGTCTTTAAAACTCAAGTTTTTTTGATTATTTTGTTAATTTTATATAGCTTTGATAGTTGTTATATTATAAAAAGTATTATATAAATCACATTTCATAGTAGTTATAATAAAATAAATTTTAATAGTATATCATGTTGATGGCATGTATTACCGTAATTACTTTTTTCTTCTTTTTAAAATAATTTATTTTTTCATAGAAGCATATTTTTATCCAAATAAAATAATATGTTTCATTTAGATTTATTTGCAAACGCTTTGGTTGATATAATCAATAAATATTTTTATCTACAATAGTATTAGCCAAAAAATATTATTTAAAAATTTAAATCACCGTACATATCCTGTTTGTTTTTATATTTTAACAATACCAGGCATTTTTTTAACTTTTGTCATTTGCTAAAACTCATCTTTTATATTAAAACCTAATTGTTGACTTTTGATCATTAGTAATATAATATTTATGAGACACTCGGTGAAATATATTTATAATATTTTGAAAAGAATAAATTTAATTATGGAAACACATTACTATAGCTTTTTGGTATCTAAATATCCTTCGTGAATCATGATCATACTATTCTCCATGTAGCTCATAATATATTTTATGATATTAAGAAACTTTTAAAATATAACTGATAAGATTTAATACAATAAATTGGCCTATAAACATGGAAGTCAAATAATAGCATATTATATTTCTTAAAGAACGTGATCGCAAAAATGTTTGACAAATCATATTTTGCTTGATATAGTTCTTTGTACAATTATATTTATCGAATTTCTTCCATCATTGGATATAACATATTTAATAATAAATGTAAAATGTGAGGTTTTTTAAGCATCCGTCTCATTATCTTTCGGATTAGCCACTTTGCAGTAGTAGAAGCAGGCGCCATACGCGAAGCTATTCCTGCCTGAAACACCAGTTCAAAAAAAAAAAAATTATTGGCCAAGGGGTCCCCAATGCAAAACTCCATAAAAACCGCTGTTCAAAAAGCGCCCGAGTCAACGCGAGACAATAACTCGTTGTGCTATACCTCGTAAATAATCTAGCTAAACGAACCCCATCGATCATAACCGTAGATTTCCTCCACAACTCTTTCTCCAACGGTTTACGTCCACCAACAGAATAACGGGGCGCGATCCACTAAAGCCGCCCGTGGGCCGCGGCTTAGATAAAATAATGGCGCCATTACGATGGCGGAGGGCGCTCCTTCCGCGTAAGAAGTGAGAACGGTAACGCAGCGCAATAACACTAACACGCCGATTTCCTCCGGCGGAGAGAACTTCTTCTTATAAACGCCGTCGAAGAAGCGCCGAAAGTCGATAATTGGACACACCGGGGAAGCCGGAGGCGTGTCAAGGAGGTCGCCGCGGTACTCGAGACCCACCACAGCCGCGCGTAAACAGTAGACGTACCTTTAGCTTGACGGAGGTTGAGGGGATAGGAGGCAACAAGGCTGGGAGACGTGGCATGCGGTGACGAAGAGAGGGAGGGGAACGTTGACGTCGTGGAAGAAGAATTGCTAGTGGGATAGATCCCCGGCGAAGCCCGAGTCCGACGACGGAAGGGGTGGGGGGCGGAGGGAGGAGATCTCTTCGATTTCTTTCCTCCAGGCTAGCTTCCCGTCTCTTCTCTAGAACCCAATTAATACCCCCAACCTCTGGCCCCCACCATCACCGGCGACCACCGCGATCTCCAATCTCCAACGCCATAAAGCTTCAACGCCCACCTAACCGAAAAGCTTCCTTTCGGATGCCTCGTACTTTGCACACTTCGGCCCTCCTGAGTGTTGAGGTAGAGGAGGGCCTTCGTGCGTCCATATCTCTAGCCCAACGCTCCTCGTTGGAGTTTTTAAGGCCCGGTCCAATTAGGGGCCGCGATTTAATCTTTAATCTCCTGTTGACCAAATTTAAAACGTCCTTAATAAATTTAAGTTTAATTTCCGATCCTGTACAACCGAATTGCCCTCCATAAATACTGTACATCAATATATATTTAATTATTTTCAATGATAAATAAATCATGCATAATATAATTTTTTTCTAAATAGGGGCACTTAACATCCCGTCCATTTGTAGACCTGGCTAAAACTTTTAGTTCTTATTAATTCAAATCATAACTTTCAATCCATACTTATTTTTAAATTTTTAGAAGTTAAAAATATCTCTATTTCAAAACATTTTTCTTTTAATGTTTGAATTCGCATATTTTTTCTATTTGCCTCTTCTGACCAGAAGCTTCGACAAATTTCTGATTTTCCTCTACTCTAGCATTTTGCTGAAATCAGGAAAACGTGAAGTCCTTGAAATAGTCTAGTTAAAATCAAGAAGATGGGAGTTGCTGCAAGCTATGGAGAGATGATTCGTTGGAGAAAACCCCATAATCCAGGTCAGAGAATTTCACCACTTTCTATCTTCCCATTTCTTTTTTGCTCTCATTAATCAATGAAAATTAAATTTATAATCTTGTCAAATTTATTTATGTATTTGATAATGGTTTCACTTTTTTGGTTTTGGTTTCCGGTAGGCCATTTCAAAAGTTGAGATTTTTATTAAAGAATCATGCTTCAATTTAAGAATTGTTTCCTTTTTTTTTAAGTTAATACAAACTGGTGGTGAATGCATTGATTCATATTTTTTTCTTCCAAAATGTTCAAAGTTTGATTTTTTTGCAAGAAAGTAAATAAATATTTTACTTATTTAAAAAAATATCGACTGATATTAGCAACCGCTAGTACCGGTATATAACCCAACCCAGCCCCAATTTCATCAAACCCTTGAACCGCCCCTTTCCTTCTCCGAGCCTCTCGCCTATGATCGATTGGCCCCCCCTTCCCGTCTTTTGCTTCTCATCTTTTTTGCAATTTTTTTTCTCACATCCCCATGGCGGTAGCAGCCCCCTCCCCTTCTTGCGGCAACAGCATCAGCCCCCCTCCCCCCTTCCCACAGCCATGTAAACCGTAACATTTCCAATATCTTGTGCTTTTTTCCTCGTTTCCTTTTTTTTGTATGAATCTATAACGGCACATCAACTATTTTTTAATTTTTCTTCCTTTTTCTCTCAACAAACAGCTTGCTAATAATTAATTCTAAAAGGATCAGTTCAAACGTCAAAGTTATTATAATGATGTTATAAGACTAGTAGCCTATCTCTGTTTAAGTTGTGGGAATAGTTATGCAGATTGGGCTTGTGAAGTTCATTGGATATCCATAAATCATAGTAATCATGCACTATAGAGAACTATTTTCTTCTTTTAATTTTCTATCATTTCTTTTCCTCTCAGGATGAATATTCATCCATAATTTTCAAGTCATTATCTTACAACATCATATCCCTACATATGAACTACTTTTCATATGTTATGCAAAATCATAACATTTCATGATTTTACCTTTTGCTTCTTGAAATTACAAGATATAATTTTTTTTATTATCAGGTATTATAATGTGCAATGAATATTATAAAAATTACATTAGAAATTGAATATTATAAAAATTACATTATAAATTTCTATTTTAAAAGGAAGTTTTAAATTCACATTTCCATTCATCATCATCTTAGGATATCCATCTTTTTTTTATTATCAGGTGTTTCTTTTTTTTAAAATTAATACAAACTGGTGGTGAATGCATTGATTCACATTTTCTTCTTCCAAAATATTTAGAATTGGATTTTTTTGTAAGAAACTAAAGAAATAATTTACTTATTTAAGGAGGGGGTTGGTTTTTGATCTTGTATTTTTTTTTTGCTAGTTCCAATCGTCCATCTCGAAGGCCTTCTTCTTGAATTTTGGTACAACAATATGACTTTCCTGGGTCTTTTCTTTAGTGTTCCATTGGTTGAAGAGCTAAAGGTAACAAAAATGTTTTAAAATGCGTTTTCTTGCTATCATGCTGTGAGTATAAATCATTAGAAATGCTGGTCTTTGAGATGCCTTCTTCCTTTTATCTTGTACATGTTTGTTTGTACAATATCTCCATATCAAATTCAAATGATAGCAAAGTGACTGTAATTCAATTTTACTAAATAGACTCTTTTTAAATAAAACTCCTTTTTTTTACATGTATTTCTTAGAAATAATTACTTGATTCATATTCCGAATGAAGGCCTTTATTGGAAGGCTGTTTTAAACTACTGTGGATTACATACATTTTAAGTAGAAGAAATGCTCAAGTTTAGGAAGTAAGTTTCTAAAGATTTGGATGTTAGTTATGATAAAATATTTTTAATTTATATTTTGATTAATGGCCTAGTCCATAATGTGGCTTCTTTAGATATTATGAAGCATAATTATACTTTTTTGATAATAATTTTGTATTCACAATAATCTCCCTAAGTTTTTTATGTTATGTTTGATTAATATATATTTATAATATGTTGATGATGTTTGTAATATATATCGTATGAATTTGATTTTTAACGTAGTTGATAATGGCTACTGCAAGGAAAAGCAACGAATTTTGTATTGACTCGATAAATATGGTAAATAGAATATATTATTTTAATCATTATGTGGATGTTATGGAATAATTATGAACTCGATGTCTGAGGAGCAGAAGGCAAGGGTGTCTACGACTCTATTTGGTCATTTGCTCCGTCTTCCATACATCAAGTAGAGCAGGCTATTATTAGATGCACTACTCTTCTTGTGGGATGATGACAAGGAGGGCTTTAGATTTGATAAGATTGTGGTTCCTTTTATGGGGACTGAAATTGTTCTCATTCTTGGTTTGAAGGCCACAGATGATGATATTGATTTTTATAGCAAAGAGAGTGCAGAGTTGGACCTTATCACTCATTTTTTTAATGATGACTATAAATTAACAACTAGGGATGTAGTTAAAAATAAATTATTTTATCTTGTTAGGAAATCTGGGTTGCAAGATGTAGAGGATTTTACAAAGTATTGGATTATTTATCTTTTTGTAACTATTATTTTTTCAACTGTCCACTATCATGTTCCTAAAGTATTATGTGATGATTTGGATCGCCTGGAATCATATAGTTGGGGTCTTGCTATTTTTACTTTCCTTTGACAATAAATTCCTTGTTTAGCGAAGAGTGTGCATATAAGAAATAAAAACAGAAGGGCTATGCTGGGTGTATGAATGGATATACAATGGCTCTGGTGATAAGCTTGTTTATTTATACTTTCGATTTAGTTATTTGATAGTTAATCTAACATTATTTTCATTTATATTTTTTTATTGTGCAGGCATTGGCTGTTGAGCATGTGAACAGTCTACTTGGAAAATATAGACCACTATTAATCAATTCTCGTCTCTTGCATTGGAGCAATACCCCATTCATCGCAAGGTGGAGGTGATCACTGAAGCATAAAGAAATTAAAAAGATTTGAGGTATTACGTTTTGCATGTAATATCAAACATAGCTATATTTTTTTGTCATTTATCAAGTGTTGAAAATGATAGAGTCTAAAGAGGATGAGTTGCACCTCCTATCACAAAAAAGGCCACAAGCGATGGATCCGATACAAGGACAGACATGTTACACCATTTAAAATTTTATCTTTTTTCATTCTTCATATTAGTACATAACATACTATTTTTCATTATGCCGACACACACTTATTTACATTTGGCACACTAAATATAAATGACACACTTAAAATTACACTATGTACGAACACATATACCTCCCATTACTATACATGTGCATCGGTGCTGGTTGTGCATGAAGCTTTATCTCCTTAAAATTAAATTTCAGCTTCTAATTGTTTAAGTTCAATGTATAGAGGGTAAACATCTTGTTTTAATACATTATTTTTCATTGTTGGCCATTTAAAATGCTTCAAAATAGCTTGCTTTTAAGCAACA
The DNA here is from genome assembly GCA_021397845.1 of Areca catechu. Taxonomy (NCBI): domain Eukaryota; kingdom Viridiplantae; phylum Streptophyta; class Magnoliopsida; order Arecales; family Arecaceae; genus Areca; species Areca catechu. The sequence continues at coordinate 126,330,767 of CM038038.1, read as the reverse complement.
CTAACTTAAATCATGTACCATATACCTGTGTACCTAGTATGTATATGATACTATGTGATATGGCTATATCGCTGACGTGGAGCGCGTGTCAGGTCCAGCTGGATACGGTCAGTACCACGTGGATTTTTTTTTCAAAAGATCCCCCGTTCGGGAAGAAGTGCTCCTGATCCTTCGCCAGGTGGCACCCCAAGACGGGTCCCCCACGGTCGAAGTCGAGCCTCTCTCTACCACTCCGCCAGGTGTCCACCCATAAGGGGTCCATCTCGGCCAAAGCTAGCGGCCCCTCGCTCCCTCGCCAGGTGGCACCCCAAGACGGGTCCACCTCTGTCGAGGTCGAGCCGGGCCCTCTTGCTCCTTCGCCACGTGGCACCCCAAGACGGGTCCTCCTCGGTTAAAGTCGAGCCTCTCTCTGCCACTCCACCAGGTATCCACCCAGGAGGGATCCACCTCGGCCAAAGCTGGCGGCCCCTCGTTCCCTCGCTAGGACGGGTCCACCTCTGCCGAGGTCGAGCCGGGCCCTCTCGCTCCCTCGCTAGGTGGCACCCCAAGACGGGTCCACCTCTGCCAAGGTCGAGCCGGGCCCTCTCGCTCCCTCGCTAGGTGGCACCCCAAGACGGGTCCACCTTGGCCAAAGTTGAGCCTCTCTCTGCCACTCCGCCAGGTGTCCACCCAGGAGGGGTCCACCTTGGTCGAAGCTGGCGGCCCCTCGCTCCCTCGCCAGGTGGCACCCTAAGATGGGTCCACCTCTGCCGAGGTCGAGCTGGGCCCTCTTGCTCCTTCGCCAGGTGGCACCCCAAGACGGGTCCACCTCGATCGAAGTCGAGCCTCTCTCTGCCACTCCGCCAGGTGTCCACCCAGGAGGGGTTCACCTCGGCTGAAGCTGGCAGCCCCTCGCTCCCTCGCCAGGTGGCACCCTAAGACGGGTCCACCTCTGTTGAGGTCGAGCCGGGCCCTCTTGCTTCTTCGCCAGGTGGCACCCCAAGACGGATCCACCTCGGTCGAAGTCGAGCATCTCTCTGCTACTCCGCCATGTGTCCACCCAAGAGGAGTCCACCTCGGCTGAAGCTGGCGGTCCCTCGCTCCCTCGCCAGGCAGCACCCCAAGATGGGTTCACCTCTGCCGAGATCGAGCCGAGCCCTGATGCTCCTTCACCAAGTGGCACCCCAAGACGGGTCCACCTCGGCCAAAGTCGAGCCTCTCTCTGCCACTCCGCCAGGTGTCCACCCAGGAGGGGTCCACCTCGGCCGAAGCTGGCGGCCCCTTGCTCCCTCGCCAGGTGGCACCCCAAGACGGGTCCACCTTTGCCGAGGTCGAGCCGAGCCCTCCTGCTCCTTCGCCAGGTGGCACCCCAAGACGGGTCCACCTCGGCCGAAGTCGAGACTCTCTCTGCCACTCCGCCAGGTGTCCACCCAAGAGGGGTCCACCTCGGCTGAAGCTGGCGGCCCCTTGCTCCCTCGCCAGATGGCACCCCAAGATGGGTCCACCTCTGCCGAGGTCGAGCCGGGCCCTCCTGCTCCTTCGCCAGGTGGCACCCAAAGACGGGTCCACCTCGGCCGAAGTCGAGCCTCTCTCTGCCACTTCGCCAGGTGTCCGTCCAGGAGGGGTCCACCTCGACCGAAGCTGGCAGCTCCTGCTCCACCGCCAGGTGGCACCCCCTGACAGTTCCACTTCGGTCGAAGTCAGCCCTACTCTGCAAGGCCTCGAGGAGGCAGAGACATGGATCACGAGGTTGCCACTGGGAGCCGGCGCGCGCCGCACCCCGTACGGGGAGCCAGTACGGCCTGCAGTGATACGCGAAACCTCGTTTGCATCAGTTAAACAGGGCCCCACAACCAAGGAATGAAATCCTTGCGGGCATGAGCCTAAAACGGCTAGAAGCCCATCGTCAACGCCCCGAAAGGAGAGCTCCCGTGCTCGGCCCGAGGTCTCACAAGTCCTCCCCTTTTCGTGATACACGGTGGACGAGATGTGCCGGCCACTTAACTCCCGGACTCAAAGGAGAAGAACGAGAAAAGAAGACTCAGAGATCTCGAGAAGCCTCCGGGAGGAGACGTGGGTTGAAGGTGGTCCGATGGTATAAAAGGGACAGTAAAAACGGGCAGAAAGGTATGTCGAAAAAGAGGGAGAGCACCGAGAGAACGATCCGGGGGACCCCAGGAAGTCCTCAGGCGTGAGCTCGGCGAACCCAGCGCAGGAAGCCGGGCTTCAACTCCCCTATTCCCCACACTTTTTCATTTACATCTCCTCTAAGCACGGGAATCCTTTGGGAACCCGCCTTAAAGGTCCTGTTCCATCTTGCCGCTCTCTTACTTGACCGTCGGAGTGCCCCCCCGGATCCCCGGCCCGGGTCTCTGACTTTGTTTTGCAGGTCCGGAAGCTTGGAGATCTTGAGATGAGAGAGTCCAAGAACTGGCGCTAGCTCACTAGCTACAGGCCACCGCGGTGAGATCGGCAACACTATGTTAATTTAATTACGTGCATCAAGTTTTGTCATCCAGCCAACCTAAATAATATCCAATTTATGCTTTAGAGACATGTTTGGCAGCGATTGAGAGGGCCTTGATTTGTCATGGTTTCTACTTAGAGGACCCTCAACCCATCAAAAATGTCATAGCAGAAGATGCATGGATTCATGCCTTTGATATGAAGCTTTCATTCATTGGGAAGACCCTCCAGGACAAGGTTTTATTACTGGCAGATGACACTGAAGGCATGGATATGCATCCTGTTGAGGTTAGTTTTCTACTCTAATCATAATATAGATATATAGATATGATATCATGTATGATCTAAATAATTTTTATTATTTAGGTGAGATAGAGTATTCTTCTTCACATGAACAGCCCCACACAGTTGAAGGGGAACCTTGTGTCCCTTATAACAGTGAAGATGTGGAGGTAGTAGTCAAATATTTATTTTTTATATTATATTTATAAGTACTTATTATGTTCTAACTGTCTTTATTTTTATCAGGCAAAGGTTGTTGTTAAAGTTGAGTGCAAGAAGAAAAGTACCACAGCGAAATATATGTCATCATTATGTATGCACGTGAAAATGTGAGCTCACGAGAGAAAGCCTAGTGAGAAGGGAAAGGTCATATCATACCTTTCTGTGACCTATAAATGTGCAAGGAAGAAATAACAAGAGGATAATATAGTTGAAAGAAGTACAGCCTTACCCACCACCAAGAATAATCTAGATGCTTCAGATCCTTTAGAGTATATAAGTACTGCACATGCTTCAGATCCTTTAGAGCATATAAGTACTGCACATGCTTCAGATCCCTGAAGGTCATAAATTAACTGTGTAGTAGTAAAATAACTGTGTACTACGTTTAGTTAATTATGTGTAGGCTCAATTTAATTGTGTATTATTAAATAACTGTCTACAAAACTAAAATAACTGTGTGCTACGTTAAGTTAATTATGTGCAGACTTAATTTAATTGTATACTATTAAATAACTGTTTGCAATAGTAAAATAACTGTGTGCTATGTTTAATTAATTATGTGTATGCTCAATTTAACTGTGTACTATTAAATTAACTATGTGCTGTGTTAAATTAACTATGAGCTGACTCAATTTAATTATGTGTAGTAGTAATTTAACTATGTGCAAGGTTTAATTAATTATGTATAGAATTAAATTAACTGTGTGCCATGTTTAGTTAATTGTATGCAGAACTAAAAATAACTGTATACTATAGTAAAGTGACTATGTGCTACGTTTAGTTAATTTAATTATGTACTATTAAATAAATATGTGCAGAACTAAAATAACTATGTGCTACGTTTAGTTATTATGTGCATACTTAATTTAATTGTGTACTATTAAACAACTGTGTGAAGAATTAAAAAAACTATGTGCAATGTTAAATTAATTATGATCTAGTGGCTGCTGCAGCGTGCAAGGAAGGGATGAACGGGTATGTCTTCAATGGCTAATCCTGCATCATGGTGTTTGTATCACCACACGCTGTTCGTCGGATGGGAGAAGCTCAACTCAAGAATCAACATATGGCAGCCCAAACATCACCACAGCCTCGGAAGGAACAACAAACGGAATATGAGAAAGCATTTAAATTTTATAATTATAGCGTAGACGAGGAAATGGAATATGATAAAGGATATTTTGGATATTTTTTAGAGAAATATGATATTATAAAGGATGTCGTATTACGGTAAATCTTAAATGAAGGACCGGAAGTTAGAGTTTTAGCCAATAGGGATGATTTGTCATGGTAGGGTCAAAATGGGGAATGTAAATTAATTTCTTCTAAATATTATACATTGTCAATATTATACCATGCTTGTATAGTTTCATGTTCCGGTACAAAGTGGGAACATGTTGTAGTGTACAAAGACTCATCTTCCGGTACAGTTGCTCATTTTCTGGTATAAGAATTCATTTTCTAGTACACCGACTTTCTTTCTGGTACAAAGTAGTTGCTGTTTACTTGGATTCTTGCATTGCTCTTTTACAGAGATCCATTTTCTATCATAAAAGCAGGTTACTAGGTTTCTTGTCATTCAACAGGAAAGAGGCAGCTTTTATTTATTTCCTGTAATATATTATCTTATCTTCAGCCCTCATACTACACATGGCTCTCAATTTTCTATGCACATATAGCTTCTTGGGAGGACTTCTAAAAGTTCAGTATGGTCAGATATTTCCACTGCTGCATCTATCTATTGCTCATCCATTTCATGAGGGCAGAAAATTTGACATTCTGTTGCAAGATAGCGGCTTTATTTCTATGCTTCACATCTTATCGGATCATCTACCTATACATTTTATATGGCTGCTAGTTATACAAACATGTTCTTCGCAACTTTGTCCAAGAATTAATCTATTTCCATCTACTTACAAAGTCGTTACTTGGTTTAGGTTGTATTCACTATGTAAGTTCTGTTTTGGTTTCACTGAAACAAAACAGATCTGTATCTTTTTCTTGTTCTTTGTTTATGTCATGGTTCCGCTGCATACATCGGTCAGTTTTGTATTTTGTATCTTTTTGTTATATTATTTTGCTGTATACATTGGTGTTTAGATTAATACAAAACATGTGGTTGTTTAGTTTCATATAATTTTGAAGGTTTCACTCGTTGTTGTATCTTCCCATGTTAATTTTGAAGATGTTAATGTTCATGCAAGAAACACTACTACTAGCTGTATGGATAAACATCGGTAACAACAATCTATCCATTATGCATTTATGTACGATCGATTTCTAAAAAAAATTGAGAATTTAGAGTTATAACAACAACAGGATGTTATGTTATGTACTATTTTGGAAAAGTCCGGTACTAAAAGTTTCACGCTTAGGGAAGATGTTATCAAATGCATTGCTGATGTCTGTAACAGGAGTAGAAAGAAGCAGTTAGTAAAGCTAAGTGGAAGTTTGTTGATTTGTTACGCTTTTTTCGGATGGAAAATTGGGAACTGCTGTGCTTTATGTCAATTTTATGCTTTTTGATCACTGACTTTGCTTAGTTACATCTAAACCTCTAAGATAGTGATAAGCCTAGAAATTTGTTTAATTGATTGATAGTTTACACCGAGAGCAAGACTTGCAGCTAACATTGGAGTTCCACCAGTCCAGCCTGGTAGCCAGCTTCTTAAAAAACTTTTGTCTACCATCTATCAAAAACAAGGTAAAGAAAAATTATTTTTTGTTAAGGCTTTAAATCTTCAATTATGCAGATTTTAATGCCATAATCGGTTTGCTGGTCAGCTCGGACCCAAAACAATGCTATGCTTCAGCTTACAATTACATGGCCGGTGTAATGATTCTAGCCACCTTATTTTCAGAATTCAAACTCATACTCACACTCAGATTTTTAATATATTATATCATGTTAACCGAGTTTTTTTATCAATTTAAGACCAATTCATTCAATACGATCGAAGCTTTTCATGGACTCTAGGATTCGAAATTTTAATCAAGTATCCTCTGGTACATGTATTCATGCATTTATATAAGATGGCATGATAAACTAGGTCGTGACAACCAAAAAAAAAATCTCTATTCCTCGTAAACTAAGTCAAAGGTATTTTTGAAGTTTTAAAAAATTCTTCCTTATTCTTCACGGAATTGGAGCTCATTTCAATGTTAACCAAAATACTGATAAGAATAATATTATATTAATTATATTAAAATAATAATAAAATATTATATTAAATATAAATTTGGAATAATACGAACGAATGGTTATTCTTCCGGAATTCGTATTCCTATGCCCTAGGATAAAGTTTGGACATTCCAAACACTACCGAAAGGAATTCTTCCCTCTCTATTTTAATGCAGATCTCAGAACCCACAGAAAAATCCCGATGACGGCCGCCAACGATTTCTCGAGCTGGAGTTCGTTCAGTGCCTGGCCAACCGTACCCACATCCACTGTTAGTTTTCCTGACCGATAAAAATGAAATCTTTTACGTTATGGTGTTGTTGTTGTGGAGGATTTATCGTGGTAAAGCATGGGTTGCGATGGATCCAAAATGGGTTGTATGACTTCTGTCTGCTTCTGAAAATTTATAGATGGAGGAGAAGAGATTATCCGTTTTAGATTTGTAATTGGATTTTGGAAGTTGTAATCTTTTCTTGGCATCATTATTTTTTTTTTCCTATTATTAGGGCGCAAAGGTGCATCAGAAACAATTTCCCGTCCTACTTCTTAGTTAGCTGGGCTCTCCACTTTTGTATACCTACTAAGTGCTCCTAACGAGTTGTATTACTTTGTCCTTCCTAAACTCACCACGCATCCACCGTCCGGTCCTCAAAAGTGTAGTGTTTCATTTGCCCAAGAACTTGGCTCAACACTGATAAATGTGAAACTCAGAATCGCCTGTATTACATATGTTGATCAGATAACATTCAATTAGAAAACATCTATACTTACCTGCTTTGATGTAACTCTACTTGGAGTGTCTTCATGTGTCGCTCTAGTGGCCCATAAAAGAAGAAAAGAGAAAGAAGCTGGCAATAGATGGGGGCTTGACTCAAAAATAAACACTTTCAGTAACATAGAAGAGCGTTGTATGCAACCCCACATAACACATCACAACAAAAACAAAATACAATGAAAAACATAAAGATGGCAAAACAGGTTCTTGTAAACTCCATCTGTAATACCCTAGACCTATGAAAAGCTGTTTGGATTACATTTTGCCTTTATTAAGAAAAAAGAGGGGGGGGTAATTTGGTTGCACTTAAGTGTGGGAAGCGCTAGAATTTCTTCAAGGGGAAGTTAGTTTCAGAATATTTCTGAATTCTGATCCAGATGTTTGGTAAAATAGAGGTGAATTTTTTGAAGTAATAAAAGTGGAATGGTTCACTTTGGTCGAACATGGTCAAACATGATCAACTATAGTTTTGGTTGAAAATATTGACAAGAGACTAAACATGGTCACTTGCCACCTTGAAGAAGTGACTTTGGAAACTGTGTTTTTGAGTCCCTTTGTCAGAGTTAGTGGCATAAATTAAGTGACTTGCACTAATTGCTTGGGTATGTTTCAAATCCTAGAAGTGAAAGTCATACATGACTTGAATCTTGGATCCAATTCGATGCAACCAAGAATCTGTAAGGATACTAATTACTTGTGTATATACTAAATAACTAGAAGTGGACCGTGTACGTGACTCTGACCTTTGGTCCACTTAGATGCAACCAAAAACCCATAAATATGACCAGTATTAGGAGATACCACATTGCAGTAGAAAACTACACTTCTTCTTTGAAGTTTGTCATGAGCAGTTGTTAGGGTTCTTCCCAAATGACATTTTCCTTTACCACCTCTGTCATTATCATGTTACATGATCGAAGATCATGTTTATAATATCACCGGTCTCTACCATTATATTTGTAATAAAAACAGTCATCAACTTTTCTTTTCTCCATGGTATTAATCAATTTATGCATATCACTGGACCATAGTTTTAAAATTTAATGCTGGCTCTTGCATCTGTACCGGACATTATATAGTTAGAGACAGCATCTTAATTCCACTACCTTTATTGTAGCTGTTGGGATATCCTGGTTCAATCTACAAACCGAACTCCGGTTCGACTGGCCGAAGTTCTCTCTCCGGACTACGGACCTCGAACCAAGCCGGGGACAAGCCGACTACAGGCGACCCAAGGCCACACGCCGGATCGCAACATCCGAAGGCCGGTTCTTCAGGTGACGTTTTCGGCCTCGACCGAAGACTGAACTCCTCATCGACTTCCGAAGATACGTGCTTCGGACCCTGCCGTAGACACGAACTCCGGTCTCGGGGAAATACCAAGTTTTCGGCCCACGCAAGGGTAAATCCGAAGCTTGGATCACAATCTGTTCCAAAAAAGTAATTATAACCAACGGTTACAATCGACACTCATCATGCCATGATCATGGCGCGCGACTCCTGCAGCCACACCTCCGATCTAGCCCGAACCGCTCATTGACAATCCACGATCGCCAATCATGGAAGAAATTGGCTTCCCATGATCACCGGAAAAAGAGCGGGTCGCAGGCCGGGGGCCTTCTTTTAAATATGGGTAAAAAGGGCAGCTCGAGAGGGAAGCGAATAATCTCGCACACATACTCTTGTAATCTTCGAGAGCCTTTTCTCTTCCACTCTTTCTTGACACCTTCCCCATTCTGTTGCTGGAATCCACCATTGACTTAGGCATTGGAGTGTCCCCCGCCGGAACAACTCTGGCAAGGGACCTGTTTTGCAGGTAAACCAGGGAGCGGTCCTGCTACGCAGCGGCTCTGACCGGTTGATTCAGGGACTCCACGCCAACAGATTGGCGCACCAGGTAGGGGGGCCTGCAGCATTAACGCTCTTTAAGCTCCCTCTCAAACAAGGGAAAGAAAAAAGTTTTTGATGGCAAGAGGAAAAGCTCAAATTGCTTCTACAAGCCGGAATCATGCTTCGTCTCAAGGGGGTGCACCCCCGGAGGAGAACGATGTTCCACCTCCCACAGTTGTTGTGGGAGCACAGTAGTTCGAAGCTCTTATGAACCAGGTCGCCAATCTAACGGCCATGGTTCAAGAATTCCAAGAGCCTTCCCGGTGGCAAACCCACCGGCTGTTTTTAGACATGGCTCTCGATCCCGAAGAAGGAGAGCTTCGCGGGAGGATTCCGCACATCCCTCCCCCCATTCTCGGCCTTCTCCTCCTGAAGGCCGGACTTCAAGATTGCCTAGGTCCGCCGATTCCCCGCAGAAAGGGAAAAGGCCTAGGCAAACCTCCTCCTCCTCCAAAGACTCTACCTCAGTGGAAAGAGCGTCGAAGCAGACTCTTGATTATGACGGGAGGTTCAGAGCCATCGAGTCAGAGATGGCAAAGGCACGAGAACAGAGAATGCGGGATCAAAGAGATCCCGATGACTTGATTGTGGGTGATCTATGCCCACCCTACACCGACCGCATCATGGCCGAGGTCACCCCTCGGCACTTCAGGGTTCCCCAGATGGAGCCCTACGACGGCACCACCGACCCCCTCGATTATTTGGGCAGCTTCAAGGCCCATATGATAATTCAAGGAGCTTCGGACGTGATGTATTGCTTGGCGTTCCCAGCTACCTTGAAGAAGTCCACTCGGATGTGGTACTCGAGTTTGCGCGTAGGTACCATCGATTCCTTTTCCGAGTTAGAAAAATTGTTTGTCTTGCATTTCAGGATCTGCCGCAAGACTTTTCAGAATACGGACACACTGTTCCTCCTTCATCAGATAGAAGGAGAGAGCCTGCGAGACTATATCTCCAGGTTTAATGCGGCCACACTTGAGATCCCCGATCTCAACGAACATATGGCCATGTCAGCACTGAAGAAGGGGCTTCGTACCTCCAGGCTTACTTTCTTCCTGGATAAGAAGTTCCCTAAAAGCTACGCTGAGCTCCTGTCAAGGGCTCATAAATACGCCGATGCTGAAGAACAGGCGGTGAATCGACGATTGATTGAAGGGAAACCCCCTTCAAAGAAGAATAATAGGGGACAAGGTCCCCAAACCTCCAACAATAACGGCGGCAAGTATACAGACCGCCGAAGAAGTCCTCCCCGGCCCAGAGCAATGGGAGGAAGATTCGACTCCTATACCCCCCTCAGCCTTCCTCGAGAGAAGATCCTCATGGAGCTAGAGAAAGAAAACTCTCCAACGGCCTCGTCCCATGAAGGCCTCCTCTTCCGTAAGGAACATAAATAAATTCTGCCGATTCCACCGGGACCACGGCCACAATACAGAAGAATGCATCCAACTGAAGGATGCAATTGAGGATCTCATCAAGAGAGGATACCTGGGGCGGTACATCGATCGCCAAGGCCCCCGGTCGGAAGCAACTGTTCCCCAGCCACCTCCTGAAGAGGCCGAATTGCCAAATCAAAGGCCCACCAACGGAGGTGTAGGGATGATACACCGACCCACCAACTGGAGAAGGGATGAAGATGAGGCTTCAAAGCGACTGAAGGATAACAACTCCATCTTCTTCTCCGACGACAACCTTGCGGGAGTTCGGCTCCCACACGATGATCCTCTTGTAATTTCGGCTGTAGTGGCCAATTATGATGTACAGTGAATTCTTGTAGATAATGGAAGTTCGACTGATGTCTTGATGTACGATGCATTCTCTAAAATGTGTTTACCTAGACATCGACTGCAAAGATCCCCTATACCGCTCTCTGGTTTTGGGAGCAACCAAGTTTATGCCGAGGGAGAAATAGTGCTGCCTGTAACCCTTAGCACCGAGCCTCGACAAAAAACATTGTCGATCAACTTCACGGTGGTCCAGATCCCCTCAGCATATAACATTATTCTGGGACGGCCTGCCTTGAACAGGTTCCGGACCGTGATCTCCTCTCACTACCTCTTGGTGTGCTTCCCCACCAGGAATGGTGTTGGAGAAGTTAGGGGAAACCAGAGGACGGCACGGCAGTGCCTAATGATTGAAGATAGACATTTCAAGGATTCGACTACTCTGGATCAGCTGGATCCGAGGGATGCAACCACAAATCTTGGTGAGCCCATGGAGAGGACCATCCCGATACCTTTGAAAGAGGAAAATCCCTCCAGAGTTGTACAGATCGGGAGCGCGCTTGATGAGGAAACCAGAACGGAGTTGATCCGTTTCCTCAGGGACAACGTTGATGTCTTCGCCTGGTCGGCTTCGGACATGCCCGGGATTCCTGCCGAAGTAATCACTCATCGGCTGGAAGTAACCCCTGGGTACAAGCCGGTGCGACAGAAAAAGAGGAGCTTCGCCCCCGAAAGACAGCAAGCTATAGACGAAGAGGTTGGCAAGCTCCTTAAAGTAGGGTTCATCAGAGAGGCCCGCTACCCCGAGTGGCTGGCCAATGTGGTAATGGTGAAGAAAGCTAGCGGCAAGTGGAGGATCTGCATCGACTATACAGACCTCAACAAGGCTTGCCCAAAGGATAGCTTCCCTCTCCCAAAGATTGATCAACTGGTCGACGCTACCGCCGGCCACCAGTTGCTGAGCTTCATGGATGCTTTCTCCGGCTACAATCAAATTAGAATGGATCCACAAGATGAGAAGAAGACGGCTTTCATCACTGATAGAGGTCTCTACTGCTACAAGATGATGCCGTTCGGTCTCAAGAACGCCGGAGCGACATTTCAGAGACTGATCAACAAGGTGTTTGAAAAGCAACTTGGAAGAAATATGGAGGCCTATGTTGACGACATGATCGTCAAGAGCCTCCGCCGGAGAGATCATATCCACGACTTGGAAGAATCGTTCGGCGCTCTCCGGCGCTACCATATGAAGCTAAACCCGGCAAAGTGTGCCTTTGGGGTCACTTCGGGTAAATTCTTGGGATTCCTTGTTACCAAACGAGGGATTGAAGCGAACTTCGAGAAAATTCAAGCCTTAAAAGATATGAAACATCCCTCCTGCAAAAAGGAAGTCCAACAGTTGACAGGGAAGATTGCCTCTCTAAGCAGATTTATCTCTCGGTCAGTCGAGAAATGCCTTTCGTTCTTCAAGGTGCTCCGGCAATCAAAGGGCTTCGAATGGTCCGAAGACTGTCGTGTTGCCTTCGAGGAACTGAAGAAGTATCTGGAGACCTTGCCATTGCTCTCCAAGCCAAAAGAAGGCGAGGTTCTCTACCTGTACCTCTCTGCTTCAGATGAAGCAGTGAGTTCGGTTCTTGTCCGGAAGGAAGAAGATGGATCCCACAAGCCGATTTACTACATCAGCAAAGTCCTGCATGACGCAGAGACACGGTATGCAAGGATGCAGAAACTGATCTACTCCTTGGTGATTGCGATAAAGCGACTACGGCCATACTTTTAGGCCCACGCTATCGTGGTGCTAATTGATCAACCTCTCAAGGTCGTTCTCTGATCTCCGGACACTTCTGGAAGGATAGCCAAGTGGGCTATGAAGCTAAGCGAATTTGATATCAACTTCCAGCCCCGAGCGGCTATGAAAGCCCAGGTGCTCTTCGATTTTTTGGCTGAATGCACCTGGAAGTCCGAAGACTAAGCCTCTTCGGAAGAAGAAGAAGCCCCGAAGGAGACGAACTCCGTTTGGGTGCTTCATGTGGACGGAGCTTCCAATGCTATCGGATGCGGGGCCGGACTTATGTTGGTCGAACCCGACGGCCATAGCATAGAGTATGCACTTCGTTTCTCCTTCCACGTCTCTAATAATCAGGCCGAATATGAGGCCCTACTCGCCGGACTTCGGATTGCCAAATATCTAGGAGTCCGGTAACTTCGAGCCTTCTCCAATTCTCAACTGGTTGTGAATCAAGTCAACAGAGAATATGCAGCCAAAGATCCAACCATGGTTCAATACCTGGAGAAGGTACATGCTTTATCTTTCCAATTGGAACATTTTGAAATCATCCATGTTCCCCGATCAGAGAACTCCTGGGCGGATGCACTGTTTCGACTGGCAACTACAGCACCGGAGTCTCTCGGGCGCACCTTTGTTGAACATCTTGAAACTCCAAGCATTGCCGAAGAGGCTGCAGAGGTGCGCCAGATTGACGCTGAGCCAAGCTGGATGGATCCCATCATCAGGTTCCTGAATGAAGGAAAACTATCGGAAGATAAGGCAGAGGCCAAAAAGATTCGCTGGATGGCGTCTCAATACGTCATCTTAGACGGAACCCTCTACAAGAGATCGTTCTCTCAACCACTGCTAAAATGCCTAGGACCTACCGATGCAGATTATGCTTTGAGAGAGGTCCACGAGGGCATATGCGGGGATCACTTGGGAGGCAGATCTCTAGCATACAAGATTATTCGCCAGGGGTATTACTGGCCCTCCATCCAGAAGGACTCAGCTGATTTCGTGCGGAAGTGCGACCAATGCTAGAGATATGCCAATGTGCAGAGACAACCTGCGAGTCACCTAACTTAGTTGGTAGCCCCATGGCCTTTTGCTCAGTGGGGGATGGACATTCTTGGCCCATTCCCACCAGCATTAGGGCAAAGAAAGTTTCTCCTAGTGGCCATCGACTATTTCACGAAGTGGGTGGAAGCCGAATCATTGGCCCAGATCACAGAAGGCAAGGTGAAAAATTTTGTGAAAAATTCCATCATCTTCAGGTTCGGCATCCCACATGTCATCATCACGGACAACGAGAGACAATTCGACAATGCGAAGTTTAAGGACTTATGTGCTCGGTACTATATTCAACATCGGCTGACGTCCGTTGCTCACCCACAGTCCAACGGAAAAGCCGAAGTCATCAATCGGACCATCCTCCATAGTCTGAAGACAAGGTTGAACGCCGCCAAAGGGCTTTGGGCCGAAGAACTGACCTCCGTTCTTTGGACGTACCGAACTACTCCGAGAACGGCCACCGGCGAATCTCCGTTCAACCTGGCCTACGGTATCGAAGCCGTGTTACCTATCGAAGTCTCCCTACAGTCTCTGAGAATTGACAACTATGAAGAGCCTGAGAATTTCGATCGCAGAAGAATTGATCTGGATTTGCTATCAAGCCCAGGCTGCAGGCCCAGATAAGAATGGCGGTATATCAGCAAAAGGTCGCCAAGTATTACAACTCAAGGATAAAGGAGCAAACCTTCCGCACAGGGGACATGGTATTGCGAAGAGTAGAAGTGTCCAGGCCCACGGAACAAGGTAAACTCTTCCCCAACTGGGAAGACCCATATCAAGTCGAAGAAGTCATTCGACCTGGTACATATCAACTCAAGACCCTGGAGGGGAAAGTCCTATCCCGGCCATGGAATGTACAAAACCTTCGCAAATATTATCAATAAAAGAGTTCCTGAAATTCCTGTGTAAAGCTCCTTAACCCTACTCAACTCAGAACGGCTAGTTGCATCGACTGAACGACAACAGCCTGAATGACCCGATCTGAAAAATCGGTCAACTGCGCAAAGGAGAGTATGATCCACTCACCTTATCGGTATGCCCGACGAGCGCAATGGATAGTCTAACCAGGCCACCAAAAAGATCAAAGGCGCAGGGATGGTTCTCGTAACCTACCCTACGGTGAAACCGAATACTTGCCGAGGTGGGCCTGAATAGCCTATCTTAATCACGACAGAAAGTGCACAGGGATGGTGTAAACACCTTACCCTACGGAAAATCCGAATACGTGTCTAAAAGGACCACTGTTGTCCTCTCTGTCAACAACAAACATTCTCAGAATGGTCCAATTGACCTCACTTCTTCCCTGTAGACCGAAAGTGGTCTACGGAGTCTACATTACAGACAAATTGTGATGCAACACATCGCAAAAAGTACGCGGGAAGAGGTAACAGAAAAGATCTTTCATTTCTTTTAAATTTTTACACAAAAAAAAGAAAGAGAAAAGAAAGAAAGAAACTCTCCCAAAGAGAGAGTAAGAAAAAAGAAAAGAAACTCTCCTAAAGAGAGATATAAAAAAAAAGAGCAGCAGCAACAGAATCTGGAAAATTTTTAATAACTCCTCGACGGGTTTTTCCCATACTGTCGTGGAGAGACCTGGTGGGACGACAAAGGGCCCCCAGGGTTCCCGTCCGAACTCGAGTCCGACCCCTCATCGGAGTCAGAATCGAACTCGTGGCCGGGGAAGGGAACGGAGGGTTTGATATTGTCCAAGCCCTTCAAGTTGTAAAACTTGGAGGCTTTCCTCCGGCACTCCCAAAACCCCTGGTGGAAGGAGTCCAGGGCCACCCCGGTGAGCTCGTCCTTGAAGGCGGCAGAAGCTCTGAAGTTTGCGACGGCATCCACCGCCTCCCTCTTTGCCTCCTCCGTCGTCGTGGTCGCCATCGTGACTTGAGCCCAAGCCTCCCTCAACTGAGCTTCCAGAAGGCGAACCTTCTTCTCGAGACGGTCCACCAGAGGCTCCTCCTCTTCGCCTCCTGGCCCAGGTGACTCCGGACTTCACTTCCTCTTGGGGTCGATAGCCCTCCTTTTCGTCGCTCGGCGGAGCTCAGAAGTGCTGAACCTCATGGTTAATGGAGGGAGGATACCTACGGAAATGATGACCTTTGATAGCGGAGGGCAGGGTCCTATTTATAAAAACTATGCACCCATGACCAACTACAGGGAAGCATGCTCCACGTTCTTCCCAGCCGCGTCAGAAAGTGCCACGTGTCCGAGCGACGCTTCGAGAACCAGAAAGTCTCTCGGAAGCCATCCCCAGGACAGCAACTGCCATCGCTTCGAATCCGGAGAAACCCGCATCGTGCGACGGCATCATTAATGGTCTCTTTTTGGAAAAAGAGACCCGGCGGCTTATAAGGTGCAAGAAATTACGACTGTGTAAATTTCGACATGCCGCATGGACAACGATGATCCTAATCAAATCTCCCTAATCACTGATTGGCGGGAAGATGACTTCTGTCCGCCCCAACGGACAAATCTAACATCCGAAGAAAGGTGGCAGTCTTCAGCAACGGAGTTCTGGACCATTCCAGGTTTCGTCCTCACCGATTGAACGGCCTTCGGCCACAACTGCTCAACCAAACAGAAAAGAGAATGGTAAAACCGGTTCTTATCGACTGAACGGCCTTCGGAGGCTATCGTACGACTAGGCAAAAGAAGAAATGGTAGAACCGTTCCAGGCTACACATAAGGCACAACAACGCATGTACAAATAAAGGAGAATTCATTTCAAAACTTAGAAAAGCTGCCATACAAAGTTCATTGGCAATACAAGAAGGAAAATACATCCAGAGTGATCCAAGTCACTCAACGATAGCAGGAGAAGGCTCCACACCACAGGACTGGAGCAACTTGTCAATTTGCTTTGAGAGGACCTCACAAATCTGGGTCGGGACAGGAGAACCTTCAGCTTGGACTCCTCCAGCCCGAGTTACCTCCTGAGCCGGGATCAGAGCTGGGATCACCTCCGGGCTTTCGACTGGGGTAACAGCCTCCTCCTCCGGACGTGGCGCCCCCTCGACCTCCACTGCGGCTTCGGCCTCCACTTCTTTTCCTTCCTCTCCAATTATGTTGTAGGAGGGAATGCTGGAAAGGTCGATGTGAGGGAAGGTCTCCTTTACCTTGGAGAGTCCATCGTTGAAGCCGTGCTGGTAGGCATATAATGATGCTTCATCAATCTCTGTCTGGAATTGTGAAGACATCTTGAAGTCAGCCACGGCATTGTCTATCCGCTTCCTTAAAGATTCAGACTCCCGCCTGGCAGCTTCGGACTCCCTCTTAGCGGCTTCGGATTCCAGGATCGCCTCTTCGGCCCTCCTAGAAGCCTCCTCCGCCATCTTGGACAAATTCTCCATTTTCTCCTGATCCTCCCTGGCAGCCTGCTCCAGGGACTCGACTTGCTTCCTGCTCCTCTTCCACCCTATATCTTGTCCCGCTATCCTCGAGTGGGCACCTTTTAGTTCATCTTTTAGTTCGTGAATTTCATCAGTTACCTGAACGAGATGGTCCTCCATGGACTGCTTCAGCTCTTCGGCTACTTCCCTGGCAGCCCTGGCGGTCTAAAGCTCCTCCTTGAGGCCGTGGATGAGGCTGTCCACGTTCCCCAGGCCTTCCTCCATGAAGGTGAAGTTATAGACCAACTACATCAAAAAAGAGGAATCGAGGATCAAATAATTCTCGAGGCAAAAGCGACGGTGATAGTCATACCTGTTGCAGGGCGGCGAAGCCAGAATCGGACACTTTGAGAAGGCTCCGATTCCGGAGAATTGCCAGGTTGTGGGGCAGTATCGTACCCTTCAACGCCTGCCTGGCTTCGGCCGGGACCAACAGTCCTCCCATAGGCGGAAGCTCCGAGGAGTTCGTCGAACGGCCTCCGGTTGAAGAAGTTTTGTGGATGAACTCTCCTTTGACTTGCCGCGCTTTACCCCTATCAGCGACGGGGGGCAAACCAGCGGCACATCCACTCCTTGAGGCGGGCTCCCCGTTGTGTCAACTGGGGAGGCGACCACTGGTAGAGTTTCGACTGGACAGGATCTCGTCGGAGCCCCTTCCGCAGCTGCTACATCTTCCCCCGGGGTGCCCCGGGAGGATGAAGTGTTTTGGTCCCCTTCGGGACCATCCCTTCGAGCTTTCTTCCAAATTGCAGACCTGGTGGAAGGGGCCTGTGCAACCCTCTTCTCCGAAGTTTGGCGAAGCCAGCTCAAATCGCGCTTCATCTCGCCACCTGCAGGCAAAGGGGCTCACATCAGTTAAATGAGCTATGATAAAACCTGAAGTAGAGGAGCTGAAATTCCCATCGCTATACCTAATGAGGGAAATTTACTAATTCCCGCTCGATGGAGATTCCTCTTCTCCAACAGCTCCCGGATGGGGGCAACTTCGGAGTTAACCAGAAGATCATAATCCGACTGATCGGCTGCAAAGACTTTCTTTCCATCATTGGCGGTCAGGCGAGGCTTCTTCCATACAGTGTCGAAGCCCCATGGGTCAAAAGACAACACAAATACGAAGACGAGTTTCCACCCGTGGATGGCGCTGGGCATGTCCTTGATCACCCTGCGGCCCGATCTAGGACCAATCACCCACCATCCGTTGCTGTGGAAGTCCCTCTTGAGAACGAAAAGGGCCGTGAACAAGTTGGTCCTAGGTTCTACATTGGCAATGCTGCACATAACCAGGAACTCGCAGATGTTCCTGATGCTGTTTGGAGTCAACTGTGCTGGCACCACTTGGTACAAGCAAAAAATCTTAACAAAGAAGGGGTGCAGGAAAAATCGAAGACCAGCCTTCAGGTGATCTTCGTATACAGCTAGGCACCCAGGGGGAGCTTCATTCACCCGCTCCTCGGGCACGGGGAGGACAAAGGGAAACTCCTCAGGAATGCGGTAGCGTTCCCAAAGAATGGTTGCCTTGCCCTAAGAAATCGAGTTGGGGACCGACTCCAGACCTACTATATCTCCGGCCCCCGAGGGCCCAACCTTTTTTCCCTGACTCAATGGTCTCTTCCATGACAAAGGAATGAAGTAAGGGAGCGGAAAGAAGTTTCCACCTGAGGAATAGACTGGTAGTCTAGAACAACTCGAGCAGGGGATGAGACGAGGTTGAAGAAGCTTCCTTGGCCGGACCTTCACCCTTCCCCAAAAGAAAAACAAGGGTCTCTGGAGCCCCGCCGGGGGTTGGATTGACTCAAGGTTACCCTGGGAGATAACCCACTTGCGACTGACCGCCAGGATAAGGCGTACCTTTCATCCAACGGATGGAGGAAGGCCACCGCAACCATCCAAATCCTAACCAAAAGATTGTCTCAACTACCGTGCAACAGGGAAATGAGAGGCGGCTCCAGGGCCACCCACTTTTCCCTTCCTCTCTAATCCAGGAGTTAAAGCTATCCACCATCTGATTCCTGGATCATGATGGACAGTCCCGTCAAGGATTCTGTAATCATCCACCACATCGCCTCTCAGGAGGAAAACGACAAGGCACTAATACTCTCACTTCTCGAGGCAAATCTCCGTTTCGAGAACTGAGAGTAGGGGGCAACTGTTGGGATATCCTGGTTCAAGCTACAAACCGAACTTCGGTTCGACTGGCCGAAGTTCTCTCTTCGGACTACGGATCTCGAACCAAGCCGGAGACAAGCCGACTACAGGCAACCCAAGGCCACATGCCGGATGGCAACATCCGAAGGCCTGTTCTTCAGGTGACGTCTTCGGCCTCGACCGAAGACTGAACTCCTCATCGACTTCCGAAGGCACGTGCTTCGGACCCCGCCGTAGACACGAACTTCGATCTCGGGGAAATCCGAAGCTTGGATCACAATCTGTTCCAGAAAGGCAACTGTAACCAATGGTTACAATCGACACTCATCATGCCATGATCATGGCACGCGACTCCTGCAGCCACGCCTCCGATCTGACCGGAACCGTTCATTGACAACCCACGATCGCCAATCATGGAAGAAATTGGCTCCCCATGATCATCGAAAAAATAGCGGACCGCAGGCCTGGGGCCTTCTTTTAAATATGGGTAAGAAGGGCAGCTCGAGAGGGAGGCGAATAATCTCGCACACATACTCTTGTAATCTTCGAGAGCCTTTTCTCTTCCACTCTTTCTCGACACCTTCTCCATTCTGTGGCTGAAATCCGTCACTGACTTAGGCATCAGAGTGTCCCCCGCCGGAACAACTCCGGCAAGGAACCTGTGTTGCAGGTAAACCAGGGAGCGGTCCTGCAATGCAGCGGCTCCGACCGGCCGATCCAGGGACTCCACGCCAACAGTAGCTACTATTTTTTATTGCTGTTCCCGAGGTGTATTCAGATCTCAGGTCTGACCTTAATTGTATTGTGGCACATTAAGCTTTTTTGGTTTCATAGGATCCGCTGATTTTTCCATAATATCTTTGGTAGGTTCTATTTTTCAGTTTCTGGCACAAGTTATAGATTTCGGTTATATGCTAAAATTTACTCTATTTGTGCTTGAAATGTATTAATTCAGGTACCCTTGGAGTGCAGTCTGGCTCGTTATATCATGCCTCAGTGGAAAAGTTGGAAATCTACTTTTGGGATGTGAATGAGCAGGATGCAAGGGTTCTTGAGGACAAGGTACCTAAAATGCATCTAAATTCACTTGGTGTTACTAAGATGAGTAATCAGTCTGGTCACATGGTGTTGGGATCGGTATCAACTCACTTTGATACCGGTTGTTGCAGAAGCGGAATAAGATCGTTGATTGTCAATGTCGATACCATAAGAGAAAGAAGAAAAGATAACAAATACAATTTTTTTCGGGCATGCAAAAGGTTTCACTATAAAAAATAAACTTACAGATTGAACTCTCTCTCAACCCGGTACAAGTATCTCTCAACAAGAAACCTCGAATCCTTCTCTCAAGCTCTCAACCAGCCCTCTACAAGAGACCTCTCACCACTTTTTCGTCCTCCTCCCTTTATCTATGTCTCTGCTCACGATTTTGTAGCCTCCACTGTGTAGAGTATATCACTAGGAGTCCAACGGATTAAACAGAATCCAAATCGGAGTCCTATAGCTCTCCCAATCGTAGTTTGATTGCAACGTTGCTCGTAGCCGTCGATCGTATTGAGATCTGTGCAGATTTTGTCTCCTTCTGGGTTTTCTTTTGCTGGCCCCACATGTGTTTTTTGCCTTCGTGGGTCGTGCGGGCGTTGAGGCACCGCTGGTTCAACAACCTCTACCTCGACTCAACGCACCGCCTTCACCTGACTTGAGAGCTTCTAAGGATTCTAACGCCTCCATGCCCTGGGACAATCGCTCTGATACCAGATGTTGGGATCGGTATCAACTCACTGTGATACCGGTTGTTGTGGAAGCGGAACAAGATCGTTGATTGTCAACGTCGATACCACAAGAGAAAGAAGAAAAGATAACAAATATAATTTTTTTTGGGCATGCAAAAGGTTTCACTATAAAAAATAAACTTACAGATTGAACTCTTTCTCAATCCCGTACAAGTTTCTCTCAACAAGAAACCCCGAATCCTTCTCTTAAGCTCTCAATCAGCCCTCTACAAGAGACCTCTCACCATTTTTTCATCCTCCCTCTGTCTGTATCTCTGTTCACGAATTTGTAGCCTCCACTGCGTAGAGTATCTCACTAGGAGTCCAACGGTCTAAACAGAATCCAAATCGGAGTCATGTAGCTCTTCCAATCGCAGTTTGATTGCAACGCTGCTCGTAGCCATCGATCGCATTGAGATCCGTGCAGATTTTGTCTCCTTCTGGATTTCCTTCTACTGGGCCCCACATGTATTTTTTTGCTTTCGTGGGTCGCGCGGGCGTTGAGGCGCCGCTGGTCCAACACATGGTTCATGCCATTGGAGTTAGATCCATCGCAGCTCCTACTCCACCTAGGATCTTCAACCATTCAACTCAGCTGTTGTAGTGGAAATTAGTTTGATTCGGGCCATCATTTTTATTATGATTATTCTATTAAGATTAAGCAGCATGGTTCCATCCATAGGTTACCAAGTGCATTTGGGAGCTTGCTTGAATTTGGGATGAGGGTAGATGTTGACATATCCTTTTGGTCAATCTAATTTTGATGAGATCGTGAATTGCTGTAATAATGTTACTCATTCGAGTAGGAAGAAGTCTCCAAGGATAAGAAAGTGAAGTTTGTTTGTTTGTGTTTTTTGTTTTTCTTCTTTTGTCTGAGATTTGTGCTTCAATAAAGAAGCTTAGAAGAAGTGATTGCTGATTGACCATAATAAGAACTTTCACATGTGGCTTTTGCCTATTGAGTGTGCATGTGAGATAAGTACATTTGGTTTGTAACATGGGAACAAATCTAAGGAATACTCTAAGGTTTTACACTTGTGAGCTGTGAGTTGTCCTTGAGCATAAGGAGCTACCAATTGCTTATCATGTTGGTTTGCATTATCATATCTAGGGCCATGAAACCCAACCACTGCAGTTACTCCTGGTGATGCATAGCTGTCAGAGCTAAAAAAGTCAAGTGGCTCCATTGATCTTTAAGAATGGAGATCATCGTAACAGAGTTTTCAGTTAAACTAGGAAAATTGAAGCCGTCTGACAAGGTCGCCTTTGATTATGCTTCCATGGGAGCATATGCTTGTGGATATTGGATGCCTGGGGCTCATTCTGTTTTGCAATGATGGAGGATGCAACAAGTTGCAGGGCTACTTGGGATTTTCCCTGTCAAGTTGTCTTTAGATGAAATGATTGTTATTCCCTAACCACTATCTCCATCTCCAGTTAATCTCTTCTTGTCCTTAGAACTCTAAATGGTTTTCCTAATGTTTTGCAAATGTGAGAAAGCTTGTTCGACCACTTAGCCTCAGTCCTCTTCATGACTTGTGGTGGAATCTTTGTGCAGAATCTCTGATCAGGATATGTACGCACTGAAGGTTTTCTATAAGGTGATTTTGATTTCCTCTCTGCTCCAGTTGGTCAAGCTAATTATACTCAAGCATCCTATTCTTTCTTAGCTTCTTGGTGTCTTTGTCTTGTTCATGCAAGCTTCATCAGTTAGGAGTCTGCAATATGCAAGGTTCTTGACAATTGACTGTGTTAGTGCTTCGCTTGTTCCAAAAAGTGCTAACAGGTAGCAATTTTAATTTGTTCTTCAACATTTGATGTTTCACCACCTTCTATTTTTGAATTTATAATTCCAGCGCAACTCATCACATATCATCCAATTTTTGTGCTATAATAAATTGTGCCTGTCATCCTGTTCATTAAAATCTGATCATCACTGTTGGCTATCTTTTGTTCCTTATTATATTTCACAATCCTCATAAGTCATTCAAACATTCTTTCTGTCTGTTTCCAAATTAAAGATGTACATTCTCCTCCAGCTGCTTTGTTAGGATCAACATTGAGGTTGATCATGAAATTAGGTTTTGGTGCTTTATTTGTTGGAGCATTTGGGCACTCCTTTACTTTATAGTTCATTTCTTGCATTACATGTGGTTGATTTTCATTGATCAAAAAAGTCATTTCCCTTGGTGCACCTTAGTATCTTGTGTCTGTCAGTTATGAGATGATATTACTGATATATTTGCTCTTGAAACCAAAACCAAAATATTCTCGTGCAGTTATTTATAGCTGAACTGCAATTTGATTGCATTGGCCTCTGATTGCTTATTGCTTATATATTTTTCGTGCCACAAGTCAAAAATGCATTATTGGTGAAAACTGATGTGCAAATGAATATCATGTCTCTCAAACCTTATTAATATAAATTGGTATGTTGTTGTCTGCTTATTTGGTTTATGCCACCAGATTCTATCTTCTGAGGTTTTTTCTGTTGGTTTTATGCAGATTCAGAGCTTATGCAGAACAATGCAGCATAATTTGTTAAGCAAGCTCATGCCGGAGGGACAATGCAAGGGAACTGAAGTTTCAAAACAAGGTGATCCATTCTGTTGGAATTCTTACTATTTCTCCCAATTTTTTGTTTACTCTTTCCATCTCTTTGGCAATTGGTTTTACATATTTGTGATTATTTGGACTCCAAATAGAATTTTCATTTTCTAAAGAATACCTTGCGTTTTCACATTTTTGGTAGTTAAATCTTGATAAAAGCAGGGGCTGAGCTTTTGCCTGCTGGTTTGAACTGAAAGAAGTCAGGGGAGTTTCAAGGAAGGACCTTCAATTCATCAGCATAGAACGAACCTTGTTGCAGGAATTTAGAAAGTAAGTTGTTTAAGCATGAAACAGATTTGCAATAAGAAAATAATGAAAAAAGTTCTAATATGTGCTATATATAAAAAGAATATGATATGCTGGATTGTTACTAGGATTCCACTTCCTAGATTCTCACGTGGATCTGGTTTGGTGAGCAGGTTTCAATCGGTAGAAATTATTGGTCAGAACAATTCTACCACCTTGTACCTTGGATAAGTAATGAAAGAATGGCATGTCATGTTGTGAGATTAAAAAGTTTTCAATGAGTTTGGATGCTAAAGGTTTAATCATGATTAATTGAAACTGGGGAAGTTTGGAAACTTTGAATTTGTAATGAGGGTGGTATTTCATCTAGGCGCCTGCTCAAGCTCCTACTCATTCAAAACCAGGAGTTCCTACCTGATCACAAATTCCTCCCTTCTGTCAACTTGCACATCGGCATTCGAAGGAAACTTCTTTTCCACTTGTTTTTTTTTTTTCAATTGAATTATGATATTTTCCTCTCTATGTTATTTTATTCATTATGCAGAAATTTCTTTTCGCATGATCCAAGCATTAGAGTATTTTTCTCACACTGTTCCTACTTTGTTTCATTTACTCCCCTCCACTCGTCCACGGTATAAAGTTTACTATTTGCTCCCACCCCAGCATGAAACTCTTTAATCTCCATTGTCGCACCAAATCTCATGTTTAATGCCTTGAAAAATAATAAATCCATGTGGAAAGCAGCATCCTCCTAAAACCAGGGGTCCGAATGTGTGGTGTCTGATGTAGATTCGTTAAAGCGATGGGGAGAACATGAGATCAAGTGGGCTATAAAAAGGCCCAATGTTGGAGCCCAAATATGGGTTTCCCTCCCGATTACAGCCATTCCCCCTCATTTCGCCCACTGTAAAAAGGTACATTGTTTGCTTCCAATCAAGCAAGCAACTCTTTAATCTCTATCACTGTACTAAACTTCAAGCGTAATGCTTTAGAAAAGAATAAATCCATGTGGAAAGCTGCTCAACGTTTTGGTGAGCAGGCCTCGACCAGGAAGTAGAGGACCAAGTGTTATCAATCTGTTCTCTCCCTCCCACACACATTTTTGTTTTATTTTATTTTATTTTATTTTTTACTCTTTTTGTCGATGGTGTGAGAGATGTCAAGTTCCCTAGTGTCAAGCAATCAAGCAAGCAAGTTGCTACCAATGAACCTGCTCTCTCTCTCTCTCTCTCTCTCTCTCTCTCTCTCTCTATATATATATATATATATATATATATATGTATGTATGTATGTATGTATTGATTTTTTGCTTTCTTTCCAAATAGTGTGAGAAATGTCAAGTTCTTCGATGCAAAGCGATCAAGCAAGCAAACTGCTAATGACTTGATATGAGCATACTCCACAAACAAATGAACCAAGCTTATAGCTTGCTTAATTTAGGATGTGTTTGGTTTGTGTTTAGAATCAAAATCAAAATGGTTATATCCTTCAACAGTTTTGGTTTGTAACTGAAATGGGAATAAAATTTGAATTCTAAAGACGAGAAGGGATTGAGTTTTGGATGTTAAGGCATTTTCATTTCCTTACAGGATTAGAATGGGATTGGAAAATGGTTAGAACGAGAGTTATTCATTTTCATACCAAAATCTAATTATCTCCGATCAAACATGCCCTTCACAGATATAAATATGATTAAATATTATATTTTTAAATTATATTTTATTGTAGGTGATGAGCTGTAAATATTATTCCCACTTGCTTACCAGAGGTAAGCTATCTTTCAGTAATCAAATGAAGATCTCTATCGGTTGAGATGTTAACTCCCACTTCATGAGAGGTATATCTCGGTTCACCAATCCACACCCTCTCTCACCTAGGAGTCGAGACCAAGGGGCCTCTCCCTGCCCAAAGTCCTACCTTGTTCTTCTTGAGTTACTCGCTCTTCCTCCTCTTCCAATTCTGCCTCTCAAACAAAATCACATTTTAGCACCCCTCTTCAGCTGGTGGCTCTCTCACCAAAGCCTCCCCAGCAACCAACAAAAACCTTATCGAGTTGAACTTAAGCTAGCTAGTTCTTGAAACAGTGAAGCTTGTTCTCGACTTAGCTAGCCCACAACATACATTAACTAAGCGTCCTGCACTCTAGCGTGATCAAAATTATTTGCCCAACAGTCCTATATAAAAAGCCTAGGGACTATGTTAAATTGCCGTTGCTTGTCTCTCTTTCGTCTTCTTCTTTTCCTACAAATGCATGGTTACAATGATAGGCAAATTCCTTTATATGAAATAAAGGGAAAGAAAGCAAGGGCAGAGAAAGAGAGAGAGAGAGAGAAAAAAAAGAGTGGAGAAAAATTCCAACCTCCCCATGGTTTGACGTGCAATCCTCTGACCTTGTGTAGGTCTTGCTTAGTCTGCATTCATTGTATACGAAAGGATAAAGCATGTATGTATCTGAAATAAAACAAGTAGCATGTGTATTTTTTTTTTTTTGCTGAAAATAAGAGAAAAATGGAAGATAAATTCTGGTGTAGCTATCCTGCAGGTCTCCATCCCGCCAGGTAATGTTCGATAGCCTATTCTCATCTAATGGTGAGTAGGTCAACCTGATATCACTAAAACACCGGCCAATAGATCGGGGATAAAAGAACATATCCTGACTTCTTACTGAGATCAACTGTTAGGGATCTCAAAAAAATTCTAGATTTAATCGAGTCAATCTCGAGATCATATCATGAACCATCGATCTGTTGATAATGAAACAAGGCTTCTACTAATCAAATTCTTGACTTAGCTATAAACAAATAAGTAACGTATTAACATAACAGTTCAATTCTCCACGTGCAAATACTGGGAATTATCATATGAAATGCGGTGATGGCAAACAGCTGTTCAGCCATTGTTTATTGCTGAATAACGTAAGCCAGCTTTCGGCCCATGAGCGTTTATCATGTGCTCTAACAGAAAAAAAAAAAAGAAAAGAAAAAGAAAAAGAAAAAGAGAGGGGCGGTCAAGGCAATAAAAATTTTAGATCGTAAATCTTCCTTCCTTTATGGAGGAGCTGTCCCACGTCAGCGCGGACGCGGAGGGTCGAGAGCGCTTATCCGATTCCCAGGCCCAGGTCAATCACCTGCCGTTGCGCGGTACACGGACGCCCGTGATTTTACATAGACCTCTCCGCCAGCCTCCCGCCGCGTCCTCTAAGGCCCTGGAAAAAAAGTCCACGCGGCGGCGCGAGAACCACGTCAGACGCATCTTTATCTTCTTCTGCCACCTAACAGTTGACCTGATGGAAGCAAACTTCCTTCCGCTCCGAAAACTTTTCGGTTAAGACACGCCGCTGCCAACAGCTATTCCACATGGGCCCTGCACTTTCGATTTGCTCTGTTGAGTTTATTATTATTATTATTATTATTATTATATTATATTATATTTTATTTTAATGAATAATTTTGGCAGGCGACGCGCGACCCAGAAAGCTTCTAAAGGGATCCCGGAAAAGTGGTCCCCACTTTACTGCCAAGTCCCGGGAGAGCAACCCTATGGATCCCAGCCACAAACAAATGTACAGGCTATGCCCGCGCAGGTGGGGTCGAAGTCTCGAAGGCCAAACGCCGTGCTTGGATGATTAAGGCTTTAATGGATCGAATATGTAATCTATTTTGATTTGATTCGCTTATATTTGATTTGACCTCTTTTTAAATATTCTTAGCTTCGGATCGGATTTTAATATTAGACTTAGCTTATTTTTTAAATTAAATCTAAATTTATGAAATTTGAATCCGATTTTATCTGAACATGATAAAACTGTTAGAATCTGATTTCATCTAAATTTTTAAATTATAATTTAAAATTTATATAAATCATATCTTTAACATAAAAATAAATTTATTTTTTTTATATTTTAATTTATTTTAAATATAATATTATTTGTTGTTTAGTTTGTATAGCTAATAGCAGTTGGTTCTGTGATAATTAAAAATATAATTAGCAATATTTAACTTAGATCCGGTCTATATCTAATTTTTTTTGGATTCAAGCCCGATTATATGTAGACCCGACTCAACCTAAATGATCCATTAGATCAAAAATTTTAGCATGAATTGATCCAATTTGATATAATCTTTTATTGAGTTGGATCCAGGTCTAATATTAGGACCCAACCAAGAAATCAGGTCAGATTGATGTCATTAATGATCTAGTCCAATCCGATCTATTTGTATCCCTAAAAATGATGATGTGGGATGGACCAAGAATTCCTAGACCTAAGGACCCTCTAATGAAATCAGCGAATAAATTAACTAAATAATTAAAGATAATATTAGCAAATAATCAAAGCCAAGGAAGAATTAAATTAAAAATAGTCGGTCAAAATTAGGATCCAATCTAGGAAGTGACCCGATCGGCATGTACAGTCAAAATTTCATGAAATTGGATCGTTGATTGTTAAGAAACGTTAGGGCTAATCAATTTCAATGAAATTAGATCTAACTAAATTAAAGACATAGAAATAAAATGATTTTAGCAATTGATCAATTTCTATACTAATTAATGATGATTTCACACCCGATACATGGAATGTCATGATTCTTGAAAGAGGGAGATCATTCTGAAGGCGGTCAAAATGCCAGACCACTGGTTCACAAGTGGAGTGGGTTAGAAGCCATCGGATATGGATTACCAAATATAAAAAGGTCAGCCACTCATAATTTTTAAATAATTCAAAATAAAATAACCCAATAATAAAGTTGATCTGCTCTGAAATAAGTGCACAAAGATCGATGCAGAGATCTTTGGAGGTGGCTCGAAGATCCGTGCGGCTTCCTTTCCTTTATTGCTTTCATATTCGTGCAAGACTCCGTGATAGAGTTCGACCGATGGGGGGCTTCGGAGGAGGGAACCAGCAAGGCTCACCGACGATCTCGAAGGAGAGCGATGCCAAGATGAAGAGGTCGGTGGGACGGGCGGCATGGTGCCACAGGCGTGATGTAGCTACGGCTCGCCGATTTGCTCAGCACGGTCAGCTCAGTGTTCCCCAGCATGGACGTGGGCCGAGGAGATGGGTAGTGGAGCAGTTGGTTGGTGGCAGGGAGCAGGGAGGAGGGCTTTGCCATTTGATAATCGGCACGGTTGGCGATAGTGGGTTGATGGTGGCCATGGGAGAGGGCAGGATGGAAGATGCCGTGGCTTAAACGGTAGTGGAGGCATTGATCGGAGGTGAGGAAGAGAGGCGACAGCCGGCTCGGTTGAGGAAACGGCCCAAAGGCTTCGGGCAATGCAGTGGCGGCAACGACGGTTCTTTCCAGATGAGGGAGCGGGTGATGGAGTTGGTGGGATCTCTGAAGGGGAGTTGGTGGCACGCTTGGGAAAGGCCAATCGGTGGCTACCAGCGACAGAGAACGGAGATCTGCAGTGGAGATGGGTATTACAGATGATGAGGTCACCGGAGGGTTGGCTTGGTCATGGATCTTCCGGTGGGTTGGGGCGGTGCGGGTTTCCGCTCGCTGGTGAGGGTAGTGGAGCATGGGAGGTGCGAAGGTGAGTTGATTCGATGGTGGGTTTTGGTAGTCGAGAGTTGGGAACAGGGGAAGTGGATTTTGTTATGTGAAGTACGGAAGAGGGGGAAGAAGAATAAGAGGATAGAAAAGAAGAACTATAAGAGAAGAGGTACAAAAAGGAGAAGAGAGGAAGGAGAGGGGAAAAAGGAAGAAGAGGGAGAAGTAATCAGGAGAAGAATACTCAAGATTTTTTATTCAAATTATCGATGATCCCTTTACGAGGCTTACATCCTTTAAATAGACTTAAACAATTGAAACTTCCTAACAAACTAAGAAATCTCGATCCTAAAATTTAGAAATTAAAACAAATCCTAAACAAACTTATTCTCTGAAATAAATTGATTATAAAAACTCCGATTTAAATGAGTCGGAGGTAAAGATTATTAAGATATCCCATATCTCATACATCCATAAAAATATCCAAAAAAATTATATCCATTTACATCAGGATTAGTGCTAGCCATGCATCAAAAGTCGTATCGGATGATGTCTTCATCAATTTTTTCTAGGGTTGGGAGAACTCGACTTTGTCGAGTCAGGCTCAATACTTTCTTGGAGGTACTCAAATAGATCTGGGTCAATTCTCTATAACTCCTCTCTAGTAATCCAGGAATCCTCTGACTCCGACCTGCCTCGCCAGCGAATTGATAGCGGTGGTATTTCGACCCCTTGTGGACCTGATCTGCTCGTCCAAGATACATTCGATCACATCGTGCTTTTCTCTCATTTGGGCTTGTGGATACTCAAGAGGAGGGTCACTTTCTTCAAAGGTGTCGGCTAATCCTGGGTTGGGTCGGCAATGTAGACTTCTTCTTCGGGGACATTATCTAGATTTTCATATTCTTCAAATTCTTCTATATGTAGTGCTCTAGATGGATATTGACTAGCCATGTAACCTATTCCATTACACTTGAAGCATTGAACTTTAGAGCTAATTCGTCGAGAAGTCTCTCATATAATTTCTTTTCCTTTCTTATCCCTCTTAGTTGGTAGGGTCGTAGATGGGGGTCGACTACCATGGGCCTGACTCATGTTAGGTTTTGGATCAGTTGGGCTCATGCTAGTCTTTGACCTAAAATTCCTGGCCTAGGAGGCTCAGGTCTACGGGTGATAGGCATCTTCTAGAATCTCTCATAATCCTGGGCTAGTTGATAGGCTTGCTCTAAACTATAGACCTCTCTCATAAACAACTCTCTTTGGATATCTTCTCTTAGACTAGCTTTAAATTGGGACAGGGTGATAGACGGATCCTCATTCACGTTACAACATATTAGATATTCCTCAAATTTGTCAATGTAATCATTGACAAACCCTGTACCCTAGGTCAGCCTTTGCCATTGGTCTAGGAGTCGCTGTTGATATGATGCAGGAAGATACTTTTCACGAAGCTTATCCTTCATCTCATCCCATGTTCTAATGAGATCCTATCTCCTTTAAGTGGCTAATTGCTGGACATTGTACCAATATAATTTGGCTTGATCCAATAACCTCATTTGGGCAAATCTTATTTTTCTATTCTTGGACATTTCATACCAATTAAAATAATGATCCATGTCAACTTTCCAGTCAAGATACTCTTTGGGGTCCAGGCGACCTATGAAACTCGGGGCTTCAATCTTAACACTTGCCATGATATGATCATTCTGGTCGATCGGGTTACGATAAGGTCGAGATGTTTGATGGTGACCCACATCGAAACTTGGATAATCATGTCGATTCCTAAGGTCAATGACGGGTCTGAGTACGACCTCCCTTATAACCCGAATAGTCATTTTAGTCTCTAGGGTAGGTAACTTTTGATGAGGAGTTCCTAACAGAGTGGTTTGTATTCATTAATTATTTTTCTTCTAGGGCTCCTACCCTTGCATCTAAGGAACCTAACTTGCCATCGATTGCTTCAAGTAGACCAATGATTCCCTGTAAAGTAGCTTCTAAATTGGGTTATATTCTATTACCTAAGTGGGAAGGTTCAGCTTCGTATTTGATCCCTGACCTAGTTGTCATGCACTGATTCTAGAGATGGGTGAAGTAGGTTTCAAGGGTATACATGTTTCTTTAATATATTTATTTATTTATTTCAATCAAGTGTCACAAACAAATCAACTCTATCCTAGGGTTAGCCTAATTCTAGACAGCTCCTAATTGTTTCAAGTCTGCCTTTGAGCACTCCAGGTCCAAGACTGACTAACTGAATCGGCCAAGTAGGGTAAGATCGGTGGGGGTCCCCCCGTTATTTTTTTTAGACCCCAATCAGAGATTGGCCAGGTCAGTCAACAAAATCAATTGAAAACTACCTTTCTTCAGGGCTACAATCATCCTTGAATCCCTTGCCTTAGACACCGAACAATTAATCAATCTAAGTCCGGTCCAACTCTAGGACTTTCTTATCCTATTGAGCTCGAATTCCTTAGGACCAGCGTTTAATTGATTTTAATTTAAAGTTTGGTTCAATAAAGATGAAGGTAGTAATTTGTGAGCCGAGGAAGGGTAATCAACTATCCACCTTATCTGATTAAGAGGTTAATGCCCTTAGATTAATTATGAAAATGCACTATCAAATAAGGTATCCAAACAATGTATTTAACATACAATCAAATTTTTTATTTTTTAAATTTATATTTTTTAAAAAATTATTTTATTGTAAATAATTCAAATGCAAAATGCAAGGAAAATATAATTAATCATAACATAACCTTGCTCTGATACCAAAAGCTGATGCGGGATGGACCAACAATTTCTAGACCTAAGGACCCTTTAATGAGATCAGTGAATAAATTAACCAAGTAATTAAAGACAATAATAGTAGATAATCAAAGCAGATAAGAATTAAACTAAAAATGGTCAGTCAAAATTTCAAGAAATTGGATCGTTGATCGTTAAGGAACAACCACTATGTTAGGGCTAATCAATTTCAATGAAATTAGATCTAACTAAATTAAAGACAGGAAAATAAAATGATTCCAATAATTAATCAATTCCTATGCTAATTAATGATGATTTCTTACATGAAATACAGAATGTCACGATTCTTGAAAGAGGGAGATCATCCTGGAGGTGGTCAAAATGCCAGATCGGTGGTTCACAAGCAAAGTGGGTTAAAAGCTGTTGGATCTGGATCACCGAATATAAGAAGGTCAGAGACTCATAATTTTTAAATAATTTAAAATAAAATAACCCAATAGTAAAGTTGATTTGCTCTGAAATTCATGTACAGAGATGATGCAGAGATCTTTGGAGACAACTTGAAGATCCGTGCAGCTTCCTACCAGTAAGGCTCGTCGGCGATCTTGAAGGAGGGCAATGCCAAGATGAAGAGGTCGGTGGGATGGGCTGCACGGTGCCGGGCGCGACGTAGCTATGGCCCGGCGGTTCGCTCAGCATGGTCAGCTCGGTGTTCCCCAGCATGGACATAGGCCGAGGAGATGGGTAGTGGAGCAATCGACTGGTGGTAGGGAGCAGGAAAGAGGGCTCCGCCATTTGATAATCGGCACGGTCGGCGGTAGTGGGTTGATGGCGACCGTGGGAGAGGGCAGGATGGAAGATACCACGGCTCAAACGGTAGTGGAGGCATCGATCGAAGGTAAGGAAGAGAGGCGGCATCCGGCTTGGTTGAGGAAATGGCCAAAGGCTTCGGGCAATGCAGCGGCGGCGACAACGGTTCTTTTCGGATAAGGGATCTGGTAATGGAGTCGGTGGGATCTTTGAAGGGGAGTTGGCGGCATGCTTGGGGAAGGCCAATCGGTGGAGACCAGCAACTGGGAATGGAGATCCATAGTGGAGATGGATAGTACGGGTGATGAGGTAGCCGGATGGGATGGACTGGAGGGTTGGCTTGGTCGTGGATCTTTCGGTGGGATTGGGGCGGTGCAGATTCTGCTCACTGGTGAGGGTGTTGGAGCGTGGGAGGCTCGAAGGTGGGTTAATTCGATGGTGGATTTTGGTAGTTGGGAGTTGGGAACAGGGGAAGTGGGTTTTTTATATGAAGTATAGAAGAAGGGGAAGAAGAATAAGAGGATAGAAAAGAAGGACCACGAGAGAGGAGGGAGAAAAAGAGAAGAAGAGAGGAAGGAGAGGGGAAAAGGAAGAAGAGAGGGAGAAGTAATCGGGAGAAGAATACTCAAAATTTTTTATTCAAATTATCGATGATCCATTCAAATTGTTGATGATCCCTTTACGAGGCTTACATCCTTTAAATAGACTTAAACAACCGGAACTTTCCAATAAACTGAGAAATCTCGATACTAACAAATTCAGAAATTAAAACAAATCCTAAACAAATTTATTCTCCGAAACAAATTAATCCTAAAAACTCCAGTTCAAATGAGTCGGAGATAAAGATTATTAAGATATCCCATATCCGATACATCCCTAAAAAATATCCAAAAAAATTATATCTATCTATATCGGATTAGTTCTAGCCATGCATCAAAAGTCATGTCGGATGATATCCCATCAAATGATGTCTACCATCTTTGATAAAAAAATTATACAATTTTACCAAATTGGACCGCATGCCATAATTAATAATAAGACTACACTAGTTTACTATAGATATTTAATGAGCTCATATTTTTTTTTAAAAAAATTTCTGACAAAAATATCCTTTCCTATGATATGACATTATGTTGATTATTATGGTTTCCTTTTATTGATATCCAATTACTTTTAATGACTTATTATGTCAATGACATCCTATGTTAATTACTATGATTTTTTATTATTTTTAATGATATCTAATTATATAATATATAAATATGAAATCATAATAAAGGCGGATACAAAAAATTATAATACAAATATATGAAATTATAATATAAACTTAAGAAATCAAAAAAATAATTAGATATTGTACGGAGTAATACTAAAACATAATAACCATATGGATATCATAATACAGGAAAAATATTTTTATTATTTTTTTAAAAATTAAATTATATTAAATATTTGGTATTAAAAATTAATATAATTTATTATTAATTATGATGACTTAATTGAAGAATTAGATTTCAAAAAATCTGTTTGCATATGCATTATTTTTCACCTTCCGATTAAATCAATCGTACATGCAAATGTACATCATATCCAAATTCCTAATCAAATCTATCTATCTATCTATTATATATAACTAAAATTTTACTACTTGATTTTAAGACCGCCATGTGTGAATTTTTTAAAACTTTTTTCATTCATTTTTTTCATGGCTAGATCTTTAATTTTAATATTTGAAATAAATTTATGTTTAAAAAATCTATCAATTTTTTTTAATATCATTTTATTTCTTCTTTTTTAATATATCTTTAAATTTAAAATTTAAAATAAAAAATATTTTTTTAAAAAAAATATATCGGTTTTTTTCTTCTGTATTTTTTATTTTTTATTTTGTTCTTTATAAATTAATGAAAAATAATAACGAAATTAAAAATATATATATATCGAAGGTGATATCATCCGTATACCTTAACTACGGATATAAATCTAGTTAAGTGCTATAACTTTTTTAACATTGGAAAGATGGACAGAATTTCTCACTCCTCCCGTCGGCGACGCTGTCTTTTCCGGTACGAAAGCACCGCAACTCGGTGCAAGAGCGAAAACTCCCTATTTTATAAATTCCGCCTCACCCTGCTCGCCTCCTCATCCCTTCCCCTGCTTTCCATTTCCGTTCCAAGCTCTTTGATTCGCTCTCCCTTCCTTGCCTCAAATCCTGCATCATCGTCGAATAAAATATAAGCAAACCAAATCCGATTTTGACACTTCTTTCTATAAATCCCCGCTGCCGTTCTGCGATCGATTTCACTTCACCCGTACTTCGATCGATTTCTCTGCAATAATTCGTCTATCTCTTTCTATTTTGAAGTTCTGCGATCCTTCCGTTTGTGAGAGATCGCTCCTTGTTCTTTTCGAGCAGTAGCCATGAACGCTCTGGCCGCCACCAGCCGCAACTTTCGCCTGGCCTCCCGCCTCCTGGGTCTTGATTCCAAGCTCGAGAAGAGCCTCTTGATCCCCTTCCGCGAAATCAAGGTGTGAATTTCTTGTTCTTGTTCTTTTTTTATTTTTTGATTTTGTTTTACCCTATTCTTCTTTGGTTCTTGATGATTTGTGTATTGGGTTCTTGTTTTCTTGTGGGTCTGAAGGTGGAATGTACCATCCCTAGAGATGATGGGACGCTGGCTTCCTATGTTGGGTTCAGGGTTCAGCATGACAATGCCCGGGGGCCGATGAAAGGGGGAATCAGATATCACCCCGAAGTGAGTTGTTTTCTGTTGTTTTTTTTATATATCTGCAGTCGATATATGCAGGTTTATTAGATGTTCTTGATTCAGTGGATTCAAGATATTATTATTGGGGTTTGGCATTAGAATCTGTGGGATTATATCATCTTTGTCATACGGATGCTGATGGAGCAAATGGAAGGGAAATTATATGTATATTCAAGATAAATGCATGATAGGATTTAGTCTGTTGTAACGTGATTGTCATATGCTGATATGCATAATTTTGCATAGATTTAAAGATCTTGTTGTTTTGGATTCTCTGTTGTATCTTTGTTCCTTAGTTGTTCTTTATCGTATTCAGGGTTTATATCTACATGCATCAACATAGTGTTGTTTCCAATAATCTCTCATATTTGTATATATAATGATTATGGGCCATGGAAAGCTCAGCTGTCTGCTCATGAATTGGATTGCTATCATTTTTGTTAACGCCATGTATTGCTACAAAATTACTACTAATGAAAGTGAACTTTTTTGGCTGCTTTTTGTACAAAGAATAGTCAGAGCCATATCAAGAACTTATCCACATAAGTCTTGCAGATCATCTCGTTGTCTGTTATCCATGAAAATTTATGATTCTTCCTTGTTACATGGACTGATTGTCACTTGACAATATCTCAATTGATTTTACACTATAATCTTATATACAGATAGATAATTGATGATCATTTTGTGATCCATTATAGTGATGTCCGTGGATTGGATTGGTCATAGACCATTATCGAGTTGCTGGAGCCTTTCAATTCTTGGCAAATATTTGTTCAATTCTGGAATAAGTCTGTGTCTTGTCAGCTTATAACAGCTCAAGCCATGCACGAGCTCCCACCTTGTTATTGTGTTAATCAGTTGTCTTTTACGTAACAAGGAAATATATTTCATTTTTTGTAGATTTGGAAAGTTAGCAATGAGAAAATAAGTTTCTGCAACTTGAAGAACAAGTGCCCGGTTGTTACTCAATCTTATGTATCAGAATTAGTTGATGCTGTAGCCACTTTGAGCATGTCTAGAATTAGAAGGGTTTTTAAGAGATTTTTATTTTTTTTGAGGGCAAAATGGGGATAGTGAGTCACTTGCTCCAAAATGGTTTTTAAGAGAAGTTAAACAAATAAAAATGCCTTGCCTTTCATCTAGAGATATGCTTCAGAAATTCATAAAAGAGCCGAGAAAGATCATAAGAAAATAAGGAATTCAGCAGGGTGAATGATGTCATTTTCCCTAGCTGTGAGTTACATGGAATGGAGGTGTGTAAGACATTTCTCTTTCATTTATTAGCAGTTTGATATTCAAGTATCGACAAATATGGAAGGTCTTGGGTATACTCAGGGTACATGGGTGACATATCCAAGTAAGGAGGCCAGAAGTTTTGAGTTCCACATCTGCATTACTTCCATTATAATGAATAGGATAGACCTGAGCTTGCCACGTATAATTCCTTTCTTGGTGATTGAATCAAATTATTTATCTTCTGAATTCAAAGTTTTATCATGCCAAAATTGACAATCTGTGTATTTTGGTCTCTATATACAAAAACTAATTTTGTTTTAGAGGTAATCACTAAAGAAATGAATTTGTGATGGTTAGAATTTAGAACAATAACTATGTACATTCAACAAATTCCTCCAAACCTATCATTTTGAGCAATATGATGGGAAAAATAGGACAGTTATTATTTACTAAGCAGTTTTATGTTTGTGCCAAATCTCAGTAACATTCATACTCGGTGCTATCTGG
This sequence comes from Areca catechu, assembly GCA_021397845.1. Classification (NCBI taxonomy): domain Eukaryota; kingdom Viridiplantae; phylum Streptophyta; class Magnoliopsida; order Arecales; family Arecaceae; genus Areca; species Areca catechu. Next base: position 126,293,683 of record CM038038.1, on the reverse strand, counting down.
ACATTCCAATTTTTCTGGTTTTTTCATGTGTGGGACAATTGAATGCTTGAAGACACTCATTCATACTCTAGACCTAGTATTGTTCAGTTATTCCAAACCTGGTGGTTCGAGGCATGTCGAACCACTTTGTTCAAGAACCGAGATGGTTTGGCCATCCAATTCAGTCGCTTGTTGAAACCGCCTTGAACTGGGCTGAACCATCTGGTTCTGTCTGGTTTCAAGCAGTTTGATCTGGAGCCGAACCAGGTTCCAAAATGTTAAGGCTACCAAGACTTCATAGGGGAGTGAGTGGATTGGTATTTTAGAGATCATACATATGGATCAAAGCAGAAACTTAAAACTTGACTGAACAACCCTTTTTTTGGCATGGGTGAAAGCATTAAATAATTTTTGGAGCAACACCTAGCCTCGCAGCTGGATCATGGCTTTGCCATTCCACACAGTTGCTAGGACATGTTGATTGTAAATCTGTTATGATCCATACTTTTGGATTCCCCTTCATTTATATCTATGGCTGAACTGCACTAATTATTTTACTTATATTGCTCACACTACTTGGGCTGACTTTGAATCATCATCTTTATATTTACTCTTGAAAGGTTGACCCTGATGAGGTGAATGCTCTGGCTCAACTGATGACATGGAAAACAGCCGTTGCAGACATACCATATGGTGGAGCGAAGGGGGGCATTGGGTGCTCTCCTGGTGAATTAAGTAACAGTGAGTTGGAACGCCTAACACGTGTCTTTACTCAGAAGATTCATGATCTCATTGGAACTCACACTGATGTTCCTGCCCCTGATATGGGAACCAATTCACAGGTATTCTATTTTGTTTGTTATTTGATCATTTAACCAAATATAACTAAGTTTTCCTTGTACATTCATTATGAAGAATCTGAATGTTTTTGACTAACCACCAGTCTTGGTAAACAGACAATGGCATGGATTTTAGATGAGTATTCTAAGTTCCATGGCCACTCACCAGCCATTGTTACTGGAAAGCCAATAGTAAGCATTCAAAACTAATTAATAATAGGTTGTCATTTGACTAAATTTTGATTTCTCAGGTTAAATTGATCTTCTTTCTTTTTGGGTAATTGCAGGATCTTGGTGGGTCGTTAGGCAGGGATGCTGCTACAGGGCGAGGTGTTGTATTTGCTATCGAGGCTTTATTAGCTGAACATGGGAAGCTTATTTCAGGATTGAGTTTTGTTATCCAGGTGAATCTGGTTTTAAGGATGTATATCTTGCATTTTCTTCAATGGATCAATTTTAGGTTCTTTAATAACTGCAACTCGTAAAATAAAGGATAAGAAGACCAGCGTTAATAGAATCATGGCTTTATGCTTCACTCACCTTGACTTTACTGCTCACTGGCTCTACAAGATAACTTCAACTTAATCTGCAACCCTTGCAATTCCTCATGATCATGTGTTATCCGAAACACATGCCAGGATACTTTAACCTACTGATTCCTTTATTACATTTTCCAGGGTTTTGGAAATGTGGGGTCTTGGGCTGCACAAATTGTTCATGAAAAAGGTGGCAAGATTGTTGCAATTGGCGATGTAACTGGTGCAATAGAAAATCCAGATGGTATTGACATTCCTGCTCTAATGACCCACAAAAATGAAGGTGGTGTTCTGAAAGATTTCAAAGGTGCGAATGCCATGGATATGAAGGAGTTGCTTGTGCATGAATGTGATGTTCTTATTCCTTGTGCCTTAGGCGGAGTGCTCCACAGGTTACAAACATTTATCATCTGCTTATAGCTGTTTGTTATCATACTGTCTCCTGTCCTAACCTCCCTCAATTCTCATCTGGCACCATGCATGAAATTTAAAATATAGCTGAATGCTAAATGATGAGACTATCATGATATCTTCAATTCCCTACGTGCTCAGGATTATTGTTTTACAATATTTCACATACATTTGGTGGCCTTCTAACTGGATTTGCAATTTTTCAGTTGAATTTTCCTTCTGAAATGCATGTGATTTTGCTTAAAATGTTGAGTTACAAGTTTTATCATTGAGCAGCAACAATACTGGTTCTGCTTTTCGTTTTCCAGATGTGCAATTTTGTTTGGACCAAATTTTATGGATGGTTCTCTTGTTTTCATTTAAATGGTGAAAGAGTGAAGATAGTTCCTTGTAATGCTTAAGCATAATGAGGGCGATTTACTATAAAAATTCGACTTTGCTGATGGTTCCATCTTTTTGAAGGGAAAATGCTGCTGATGTGAAGGCCAAGTACATCATAGAAGCTGCTAATCATCCCACCGATCCGGAAGCAGATGAGGTAGCTAGCCATTAAGATTATTAGGAAAAATTGAAGCTGTTGCAAATGTTGAGACTTCTTAGTTTTCAATATGTTTGGAGTGCAGATACTATCGAAAAAAGGGGTCGTCATACTGCCCGACATTTATGCAAATGCTGGAGGGGTGATTGTGAGTTATTTTGAGTGGGTTCAGGTACTAAATGAAAGACACTTTCATTTCTAATTTCTTTGCTCAGTTTTGATAGCTCAATTGCTTGTAACATCATAATATTAATTCTGTTTCTTCCATTTTATCATTATTTTTTTTTTTCCCAGAACATCCAAGGGTTCATGTGGGATGAGGATAAGGTGAACATGGAACTTCAAAGGTACATGACAGGTGCTTTCAAGAACATCAAGTCCATGTGTAAAACTTATGACTGCAACTTCAGAATGGGGGCGTTCACCCTGGGGGTGAACCGAGTTGCTCGCGCCACTCTCCTGAGGGGTTGGGAAGCATAGGGGATGAATTCTGATACCTTCAGACAAATTCCTAGCTATCAAAGACAAGGGAAAGAAAGGCTCTCAACCTTACTATTTTCGATTCTGAAAAAAGTTCCATAAGAGGAGAGTTACTTTGACTAACTTGTGTTCAACCAATCAAGTAGCCTGGAACTCTCAAAGCAAAACTGTTACATTTGTTCTTTTGTTGTAAGTGGAGTTTAATAATCGTATACCTGTTACAATGGTTTCGTGTCTACTTTTGGTTGAAGACGTGCTAGAAAATTTTAGAAGCCATAGATTCAGATTTCTAAATAATCTCGTTCCAGTCTAATATCAGAGCCACCTATAACTTACCTTCATGGCCATGCTCCAACAAATCCTCTATATTTGTAGCCATAATCCATGACAATCATACTTTTGAAGAAGATGGATGGCCATGATCCCGTAGACAATCAGATTTTTTTTTTTAAATTAATTATTTAATTTGATAAATAAAATTCTACATTTGATGCAATTTTATTCTCTAGGTTAAAGATGATAAAGGGTTCAAGAGAGTATTGTGTAAGCAAAGATGCGAGGGTGCAAAACAATTCGTGTGGACTCCAAGCGTTGCATTAAAGCCTATGTTCAGCTTCCAGATGAAGGACACTAAAGCATTTATTGTAAGATCGATGGTATGATGCCTCGTAACGCGCATGATTTATTTGAAAGGGCATGAGCATTTGATGGATAGCTATAATTGCATCAAAAATTCGATAAATATATTTCACATTTATGTATTTTTTTTAGAGTGAACGCAACCTTTTATATAAGGAGAGTGTATTAGAAAAGAATGGTATCAGATGGGACATGTGAATGGTATCAGATGGGACATGAGGTGCGAGATGCCAATGCCAATAGGATTGCAAATATAAGGTCGCATAAACGAATAATATATTCATAAAAAAGAAGAAAAACAATGGACGTTTCATGTTCAATAAAATGCCAAATAGAAGAATAAGACCATGTGGAGGATCGACTATTTTTGTTTCTCCCATGTTTTGAAAGAGACGTACCGTTACACTTATTTCTCTCCTTGCCATTTCTCCAAGAAAACTATAATCAAAATTGAAGGAGCATATAGCTTACATCTTACCATCAAGAGGGAAAATAAAATCCAATTACAAAAGGCTTTCTTTTAAATCATAGAGATATAGCAAACATACTATTATTGGAGACACGTGACAGACGATAAGAAAAAAATAGTGGGAAGAAGCGCCCGTTCTCTGGATTAATGCTTAAAAAAAAAATTGGACGACAGGCACAAGATGAGATGAAGCCAAAATGACTTTAATTTGCTCGCCAGTATTACTACTGTCACTATTATTTGGCATATCATGCATGTGGCTTTTGGCAAGGGTTCAGGTTGCACCCTTCGCCCGATCGAACGATGGATTTTTTTTTTTTTTTTCACGAGCCCAACCACCTGTTAGTTATGAATCTTTGGGAAATGTGAACCAGAGTTCATGCTGTCAAATGCGGACCCAAGACGGCATGCTTCACTTCCCGGACTCTGGCACAGACAAGGAGAAGAGGAAGTCCCCAAAAAGTTGGTCGACAGGCGCGTTCTTTACGCAAATGCCTCCAGATATCCCTTGCCCCTCTTCGTTGGGTCCTTGATCTGGGCTGCATGCAGGAACCCAAAGGCGTCTACCATTGCCCCCGCCTTCCCGCGGGACGCCACCGAGATCCCATGGAACGTCGACCGCAGCCGAGCGGGGAAGATCACCTCCACCGGCACGATGAACGTCGTGCTGCTGGGCCCGAAGTTGGCGAAGAAGAAGGCGAAGCCGAACAATACCACGAAGCCGACATGGCTGTTGGTCCGGCGGTTGTATGGGATGGCCAGGGCAAGCATGAGGACGGTCATCATGAAGAAGCTCATGATCTGAATCTAGTACAGGCGCTCCATGACTTCGATGAAGGCGACGGTGAACCAGTACCCAGTGACGGTGCTGCAGAGGGCGATCAAGGTCTAGGCGCGGGTAATCCTGGAGACTTCTTCAATGGCGTTCATGGTGGCAGCCTTGGGGTTGGGGATGCAGCCGATGGCGCTGAAGATGTCCTTCTGGAAAAGGTTCTGGCTGTAGAAGGCGCCGTCGAGGAAGAATCAGGTGCTGGTGGTGGCGAGAAGGTAGCTGACGTGTCAGTAGGCGAAATCCCTGGAGAAAAAGCCCAAATTTGTTGCCCCGGTCGTCGACGAGACTCTGGGCCCTCTCCACGTCGTCTTTGATCTCGACATTGAGCACCTTCAACATGTCGGAGGCTTCCAGCTTTCTTAGCAACAAAGGCGGTGTAACGAGCTAGCGGTCTCCGGCCTCTTCGTCTTCCAGTAATAGACCGATGCCGCCGGCATCGCCCCGAACATAAGGGGATGATAGGCTAGACGTAATCGGCCTCGCGGACGGTAGATGCCTTATGGAGGGACGTTGTACGGCCAATATGATGAGGGCGATGATGCCGCCGGCGAGGATGCCGACGCCTTGCATGGCGAAGACGACGGCGATGAAGGCACCGTGAGTGCACTTGTTGGCTTACTTGGACATGATGGTGGTGACGAGGGGATGGGAATTGGACTGCGCACGGCGGGATGGAGAAGAGCAATGGGATGGCGTACTTGTTAGCGATGAGCTGATACCGAACCTCTTCAAAGTGAATCAGGATCCTGGTCGCCTTCAATAAAGATTCTACAAGCTCTTAAATCCTAATAAACACGAAGAATACATGCCCAACCATCCTGAAGTTTAGCAATGTTCATTTCCATCCACTTTGATCTGTCAAAAAATATCTCCAATCTTAATACGGTTTCATCGGAGAAATCTATATCCAGCTAACTTCAATCTCTTGATCACACGACACCTCGCATCCCCATAGATAAGCAACCTCCATACCTTATGGATCAACTTCCAAGCTCTAGACTATAAGGTCTATAATATCAAATCTAAATGATTTCCTTGTCATGTTAGGACCATCCATGATGATGAGGATAGAGCAGTGGTCCAAAATGATCTTTGAAAGATGACGAAACTAGTTAGCAAAAATCGTTGAATCCAATTTACAGTCTCAAGAGCCTGATTAATCCTCTTCTAAACCTTGACCATCCCTTGATGATTATTGCACCAAGTGAATCTAGAGCCAGAGCAATCAAGATCTATCAAGCTTGCATTGCTAATGAACTCTTTGAATTCTCTTGACTCAATACTATCAAAAAACTGTTTACCATCTCTTTTCTCATGTGACCTGACAATGTAGTTGAAATCTCCTGCAATGAGGGAAGGCAGATCCTGAGAAACCATCCTGTGCATCTCAGACTAGAGCACCCCCTACTTTACGTACTCAATACTAGCATAAACACCAATTAAAAGCCAAGGACCCCTAGATTGCTTTGAAATAACCAAAGCCACCTACTTGTCGCATTCATGGAAAGTATCCATCCTGATCGAACCTCGCCACCACAATACCAAAATACCTCTTGATAGGCTATAAGAACCTACTTCATAATATCTCCATGCCCTTGAAACCAGCTATCTAGCACGGGCAAGATTCATTTCAGATAGTCAAGTTTCAAGCATAACATAAATATCGGGACCATGCTGCTAAACTAGTCTTCTAAAAATTGACAGGAATGAGAGCTTTTCTGTCCCCCTAATATTCCATATAAGAATCTTCATAAAGATAGCTCTCAGGGAAGGTGGGCTTCACCCTCGTCTCCTGCCATGAGATTACTTTCTTCGTTCTCAACCGTCACTGCCTTACCCATTGGAGGGTCCACCTCAATCCTTTAAATGGCTTGTCTTAGGATGAGAGATAGCTTTCTCATGGTCAATTTCCTGACTCCCCATTAGTACATCCAAATGTTCTGGCCTATCCATCTGCTCTGGAGTCTCTCCCCTCGAAAGCGATGGGACAAGCTCCATGGTAGATCCTGGCCCCTACATCAAAAACCCTTGAATAACTAGAGTTCCTGGATCAGAAATGGCCTCCTCTGACTACATAACAGCCATCCCCTCCTTTTCTAAGGTCGAGGCGGAAAAGAAGAAGACTCCATGGCCTCCAATACCCTTAGATGACTCCAAACATGTTTTAGGATGGGCTAGGCTCTTATCTTTGGCAATATTTGATTCAAATAATCCTTTTTCTGGGCTTGCTAGACCTTGATTTTCTTTCATTGGACTTCTCAAGAGCCCGACCTACATCAAAATCAGGTGGCCGGGCTCTTTTGGACTGGACAGAGGCTGTCCCAAGCCAGGTCGCCCGCCGTCCCATGGAAAGATATAATACTTTAGTAAAGAGGGGAAGCTATGACTTCAGTGATCATGATCTTACCAATTGGATTAAACTTAAAACTAAATGTGGAAAGATTTCTATGATCATGATATATTGATGTCTTGGTAATTTAAAAGTCCTGGTCAAAAGATCAACCAGCTACTGTGCTGCACTCTCATTGCTAGCTCTTTTTTGAACTAGCATAGTGAAGTATGAAACATAATGAAGCGGAGACACGCTGCAAACTAGTTGAGTGACATACTTCTATCGCTCCTTTTAATTAACATGATGAAGTGTGCTATGCAGTGAAACAAAGGAAAATCTATAATCAAGTTAGTTTATACGCTTTTTTTGTTTTTCTTGAGTTGGTGTAAAATGTACCCTATAATAAAGCATAGAAAAGTTGCAAATCATTTGGGTAGTGCTTGGTTCAGTTATTCCTAGTGGAATAGAGGATTATTTCTTAGGGTAGTATTTGGATGTCAAAAAGTTATTTCTGGAATAGGAATAGGTATTCTCTAAGACCCTGTTTGGTTACGGAATACGGGATTGAATAAGGGGAATAAACCTCTTATTCTCCCAAACGGCTCCAAATTCGAGAGAGAATAAGGATTATATCTTATTCCGGTCAAACCATATAATTCCAGAATTCTTATTCTACGGTTTTCGTGGAATTACACAATTCTTGTTTTCGGATTCCAGGGGCAATTCTATCTTTTGAATAAATTTATTTTTAATTTAATATTTACATCATAATTTAAATTTAATATTAATAAATTTATTTTTAATTTAATATTTACATAAACCATACTAATAAATTATTTGGTATAACATCTTTTTAATATATCATATTATTAATATAGTATTAATATAATAATATATTTACTTAAATATAAAATTAATAAAGAATTTTATAACTCATTTTATATTAATATTTGAGTAGGTGTATTTTTGGGATTTCAAAAAATTCCTCCCCCATTCTTGGTGGAATACAGGCTTATTCCCATCTCATCCAAATACCATTTAGAATAACACCGCATTAATTGCACTGGAATAAGGTAGAATACCATATTTTCATCCAAACAGAAATCGAGAATAACAACGAGAATAAGCTATTATTGGAGAATACCTATTCCTATTCTCATAATACCTATTCACCAACCAAACACTACCTAAGAATAGTCTATTCTCGTTGTTATTCTCAATTTCTGTTTGGATCAAAATCTAGTATTCCATGTAATTAATGTGGTGTTATTCTAAATGGTGTTTAGATGACATGGGAATAAGCCTGTATTCCACTAAGAATAGGAGAGAAATTTTTTGAAATCCCAAAAATACCCCTGATAAAATAATAAGATAAAATGATTTATAAAATTCATTTCAAATTTATATTTAAATAAATATTTTTTTATTTTTTATATAAGATAAAATTATTTATAAAATTTATTTTTAATTTTATATTTAAGTAAATATTTTTTTATATTTTTATATAAGATAAAATGATTTATAAAATTTATTTTAAATTTTATATTTAAATAAATATATTTAAGTAAATATCCTTGATGAAATAATAATTTTATATTTGAAATCTCAAAAATGCCCATGGAACCATGGAATAGCAATTCCACAATTAATGCGTTGATGAGAATAAGCTTTTTTGCTTATTCCACCTTGGGTTTGGGGCTGTTTGGGAGAATAAGAGAAATTACGGTCTTATTCCATCTCTTGTTCTCTTTCCAAACACAGCCTAGTAGAATAGGGGGTTATTTTTTCGTATTCTCCTAAATAGTATCAATTTCCGTAGTAAGTCATCCACTGCTCTGATCAATGCCACAATATTCTAGAATAGCAATTTATGATTTATCATGAAACTATTTATTTTTATTTATGATATTTCAATGGACATTCGGCGAAATTTATTAAATAATAAAATTGGAATTATGTTGCCTCCAGGCTCGAGGGTGCCACTACCGGCACCGATTCTGGCGAAGAGTCTTAGGAAATCAAGTGGGACCATGTCCCTTGCCTCGCTGTTCTTGGGTTTCGTCCCTTGGTTTTGGCGACCACGTACGGTGTCTACCGCCGATCGTCGGCCGTACCGAGCTCTCTCCTTGCCTCGGTGTGTGTCGAAGCTTTGCCACCGGCAAGGTTCAATGCTACACCTTCCTCCAGCTGTTTCGAGTGATATTTCCCTGTCACAGCTCTTCTTTCTTTTCCAGTGCCCTCTGATCGCCGACGTCGTCGTCGCCGGTCGACAGTCTTCCGGTACTGAAAGACCGCCGACAACATGGTCCTCCGTGGCCTCTCGCTTCCTTTGTCTCTTGTTAAAAGAATGCCTAATTAGTAATAGCCTTCGATCTCCAACTCTCTCGTCTCCGGATCTCCCCCTCTCTCTCTCTCCCGTTCTCACTTCTGTGCTCTTCCCCTCTCTCATTCAACTTTCTTGCATGTTGGGTGGAGCTCGGAGGGTCCTTTTATGACTTTAGGATAGGGATGGCAATGGGATCATGTTGGATACACGCGAGTCGGATCATGAAAATCTCAATTCGAATCTAATATATTTATTAAATTAATTATAATTTAAAACATGAACATGATTTTTTTAATAAATAGGTAATCATACTTGATCTATTTAACTTGATAACCTGCTATCTCGATCCGATCTGATCTATTTAATATATTTAATAATTGAATAATCTGTTTATCCAACCCAACTTGATTCAACCTATTTAATAAATAGATAACCTGTTTACCTAACCTAATTCGCTACGACCCGATCCATATATTAAATAAATTAAATGGATTAAACATGTTAAACCCCCGTGTCCTTATTTTAGTTGACTAATTTAGTATCTAAATAGTATATTGAACCATGTTATGCTTCTGATTGATACATCAAGGATCAAATAATTATTGTACTAGGGATTTTCATATTTGATGTATTTGTTATATATGTATTTTGCTCTACTTATACTATGAGCTCCAAAAAGTGGTAATAGTATAATCTATCATCTTCTGCTATCCATACATACATACATATATATATATATATATATATATATATATAACATGACAAGATAAACTAGATTATCATAATAAATAAATACATAAATTACTTTTTTTCTTATTTTTGGTCGAAGGTAGTTTTAGGTTTTCTAAAAAATGTTTTCTCTATTTTTAATAAAATATGGATTTATTTTCATATCAACCAAATACCAATTAAAATAATATACTGTATTAATTAAACTAATATAAGATAAAATACTAAATTTTAAATTAAATAAAAATCTAAAATAATAAAAAAATAAATTATTTTTTTAAAAAAAATATATTTCTATTCGAAATAAATTTTAAATATTCAAACACTATCTTGATTAGGATATTCTGCTTCATTTGACTTGGCATGGTGATGTGTGTTGCCGCCAAGATCGTTGTGGCCCGTAGTTGCCGTCGGCGTTGGATTGCCTCTCGTCTTCTCAGGGATGGCCTGCTTGTTGAGACCTGCAAAACAAGGATTAGTGACCCGGATCGGGAATTCTGGCGGGGGCACTCCGACGATCAAGTCAGTGAAGATCCAGGGAAACATATCCTCCTGGTCGAGTCCCTGAGATGGACTCTACGCTAAGAGGAGTGAATGATGTGTGGGTGAGGGTGCAAGTCGACTGGGAAAGGTGGTGGCCGAAGTGAACTGGAGATGGATGGCTATGTTCGAGCGATCCTTCCTGTGGATCTACGAGAGCCTTGAATTCTCAGTCTCCTGGGTGGTTCTCTTATGTAGCCTCCTTCCCCTACTTGCTCGAGTATTTGTGGTTTAGCTTGCGTACCTCCCTACTGGGGTGTCAAAGGTTCTTTTAAGCCTAAGTGGTTATTGAATGCCTACCACGGGATCTCCCTCGTGCTGGCAGGTGCGTGCGGCGGTGTTTCGTGCCGTGGACCGGACGTATTTCTTGATTCGTGATAAAGGAAGCTGCTATGCGCTCTGACATTCCTTCCGGTCGCTCCACTCCGGGAAACCTGGCAGGGCTTTGATTGGGGGGCCGTCGCCCCCGGGATTCGAATCCCCTAGTTGACTTCCTCTTCTGGATGGTGCAGGCGGTTGGTGGAGAGCGTGGCATCTCGGTCATGGAGCTTCTTCCTCTTCTAGTGTAAGTGGTAGATGTAGACAGTTATTATGATTTGATGGGTGCTTCCTCGTAGTCCTCGGGCGGCTCGCCGGTGCATCGGGGGGTGGCTCCGTCCCTTTGGTGGCCGGCGGCATTGTTCGAGGTGGTTGCCAAACTGGAGAGCTGGGACTCGACTCCAGCTTGGGGGGCTCAACCTCCGAGGGGCTCGACCTGACGAAGGAGGGTTGGGCTCGACTCCGGTCCAAGGGGCTTGACCTCGAAAGGGCTTGACCCGTCAGAGGAAGGCTTGACTCCTGCTCAGAGGGCTCGGCCTCGGAAGGGCTCAACCTGGCGGAGGAGGCCTGAGCTCGATTTCGGTTCAGGTGGCTCGACCTCGAAGGGGCTCGATCTGGCGGAGGAGGTCAGCACGCGACTCCAGCCCAGAGGGCTTGGCCTCGGAGGGGCTCGACCTGGCGGAGGGGGGCTGAGCTCAACTCCGGTCCAGAGGGCTCGACCTCGGAAAGGCTCGATATGATGAAGGAGGTCGCTTGGCTCCGGCCTAAGCACCCCGGGCTAACGAGTGCCCACCTGATGGAGGACGGAACTCGATTTTGACGGGCCACCTCATCATTCTGGGGGAGCTTGGCCCGGCAAAGGAGTCCGAGATGGAGTGTCCACCATGGCAGTTTTTCTGTCATGGTATCTGACAGAGATTACACGTCAGCTTCCTGTCACATTATTTGCCCCCCACTCCCGAGTCCCGTTGGCGCAGGGCACTTGGGGCGAAGGAAGTAAATGCATTGCTGACATAGAAAGGTGAGAATCTGGCACAATGATGGCCGTGATCGACGGTGCTTTGGAAAATGGTTTCTCCAGCCTACCTGGGGGAGCCACGTGGACACTCTGAGGAGTAGTTATTGTGGGTGTAGAATTCAAAGTGGCAGCAATCAAAGCCAGATGCCAGACTTGCCGATTGTCGACACGTGGCACGGATCCGATGGTGGAGATTTGTAACGGTACGGTTGGGCACTGGTCACTTTGAAAGGAAAAGTAGCCTTTCCCGAAATACACAATCTTTCAAATCCTGCATGCCCGCCATCGTACCGAGGCTCTTCTTTCATTCTTCCGGTCATTTTTGTCTCCCAAAGTTCACAGCAGGTTAGTCTTCCTTCCTCGTCTCGGTTGAGTAGGATCTTCTTCCTAGGGCTAGGTTCATCTCTGGACCCTCGTCCACTTTCTCCTTCTTTCTACTTCTTTCCTTCAGCTTCTTCATCTTGTCTCGTTTCAGCCCAAATTTTCGTCCCTCAACTAACCAGGGTGAGGCCGGGCCCTCTAGGCCGGGATCGCCATCTTCTTCTTCCGATGAGGAGGGGGAAGAGGCGCGTTTCAAGTTCAGTAGGAGGTGTCCCCCTGGTGGCATAGTTATTAGGGAACCTGGATCCATCCCCGCTCCTCCTTCTCTAGCCGAACCCGCCTCTAACCCTGCTTGGTCCACAAGTCCCGACAGGATTGCTTCGACAATCTCGACTGGGAAACTGGGGACCATCCGGGATGTTTATGGCATTCCTTATTCCGTCCGGCTCTTGATCCCTCGAGCGGGGGATCGGGTTACTTCCAGTAGCCCGGGCCGGATCATCTTTTATAAGGAGACCTTTTCAGGAGGACTCCATTTTCCTTTCCACCCTTTTTTCTTGTCGGTGTTGAGCAACTATAGGCTGGTCCCTGCTTAACTCATTCCGAACGCCATAAGGACCGTCTTCTGCTTCATTATGCTCTGTCTCTTTCACGGGATTGTCGCTCGTTTCTCCTTATTCAGAGCCTTCTTCACTTTGAAGTGCCACCCTATCGAAGATGGGTGGTGGTCTCTTTTTTCTCACCTGAGGGACATCAAATTTGACCTCCCCTCTTCCATCAAAGGATGGAAGAGCAAGTTTTTCTTTGCCACCGTCGAGGGGGTTGACTGGGTGTGGAGTGACCCAGATCGGTCCCCAATCGAAACTCCACGATTGAAGCAACCGACAAAGATGTTTACGAGCTGCTCCGCACCATCTAGATTCCTTTCCTTGAGGTTCTGTTATCAGAGCAGAACCTTGCCGATGTCGGGGTCGACCCAAGAGAGAGTTGGGTGAGTTCGGCTCGAGTCCTTCTCTTTGCTCCTCTTACTCTGTTTCTCCAAATTTAGAATTGACATTGCATCCTCCATGTGCAGGTATGAAGTTCTAGGTGGACGAGTTGCTTGCGATCACCAGGAAGAGGCCTCCATCGGGATTGGCGGAAGAGTTCTCTTTGAAAAGGGCTCGCGATGAGGGTGCGTTGGCGACCGCTCCTGTCGCACCAATCGAGTCGAGCAGGAGGGAGACTGAGGCCACCCCCGTACAAGGAAGGAGGGAGGTCGCTGTGGTGTCGGAAATGGGTCAGAGGGTGGCCGAGCCTGTGCCGGAGCATCCGAGGCGACGAGAGCCGGCAATTGCCCCGGAACCTGAGGTGGTTGTCCAGGCTAGGGCCACGGCCGTAGCTGTCGCCATCATGTCTCCTCCTCCCCCGGAGCTCGTTGTCATCGAGGGGGAGGAGGTGCGAGGAGGAGTATAGCCGGTGCTGGCAGCGCCGCTTGAAGGGACACCGAGCTCCCATCCTGCCCTCAAGGTCCCTTCTGACGGTAGAGTAGGCGATTCTGCCCCGAGGGCAAGCAAGAGGGAGAGGGACTACCGTCGAGTCCCATTCAAACTGGCACCCGATGTCTCGCTGCTCCGGGATCGGAAGCTGGCCGAGCGCATGATGGATTTTTCTATCCAATCATGCGACCGGTGGGAGATGGCCGGGAAGGTGCTGGGGGATGCGATTAGGAGCATCTTCCCCCTACTCCTTTTGGTAAGTGGCTTCACTTCCTTGATTTCTTTTCTTCTCTTTTTTTTTGGCTGATGTCTGGCTTGGTGCAGATCGGCGCCGAGACCATCCTGATCAGAGACTGCTACCAGAACTGTTGGAAGAACAACCGGCAATGAGCAGCGAAGGTCGAGGCCTTGAGGATCGAGCTAAAGGAGAAGTCTGACACCTCCCGAGAGCTCGGCCTGAGGAATGAGGAGCTCTGAAAAGAACTTACCAGTGCCGAGATGCGCTCGAAGGAGCTCCAGGAGAACCTCGACCAGGAGCAGAGCCGGTCGAGGAAGAAGGCTGAGGAGCTCATTACGACCGAAAAGAGGCTGACAGAGTTCAACGCTGCGGCGGCCCGGCAGAAGGGGCGTGCTCTGTCCCTCCAAGCTGAGCTAGATGCGGTGAAGGGGAAGCTGGTCGCTGTGGAGGAAAGGGCCACTGCTGCTGAGAAGGAGGCAGCGACGACAAAGGAGCAAGCTACCGAAGCGAGGAAGGGGGTTGAAGAGGTCGTAGCAAGGTACAAGGCCTTGGAGGAGTTCGCCGTTGAGTTCCATCAAATAGTGTCGGACTCCTTTTTTAAAGGTTTCATGTACCTGCACTCCAAGGTCCAGGGGTACATTTTTGACAAGGGCCAACCTTTCCTCATATACCCCATTGCTTCTAATGCGGAGCTAGCTCCAGAATTGGGTGACGTCGAGGAGTCGACGATCGCTTTCGAATCTTCTCCGCCGGCGACGGATGCTGAAGCCAGAGATGCACGGTTCGGGGCCCCTGGAGATGATGCCTCGCAGGAATGGAGTCCTAGCGGGGAGCCGCCTAAGTAGGGTAGATTTATTTTCTGTCTTTCTTTTCTTTTGTTATTGACCTGGGCTGCCTGGCATGTTGGGGGCTCGGGGACACTTGTAATGAACCAAGAAATTGTCAATGAAGTGAAAATTTCCAATTACTTTGGCTCGTGGATACTCAACTTCTCCCCTCTCTTATTCTTTATCTTTTTGTACATGTGATGAGATCAGGGAGGAGGCTTCCACCTTGCTTCTGGGTATCCCAAGCTTCAGTGCCGGAGAGCTGGGCTTCGGGCTTGATGGCCTAAGAGTTGGGCTCGAAGGCTTGGTGGCCGGAAGCTTGGCTTCGGAATTTAATGTCTCAGAGCTGGGCTCAAAGACTTGGTGGCCGGAGAGCTTGGCTCCGGGCTTTGATGTCTCTGAGCTGAGCTTGAAGACCTGGTGGTCGGAGAGCTTGGCACCGGGCTTTGATGTCTCGGAGCTGGGCTCGAAGACCCGGTGGCCGGAGAGCTTGGCTCCGGGCTTTGATGTCTTGGAGCCGGGCTCGAAGACTTGGTGGTCGGAGAGCTTGGCTCCGGGCTTTGATGTCTCGGAGCTGGGCTCGAAGACTTGGTGGCCGGAGAGCTTGGCTCCGGGATTTGATATTTCGGAGCTAGACTCGAAAGCCCGGCTCGACCTCGGCAGAGGTGGACCCGTCTTGGGGTGCCACCTGGCGAGGGAGCAGGAGGCTACCAGCTTCGGCCGAGGTGGACCCCTCCTGGGTGGACACCTGGTGAAGTGGCAGAGAGGCTCGACTTTGGCCGAAGTGGACCTGTCTTTGGGTGCCACCTGGCGAAGGAGCGGGAGAGCCCGACTCGACCTTAGCAAAGGTGGACCCATCTTGGGGTGCTACCTGGCGAGGGAGCAGGGGGCCACCAGCTTCGGTCGAGATGGACCCCTTTTGGGTGCCACCTGGTGAAGTGGTAGAGAGAGGCTCGACTTCGGTCGAGGTGGACCCGTCTTGGGATGCCATCTAGCAAAGGAGCAGGAGAGCCCGGCTGGCGAGGGAGCAGGAGGCTACCAGCTTCGGCCGAGGTGGACCCCTCCTGGGTGGACACCTGGTGAAGTGGCAGAGAGGCTCGACTTTGGCCGAAGTGGACCCGTCTTTGGGTGCCACCTGGCGAAGGAGCGGGAGAGCCCGACTCGACCTTAGCAAAGGTGGACCCATCTTGGGGTGCTACCTGGCGAGGGAGCAGGGGGCCGCCAGCTTCGGCCGAGGTGGATCCCTTTTGGGTGGACACCTGAAGAAGTGGTAGAGAGAGGCTCGACTTCGGCCGAGGTGGACCCGTCTTGGGGTCCCATCTAGCAAAGGAGCAGGAGAGCCCGGCTCGACCTCGGTAGAGGTGGACCCGTCTTGGGGTGCCACCTTGCGAGGGAGCGGGGGCTGCCAGCTTCGATCGAGGTGGACCCGTCTTGGGGTGCCACCTTGCGAGGGAGCGGGGGCTGCCAGCTTCGGTCGAGGTGGACCCCTCCGAGTGGACACCTGGTGAAGTGGCAGAGAGAGGCTCGACTTCGATCGAGGTGGACCCATCTTGGGGTGCCACCTGGCGAAGGAGCGGAGAGCCCGACTCGACCTCGGCAGAGATGGACCCGTCTTTGGGTGCCACCTGGCGAGGGAGCAGGGGGCCGCCAGCTTTGGTCGAGGTGGACCCCTCCTGAGTGGAGACCTGGCGAAGTGGCAGAGAGAGGCTCGACTTCGGTCAAGGTGGACCCGTCTTGGGGTGCCACCTGGCAAAGGAGCAGGAGACCCGGCTCGACCTCGGTAGAGATGGACCCGTCTTGGGGCGCCACCTGGTGAGAGAGCGGGGGCGCCACTTCTCGAGCGAGAAATTTTGAAAGAAAAATCCATATAGCTCCGGCGGCATCCAGCTGGATCTGACACACGTTCCACGTCAGCGATGTAGCCAAATCACCACTCATTTGGCTTATCAATCATATTTGCTTCGAACACAACTGCTAACTACATCATCTTTGACACTCCATGGGATAGGGTATCTTCAGTAGTATTGACTTCCTTCTTTTCTTTCCCCTTGAAACGTCAATCCTTGGATTTGTGTTCTATTTTACCATAAATGAAGCACTTGCCTTTGAGTTTCTTAGGATCGTCCTTCTTCTGTTTATAGCATTCACCAGGAAACTTGTATTTTTTCTTATTGACCTTTCCTTCCATGAGGTTGGCCTTAGGCTCAGCATGATGTCTTCCTGTCTTCTTATCATGGCTCTTGTTATCTTCCTCGATCCTCAGGCGGACAATCAGATCTTCAAGTCCCATCTCCTTTCGTTTATGCTTCAGGTAGTTCTTGAAGTCTTTTCATGATGGAGGTAGCTTTTCAATTTTAGCAGCTACCTGGAATGACTTACTCAGAGACATTCTTTCTGCATGTATCTTATACAGTATGATTTGCAGCTCTTGAACTTACTCCATGATGGTCTTGTAGTCTACCATCTTGTAGTCAAGAAACCTACCGACCACAAATTTCTTATGACCCGCATTCTCGGTATTGTACTTCTTGTCCAAGGATGCCCACAGCTCTTTTGCTGTGCTGATATACTGTACATATTGTACAGAGTATTCTCTAATCCATTTAGGATATAATTCTTGCATAGGAAGTCTGAGTGCTTCCATGCATCCACAGCAGCGATAATTTGCTTATCGTTCTCTCCTTCCTTCAGGACTGGTGGATCTTTGTTGAGAACTCTGACCAGATTCAGAGTCGTCAGATAGAATATCATCTTTTGTTGCCATCTCTTGAAATCGGTGCCAACAAACTTCTCTAGCTTTTTGGTTTGAACAGGTGCAGCCATTGTTGCCATCACTTGAGTAGCACTTCAGACATGGGAAATTGTCTTAAAATTATTATATGATAATTTGTAGTTACCTATTTAAAAAGACCGAGTCTATCGTTACACTCTATATTCTTAAGATAATTTCGTCTCGCAATGGTGCTTACGGTGTATGACGATTGTCTTCCATGATACAATGGTCTTCTTTTGATGGAAGCAGTACTACTATTTACCAGAAATTCGAACCATGAATGCTTTTCTCTCTTTGTATGCACTATAGCTATACTTTGTTATTCAAAGTATGAAAATGCCTAAGAGAAGAAAAGAAAGTACGATAAAATGAATGAGGAATGAGGACCTATTTATAGCCTTAAGGTGCCCCTTAGAAGCAACCCCTTAGGATTGATCTGTAATGTCAGATTAATTTCAGATTTGTTCGGAGGAAATTACCGATGACTTTTCATAGTGAGATATGTCTTTTCTCAATCATGATCTGAGGATTACACGATCAATACGCTTCCTCAATCATGATCGGACACCATGATACGCTGATTCGTATCGTGATCTTTAGATCATGTGATCAGTGCGCTTCTCAATATGCTGTTTCATGATCTGATGGCTCCCGTGATCAGTTGATCCATGAATAGACACGTGATCATTTATCTCATGATTCTGAAATCCTGTCATCCGAGTCGGCTCGAAGTCTCAAGTCGGCTCCTTGCTGTAGAGAGCACTTTGGACGAGTCGGCTCGAACCCCTCGAGTCGATTCGGCCAGATCGCATGTTAGCCGTTCTGCGGATCCAAGCCAACTCCCAGCAGAATCGAGTCGACTCTTTTCCTTGTAACCCTGCTGTGCCAATATGATTCTGATTCAATCATTCTCGATCGTTGGATCCATTTGATTAGAAAAATTTTAAAGGCTCCTCAAGCTCCTCGCGATGATTGTGATTCTGAAATTCCATCATTCGAATCGGCTTGAAGCCTCGAGTCAGCTCCTTGCTGCAGAGAACACTCCTCGAGTTGACTCGACCAGACCGTATGTTACCCGTTCTGCGGATCCGATCCGACTCCCAAATTCCGAGTCGACTCCTAGTAGAACCGAGTCGACTCTTTTTCCTACAACCCTACTGTGCCAATACAATCCTGATTCAATCATTCTCGACCATCAGATCCATTTGAGTAGGGAAAAATTAAAGACTCCTCAAGCTCCTCGCAAGTGCAAATGCACCTACAAAGCATCCATTGCGCCCTTATCACCTGTCGCATACGCGCGTGCACGGATCACCATCAAGCTCTCCACTTATGGTGAGCCTAAATGCAAGAGCAAAAGAAAAGGTTTTCTTTTAAAGTGCCTTAACTTTTTTCAAATTTTTCATGTGGGACTAAAAGTTTCCATCCCAAAGAGTATGTTACATACCCCCAATTTTCATTCAATTATAAGGTATTTTTCTAATAAAAAGAACTGAGAAACTAGAACTATAGCCATGTAAGAAGTAATAATATTTTATGATATCATGCAGGGTCTTCTATGCTAAGACAAATTAATTTTGAAAATAAAATTCTGCAGATATTATCCTTAACTGCATTTTATTAATAACTACCATCAATTTGCACAACATGAAGTTATTATAAGTAATCATACTCTAAACTGTTGTATGCTGTAAAACTGGATTCAAGCAAGTATCCAGATATTGAAAATTTGAACAAAACAAAATAAGCAAAATTAAATACATCAAAGGATAATTACCTAGAGAGGCATTAGACAAAGGCATAGAGCTAAAAAAAAAGATTCTATCATTGAAATCATAGAAAGAATAATCATATAAAATTAAAATATATATTAAGGTTATTGGCAAGCAGTCTTATGGGCAAACCCCTTGAAGTTGGTATAGGAATATAACAGGAACCCATATAAAATTGATAGATAGTGTAAATTTTGTGAAAGAAAATAATTTGATATTCTATGGCAAATTGGAGTATTACATGATGGAAATGATTAGAATATGATAAAATCAAGACCAAAATCCATAATCAAGAAAAAAAGGCTCGTAGATCGTGGCTTCAACTAATAGAGACATCTAATATCAATGAAAGGATTATACCCTAAAGGCCAATCGAAATGTTGTATTTCGATGGAATTTTCTTTTGTATCCCAAACCAGTGTATTGACATTATCAATTAATAAAGGCATTTTATTTTTATCATACGCTGTGTCTTATTAATTTTATTAAGATATGATAAACCCCATAGATTAGGGCTATGGTTCTAGGGTTATGATGAGATCATACCAGTGAGACCTAAAGCCTTAAAACCCTAATCTAGAATATTCCTGGTCGATGGGATATTGAGTAGGGGATCAATGTTTCCGGTAAGACCAGCACATCCTATGTATGCTTGGTGAAGAGGGTGACTGATCTCACAGTCACTTGTGTTTGACACTAATACTAGGATGTGGGTGCTCATTAGAGAATGAGTTCACTGAATGGATCCAGCTTGAGAACATCTAATGGAACCTTATCTGTTTGTCAATAGATAGTTCTCATAGTGGAAGTAGTGCATGTGGTCCTTTGACCTGAGACTGCCATGGTACCTTGTATACATGAATCCATACTTTGGTTCACACTCAATCATGACACTGAGTCATGCATGGGGTGATACTGGGTATGGTGGATTGCATATGGAGGTTGTGAGTAGGTCAAAAAGGAATCGATCAACCCTAGTAAGAGGGAAGCGCATCCAGATGATTTCAATCAAATGAAGATTCGAAAAATCTTTGATCAAAGTATGAACATTAGAAATAGTTTCTAATGGTTCATTAATGAATCATCATTATCAGATTGAGCAAGGAATGAATATGAAATTGGATTTGACAAGTATCCATATCCATAGTCATATTCAGGATGCAAGTAGATCGAATGACTGAATTGCCCGGTAACTCACCACTGAAGGGTATTTTGGTAAATCCATCAAAATTCCTCATCTTCCGGGTAGGCATGACAGGTTGCTAGACGTCAATCTTGTCTTGTAGGTCTTCATGAACCAATTGATTTGGTTTCATGAGTCAATTCGATGTATGATTCGAATTGGATAATTAGGTGAGCCAATTTGACCTAATTAGATCAATCGGGTTCGATCGGATCGAATCGGCTCAAACCTAAACCTACTGCTGACTAGATGTAGAACCCAATGGGTCATACACAATAGAGACTTGGCCAAGGAAGTCATTCATGATTTAATTAGGGTCATATGATCCTAATTGGTTAGTTGGATTACATACTAGCATATGTAGGCGAACCAAATTCCTAACCCAATTGGATTGGATCCGGTTGCTTGCTAATTGGGCTAATCTAATTATAAAAAACCTAAATTAGGTTGAGTCCTAAGTGGGGCTAGCCTAATCAGAGCTAAATCTGATTTTAATTTGGATCTAAGGACATTTTAGGCGCCATACATGAAGAGTCCCAATGGCATGGGACTCTTGGTACCTAAATGATACCTTAACTTCAAAAGGGCACAGAATGAGCTATAGATCTCTGATTTGAATATAATTTATATGGTCAGAAAGGAAATTTTATGCTCTTTCCAATGACACCCATATTGCCTATATTTTGATTGGTCAACATTCTTTGAAATTTGCATGGAAGAAGGATGGCGCGCACGGTGCATGAAGTCACAACTCTTCATGTGGCGCGCGGTTCTGATGGAGAGTCCTTCAGCTATCAGGACTCTTCATAATCTCTGATGTTTGGCAAGTGAGAATTTATCCAGATAAAAGAAGGGATGTGAATAAGGCCTTCGGTGCATGAATGAGCTTATTAGATATGATTTTTCAAGCCAGATAACTTCTCTTCGGTCTTGAAAAATCATATCTGATAAGTTGATGGGAAGACATATCACACACCCCTCTTATATCTATAAATAAGAGGTGGTGAAATGAGTCTTGAAAAAAAAAAGAATTCCACCGAAGTACTATTCTGAGTGTCTCTCTCTCCCTCCTTTCTTTAAGACAAGGTCTTTTCTACTAGGACAAGACTTTGTTTTAGGACATAAGCCTAAGGGGTCTTAGAGGAGGGTTGTCCTAAAACCAAGAGTGGTTTAGGAAAGTGTCTTTAGTACCCTATAGTAGGACAGGGTGTCCTATACTAGTCAATAGATTAAAGGCTACCGAAAGAGTTTCACTTATCTAAGCAACTTGAAGAAGGAGTTCTTCCTTGATCCGAGTTTCGTGTGGATCACCATTGGAGGGCAAACGTTTGGGCGCCTGGTGGAGAAGAAGGCTGAATCAGGATTTTCTTCATCGGATTGGATACTAGCGGTTCAGGTTGGTGCCTAAACTCTAGTTTATATTATATATGCATGTTTGTATGTTTTAATTCCTAGTAAGGAGGTCTTAGGTTAAGGGTTTGGTAGTGGTTTCATAATAAATTTTTGAAATCTACGCTTTCGCCCTGGTCACCAAAACCCTTACAATCAAATGATTATATCCAGCAGAATGTACATTGTAATCAAAATAAAATTAACATATTAGCATAGCAACATAAGAGAATCACTATTCGTTAGAATAATTCAAAACTAATTATATAAGAATTAAGTAAATAATATATAATTTTTGTTGAACTATGATGTTATAGTTTTTTTTTTTATTATTGTTAGTACTTTCAATAGCAATTTGTAAGGATTCATCTTAGATTGTTGGGGATATATAATATAAATTCATTTTCCTTGATGACCAAATGCGATTAGATCAAACTAACAATATAAGTATATTATTAAATTAATATTAAAAATAATTAAAATTTATAGAAAATAAGAGGAAATAATTTGTCCAGATGTATGCAAGGCACTATCCTAAGATGATTTTCGATTATCATGCGGGATTAAACTTGAGAAATCTACTCTAAAATACAACTTGAGATTTCTCCTGTGGGCACAACCATGAAAATGATGACATAGCTCCAACCCATTGATAAGAATAATGAAATAATGAAAAGATAAAAAACTTGATGAAGAAAAAAGATTTTAAGAGAAGATAGACCATTTTTTCTTCTTATTTCTTCTTTTTCTTCTACAACCTATACAAAGAGCCTAATTTTAAATCCAAAAAACTAGTTGTTTGGACTAGTCCAATAATCAAAATATTAATTAAAATAATGGTTAAAAGAATTAATCAGGTAATTAATTTACTAGTAGATAAAAAAATTAATTGGATTAACTGTCAAAAGAATTAATTGGACTAATAATAATAAGAATTAATTAGATTAACGATCATAAGAATTAATTGAATTAACTATTATAAAATTAATTTGGCTAACGATCATATTTTTTAAAGTAAAAAGTAAAGTATGAAATAAATTCAATAATTTAATTGGTGGAAAAAATTTTAATTTTTTATTCTTCCTAAAAATACCAAAAGAGAGATGGTCCTAAAGGTCCAAAGAATTAATTGATCTAATAATAATAAAAATTAATTAGATTAACAATCATAAAAATTAATTAAATTAATAGTTATATAATTAATTTGGCCAACAGTCATATTTTTTTAAAGTCAAAAGTAAAGTATAAAATAAATTCAAGAATTTAATTGGTGGAGAAAATTTTAATTTTTTATTCTCCCTAAAAATACCAAAAGAGAGATGGTCTTAAAGGTCAAAAAAAAAAAAAATTTGAACTAATAATAATAAGAATTAATTAGATTAATGATTATAAAAATTAATTGAATTAACGGTTATAAAATTAATTTGGCCAACGGTTATATTTTTTAAAGTAAAAAGTAAAGTATGAAATAAATTCAAGAATTTAATTGGCAGAGAAAATTTTAAACTTTTTATTTTTCCTACAAAAATCAAAAGAGATGGTCTTAAAAGTTAAAAAAATTAATTGGACTAATAATAATAAAAATTAATTGGATTAACAGTAATAAAAAATTAATTGAACTAGCGGTTATAAAATTAATTTGGCTAATGATCATATTTTTTTAAAATAAAAAATAAAGTATAAAATAAATTTAAAATTTTAATTGGTGAAAAAAAATTTAAATTTTTTATGCTTCCTAAAAATATCAAAAGAGATACGGCCCTAAGGCAGCTTGCTCCCACAAACGGCTTTGCGAGGAAAGCGCGTGATGTCCGCACGCCGTGCATTACACTGCACCGGTGAGTTCAGAGTTCCAGCGGCCATATTTATACGGTAGTAGACAAGACAATGGCGGTGTGGTAATAGCAGAGAAAATATGGAATAAAACAACATAAATTAAAGAAAATGGCAAGAGAAAGTATCGGCGGACGTATATCCATATCTTCTCGCTTCCCTCATAGGTCATAGCCAATACGGTAAGGCAACATGAGAAGAGAGGGACACCGTTGGGGTTTCAAAATACTATTGTCCATATGGTGCAGGTTAAGTACAGAGTTCATAGGGAACGTTTAAACTGATGGCAAGGGGGATGCGAGGACGCCCCTAAACGGCTCCCTGCAAGCGATATATACATATTGTAGGAGCTCAAAACTAGCCGTTTGTTTACAGGAATCCGAAAAGGTGATATTCGTTTCCCTTCACGGATTTTGGAGGTATCCTCTCAATATGAGCTTGATATCGTGAACACCCGTGGCCATTCTCCCGAGCTCCCACTCCACACAACATTGGTTTGATGCAGAGATGGATCCGTGCAAAGAAGTGGTCAAGGATGGAGATGGTGGTGCGCAAAAGCCTGAATTTTTCAAAGTCTTGATGCATGGTTTTGAGAAGGAGCTGGTACATGTCTCTCCTCCCTGTGAGAAAAAAAAACTGTCCCCATTTAAGTGAGAATTCCACGCCAGGACTTGTTGGGTTTTTGTTCTCCAGTGATTTTATCCTTTTCTTTCGCAGTCAGAGGGAAGCATGCCTTGAAAAAATTTGACTCGAATGTTTCTGGTTTGCAATGAGTATTCTATTTGTTTGTTCTCTTTTTAGATTAGTTCTTCTGTCTAGAGGTTAGTAATTAAAAGACACGAGTCATATTTACCAAAAAAAAAGACGCAAGAGTCATGATTTTATGCATAGTTTGCAAGGTACGGGGCATTTTTACTTCGAATTCACACTTGGAACTTTTGATCATGATAACAAAAATTTGATAAATGGCGCAAAAGCACTTGTAATTACTTGCACGCTGAGTCCAGAAGCTCACCAAATATGGCCATGTCATTACTACAATGACAACTATGAGATGAACCAGGGGTCACCACAAGCTAGAACAGTGGAGATCCAGCATAAATCTAAATTAATTTTCTTTAGAAGTTGTTCTAATTTTTTTTACTTCATAATCTGTTTCATATTTTTTGCAGCGCATTCCACCAGCATTTCTTAAGCACATTATCAACCTTAGAGGCAAAAGAGCTGCCATAGTTAGTCCGCTCGGCAAGTCATGGAGTGTCCATATTCATGGCCAGAACCGAAACATGTCATTCAGAGAGGGTTGGGCAGAATTTGCACAAGCCCATGATTTAAAGATGGGTTGCTTCATGGTGTTCAGTTATGAAGGTGATAGGACCTTCAGCTTCCGGGTTTTTGATACGAATGCATGCGAGAAATACTATAGTCCTATTGATGTGCAGAGTGTCAGACATATGGACATCAAACAAGAGATGAACTCCAAGAACGATGCAGAAGGTAAGTTCATTCTTTCATTGAATCTTTCCTCGAACCAATGAACTGATTCAATATTTCTACAATGTCTGCAATTACAACGAATGGGAAGCAGATATAATTCAAAAGTCAACAATTCAAGTTAGTAGAAGACAGAAGAGAATGATGGATGGAGGAGAAATGCCAATGGAAAGAAAGTGTAGATATTGCAGTGGGAGGAAATATTTTGAGGTCGTTGTGGAAGATCAGAACCTTACTAAGAATTACATGGTGAGTGTTTGATGTTCTCTATTCTTCCTTTCTATTGAATAGACTGTAAATGGAGTCAGTCTACTATTTGGACTACTCTATTATTTCTTCTGCAATAACTTTGCTACAATTATCTTTTGAGTGCAGAATATTCCTGCCCCATTTAGAGAATCCAATGACATAGCAACTAAACACGAGGTGATTCTAAAGGATGTGGAAGGTAGGTCATGGCGCGTCAAATTATGCAATAGAGGCACAAAGGGTGTACACTTGACAAAAGGATGGCAAGAATTTTGTGCCGATACTGGATTGGAAAAAGGCGATAAGTGTATCTTTGAGCTTGCATCCATGAAGGACAACCAAATGCTTGTTAGGATATTAAAACGGTAAGGAAGATCACCTGGACGAAAAAGGAAAGAAGCTTCTTTTTTTCTGCCATCATTTCTTGTTGGCGCAGCTGGATTCTAAGACCTACTCAATTTCTTATGCATGTATTTTGTTAATTCTCTCTCTCTCGCTTCAGGATTGTTATTGTAATGTCATGGTTCGATTGAATACCCAATTACCATTACCCTAATGACCGCAGGCTAAATTGGAATGAGTTGGAGCATCTCCCATTTGTTCCATAAGCTAGAGCTAGTCCTTGGCCTTTCTTGCAACAAATGGAAGCACCTCAGAGAACACTTTCAAGTAATGGCTGCTAGCAGTGTAACAGCCAATAATAATGGTTTCGGCCCCAGAAAGCTGTAATATATTCATTTAATATAATGGATATTGAAATAATAGCCATTGTGGAGTTGCTAGATCATTTTAATGGCTTGGGTCATGAAAATCTTATCATTACTTTCCACTGATTATTTTTGATCATCCAATTAAAATGATATTCATAAATATAGTTAAAATAATTTAGAAAATAGGTGAGCTAATAGCCAACAATCTATTTGCATTCAAAAACTGAAGTAGGCAAATAAAAGCCGCTGTTTCCATCCGTTTCAAATAGGAGAGATGCTTCTGTTGCCACAGAAACCTCCACTCCAGTTCTGGTGTCATAGCAGAGCCGGTCAAACAACAAGCCTAGGCCAAAATCACTAGCTCTAGTTGGTTGGCTTGGTTCATTCAAAACTCTCATTTCAAATTTCCCGCTGCTTTCCCCACCAACGGTAACAGGCCTGCAAAACCTCCCTCCCTCTGTGTGTGTGTATGAACAACTAAACGAGCTAGATAGAGAAAGAAACCAAGTGCGAAACATCTACTTTTCTGTGTAGTACTTGAAAGAAATCCAACATCTATGTACTTCCGCTTTTCTATCATACCAGCAATCAAGTTGCTTCTTTATTTTATTCTTATTTTAATGGGTTGTCAAACTAGCAATGAAGTTGCTTCTTTGTTTCCTTTTTGTTTTAATGGATTGGACTGGAATCATCATAATACAATTACTAACTTCTATAACTGTTTGCTAGAGAATGCTTACGTTTAGAAGTGTTCTATACCAAATGGAAAAACTATAATCAAGCTTTACCTGTGACGGTGAGTATTTATAGTGCACTGTGCTCTTTACCATGACCATTTATGGTTTTAACTTGTCGAGGATGGTATGCTTCTGGGTTTTAACTTCACCTGTTTTATATTTTTCCGTCTCGTATTGACCACTGTTGTGTTGAGCCCTCTCTGGTTTGAGCTCTGCTGCTTTTTAAAGCGCCTTGTTTCTAGGGAGGTGTTTCCATCTTTTCCTAAGAAATGAAATGAAAGGCCATGGTGATCATTTTACATTGTTTTAGCATTCTTGGTTTTCTATGAGTAACGTTCTTGTGTGAATGGTCTCGAAGCAAGCCTGTATTACTACCATATGTTATCTTTCAACTCAGCTTTTGGCATCAAGGACATATTTAACATACTGTTCACTGCTTTAACTTATGCAAATTATGTCCTGATATTCTCAGCATTTCCCTTCTTAGGTGCACTGAAATTTATCTGTCATTGTAAACCGTGTCACTAATTTTTACCATGTTCTCACTTTATTATTTTTTCAAATGACTTGTTTGTAGGTCCTCTGGAATGGAACAGAGGTGCAGCCGCTGCAAGAATTGGGAGGAACATTTTTACTGGGATCATTTTGAGACAACAAGGATCCATTTTCTCAAGGTTATGAATGGCGATTTCTCTCATCACATGGTAGGTTTGAGAAAATCTCTCTCTTGACTCCGCATCTCTCCTCTGTAAGCTTTTAGGAATCATTGACTGCGGGGGAGGTAAGCTTATGCTTTCCGAGAGCTTGTTTGAAACAATAATACGAGCCCTTTGGCTGATTTTGATTGAATAAGAGAATTTGCTCACTTGGATGATTCTTTAATAAAAGTTAAAGAACTGGTAAGAACAACAACTATATAAAACCAAAATAAGTTGTGTACGCTGTTTATTATCTCAAGTTGGGTACCATTTCTCCAGCTTGACTCCCCTTTTCTAAAAATTTAAGTTAGGTGTAAAAAGAGGCCTTGGAATTTCGTTACCATCATAAATCAAAATATAAATTCTAATTCAGAAAGGTTCAATGATTGACCTCTCAAAATAAAATAAAATAAAATGCTTATTTTTACTGATAAACTTCTGACTTATTTTGTTCTCCAGTCCTTCCATGAAATGCCGCCATGTTTTGTTAGACATCATTGCCTATGAATAGCAATTCCTTTAACTGAATGCAACAGCCAGAGAAATGGGACTGAACTACCGGTGCGCTACCCTTTATTTGCACAGGATGCCCCTATTTGCTTTTGGGAACAGTCCCTAACATGCACAGAGCTTTTGTTACCATTTGCATTTGCCACTCCATATGTATCTTCCTTTGTATCAATGTTTCTGTTTAAATTCTTAATCCATATCCTTGGAGGTACATCTTCTCTTTAGGGTTCTTTGAGACAATATAAATGCATATAGTTCTGCCAAATCTTCATATTGACTTTCGATGCCATCTAATCTGTAGATTATCCCAAAGAAGTTTGTGAAGAATTTCAAAGGTGAGTTGTCTCAAAATATTCAACTGCAAGGTCCTAGTGGCAATCTATGGCATGTCAGACTGTCGAAGGATGCAGACAAGATGACTTTTAACGATGGATGGAAGCAGTTTGTTGAAGATCACTATATCAAAGAAGATGATCTCTTAGTTTTTAAATACAATGGCAACTTATGCTTCAGTGTACTGATTTTTGATCAGACTGGTTGTGAGAAAGAAGCATGCTACTTTGTTAAGGATCCCAAAGATAAATCTAACGAATCATGCCAATCAGTGAAAGAGGTTGTGGAGGATTCCTTGGAAATTTTATATGAATCCTTACCTCCTAAAGCCCATGGTCATGGTTCCACAAAAGTACTGTGCAATGGTAGAAAACAAATGCGACGTCGATCAGCTACTCGCAAGATTCCTCAGGTCAACGACAACATCTCCGACAACCTTCTGAGTGTTAAATCAACTAATCCCAAGGGAAAAATCAGAGATTTCAAGGAAATTTTACATGAATCCTTACCTCCTAAAGCTCATGGTCACGGTTCTTCAAAAATATTCTGTAATGACAGAAAGCGAATGCAACGTGCCTCGGCTCCTCGCCAGCTTCCTCATATCAATGACAATATCTCTGACAACATTCTGCATGTCAAATCAACTAATTCCAAGAGAAAAATCAGAGATGACAATTTTTCCAGGGATTCAGTGAATGAAAATGGTGAAGTTTCTCATGTTTCATTCTTTGATACACACACAGACATTGCATTGTCTTTTGAAGAACATTTGCAGTTTTAACATTTCTATTACTACTGTTGCTATTACTGATGCTGATGCTGCTGCTGTTATTATTATTATTATTTATTATTATTATTATATGTGTAACATTCTACTTTGTGCAGAATTTACCATCTGTCTTAAAAATGTTATGACAAGGAGCTCCAGTTGTGTTGTCTATAACATTTTGTTTATCTTGTTTGTACTGTAATTAGGCATCCTATTTTATTCACTTTAATTTAAGCTTTCAGAACAATTTGTCAAGTCTACCAAAGTCAAAAGGCAACATTATAAGAAAGAATTCCAACTTGTTTTGAGGAGATTGGCGACTGAGGAAGGAAAAGCTCAAGCACAACTGAAAGCTTTATCATTTCAATCAACCAACCCTTTCTTCCGAAAAGTTATGAAGCCAACCCATGTGTACAGAAAATTTTTCCTGGTAAGCATAATTATTTTCACGTCTTCGAACCAATCTTTTGTGATTTATTATTTGTTCTCTTTTTTCCTCCTATGCATAAAGAATTTCTTCTTGATTTGTACATGAGAGTTTTTTTATTTTTAGAATTTTTCTTTGTTTTGGTAAATTAGAAATCATTTTTAGGGGTAGGTGAGATACATCTATTGGTGACCTTGCTTTGTACATATTTTATGACATATTCATTATGATGTCACACACACACACACTCTCTCTCTCTCAATCTCTTCTTTCTTTGTATGAATTATAAGAGTATAAACACCTCAAAGAAAAAATTATAAGTGCATATATATTAGTTATGGAAATGCACCACTTATGTCATGAATTCATTTGGATGTGAATTCTAAATGTGTCTATATTCAGGATCTCTGTGACAAATTTATGAACCTATCTGTCTAAAGTGATAAGCATCTATGTGCCCAAGCTGGATAGAATAGCTAGATGAAAGAGTTATCTGAAACCTACATGCCAGTGCTAGAAAAGCATTCTTTTTATTGGAAGGGAGGGAGACCAACCCACATTATAATCACTAAGGTCCCAGTACTCTGGATGCACCACCAAAGATTCAAACCCAAGATCTCTGGTTGACAAGTAGTTCATCATTGCTGGAAAAAGTTATTGATTCACATAGCCTTCTTGTGGCTTATGCTTTGTTTACTTCCACAGTAGTGTGATCCACTGTCATATCTTTGATTTCATGCACATGATTGGCCCATTAATAACCACATACTCTAGTTGGGGAATAGATATTTTACACACCAACCACTGTTCTTCCATCAACCACTTACATAACATCCCTCTGGATATTCTACATTTTCCTTCAGTGTCCTGGAGGCATCCATAGCCTCTATCACAATGTCAAGATTACTTGCTAGTGTGCTAAATGACCCAGAGTTATATAAATTATCCTGATGTAGAGAATATAATTTCATCAGACAATTCATTCTATGCTACAAGCTCATATAGGCTGTTGATGGGTGATGGTTGCTTTATCTGTACACTTCGGCCTCAGAAAGTTTCAAGCAATAATGCTATTTAGTGCAAACTTGGATAAAATATCTAACAGCAGGACCTTTCAAATTTCAATATATTTTGACTTGAAAGAATTAATAACTTTACTTCCATGAGCAGTTTGATTATTGAATTATGTGTACAGATTTGTTGCATACTACAAAAATCTTGTATATGGAACTCTGCATGAACATTTCGAGTATAACTTCCAGAAATATGATAGCAGCATGAACTCTTCACATCACTTTCAGAAATTTTCAATACATTTGACTCAAAAGATCTAATAGCTTTACTATCATGAGTAGTTTGATAATGCAATGATGCGTGGGAATCCGTTGCTTGTTATAAAGATAAAACACTATTGGTATAGCCTTATATATTTTTTACTTGTGAATATATCATGTGCCATGCACATTTGAAATAAATAAAATATTTCTAATATGAGGAATTCTATACAACATTTGATTACATATTCTTGTTTCTGCATTTGTTCTGGTCAGGGTTTGATGCTGAGCACCTGTGGCATTTGTTCTCTTTTCCTCGATGAAAGTAGGTGATAGGTCTGGACATCTTTTACATCAGAAAGGGGAAAAATGAAAATTCTTTCAATAAATTATTTGTAGGTTGACCTGTCAAATGGATGATATAAATCTTAAGCAATTATACCAAATGTCATTGTCTATGACAGGAATATATCTTTTATTAGATATTGTGTTGCATTGATTTGGTAAAAGTTAGACAGTTCTGAAACTCTGAAACAAGAAATTGGTTTCAGCTTGCATGAACATTACAATGTAATGCTCTAAGCCTCATTTGCATTAAATTTTTTAGCTTACTCGCTTCACAAGACTAATCATGATAAATAGTAATCACATCAAATATAGACTCTTGTGTCATAAGAAATAATCTTTCTTTTCAAACTGTACCTATATGTAGATCACTGCAAGTCTTTTTCCAAAGATATAATATTTTGATTCACATATGCCATTGTCTTCCATTATATTTTGCAGACCATTCCAACTTGCTTTGCAGCAGAGCATCTTCCTTGTAAAAATGAACCAATTGATCTTCGCCTTCCACATGGGATGAAAACATGGAGAATGAGTTATTTACATTATGAAAGTTTCTCGGGGCTTGGCAAACAATGGAAAAAGTTTGCATTAGACAACAACTTGGAAGAAGGAGATGTCTGCATTTTTGAGCTAACTGGAGAGCTAGTCATGGATGTTCACATCTTCCGGGCTGTCAACGATGCCACCCAAGCCCAGCAGGGTATCTAACTTGCAAGGAAAGAGAAGTGATTCGCAGACTAGTTGATAGAAACTTGTCTCTATGGTGTTATAATCAGTCTATATGATGCCTATGGATCATGGTTGGTACTTCTTAAAACAATATGTAGAGCTTATGCTTGTACTAAAGACTTGTGGTATGAGATGTATGTCAAATTATGGCTTGTATTATAGAAACGCTTTTATATATTTCTACCCTTCCTTGATGCGGAGATGTGCAGGAAGGTCGCTGGCTTCTGTTAGGATTTGCAAGAATTTTGATACCAAGAGGAAGTTTGAAGTGTTTGAGGCGATGCTATGTGAAAAGAACTGTGAACAACTTCAATTTGACATGAGTTCTTTGCAGGACTGGCAGACTCTTGATAAAAAATCTCAGTCATTCCATGCCTGCAAAATGGCACAAAAGGTTACTTTTAATGTTTGAGTTTTCATAGGAGCATTCCTTTCATATTTGCATTCAAAAATCTCTTGTATCTCTCTCTGTCAATGAAAATTTGTAGATGATGCCATAATTTTAAGGAGAAGCTCAGTGCTCCGGTTTAGACTACTGAGTTGTGCACCCATTAGAAACCATCACAGAGTTTGTCTCTTGATGTTGGTCCATGTACAAATGCAGTTTAAGCAAATAATGACCACTATTAAATTTCAGTTCACTTGGAGCACATGACCGAGACACGGGACGGCTCCTACTCCGATGCTATGGGGGTCAAGCTGATGTACTTACCGATTGGTGGAGAGGTCATGCAGAAAAATACGATCCCAATTGAATAATGGCCTGATGGGATGAGGCCCGACGAGGGAGCTATACCGGGCCTGATGGGGGAGCTGTACCGGGGATTTATCCTCCGGATAAGATAACGCCAAAACACAATATGGTAATGGTTGGAAGTTTTCTCGGCTAAACTAACAATTAATTGATCATAAACTGTTAGCCCTCTGATAATTTTAAACTGAAGACTGTGAGAGATGCTTTAACGGAGAAATGCCTACGGAAGGCTCAACGGTGCTTCTCTCTTCCCGAAGCCAAACTTGAGACCAGTTCTGCTGTCCTGCTGGAACCAGTTAAGCGACCAAGCCTGTCTAACGTCAGAAGCTTTAGTTGGATGATTCAAAACGCCACTTCAAATTTCCCGCCGCCATCCCTCCCGACAAACGTTAAGTTTGCTTGAAAAGGTGGAGCTTCTCTGAATTGGCGGACAGCCATTTTGGCTCCCCAAAAAAAAACAATTCAATCCCTTACGAGTTACGAGTTGTACCAAAACCACGTCAGTTCCAGTTCAATTCAATTCCCAGTTCAAGCACGTTCTGAACGATGCGTGGGATATATATATATCGCTTAAAAGATTTATTCACTGCTTCCGATCCCTCAATGATAAATAAATAGAAGAGAACGAAAGACATTTAACATGGAAAAATACTTTGATTTCGAATAGTGGGCTTTGGCTGTGGGCCTCTTTCAACTATTTTAATTGTCGAAATCGTCCCCTTCCTCGGCGCTTGGAAATGGAAGAAGTTCTATCTGGGCCAGCATGCTCGGCCCGTGTGAGCATGGGCTCCGGCTCATCTCGGCCGAGATTCCCCATATCTGAACCAACTCTACAATTCTGGGTCCAAACGGCCTTTTTCTTAGGTGGGCGTCCGCAACTTTTAGGCCCCACTTTGGATCCATCTCCTCTACAGTTCGTCTCCTCTTGGTCCGTGCCATTACTCCTGCGCTTACCTTGGTCCAGGTCCACTGAGCCCACACAGCAATGATCGACCAAAACAGCCTTATTCTTAGATGGGCGTCCGCGACGTTTGTTCACCGGTTTGGAGCCATCTACTCGAGGCCTTTCCCATGGCAAGGCGAGTACAAATTCCGATGGTTCTTCAGTATCTCCTTGAGGGGCCATTTTTTTCCGGTTCGACGGTGGCTGTGCGTGGCCTTCGGAGTCGGGCCCAGAAACGGTAGCCGACGACTCGATCCGCCCGATGACATCGCCTTCATGGGCCGTGCTCTTTGGTTGTGTCCACGCGAAGCCACTGCCATTAATGACCATGGACTTTGATGAGCCCGGTCCTGCACTCGAGCTCTGAGGCGGAGACTTTGCCATCCCGGGAATGGGATCGTCGCCTTTGTCGTCTATGGGCTTCGATGATGAAGTGTGCTTGGCAGGGCCGGGACGGGAAGAAGCCAGGGTTGGCTCGGCGCAACCGTCATCAGCGACCGCAAAACGGCCGGGTGCGGTGATGACGAACTCCCCCTGGGCGGTAAGTTTGCTGAGGTAGTAAGGGAGGAGCCTGTTATGCCCGTCCGGGATGTCGTCATAATTGGATCGAATATAACGAGATATTGCTGCAATGGTGGATCCTCCTTCCTCTGACAAGGATTGGATTGCAGCACCTATCATCTGCCCATGCCCATGAACAACAATGTTTATGTGCGCGTCACCGATACACGTCTAGGTACTTTCATACACATACATGCATACGTAATGTATATATGCACACGCATATATACATACATACACATTTATATATGTATGCATTATGTGTTATGTATGCGAACATGAAATGGCCCCAGGAAAAGAAGTGAGAGAGAGATACCACAGCGTAGGGAGGATGGTCAGGAGTGCGCCGGCGAGGTTGGGTAGGAGGTTTTCCAACATCTTCAGCAGCCATTGATTGGCTTTGGTAATGGGGAGAGGAAATAAGAGGCAAAGGAAGCGAAGGAGAAGGGGGGGGGGAAATATAGATTGTCTTGGGAACAGAAAGGAAGGAGAGGCACCTTAATTACGCGTTTATGCCCAGATCGTGGTAATCCGTGATTGGGGCTGAATATTCAAAAAAAAACCGTCGTAGAAAGCACCGCGTTAGGGATTCCACTTGATACGTATCTGTTGGATCATTATCCCACGGAACATTATTTATTTATTTATTTATTTTTAATAAATAAAAAGGATAAAAGATTAAATTCGATGCAGCTATCCTCACGTTCGATGTATAACGGCCGCCCATACTTTTTAAGTGCCTTGATAGCTGCACGTGAGAGGGAGGGCTTTTTTCTTCTTTTTTTTTTTTTTTGTCGGCTTTGGGTTAGACCGAGGATAAATAAGGTGAGGTAAGCACAAAGATAGCTATAATTTGCACAACAACATAACACAAACCAAAAGGATTTGAGCAAAGAGAGACTGCTCGAAGATAGCACTTCATAATCAATTTTGAGCACGCTTGCTTGCATGTCCAAAGCCAATCGAGGGGGGAAGATAAACTGCTCATCTTTACAATGGTACCAAGGAAAAAAATGAGAACGATATTCAACATACGATAGAAACTATGGAATGAAGTAAAAGTGACTCCTAGATGAACATCAAGCTACTCTTTATTGGAAACGCTAGGGGTTTCATCCTCCTGCCAAGTTGCTTGCCACTGCTTGTCATAGAAGGTCGTTTCCTCCAGAAGCTTCTTCAGAGTATCAATATCTTCATTCTTTCTTATAAGAAGCACCCCAGCGACAGCTACAAGTAACAGGGTCTTGCAAAAGAAATTACCCATCTGATCCACAAGACCAATGCCTGTCAAGCTATCCACGAAGTAAGCCATGAAAAACCCAATCATTGCAGCCCGGCCTGCATAAATATAAATGTTGAAATAAGTTAAAATGAATTGACAGAAGACCATTGGTCCAAAAAATCTATAAAGGAGAGAAGAAAAACCAACCATTAAGCAGTTCAGCTTCAGGCAGGTGGAACCTTTTAACCCATGACCACCAGGGAATTATTGATGTGTCAAAAATTACAGGCTCATCATTGTTTGATGCCTCTGGATTATCTTCAAGCCATTTTCTTCTCCTAACCTCTGAAAGAATCAGGCATCATGTCCATTAGACAGAATTTGTAAATTGCAACTCTATATCTCTGATTTTATGAGTTATGAGATGGAGTGGTTCCAAAGATTAATTTCAGCAAAGACCAAAATGTATTCCCTCTCCTTTTATGCATGTCTGTTTTGCTTTTGTGACCATGAAGTCAGAGATATTCTTGTGAAACTAGTGAGCAAAGAACAGCGCTGTTGCTGCCACTAGCCGTAATCTTATTCTCAGCAAGACAACCCCCCTTCTACCTTTTTAGGTTACATCAAAAAGCAGAGAGGACTAAGCAACAAAAAATTAGAGAAACAATAAATATACATCAGCAAAATACACAATTTAAGTACTCAATGCACTCATTTGCAACTTCCAATATGAAATGTTCAATTTCATGAATTTGCAGTCACATATATAGGCAGAAATTATTTGATGGATAGTTGGAATATACTGATGTGACTGCACATAGAATGTGCAAGATGGGTTCCGTAATAATTTGCTGAATTGAAAAGTAAATAGAGAAGCAGAAAACTATCTCGCTTAATGAAAAAGGGAAATCAGCTCAACAAATCCAGCTAACAAATAAAAATGATAAGATACATATTACACTTACCATGTTCATCCTACAAGATGGCATATAAATATACTTCTGGATATTAGTTTAATACTACTTGTATATTCCTGATATTTGTTTCTCTGTGTCATGATAATTAACTAGCAATGACAAGTCAATATCTGAGCAATTAGAGATCTGAATGCAATCCAATCCAATGCTGCTGGATTCAGTCCAGAAGTTCGAAGCCTTGACTGTATTCCATCTATCCACAGAATGAACCAACACCTCAGACTGCCGTTACTTAACATTCTAATGCATGAAGAATGCCATTGATTCAAAAACTTATCAGTAACCTATACCACCTCCCACCCCCTCCCCCTCACCAAACCAACAACAAAAAAAAAAAAAGAGGGAAAAAATATCATTAATTGATTCTGTTTAACACACTGATTCCTAAATTTCTTGCCCAGGTAGATATGGCATGAAATTTACCTCATCCTTAGTGGACCTAGGACATCTCTCAATCCATTTATTGAAGGATCTGCTAGTCTGCAAGCAAGAGACTAAATCAAAGGAATCAAATAATACACAAAAACTTTAAGTTTGTTCTCATGTCTTTTGACGTCCATATGCTTGAAATCCATTACATCAATTATTCAGGGGTAAGCCAGCATTTTAACAGTAACAGCCCCTAACAGCTCATCTGCAATCAAAGTAGGATGGATCTTTCACAGAACTGAGTTCAAGAAAGCTATAGGGCAGAGGCCTGTTTGCAGATCCAATCAAGTCAATCATTACATGATTACCCTGTCTTCCTCCCCAATATGTGGAACCTTCACAATTCTTAGACGTTAAGCAGGGTACTCCCAGCCGCATGGGATTTAACTAACTGAAACAGTAGGTCTTCCTTCTTGCCAGCTAGCCTACCAGATCCAATAGCCAGTTTCCTTCTTGCCTAGTTATTTTAACCAAGAAGTCAGTATTAATTTGAGAAAGGTAACAGCAGGTTTATGACCACTTGTAAAATGCTGTTTGATCCTCTTGTGGAGCCTTTTTATTTTGAATCGTATTCCATGAGTGACCTATGACGGTGAAATTAAATGGATTGACTAAAATATATGTTGAAATGTAGTCAATAATAAATAAGGCATGTTTGTAGAAATCAAGATGTGTCTTGTGATTGATCAAAATTACTTTTATTTGCCTTTCCCCTTTTCTAAATCTTGTGCTTTACAGTTACATTGGATTACATTGACTATATGTGATTATATGTGATTTTATCATGTTATCGTAGAGTATTAGCAATCACATTGAATCAAGTAAAAAATTGTTATATAGAATCTGCAACATCACTTAATATTAAAAATAAAATGGAAAGAATGAATATGGTTCTTCAAACTGGAGTTGAATGTGAGAGAACAATTAACAATCAAGGGTGTGACTGATTTGGCTAGATTAGACACTAGGCTCAATTATTTAAGAGGGTCAGTTATGGGATTACCAAAATAGATCCAAACTAACTAAATATGAAATACATAACATACATATCTGCTCGTAAAATTTTGAGCTGATTCAAACTGTCTAAAAGCAGCAACAATGGTTTAAATCCTAGAGATAACCGGTAGAAAATGAGTGACCATTGCAAGACCCAGACCAAGCCAAGCTCATTGCACCCTCTATACAACCTAGACTCTTAGGTGGCAGCCATGCCCTCCTACTTTCATTCATGTAAACTCTGCTCAAGTATTTTCACCTTCTATTAGTGCCCAAGGAATCGAATTTCAAGCATGCGACAACTTAACTGGTTGCATGTGCTTGGTAGTTCAGTTGCAAGTCTTAGACTGAATAAGATAAACAGTTTCCTACATTAGTGAATATCATCATATAACGATCCATAACTATAACTGGACAAGCCTATGCCAACTGCTTTTCAATGGTTACATCAATTCTATGCATTTTATTCCTTTTAAAAAAGTTTTGTCTATCAATGTAAGCTTATCCTGAATCTTTCTGAAAAAAATACTAAGCATACATGTGGTTATCATGTCTTAGCATTTTGTAATGCAGCCGGTTGTTTGACAATACTACTAAATCATGGTAGCATGAAGAAAGAAAAAATTGAAGTTAAGGATATGACGCTTGATTTCTATCATATGCAGGAGAAAGTTGCAAAAAGCAACAGCAATTACACATGCACAAATGTATACACTTGAAATAGCCTATCTAGCTAGTTCTAAGCTTCCCATGAGTTAATATTACTTTCTAAAGAATCTATAAGGTTTTATTGAATAGCACAGTTCAAGAGATCATCTTGGAGAATAAATTATGCCAGATTCATCTATAAGTGTTTTGATACCAAGGTATGTAGCATGTAACATAGATCACGATTTATTGCAGACAATCTTGTTCCAAGCTTATGTGAATTTTCAAATATCTTTACTCCCTCTGGAAGTAGGAGAATTAATGTACTTATCAACCATTTGGCACATCAAACTGTTCTATGGAGGTTAAGCCATCATACTTGTAAATACCAAAAAAGTAAAGGTAATTCCTCACAGTTGCATAAATGTATACAACTGCAAAATTTATTGTCCATTCAAAAAGCCTACTCTTCAAGACACTGATTTCCATTTGTAGTTTTTGAATTTTTCCAAAAAAAGGGGGTAAAAAAGCACAGAGTGATCCTCTTGGTGCAAGATTCAGGCCCATGTCCTAACCCACCAAATTGGAGGGTGTTTCCACACTAGACAAAGGAGTTGCAAATTTTCCACGATATTAAAATGATCGACCACATCCATTTCCTCGCTACTATGTTGATAATCAATCAACAGATGTCCCAGAAAGTTGCTTTTCTTTCATTATCAAAAAGCTCCATACCCTCCTTGCCATCTAGTTTGAAAATGAACTTTCATCTTCATCCACCTTCTGAATACCTTACCGTTCTCTAACTTCACTATACAAAATTGTAATTCCGTTAGGGTTAAATCTAGACCCAGAAATGGAGCTTGTTGTAATAGAGGAGTATACTAATTGCACGTGATCTACTCATTTCCAGAATATATCATAAAAAGAATTTTGGGTTAAACGAGTTCCACAATTCAATTTTATGAATAACTCCGAACAATCAATCAAAATTATAATGAATACTATGAAACAAAGAACAAACATAAACCATAGGAGAAAAACAAATGGCCAAAAAAGAAAGGAAAGTAAATTTAATACACCACAAGAACAGAGACTAAGATTTCGGGCTCACCAGCATCCATGACGGCATCCCAATCGGTCTTGCCATCCTTCTCAAACTGCTTCAAATCCCACGTCCCTCCGCCCCATCTCGGGTCGTTGAACGTGGGAAACACCGCCTTCACGGCAGCGCCATTCGAGTCCGGAGACTCCGGCGGCAGCTTCTCCTCCACCTTTTTCCCCTCCGACTCCAGAGGAATAGCCCCTTGTTCCTTCCCCTCCAATTTCTCCTCTACAACAGCAGAGCCCACCTTTCCTGCCCCATTTCCTGTACACTTTGTGAGGAAAAGAGTAGATTTTTTCTTGAGAAAGAGGGTGCGATGGAATTTTTGAGAGAGAATATTGGGACTTAAAGAAGAGAAGGTGGGAAGGAGAGGGGATAACGAGGCCATGGACATGATGATTTATTACTCTTCTGATTTTAAAAAGATGGCGAGAAGAGAAAACAGAGAATTTTTCACACGCTTGTCTCTGTCCTCCGGGTGGGGAGTACAGGAGCTTGCAGACTCCTGCACCTCATATTCCCAAAGGAGATAGGGAAAAGCCAAGAGGTTGGTGAGATGGACGAATAGGGAGACCGAAGGCAAAAAAGTGATATCCAGACCACCCTTTCCAACTGGGGTGGTAAATACTGACACTTATAATTTTTTTTGAAGGCAAAAAAGTGATATCCAGACCACCCTTTCCAACTGGGGTGGTAAATACTG
The DNA here is from genome assembly GCA_021397845.1 of Areca catechu. Lineage (NCBI taxonomy): Eukaryota > Viridiplantae > Streptophyta > Magnoliopsida > Arecales > Arecaceae > Areca > Areca catechu. The sequence goes on along the minus strand of CM038038.1, from coordinate 126,253,267 downwards.
ACACTTATAATTTTTTTTAAAAAAAATTAAAAAAATTATAGAGACAACCTTTTCTAAATTTGGACCATCCATATTTAGATCCTGAAAATTTTAAAAATACCAACCAGGCCGAAAACTTTAATATGGCTTAGCCGTCTATTTGCAACTTAACAGTGTTAATAAATAAAGCAAAAGGATTACGAAGAGATAAATTTTTCTAGTTTCGGAACAAACCAATCAACAATCCTATCAATACAATTAGTTTTTAGGCTCATAGCCTGTCTAGTCAGAAATAATTTGGTATAAAAAAAATGTAGATCTTATGTCGGGTAACTCAGGTCGCTATATTTAATATAAATAATAAATAAATAATAAATTTTAATTTCATATTTTTTTTGGAAAGAAATAAATACATAAATATTATAAAAATAATAATATTTAATAAATCTTGGAACGATGATAATTTATGCATGATAAAAATATTATTAATAAAATATATTTATGATTATTAAATTTATTTTAATATCTTTTCAAATTTATTTAATAAATAAATTATAAAATAATTAAAATATAAATGATATTATAAAAAAGATTATACGATTATAGTTATTATATAAAATTTGATTGAAAATGATAATATCATCTTAATATTAAAAAGAAATTATTGATGGGTATATTTATAAATTTAATTATAAATATTATTTTTTAGAAATTTTTTTTATCAACCAAATATAATATAATTATTTTTTGAAAATTATTTTTTAAAAAAATAATTTTCAGTTTTATATTATAACCTAATAATATATTCCAATCAAACAAGTTCTTGGAGTTCAAATATTATTATCCCCGAAAAGCATTGGTAAAAATTTAAGTATAAAATTGATATTCTGAATATATATATATATATATATATATATATATATATATATATATATATAGAGAGAGAGAGAGAGAGAGAGAGAGAGAGAGAGAGAGAGAGAGAGAGAGAGACCGATGGCATCGATCTCCGCTGATACGGTGACGTATGTATGTTAGCTACCGCTGAAAAATAGAAGGGGAGGAATTAATTAGAAGTTTATAAACCATATATCGACTGTTAATGGCAGCTGATGAGCTGAAACCTGGCCAGCAAAGAAATGATAGTCGGCGGTGATTTTTGGCGTACAAATCACCTACGGGGCTCTCACCAACGTCCTGGTGGCTTGACTGTTGGTAAGATTTCACTTTACTGACGGATTGAGTACTTTTACCATCTCGCTGTCACCCACCATGCTGTAGCCGGCAAGTCCTCACCGCTGATTGGTATGGTGCTGAGCGGCGAGCCACCACTCATGCAAACTATTCAGCATGCCATTTCTCGATATGTACGGTAAGGGTATGATCGAGCTGATTTAAATAGAACGGCTAGGAACTTGAATTCGATTTGATCCAAAAATATTTAAATTCAAAATTTCTTGAATTCAGTCAAATTTTGATATTCCAAACTCGAATTCGGTTCGGTAACAAAAAATACTCAAAACTCGCGAGAAGCTCGACTCTAACCAAACATGAACTACCCAATCCTCCGGGAATTCATAGCCATGTTCGGCTAAGTTGATCCGCTGGAAGACCTTCGCATCTGGGGCGCGAGGGAGTAGGCTTCACGAGACCGATGAGAAGCGTTGCTTTAGTTACGACCATGGCATGAGATTGCTCACGGTCTTTGCCCTCGGGCTTTGACAAATTCATCCGGTGACCATATGCCACACGGGTTTGAGTTGCATCTCTCATGACGTTGACTATTGGATCACTGCACGCACAGATCTCCAAGCACTCCGAACTCTTCGGCTAATCTGCCTGTAAAAATCTTTGAGGTAACCATTGCCCGATCCAGTTAATGACGGGATTCGCGTGAAAAAAATTATGATCAATAATGTTGAAATTTAAGTTATAATTATTTTTAGATATTTACATAATTTCTAGAATATATTCTAGGATCCCTGCAATCAATCACATGACTGGACCGGATACTGGATTCGGGATGTGATAATCGGTACTCTGAAATGGGGCAAAGTCTCTGGTTGTGGCCATTAGATATGAATCCTGACAAGCACTAGCAATTAAGCTGTTGTAATAGAAAAAAAACTGGCTTTGCCGAGATTCATGATACAAAGAATGAGAAAAAGGAGCAAAAGAGAGGATACAGTGGCTAAATGAAGATCTCTCGCTCTGGCGGCCAAAAGAAGTCTAGCTAAACCATGCATAATGAGTTTTGTCTCACTGACATCACCAAAGAGATCATGAGAAAATTTTGGTTGTTGCAGAATCTGAAATTGGTTCTCTAGGATGTGGTGGGATTTTTCTTTTTCTAATACAGGAAATAACGATCTGTCCTCTTCCAGAGAGGTGCAACATTTCCACCATGTTTGAAAGATCTCAAAAAGCCCATGGCTACCGAGCAAAAGGGTAAAGGAGAAAAGAACACTAAGGGCAAGCACCATATCATTCCAAAAACCTACAGGATATTGGATGCCTCGAGGGTGTGATTTGGTGTTCATCAATTGTTAGTGTCGTGGGTGAAGAAAGTGATTGTTATGGTCCCGAGATATTGTTTGTTGTAATCGTTCTTCCATTAGAAATAGTAAGGAGTCTGTGTGTCCACTTTTAATGCTGCCAACCGTTAGCTTGGTCCCCTCTACATGGGACATTGGGAGGTGCTTCCTTTGATACAATTGAGAGCATGCACCGTACACGTAGTATAGCAGTGCAGCGCAAGCTTTGAGGTTGGTGGTATCTTCTAGCTGTTATCAGTTATTACGTTGGTGGGGGATAAGAGTTGGTCCATCCCACTTTTTTTTTTTTCTTTACATCTAAGCATAGTGTTGGTGTCTCTATATGCTTTTTTATAACTGCATAACTGGACTCCAAAATTCTAATGAAGTGACAAGCAAAACCTTTTGAAAGATTTAATTGGAAAAGCCATCTGCAACGCATGACACAACACCCTATAAGTTCATAGGGGATTGGTGGCTTTTGGCACCATAAAATTTCCATGCCATATTGAATCAAGCAATCATTTCTTAATTGGAATTTGTAATATCTAGGTGAGCATGGGATATATAGAGATTAGAGAGTGAAACAAAAGCTAAGAACTCCTGCAGAGTCTTGGAGCAATTTGTGAGTAAAATCTTGAACACAAATGCTTACCAAAATCTTATGCAGCATCTATAATCTGATTGTTTTCGTAGATTCAGTAGATAGCAGATCTGGTGCCTTTCATGAATATTTCCATATTGCGATGCAGAGGAAAGGAAGATGGACTGTCGTGACATCTAACTAACGAATTTTTTTTGTGCTATTTATGTGAATTAATGGATGTATATTTAATTTTATTTTCAGTTCATGCTTCAAATTAAAGAAAGGTGAAAGAGTAGTATACTGATTTCTAAAAAGTACTTAAAAAGGGGAATAGACAAAGGAGATGGAGCCAAACAGTGAATTGATATCTCATTTGCCATCAGTAGTCAAACTTCCCCGCTAACACACGTCTTTGCTTTGTCATACAAGAAAGAGAGCACATGAGGCAACCAAGCTCGATGAATATTATATTATTATATCAAGATCAAAGAAAAAGAGAATATTAAAGCACAAAGAGATAATCAATTAATAGTGATTAGCTAATATACACCTTAATTATTACAATTTGACTCGATATAGTTCCCCAAGTTGCACTAAGCAAAGCCCAATCAATATGAGAAAATATGTACCAACAATCATGATTAGGAAAATTTGAATCAATTAATTTAGGAGGACATCACTCGATAATATTTCCTATTTATCAATCCCAAACCTAAACCAAATGAATGATTGCTTAAAGGAAAAACAAAATGAAAACTATCATGCTATGAACAATGTCACCCAATTGAATCCCATCAATGCTTCTCTCACTGGTTCATCACCCCATAATCCCACTTGCGGAGGATGACGGGTCCAAGAGAAGTACTCACTCCTCTTTCTTAAGTGCTTTTGCACCTAAGGCCCTAAGTTCCCAGCCTTTAGAATATCCTCCGAGATGGCTCTAGCAGACGTGGAGACAAGAACCGGAAGAAGACCGCCACCATGGTAGAACTAGTGAATCATCACCAAACTCTCTACTTAATGGGGAAGTTGTTAGGACTCGGTTCTCAATGCTTGGACTCAACACTCAGAAAAGGATGCATGTATCTGACGTAAGACAATCACTAAGTAGCTAACATGCAATCACAACCGACCCATCAATTGATCGGATGGCTACGATCAAGTCCCTCTAGAACACTATAGTGGGTAATTGACCACTAGTTAAGGAGTTTTCACACGCTCGTTATTTCTTAACTCCAAAATGCACGCACCAAATGTACGGGTACCATTAAAATTTAACACGATGATGGAGTTAGGCGAGATATATACTTCTTGCTCGATGGGAGTGATATTGTGGGTATGCAAGCGTGTTCCTTGGGACACCAAACACCACCTTTTCCTATGGACTAGATATAATAGATAGTGGAATGAAAAGGTGTCACAAGTCATCTCCCTTTTAGCCACCTCAAGCCTGGCAATCATCTCTCGCATTCACTGCTACAAATAGAGGGCACGTCTCCTCCATAGCATCTCACCTCGCTCTTTTCTTCTCCTGTTTGGCCTGTATATATACTTGTTCTACAAAGCTTGTCATAACTCTCAAAGCTAGGAAACCATGGCCTTGATTCTCACCTTTTCTTGCCTACTATCCCTCTTCTTATTCTTCCCTATACTCTCGAGCTCACAGAGTACCTTCACTTGCTCACGCGCAACCTACTACGGTAGCCCGGATTGCTTGGGCACTCCAAGTAACAGAGCTCTTACAAACTCATAACACATGCATTTATGGACACTATGATACTATACTTTCATGCATGTTTAGTGTTAAAAGTTGAATTAATGTGTAGTTTTTGTAAAATGGTTTTGGTTGCTATGTAGGAGGAGCATGCGGGTATGGTGAGTTTGGTAGAAGCCTTAATGGCGGCGATGTCGGGGCTGTTTCTAGGCTGTATCGAAACGGCACGGGCTGCGGTGCATGCTACCAAGTGAGGTGCAAACATCCACAATTCTGCAACGAGGATGGTGCAAAGATTGTGGTCACTGACTACGGTCAGGGGGATAACACCGACTTCATCCTCAGTGCCAGGGGGTTTGCTAAGCTTGCAAGACAAAACATGGCTAATGAACTGATGGCCTTTGGTGTGATAGACGTCGAGTACAGGAGGTAATGGCAACAACCATAGCATAATCTAGCCCTTTCTTTCTGAGCTCCAACTGTTAGATGGACAGAAACGTCTTTGGTGGCCTTCGGAATTCAGCCCAATAGCGAATGGAAGGCCCAGTTAGTGGTTAATCAAAGCCCATCATGAATAATATAATATATATTGGACCGGCATGAAAGAAGAGAATACGTCTTCATCACACAAACTGCTGGAAAAAGAAAAGAAAAAGAAAAAGATAACCATCCATACAAAGATCACATGGTCATAAAATAACACCATCAAATGCTGAAAATAGGCTACTAAATATCTAGTTACAGGAGAATGAGAATTCATTATTACATGTATATATCTTTACTGGGTTTTATTCATTATTTGCAAACTCTGATCAAATAGCAAAATAGTTGAATGAAAACTAAAAAGTTTTGTTTTCTTGATAAAGGATCTCATGTCAATACCCAGGATACAATATGATGCTTAAGGTCACGGAACAAAGCAAGTTCCCAGACTACCTGGCCTTCATCATCATCTATCAAGCAGGCCAGAAGGACATATTGGCCGTAGAATTGTGGCAGGTAAAGTTCCATAAGTCCATGTCACATGGCATAATAGGCCATGACCCATATCTTTTGGAATCATCTCCATGAATCTAATTGATGTCGATCTCTTCTTGGATGCAGGAGGAATGCCAGGAATGGAAGGGAATGCGAAGAGCCTATGGTGGAGTGTGGGACATGGCAAATCCTCCAAGGGGCCCAATGAATGCGAGAATTTTAGCAGGAGATGACGGTGGGCAAAACTGGGTGCAGCTGAATGGTGTCATCCCCTCGAGTTGGAAGGCAGGGGTGGCGTATGACACGGCCATTCAGCTAGTCTAGGCCTCTCGCAGGATTCCTAGATATCATGGGAAAGACCGGACCCATTTATTAATTGATCATTAGCAATTAAAAAGGTTGGTACTTAGAACGCGTGTAACTGCTTTTTGGCATAATGCCTTCATGTGTGTGCAATAAAAATGGTGATACCATGCTTTGTTTGGTTCGGATGAATATATAATAAAATGGAACCTTTTGCTAAGATGGTGCCCATTATTGTTGATTTTGGTTGGCATAAGCACGACCTCAACATGATGATTTTAGTATCAAGGTAAGGATGAGAGAATATGCTAATGTTATTGATATGGATGAACTCATTGGCATGATAGCATGGTGTAATATAATGTTTAGAGACTGGAAAATAGTACTAAAATAAATTTTGGTAAAATCACATCCATTGGTTCATGGATCATAATCCCCGTCGCTTGCTAATGTAACAGAGGTGAAAATCCTATTATACAAAGTTGTGAATGGAATGCCCTCGGGCAATATATCTATAATCATTTGTCAATGGAACTGATGGAGGTTCCCACATGTTCTTTTTAAAAATGAAGTTGTATTTTTTGTTCTCGGTTGTGCATCGAGCATTACTCGCAAATTTATAGGAGAAACACTGGAAGAAACTCGCAAAAAAAAAAATTTCACAACAGCGTAATGGTTGGAAACCATACAGAGTGGGCCCGTGGATCAAAAAGAAAACATTTCATTCATTTGAGCACCACTTTCCCCCTTATACAATAATTCTAACTCTCGACCCTCTACGTTGCTACCCAAAAAATTATTTTAAAAAAAAACCTCCAAGACCCTACCACCAGTCCATGGTGTCGTGTGGACGAGAAGGAAGCGCCATGTAGCCCGATGGTTCAGTCGGGCTAGCAGCACTCATCCAACAGACTAACAGCTCTTTTGGCACTTTGTCACCTTCCACATGGATTTTGTCATTCCTGTATGCACACCTTTAAAGACTTTTTTAGGGCCCCATCCTTTCTTGAATAAATTTTATAAAATATTAGATAATTTCTTTATTAATCAATATATATATATATATTAAATAGATAAGTTATTTTTGATAAATAGTATTTATTTATGAAATGAGAAAAAACCTTACTAACTTGAAAGTAGCTAAATTTTTTTCACCAAAATAAATATTTAATTTTATTCCTAAAATATCATTTTTCTTATTTCTAATATTTTTTTATTCAATATTCAATAACATAATTATCCACTATCCCAAAATTCAATAACATAATTATTTACTATTCATAAAAGATGTTATGAAAAAATATGGATAAATTTTATTAATTTATTAAAAAAATCATAATATAAAAAAACATGAATAATAAATTTTGAAACTATTTTTTAATAAAAAGAAATACATAAATTATTTTTTATTTAAATATTATTTATTAAAAAATTTATTTAAAAAAAATTAATTTTTTGATTAAATTAAGAACGGTGCTGATAGTTTTCCCATACTTATTATATACATCATTGCAAACTCTTTGTTCAGGGATCCTGCCTGCTTATTATATACATCATTGCTAATAATTTTCAAGGACAACATGAAAACTTGCAAAATGTTTAACAATCCCAAGAGATGAGGAATCTACGGGCAAGGTTAGCATGGCCTAGGTTAATAATCCTGTTAAAAAAGCATTAGATATAAGGCATATCACCACATAGGAACTTTCCTTACTCGTACATATAAGCATACGTTTTATGATAGTGTCTTACCGCAACTTCCGTCAAAGTTCGTCTGATAGTTATGTCACCTCAAGTGCAGGTCCACAGGCCTATTACAGTTTTTTTATTTTTTATTTTTTTTTTTTTATTATTATTATTATAAAGGACAGCCGTATCACTAAATTTTTTTCAAAATAATATAATTTTAATAAATATTTATGAAAGCATGATAGTTGAATATTTATTTATTAAAATAGATATTAACGGTCAGGTGAAAACCCCATAGATAAAAATCACAGGCTCAACTTATTTTTGATAGATATCTCCACGAGTTATTTCACCAGGCTTCAAAGTTTCCTATATGCCGTTCTCTAACCAGACTACTTGTAGCACTTTCACGTAGGAACTCAGGATGTTCTTTCTGACAGCTTTAAATAAATAAAATAGTATCGTATTTCTCCCTGCTAAAATGCTAAATATCTGGCAGGATCACTTAGAAGCCGGCGGGGGGAGGGGGGTGGGGTGGTAATGTATTTTTCGGAGAACAATACAATGGGAAATGTTTTTTTTTTTTTTTTAATGAAAAAAAAAATGTAAAAGGGCTAAATTCCGGTGTCTCCCGGTCTGTTAGTCGATTATTTGATTCATGTCATAATTTTTTGCATACCTTTTTCACCGATCAATGATATTTTTTTTTTACCAATCAATGAGTACGTCAATTTAACTCAACCTAATCCCACTACGATACTGGAATAACAGCCACTCCACCTCCCAGTCATGTGCATCCAAAAAATTTTAAAATTTAATCGAATCATCCAAAAAATAATACCTCGAATCCATGATTAAAGAATAATTTATAAAGACGGAGCCGCATGCTCCTACCAACCATGTTACTACCACCATAGCGGAAGAAAATGATAGGTTTAACCAACGTTTCCGCTCGTCCTGTATCCACTGCCGTACATTATCCTATTGAACAACGGATTTCTTTTGGGTTAGAAGAACTACCGAACTTATTAAATTAACAAAAAAGACTGTTAGTGATGCATCTAAAACCTTGAAACCAGACTTGATAAATGGCATGTCTACACATGTTACCGTTCTCCATTGCTCCAATAAAAAATCTAAACATCAAATCACAATAAATATGTAGGAGGATGGAATTTCATGGAACATAACAGGTAAAATCCGCACAGCAGTGATGGAGTGAAATTAGTGCATCCCGAACAATTTGGTAGCTACACGCCGGATTTATCCCCTATCCCTTTTGCTTATATAAAAAAAAAAAAAAATTGGGAGCCGGAACATTAAAAACCCAGTGAGATGGTTTTCCATATGCTACCACCATCTGCCACTGGTTCACATATTACCTAGATAACCTCTGACTAATACATTTATCACTGAAATTCTAACAAACATAAAATCCCTGGCTGCTTTGGATAATGGTACTACCAGTGTGGAAACACTGCTGGCGAATCTGGTCTGTATCATTGGCCAGGTCAAAACTCAATGCATGACACTCATTCACCTCCAACTAGCCACTAACAGGCACGGAACAGGAGCTTCAACATATATATAAACTAGAGTTTTCTCAAGCAAATGGGAGCACCTAACCAGTTTGCCTAATGGTATACTCAATAATTTGCAATATCTGATAGCAAAACAAGAGGATTGCCAAACGATACATGTCTTAAAAAAAAGAAAAAAAAAAGTACATCGAAGATTAATAGCTGTTCTAAATCTTTACAGACATGAAACCAACTGAAAGTTGATAGTGTGATCAAAAAAACCAGAAAATCAGTTGGCTCTGTCTCTCAGCTTAAAGCCTATAACCACCATATCCTCCTAATCCAGAGGACCCATAACCACCATGTGATTGAGATGCAAGTGATGATGAAGGATAAGCCGTACTTGCCAACTGAGAATAACTTGATCTCAGGCCACCATCTAGACCTCCATAACTGCTTGTTGGTGGTTCTTTATGTCCAGCTATAAATTCCTGCAGAAATAAAAAAGAAACGATTATTACTCGGTAGAGCTATTATACAAAATATTTTCCCTCCACCTAAGGGTCAGATGAGTTCCTTCACACACACACACACACACCAAAAAAAAAAAAGAAAAAAAAAAGAGATACTTGACCTGAATGAGCTGTTGAGCAACATGAACTTGTGAAGAAGTGCCCTTGATTTCAACAGTGATCTCATCAGGCATTCCTCTACTCTCTTGAACGGTAAGAACTGCTCCACTAGTGCGACGTATATACGCTATGTTTCCTCCTCCTACACCAATGATGTCTTCCGCATACGACAGTGGAATTTGCATTGTCTGGGTGATCTGGATCATGGCATTTCAGGTGAAGGCCCTAAGAAATTAATCATAATAAACTAGACAAATTTCTAAAACACCGCTTATTGATAACCCACATAAGTTGGTAACTCACCATGGAACTCCGTGTTCCCTAGGACATTTAGTTTAAACACTAATGTTATGACACAATTAATGGGAAAAAGTAGCCTAAACCTTTCAAGGGCAGTTTTATTCAGTCGGTTTTAGCCAAGTCAGTTATGAAAACTGATAGTCAAAAACCTACAAAAGATGGAGGCTCAATATGGGTTTTATTACTTGTCATCTTCCTAAAAATGAGCTCTTGTATAAATGAAGAAACTGCCATTTTGCAAAAAATGACAATCAAGCAACACTGAACTAGACTGGGCAAAACAAATATCTGTTTTGAAACATCAATAACTACCTTTAAGAATCCAGTCTAAGACACCTCAAATGAAAGGGTAAATAAATCAATCATGAACAACCTCCATGCACTTTCTACAAGCAACAAGCAATGAACATGCATGAGTAGCTTTTTGAGCCATTCCCATATCAATATCATCAAGCAAGATTACTGCACGCTAATTATAGAACAATTGTAAGTTTCTACCAACATTGCCTTACAAATTTAAGAGACTAAAATTCAACCAGCATATACCTTATATGCCATCAAAGAAAAGGACCAATGCAGCAGAAATTTGGCTACATTTTGTTTAAGGATTTTGAAAACCACTTCTATTAATGTAAAAATAAAGACAATGGAATGAAAGAACCTTTATCAAAGAAAAATCATAATGCCACATCACAGCTTAGTCTAATGAGTGGCATCGCTTCAAACATACAACTATTATAACATGGAAAGGCCTGAGACACCAATTCATGTTCCAAGCCACCCATGTAAGAGATCCATGTCATAATTAAAATAGGGGGATAAAAAGGGGAACAAAAAAGAAAACTAACACTATTAGGCCCCCTAATGTCCATCCACCAAGTAGCCACAGAAACTTGCATTTTTTGATAGGCACGCTCCTCGTGCTTTGGTTCTTGCTCTCTTTAAGGGAGAGAGAACAGAAGAGCAGCCAAAGTAGGAGCATTTCTATCAACACATACAAAAAACATATGTCCACAATCACATAAGGGATCCCAGCTATCTATGCTTCCCCTTATGCAAATCACACGTCCAATATTAATATTACGGTGACATAAACTCTTATGGCTCATAGTTGAATGCTACTCAACACTAAATGCTCAATCACGAAAAAATGAAACTTAAAAAGATAATTATCTTGAAACTGAAAATTAAGAATAAATAGAAAATGAATTGGACCTGAGTCACTAAAGCACCACCACGCCCCAATCCCGAAGCACGTAACCCAGAGAGAGTAGGATCCTGTCCATATAATGACAGTCCACTCCGTGGAATTTGTGTATCTAATTGAGATTCACGATCTAGAAACAGAGATTCCCGCTTCAACGGAGGAGCATAATCATTTCCAATTACAGGTTGTTGTGATGCATGGATTAAGGATTGTGTCTTATCAGCCCAAGCATCCACCGGACGATCTTGAGAGACTGGTGCATTATACTAAAGGAGGAGGGAGGAAGAACATAATAACCATCAGTTAGCTGCAATCAACAAAACATAAAATTTAAATTCAAGTCCTCTTTGAGGGAAAAAAAAAAAACTTACACCCTTTTCGAATAAAGGAAGTACACTATGATCAACCAAAAACTTCCGGAGATGCCCAATTACTGATTCTAGTGCCTTGAGAACCTTCAAAGATTCACCATGTATCTCTACAATTCTTTCATCTGTGGTAGCATAGAATGGCAACTCATCTAGCAATAGAAAGATTAAGATGTTAAGTACCACATGTACAGGTGGCATGTCAAAGATAAAAGTTTAAATCTGAGCACAATCATTCCAAACTTAAATTAAAACATCATCAAACACTTTATGATGCATGGGCATAAAAAGCAAGTTCCTTGTCCATATTCAGGGGCAGCTGATGTTCAGGAATTTCTTGTGATCAAGCCCGCAGAGAATGAAAATTCAAAAGCATGTCATATGGCTGAAAGAAGAACATACTCTAATAAAATAATGTCTGCAACATGGGACCATAAGCTAGCACAGGCCAATGATTGGTACATCTCAGCCTAGGATTAAATTTTTTAGACAGTTTACACATCCAAAACAAATGAGCAATATATAATATACAATAGATTTAGAAAAAATATAAGCAAGATGATTAAATACTGCATAACATTCTTGTGTTAGATGCCATTACCGAGTTCCTTACATGGAGGCTGATCACAGGCTCAAGTCCAGTCTGATGAATCCAGAAATTGGTTCAGAACAGTCAAAAGGCATAGAATCTAGTTTGACTTTTTGTTTGATATTGTACATTTAATTGTTTGCTGATGCCAGAATTAAGTCCAATTCAGCAAATACAGATAATGGTTCAAAATGGTCAACAGGTGAAGAAGCTAGTTTGAACTTTTATTCAAGAATGTACATTTGATTGCTGATCAATAATTATCTATTTTCCCTTTCATTGAAGATGTGGCTAAATACAGTTAGACCTAATTGACATTTTTGTTCAAACTTTGTAAATTTGAGCTAAGTTGAATTCATATCCTTGTGAGAAGAAGAGGAGATGATTAGTTTCAGCATGAGAACATTGTGATGTCAATCCTCTAAAGTCTGGCATATCTCTGCTGAAGGGAAAGGCTTCCTATCAGACCCAGAAGGGCAGTTAATGGATAATACCTTGGAAAGAGTTTTAGCTCATGCAACTGGTAAGCAATCGTACAAAGACCCTAAACTTAAGACTAAACATGAAGAGGGGGCAAACAAGGTTCAAATATAACGTATCATATTAAGAACATACTTAATTCAGTTGTCAGACTAATTTCTTGAAACCGTGAAACTCCCAGATCATCAGGAGAGAATTACTCTATGACTGAGAGTGGGGCACCCAAAAAGAGTAACAAAAAATCACAAAGTACCGTCAGAGAGAGCAAATAGTGAATTCAGAGTCAGCAAATCCTGAATCATGTTTAGAAATGAGGAGGTGTCAAGTGAGTTTTTTCAGTCTTTTGAGGAACCAAAGCAAAGACATATTCCTTATAGATTTCTCTAAAAGGTCCAACATGTAAAATAAAAATCAGAAGATTAGCACACCGGATGTTGAATTATGTCTGGACTTAGAGTACAAAGTTTGGTGATGGACAGATGGACAAATTTTAACTGTTGGTGTCCAATTTCATATCAATACCTTATTTAACAATAAAATCCACTGGTAGTTCCATGCACAAAAATATGAAAAGATGATCTTCCCTTCTATTTTCTAGTGAAGATGACCAAATCCTCAGGTCATATTCTTATAATAAAACACAACTTGCATGTATGAATTGTATATTTGGAACTTTTAAACTCTATTATTAAAAAAAAAACTCTTTTTATTTCTGATATATAGCCTTATCAATAAGCCTCAAGACTTGTGGAGAAACAAGCCTCGAGCAAGTATTTTCCAAAATGCCTCCAGGCAAGAAAGAAATAAGCCTCTTTTTAAACAAAGAAAAAAAGTGGCTCCAAACATCATTATAGATTATACATAATGGATAAATAGAAAAAAAATACATCAAACATATTTTTAAATAAATTTTGTGAAAAATGTCATAAATGATACATAAAATTCGATCAGAGTATAAGGAAGAAAATAATGATTGCAACAAGGCCACTAGGTCACAATGTGTGATAAATATAAGGCTAGAACTGATATTTCTGTAATACCCAGGCCCATTCAAGAAATAGGAAAAATTCAATTAATTAGGGTAAATTCAGATCATAAATAAGAAGGAATCAGCTGCTGACACTTTAAAAAAAATAAAAAGATAACAACAGCAGCAGCAGCAGCGACGACAAATGAAAGACTTAGGATTAGCCATGATGCATGAAAAGAAAATAATAGAAAGTGTTGTCTATGAAAGGTCAAATCCAAACTCAGATAGGACTAAAGATGTAACAGAAATTAAAGGACTAAAATCATGATTGGAACAAAAAGTTTGGATTTGAAGGCCATGGTCATGCATGGTAATTGCTTCTGATAAAACAATTAAGTTTAGCTTCCATCAAACATGAGGTCAGAACTAAACACAAGGGTGGATCAAGAAGAAAAGAAAACATTGGGAACCCAGGATCTATAGCAGAAACAACAGAACTAGAAAAAAGAGAATCAATTCTTGATCAAATAGACATTTAAATTGGAGGTATAAAAACATTGAGTTAAAATCAGCAAGATAAACAAAACAACGTATTACCGAATCACAGAATGACAAATCAATGTCTAGGTCATCTTACAAGCATTGCATATTGTCTCCACACATTGCATCTAGAATAGAAGGGGTAACTTTAATATACATATAGAACGTAAATGTTCAACTAATGGAAAGTGAATTGTGCATTGAACCACTTCTATTTTCAATAACAGACATTGATACAAAATGGATGGATGAAGATTAAACACAAAAATATTAATAGTTTAACTAAACTTTATTCCTTAATTTCAATTAAGAAAACTCTATCTGAGATGCTATAATGTCACATCACATTGCTTTACTGTTGATATGTCAACATCAGACACCAAAATCAGGTATCAAATTCTTTAATCTTCAAAAAAGATGCAAATACGACAATTATATTCATCGAGATATTGCATCATTGATTTTTCATGCATATGAAAACTTTTGGTTGTTGTGTAATCAAAGAAATTTTAAATCTTGATACATTGATTACAAATATTAAAAATCATGAGACAAATTGCATATGTTTCTGCAGTAATTCAAGTAGTTTAAGTGTGAATTACATGTGATAATACTAAAACCCATGTTGTAGTACATAAAATAATCAAGCCCATTCAAGGTTGCAATGACATATACCAGTGTTTAATATATCTTATGTATTATCTTGGTTATATCATGGGCATGGACAGTAAAATAATATGTGAGCGCATTTGTTTTTCTTTTTTTGTCCAATTTATAATATTTCAATATTTTTCACAATAAGAAGAAAGAATTCTTACCAATGTGAATCAACAAGCGCCAAAACCAATACCTCAACCCAGGTAAAAGAATTTAGGTAGCTAAGATGTAAATGTTGACAATGAGGCCACAAATTCCCTCTCTTTTGTTTATCCCAGCAAGAATCAAATGAAATTGAGCCATGAGTGCTGGGAACTGAACTCTTGGCAAATAAGACAATCATCTAGAATTCAAATCAATATTTACAACTAAGCAATCAAAAATCCCTCAATTATGGTGAAACATCATACGTTCATCTTAAGTCCCAATACCCTCATCCCCTTCTTCAAAAACCAAATTTCATCAGCTTAACACAATTTACAAGTCAACAGTAGTTAAAGAATGGATGATAAAGTGCTCAAAAAACAGCACAATGCATAACATATCCGTTCAGAGTCCAAGAAACTGTTCATCCTAGTTAAACATTTAAGCAGGCACTTCATCCATTTAACAATTTAAATCTTAATATTGCAATTGCTGGAATTTACTTCAAACTTTCATGTACCTAATGTTTTAAATTTTTTTTATAATTCACTAGCATGGTTGATGTAGTAGATCATGTACCATTTAGCATGCTAATTAATTTATTAATTTCATTCGAATTTTTATACTGCTAACACCTGTCGTATCTGCTTCTGCTCCGAGAGTCTGCAATAATATTATGCACAATAGTTTGTGCACAATAGTTTGTTTCTAGACATAATTTTACGTGAAGCACATAGGCATTATATTTTTCCCCTTTTTAACACCAAATCGTTCAGAAGTCCATTTAGATGCATTAGATGATTCAAAATCAATTGATTTTAAGTGCCAAGCAACAACTTATTGACAACCATGTAAATCAGCATACCTTACCTCTTCCAAAAAAAAAGTATGCAGGCTCAACCATACATTTTCGGCCATTAATTTTGACATGCAAACCTTATCAACATAAGTATAACTAGCTATAAACAGTTTGATTAGGATAGTTTGTTGCACAAAATTAGCTCACAAAGATCAAGAGAATATCTACACATTTTATATGTGGAGAAGTTCAGTAAATGGTCATTAACTTCAGAGATGCTTAAAATATTTACCTCCAGAAAGAACCCGTACCGTAGCACCACTACCCTCTTGAATTGACTTAATCAAGCTACCTTGCTTCCCAATCAAATTAATGGCTTGGGATGATGCTACCAATAACCGAACCGAACAAGCAGGTAAAGCAGCTGCTGGAGTAGCACCATCACCCCCGCTATCTATTATACCATTGATACGTTTAAAGACTCTTAGAACAGCATCCATTGCTGGGGATATTTCTGTATCTGGCTCTTCTCTCCCAGATATCAGAACCTACACATGAAAAGAAAATGTTACAAACCATCCAGCAAAAAATATTATATTCATATGATTGCTTTATCCCTCTAAGACAAAGAGAGTAGCATTCAAAGCAAATGCTTTTGAACTTATTTTGATACAAAATAGTTTGAACTCAATAAGACATCTACAGCTGTCAGATAATTTCAGTTCAGCATTGACTCTAGACAAGTTTATTTACCTCACTACAGATATTAAGTAGGGGCGTGCATTTGGTTTTTTCGGTTCAAACCGAACCGAAGTTTTGAAAAACCGAACTTTCGAATTTGCATTTTGTAGAACCAAAAACCGAATCGAAGTAGCCTAAAATTGAATAAGCTAAACCGAAATAATTTTGGTTCGATTCAGTTCAGTAATTCGGTTTGGGCTTCTTTGTGTTGGACTTTTGATTTTGGTTTGGACTTATGAAATTCTTTAATAATTTCATTATTTGGATTGCAGAATTACACACGAACTTAGTATTGCTATTCAAATTCAAATCAACAACAAACCATTCAAAAAAAAATTAATTTAATAAAACTATCTCAAGCTCTTTGCAATCTATCAATGTAATATTTATTAGAGATCTAAAAAAAACAAAGATGAATTTTTATTGCATTTTATAATTTTAATTTTTGGTTAACAAAAATTATCAAATTAAATACTAAAAACTGAACCAATTAAAAAATCTTGGTTCAATTTTAAACCAAAATCAGAATTTTTAAAAGAAAAACTGAACCAAACACGAAAATAATTAAAGGTTCAATTTAGTTTTTAGTTAACTGAACTATTTGCGCACCCCTAGTATTAAGGGGACAAATTTCTATCGGAGTAAAGATTCTTCATATGAATACAATACTAATACATGTGTATGCATGTATAAACATGTATATCTATTCTACTATTCAATGCAAACTTCCAAGTGGTGCATGAAGCTCCACTTGAGAGGTCATCCATCTCTACATCAGATGATGTGTTGTAGTGTTCATGAAATTAAAAGTGCAAACACATGGAAGAGGCTGCTGTGCATGCTCCTCCCTCTACAAGACTGCTATACCTGTTGTTTCTTGATACCATACCCATGGAAGACAACAATTTTTCCCCTTGAAAGAAGGTTAAATACATGAATAATTCAACATCAAGTGGAGCAAAGCTAGAACTTATGAATACACATCGGTGTATACAATCCATAGTGTTTCCAGATTCATAAATAAACAGGATAGAAGACCAATTTTTGCAATGACTGTATATTCACAGACTTTGCAAATACAGTAAGCTCAACGTGGTATAAAAATCTCATTGCAACATCAAAACTTTGGTACAACAATGGCAATTCCCTACAGAAATGTATCATGCACCAAGTGCATGCAATGCTCTTCCTATAAGTTTCAAAAAGCTGATTTTGAAGAGACAAAGAAAGAGCATCAAGGAATTTTACGGGGAAACACAGTGGAAAGAAGAAACCTCATGTGAAAAAAGAGCTCCTCGCTTCTCAAGTAGCATAGGCAATGGAAGATTCATATCAAATCTTGGAAACTCCAGAGACTACTACTAAAGCAAAATACAAATCCTAAAACATGTTTTTATAAAAAAAGAAGTCCATTAGCACGTTACTGGGGCTTCAATACAACGAAGTACAAAGAAAAAAGAAAGGGTCTATAAAATCTCATTAAGTTTCATCACAATGGAAAAAATAACCAATTAGGAACTCTCACAGTGTAACCACTCAACATAAGTCAAGCTTCCTGATCAAAAAAATAAAGGCCTTCTAAGTTTAGAGTTTAAAAAAACGCAGTCCTCCGCACAAATACCATTCAGATGGCGTTCGAGAAAATGACCAGATCAAAGAAGCAAGATACTTGATATAAACGGACAGGATCGAACAAAAACGAGAACAAGCCAACAGAACCCTACAAACAAAGAGAGCAAGCAAAACCCTAGAATCCCGTTAAGCGTAAAGCGAGGAGAGTACTCACAATGCGGTCGGAGGTACCAATAGCTCCTTCGAGGATACGAACACGCGCCCGCGTCTCCTCGCAGAGCTTCTTGATGAGCTCCCCCTTGCGGCCGATGATGCTCCCCACCTTCAGTACCGGGACGATCAGGCGGAACACGTTGTCCCCAGGCCACCCCGGCCACTTCTTGCTCTCGCCGCCCTGCGTCTGCGCCGGCGCTGTCTCCGTCTCCGGCTCTTCGCTCGTGGCGGGGGACGCCTCCTCCGCCGCCGAATCGGGGGCCTCCTCCGCCGCCGAATCGGGGGCCTCCCCCGTTTCCGGCACTTCCTCCATCACCTCGCTGGCCTCGGCCTCCGGGGCCTGCTCCGTAGCCGCAGGACCATTATTATCGGCGGTGTCGGTGGGCGTCGCCGCCATCGCGGAGGCGAAGAGTGAGAGGGGCGAGGGTTTTCGGATGAGAGCGAGGGTATTCTCACTGGCCTTGCGTCACGGTAGCTGGATTGAACGAGCGGCTCAGATTTGGTCTTGCGTCGGGAGGGGCGAGGGGTCCGTTTATAGACTCGGAAGATTCACACGTGGAAGCCAGGGGTGCACGTGAGAGCTAGGGGAAACCGGGAAAGCGGACCGGTTGGCGTAGCGCCATCTAAATTATCCATGGTTTCCGAACCGGAACGGCGTCGAGCGGTCCAGCTAAATGGCATTGGCAGGCTAACCAAGGACGGCCCCCACTCACCCACCCGGTTCGGTCGGTTCAGACTTAAATTTAAACTTGAGTCCTTAAGTTGTTCTTTTGAGATGAAAGATAATCCGGTGAATGGTTATGATTCTATCAATCATGATGACTATATAAAAACTTGATGAGCGAACCACTTGCCTTAATTTGTGATTGGATGTTCCCCTGATTACAACAACCTCTTAAAATTAATACCCCTTGCATCGACCACACTCCTGCAGATCAAATTATCATGATAATGAGATATTCTGTCCACTCAATTACTCAATATCTAATATTAGTACCAAAATTTGCGAGGCAATAATAGGCCATGCGATCGTACTCTCTTTGGATGTGCATGGCTTGAGCTTGTGAAAAAATAAATAAATATATATATATATATATATATATATATATATATATATATATATATATATATAAAATAAAAGAAAAGAAAAGAAGAAGATGTCAATATCATTTAAACATAGGTGGACTAACATTGCCGAGACATGATTGAATGATAGATAAATAATCCCCTTATACACAACTAATTCACTAGCATGAACTGAAAAGTATCTTTGTATTCAACCCCTCATTCACAAGAAAAACTACTCGATGCTACAAATATATTTTACAAAGCAAACAGCCTCCGTTGCACCGGACAACAAAGATCAACGCCACCAGCATCTCATTCCTC
Source organism: Areca catechu (assembly GCA_021397845.1). NCBI lineage: Eukaryota > Viridiplantae > Streptophyta > Magnoliopsida > Arecales > Arecaceae > Areca > Areca catechu. The sequence goes on along the minus strand of CM038038.1, from coordinate 126,233,366 downwards.
CGATGAACCGTTAAAATTAACGGCAACTTATTTAGGCTTTCCATCCTTGTTACTTTTGTCGTGTTAGAATATATGTACATGGCAATTGGCAAGGCTAAAATTAGATCCATATATCCATGCTTAGTGTTGACGATGAATTCTCATCGACTGGATAGAGTGATTCATTCATCGGTACGTCGTCAATTGAAACCTACAAAATAACTTTCCTGATCAAAATTTTTTCGGTGAGAAACATTCCGATGTCAAAGTTAGTAAGAACTCAGACAGTAGAATGGAGAGCTTGAAAGCAGAGTACAGTGAGAAAGAAAGATGAATGATTCAAATTATCTGGAATTAGCTTAGCTTACCTCGAGTGTCCCCTCCTACTACTATTTTATATGCATAAGTATAACTACTTACGGTTATGAGAGTTAGCTAACAAAATCTCATCATAACTGTAAGTAGTGATGGTCGGAGAATTAGTTATTCCGTGGTTATCCAATCTGAGGATATCGATCATGTAGGGGGTTACAACAACCAGAACAAACTTCAACTATTTGAGATTGGAAAAAAGTCCACATGTTCAATATGCCTCATTCTCTTCTAGAGAAAATCCGAAGTGAACATAACATTCCCTTCAGTGGAGCTTCTTTGGGAAGACCCGAAGAAATGTTAGCTATATACTTTGGGCAAATTTCTTTGGAACTAACAAGGAGAAACAGATAAGTACTTACAATAATCCTGAGAACGAGAGAATGATAATATAATTCAGAGGCATACTCTTCGGACCAGACCGAAGATACGAAGCCAAATAAATATAATCAATAGGGGATCAGGCTTATTGGGGAATCCCGGTCTAGGTACGAACCAAACATCGGTTTGGCTGACCGAAGACCTTTTTTCCGAACCAACGACTTCGGACCTAGAAAGATCGGGCCAACCACGGGCAACCCAAGGCTCCCTGTCGGCCTACGACATCCGAAGGCAAGACCTTCGGATTATGTCTTCGGCCCTAACCGAAGACCAGGCTCCACGCCGACTCCCAAAGACATACTCTTTGTTTCCTGCCGAAGACACGATCTTCGGCCCTTGGTAAACACCAAGTCCTCGACTCATGCAAAAGACAGGATCTCCCAGCGAGAAGATCCGAATACGGGGAGATCCCTGGTTCAATTATGAGAATCCCCCTAAACAGGAAAAATCTGAAGATGGGTCCACGATCTGTCCCGGATAGGCAACAGTAACAACGATTACTATCGACTATCGACTATCGACTATCTCTATGCTACGATCATAGCGCGAAACTCCAGCTGCCATACCTCCAGTCTGGCTGGAACCGCTCAATCACAATCCATGATTGCCAATCATGGGGAGAAATTAACTCCCTGTAATCACTGAAAGAAGAACGGATCCGCAGGCTGGGCGCCCCCTTATAAATAGCGGTAAGAAGAAATGCTCGAGGGAGGTACACATATACACACTCTAAATTTACAGAGCTTTTTCTCTGCTTCTCGAGAACCTTCCCCATTCTATGACCGGGGCCCGTCTCTGACTTAGGCATCGGAGTGTCCCCGCCGGAACAACTCCGGCAAGGGACCTGTTTTGTAGGTGAATCATGGAGCGATTCTGTGGTGCAACAGCTCCAACCGGCCGAAACAGGGACTCCACGCCAACAAGGCTGAAGATAAGAAGCCAAAGAAATATAATCAATAGGCTTACTCTTCATACTAGGCTGAAGATACGAAGCCGAAGGAATATAATATATCCTATTTGTGGATCAAAAATTTCATCAAACCAAGAAGATATTTTCCTTAGTATGCTGATTTGACTGATAAATCAAAAAATTGAAATTGGTTCGATGAATGAACTAGTAATTATTTTAAAATTGAATCGGATTATCATAATAGCTAGATTTAATTTTATTTGATAAATATGGATATAAATATAATATATATATATATTATTCATATATAAAAGTTTATATTTTATTTATTTTAAATAAATATAAATATAAAATAGATATCAAAAATATAGATATAAATACGAATATTAATCAGATAATTAAATATTATAATTATAGAATAAAAAATATTACTAAATAACTAATAAATCAAATTAATAATATATTAACGAGAGGATATTTATTTTTTATAAAAAAATTAATAACATAATAAATAAATTTGCATATAAATCAAGTGGTTGTGATGTAAATTTAGATATATAAAGATATTAATAAATATTTAATCTTTTTATTTATATAAAAATAGATTTCGATAAATATTATTAGTATTGCTTGCGTGCTAGTTATCAAGACGAATTGGCTCCGGCCCATTTATGAAAACAAGACGGGCTCGGGCTGCTGCTAGGCCTTCGCCGTCATGGTGACATGGTCCTTCCAAACCCTTGCGGTTATATCCAAAACAGCACGGGGTTCACCGGCACTAGCCGGTCACCTGGATGGAAACCCTAATCCCGGTTCTATATATACCGGTGCGCATCCTGGCCGCCGAAAGCGTGTTCTCCTCAGCCGAAGTGGCTCCTGGGCTTTGGTCGGTTAGGTTTGGGATGTTTTCCGGATCTTCTTTAGCGTTAGGGTCTGTTTGCTTCCCCTCTCGAAGGAGAGATTGCGGTGATGACTCCGAAAATTTCAAGCTCAACAGACCGGATCGCAGGTCTCTCTCTTCGAGGGATCTGCATGTCGACGACCCCGCTGAACTGAGCATTCTTCTACAGAGGGAAGATTAGGGTTAGGGTTTGGTCGTGTTCGAGCCGTTTTTTTTTTTTTCTTCGGTTTTATATGTTTTATTTGTTTTCTTGGTTCATTTTGTTATTTTCCCTGAATCACTAATTAGGGGACTGGTGGAGAAGGCTGCGATGAGGATAACAGAGCTCCCTCTCCTGAAATGAGTCCTTGAGGATGCTCGCTGGCAGAATCGAACCATTACTTATAATCGCCACTACTGAGTAAATCTTCTCCACCATTTTTTCCTAAAAGAAACGTTTCTTTTTAAATCAATGTTCTCTTTTTTAGCCGATATACTTCATTTGATTTGATCAACAGATAAGGATGAAGTGATATTATTCTAATCCAACACTTGAACTGAGGATCTAAAGAGTCCAAGTGACGCATCCATTCTTTCGCTTCTGAATCTGTTTTCTGTTTTGTTGTAATTTTTTTTTCTCGAATTATTTGCTTTTGATTGTTCTTCCTTTATATACTACGGAAATGTTTAGTTTTGTATGGATCTCGGGACCGTTCATCAGATGATGAAATCCTGAAATGAAATCTTAGGACACCTTCCTACACAGCCCCTAAGTAGGGCCGTGGATGAGAAAACATTTCAATTCTGATGATGATAACGAACGGTCAGCATTCTCATCATGCATAGTGGTCGTATTTTTCATTTGTGTAGTGATCGTTCATTGTTTTCTGATTTATGATTTTTAAAAAGGAAATTTAATTGTGATCAAGAAATTGGACATTGGGTGATGTTTCTAATGTTAGCAGGATTTGTCTAACTTTTTTGCTGAGTATTTCTTCTGTATTCATGTTTGGACTTTGATGATGTATCTGTAAGCCTATGATGATGCGCTAAACATTGTTGGAATTACCGGCTGAGGTTAATAAACCATCATTTGATGTAAATTAATAGGCTGGCTATCTGAGGCTTCCCGGTATCAGTATTTGTTTGCTCTTATCTGTTCTGGAAAAAAAGTTTGGAGTAGCCTGCTTCCCTGCGGTCATGATAGCTGTAACACTACTATTCAGTCTTCTTATGGCTATACTGGTGTTTTTTTTTGTTTTCCTTTAGAAATCTCTGAACTGACGAATTTTTTGGATGACTGCAATAATATGAATACTCGAGGGAATATTTTTTTTAATCATCATTGTTTATCATTCTCTACAAATGTGAGAGGCTGGAAATACGATTTTCTGTGATTTCCATGTTCTGTAACACACTACTGGTGTTCTCTTGTTCAGTTTCGTTGAATTATCTAATCTGAGTCTATTTTTGGTTGATGAACCTATTGTTTAGGTTTATCTAGGTTTTACCGATCCTGATGAGGAGGAATGACCTCATGATAGGAAGTGCCGTATGACACTTAACAGCAGCTGTTTATCCCCGATCACTATCTGTTCTGTCTCATATTCTCGAGCCCTTATCTCAGATCCAATTAAACGTTGGGTTTGTTGTTTAAGGGAAGTTGAAATAGAAGTGCAGGTGCAGACTTTTTGGGATTACTGAATCAGCTGTGTGTGTGATTTTAAATGGGTCACTGAGGGATCTCTGTATTCGGTTTTAAGGTTTATCTATGTTTTAATTTATTTTTGTTTTCTTTAGTGATGCTTGCTTAGGCCCGATGCCACGTCTCTGATAGCCACCAGATGCATTGACCAGAGATGCTATGATTGGGCCTAGATCAAGTCAAGTTTTGGTTTTTCGCAAGTTGATAGGAACCTGTGGATTAGATCTTTATTGTTCATCCACGGAGCCGGTTAATGCGATTACATTTGTTCGTTTATTCAGTTGGTAGTATAGAATCGTGCTTGTTGTTCTAAGGGAAAATTAGATATCTATCATCTCAGCTATAAGTTTTAAGCCAAAATTTTACCATTTTAATTATTGTGAGATGTTTTTTTTCAATCATCCAGTGATAATTTATTGCAAGATGCTTTCAATTCCAATATAATTTAGGGCCGAGGGATTTGCTGAAGCAGAGGGATAGAGTAGGAGGCATTTTGTTAGTCTTGGACTGGATCAGTTGTTTGTGTGATGTTAAATGCGTCACCCATGGATCTTTCTAGTTACTAAATCAGCCCCTGTTATCGTATCATATGGTTGTTGATACCGGGGAGTGATGGCTAAACAATATTTAGTTATATGGATTATTTCAAGCCTTAAGCTTCACTTATGCTGTAAGTTTATTTTCTAACGGAATTATGGGGCAGGAAGATAGACAACGGATCATGGTTTCTAAGTTCTTTTCCACGTGGATTGCTGAAAGTTATCTGTTGTAATATTTGTGGAGCATCCGTGTTTTGTGACGGATATGGTCCTGGTAGCGGTTCCTCCTGGTGGCTGTTCCGGGTCATGGAATGGAGTGCCCCCAGGCATTGCCGTGGTTTAATGTAAGGTGTATGAAGTAGACAAAATGTGAGAACAAAGCCTGCACAACTGGATGCTGTAAATTTAACGACTTATAATGTGCTCGACATGAATGAATGAAAGGCACGGTTAATGCCCGAGGTATTAGATTACTAGCAAAATCATTATTTTTTATAATTTTGAATTATTAATTAATTCGAATGCAGGATGAAAAATTAATACAGGTGCGCGGAAACAGGTTTCACGCTTGATCGCTTGATTAATTGATATGCATGGTAAGATCAGACGATAACTAGAAAAATGAAGTTGAAAGGAATTCCACTGCCTTCCCCACTGCTGTTCTCGTTGAAAGATAAGTGATAGAGAAACGGGACCCGCACAAACGAATTCTGACATTCAGGACCTTATTGGGTTAGTCTATACGTGGTGCATGGAGTTACCGTAAGGGCAAGCCAAACCGTTCTCTCATGGTTGTAAATAAGCGAGATCACAGGAATAGGGGTGGGTGATTCTTGTTTGTCAGCTTCTTTTAGCCATCATTGTTTTTCCGTGCAGTTTAGAGAAATAACCATCAAATATACTTTTAACAGGAATTTCTCTCTCTCTATATATTTAGTCAAAATTTAAAAATCATAGACCATGTCTTCAAATATATCATCTATATGCTCAGTTCTTAGGCAATCTTTGGGAAAATCTAACGATTAGCACTGGGAACCAAAAAAAAATATAAAGCAAAGTTAGGCTCTTTTGCCTGAGAGGTATATTCTTAGACCGTAGGATGCTGGCGTCTTTATCCATGAGAAGATACTTAATAGTCATCCAAGAGAGTTTATAATTTCCTATGCCTGAATGGCCAGCCCTTGGATACTAGACTACTTTACCAGAGTGACGTCACAGTTTTCAAGATTTTTCATTTGCAATTGCTGTTATGGGTGTTCGTCAGCAAACCTTTTGGCCAGCGCATTAATTAATGTTGTCGTAATTTTTGCATAATCTGAAATAAGAAATCAATATGATCAATGAAATTTTTGATGCAACAGCTGGAATGAAGTAAGCAAAACTTGGGAAACTGCTATTCATTTTATATCATTGTGCACTGAAACAGATCAATGTACCACAGCTGCTCTTCACAGTCCCGGTGATGTGCCAACATCATGGTTATAACAATTTTAGTTAATTGAGAATGACAATGGAAGCTCTAAATACTACAGGGGAACATTGGAAATGCTAAGTTTGATCCTTCCAAAATGGCCAAACAAAGAATTTATTTAACTTTTTCAAAGAAAGTGATAACGTTCTCAGCAAACTAAATGGGTATGATGCTTTAGATACAAGTCCTCAAATGCATTCAAAGAAACGTAAAACAAAGACTATCATATGCAGACTTGAAATGAGGACAACCTGAACAAAGTTAAACTGACAAAAATATACCGTCCCGTTTTATGACAAGAGCCTTGAAAAAGTCATATTAATTGCCAGATTGTTTTATTTGAGGGGTTGACACTCTTATAACTGTATGTCAAATGCAAATGGTCGTATCTTGCTTCAGCATGAACAGAAAGTTACTGTCTTTAAAGCTGTTATTACTCGTTCCATATGCCACACATGGAGTGCATCTCGAATTGGTTAAAATGGAAAGTAACTCATCCTGGTTTCATTTGTCATTGGAAAAGTAAAAGATAGAAAATGACATTAATTTTTTTAAAAAATTGGTAATTGGTTCAATTTTGGATCATAATACTAATTCCCTCCCTAAGTTCTAACGTATCCAACAATGACATCAGAAGCATGTATTTCCAACCTATCATGGCCTTGTCCAATACTTACACAAAGCACACTACTAATTTCTTTGAAGGAATTCAGAAATAATGGCATCCTAAAAGCATAACATATGAAGAAACACTTTATAGAACAAAGAAGAGTGCTTCAGCAATCAAATAGTCTGTAGAATAAAGAACTGCAAAACCTTATTTTGATTTAGACCTAAACCTGTGGCACAGCAACATGATTAATTATGCATTACCTTTTTTTTAAAATTTATTTATCTACTTCAGTTGAAGATCTAGAACCAGCAGTTGATCAAGATTATGCATGGAAATTAGAGTGCTATAAGCATCTGGAATCCAATGCTGATATTCTAACCAATTCATTCCAGCAAAACTACTTGTGACATTTCATTTGGTCACCGCACCTAAGCTGATCTGTCCATTCAGAGTAAGCAGTTGAGTTGGAATTAATTGATATTTAATGCAGATCTTCTATTCATTAGAACCTAAGTACTGATTGCAGTCATATACAAATAAGCGCTAGTTGGGATTTGCTGGTATTTGATGGCCACCCAGGCAAGTAGGCAACATCATGGTGTTGGACGGCTAATGATCTGGGATTCACTAGCAATCAAGAAAATATGACATTGCGTTTAGGAAAGGTAGAATTTAATGAGTTTCAAAGAGCAGCTAATTAATCTGGCCTACCAATATTATGCTTCATGAACAAAGAAGAATATAAGAATACAAAGAACCAGGAATTGCTTAGTTCAGGACAAGGTTGCCACGACATTGGGGAAGAACAATCTTCATTGGAGTTTATGTTGTTTAAAGTTAAATCAAGATGTGGTGCAATGGGCCTTGGCTGAGAATAACAATTTCTTCTGTGTTCAAAGTAAGGGTCACTGGATGCTATTTCAGTGTGGCATCACGTAGAGAGCTACGAAGTAGTTATGAGGGGAGATTGGGCCCCCTAGCACTGGAAAAGCTTTGTACACAACCAGTACCAGGCCTCATGAGTGATGCTCCTTCCTCCTCCAATCTGCTAGGAACTAGCTCCAGATATATGGTGCCTTGGTCTGACACCCTGCACTCAAATTACTTCCCTTAACAAGAACTCTTTTGAATTTTCACACACTTAAAATTCCTATTAAAGGCAGAAACTTCTAATCAATCTCTCAATCTGGGAAAGTGCTTACACCTGACAGCCCTTTTTCTCTACCTGGCCATACATCGTTGAAATTTTAAAATCTTCAGTTTTGACTCCTTTCAAATTGATGAATGTTTCAAAATTCAAGGACTTAATAAAAAAAAGCTTAAGTGGACTAAATCCAACAAAGCTTGCACCCCAGTGCTCTCCCTATCTGTTTCCCTGTGTGTGTGTTTTGGGGGGGGGGGGGGTTGTCTTCGTAGCTTGGACTTATAAGGCTCCTTGTGAGAAATTCTTTAGGGTGGTTTGCTGCCCTCAACAGCTCAATCCTCATTCTCTCCCTCTAATCAACTCATTCTCATCAACTAATAGACTTGAACACAGTGACAAGGAAGGTGAGGGCTTCCTTAATCAAGTTTTTAATCTGATATTTCAAATTCCATCTCCTTATTTCTGTGTGTCTATGCTTTAAATTAGAATATAGAATATCTGGACCTAAACCATGCCCTTTACTCTTCCAGCTTAATAAAAATAAACTTGAATGGATAAATCTTTTAATTCAATTTTTTATAATCCTTATTAATTGAAGAAAAAAAATAAACACAACAAATATATAAAACTTGTCACCCACCACCCAAACACAAAATGTCTTGCTTTGCCCCTGACAGTCACCATAAATCCTTTGCACTCACTCAAATAAGGAATAAATAGCTTTTGTTCATTCATATTTTCAAAAAATTAAGATGTAGCAATCATTACAGCAAGAAACCTGAGGGTTAGAAAGAAAAGTCTATACAAAGCATAACAAGAGCCAGATAAGGGTCTGATCACCATCCAATCAAGATCGTATCAAAGATTCTCCCTTTGTTAATCTACAATGGCTTAGGTTTGGAGATACTTGATGCATCCAGTCTATAAGAAATCAACCTTAGCCAATAGCTTTTGGTAAGTTTTTAATGTCTTTGAATCATCAAAAGAATCAATGGCATACCATGAATTCTATAATTATGAGGAGATATGGGCACTAACAGTCAATGACATTCCTTTCTTTTGACATGTTAAATACTTTACTTGTGAAGTGCACTTTTAGAGTAATCTCTCATGGAGGTGTGACATTGCTACCACCCTCTCGATGTGGCACTAAAGAAAATTGGTGATGGTAGTTGTCAAGGCCATAATGATGACGTGGTTGGTCGCAGATCCCGGCGGGCACTATACGAGCCACGTGGAGGTTTTCGACCGAGTCAGCTGCGGCTCCCCGCCCGAAGTCGAGCACGGACCGGGCTCCCCCGCTCCCTCTCCGGGTGGCACCCATAGACGGCCCCGCCTCGGCCGAGGTCGAGCCGAGCCCCTTCGCTCCTTCGCCAGGTGGCCCCCCGAGACGGGACCACCTCGGCCGAGCCGAGCGTCCTTCTGCCGTCCCGCCAGGTGCCCACCCAGGAGGGGTCCACCTCGGCCAAGGTCGGCCGCTCCCCCGCTCCCTCGCCAGGTGGCACCCATAGACGGCCCCACCTCGGCCGAGGTCGAGCCGGGCCCCTTCGCTCCTTCGCCAGGTGGCCCCCCGAGACGGGACCACCTCGGCCGAGGCCGAGCGTCCTTCTAACGCCCCGCCAGGTGTCCACCCGGGAGGGGTCCACCTCGGCCGAGGTCGGCTGCTCCCCCGCTCCCTCGCCAGGTGGCACCCATAGACGGCCCCACCTCGGCCGAGGTCGAGCCGGGCCCCTTCGCTCCTTCGCCAGGTGGCCCTCCGAGACGGGACCACCTCGGCCGAAGCCGAGCGTCCTTCTGCCGTCCCGCCAGGTGTCCACCCACGAGGGGTCCACCTCGGCCGAGGTCGGCTGCTCCCCCGCTCCCTCGCCAGGTGGCACCCATAGACAGTCCCACCTCGGCCGAGGTCGAGCCAGGCCCCTTCGCTCCTTCGCCAGGTGGCCCCCTGAGACGGGACCACTTCGGCCGAGGCCGAGCATCCTTCTGCCGCCCCGCCAGGTGTCCACCCGGGAGGGGTCCACCTCGGCCGAGGTCAGGCAGCTCGTGCAGAGAGAGCCCCAAAAAGCGGAGGCGCAGGTTCCGAGGCTGGCCCTCGAGCCATGCACGCCGCACCCCGAAGAAGGCGCCTTGTACGGATGGCGGCGGCACGCGGAACATCACTTACGTCGGCCCGACGGGTTCCACAGTCGAGAGACGCGGCTCTGACAGGACAGGGCCTCTCGACGGACAAGCGCCGACACCTGGGGAGGAGAGCACCCACACTTGGCCCAAGGTCTGACCGGCCGCCCTGCCGACGCCCCCCTCCTTTACCTTTTCCCCGTTAGGCTCGGTGAACGAGGCCGGAAAGCCGCCTGGCCCTCAGAACCAGAAGGGAAAAAAGAAAAGGACGGAGAGAGGGCGACGAGAACGAGAGGGGGAGCCTCCCGAGAGCGGAAAACGAGCAGGCACCGGGAGGAGATAAAAGGAAGAAGCAAAGAGACGACCAGGTAAGCAGAGACAAGTAAGAAACAGAGGCTGGAAGCTCCGCTCCACGGGACAAGATCCAAGGTCCCGAGAGGGGATCGCTTGGCGTTAGCTCGGCAAGGGAGTCCAGCCGGGTTTCTGGTCTCTTTAGCACCATTCTTGCTCACAGAATCTCTGAGTCTGGGACTCCTTCGGGGGCCCGTCCCAGAGACCCTGTTCCCTCTCGCCGTCAACTAACTTGACCCGTCGGAGCTCCCTCGCCGGGATCCCCGACCAGGGTCTTCTGACCTCGTCTTGCAGGTCCGGTCCAGCCAGGAAGCCCCAGGAGCAAGACGGTATATACGGATCGGCGATTCCGAGGCACGGGCGCGGCGGCGAGATCGGCAACAGATTGGCGCGCCAGGTAGGGGGGCAGAACGACACCCCTAGTGGGAGCTAGCTTTCTGCAGGCAAGGCGCTCTCCGACAATGGTGGTCACTCGTGGGCGCGAGGCATCCACCAGCCGTGTGGGGAAGGTTCCCTCCCCTCAAGGGGCTCACAGCCCTGAAAGGGAGCTTCCAGCTCCCCCTCCTCTTCCACCACAGCCGACCTCGGCGGACGGGCCCCTCGCGGCTGTCATCCAACAGCTGCAGACCTTGACCTCGGCGGTCCGGCAGCTTCAACATCAGCAGCGGTCCCTGGCCACGCAGCCGTAGCCGGGGACCCCCGCGGCTCGAGCCGCGGGGCCGCGTGGGAGCCTGCGCTCCATTCAGGGCAGGCCATCCCACCCGAGGGCAGTCTCCAACCCCCGCGGGAGCCACCAAGCTCCCGCAAAAAGAAACTACTCCGGTTCGGCGGATCACGAGAGTCGATCACCGGCCGATGAAGCCGAGACGGTGCATCGCAGCAAGCGACGCCGAGGCGTGACTTCGCGCCGAGACCGATCGGCGCCCCCTTCACCAGCGGCCTCGGTGGAAGACTCCACCGACGAGGCCATCAAGCGCCAGGCCGAGAGGTGCCTGTAGTAGCACGAGCGCAAGTTGGCGGAGTTCGCCCGCCGATTTGCCGACCTGCAGAACTCATCGGCGGACCCAGCGGGCTACGACTCCCGTCCCCCCTTCTCTGAAGAAATCCAGGCGGAGCCGATCCCGAGCCGGTTCCGCATGCCGCAGGTGGATCCCTACGATGGGACCACCGACCCTCTGGACCATTTGGAGAGCTACAAGGCTCTCATGAGGGTCCAGAGAGCCACGGACGCCCTCTTATGCATCGCCTTCCCCGCTACCCTCCGGAAGGCCGCTCGAGTCTGGTTCACCCGCCTCGAGCCCGGATCTATCTGCTCTTTCCACCAGTTGGAAGGGAAGTTCGTGGCGCACTTTAACGCTTGTCGGAAGGTGCCAAGAGAGGTGGATAGCCTCTTCTCCATCCGCCAGCAGGACCAGGAGCTGCTCCGGGACTATATCACCCGGTTCAAGACCGTAGCCCTGGAAATCTATAGTCTGGACAAGCCCGTCGCCATGCTGGCTTTGAAGCGCGGGCTCAAGATGTCCCGCTTGACCTACTCCCTGGACAAAAAGCCGCCCAGGACGTACTCCGAGCTCCTCCTCCGCGCCCACAAGTACATCCGAGCGGAGGAGGCCGACCGCACTCGTCGAGAGCTAGACGGGAAGACTCTGAAGAGGCCGTCCCCGAGGGATATTCCAGGAGCTCGGAAGCCCGGGCCATCTACCGACCCTCGCCCGAATCCGAGGTCAAAGGACGAGGTCATTCCGGAGCGGAGGTTCACCCCTCTCCTCGCCCCCCGAACAAAGATCCTCATGGAAATTGAGGGCGAGCACTACCTCCGCCGACCTCCTCCTCAGAACCCAAGAGGTACCCGGGACAAGTCAAAGTACTGCCAGTTCCACCGCAAGCACGGCCATGACACGGAGGAGTGTCGCAACCTGAAGCGGGAGATCGAGGAGCTGATCAAGAGGGGCTACCTCAGGAAGTTCGTCAGGAACGAGGTCCCAGCAGAGGGGCAGCCGCTCGCGGCCTTACCACCAGTTCCTGCAATCGACAACCGCCCGACAGAGAAGCCGGTGGGCATGATCTCTCTTGGGCTCGGCCGGGCAGCAAAGAGAGCCCGGGAGATCGGGAACCCGGAGAATGTACCCCCTTCTGAGAAGGGGAAGAAAAAAGAAAATGTAAACAATGATGCCGTGGTGGTCGAGATGACCATCGCGAAGCATCCTGTACACCGAATTATGGTAGATAGCGAAAGCTCGGCTGACGTGCTTTTTTACGATGCTTTCTCTCGAATGAATTTGTCCCATGATCAGCTGAGACCGGTGCATACCCCCCTGGTAGGCTTTACCGGGGACTCGGTGGGAGTCGAAGGGGAGATCACTCTCCCGGTCACCGTCGGATCCCCACCTCGGCAGACGACCGTCTTGATGACGTTTACCGTCGTCAAGCTCCCTTCGCCTTACAACGCGATTCTCGGGCGTCCCGGGCTCAACCAACTGGACGTCATGATTTCTACAAAGAAGTTGTTGGTGCAGTTCCCCACGTCTTCCGGGCTCGGGGTAATGAAGGGGACGACCCAGCCGGTCCCGCATTGCCTCCAGACGGTCCCGGGCGCCCGGGGCGCGGAGCTCGGCCCCGACGTTGACGACCTCGACCTAAAGGAGAAGGAACCCAGGGGAGGCCCCGTAGAACGCCTGTTGACTTATCCCCTTGGTCCGAACCCGCTGAAGACGGTGCAGGTCGGGGCGCAACTCCCAGAAGAAGAACGAACCCGCCTGCTGGAGTTCCTCCGCGCAAACGCGGACGTGTTCGCCTGGTCGGCGGCCGACATGCTGGGCATTCCCCCCGAGGTCATCACGCACAGGCTGAACGTGGATCCGAGCTGCCGCCCGATCCGCCAGAAGAAGAGGAGCTTCACTATGGAGAGACAGAGGGCCATCAACGAGGAGGTGGAGAAACTCCTCGCCGCCGGCTTTGTGCGGGAAGTCCAATATCCCAGCTGGCTGGCGAACGTGGTCATGGTAAGGAAAAGCAATGGTAAGTGGAGGATCTGTGTAGACTATACTGACCTCAACCGAGCTTGCCCGAAGGACAGCTTCCCCCTTCCAAAGATTGACCAGCTGGTCGACACCACCTCGGGGCATCACCTCCTGTCCTTCATGGACGCCTTCTCCGGATACAACCAGATCCGAATGAACCCGGAGGACGAGGAGCACACCGCCTTCATCACCGACCGCGGAACTTTTTGCTACAGGATGATGCCGTTTGGCCTCAAGAACGCCGGGGCCACATACCAGCGTCTGGTCAGCCGAATCTTCAAAGACCAGATCGGCCGCAACATGCAGGTGTACATGGACGATATGCTAGTGATGAGCAAGCCCGATTCGGACCACGTGGCTGACCTGGCGAAGACATTCGGCAACCTCCGACGTCATCAGATGAAGCTGAACCCGGCGAAGTGCGCCTTCGGCGTCTCCACCGGGAAGTTCCTAGGATTCATGGTGACCCAGAGAGGAATTGAGGCCAACCCGGAGAAGGTCCAGGCCATCCTGGACATGGAGCGGCCCGCCTCCAAGAAGCAAGTACAGCAACTCACCGGCCGGGTTGCGGCCCTCAGCCGTTTTATCTCCAGGTCGGTCGATCGCTGCCGGCCCTTCTTCAAGGTGCTGAGGAAGATGAACGACTTCGCCTGGACCGAGGAGTGCCAGGAGGCCTTTGAAGAACTGAAGAAGACGCTCGCATCGCCGCCGCCGCTTTCCCGGCCCGAGGAGGGGGAGGAGCTTATCCTCTATCTGGCGGTAACCCCGGAGGCCGTCAGTTCGGTCCTGGTTCGGACCGACGACCAAGGAGTCCAGCGGCCGGTGTACTATACCAGCAAACTTCTCCACGACGCGGAGCTCAGGTATTCTCGGCCCGAGAAGCTCGTTTTTGCGTTAATAGTGTCTGCTCAGCGTCTCATGCCCTATTTCCAAGCGCATCCTATCGCCGTCCTGACGGATCAGCCGCTGAAAGCGGTGCTCAGCCGACCCGACACATCGGGGCGATTGGCGAAGTGGGCACTGAAGCTCAGCGAGTTCGACATCGCGTACAGGCCAAGGTCGGCCATGAAAGCGCAGGTGCTGGCCGGCTTCTTGGTCGAATGTGCAGGCTTAGGCAAGGAGCCCGAGGAAGGCCCCTCACGCCAGCAGCTGAAGATGGGCCCCGAGGAGCCCGGAGAAGACGCGTGGATCCTCCACGTAGATGGAGCCTCGAACTCTGGCGGGAGCGGAGCCGGACTCATTCTTGCCAACAGCGACGGAGTCGTCGCCGAATGCGCGCTCCGTTTCCAGTTCGCCACGACAAACAATCAGGCGGAGTACGAGGCGCTCCTCGCCGGGCTAAGGGTCTCCCGCGAGCTGGGCGTGACTAACCTTAAAGCTTTCACTGACTCCCAGCTCGTGGCAGGACAGGTCTCCGGGGAGTATGCCGCGCATGACCCCCAAATGGCGAAGTACTTGGAGCTCGTCAAGGCGGGCACGGCCGGTTTCCGGCGCTTCGACATCTTCCATATCCCCCGCAGGGAGAACGCCCGTGCGGACACTCTCTCCCGGCTGGCGACCTACCGGACTCGATGCTGGGCCACGCTCATGTGGAGCGCCTTAAGGCCCCAAGCCACAAGACCCCAGTGGAGGTCCATCAGGTCAGCCGTGAGCCCAGCTGGATGGACAAGTACGCCGAGTACATAACCAGCGGTACCCTGCCAGAGGACCGCGTAGCGGCCCGCCTTATCAGAAAGAAGGCCGCGCGGTTCGTCCTGATGGATGGGCAATTGTATCGAAGATCCTACTCCTATCCCCTCCTGAAATGCTTGGGACCCGCGAAAGCCAAACTCGTGCTCCAGGAGATCTACGAGGGCGTCTGTGGAAACCACGTGGGGGGCAGGGCGTTAGCCTACAAAGCCCTTCGTCAGGGCTACTTTTGGGAGACGATGAAGGAGGATGCCGCTGATTTCGTGAAGAGGTGTGATCGGTGCCAGCGTCACGCCACGGTACAACGGCAGCCCTCCAACCCAATCTCCCAGCTTTCAGCTCCGTGGCCATTCGCCCAATGGGGGATGGACCTTCTGGGCCCATTCCCACCGGCGTCTGGACAGCGGAAATTCTTGATCGTGGCCATCGACTACTTCATGAAGTGGGTCGAGGCCGAACCCTTGGCACGGATCACCGAAGCAAACGTCGCCAAGTTCTTCTGGAAGTCAATCATTTGCCGCTTCGGCCTCCCCCACACCGTGATCACTGATAACGGGTGCCAGTTCGACTGCCGGGAGTTTAAAGAGTTATGCGGCGACCTCGGCATCAGGCATCGCTTCATCTCGGTGGCGCATCCTCAGACCAATGGAGAGGCTGAGGTAACGAACAGGACCATTTTGCAGGGCCTCCGCACGCGGCTGGACCAGGCCAAGGGCAGATGGGCAGAGGAACTCCCCAGCGTCCTTTGGGCGTACCATACCACCCCAAGGACGGCGACCGACGAGACCCCGTTCAACCTCGTCTTCAGAGTCGAAGCGGTCATCCCGATCGAGCTCAGCCTACCTACACTGCGTGTGGAGCAATATGACGAGACGGAGAACCCCGCCAGAATGATGCTCAACCTTGACCTTCTTGAAGAGACGAGGGACAAGGCCCGAGTTCGGATGGCGGCGTATAGGCAGCGAGTGGCCAGGTATTACAACTCCCGAGTGCGGCCGAAGTCCTTTCGTCCCGGAGATCTGGTCCTCCGGCGTGCTGAAGCTTCTCAGCCACGGGAGTGCGGGAAGCTCTCACTAAACTGGGAAGGCCCGTACCGGGTAGCAGAAGCCCTCCCCCACGGCGCCTACTACTTGGAGGAATTGGGAGGGGCCAGGTTCCCCCGGACGTGGAACGCCTCGAGTCTAAAGATGTATTATCAGTAATGTAAGGTTCCCCACTCTTGCAATAAAGTTTCTTTGCTTCAAACGCTCTTTCTCACCTCATAGGGAAACCGGCGCATGGCCCTGAGTTCGGCACGCCCGATCGTGGCCGAAGGCCAGAGGAAGCGAGAAGTCCCGGACTTTAGTCTGGAAGGCGGGGCAGAACCCAGTTCGCCCACGCGAGCACGGAGAACAGCTCGGCAAGCCGCGCAAGGCTTGAGAAAGCCTGCGACCCCGGGGTTCAGTCCGGAAGTCCCGGACTTCGGTCTGGAAGGCGGGGCAGAACCCAGTTCGCCCACGCGAGCACGGAGAACAGCTCGGCAAGCCACGCAAGGCTTGAGAAAGCCTGCGACCCCGGGGTTCAGTCCGGAAGTCTCGGACTTCGGTCTGGAAGGCGGGGCAGAACCCAGTTCGCCCACGCGAGCACGGAGAACATCTCGGCAAGCCGTGCAAGGCTTGAAAAAGCCTGCGGCCCCGGGGTTCAGTCCGGAAGTCCTGGACTTCGGTCTGGAAGGCGGGGCAGAACCTAGTTCGCCCACGCGAGCACGAAGGCAAGCCCAAAGAAGGGCCCGCTCAAGGCCTACTCTGATACCACCCGGTCCGGAATGTCCCGAACTTTGATCTGAACGTCAGATGGGACCAGGTCCACCCTCGTCTCGGCACTCCACATCAACATCTCAGGAAGAAAAAAGAGAAGAAGAAAAAGTGAAAAAGAAGGCGAGTTCGAGACATGGACAAACTGGATTTTCATTGATCTAAGAAAGGGAAGTACAAACTGGGAGTCCCGACAGGCCGGGAGTCCCCAAAAAAAAAACAAAACAAAACAACAACAAAAAAAGAAGAGGATACATGGTTCAGTTCGGCGCGGTGGCGGGGCCCTCAGCCTGGGTCGCGCGCTCCGCATCCTCGCCTTCGGCGGCTGCCGGCTCAGGGGGCCGCTCCGAAGCCACGGCCGTGTCGCTCGCCGGGGCCGCAGCTGTGACGTCGGCCGCACCGGAGGTCCTGCTGTCGGGTCCCTGCCTCCTACCTCCGAGCACCACCCCACTGAGGTCAAGCTCGGGGTAGAAGGACCCCACCTTCTCCCGTCACACTCGGAACCCCTTCAGGAAGGAGTCCACGGCGGCCTCCCGGACCTCCGAGGTGTACTCGTCGGAGGCCCGGAACTTCGGGACGGCTTCCTGTGCCTCCCGCTTCGCGGCTTCCAGGAGCCCATTGACGTAGGCGCTTCGCTCCTTCGCCGCACTCGCATCCCGCCTGGCCTCCTCCACCTGGCGCTCCAGCCACTGAGAATGGGCCTGGAGACGAGCTCTCTCAGCCGCATCCTCCTCCGCGCGACGCTGGTGGGAGATCCTCTCCTCGGACAGAGAGGACTCCAGGCCCTTGCCACGCTCCTCGGCGCGCGCCAGGTCCGCCTGGAGGGCCTGGTTGTTTGCTCGCAGCTCGACCCCCTTCTCCATGAGGTCCTTGACGTCGGCCGCGAGCTTGCCGAGCTTCTCTTCCTTCTCGGCATCCTTCTTCGCGTACCCTACGAGGAAGTTCCTCAGTAGGAGCACGTCGTTCCCAATCTGCACAGCAAAAAGACCGGGTTAGAAGAAAGACCACCCGAGATCACAAAGGACAGAAGAGTCTGAGTTCGAACTTACCGTGAAAAGCTGCGGGAGGATCCCGAGCAGGGCATCGGCGTAGTCCCTGCCGCCTCGAGATCGGCGGTCCCGGGCGGTGGAGGCATACTCCACTTTCTCCGCGAGCCCCTTGTCGCGGATTACTGAGCACCGGTTGGTGATCACCGGTGGCGGAGCCGTCAGGTCAGCTGCGGCGGTGACTACGCCTCCGGCAAGAATTGCCGTCGACGGGGCGGCAGAGGTCGCAGGCTGCGCCGTCGGAGCCGCGGCGATGATGGGGCCGGCGCTGGGCGGAACTGCCGGTGGTGGAGCCCCCTCGTCGGCAGCACCGCCGAGTCTGACAGCTGGAGCATTGATGGCCCCGCCCCGAGGCAGCCTGGGCGGGGGAGCAGCGGCCACCGGGCTGGGTACGGTCGCCGGCGCGACCTCCTGGCTCACCTCGGTGCGAGCCCTCTTCGCCGCAGGCTTATCCACCTCGACGACGTCCCTTTGGGCCGCGCCCTCCAGGAGGTTCTCCAGCGAGAATTTCATGCCTGCAACACAAAAGAAAAAGAGGTCAGTCAGATCGGCTAAAAAGGAGAAAGAGTACAGAGGTCAAGGAAAGACTGAGTCTCACCCGGCTCGCGAATGGGACTGATCCCGGCCTCAAACAAGTTCTGCTCTGAGAGCAGAACCTCGAGCGCTGGGACCACATCACTCAGAAGCTGGGAGTAGGCCTCTTGGTCCGCCGACTCGACCTGGGAGTTCCGGTTCGGAGACCGATTCGGTTCGCTCCAGGCCCAGTCGACATCCTCGACCGAGACAAAAAAGAACCGGTTCTTCCAACCCTTGATGGAAGAAGGGAGGTCGAACCGGAGACACCTGGGCCGGGGCGAGATGTACCACCAGCCATCATCGGTGGAGTACCTCTTCAGGGTAAACAGAGCCCTGAAGAGGGAGAAACGGGCAACAAACTCGTGGAAGTGACGGAAAACAATAAAAGAGAAGATGACCCGGATGGCATTGGGAGCCAACTGAGCCGGGACGAGACGGAAGTGGCTAAGGAAGGAAAGAAAGAAAGGATGCAGAGGAAACCGAAGACCCCCAAGAAGGAAGTCTTTGTAGAAGGCTATGCGGCCGGGACCACTCATGGTGACGCGATCCCCGGGCCGCGAAGCGAGCAGACGGATTGACCCCGGGATGCCATAGACCTCCCGGAGAAAAGAAAGGTCGCCTTCGGTCATGGTGGAAGCATGACCGGAGGGACCGACAGAAGGAAGAGTTGGAAGAGGAAGAGAAGAAAGCGGAATAGCAGAAGCGACGGGAGGAGACCTGACACCCCTGGGGATACCAATAGTGATACCCCCGGGTTGCAGTCGCCTGCGGGTCTCCTCCGGGATCACTTCCCCCTCCGAGGAGGAAGAAGACAGAGTCTTCGGCCGGGACGGACCGGCCTCGTCCGGATTAGAGGAAACATGGCGACGGCGCGCCATGACAAAGGAGAAAGCAAGGAGGATTCACACGAGAAGAAGAGGGGAACTAGGGAGAAAATGGGGGCACTCATCTAAAATGCACCGAGCGAATGCGGAGCAGTGGAAATTAGCCTGCAGCAAACCGCCCACGGAGCAAAGAAAAAGGCCTCATTCCGGAAAGTCCTCTACTTTTCAAACTCAGTCGACAGCCGCCGTACCCGTCATTCCGCTCCGGGCCATTGGATGATCGCCGCGTGGACGCACGCCCGACACCGTCGCCTCGTTAACAGGAAAACGGCCCCTGCTTCGAAGCGACGCATTTATTACGGGCGAACAGACGACGCGTGGCGGCCTCCTATAAGGCTTCGGGCGCACCGAGAAACGGCGACGAGGATCGTGGCAATTATGACGCAAGATCTCCGCCCCCCCACGTCATATCCGCATTTAATCCCGACGTTCCGTCCCACGATGCCCCAACGGAACGTCGGATTGGGGGGCAATTGTTACGGCCGTAATGATGACATGGTTGGTCGTAGATCCCGACGGGCACTATACGAGCCACGTGGAGGTTTTCGACCGAGTCAGCTGCGGCTCCCCGCCCGAAGTCGAGCTCGGACCGGGCTCCCCCGCTCCCTCTCCGGGTGGCACCCATAGACGGCCCCGCCTCGGCCGAGGTCGAGCCGAGCCCCTTCGCTCCTTCGCCAGGTGACCCCCCGAGACGGGACCACCTCGGCCGAGCCGAGCGTCCTTCTGCCGTCCCGCCAGGTGCCCACCCAGGAGGGGTCCACCTCGGCCAAGGTCGGCCGCTCCCCCGCTCCCTCGCCAGGTGGCACCCATAGACGGCCCCACCTCGGCCGAGGTCGAGCCGGGCCCCTTCGCTCCTTCGCCAGGTGGCCTCCCGAGACGGGACCACCTCGGCCGAGGCCGAGCGTCCTTCTGCCGCCCCACCAGGTGTCCACCCATAGACGGCCCCACCTCGGCCGAGGTCGAGCCGGGCCCCTTCGCTCCTTCGCCAGGTGGCCCCCCGAGACGGGACCACCTCGGCCGAAGCCGAGCGTCCTTCTGCCGTCCCGCCAGGTGTCCACCCAGGAGGGGTCCACCTCGGCCGAGGTCGGCTGCTCCCCCGCTCCCTTGCCAGGTGGCACCCATAGACGGTCCCACCTCGGCCGAGGTCGAGCCAGGCCCCTTCGCTCCTTCGCCAGGTGGCCCCCTGAGACGGGACCACCTCGGCCGAGGCCGAGCGTCCTTCTGCCGCCCCGCCAGGTGTCCACCCGGGAGGGGTCCACCTCGGCCGAGGTCAGGCAGCTCGTGCAGAGAGAGCCCCAAAGAGCGGAGGCGCAGGTTCCGAGGCTGGCCCTCGAGCCATGCACGCCGCACCCCGAAGAAGGCGCCTTGTACGGATGGCGGCGGCACGCGGAACATCACTTACGTCGGCCCGACGGGTTCCACAGTCGAGAAACGCGGCTCTGACAGGACAGGGCCTCTCGACGGGCAAGCGCCGGCACCTGGGGAGGAGAGCACCCACGCTTGGCCCAAGGTCTGACCGGCCGCCCTGCCGACGCCCCCCTCCTTTACCTTTTCCCTGCTAGGCTCGGCGAACGAGGCCGGAAAGCCGCCTGGCCCTCAGAACCAGAAGGGAAAAGAGAAAAGGACGGAGAGAGGGCGACGAGAACGAGAGGGGGAGCCTCCCGAGAGCGGAAAACGAGCAGGCACCGGGAGGAGATAAAAGGAAGAAGCAAAGAGACGACCAGGTAAGCAGAGACAAGTAAGAAACAGATGCTGGAAGCTCCGCTCCACGGGACAAGATCCAAGGTCCCGAGAGGGGATCGCTTGGCGCGAGCTCGGCAAGGGAGTCCAGCCGGGTTTCTGGTCTCCTTAGCACCATTCTTGCTCACAGAATCTCTGAGTCTAGGACTCCTTCGGGGGCCCGTCCCAGAGACCCTGTTCCCTCTCGCCGTCTACTAACTTGATCGTCGGAGCTCCCTCGCCGGGATCCCCGGCCAGGGTCTTCTGACCTCGTCTTGCAGGTCCGGTCCAGCCAGGAAGCCCCAGGAGCAAGACGGTCTATACGGATCGGCGGTTCCGAGGCACGGGCGCGGCGGCGAGATCGGCAACAGTAGTATACACTGATAGCCAGGTTCCCTTAAAGAGTTGCTTTGGGACTGTTATGGTATTCATATTTAAGGGTAATTATGCTCATAAATTTTTTTTATTAATTCTATAAAAACCATGAATAAAGTCAATGCCATTCTTTCTCTTCTTCTAACTTCTAGATGCAAATCCAATTTTTATGCAACGAGGATTTTCCTTGATGCTCAAACAAAGAATGAACTTGCACAGATCAGGCCCCTTCACTTTCAGTCTAAGAATCATGAAAATTGCGTAGTTTAATTAGATCATACCGGTCTGCATTTTAGTGTTATGCAATAAAGAAGCAGCATCAACTGTCACATTACAGGTGTTAAATTGATTACCCTAAGAAGAGTTGAATGATGTCAAAGAAGGTGAACACAGCCCAATCAATTAGTCCAACTTGAACTAAAAATATTCATGTTTATATCCCAACACTGGATCCATATATCATTGAGTCCAAAACAGATATGCATATGGATTCGGATTGTCACCAGATTTGTGCAAACCAAGGATCATTGAACCAGTACCGGGGCCTGTACCAGCCAGCGACCGGTATGGTATGGTACGGTCCGTACTGTACCATACCGGTACGTGTACCGAGCTTAAAAATTGAGAAAAAATTGCAAACACATATAGATGGTTACATGCCACAATATATGCATAGCTGAGAATTTCTTCAATAGTTTAATATACAGCTATTAAAAAATATATCAGCTTGAAAAGGCCAATGTTGTGCTTCCATCTAAGAGCCAGAACTGATTTCTAAATGAATTATTCAAACATTATTTTAGTTCATCTATTAACTTACTTCTGCTAGTGCATTTTGAAAGCTTCTGTAGTTGGTAAGTTTTGGCTACTGATCTTGTAAAGGACCCACATCCAAACAGGAAACCAACAATTATCTGGATGCATTCTCTAATGCCTATAAGGTTTAGACTTTAATCCTATAGATTATAGAACCTTCTAGGATCCTGATTTATATCCAGAAGATAGATCCAGAGCCATTTTGCTAAGGGATTCCCCTAAACTGTTAAGAGGTGAGAACCTATGGATCGCTGTAGACAGTAGAGTCTACTAGATGATAACAAAAGCAGATTATTTTATATGATAATGGTTTTTGTAAAGGAATGACATATAAGTAAAGATTGTAAAGAAGAAATAGAAAATAAAAGAATTGTTAAAGACTAATCTTGCAGCAAAAGCAGTACTTACCGATATGTTGTTTATTTCTACCAACCTTGTCCATTTAGATCTACAAAAAAGGCAGTTGTCAAGTACCGCTTGCAACATTGGGTATACAAAAGAAATATGATACGGATGATGGAAATTTACTTCTGTCTTTGGTCAAAGAAATACAAACTGTAGTATCCATTAGTACACATTGAAAAGATCTCTGCAAGGAAGAATATTCTTAAGGTTCTGCCAACATCACCATTAGCTATACCAGATAAATGAAATTTTTTCATAAAGTCACCATCTTCTGCATAAATCAAATGGAGAAGCAAGAATATCGTTAATGGCAAAACATCCAAAACTTAATGGCAATATGACAAAACACCATATATTCTGTAGTATCCATTAGTTTATGGACGCGTAGATGATCAAAATTACACTGTACATAACACTTAATATGAACCATTCTGCTGAAACACGATGCGTAAACTTGCAGAATTTCAGATAAACCATGGAGACTAAGATATATGACTTTTCTTACCAGATATTCAGGCCTTTAGCAACACATGCAGACAAGAAAACATAAAAGCATTTAAGATTTGAGAAGATGTTTCTATCCAAAACAAAGTACTTTAGCATTGAAAGTCATTATTCTGGCTGGACCCAAAAATTTGAAGATTGTACTAAAGCTGGAAAATTGACCTTTTACCTCAAAGAAATTTGAATTTTGAGTATTTTATGAAACTCTAATCCAGGGTGGTTCCTTGTTTACATGTAATATCTCAAGTAAATACAGGGAGTAAAATGATATTCATGTAAACAAGGTCCGGCTCTGTATGTTTAGTAGGCATCTTCCTGCTGAGTCAACCAACCAGATATACAACACTTTAACCGACCTTGGGGAACTGACCTAGAAAGGCAACTAACCTACCGAATGGTTTAACTTATCCTGCCTAGAGGTAAGGAGGGTAAGCCAAGACGAAAGGAAGAGTTTTGAGGTGAGTTTTTTTTTTTTTGGTTGGGGAGGGGGTGGGGGGACAGAGAGAGAGAGGAGGAGAAGAACAAGAATCGAAGGAGAAGATGGGAAGCATGAAACAGGATTTTTCTGGTCTATTTGTTATTTATATGGTCAGTAACCCTTTATGTCTGTGAATTCAAGTGTTGTTTTTTGGATTTGGAGTTTATGTCTTGAATTGAAATTATAAACCCTATGGTATGGTTATTCTCAAAAATCAATGCATTCCTTTTGAAGGCATTTTTTCCATGTTTTTGATATTATTTGGTGCTCCTATCTTGTTATTATCTTGTCGCCTTTAAGATTTTTGAATTCTTAACCAAGCATAGAAATTGAGAGCCTTTTTTTAAAAAATGTTTTCAATTGCTGCAAGTCTTTAAGAGAGAAGTTCATGTTATTAGAGAGTCAATTTTCCAAGTAAACCGAGCATGCATTTATGACAAGGTTGTCAAAAAAAATTTAAAGAGCAAAAAGCCAAAAATTATCCTCACATAAGCAGTTTTTTACCTATTTAAGAATACTTTCAAGCACACTACTAATTAGAAAAACAATGTGCCTGAATAAGCTTCAATGCACAAACACAGTTATAAATAATAAAATATTCAAGATAATGCCTTGCAAGATTTTTTTTTTTAAATATGGCAACTTAACTTGAATGGAAACTCCAAGAAAAACATATTGATAAAGAAAACAAGGAAACAAAGACAAAGGGAAAAGACAAATAGGAAAGAAAAAAATTAGATTCTATTTAAATTACTTAAAGAAAAAATAATAGAAGAACATAAACTACCACTACCGAGAATCCAAAATATCAAGCTTGTTCTAACTATTTAAGGTTACTTCAGGTTTACTTACCAGTCGTTCCTATCATTGTTTGCAGATGATATTATTTTGAGCTTTTGCAAATCCTATTTAAAAAATCTGCCCCATATTAGCTTAGACCATCCTCTTCTTGTTCTTTATCTTTCAACATCGATTTGGATAGCCATGCCCCATGTTTATTATGGTCATTTAAAATCTTTGTTTATAATATGCATATCATCTTAGTCAGTTCTATTTGTTATTTATGTGGTAAGTAACTCTTCATATCTAAGAATTCAAGTGTTGTTTTTGGGATTTGGAGTTAATGTCTTGAATTGAAATTATAAACCCTATGGTATGGTTATTCTCAAAAATCAACGCTTTCCTTTTGAAGGCATTTTTTCCATGCTTTTGATATTATTTGGTGCTCCTGTCTTGTTATTATCTTGCCACCTTCAAGATTTTTGAATTCTTAACCAAGCATTCAAATTGAGAGCCTTTTTTAAAAAAATGTTTTCAATTGCTGCAAGTCTTTAAGAGAGAAGTTTATATTATTAGAGAGTCAATTTTCCAAGTAAACTGAGCATGCATTTATGACAAGGTTGTCAAAAAAAATTAAAGAGCATAAATTATCCTCCCATAAACAGTTTTTTACCTATTTAAGAATACTTTCAAGCAGACAAGTAATTAGAAAAACAATGTGCTTGAATAAGCTTCAATGCAAAAACACAGTTATAAATAACAAAATATTCAAGACAATGCCTTGCTAGATTTTTTTTTGTAAATATGGTAACTTATCTTGAACAGAAACTCCAAGAAAAACATATTAATAAAGAAAACAAGGAAACAAATACAAAAGAAAAAGACAAATAGGAGAGAGAAAAGTGAGATTCTATTTAAATTACTTTTAAAAAAATAAAAGAAAATAAACTACTAAAAACCCAAAATATCAAGCTTGTTCAAACTATTTAAGGTTGCTTCAGGTTTACTTATCAGTCGTACCTATCATTGTTTGCGAATGATATTATTTTGAGCTCTTGCAAATCCTATTTGAAAAATCTACCCCATATTAGCTTAGACCACCCTCTTCATGTTCTTTATCTTTCAACATAGATTAGGATAGCCATGCCCCATGTTTATTATGGTCATTTAAAATCTTTGTTTCAAATCTGCATATCATCTTAGTCAGTTCTTCATTATTTATCTGCAATTGGTGCAACTTTAATGGCTTCTCACACATACCTTTCCCTCACTTTAACATTCTTAATTTTAACTCCCAACATTTTCATTTCCCAAATTGTCATCCTGTTTGCATGGGTCTTCTTAATTGCCAACATTCTGAATAATGCAACATTGTGGGCCACATTGACTTTTTATATAAGTATCTCTGTTAAGTTGTCAAGACATGTGTCGATTACATATTAGACCTTATGCACCTCTCCTCTTCTCTATCTGCCTCTAGGTTTTAATAGACATGTTCTTATATGTCCCTTTGCTTGAGGTATAATAATTCCATGATAACAGAAGTGGTCACATTATTGTGATTTCTGACCATCCATTATGAACAGGCCATGCTTTTATTCCTTTTATTTTCAACGAAATCACAGATTACACACAGTTTCCATTCTACTGACTTTTAGGCCCTATCATCTAAGGCTTTCCCCCATATTTCTTCAGCCTTATCCTTTCTTATTGATCAACAGAATATAACATATCAATAGCTTATACAATTGTAGATCTTCCTATATATTTCTAGTAATTTCATCCATGACTAGTACAATGTGATATAGAATTCATGCTGGCCTTTGGTGTCAGCCAATTATGAATGGAAACCATTTGCCTGGCCACAATTAATTTTGAATGCTTATTGGCACTCCAACACAGATGTTTCCAACAGTTCCAGTGTACCATATACATAAATTACTTCCTCTAAATAAAGCAACTGGATAGAGAACATGAAAAACGAAAAAACAAGTTTTGTGGAAAAAAATTAGGAAAAGAGGACAGGTAGAAGTACATACCTTTGATAGCCAAACTGCTACAAGTGCTTAGGATAGGATGAGAGTTGGAGCTTGGTTTTGAGTACGTTAGAAAACCCATTTTTACTCTTTTTAGCATAGGAACATACAAGTGCAACATATTAAACTATGCAATCTCATTAAGAGAAGCAATTTCAAAAAAAACTAAAAGGCTATCTAAACCCAAGATAAGTATCAGCACATATTGGTTGTATCATACCATAACCGTAAGGTACCTCAATTGGAATGCACCTCACTGCCTGTCTATAATGACACATAATACATCACCCCATTTTCACTATGTCGCCACCAAGAAGAGGTGTACCATGTGTTGGCACATTACCGCCCTCCTTATCATATAATACCAATAGGGTATAAATATGGGTATCATTATCAGTGTTTCAACCCATAATCTAACTGTTCAATAATGTTAGAAGCTATCAACCTACAGAAAATATCTCTTACATAACCTTTAGGGTAATGACTGATGTGTTAGATTTTGCACATAAACCCACCATTCCAGTCAAATTAGTTGACTAATTTATATGGTTAGGAATTGTTACTGAATGTTAACTAATCTACAGTGATTGAAATTTAATTGATAGTATAAATGATCTGATTATACAGAAATTTAAGTGGTCACTTAAGCATATACTCACTGTTCAACAGTTTAGTTTTAAGCAGGTAATCCAGCAGGTGTGGCCATGATCATTGTAAAAGTCTAGGTTAAAATCTATCATGAGATTACAAATTTGGATATTTATTAGGAAAGATTTTTAATAATTTTAGTAGTCTCAAGATCCTATTTGGGCAGCTATAGATATGGTTTCATAAATAATGACATTGTTAGAGTTATTCTGACTATTGTAATGGTTTAAGGTCACCTCAGTTACATTATTAAATTATATAATAGCCTATAAATAATGTTCTTACATATGCATTATGACCATTATTGCAACATCATGTAGTTGTACACAGCTGTTAGTTGATAATATGACTATCTAAGGTCATAATTTTTATTGTTTAAATGTATTTCTAACCATATCTATAATAATATGATTATGAAAACAAAATTGTTAGTAAAGGCCATATAACAACTCATAATGAATACTTTAACTAAGCATCACTTTGATTCAACAGTTAGCTTTATGGGACAGTGGTATATCACCACAATCCATGATGATTTCAAGGGATAGCTGCCAACATTTGTAGCAGAATTATTGAAGCCTTGGCCATAGACAATTACTTGTTTGGTATATAACAAATGTTGGTGTCAGGATCTGTCTGTTGGCTTTTGCAAAGTGGTAGCCATACAAATGAATTTACTGATGTTTCAGAGGATTATGAATAAAGTTAACTTTAAACACAATTTATTAAACATTGTTTAATCCACTCATGGGGACTAGTAATCATGTGGATTCACCTGCATTGACCACCTGTATTTTATTCAAAGCTGAAATTGTTTTTCAAGAGATAAAAGCAAATCTATTTCCAGTTAGATAGCTCCATCATAGAAGATTCGCTTCACCAAAAACTGGGGTACTCCAAGTTTCCAACAAGACAATCATTTTAGACCTCCAGAGTTTTCCAGCTTGATAGAATATTTCTATTAATACAAAATCTGTAGCTTAAAAAGGAAAACCTGATTTAGATGTGAAACCTAACCAGAGAAACATAAAAATTACCTTTTGAAGTATAACCAAAGTATCTTCAATTATGGAGAATTCTGAAGGTGTCAAAATATCTTATCCATGCATTGTGCCATGAATCACTTTACCAACATGAAAATTGTTGAATTGACATTGGTACTGAAAAAGGTAGAAAACTTTCAATTGTATAAAGTTGCCATTTCAATGAATGAAAACAATTTTAATATAACCTGCCAGTGCACTCAATAGAGCCGCAGTAGCAATTTTTCCTTTTCACATTACCATCAAAATCATGAACCTGATCTATGGTATAGTTGTAATCATAGGTTAGTTCTTGTAATGGCTGAATATCCTCGGAAGCGAAAAACATGACATGAGGCATGCTCTTGTCATCATGATCATAAAGGAGATTCTGTGCATAAAGATTTGGTGAACAGCTGTGATTAATGAACCTTCCAACATTGCCAAATGCAGAAGCATCAATAGTGAAGCCCACCTCGTCGGTTTCGCAGGAAGCACCCTTTTGTAGAGCAGGTATAGAAGTTGAGAGGCCTTCCCAGAGGGCTTCATCATAATAGTTATTTCCAATAGCAAAAAGATATTCATCATTTCTCCTTTTCTGAGCCTCCTCATCCTCCAGTACCTCTCCTATATACTCGCAGACAAAACTGCCAGATGGAATTTTGTTCAGGGACCTCATTCCCCAACCCCTTGATTCAGTTTTGAAAATCTGCAGCTGAAACTTGATACCATGCTGGCTTACCCGGTTATGACAGGATGGAGGGCATTTGCAAGAAGGGCCACACTCATAGACAAGAGGTTTTGCTTCTACAATAGCACCACTATGATTGAATGGTATCTCCCCTCCATTTTTAACAGCACAGGCACACTTGTTAGAATCAGAGCATCCATCAATGCAATCACAGCCACTTGAAGGGGTTGGCAGATGTTGAAAAGGATATGTCAACTTTGTTATGTATTTGAACGACATCGGATACTCGTTGTCAATGGCATTGACCACAGAGATGGGTAGTTTCTCTTTTCCTTGAGAAATATCTGCTAGATAAAGATTAAAACATGCTTCTGATGACCTTTTTGACTTTATAACTTCTGCAACATCAAGTTGGGGTTGCCCTGCCATTCTTCTCAACTGAAACATGAAAACATAGTGCTCACCTTTTCCTTTCGTCATCCAATAGTTCTCGACCAAATAAAGCCCATCATAAATATACACCGGTACCTTCTTTTGCTTGGCCCTAGCTTCTTGGGAATTATTTGATTGATAGTAAGTAAAACCATAAATAACTCGTACAGGTGTTTTAGTTTCCATGCTGTTTTTCAGTGCTAGATTTCTGTGGTCAAGTGTCTGGTCTTTGTTAGGCATTCCAGAGCCAGGATATATCAAAATATCAGATTTGCCCTTGACATCAGAATAACGTCCAGAGGACACAATACTGATGGCTACATTTTTTCCACCTTGGTTAACAAAATCGATACCAGCCAGGCGTTGACAGTGAAGGCCAACAATGTTGAGCTCCACCCTTAGATGAAACTCATCACCAACTTCAACGCCTGGCACGCTTCCCACATATTTCCTATCATCACCCAGCCCGTATTTCTCCCTGAAGAGCTTAAAAGCAGTATGATCAAGACGCATGGCCTGCTCAGCTTCCTTCAACTTTGATTCCACTTCCTCAACCACCTTTCTCAGTATTGTACGAAACTCATGTAAGGTCTCCTTGACCTTGTAACGAGCCGCAACATTTTCCAAGAGGCCATTGCTTCCCATATTTGGTTCCCATGCTGGTTGATAAACATGGGAGTTTCGATCATGTTCAACCTCAATTTTATGGGTATCCTTCTTGCAAGAATTTGTGGTCTCTTTGCTAAAAGTAGTAACAGTACACCGGTCTGCGGAATTTCTTATGAGAGAAGAGTATCTCCTTGGCGCAGATTCTTTCTCGGTCGGACCACTCACCATCTCCATCGATTTAAGAGGCTCCTCTGAAGAACCCGGGGCCCCAAGATTCATGGTTCTCACAGATCCCATCAATCCCCCCGGCCAAAACAGAAAGACTCTTCCAATGATTCGTTCTTTCTCCATTCTAGAGTTTTGGAAGAGGATCGCATATAACCAATCTGACAACTCCATGGGGCCGAGCGCTTCCGCAGGTTAGCCTTGACTTGAGCTTCACCATCGCTCTTCAGATTCAGATCCTCCTTTCCTTCAGAAGCCTTCTCCTTCTCCTTCAAAGATTTGCACGGCTCCACGTTTCGAGAAGCTTCCTCCTTTTCCTCTACGGTTTTGCTTAATTCCTCCTCGTTCAAGTTGAGACCTTTGGAGGAGGAACGGCGGTAACCTTCCTGGAATCTCCAGGGAACCACAGATTTTTTCTTAAACCTAATTCCAACATCACAATCGCCACCTGAATTCTGCAAACACACCGAAACTCCCCCCTCGCCAGTACCCTCATCCATTCCGATGCGATCCCACCAATAACACGGAAGAATTTTCGGCAAAGTCACTAAAAAAAATTCATAAAATCAATCAGCACTGCAATTTCTTAAGGATTAAAAATAATAATAATAATAATTCAAGAATTTATTATTTTTTCAGTGCAACGTGGGTAAGAACTTAATTTCAGCCGGTCTGGAGCTTAAAAAAGGGGTGGAGTGGGGGGGATGAAACTAAGAACAGATTTAGAATAATAGCACGGAGTAGAGCTCGACCAGATCAAAAAACTACACGGTAAAAAAAGAGAAAAAATCGGGGAAAAGAAAAAAAAAGAAGATCAAAACTACGAGGGATGGGAAACAGAATCGACCTTGTGATGAATCGTCTCCCGGGAGAGAAGGTAATGGATGGCGGCGATATCTCAGCGAAGGTACGGAACCCTAGCTAGGATCTTGGCCTGGCGGTGATCGGACCATCCGAAGGCGACGACGGCGAGTGTGGCGTGGGGCGACTGGGAGAGGTGAGGGCGAGTGGGAGAGGTGACACTGGCGGGTATAAATAGCTCCAAGGTGGGGCGACCTTCCACCCCTAGACAACGTGGTGACGGGCTAGAAAGCCACGTTTCGCACGCTCGGTGATGAATACTTTCCCGCCAGGGACGGGCTGCCGGTTCTTGGTTTGAACGTTGAATGGGCGAGAAGGAACACCGCAACCGGAAGACAGCGACAAGAGAAGAAATCGAGCATATGTGACAGCCCCGGCTACGGCACCACTATTCTCATAAATAGGTTCGGCGATCGCATCCATCTCTTTTTGTTAATATCAGTGGGAGCCCCCCATCGGGTCTTTTTGGTTTCCTATTCTAATCAGTATTTTACTTATAATCCTGCTCTCCGTTTGAGTTCTAGAAAATAAGGATCGCAGCAGGATTCCTTAATATTTTTAATTTTTAATAGTTGTAAGTGCTTTCCTGCTCTTCGCGAAGGCACATGCGATGCAATCCGTAATGCATGAGTACGTGTGTACATGTCCACGTGTGCCAAGATAGACCCTTAGCATAGCTGTCAACTATTTTTCATTTGGGGACCATGGGGGGTGGACTCTTGTATGAAAGTTATGGTAATTATTTACTCGTTTTCCAAAAATAATCAAATTATATATTAAAATATTAAATAAGAAGAAGATAAACATCAATTAAAAGAATCCATTCAATAATTGATTGAATGGGAATCGACTAAATCAACTACTATACCAAATAAGCTATAAAATTCTATACCGAAAATAAATCGGGTCTAACTGTTAACATTCCTGCATACATGTCTATTGAATAATTATTCGATCCTGACTAATTATCCTAGCATACTTAGTTAAGAATAAGTGAATGCAATATCTAGGCTCCCTCTCTCTTGGTACTAAGCAAACCATCTTAATACTTAGAGTAAGATACCTGAATGAGGTGGCAAAATAAATTTTAGTTGTCCCTACGAAGGTTATGGCCAACAAATTGTAATTATCAAAATGGAAGTAGTGATAAACAGTATCACCATATCAACCATGATCCTAATAGAAAAGATTTCAAGGAACATGATCCCACATCCTACCCGAAATATATTACACCTATCAAAAGATGCTACCTCCATAATGGCATTAAGTTATTCCGTGTAACTCTATAAATAAATAAGAAGAGACCCCGGCGAGGTATGTTATAAAACACATCTTTACCCTCATACGCTCATTCAATCATCATTGCTCTCAGCTTCGGTTGTGTAGCCTACATCACTCTTTTTTGACTTCAGCATCGGAGGGTTTGTCATTGGAAACCTCAGTTCAGGAACTATTTTTGCATGTCTCCATATAAGAGCCACCATGAGCGATACTTTTTTCTGCCGGAGTAACCAACGAGACTCTCAAGCACTGCTCGAGTTCCAGTGAGGAGTGACTTGATGGCAATAAGTTGGCGGACTAGATAGGTGGCACTCTCATCATCTTCAAGAAGACCCTAGAGCTTGGAGCCCAATGGTGATCACTCGAGCGTAAAATGCCTCCACCAGCCATACTGGATGCTCTCTGCATCATGGAGAGTAGTCCGGCTAGGTGTTAAAACCTTTTGCTCCACCTACCCCATCGTCGGTCACCCATCAAGACTTGCTTGCCGTCTTGGCACAGCAAATTCAAGTCCTAGCCACGACGATGTAAGGGTTGTAGTAGTGGCAACATTCTATAGCGAAACAATAGCAGCTAGAGGTCCTAGTTGCCCCCACTGCTATTTTCACCCATCCCAGTCATCGATCTCCAGGAGGAAAATCTCACCATCAACGAACTTTCCACCGGTCCCAATCTTACTCACTTCACTGAGCAAGCCATTGGTCTCTTGTGGGAGGTCCTCTCATAGGCATATTGTCCACCAATCACAATCCCTCTCTTCTCATCGAGTTAGTTCCAAGCATGATATCGGCGACGGGAAAGGGAGCTGCAAAAGGAAAAGCGCCTCTGTTTTTCCTCTAAATTTGAATCTTTATAAGAAGGATCTATCAAAAAGATTATTCGATGACTGGCCAAATAATACCTTAATGACTATGAGTGCAGGTTAAGTGAAGTCAGCCATCGACTTGCTAATTTGTAGGGTCAGAGTCATGATCCGACTGAGTTCGACTCTCGCACACCTCTTTCTCAATGAATTATGAAGGAACCAATCCTGAGTCAATTCAAGATATCTTAGATGGATCCCTACGACGACATTACGGATCCATTACATCACTTGGAAAGCTATAAGGCTTTCATGCAAGTTCAGGGTGCTACCAACGCCTTGCTTTGTCTTACTTTCCCGGCCACTCTTCGTAAAGCAGTCTCAGTATGGTACTCCGGACTTGAGTCAAGAAGTGTCCACTCCTTCAAAAGCTGGAGAGACAGTTCATGGCATACTTCAATGCTAGCCAAAGAAAGCTATGAGAGGTTGAAAATCTTTTCTCCATCCGACAATAAGATGGAGAGCCACTGAAAAACTACGTGGCCTGATTCAAGATGGCCATGTTAGAAATGTATAACTTGAACGAGTCTATGGCTATGCTGGCCATAAAGCGAGGACTCTATTCCTTTCGATTCACTTATTCCTTGAACAAGACTTATCGTAAGTCTTACTCGGAGCTACTGACCTGCACCTAGAAATACATTCATGCGAAAGAAAGTGTTATTACTTGGCGAGATGATAATGGCAAGTCGAGGAAGAAGCAAGCCAAGAGGGAGTCAAGCAGGGCCAAACCAAGAAGCCCAACTCATCTAGCTGGCCAAACTCTAAGCTAAAAATTTTGATTACTAAATCGGGTAACTTTACTCCTCTCCTTGCCTCTAGATCCAAAATTTTTATGAAGATAGAAAGAAAGCAATTTCTTTGAAGGCCTTACCAGATGAAGGCTTCAACCTCTTGCAAAAAGAGCAAGTAATATCGTTTCAACCAAGACCATGACCACAACACCAAAGATTTTGTCCAGCTAAAGAGAGAGATTGAAGATCTTGTTCAACATGGTTATCTCAGAAAATATGTCCGTGAAAGTGCTCGACCTGACACCCACAAACCCGACCAGCAGTAAACTCAAGCTAAGATTGACAACCGATTGACTGCTAGCCGAATCAACATGATCTTCTAGGCATAGAACGCTTTTCAAAAAGGTTGAGAAGAGATGAGAGCGAAAAGTTAATTTTTTTTTCTAATAAAGATTTAGTTATGATCCAAAACTTTTATGATGATGCTATTATCATATCAATGATAATAGCAAAACATTATATATTGAGAGTCTTAATTGATAGTGAAAGATTGATAGATATTTTATTTTATGATTCTTTTATTCGAATGAACTTATATAAAAATTAATTGAAATAGGTTTTGTTGGGATATGACAGATTTGACCTACTTGTGTTGATTTGATGATGAGTGAACTTGGTTGATCAAGTAATAGATCGACACCCAAGATGTGCAAAGCCGATTAATGAAAGCCTAAAGCCGATCAATGAGCCGTAAGGCCGATCAGTGCTTAAGAGGCACAAAATCGACCAATGCCCAAGAGGCACTAGGCTGATCAATGCCCAAGGGGTGCAAGACCAATCAATGAGCCGTAAGGCCGATCAATGCCCAAGGGGCACAAAGCCGACCAATGCCCAAAAGAAGTTTATTATTTAGGCTGACTTAAATATGCAGTCGATTGATATTTGAGGGTGATCTAATAAGTCAACCCTGATGCTATATCAACCAATCTGAAGGATTGGTCAAAGAAGGTAAACCATGAGGACTATAACAGATAACAATCACTGTACGTACTAATCTACTAACGAACTAACCATTTACGATTTTCTTAGCTGGATTTGGTTAGGATCGTAGCCTATAAATACAGGTGAGTAAGGGGCCTCTAGAGGGAGGTTCAATTCAAAATAGAGAAACTCCTGCACACCCACTGCTCTAGATTTCTCTCAGATATAATTTGTTTTAGTCTAGACTCTGTGACTGACTTGAACATCGGAGTGTCCCCTCTCCGGAACCTTCTCGGTGAGAGAATTTATTTACAGGGTTGGAAGATCAATTCAGCTGACAAAGACTTCTATCAGGCAATGAAGAAGAGCTAAATCAACTTGCTGAACTCATCTCCAACGAATTCGATCCAAGCTTGAGCGTCAAAGCAATCTAGACACAACAGATTAGCATGCCAGGTATGGGAACTCAACAAATTTTTTTTCAAGAATCTAAAGGGAAACATGGTAAATGATAGAATGTGAAATTTTCCTCTCGAAGAAGTTCATCATTCTCCAAGAGAGAATGATCCTATTCTGAAGGGAATGAATGTTGCTCCTGCTGGTAATCTGGATCAAGAACAATTGGGTATCCTTCTGAATAACATGGAGGTGCTTACTGCAGCAGTCCAGAATCTTCAAGAAATAGCTACATGGACTACCATGACCCACTGCTTCAAGGAGCAGCCGGCGACTTCTCTCCATGTAAGCAAATGCCCAGGTCCAAGTAGACGTTCACCTTGTCAACACTCTTCAAGACAACACTCTTCCCTGAAGCAATGCCCCTGGTCTCACCATCATGTTAAGAGACAAAGGGAAGTGCCCTCGATCTTACTCGACATCTTTCGGTGAATCAACCCCTGGTAGTGCTCAGACTCCAGATCTTGGAAGGACTGATAAATTTGAGAGAAAATTTAGAAAGTTGGAACTACAGATCGCCAGGCTTGGCGAACAAAGAAAGACGGAGGATGCAACTCCAACCTACGACATCCTGCCTCCCTTTTCCAAGAAACTAATGGAAGAAATGATTCCTCACCATTTTAAAATCCCTTAAGTAGAACCGTATGATGGATCGGCTGATCCTTTTAACCATCTTGGCAGTTTTAAAGCCCACATGCTAATCCAAGGAGCATCGGACGCGCTTCATTGCCTTGCTTTCCCAGCAACTCTGAAAAAGGTAGCAAGAATGTGGTACTCTAGCCTCCAACTGGGCACTGTTCATTCCTTTGGGCAGTTGGAAAGGCTATTGATCTTCCACTTCAGAATAAGTAGAAGAATGCCAAGGAACTCCGATAGTTTGTTCTTCATTCAGCAACAAGAAGAAGAAACTTTAAGAGACTATGTAGCAAGATTTAATTCCACCACGTTGAAGATCCCAAATCTCAACGAACACGTGGCAATGTCAGCCATGAAGAAGGGACTACGAGCCTCCAGGTTCACATTCTTTTTAGACAAGAAATTTCCGACCAGCTATTCTGAACTGTTGGCCCATACCCAAAAATATACTCAGGCTGAAGAACAAGCCCTAAGCTGATGCCAAGTAGAAAGAAAAGCAGCACCGAGCAAGAAAAATTTCAAAGAAGATGGGTTTCGATCTACTGGAGTCCAACCAATTCAATGGCAAGCTAAGAAGCCGAAAAACTTTGTCGGCAGGAGCTACGCCAACAGATTTGATGCTTACACCTCTTGACTATTCCAAGAGAAAAAATACTGATGGAAATAGAAAAAGAAAATTTCCTCCAAAGGACAAGGCCAATGCGAGCTCTGCCTGCTGTATGCAACAAAACTAAATATTGCCGATTCTATCACGATCATGGACACACTACAGAAGAGTGTATCCAATTGAAGGACAAGATTGAAGATCTAATCAAATGCGGTTATCTGGGCAAGTATGTCCGTAAACAAAGTCAGAATCAACCAATTGAAGCAGCAACACCAAGGTCGACAGCCCTAAGAATGATTACTGCTGGGACAGAGCTCCCTAATCAACAACCAATCGACGGATTAGTCGTAATGATCCATCACCAAGCATGTTACGAAGATGACAGGATTGCAAAGAGACTTCGAAGGAGCATTAGCTTTTCTGATGATGATCTACAAGGTGTTTAGATGCTGCACGACAACCGTGTAATAATTTCTGCGATAATTGCAAATTATGATGTATGCAGAATTTTGATTGAAAATGGAAGTTCTATTGAGGTTTTGCTTTATGATGCTTTTATCAAAATGAACTTGCCAATTGATAAGCTACGAAGAACTCGTATACCGTTGACTGGATTTGGTGAAAATTTTGTGGGAGTAGAGGGAGAAATTATACTTCATGTAACCTTCGGAACAATACCAAAACAAAGGACTCTCCCTCTCACCTTTATGGTTGTTCGGACCTCTTATGCATATAATGCAATTTTTGGAAGGCCCGCCTTAAAAAAATTTCAGGCCATCGTGTCTACATATTACCTGCTAATGAGATCCTGATCCAAAATAGGATTGGAGAAGTAAGAGGAGATCAATAGATGGCTCATCAATATTTAATGATTCAAAATCAACAACCAGTCGGCAGCTCAACTTCGGAGCAAATAGATCTGCATGATCAGACTGAAGGAGCAAGCACATCAGTAGAAAGAACTATTCATGTCCCTTTGACGAGAGATAATCCGACTAAAATCGTTCAGATTGGAAGTTCACTAAAAAAGAGAGAATTGATCGACTTCTTACAAAAAATGCTGATATATTTGCATGGAGAGCCACCGATATACTAGGGATTCCTCCCGAAGTGATCATGCATGAACTTAATGTAGATCCACTTAGTCGGCCTATCCATTAAAAGAAGAGGAACTTTGCCCTAGAAAGGCAAAAAGTCATCAACGAGGAAGTAGCCAAATTGCTTGA
The DNA here is from genome assembly GCA_021397845.1 of Areca catechu. Classification (NCBI taxonomy): domain Eukaryota; kingdom Viridiplantae; phylum Streptophyta; class Magnoliopsida; order Arecales; family Arecaceae; genus Areca; species Areca catechu. The sequence goes on along the minus strand of CM038038.1, from coordinate 126,195,514 downwards.
TGCCGGATTTATCAAAGAAGTTCATTATCCTGACTGGCTTGCCAATGTGGTAATGGTAAGGAAAGCTAACAGAAAATGGAGGATATGCATAGATTATACTGATCTTAATAAGGCATGTCCTAAAGACAGTTTTTCTTTACCTAAAATCGATCAACTTGTTGATGCTATAGCAAACATAAATTCTTGTATTTCATGGATGCTTTTTCTAGGTATAATCATATACGAATGAGTCCAGAAGATGAGGAAAAGGCATTCTTTGTTACAGACCGAGGGATATATTGCTACAAAGTAATGCCTTTTGGCCTTAAAAACGTCGGAGCTACATATCAGAAGTTAGTGAACAAGATCTTTGAAGATCAGATTGGTAAAACCATGGAAGTATATGTAGACGACATGATCGTCGAAAGTAATCAGGTCGATGATCATATTAAAGATTTACAAAGAGCCTTTGATATTCTACGGGAAAATCACATGAAATTAAATCCGACTAAGTATATTTTTGGCATAACTTCTGAAAAATTTTTGGGCTTCATGATTACAAAGCGAGGGATTGAGGCTAATCTAGAAAAGATTCGAGCCATATTAGACATGAGGCATCCTGTGAATAAGAAGGAGATTCAACAGTTGACTGGACGGATCTCTTCGTTGAATCGATTTATTTCTCATTCAGCCGAAAGGTGCTTGCCTTTCTTTAAAGCCTTACGACAGTTAAGGAATTTAATTGGTCGGACAACTGTCACTTGGCATTTGAGAAACTTAAAAAGTATCTAATGAATCCGATCCTATTGTCTAAACCTGAAGAAAGAGAAAATCTATATCTCTATTTGGATGCGTCTGATGAGGCAGTTAGTTCAGTATTGGTAAGAAAAGAATTCGATGGGTCATACAAATTCATCTATTACATCAGCAAGGTCCTTCATGATGTTGAAACAAGATATCCAAGACTTTAGAAAATTATTTACACCTTGGTAATATCAGCAAAGTGCCTCATGTCGTATTTTCAGTCTCATCCCATCATCGTATTGACCGATCAACCTTTAAGAACTATCTTGTAGTATCCTGATACTTCTGGTCGGAGGGCAAAGTGGGCAATAACGCTAAGTGAGTACAATATTACCTATCAACCTCGCTCTGTAATGAAAGCCCAAGTGCTGGCTGACTTCATAGCCGAATGTACTTGGAATAACAATGAAGACGAAACTCAGGTGTCCGTTGAAGCAGAGAAGACTGATTTTCCTTGGGTTCTTCATGTAGATAGAGCTTCAAATTCTTCAGGTTGTGGGGCTAGATTGATTTTATCTAGTCTAAATCAGGACATCATGGAATATACTCTCCAATTCTCATTTAAAACTTCTAATAATCAAGCCAAATATAAGGCTCTTCTGGCTGGATTAAAAATTGCAAAAGAACTAAATGTTCGGAGATTAAAAGTACTATCTGATTCTCAGTTAGTCGTCAATCAGGTAAATGAAGACTTCGAAGTTCGTGACACAACTTTGGCTCTATATTTGAGGAAAGTTCAAGAACTTGGAGTTTTGTTTGATTCTTGGGACATTAGTCATGTCCCTAGAGCTAAAAATTCTCGAGCTGATTCATTATCTTGGCTAGCTACTTCGGCACCCGATTTAATGGGTCGGACTTTTGTGGAGTATTTGGAAACTCCAAGTATTTCTGTGGATGACCAAGAAAAGGTCCTTCAGATAGAACCAGAATTGAACTGAATGAACCATATAATCGGATATCTGATTGAAGGAATGTTACCTGAAAATAATGCAGAAGCCAAATAACTCCGGAAGATTGCTTCTCAATACATCATTTTAGATGGACTGTTATATAAAAAATCATTCTTCCAGCCATTATTGAAATGTTTATCTCCTTCGGATGCTGAATATGCTATCAAAGAAGTTCATGAAGGAATATGTGGTGACCATCTAGAAGGCAGATCATTGGCTTATAAAATCATAAGGTAAAGATATTATTGGCCAACTATACAGAAGGATGCGATGGACTTTGTAAGGAAATGTGACCCCTATCAAAGATATGCAAATATACAAAGACGTCTTGCTAGTCAGTTGACACAATTAACTGCTCCATGGCCATTTGCCTAATAGGGAATGAATATTCTTGGTCCATTTTTTCCAGCTTCTGGACAACAAAAATTCTTAATTGTTGCCATTGATTATTTTACCAAATGGATGGAAGCTGAACATTTGGCCCAAATCTTGCAAAGTAAAGTCGAGGCATTCATTAGAAATTCCATTATATATAGATTCGGGATTCCTCACGCCATCATTACTGATAATGGAAGACAATTTGACAATAAGAAATTTAGTGATTTCTGCGTCCAATTCCATATCCTTCACAAATTAACTTTTGTCGAACATCCACAAGCTAATAGAGAGGCGAAGGTAACCAATCAAATTATCCTTCATGGATTGAAGACCCGATTGAATGAAGTTAAAGGATCTTGGACCGATGAACTCAATTCCGTTCTTTAGGCTTATCGTATAACTCCCCGATCTATAACAAGAGAATCTCTATTTAACCTTGCTTATATAAGTGAAGCCATGTTATCCATAGAAATTGTTCTTCGTTCTAGAAGAATAGATTGCCTTGAAGGGTCGAATAATGCTGATCAAAGAATAGTTGACCAAGTTCTGCTTGAGAGCTCCATATTACAAGCACAATTGAGAATGGCAGCATATTGACAAAGGGTGGCTCGATATTATAACTCAAGAGTCAAGGCTCGAACCTTTCAATATGGAGATCTTGTCCAGCATTGAACAATGATATCCCGACCAACTGATCAAGGTAAACTTGTCCCAAACTGGGAAGTTTCTTATCGCATCACTGAAGTTGTGCGACCTGGAACCTATCGAATTGAAAGCCTGGATGGCTATCCAATGGTTAGACCATGGAATGTAGAGAATCTTCGTAAATATCATCAATAAAGAGATTTTCTTTCTTCGGTTCTTTCTATCTAAAAGAAAAGTATTAAGTTGATATATTTTTAAAAGGTTGGTCTGATACGCTGACCATATTCCGACAAATAGAGTTGGTCTGACCCACCATCTCATCTGTATTTTATGATCAGAATAACTGATCAATTAAAAGGTTGGTCTGATACACTGACCACATTCTGACAAATAGAGTTGGTCTGACCTACCATCTCATCAGTATTTTATGATTAGAATAGCTGATCAATTAAAAAGTTGGCCTGATACGCTTACCACAATCCGATAAACTGAGTTGGTCTGACCCACCATCTCATCGGTATACTAATATCGGAATAACCGATCGATTAAAAGGTTGACCTAATACATCGACCACGATTTAGGTAATAAGAGTTGGTCTAATCTACCACTCTATCAGCATTATTACCTTAAAATATCAAAGACATTGGAAGGATGGTCCAATATGTTAAACTGATTATTATAGTTGGCTTAATATGCTAACTGCAAAGCATCAAAAGAAAGAAAGGATTTCATTGATAGTTAATTAAAAGAAAACATTGATTCATCAGAAATTTATAATTACAGGTATTATTCAACTCTTTCTTGATTGATTTGGACAAGGGCAGCTTTCTCTTGAACAGGTACTTCTTCAGTTGGGAAAGCTATCGGAACATTGATTAGCTTTTTCGCTTCATCTTCTTTCATAATCTCATCTATGAAAATGGAGGAAATCTCAAGGTCAAGATATAACTTTTTGACCTTTTCGATGCAGTCTTCAAAGCCGATCTTATAACCCTCTGCCCCTGCTTCGTCTATTTCATCATTGAAAGCTTCAGAGTTTTTAAATTCTTCAATTGCATGAAAACTCTGTTGAATCATCGAAGCAGCCTCTCATTCGGTTTGTTCTAATTTCTGTTCAAGGAAAGCCGTTCTTTCTTACATACTGGATTTCTGACTCATTACCTCTACATAAGCCCAAGTTTTTTCCTCTATGGCTACATCCGCCTGTTGGAGTATTTTCCTCCTTTTCTTTGCATCGGCTAAAATCTTCATGGCTTGGTCTTCAACCGTTCTTAATTATCTTTTCAACGACAAGTTTGCTCCGGTTACTCAGACTAGTTTTAACTCTAAGGCTGTTCGACAGGTATCAGCCTTGTCTTTTTCTTCTTTGATCGATATTAATTGGTTTTGGAGATCTTCCTGAGAGTTGGTCGATCGGAGCCAGTCTTCCTTGATCATGGAAATGTCGTTGATAAACTGGCAAAAAGAGTCAGGATGTTGTTAAAACAGGAATAGAAGATTTTCTAAAGATTAGTATTCCTGGATAAATAGAGGAGAAAATATCTTCAACTCTACTCCTGTGTGTCGCCTCCCAATCTTTCCGAAGAATAGCGGACTACAACACAGTTTTTGCTAGCTTCAGATTGTCAAAGCTTGCATCTGGGACAAGCATCTGGACGCCCTTGCCATCATCCGGATCAGATAACTTTTTGGCAATTGAGGCTTTACCTTTCTCCGTCGAAGTAGGTTTGACGGACATGCCACTTTCGGGTTCTCTTAAGGAAGGGTCAGATAGCCGTAATTTCTCTTCATCAGACGAGGATGTGATATATTCGGATGATTCTTGCTTGGTGGAAGTGCTGTTCGATAAGCGACTTCTTTTTATACATGACCTTTGTTCTATAAATCGTGTGGATTTGGTTCTCTTCTTGAGTGCCCGGTGAAGTCTCTCACTATTTGATTTCATCTCCAAGATATGATGAAGGCTCTTTCGAGATTTTTCAAAATAAAAAAGTTCAAAGAAGAAAGTGTCCAAAATACTTGAAGTAAAATTGGTCTAAGAAGCGGACCCGAAATCTCTTTATATAGGGAGCATCAATGATCATGATTTATGATCCAAATTCCGAGATGTCTCGAGATTACGACACGTTTATGACCTTAATTTGTGAGAATTCATATGTCGTTACTGATTCTTAGAAAGTTGGTTATGGAGAGAGGAAAGATAGTATTTGATTTGAATTTGAATCATGTACGGTTTCTGGAATACTGACCGGCATGGTTTTACAACCTGCAGAATAACTACCCTTCCAATAAGAAGGCGACATTTGGTAAAAATGATATGCCCATTTTATTATGACGTATTAGAGTTAATTTTGAAAATATCTCATGAAGATTCTTCTTCTCAAAAGATAGAAGGAAGAAAGAAAAATATTTAATGAATCCGACTGAAATATCGGATTATCATAGGCCCTGGTAAGCCTGGAAAGTTAAATGACATCTCATTATGATTAACCTAAGGGCCGATTGATTTAAAGATCAGCTCCCTTAAGTGTTCAATGAGTGATAATCTCTTCTTTAGGAGAAATGAGAAATTATATTTTTCAGTAGACCTTTTTCATCAATAACTTTGGTTTATCGGATTTGTTCGAAATTGATTCGATCGGATCTTTCCAAATGCTTTGTTCCATACTATAGAAAAATTCACTTGTGAAAGTTTAAACTTTTACTAATAACTTTGTTACTTATCAAGCAATTTATCATATTTTCTTTTGAAAAAGATGTTTGCCTTGTTTAAAGTTCGACGGTCATTTTAAAAAAAAAAAGTTCTTCATTTCATATAAAAAACTGGACAAGTCCATACATCGGTTATACAGATTGACTTTTTACATTTTGTCCAATTACATTTTCTTCTTCAATCTCTTCTGGAACGAGGGCCATTATCGTCTCTTCTTCTTGAATCTGGACATCCAATATTGGCTCTTCATGCTGATGTTCAACTTGCTTTTCGGCCTGATCTTTTTCATCAGATTCTTCTTCGATTTTAGATATGTCCAGATCAGGGTAGCATCTTTTTACTTTGTTCAAACAGTCTGAATAGCCATAATCCTTCATAGTTTTTAAAGGCTTCCTTGGTAGCTTGCTCTGCTTTCTTTTTTGCTGCCGTGACCTTCTCTTCGATTTTTTCAAGCTTAGTTGTAGTCGATCAAAGCTTCTTCTTGTTTTTCTTCAGCTTCGATTCCATGTCGGCTAACTTTGATTAAGCTGCTTTAAGTTCCGTTTCCAGAACTGATATTTGGGTTACTTGTTCTTCTAGCTTCTTTTCCATAGTTGTTTTTAGTTCTTCGACAACCTCTTTTTCTACCTTGGCTATGTTTACTTCATTGTGCATAACTTGGCGGAGTTGATCAAAACTTTTCAAGCTCTCATCTATTATGGTAATTCTGTGGATAAGCTGCATGTTTTCATAAGTTGACTTGATCAGATTTGAAAGAAAAAAGAGATGATTATTTACTTGATCGTTTGAAACAAAATTTAGTTTTATATCTTGAGCATCGTTGGGTGAAGTGACAAGATCGTCTCATCTATTTGCTGAGACTTAATAATCTCCCAGTCTTTCGAAATTATGGTCGACCTCAGAATGCGACGGGCCAATGTTGGATCGCCCAAACCCGATTCATCTGCATAGATGTGGAAGTCAATCATGATATCTTCAGCAGCTCTCCTCTTCTTCCATCATCGGGGCTTTTTCTTTATCGGCTTGGTCAGTGGGAAATGATGATGGACCAGCTATAGAAGTTCCGACTGATTGCCTCTCTTGCAAGGGAGGCTGAAGAGATGCAGAAAGAGGTACTTCATCATCGTCCGATACACTGGCTATCAGTATCGGAGATTCTGGAGCCAATGAAGCGACTGGCTTTGTCTTCCTGGATTTCTTGGCCTCTCCTTTCTTTTGGTCGGATGGAGCAGCCATAGCCTTCCTTTTCTTCAACATCTGTCGAAGCCTTTAAACATCCACCATGATTGATGTATCTATATAAGCCAAAGAATCGGATGCTAGAATTCATCATCGAAAAATGAATGAAAAAATAACGTCGGCGGTAAAATACCTAAGGAAGGGTTGGGGCTGATTTCAGCCGAAAATAGTCCTCTCTTGTTGAGAAGTTCTTTTATTGGGGGAATCTCCATCCCCATGAGCTTCTCATAGTCTTCCTTATCTGCCATCAGAATCTTTTTGCCGTCGTTCGGAGTTGCTCGGGGTTCCTTACGACTAATGCTAAAATTCCAAGGGATCTTAGAGACTATATAAAAGAAATAGGGCTTCCGCCATGAATGGTCGAAGGAAGCCCAACGATGAATTTTCGACCATGGCGTGGATTGATCACCCACCATCCTTGGTCATGAAAATTTCGTTTCAATACGAACAAGGCCATCAAGAGAGAAGTTCTGGGGATTATGTCTGCATCCTTACAAAGAATCAGAAAGGCACAGATTATTCGGATACTATTGGGTGAATTGGGTCGGCAGTACATGGTATAACTTAAAAATCTTGAGGAAGAAAGGATGGAGTGGAAACCTAAGTCCAGCTCTTAAATGTTCTTCATAGACTATCATACTATTTGGAGGAGGCTGATCTATTTATTCTTTGAAATTTGGAATAACTACTGCAAAATCATCCGAAATATTATAAAACTTTTTCAGCGCAAGGACCTTATGTTCTGTTAAAGAAGTCCTAATGGCGTATATCCTGACCGATTCGGCTTGGTTCTTCTTCTGAGAAGTAAAACCTTCGGGTTCGTTGGTATGATTGGTTTCTAAGATCCTAGTCATGGAGAAAGGAGGAAGAAAAGAAAGATTAACTTGAAATAGAGGGCGAGGAAGAGAGGAGGCTGACCTGAAGGGATTCTTTTGCTCATAAGGTGAAAAAATCAGAATGGCGAAAAACCTATTTTCCTGGGAGAGTGATGCTTATATAGTAGCGTTCAGTGGTTAAGATTTTTTTCTCGAACACCGAGATTAGCTCTAATCATGCCACCTGTCCATGATATTCGATGAAAAAATATGGCTCTTCGAGAAACCGAAGTGACTACTCATGATCCGATGGCAGACATATCGATGACAAGATATTTACATTTATTCGATGATGATGATCTTTCGGCCTTCGTAAATTTCAAAAATGGCAATGATGACAGCAGACTATGGTAGTAGTTTTTTATAACCACTCCCCTTATCGGAGATCGACACATCATTATGACGTAATGCTCGAGAATAGGAGCGTCAGTTTGAAAAAAAAAAAAAAGAAGTTTCTTACCGCTTCTGACATTCATTTAATGAATTCAGAAGCTGGGGGACTAGTGTTGGGATATGACAGATTTGACCTACTTGTATTGATTTGATGAGGAGCGAACTTGGTTGATCAAGTAATAGATCGGTGCCCAAGAGACGTAAAGCCGATTAATAAAAGCCTAAAGCCGATCAATGAGCCATAAGACCGATCAATGCTCAAGAGGCACAAAGTCGACCAATGCCCAAAAGGCACCAGGCTGATCAATGCTCAAGGGGCGCAAGACCGATCAATGAGCCATAAGGCCGATCAATGTCCAAGGGGCACAAAGCCGATCAATGTCCAAAAGAAGTTTATTATTTAGGTTGACTTAAATATGTAGTTGATTGATGTTTGAGGGTAATCTAATAAGTCAACCGTGATGCTATGTCGACCAATTTGACGGATTGGTCAAAGAAGGTAAACCATGAGGACTATAACGGATAACGATCCTGCACATGCTAGTCCACTAACGAACTAATCGTTTACGATTTTCTTAGCTGGATTCAGTTAGGATCGTAGCCTATAAATACCGGTGAGTCCTCTAGAGGGAGGCTCAATTCGAAATAGAGAAACTCCTGCATGCCCACTGCTCTAGTTTTCCTTCAGATCTAATCTATTTAGTCTGGACTCTGTGACTGACTTGAGCGTCGGAGTGTCCCCTCACCGAAACCTTCCCTGTGAGAGGATTTATTTACAGGGCTGGAAGATCAATTCAGCTGACAAAGACTTCTATCAGGCGATGAAGAAGAGCTAGATCAACCTGCTGAACTCATCTCCAACGAATTCGATCCAAGCTTGAGCGTCACAGCAATCTGGACACAACAGATTTTTGTATCCTTAATCTATTTCTTAGAAGATTCTATCAGAGTCGAAGATGAAATTATCCTTTCTATCATTATAGGAACTCTATCTCGATAGAGTATTATTTTCATAATTTTTATCATTGATCGAATGTTCTTATTATATAACATTTTTCTTGAATAACTAGGATTAAATAAAATAAATAAAGTCATCTCCACCGCGCGTGCGTGCACTCATATATATGCACGTACGACTGGGCAATTCTATTCCAAATTATCATGCAATGCAAATATCATGACAAGCGCGCGCGCATATATATATATATATATATATGCGCGCGACTGGACAATTCTATTTCAAACTAGCATGCAAAGCAAATATCAAGATGAGGCCCTCATCGTTATTTAGTTCCTTCACACGTGCTTCTCAAAACTGAACATTGCCAATCTTATGATTCCTTCAACCTTCTCTACCCCACCATTTTACTTCAACAAGAACAAGGCCTTCAAGAAACATGATACATCATGAGCCAATACATAATAGATGATTACCCTTCTTGTAGCATTAACCCGCTACAATGATTATTGAATTAGATAGAGACATGCAACCCATCCACCAGGGTCAGCTTTTTTTTTTTTTTTGGAATACATAACAGATGATTACTCTTCAGCATTAATTTGCTACAATGATTATTGAATTGGATAGAGACATGCATCCCATCGATCAGGGTCAGCTCTTTGAATCTTATTTTGCCAACACCATTCAATGAAGAGATTCACAAGATTTTACAAGATTACAAATAACACCCTTGCATCAATTATCATTTACCAATTGAATCATTTGAAGGCCCTGAAGTTGTAAAAATGGGAGCACCGTAACCATAAATTGTAAACTTAACATAAAAGACATTAAGTGGTGCAGTTGGTTACGAGACTTTTCTCGTAACCAGCTGACATAATTCGAGTCTTGGTTTGAACATATTTTGACTGGAAAATCCAGGGATAAAATAAAAAATAGAAATATAGTCCGAAAGTAAAATCAAAAAAAGAGAAAAAATAATAAAATAATCCTGGAGTCCCTATTGGGAAGTGGTAGTAAAAAAAGTTAGGGATATATATAATAAATCCCATTCATTTGGCTGACACCACTGGTAGCCAGGTTGACGTACTCACCTTCGGGTGGGAAATGGCTGCGAAAAAATTAATATGCACCGTGTATCGAACATTCCCTGGCCGGGGTTGGAGGACCGTCTGGAGGTGGCCACGCCGGGATCTATCTCCTCCCCTACTTTTGTTTTATCAAAAAAAAAACATAAAAGACATTAATTGACGATCTAAATTATTATTCATAGAAAAATTACAAATTCCCTGATCAAAATGAAACCAAAATGGAGAATAAAAAAACAACATACTATAATTCACATGTCCAAAGGTTGTGTTATAATAATCCGATTTAATATAAAATAAATACCGGTCCATCGATTGAGCCAATTTTTAAATTTTTGGTCTATTAGTCAAATTAATGCAAACAGGAAAATCTCTTAGGCAGAGTCCGAAGAAGATGTTAGATTTATTAATATGTTATTCTTCCCTTCGGTTTCGTATCTTCAGTCTAATCCGAAGAGCATGCTTAAAATATGTTATTCTTTCCTTCGGCTTCGTATCTTCAGTCTGGTCTGAAGGCAATGCATGGGATGTGTTATTCTTTCCTTCGACTTCGTATCTTCAGTCTAATTCGAAGAGCATGCTTGGAGTATGTTATTCTTCCCTTCGGCTTCATATCTTCAGTCTGGTCCGAAGGCCATGCTTGGGATGTGTTATTCTTTCCTTCGGCTTCGTATTTTCAGTCTGGTTCGAAGACTATGCCTAGGATATGTGATTCTTTCCTTTGGTTTCGTATCTTTAGTCTGGTTCGAAGACTATGCCTAGGATATGTCACTCTTCCCTTCGGCTTCATATCTTCAGCCTAGTCCAAAGATTATGCCTTTGAAATATTTTTGCTTCTTCGATACTACAGTAAGTAGTTGTTTTCCTTTTTCACTCCAAAGGAATGTGTCCGAAATTTTCTCGAGCCATTCCAAGGAAGGCCCTCCAAAGAGGTTATTGAATTCACTTCGGACACTTCCTGAAAAGGAGTACATCAGAAACCTTTGAGCGACCTTTCCACCTGAAATGGTTAAGGGTTATTCTGGTTGTTATAACCGCCCACATGATCGATAGCTCCAGCTTGAATAACTATGAAATAACTAATTTTTCGACAACCACTACTCACAGTTATGAGGAGGTTTTCCTAACTAATTCTCATAACCGTAAGTAGTTAAACTTATGCCTATAAATACTGGTAAGAGGGGACACTCGAGGTAAGCTGATTCTGAGCAAGCTTGAGCCATTTTTCTTCTTTCTCACCATTCTCTACTCTCGAATTCTCCATTCTGTTGCCTGGATTTTTGCTAATTTTGGCATCGAAGTATCCCCACCGAAAAAATTCTAGTCAGGGGAGTTGTTTTGCAGGCTCCCTCGACAGCGATCCAGCGGGCGAGCCACTTCATCCGGTTGGCAGGGATCCAGCATCAACAGATTGGCGTGCCAGGTAGGGAAAGATCTGTTTTCTTTAGTTGAAGGAGAATTTTTGCAAAGCAAAATCGATGAAAGGGAAGATCCAGAATGCTTCTACAAGTAAGGAGCAACCTACTTCTTAGGCAAACAACCCATCGGTGGATGATAGCATGCCACCTCCAATGCTGATGGTGGGACAGCAGCACTTTGAAGCCCTTTTGAACAGAGTACATGTTTTGACATCTTTGGTTCAAACTCCACAAGAGACTTGCTGTTCAAAGGCAGTGTCCTCCATCCATCTTACAACCCAGCCATCAAACTGAAAGGAGAGATAATCGACATCGAGAACTCACTCCAAGTTCTTCACAGATCCAATCATCTCGAGATCATTATGCTTTCCCTCCAGATCGACATGTGGAGAACTATAATGGAAAGAAGAAAACCAAGCATTCTCCCTCCGTTTCTTCCGGAGATTCTGCATCTGAAAGAGTTAGACAAAGAGAAGTGAATTTTGAATTTGAAGAGAAGTTCAAGTTTCTGCAATTAGAGATAGCCAGGCTTTCAGATTTGAGGAGAAATGACAAAGTTGTAGCTTTTAACTCTCAACCTCCTTTTTCTGATCGGATCATGGATGAAGTCATCCCTCGACACTTCAAGATTCTGCAACTAGAGGCTTATGATGGAACTTCAGACCCTCTTGATCATCTAGAGAGTTACAAGGCTTACATGATGGTACAAGGTGCATCTGATGCTTTATATTGTCTTGCTTTCCCTGCTATCTTGAGAAGATCTGCTTGAATGTGGTATTCAAGCCTACCACCGAAAACCATCCATTCCTTCGTTGAACTGGAGCGGCAATTTATTTCACATTTCAAAACATGCCAGAGAATGCCGCGCAATACTGACAGTTTGTTCTTCCTCCAACAGAATGAAGGAGAAAGTCATAAAGAATTTATGGTCCATTTTAATTCGACCACCTGGAGATCCCAAATCTTAACGAACATGTGCCATGTCAGCTTTAAAGAAGGGCCTCAAGTCGTCCAGGTTCACCTTTTTCCTGGACAAGAGATTTCCAACGAGCTATGCCGAACTACTGGCAAGGGCTCAGAAGTATGCTGCTACTGAAGAGCAGGCTATGAGTCGTAGACTTGTTGAAGGGAGATACCCTTCTAAGAAGAAAAATGCTAAGGGATCGAGTGTGCCCACATCTTCAATTGCTCAGAGTAATCAGTTCCAAGCAGCAGAGTAATCAGTTTGATACCCACATACCCCTCAACTTACCAAGGGAGAAAATTCTGTTAGAAATTGAGAAAGAAAATTATTTGCAAATGCCACATCCTTTGAAGACTTCTGCAAAAGCAAGGGACAAGAGTAAATACTGTCGATTCCACCGGGAACATGGCCACAACACCGAAGAGTGTTTTCAGCTTCGGGATGCCATTGAAGATTTAATAAAGAGGGGATATCTGAGAAAATACATCAACCACTTAGAGCCTCAAGCTGAAGCAATAACTCTCCAGAGGGTAGCTGATGAAGCCGATCTGCCTCACCAAAGGCCGACTGATGGAAATGTTGGCATGCTTCATCGATTAATTGCATGGAACAATGAAGCTGAAGAGAATATCCCCAAAAGACTCAAGGGAAAAAAAACTTTATTACTTTTTCAGATGAAGATCTCCAAGGAATTCTTCTACATGATGACCCTGTGGTGGTCTCAGCTGTAATTGCTAAATATGATATAAAAAGAATTCTGATATATAATAAAAGTTCTGTTAATGTTTTACTATATGATGCTTTTCTTAGAATGGGATTGTCTAGACGTGAATTGCAAAAGTCTTCCATTCCTTTAACTGGTTTCGGAGGAAATCAGGTTGGAGTTGAAGGAGAAATGGTCTTGCCCGTAACTTTTGGTTCCGAACCACATCAAAGAACCCTTCCCATCAACTTCATTGTGGTCCGAACGTCTTCGGCCTATAATGCAATATTGGGGCGCCCAGCTTTGAATAAGTTCAGAGCTATAGTATCAACCTATCATCTTTTGGTGTGATTTCCCACCACACTAGGCATCGGAGAAGTGAAGGGGGATCAAAGGATCACTCGCCAATGCCTTATGATCCAAGATAAATAGTCAGCTAAACCCTTAACACTTGATCAATTAGATCCGAGGGACGAAGCCGAAGACTGTGGGGAACTAGTAAAGAAAACTCTTTTATGTCTTTGTCTGAAGACGAACCAACGAAACTTATACAAATTGGCAGCTTATTGGATGAAGAGTCAAAGGCAAGATTGATTGCATTTCTCCAAAACAATGCTGATATTTTTGCTTAGACAGCTTTGGACATGGCCGGAATTCTATCTGAAGTGATTATACATCGCTTAGAGGTATCTCCCAGCTACAAACCTGTTTGGCAGAAAAAAAGAAATTTTGGTCCAGAAAGGCAGAGAGTTATTGATGAAGAAGTTAGTAAGCTTCTTGAAGCTAATTTTATAAGGAAAGTACAATACCCGAATTGGTTGGCCAATATAGTTATGGTGAAGAAATCTAACGGCAAGTGAAGGATCTGCATAGACTATACATATCTTAATAAAGTATGCCCAAAGGACAATTTTTCTCTGCCAAAGATTGACCAATTAGTTGACGCTACTGCTGGTCATCAACTCTTAAGCTTTATAGATGCCTTTTCAGGTTATAACCAAATCTGAATGGATCCCGGAGATGAAGAGAAAATTGCTTTTATTACAGAAAAAGGACTTTACTGTTATAAAGTGATGCCATTTGGACTAAAAAATATTGGGACAACTTTTCAGAGGTTGATCAACAAAGTCTTCAAAAATCAGATTGGAAGAAATATGGAAGCTTATATTGATGATATGATTGTGAAGAGTCTTCGTAAGTCTGATCACATTGAAGATTTTAAAGAATTCTTTGATGCTCTTAGACATCATCAAATGAGATTGAATCCAACTAAGTGCATTTTGGTGTAACTTCTGGAAAGTTTTTAGGATACTTGGTCACTAAGCGAGGGATCGAAGTTAATCCGAAAAAAATTCAAGCACTTCGGACAATGAGGCATCCCACTTGCAAAAAAGAAGTGCAGAGGTTAACAGGAAGAATAATTTCTTTAAATCGATTTATTTCCCGGTCAGCAGAAAGATGTTTGCCTTTTTTCAAGATTCTTCGTCAAACCCAAAATTTTGAGTTGACAGAAGACTACAGAACGGCTTTTTACAACTTGAAAGATTATTTGGAAAATCCTCCTTTACTCTCCAAGCCCTGTGAAGAAGAGACTCTTTATTTATATTTATCTGCCTCAGATGAAGCGGTTAGTTTGGTGCTGGTACGAAGAGATGCTAACCACTTGCAGAAGCCGATCTACTATACTAGTAAAGTATTACATGAGGTAGAAGTTCGTTATCCCAGAGTGCAAAAGCTTATTTTCTCCTTGGTGGTCGTGACAAAGCGTTTGTGACCCTATTTCCAAGCTCATTCTATTGTGGTTCTGACAGATCAGCCTTTAAAGGCCATTCTTCGCTGTCCCAACACTTCTGGATGGATTGCTAAATGGGCTGTTAAGTTGGGAAAGTTCAACATTGATTTTTAGCCTAGATCAGCAATGAAAGCGTAGGTTTTGGCTGATTTTATAGCAGAATGTACTTGGGGATCGGAAGAGGACCAACTAAGAGCCAAAGAAGGACTGCCGAAGAAGGTCCGGAATTCATCTGGATGCTCCATGTGGATGGTGCTTCTAATGCCAATGGCTGCAGAGCAGCTCTCATTTTGGCTGGTCCGAATGGACAAGTTATAGAATATACTCTTCGATTTTCTTTCCAAGTTTCAAATAATCAAGCAGAGTACGAAGTGCCCCTTGCTGGACTTAGAATTTCCCAAAAGCTGGAGATTAAGAAGATTAAAGTCTTTTTTGATTCACAATTGGTGGTGAATTAGGTAAAAGGTGAGTTCGAAGCTCGAAATCCCAACATGATTCAATATTTGGAAAAGGTCCGAAGCCTGATATCCCAGCTGGAGCATTTTGAAATTGTTCATGTACCTAGAACGAAAAATTCTCGGGCCGATGCTCTTTCGTGACTTGTAACTACTGCTCCAGATTCTCTTGAAAAGACATATGTGGAGTATCTTGAATATCCCAGCATATCAGAATCCATAGTTGAGGTATGTCCGGTTGAACGCGAACCCTCATGGATGGATCCTATTCTTAAATTTTTGAAGGAAGGCGCTTTGCCCGAAGACAAATTAGAGGCTAAACGACTTCGATGGATGGCTTCTCAATATGTAATCTTAGATGGAACCTTATATAAAAGATCTTTCATACAACCCCTGCTAAAGTGTTTGGGACTTTCTGATGCTGATTATGCACTCAGGGAAGTACATGAAGGTATATATGGAGATCACTTGGGGGGCAAATCTTTGGCTTACAAGATAATCCGTCAAGGTTATTATTGGCTGACTATTCAGAAGGACTTTGTAGAATTTGTCCGAAGATGTGATCACTGTCAAAGGTATTCCAATATACAGAAATGACCTGTAAATCAATTGATCCCACTGACAGCCCCTTGGCCTTTTGCACAATGGGGAATGGACATCCTTGGTCCGTTTCCTCTAGCTTCAGGACAATGGAAATCTCTCATAGTAGCAATTGATTATTTCACAAAATGGGTCGAAGGCAAACCACTGGCACAGATTACTGAAGTAAAAGTTGAAAACTTTGTGAGGAACTTTATTATTTTCTGTTTTGGAATTTCTTATGTTATAATAACTGATAACGGGAGGTAATTCGACAATCCGAAGTTCAAGAGCTTTTGTACCCAATATCATATTCTTCACAAGCTTATTTCCGTGGGACATCCTCAATCTAATGGAGAAGCTGAAGTGACAAACAGAACCATTCTTCATGATCTCAAAACCAGATTAAATGATGCTAAGGGATTATGGACTGATGAGTTGAATTCAGTTCTTTGGACATACCGAACCACTCCCAGGACAGCTACCGGTGAATCTCCATTTTATTTATCTTATGGCACTGAAACAATTCTTTCTGTGGAAGTCTCTTTATAATCTTTATGGATTGATCAGTATAAAGAGCCTGAAAATTCAGAACGCTGAAGAATTGACCTAGATTCGTTACTAGGCACTCGATTTCAGGCACAGCTGAAAATGGCTACATATCAGCAAAAGATTGCAAAATACTATAATTCCCGCGTGAAGGAATGGAGCTTTCATCCTGAAGATCTAGTTTTGCGAAGGTCTGAAAAGTCTAAGCCAGCCGAACAAGGCAAGCTTTCTCCTGCATTGGAAGGTCCATATCGAATTAAAGAGGTTATTCGTCCCGAAACTTATCGGCTGGAAATCTTAGAAGGTATACTATTACCTCGACCTTGGAATGTATAGAACCTCTATAAATATTATCAATAAAAATTTCAATTCAAGGTTGTTAAGATAGATTTAACTATTCTGTCTTAATATTTTTTCTAAAAGGCATAAGGATGATCTTTATGGTCTACCTTACGAAGTACCGAGGTGGGCTTGACCAGCCTGTCTTAATCTTTTTTTCTAAAAAGGTATAAGGATGATCTTCGTGATATACCTTACACAGTGCCGAGATGGGCTTGACCAGCTTGTCTTAATCTTTTTCCTAAAAAGCATAAGTATGATCTCCGTGATCTACCTTACGAAGTGCCAAGGTGGGTTTGATCAGCCTGTTTTAATTTTTCTTTTTTTCTAAAAGGCATAAGGATGATCTACATGATCTACCTTACGAAGTGCTGAGGTAGACTTGATCAGCCTGTCTTAATTTTTTTTTCTAAAACAGTATAAGGATGATCTACGCGATCTATGCTGTGAAATGCCAAGGTTTGACCAACCTATCACCCCCCCCAAAAAAATAAGGATGACCCATGTGGTTTATCTTATTTCAGATTAGAATTATCCTAAGTATGAAGGCTTAGTATTATTTCAAGTCTAAAAACTTGCTATTATTCAAAATCTGAAGACTTGGTATTTTCTTCCCAAGATCTCAGAATTATTTTCAATTATCCTAAGTCTGAAGACTTAGTATTTTTTCTAGTCCAAAGACTTGGAATTATTTAAAATCTGAAAAATTGATATTTTCTTCTCAAGATCTCGGAATTATTCTCAATTATCCTAAGTCTGAAGACTTAGTATTATTTTCAGTCTAAAGACATGGAATTATTTAAAATCTGAAGGCTTGGTATTTTTTTTTTAAGATCTCATAATTATTCTCAATTATCCTAAGTCCGAAGACCTAGTATTATTTCCAGTCTAAAGACTTGGAATTATTTAAAATCTGAAGACTTGGTATTTTCTTCTCAAGATCTCAGAATTATTCTCAATTATCCTAAGTCTGAAGACTTAGTGTTATTTATGGTCTAAAGACTTGATATTATTTAAAATATGAAGACTTAGTATTTCCTTCTCAAGATCTCAGAATTATTCTCAATTATCCTAAGTCTGAAGACTTAGTGTTATTTCAAATTCGGAGACTTATTGATTCCTTAAGTTTTGGAAGATTTAACTTTATTTCAAGTTCGAAGACTTTATACTTGAATGAATCATTATCCCAAAATTGAAGATGAAATTAAGTTCATTCACAGGTGCGTAATTCTACTTTTCATGAGTCATTACTTGAAAATTGTTGTATCAAAATAGATTTTCATTCATGAAATACAGTACGTAGATTCTTCAAAAAAAAAAAAAAAGGTTACAGATCGCTTTCGACTAGAGTATCTTCAGTCTATGTATGGTCGATCAGATCAGCCGCTTCTTCGGTTGCAGCAGGTTCTTTGAAAGGACTTTCTGGTGGTTCGGGCTCCTCTGTCTCTTCAAGATTAAATAGTTGAATCTTCAAAATATCTAAATCTGGGTGTAAATTTTTTACTTCTTTCATCCCATCATTAAAGTGGGCCCGATAGCTGAAGGTCTCAGCTTCGGTCATTTCATCATCAAAAGTTGAAGACTTATTGTAATCTTCGATTGCTCTTCTTAATTGGTCTTTCAAAGACCTTATTTTTACGGCCGATGACTCAGCTTTTTCAGTTGCCTCTTCGGCCATCTTCATGGCTTCTTTAGTTTTTTGCAGGACCTCCTTGACTGAAGATTCTAGAGATCGGATCTTTTTCTTTTTCTTCTTGAGCTTCACATCTTGTTCAGAGTTCTTTAATTGAGCCTTTTCCAGATCGGTCTTTAGGCTTGAATGAATGGGACATAGCTTGCCTTTGTTCTTCGGCTATCGCCTTTTCAGACTCGACCGTTTTCACTTGTCCTTCATCTTTTTATAGTTATCACGAAACTCAAAAATTCTTCTTCCATGATAGTGATATCATGGATTAGCTGCGTCGACAGCATAATATATGAAGTCAGCAAAGGCAGATAATATCCACATATATTAAAAAGAAGGAAAGGTCTGATGCTTACCCTCGGCATGGATGAGAATGCTGAATCGAAAACATCCTCAATGCATCGAGATTTGGTATTATCCTAATCCTTAGGGAGAAGCATACGCTTCATTAGTTCCCTGGCCAGTTCAGGGTTCTCCAAACCCTGCGCATCGGAGAAAATAGTGAAGTCTACGTGACAGCCTTCATCCAAAGGAGCATTCCTCCCAAGATCTTCTTTGGAGCAATATCATGCTTTCCCTTTTCTTTTTTCCCTTGGAGAGACAAGGAGCGACTCTCTATTAGGAGTTGGACTGCACTGATTCGAAGGGGGTATCGGACAAGGGCTTCTTGAGGGGGGACCCCTTGGAGATGGACTCCTCGGAGGTTCTATTGGAGATTGACTTCTTGGTAGAGACGCTGGGGGTGCTTCGTCTTCGTCTGATGCCACCCTCATCGAAGGCGTACTTGAAATTCCTTCGGCTCTTGCTTTCTTTCGGGCTTCAGATTCTTTTGGAACTGGTACTGGCCTCTTCCTTGAGGCCTGTCGAAGTTTATCAAGCTTTGGCTTCATTGGCTCACCTGTAATTAAAAGAAAAAGACTCTCGTATCAATCATTATTTATATATAAAAAAAATAATCGAAGCCAACTATCTCTGTACCTAATGAAGGAACTTCACTGATATGGGCACGGTGGAGGTTTTCCTCCCTCAGCAATTCCTTGAACATAGGGATTTTTGGCTTTGATAAAGTCTCAAAGTCTTTTTGGTCAGCTTTCAGAACTCTCTTCCCAGCATTTGCAGTTAAACAGGGAGACCTCCATTTAGCATTGAATCTCCAATGTGGGTAGTATACGAAGAAATAACAGGGTTTCCATCCATGAATAGCACTGGAAGTTCCTTTTATCAGTCTTCGGCCTGGCCGAGGATCGATAACCCACCACCCTTCACCGTGGAAGTCCCTTTTCAATACAAACAGAAAAGTAAACAAGGAAGTCCTCGGCTCTACATTTCTAAGTTTACAAAGAATTAAGAATCCGCATATGTTCCTAAAACTATTTGGGGTTAGTTGGGATGGAACTACCTGATAAAGATTAAAAATTTTTATGAAGAAAGGATGTAGTGGAAACCGAAGACCAGCTTTCAGATGGTCTTCGTATATGGCGATCGATCCAGGCGGAGGGTTAACTACCCTTTCATCAGGCTTAGGAAGGAACAACTTAAAGGTTCTTGGGAAATGAAAATGATGTCAAAGGCTTTCTAACCTACCATATGATAAAGAACTGGCGATAGCTTCGGGAGATCTTTCAGGACTTCTCTTTCTACCTGAAGCCCTACCCCTAGTGGGCTCACCTCCAGATGAGCCCTTGCTAATAGAGGGATTACCTAATGACTCCGACATCACAGGGAAAGAAGAAAAAGGAAGATGAAAGGACCTCTACCTCCAAGAAAAATTGAAGCGGATGGTTGAAGAAACAGCAGCGCAGAACAAGAAGGAGAAGGGTTTCGAAGTTGTGGAAATTCTTCCTATGAAGCTTTCCTCCCTTTTTATAGGGGCAAGATGGTGGATTTTTCCATCATTTCGGATATCTTCTCGATCGTGCATCGTGTCGGCGATGCCGATTATGGGTACGACTCCCGAAGAGATGTTCATCAATGAGACAACAGTTACAATCCGCGTGAAGAACTATGGTTGGCCTAAATGGATTTTCGATGTTATAATCAAGCCCTAGATTAACGCCAGGTGTATCGTCTCGGATAGATATAAATTCTTTAAAAGGTATTTTAATGAAAATATAAGCCAGGCTTTTCAAATCCATACTATCTTTTTGAAGCAGCAATAAGGAGATGACATTTATCCTTGGCACGATTTCCACACCATCAAGCAGTTTTTGTGAAAGACAGTTATCAGACATCTGCCATCATTGCTCCATTTTTTGTAAACGACAAATTCAGGTACTTCCATTTTTGAAATAAAATTATTTCAAACTTGGGAATGGGAGGCAGTTGTTATGATAATCCGGTTTAATATAAAATAAATACCGATCCATCGGTCGAGCCAATTTTTAAATTTTTGGTTTATTAATCAAATTAATGCAAACAGGAAAATATCTTTGGCAGAGTCCGAAGAAGACGTCAGATTTATTAATATGTTATTCTTCCCTTCGGCTTCGTATCTTCAGTCTAATCCGAAGAGCATACTTGGAGTATTTTATTCTTTCCTTCGGTTTCGTATCTTCAGTCTGGTCCGAAGGCCATACCTGGGATGTATTATTCTTCCCTTCGGCTTCGTATCTTTAGTCTAATCCGAAGAGCATGCTTGGAGTATGTTATTCTTCCCTTCGGCTTCATATCTTCAGTCTGGTCCGAGGCCATGCCTGGGATGTGTTATTCTTCCATTCCGCTTCGTATCTTCAGTCTAGTTCGAAGAGCATGCTTGGAATATGTTATTCTTCCCTTCATCTTCGTATCTTCAGTTTGGTTCGAAGACTATGCCTAGGATATGTCATTCTTTCCTTCGACTTCGTATCTTCAGCATGGTCCGAAGACTATGCCTTTGGAATATTTTTTCCTCTTCGATACTACAGTAAGTAATTGTTTTCCTTTTTCATCTCAAAGGAATGTGTTCGAAGTATATAATCAATATTTCCTCGAGCCATTCCAAGGAAGGCCCTCCAATGAGGTTATTGAATTCACTTCGAACACTTCCTGAAAAGGAGTACATCAGAAACCTTTGAGCGACCTTTCCACCTGAAATGGTTAAGGGTTATTCTAGTTGTTATAACCGCCTACATGATCGATAGCTGCAGCTTGAATAACTATGAAATAACTAATTTTTCGACAGCCACTACTCACAATTATGAGGAGGTTTTCCTAACTAATTTCCATAATCGTAAGTAGTTAAACTTATACCTATAAATACTGGTAAGATGGGATACTTGAGGTAAGCTGATTCTGAGCAAGCTTGAGCCATTTTTCTTTTTTCTTACAATTCTCTGCTCTCGAATTCTTCATTCTACTGCCTGGATTTTTGCTAACTTTGGCATTAATTAGAGTGTTCCCCACCAGAAAAATTCCGGTCAGAAAAGTTATTTTGCAAGCTCCCATCGACAGCGACCCGACGGGCGAGCCACTTTATCCGATCGGTAGGGATCCAGCATTAACAGGTTGGAATCCAAGAAAACAAAAAGTATTCATCGAAAAATAATAATAATAATAAATAAATAAAAAGCCCATAAACTAAACAAAATTGTATCGATCGGTCTGTCCATCTATGATATATAGTCGATTGTTGTCTACTCATCTACGTACCGAAGCACCTCTCGAATAGCCAACTGCTTCTACTGGTCGCTGCTGGACTCTTCCTCTGTCAAGGAGCAGCGCAATCCTGGAATAGCAGGAGGTGACTCCAATGGATAAATTTCTTCTTGAAGAAGAGAGCAATAAGAATGGAAGACCGTGGGGGTTACATTTAGCCCGAAGCCCACGCCGAACAGGAAATTTATTTCCAAATTATTCATCTCCATCAAGCTTATCCCTCCCACCATTGCAAAATAAGCATTGTCGTAGTGCCTGTAAAGACAAATAAAAAATAGTAATTAGCAACTCAATTGAATATTTTCTTTGTTTTCTGTTAAATAACTTAATAGAAGATATTTAATCAAAAATAACAATGTGGAATCATCGTTTGCCTTGGCAGGTATATGCTAATGGTATAATTAATTAACTGGCGTTACGTATATATGAACAATTAGCATGACAGACAACGTGCCGCTGAAGTGGAACCATGCACCAATTCAATTGGATGTACCCTTAATTTGTTCTAATGACCATGGAAACAATCAATGGGACCTAAACACCTGGCCGAAATCTCCTCAAGGGTGACTCCCTCCCATCCTCCCTCCTCTCTCTCTCTCTCTCTCTCTCTAAATAATTGAAAGGAAATTAAAAGCGTCCTAGGATCAGGTAAGACTACGTGGTTAACTTCGGAAAGGAACTTCCGAGAAGAAGAAAGGGACTCTAAAATAACTCTCGAGACACATCAACAAATAGCTGAAGGATGAATCACATCAACAAATTAAAGATCATCACTTGATCGAAAAAAAAAACAGAATATACGCGCACAAAGAACCATTAGCAAAACAAGACAACGATTTTAATTATACCCGTCTTGAAAGATATCAAGAAACTCATGCACATCAACAAAACCGAAGAACACTACGCGAATTTTAAAGGATGAAGTGTTGCTAGCTAGATGGGCAAGGAATTTATTGAAGTACCAGACTAGTGGTGAAAACTTACATGCGCTCCATGAACTTGACTGCGGTGAGGATGGAGGTGATGAGGAGGCGATGGACGTTGAAGGAGTTGATGAAGACCGGCAGGTGGCGCTGCGTGAAGCGGGTGAGGGTAGACGTACGTAGGCGACGACGTAGCATGTAGGGCTGCAGTCGACGTGGCGGAAGATGCGCTCGAGGTAGCTGTGAAGCGAGATTATTAGGCTGCCGGAGGCCATGGAAGGCAGAGGCCCGCTGGTGGGTAAAGGCTTGCACGTCGTTGAGCTCCAACACCCTCCGGAAAATAGCGGAAAGCACCGAGACCACTCTGGGGATGGCAAGCTCGGCCATGGGGCGGTCTCTTAAGGGGCGAGCGAGAGAGAGCCAACGGGTGAAATAAAATTAGTGAAGAGTCTATCCACTCCTATCCCTTTTGTTTTACCCAAAAAAAAAAAAAAAAAAATTAGTGAAGAGTGTGGAGGGAGAGGAGGGGAGTCATATAGAGCGGCGAAGGTCATGGCATAGCCTAGAGGGGTTCGTCTAAGGGAAGGGGAAGAGGAGTTGGTTTTGTTTATTTTGGGTAAAGCTGCCCGAGTTATTAATTAGACGTGTCGTGGCCCATGTTGGCCTTGGATTGGGATTGCGGTGAGGCATTGTTTGGAAAGTGTCAAAAGGATCGGATTGGTGACGGTTGGAGTTTTTTTTTTTTTTTTTCAATTATTAATTCTTAGAAAGGATTAATACGGGGTCTCGGCCCTGATAACCTTTTTAAAGTCTTACGGCCAGCAAGTGCGGTGCATATATATTGGTTACATTTCAATGAATTTAGAATCAAATTAGATCAATTTTCTGATTTACATAGGTCTTTACATAATAAAAATAAAAAATTAATAACATATTAATGATATAAAATAAATATACATAAAAATATTTTAAAATAAATAAAAATGATATATATATATATATATATATATATATATATATATATATATATATATATGCATGTATAGTAATTTGTCAAAAGATATATGTTAAGAGATTTTGTAATTCGTATTTCTTACATTAATGAGTTGTAAAAATGGTAAAAATTTCTCCGTAGCTTTCTCTCTCTCACACACGGTTGGATTTATTTACCATGAGCATGATAAGTTACAATTTTTTATGCTTATATAAAAAATATAAGCCCGATAAGTGGCCATCCTCATCCATATTATTAGAAATGTATAAAACATGAGAAATATATAGAAATATTAAGAAGTATATTATTTAAGATATTCTATGTAATCTTTAGGATTATTAGAATATTCTACATGATCTTTGGGATTGCTAGTATATTCTACATGATATTTGAAATTGCTAAAATATTATACATGTTCTTTGAGATTGGCAGGATCATACTATAATCTCCTTATTACCTGTTTGATTTTTTTTTTTCACCTTTATATAATGATATACATATCATGAAGAAATACATGAAAAAATCTTTTCCATTTACTTTCTTTTCTCCATCTCTCTCTTATTTTTTACATGGTATCAGAGCGAATCATCATCGATCCGAGTTTATTCTTTTAATTAGTGTTTACAGCAAGTTATTGCTGAAACATCTTCTTTGTATATAGATCTGACTTTATTCCTTTGATTAGCATTTATAGCAAGCTATTGCTAAGATACATTCTTTGCACGTAGCGGGGGATAAATAGTTACCACATCTCATTTTCATCAACATGTTCAACCAAATCAAGTAGAGTACCATAATTGAATCTATGATTGATGATTCGTCATCGACCTTAAATGCTATACATGACCCGGCATTTCATCTCACCTTCGGAGAATCCTAAAAATGCCAAGTACCAAGGAAGGGCTATCATGAATGCTACCACGCTACCAACTACAAGCGAAATCTTTCCAAAATCCGGTCTTTCTCCCATATAATTTTAGCAACTGATTTCCCTCATTGGACAAGATAAGGCTTAAAGCGCCATAAATTTTGTTGGTAAAGCCTTCCTTGATTCTTGCCATCAATCTTGGATCCTTGATAGTGGTACTTTTGAATACTTAACATTTTGTAAGTCCTTTCTTCATAATATGAAACCCCTTGATAGTTCATTTTCTATTGTTCTACCTAATAGAATCAATATGCCTATACATTTATATGGTAATATTATCTTAACTAATGATATTACTTTATGCCGTACCTTGTATGCTCATAATCTTACATGCAATCTTATTTTAGTAAGCAAACTTGCTCAAGACCTTAATTATATTATTTTTTTCTTTTCTATATTTTGTGCTCTATAGGACCTTGCCACAAGGAAGCTGATTAGATTGGGTGAACTCCGGGATGGTCTTTGCTACTTCAAAGGCTTGATAATAAGTCCTGTAAAGGCAAATAAAGTTAATGTCTCAGTTGATCTCTCGCATGCTCAATTAAAACATTGTTTTTACAAACGTTTGAAATTTGTCCCTTTTTTTCAAATGCTCATTTTGATTCCCTAAATAATTATTGTGATATTTACTATTATGCTAAACAAACAATTTTTTTTCTTAAGCATTAATAAATTATCTTTACCATTTGATTTAGTGCATTTTGATATGTGGGGTCCATATCGTACTTCATCATATATAGGAGCTCATTTCTTTCTCACTATTATTGATGATTGCACAAGGGCAACTTGGATTTATTTGTTACAAAGAAAATCTGAGGTATCAATGCTTTGTTAATTTTCATGCTTTGACCAAAAATTATTTTAATGCCAATATTAAATACGCACGTAGTGATAATGTCCAAGAATTTGTAGCTGGACCATTGAAATCATATTTCATAGAACATGGGATCATATCACAAACTTCTTGTACTGGAACATCATAACAAAATGGTGTGGTTGAGCATAAACATCGACATGTATTAAATATTGCCCATGCTCTAAGATTTCAAGCCAACTTGCTTGTGTCATTTTGGAAAGAATGTGTTTTGATTGTCGCCTATTTAATTAACTTGACACCCACACTAAAATTAAATGGCAAGAGTTTCTATGAACTCTTATTTCACAAACCACCCACCTATAATCATTTAAGAGTTTTTGGTAGCCTATGTTATGTATAAGAGATATCCGGTGACAAATTTTAATTTCATTCTCGTGCTTGTATATTTATTGGATACCTTTTTGGTCAATAGGATTATTGTATCTATGATCTAGAAACTCACAAAATATTTATTTTATGTGATGTTATCTTTCATAAGAACATGTTTCCTTGTTCTCAAACATTATCTTCTTCTTCAGTAATATCTCCTTTTCCACAATTATATTAAACTGATCATGATATGTCATTCTCTTTAGAAACTAATAATTTAACTTATTTGAGCCAGACTCAAGGATAGGTCTCAAACCCTATTCTCCTTTATGAGTCAGATCAAACATAAACTAATTCCATTGATTCAAACCAAATGTCAAATCCGAACCAGACTCTTGATGCAGTTGATACTATTCTCTTCAAGAGCTTTCATCTTCTAAGACCATTAGTCCTAACTCACTGTCTGTTAGAGAACTCATTGTCTGTTAGAGATAGAAAGCAACTCGTATGATTACAGGACTATATTATCGATGCTCCAAGAGTAGAGAGATCCCCGGACACATCTGTTAATTCAGTGACCTCAGTTAAGCCATATCCTATTTCTTGCCATCTCACTTCTTCTAAGTTTAATACTTTCCATCGAGCTTTCCTTTCAGCTATAACCTCTTAAGAAGAACCTAAAACCTTTTTTTCAGGCTATAAAGGATCCTAAGTGGTGAGAAGCAATGGAGGCTAAGCTCACAGCTCTCTAACAAAGCGATACTTGGACCTTGGAGCTTCTATCACTTGAAAAGAAATCCATTAGATCGAGATGTGTATACAAAATTAAATACAAGGCTGATGGTTCTATTAAGCAATTCAAAACTCGTTTAGTAATGAAGGGATACACACAAATAGAAGGGCTTGACTATACTAAGACTTTTGCCCCAGTAGCTAAATTGACTAAGTACGGTCTCTCTTAGCTATTGCTTCTACCAAATATTGGTAGTTATATCAATTGGATGTCAACAATACTTTCCTCCATGATGACCTTCATAAAAAAGTATACATGATACCCCCACTAGGATTTCTAAAGCCAAGTGATCATACAAGTGTTTATCGATTATATAAGTCTCTTTATGGGCTCAAACAAGAATCGAGATAGTGGTTTGAAAAACTCTCCCACTCCTTGCTCCAATATGCCTACACTCAATTCAAAGTTGATCACTCTCTGTTCACTAAACAGGATAATGACTTTTTTATTGCCATTCTTGTTTATGTGGATGATGTGATTATTGCAAGGAATAATCCTTTAAAATGTCAGGCTTTGAAATAATTTTGCAAGACAAGTTCTACATTAACGACCTGGGCACCTTAAAGTATTTTCTTGGAATAGAAATGGCTCGATCACCTTTTGAACATATTTGTATCCCAACAAAAATATATACTTGACATTCTCTAAGAGACCGGGATGTTAGAGACCAAGTCCACAAAATTTTTCATGTAGCAATAACTCAAGCTCACGGTAGATGATGGAAAACTACTTAATGATCTAGATTTATATTGTTGGTTGCTAGGAAGATTCATTTATCTGACCATTATTAGGCTGAACATTGCATGCTCAGTACATGTTCTGATATAGTTTATGCAACTTTCTTGATAACCATACTTGTATGTAGTCTTTCATATTTTATCGTATTTGAAATGATCTCCAGGTCAAGGCATATTTTTTTAAAGTATCAATACTTTTCAATTATATACTTATTATGATGCAGACTGGGTAAGATGTCCCATGATAAGGTGCTCTACAATAGGTTTCTATGTTTTTTTAGAAGATGCTTCAATTTCTTAGCATGCCAAGAAGCAGATAATAGTATATCGTTCCTCGACGGAGGTCGTGTATCGGGCTATGGCGCACACCACTAGTGAATTATTGTAACTTCGAGCCCTCTTATATGATCTTAGTATTCCACATCATGGTCCCATGTTCCTTTATTGTGATAACCAAGCAACTTTACATATTGCCACAAATCCTGTATTTCATGAACGGACCAGACACATAGAGATCAATTATCATTTTATCAGAAAGCGACTGCAGTCTCAGGATATTTCTACGTAATATATTCCTGCATATTGTCAACTTGAAGATATCTTTACCAAAGCTCTCGGCTGTGATTATTTTCAATAGATTATGTGCAAGTTGGGCATTCAATATCTTCATGCTTCAACTTGAGGGGGACTATTAGGAATGTATAAAATATTAGGAATGTATAGAAATATTAAGAAATATATTGTTTAGAATATTCTATATAATTTTTGGGATTACTAGAATGTTTTACATGATCCTTGTGATTGCTAGTATATTCTACATGATCTTTGGAATTGCTAGTATATTCTACATGATCTTTGGAATTGCTAGTATATTTCTCTGTTCATCTCTTTGAAAGATTGACTAGGCATTAAAGGGTCTACTATTGGAAACCAACCTTGGTATATGGGTTTTTTTTGGTCTTTCTTATCTTACCGACTCCCGATAATAGGATCTTGCAAAACCTGGCTCCATGATAGCAACCATGTCAGCTCTAACCTTGTCCAAGTCAAGCTCGAGTCAGTCTATCTCCAAGTACAATAACAGGAGTCATCCAAGATCATGTTGCTATTACTCATAAAAAAAAAAAAACAGAGGAAAAATAGAGTGATTTCATTTTAAATCCACAACAAACCTTGTCCACTAAATAATTTGCACTTTCTCATTCGTTCAAATATTTGGGATTCATAACCCTCCCTACTTGATAATTGCGTAATCAAAGATTATAATTAAAAAAATATAAAAATATTCTTTCAAGTTTGGGTCGTTTATCCATCGATCCCAAAAATCAAAAAAAAAAAAAAAAAAAAAGAAAAAGAGAGAGAACCAGCAACGAGAGGTTTTTTTTTTTCAAGTTTATCAAAACAATAGGCAAAGTCAATGGTTTTTCACATCACTACTTTTCTTTTCCCTTCTTTTTTTTTTTGGTGGGGGCGGGAGGGGGATGGGATGCAACGGGAAGTCAATTGGCCATCCACTTTTATCAACGGAGAAAGGGGAAGAATGTGCATAGGTGACTTGTCCATGACAAACTGCAAGAATCTACATGGCTAAAAAAATTAAAAAGGGAAGGCCAAATCTCTTCAGAGATGGAAAAGGTTATCTACAAGCACATGAAGTAAGAAACCAAGGATTAAAGGCAAATAATTAAAGCTAAGTGGCAAATCTTAATTTACAAGGATAGAGAAGGTTGTCTACCAGCATGACATAGAGGATCTAAAAATAGGATGTACGTAGTTGCAGAGTGAAGGATTTTTAAGATCATGAGCTGCAACTTAAATGCATGGTACAACTTGCTGGCACGATAGCAACTTGACTTTGAGCGGAGATCGATACAAGCTATATGGATTCACTCGTTTATTTCCTCCTCGTTGCACTTCAGACCGGTTGCAGGTTCTCTCGCTCCACTCTCTCCCAGTCCCTCTGTCTTCACCGCACCCAACTGTTTTGGCAAAACCCAAGCAACGAAAAAGGAATTAAGAAAGAGGAATGGAGATGAGTCACGTGATGGCCACGTGATCTCCTCCTCACCAAAAATACTAATCCCTCTGCAGATGTAAAAGGAAAAGGTACTCAAGAAATATAATATCGATCTAAAAGTTATATCATGTGATAATCGCATGTTCATGGATCCTAATAGAGATGGACATCTGGGATACATTATAA
This sequence comes from Areca catechu, assembly GCA_021397845.1. Taxonomy (NCBI): domain Eukaryota; kingdom Viridiplantae; phylum Streptophyta; class Magnoliopsida; order Arecales; family Arecaceae; genus Areca; species Areca catechu. The sequence continues at coordinate 126,165,609 of CM038038.1, read as the reverse complement.
CCAAATTTTTTAAGTTTTATGATCTAATTGAAACAATCAGGGGTTCAAGTGTAAATCATGAAATATTGGATGGATGTGGTCGTGATTTCTCCAAACCTATAATACCTATCGAGATATGTATAAACTATATTAAAAAGAATGAATTAAGCCAATTCTTAATGATAGAAGCGCAAACAAGTTTCTTCTAGTCATTTATAACCCAAATTAAACTCAATCCATTGCCCATATCATTCCTAACATTTAGCATAAGACAATCATTCATCCCCGGAATCTAGTGACGACGAAGCATTATCTGGGCCCATATATATATGCTTTCAAATTAAATCTGAGCTAAACACAAGTTGCAGCTGAGCCTTGGCAGCTACAAAACACTCCTCACCAGGCACTGCAAAATTTAAGCCAAGCCCCGATAGCAGGTAGTGTTTCGGCTCATCATCCCAGGAGAGGTGGATCTTGAAATATGGTGTCCCACACCAGGTTGCTTAGGTTGGCAGGTATGTGTGAGGATGATGCGGAAACGTTGCTTGCGAGCTTTTACAGCACATGAACGAGAGTCCATTCTGGTTGATGTAGATGTAGAGTAATTGTTAACCTTATTTATGAGATTGTTAAATCGAATGGCTCCATTGAAGTCTCCATCAAGCTTCTATTAGACAATGCTGACATGCATGTAATAAAGCAGATGGTGCAGTAAAAGAAGACGATGAGCTTTTAAGAAAGAAGAAAATAAGAGGGCCAGAGCCTAGATGCCAAAAAGGAAAAGAGCCAGTCCTATTTTAAATAAATTTCTAGCCCAAAATCACCATCTAGTATTAAATTCAAAAAAGGGTCTCAGCAAATCACCTTCCAATGCAAAAAGCATAATAACCATAGAGAAACTTGAACAGAATTGACATGAGAAGATAGTAAACTTGTTGAATAAAACATGAATTGAATATCTAAATTATAGATCATAGAAAGATTACAAATCCCCCAATCAAAATGAAACCAAAATGGAGGATCAGAAGACGCCGGATCATAATTCACTTGTCCAAAAGTTGGAATCTAAGAAGTCAAAAACTGCTTATCAAAATAAACAAGAAACAGAAACTAAACAAAATGGTATCAATCTGTCCATCTATAATTGTTGATTGTTCTTTATTTATCTATGTACTGAAGCCCTCTCGAATAGCTCTAGCCTCTTCTACTGGTCGCTGTCGGACTCTTCCTTAGTCAAGAAGCAGCGGTATCCTGGGGGAGCAGGGGGCGAGTCCAATAGATACATCTCCTCCCGAAGATGAGAGCAGTAGGAATAGAAGACCGTTGGGGTTACATTCAGCTCGAATCCCACGCCGAACAAGAAATTGACTTCCAAATTGTTCATCTCCATTAAGCTTATCCCTCCCACCATCGCAAAATGAGCATTGCTGTAGTGTCTGTAGAGACGGACAAAAAACGGTAATTAGCAGCTCAATTGGATATTTTCTTTGTTTTCAGTTAAATAACTCAATCGGAAATATTTAATCAAAAGTAACATTGTGGAAACATCGTTTGCCTTTGTCAGCGTTAATGGTAGAAATTACTGGTGTTAGGTATAGTACAGTGAGCATCATGCAGCTGACTCAAGTACGAACGAATTGTATTAAGATCAAATTGACGGTTAGAGCTGAAGAGGTTATATAGAATTGCATTCATAAAAGAATGTGCTTTGATAATTTTCCCAAGATAAACACATGACTGTCAATGCAAGTATTATGATCTAATTTTGGACTCTACAGAGTCGGTCATGAAGTAAGAAATATATAATTACTGGTGAAAAAGAGGTCTAGCCCTTTTAAGCTATGTTGGAAGATGGTGTCCCAGGCCCATAGGCATACAGAAGGGCTTTAACAACTGGGCCTAGGCCTTTTTATGGGCGTCCTTAAACATAACAGAAATGACATGCGAAACTTTTTAATTGCAATTCGAAAGATGATCTAAGATCAAGTTTGGCTCCTGGAGTGGAACCACCAATTCAATAGGACATGTACCCTTTGTTCTATGACCATGGAAGCAATCAGCGGGAATTAAACACCTGGCCGAAATCTCCTCAAAAGCGACTCCCTCCCACCCCCACTCCTCTCTCTAAAGATTTGAAAGCGCATTAAAAGCTTTCCGGGATCAGGTAAGGCTACGTGGTCAACTTCGGAAAGGATCTAACTTCCAAGAAGAAGAAAAGGACTCTAAGATAATTCTCCAGACGCCAAGAATAGCGGAAGGGTGAGACACATCAACAAATTAAAGATCACTTTTATGGAAAAAGAACATGATATACGTACACAAGAACGAAGGATAACCATTACCAAAGACCACGATTTTTAATGCCTTCTTGAAAGATATCAAGAAACCCATGCACACCAGAAAAATATAAAAACTCTACTCGAGTTTTAAAGGATCTTGCTTCCAAGAAGAAGAAAAGGACTCTAAAATAATTCTCCAAACACCAAAAATAGCAGAATGGTGAATATCGCATCAACAAATTAAAGACCACTCGAACGAAAAAGAATAGAATATAAGTACACAACAACGAAGAAGAACCATTACCAAAACAAGACCACGATTCTTGAAAGATATCAAGAAACCAGGCCATATGCACATCAAGAAAACCCAAGAACTCTACGTGAATTTTTGAGGATGAAGTGTTGTTAGATGGGCAAGCAATTTATTCAAGTACTGGAACTAGAGGTGCAAACTTACATGCGCTCCATGAACTTGATGGCGGTCACGATGGAGGTGATGAGGAGGCGATGGACGCTCAAGGAGTCGATGATGACCGGCGGGTGGCGCTGCATGAAGCGGTCGAGGTAGATGTAGGCGACGACGTAGCATGTAGGGCTGCAGTGGGCGTGGCGGAAGATGCGCTCGAGGTAGCTGTGAACCGAGATATTTGGCATCCGGAGGCCATGGAAGACAGAGGCCCGCTGGTGGGGAGCTGCACGCCGGTGGGTAAAGGCCAGCAGGTCGTTGAGCTCCGACACCCTCCGGAAAATAGTGGAGAGCGCCGTGACCACTCTTGGGATGGCAAGCTCGGCCATGGGGGCGGTCTCTTGGGGGGCGGGAGACAGAGAGGGAGAGAGCGAGAGAGATAGAGAGAGCCAGTGGGTGATATAAAATTAATGAAGATTGTGGATGGAGAGGAGGCTAGGAGAGATATATAGAGAGGGAAAGGGAAGAGCGAGGAGTGTGATAATGGAAGGCGAGTTGGTATGGGACTCGGTTTTGTCTTCTTCGGGTAAAGCTGCCTGGGTTATTAAGTAGACGTGTCTTGCTCCTGCTTGGTGTTGGATTGGAATTATATACGGTAGGCCTTGGTTTTGAAAGTGTTAGAACGGTTGCATTGATGACATAAGGGGAAAGGGAAACAGGAATGCATCGAGTTTAATTTTTTGGCACAAATCTGAAAGCAAGGTATATGCGTATATGTTAACCTTTATATATATATATATATATGTGTATGTTGTTTTTTTGGGAGGGGGGGGAGGGGCCGTGGGGGAGACGGAGAGGGCGGGAGCGAGCGAGAGAGATCCAGTGGGTGATATTAAATTAATGAAGATTGTGGAGGTAGAGGGAAGGGAAGAGAGAGGAATTCGTTAAAAGGGAAGACGGGTTGGGGTGGGACTCGGTTTTGTTTTCTGCGGGTAAGCTGCCCAGTTATCATACTTTTTAAATATATTTTATTAAAAAAATGATATTTCCTAGCCGTTGATTGGATAAAGTTAGTGAAATAAAATTATTTTTAGCCGGTTACTAAATCGATCAACTCTGTCATGCCTTCCTTCTTTCTCATGCTAAGGGTTGCAGAGGGAGGGGAGGTGCAAAGGAAGGACGGGGGGGGCGGGGGGGGGGGGGGGGGGATGCAGATGAAGGAAATGGTGCCGCGGGGATGGATAGGTGGCGTCCAGTGGGGAGAAAGGAAGGAGATGCCGTGGGGCGAATGGAGGAGGTGGCGCGCTAGCGGGAGATGGCGGGTGGAGCTCGGAAGGTTAAATTGGATTATATTACAAGCCAAAAATTGTTTTTGGCAAATAATAATTACATACAGAGCTCCATAAAATTATCTACTTGTTGGTAAGTAAATAAATTTTGTTGATCTATGTTAAATTACATGTTCAGTATTTTTTTATAAAAAATAATTTTATTTTTTTAAAATATCATAGTAAATATTTTTTTATTATTTTATCTATGTTGTAGTAATCCGGTTCGATACAAAATAATTACCGATTCATCAGTTGGGTTGAATTTATTTGGACCCATCAACCAAATCAGTGCACTTAAAGATGATATTTTCTTAATTTAATGAGGGCTACAATCTGTTTTAATGAAAAAAATATATTATTACTTTATTAATATATTACTATTTCATTCGGCTTCGTATCTTCAATCTGTTTCAAAGAAGAATTTCTGGAATATATTACTATTTTATTTGGCTTCATGTCTTCAGCTTGGTCCGAAAAAGATGTTTCTGTAATATATTACTATTTCATTCGGCTTCATGTCTTCAGCCTGGTCCGAAGAAAATGTTTCTGGAATATATTACAATTTCATTCTGCTTTATGGCTTCAGCTTGGTCTGAAGAGGATACTTTTGGAATCTGTTACTATTTCATTCGGCTTCATGTCTTCAGCTTGGTCCAAAAATGACATTTCTGGGATGTATTATTTATCCCTTTGGCTCTATGATAAGCAGTTCTTTATTTTCTGGTTTACTTTGAAGAAGATAAATCCGAAGCATATAGCTAGCACGTCTTCGGACCATTGCAAAGGAAGATAGTCCAAAGAGGTAGTTAGACTCTTTTCGAATCTTCTCTAAAGAGAATGTATCCAAAGCATGTGAACGATCTTTCAACCTGAAATAGTTGAAGATTGTTCTTGTTGTTATAACTGCCCATATGGTCGATAGCTCCGGCTTTGATAACCATGGAATAACTAATTTCCGACCGCCACTACTTACTATTATGAGGAAGTTACATTAATTAATTCCCATAACCGTAAGTAGTTACACTCACGCCTATAAATATCGGTAGGAAGGGACACTCGAGGAAAGCCAACTCCAGGTAAGTTAGAGCCAGTCCACAACTAGCTCTTCCAACACCATTCCATTCATTTTTCTTTTCCATTTTTCACTTTATTCTGCTTTTAAGTTCTCCATCTGCTGCCTAAATTCTTGTTGACTTTGGCATCGGAGTGTCCCCACCGAAAAAATTTCAATCAGGGGATTTGTTTTGCAGGCTCCATCGAAGGTGAACCAGCAGGCATGTTGCTCCGTCCGATCCATAGTAGGACTGCAAATGGGTCAGGTCGGACCGGGTTATGCTTGATCCCAACTCGACCCGATTTCTTGATCGGGTCTTGATATTAGACCCAAATCCAATCCAATAAAAAATCGGGTAGGGTCAGATGGGGTACATAATCAAAATTATTGATCTAATGGATCATTCGGGTCCGATCGGATCCATATATAATCCAACCACAATCCATAACATACGAGTCTGGTTTAGATCCAGTTCGAATCAGGTTGGATCACAGTTCCATTCATAAAATTTTATTTAAATTAATAATAAAAATAGTAAAACACAATGCATGCGGTTTCATTTTCTGTAATGACAGTACTGTAAACACTCCATCACAAAGAAAGTTTAGATGTTGCGTTATGATTGGTGAGAGAGGGGGAACATTTTAGATTAGCAGTTCTGGCGAAGTTTTAGATGTTGCGTTATGATTGGTGAGAGAGGGGGAACATTTTAGATTAGCAGTTCTGGCGAAGTGCTTGTCTTGATTTACGTGGAGATGGTTAAACAAATTATTTACTTCAGACTCCGGCTTTTTGTGGTCGATTTATTGTGCATGTATTTATAGGTACGTGTCTGCTCTTCCGTCGGAGTCGAGTAATCGACAAGGTTATCTCACACTTAGAGTCCACGTTCGCTTCATTTATTGGCCATCATCATAAATGTATTTAATTAGGAGTTCTCGAGAGGCACGAACGCAAGAGTGGGGTGAGTCAATGCAATACTGGTTCCGGTAATGTTACCGTGAAATGGGTGAGGGTTCAGGTGGTTGGCTTTGATAGTAAGAAAGCGGGTACTGTCAACTGTGCGGAGTCGGGGTGGGCCGTGGTCGGTGGATTTGGCCCAAGCTGGAAAGCCAGCAACCAGCCCATTACAATTTAATATTTAATATTTAATTATTTATCCAATATAGTAATATATTATAAATAATATATTTAAAAAAGATTCGGATCCTATATCTGGGTTCGGGTTGGATCGGGTCATATATCTGAAGATCCAAAATAATCCAAAAATATTTATGGATCGGGTCGGGTCCAGATTTAGTAAATCTAGATCCAATCCAAAAAATGAATGGGTCTAATTTTTAAATCCGATCCAGATCCATGGATCTGGATCGGGTCTAACCGGGTTGGGTCGGGTCGGGTCACGGATCGACCCGACCCATTTGCAGCCCTCATCCATAGGGATTTAGTGTCAACAAATTGGCGTGCCATGAAAGGCAAGAGTTTTCTCTGGTTAAGGAGAACCTTGAAAAAATAAGAATGATGAAAGGAAAGATCCAAAATACTTCTACGAGCAGAGAGCACCCTGCTCCTCAGGCGAATAATCCTCCGATAGAAAATGATATGCCACCTTTTATGTTGACTGTGGGGCAACAGCAGTTCGAGGCCCTTTTGAATCGAGTCGATGCCCTAACAGCTTTAGTCTAGACTCTTCAAAAAACTGTCATTCAAAGGTAGTGCCCTCCAGCCACCTCTCAGCCCAGTCATCGAGTTACGGAAAAGGAAGATCGATGTCAGGAGTCCACCCCAAGTTTTTCACAAATCCGATTTTCTCGTAAGCATTACAGCTCCCAGCCAAGCAAGCATATGAGGATTACCATAGCAAGAAAAGAACCATACCTTCCCTTTCTATTTCTTTTGGAGATTCTACACTTGGAGGAGTCAAGCAAAGAGAAATGAACCTTGATTTTGAAGAGAAGTTCGAGTTATTGGAGTCACAGATAGTTAGGCTCACTGATCAAAGAAGAGGTGACGAAGTTATGACTTTCAATTCATAACCTCCTTTTTCCGATCGGATTATGGTCGAAATCATCCCTCGGCATTTTAAGATTTCTCAGCTGGAGGCTTATGATAGAACTACCGATCCCCTTGATCATTTGAAAAGTTACAAAGCTCATATGATGGTACAAGGGGCATTTGATGCATTAGATTGCCTCGCTTTCCCTGCCACCTTAAGGAAAGCTGCTCGAAGTGGTATTCGAGCATACAGCCAGGCATAATTCATTCTTTTGCTAAGCTGGAGCGGCTGTTTATTTCACATTTTTGAACATATCGAAAGATGCCGCGTAACACAGATAGTTTGTTCCTCTTTCAACGGAATGAAGGAGAAAGTCTTAAAGAATTTATTATTTGATTCAATTCGGCCACTCTGGAGATCCCAAATCTCAATCAGCAACGTGGCCATGTTAGCTCCTGAAGGCTATTCTGCGCTGCCCCAACACTTCAGGAATGATAGCTAAATGGGCCATTAAATTAGGGGAGTTTGACATTAACTTCCAACCTAGATCAGCAATGAAAGCGCAAGTCTTGGCTGATTTTATAGACGAATGCACTTGGGGATCATATGAGAGTTAACTAAGGACCGAAGAGGAAGAGACCACCGAAGAAGATCTGGAGTTCATATGGATGCTTCATGTGGATGGCACTTCCAATGCCAATGGCTGTGGAGCTAGTCTCATTTTGGCTAGTCCGAATGGTCAAGTCATATAATATGCTTTTCATTTTTCTTTCCAAGCTTTGAACAATCAGGCAGAGTATGAAGTACTCATTGCTGGACTCGAATTACTCAGAAAGTAGAGATTAGAAAGATTAAAGTCTTTTTGGATTCATAGTTGGTGGTGAATCAAGTGAAAGCTGAATTCGAAGCTCGGAATCCTATCATGATTCAGTATTTGGAAAAGGTGCAAAGCCTAATATTCCAACTGGAATATTTTGAAATTGTTCACGTGCCCCGAACAAAAAATTCTCGGGCCAATGCTCTTTCACGTCTTGCAACCACTGCTCCAGACTCCCTTTGCTGAACATATATAGAATATCTTGAAGACCGCAGCATATCCGTATCCATAGTAGAAATATATCCGATTGAACAAAGCCCTCATGGATGGATCCCATCCTTAAATTTTTGAATGAAGGCGCATTACCTGAAAACAAGCTTGAAGCTAAACGACTTCGTTGGATTGCTTCCCAGTATGTGATCTTAGATGGGACTTTATATAAAAGATCATTTACACAATCTCTGTTGAAATACTCGGGACCTTCAAATGTCGATTATGCTCTCAAGGAAGTGCATGAAGGTATATATGGGGATCACTTCAGGGGCAGATCCTTAGCTTCCAAAATAATTTGCCAAGGCTATTATTGGCCAACCATTCAGAAGGATTCTACAGGTTTTGTCCGAAGGTGTGACCAGTGTCAAAGGTATTCTAATATACAGAGATGGCCTGTAAATCAACTAACCTCGTTAACAGCTCCTTGACCTTTTGCTCAATGGAAAATGGATATTCTTAGTCCATTTTCTCCAGCTTCTGGATAATGAAAATTTCTTATAGTGACAATTAATTACTTCATCAAGTGGGTCGAAGCTGAATTACTTGCATAAATTACTGAGACGAAAGTTAAAAATTTTGTAAGAAACTTTATCATCTTTCATTTTGGAATTCCTTATACCATTATTACCGATAAGGAAGGTAATTTGACAACCCGAAGTTCAAAAATTTCTACACACAATATCATATACTCTATAAACTAACTTCCATGGGTCATCCTCAGTCTAATGGAGAAGCTGAAGTGACCAATAGAACTATTCTTCATGGTCTCAAAATCAGGTTGAATGATGCTAAGGGTTATGGGCTGATGAGTTGAATTCAGTTCTTTGGACATACCGAACTACTCCCAGAATAGCCACCGACGAATCTCTATTTCACTTAGCTTATGGCTTTGAGGCAGTCCTTCCTGTAGAGGTCTCCTTACAATCTTTATGGACAAATCATTATAAAGAACCTCAAAACTTGGAACGCCGAAGAGTTGATTTGGATTTGTTACAAGGCACTCGACTCCATGCTCAGCTGAAGATGGCTACATATCACTAAAAGTTTGCCAAATATTACAACTCTCATATGAAAAAATGAAATTTTCGCCCCGAGGACTTGGTCTTGCGAAGATCTGAAGTATCCAGGCCAACTGAACAAGGTAAACTCTCTCCTACTTGGAAAGATCCCTATCGAATCAAAGAAGTCATCCACTCCGGAACTTATCGACTTGAAACTTTGGAAGGTACTTTGTTGTCTCGGCCTTGGAATGTAGAAAATCTTCGCAAATATTATCAATAAAAATTCCTATTCAAAGTTATATCGAAGGATCGAGATGGATCTAGTCACTCTGTCTTATTCTTTATTAAAAGGTATAAGGATGATCTACGTGATCTATCCTATGAAATACCAAGATGGGCTTGATCAACCTATCTTATTCTTCATTAAAAGGGATAAGGATGATCTACGTGATCTATCCTATGAAATACCGAGGTGGGCCAGATCAGCATGTCTTATTCTTTATTAAAAGGCATAAAGATGATCTACATGAAAAAATATGAAATACCGAGGTAGGTTTGATTAGCATGTCTTATTCTTTATTAAAAGGCATAAGGATGATCTACGTGATCTATCCGATGAAATGCCAAGGTGGGCTTGATTAGCCTGTCTTATTCTTTATTAAAAGGCATAAGGATGATCTACGTGATATATCCTATGAAATGCCAAGGATGGCTTAACCAGCCTATTTTATTTTCTGTTAAAAACATGGACAACCTAGTGGTCTATTTTATGACAAATCCGATAAAATGCAAAGTAAATACGGTGACATGCTGAGGTATATCTACTCAGTATGTATATTGTTTTCCATCGACAATAATCTAAGCAGCCAATCCTAGCAGAAAAGTTAGTAAAATGACAAATTTAATTACTTTGGATCTTCTCATTTCTTAAAGAAGAAGAAACAAGGTTATGGTATCTCATTTACATGATTTTTTTATTATATCTTCTTGGAAGAAGGGAATGGTTTCACATATCAAGTTCTCTTATTCGGAATATTAATAGCATAATTATTCAAATCTTGGTTTTCTATCCAATTGATTCTATTTAATGTGATATGAAGAATCCAAACTCTGAAATTGAGAAGATCACCTATAAGATGAGCTAACTTGTTTGGGTCATTTGAAGCTCATGATTATGTTATGACTAAATCTAGAGATTTGGTATTATTCTGAATTCGAAGTCTCGGTATTATTTTGAGTTTGAAGATTCAGTATTATTTTGAGTCCGAAGACTTGGTATTAATTTTAAGTTTGAAGACTAGGTATTATTCTGAATTCGAAGTCTCAGTATTATTTTGAGTTCGAAGACTCAGTATTATTTTGAGTCCGAAGACTTAGTATTAATTTTAAGTCTGAAAACTTGGTATTACTCTGAATTTGAAGTCTCAGTATTATTTTTAAGTCCGAAGATTTTATCCTTAGACGAATTTTTATTCGAAACTTCGGGGTTGAAAGTTAATATACTTATCAGGAAAGTTGCTTATTCATAAATTTTGTATGATCGAAAAGATCATCACTCAACATCTTACCTCTGATGAGTTTATACTTAGTGAATATTCCATTACAACATAATCTATCTCGAAAGAAAGATATTTTCATTCTTAAAGAAGTAAATACATATATGCTGTCCTTCTTAAAATATGGTCAAAAAAAAAAAAAAGAGGTTACAGAAATTGGATGGCTTTTTTACATCAGCTACTTATGATGTCTTCAGCTAGAACCCCTTCGGCTTGAGCCGAATTGTTTAGGTCTGTAGCTACTAGTGCTTCATCTTCAGAAGCCCCTTCAGTTGTAGCATGATCCTCTTCAGTATGACCTGACATTTCTTTTGAAGATCCAGGCTCTTCTGTTTCTTCAAGGGCGAACAACTAGATATTTGAGATATAGAGATTTGGGTAGAGATTTTGCACTTCTTTTATCACAACATTGAAACCTGCGCTGTAGTTGAATATCCCTGATTCGGTCATTTCATCGTCAAATGCTGAAGACTTCTTATAGTCCTCGACCGCCCTACTTACTTGATCTTTTAAGCTCTTTATTTCTTCAACCTCTACTTCAGCTCTTTTGACCGTTTCATCAACCTTTTTGACTGCTTCTTCAGTTTTCTGTTGAGCTTCTTTGGCTGAATGTTCCAAGGACCGAATTTTTTTCTTTTTCTTCTTAAGGTTTGCCTTTTGTTCAGAAGCATTTGATTGAGCCTTCGCTAGTTTGGCCTTTAGATTCTGAACTGCAACATCGCTTAGAGCAAGCTTTTATTTTATGGCCTTCTTCAACTCCTCAGCTACTTCTCTCTCGGCCTTAGCCATTTGGAGTTTCTCTTTCATTCCCTTATGGTAGCCTCTGAACTCAATGATGCTCTCTTTCATGAGGGTGACATCGTGAACCAACTGCATTCACCACATGGAATAATAAGTTAGCAAAGTTGAACATTCTATAAAAAAAAAAGAAAACGAAACGATATTCATCTTCAGCATAGATGAAAATGCTAAATCGGATATATCCTCGATGCATCGGGTTTTGCTGACTTCCCAATCTCAAGGGAGGAGAGTATGCTTCAGTATCTCCCTAGCTAATTCAGGGTTCACCAAGCCCCATCCATCAGAAAAGGTTGAAAAATCTACGTGATACTCCCTATCTGTTTCGGCGTTCCTCCCTGTACCCTCTTCGATCTAGGGAGCCTTTCCTTTTGCTTTTCTTTTATCCTTTGGAGAAGCAAGGAGCGGCTCTTCGACAGTCAGATTTGGGATGGATTGTTCCATAGAGAACAATGGGGGTGAACTCCTTGAAGGAGGCTCCATTGAAGGGGCATCATCTTTGTCAGATGCAACCCTTGTTGAAGTTGTCCTGGAAGTTCCTTCGGCCTTAGCCTTCTTTCAGACTTCGATTTCTTTTTGATAAACCTGTACTGCTATCTTTCTAGATACCTGTCAAAGTCTTTCAAGGTTAGGCCTCATCGGTTCACCTGCAATTAAAGAAAAGAGGATTCTCAGGTTAGTCATCGGAAGAACATGATAGATTTTGAAAAAAAAAAAAGGAACTAAACTACTTCTATACCTAATATCAGAAGCTCGCTGATATGAGCGAGATGAAGCTTCTGTTCCCTTAACGGTTCCTTAGCCAGAGGTACTCCCGGACTTGATAATGTTTTGAAGTCCTTCTGATCGGCCTTCAAGATCCTTTTTCCAGTGTTTGCTTCTAAACGTGGAGTCTTCCATTCAAGATTAAAGCCCCAGGATGGATAATAGATGAAAAAGAAATAGGGTTTCCACCCATATATGGTACTAGGAGTTCCTTTAATTAGTCTTCAGTTTGGACAAGGGCGATGACCCACCATCTTTCACCATGAAAATTTTTTTCAGTACGAAAAGAAAAGTAAACAAAGAAGTTCTAGGCTCTACTTACGGAGTTTACAAAGGACTAAAAACCCACAAATGTTTCTAAAGCTGTTCGGTGTCAATTGAGCTGGGACTACTTGATAGAGGTTAAAAATTTTTATGAAGAAGGGATGAAGAGGAAACCTAAGCCAGCCTTTAAGTGGTCTTCGCATATGACGATTGAACCAGGAGGAGGACGAATAATCCTCTCATCTGGATTGTGAACAAGTGACTTAAAGGTCCTAGGAATGTGGTAACGATTGATATGGCTCTTTATCCTAGTATGAGGCAAGGAACTAGCAACTGTTCCTGGAGAAAGTTTGGAATCTCTCCTTCTAACAAGGCCCCCATTCCCAGAGGGTTCATCTCTCATTGAACCCTTACTAATGGTTGGGTTATCTTGCGATTCAGTCATTATGAAAGAAAAAGTAGAAGGACCCCTACCTCCAGGTAAAGACAAGATAACTTGCAAAAGAAGAAGAATGGCGTAGGATGACACGAAGAAGAAAGAAGTTTTAGAGAAGACGCGGAAGTTCGTTTCGTGGGATCACCTCCTTTTTATATGTATGGGATGATGGGATTTTTTCTCAAGAAATTGATGATCTTCTCGATCGTGCAACGTATTGGCGGCGCCGATCATTGGTGCGAATTACTATGGGACGTCAATCAATGGATTATCAGTTATGATCCGCGAGAGATGCCATAGATGGCCAAGATGAGTTTCAGCATGATAAATAAGGCTCAAGATATCGCCAAGTATACTTTCTCGATCAAATAAAAGTCCCATAAAAATGTTTTTAATGAGAGGATCAGCCAGGCTTTTAAATCTGTGCTATCTTTTTTGAAGCATTAATAAGGGGCTGACACATGTCCTCAGCACGATCTTCGAATCATAAATCAGATATTATGAAAGGAAAGGCCAGCGATTCGCCATCATTGATTATCTTATTTTCATTCATAAACGACAAACTCTAACTACTCCTATTTTTTGAAATAAAATTATTTCAAAATTGGGAGTGGGGGGTAGCTGTTGTGGTAATCTGGTTCGATACAAAAGAATTGCCGGTTCATCAGTTGGGTTGATTTTTTTTGGACCCATCAACCAAATTAGTGCACTTAAAGATGATATTTTCTTAATTTAATGAGGGCTACAATCTGTCTCAATGAAAAGAATATATTATTATTTCATTGATATATTACTATTTCATTCGGCTTCATGTCTTCAGTCTGCTTTGAAGAAGATACTTCTGGAATATATTACTATTTCATTCGACTTCATGTCTTCAGCCTGGTCCGAAGAAGATGTTTCTGGATGGTGTGGGCACCAAGATCTGACAGAGGCTCCTCAACCCTCTGTGGATCTCAGATTAGGGTTCCCCCTTTCTATAAGTCCTGTAATAAGGCCTTAAGCCCAAAAACATTGTTATAATTTCTTGTCAAAGTTGTTTAGTCCTGTACCTTGACCAATTTGAGTCAAGTTAGGTCATGAGTCCTGTATTTGTTCGAGTCTGAGTTTGGACTTGGCCCAAGGCCAATTGAAGTCACTCTGGTTTTCTTCACCAAATCAAGTTCTGGTGGGCCAACCCATCCCTTCTACTTGGGGTAATGCCAACTCAGGTGCCACCTCAGCTACCTACGTGGTGCCACATCAGCTGCCACTTGGGCATCCAAGAAGGGAAACAAAGTGGCATCCTCTTGCTTTCCACACGCCTTGGATAACATCCCCCTCTTCCCTCTCCCACATCACGCCTTGTTCCATCTAAAGAGGGCGTTGAAGATCCTTGAAGGAACCAAGCCTCAAAGCAAGCCTCCTCCCAAGCTTTCTTCCCAAAGTGATCTTGCAAGGAAGGAAGGTCAAAGGACACACTCCCCTCTTCAAGCCCTCAAACATGCAATGCCCCATGGAGTTCTCCCTTGGTCGGCCAAGAATCAATCCTAGAAGATGGCGTGAAGAGCCCAAGGGAACACATCCCTCCCAGCAAGCCATGCCCAACTCCTTCTTCCCAAAATAAACATGCTAAGGAAGGAAGTCAAGGGACCAATCCCCCTCTCCAAGCCTTTGCTCATGCCACGCCCAACTCCAAATATTTGGTCGGCCAAAGAGATGGGATGTGGAAAAATTTTGGGCGCCACCATGAGTCTTGTAATTTGAATTTCAAAAGGGCCTTGGGTGCCTATTTAAAGGATCCAATCCCTCCCTTGTAGAACTAATGAATGAATGAATGAATGAATGAATGATTGAGTGATTCATGAAAGTTTGAGTTTCTTCCACCCTCCAACCATTGTCTCTTAGGCTAGGTTCGAGTGGAATTGCCTTCGTCCCCAGGGACGTCGAGTGGTGTGAGGCCACCTGTCCATCGCCCCAGGGCGTCGTGAATCCTTCGTCCTCCAAGATGTCGAGTGGTGTGAGGCCACATTCCTTCGTCCTCCGGGATGTTGCAGGGTGCGAGGCCCCAAGTTATCTCCAACTTCGACTTCGGAATCCAGCCGGACACCGGGCTCGAAGCCCCTTTCCAACTCCAGTTCAATTTCTTTCCGTACATCTCCACATTCCACTGACCTTTCTTTTATTTGCCTACAGGTCCTCCCTGGCATCTCGAGCATTGGAGACAGTCAGCTTTGCCATCGCGACCTCCGGACCCAAAGCCAGAGCTCCCACGGGTTCGACTGCTCGGGCATCCAGGCCGCATCCACCGAGTTGAGCGATTTCTGCACTGGGCACTTCAGAAGTTTGAGGTTTGCCTTCTTTTTATCTCCTAAGTAGATATTGTAGGTCGAGCTAGTCCTACCGGGGTTTCTTAATCCCGGGGTCCTGTTCTCGTTCTTACTTTTAGGGCTTTGAATTGCTAGCATAAGCCTCCATTACTGTTCTTCGCATTTCTTATCTTTGCTTGTGATCGGGAATCGAAACCTTAAAACAACAAAGAAGAACAACAAGAAACATAAAAAAAAAAAAAAATCAACTCTAAAAAGAATTCCTTTTGCATCGTAAGCATCCTTATTAGCATCCAGCATCCCTAGCCCTAACCCCCTTGCCCCGCATCACTGGAATATATTATTATTTTATTCGGCTTCATGTCTTCAGCCTGGTCCTAAGAAGACGTTTCTGGAATATATTACTATTTCATTCGGCTTCATGTCTTCAACCTGGTCCGAAGAAAATATTTCTAGAATATATTACTATTTCATTTGGCTTCATGGCTTTAACTTGATCCGAAGAGGACACTTCTGAAATCTGTTACTATTTCATTCGGCTTCATGTCTTCAGCTTGGTCCGAAGAGGACACTTCTGGGATGTACTTTTTTATCCCTTTGGCTCCATGGTAAGCTGTTCTTTATTTTCTGGTTCACTCCGAAGGAGATAAATTCAAAGCATATAGTTAGCACGTCTTCAGATCATTCCAAGGAAGATAGTCCAAAGAGGTAGTTAGACTCTATCTGGATCTCTTCTAAAGAGAGTGTACCCGAAGCATGTGAATGATCTTTCAACCAGAAACAGTTGAAGGTTGTTCTGGTTATTATAACTGCTCACATGGTCGATAGCTCCGGCTTCGATAACCATGGAATAACTAATTTCTGACCGCCACTACTTACTGTTATGAGGAAGTTACATTAACTATTTTCATAACCATAAGTAATTACACTCACGCCTATAAATATTGATAAGGGGGGACTCGAGAGAAGCCAACTCCAGACAAGTTAGAGCCAGTTCGCAATTAGCTCTTTCAATGCCACTCCATTCATTTTTCATTTCATTTTGCTCTCAAGTTTTCCATTCTGCTGCCTAAATTCTTGCTGACTTTGGCATCGGAGTGTCCCCCATCAAAAAAATTCTGGTCATGCAATTTGTTTTGCAGGCTCTCATCGAAGGTGAACCAGCAGGTAGGTTGCTCCGTCCGATCCACGGAGATTTAGCGTCAACAATCTACATATAAAGATATCATGATCATCTTAATTTTAAATTATTTATTGTTTAATGGTGTTAAATGGTATATATATATATATATAAGGAAGAAAAAGAAGGTTATACAAGTAAAATAAATATTTTAAGGGGACATGCATACAAATAATAAATTGAAAAAGATATTGATGCAATTTTATATATTTAAAAATGGTATACATGTGAAATGTTTTTTGTAACAATTATGAATTTTTGGAAAGAATTAGTAAAGGTCTGTTGCTGCAGAATCACCGGGATCGGACCTCTTCCTGGTTCTTCCTCTTCGAGAGCCTACAAAATAGAGAATGCCTTGTGCCAGGGATTCCGACGAAGACACTCCGACGATCAAGTCAATGGGACGATCATGGGGAACGAAAGACCTCTGAGATGGAGAGCTTGGGGACTCTCCATCTGCCAGAGGGTGGGGAGATGAGAAGAGAAGACTCATAATTAAAAGAGATGGGTTACGAGAGTTACCTCTTCCATACCTGGGGTCTGCCTTTACCTTATATAGGCATAGAATAATGCCAAAATCTGTTGGGGTGGAGTCGGGAAAGACTGATCTACCTCTGGAGAGTGGCCACATGGCATTGATGTGTCAGAATTCTGTTGTAACAGAATTCTAGTACACGAAGATACTTCTAGAGTCATCGAGATATCCTTGGAGTGGGTCGGTCGTACCTCAGCAGAAGTGGGTCAGTCGTACCTCAGCAGAAGTGGGTTAGTCGTACCTTGCAGAAGTGGGTCAGCCGTACCTCAGCAGAAGTGGGTCGTTCAGACCTCTCCTTTAGTGGATCGGCTCGGATCTCTCCTTTAGTGGGTCGGTTCGGACCTCAGCTTCAGTGGGTCGTACCTCTGGGTGGTCGACCTTCTGAGTCGGCGGCTTTCAGGTTGGTCGGCCTTCTGGGTCAGCTTTCTAGGTCGGTGGCCTTCAGGTTAGTCGGCCTTCTGGGTCGGCCTTCAGGTAGGTCAGCCTTTTGGTATAACAATTATCCCCATGCTCTTGGTCTTTGGAAGGGTTCACACCCTCAAAAGGCAAGAGCATTATTTCAAGTTGTTTGGACCTTTGTTGTAGCATCAATCGGATCCTTGCAAGAGTGAATGATTCTCGAACCTTTGCCGACTAGGATCGAACTTTTGGAATTGGACACTGTCGATGCATCACTTCACACGCCAGATTGTTATCCGAATCTCCTTCAAACCTGCATTCCAAAAAAACATACCCAGGAGCGCGGGAGGGCACAGAGACGGCAGCGGGCCGGACCTGACGCGGAGATGCCGCGGGACTGGCCGCGGGAGTGCGCTGGGGCGCAAAGACGTCCAACGGCCGTGGGAGCATGCAGGGGCGCGGACCTGCAGAGACGGCTTTGGTCGTTGGGCTGCCACCAGCGTGCGGACGCTGGAGATGACACGGGGCAAGCCGACGGGCGCGGAGACGTCCGACGGCCGTGGGAACGTGCTGGGGTGCGGAACTGGCCGACGATGGGGCGATGAGATGCCGCGGGGGCGCGCTGGGGCACGGAACAGGCTAAGGGGGGGTCCAGGGACGTCCGACGACGAGCGCGGGGCTGACTATGAGGGCGCGTTGGAGCTGGAGCGGGGCAGGCCGACGGCGCGCGGGAGACGGCCGGAGCAGACCGTGAGGCGCGCTGGATCCGGAGCCGGTGCGGGGTAGGCCGACGTCGCGCGGGAGACGGCCGGAGTAGACCGTGGGGGTGCGTTGGAGCCGGAGCTGGCGCGGGGCAGGCCGACGACACGGGGCAGGCCGACGGCGCGCGGGAGACGGCTGGAGCAGACCGTGAGAAACGCTGGAGCCGGAGCCGGCGCGGGGCAGGCCGACGTCGCGCGGGAGACGGCCGGAGCAGACCGTGAGGGCATGCTGGGGCGCGGAGAAAGAGATGGGGCCCCTTGCAGGCGCAGGGGCGGCTGTGGAAGCGCGTCTAGGCGCGCGAAGGTGACCGCGGGGGCGTCCGGGCACGCTGAGACGGCCTGGGAGCGCGCACTGTGGTGCGGTAATGGCCTACGGCCGCTGGAAGAGCGCAGGGAGCGCGCGGAGACATCTCGACCGAGCGGAGGGGGCCACAGGGACGTCCAGATGTGCGGAGATGACCGCGGGCGTCCGGAACCAGCGAGGCTGACCGCGGGCTGGAGCGGGACCTGTGCTGACAGTGGCTGAAGCGGGTTTAGCCCACCTCCAGCGCCAATCTATTACGGCATCAATTTCTGAATCAAGAATCGAGATGGATTAATGTGTTGGAGCGCTACTCTTCTGGATGAACATGCAACAAAATTTTCAAGGACGCTGGTGGTATTCCGATGAAGATCCTTCAATGTCTAAGTTAGCAGGAGATTGAAGGCAACAGAATGGAGGAATCAAGGAATGAACAGTATATGAAGAGGGAAGAGTTCTTCTACCTTCAAATGGGATCCCTTGAGTACCTTTTATAGGTACGGAACAGTCCAAAATCCGTTAAGGAAGAGGCTGAGGAAGACCGATCTGCCCCTAGGAGAATCTGGAGAGTGGCCACGTGGCGTGCAGATACAGTGATATCGTGGAAGTAGTGGAGCAGGGCTGTTGGGATAGCAGGATCCCGCAGTAACAGAAAGGTGCTTCTGGAATTTCTTGGATGCTAAGGCATGCCTGTCGGACGTCGACCGTGGGAAAGCCGGTCGACAGGGCTAAAGGCCAAACCTCTGAAGGAGAGCAATAGGTCAGACCCTAGCAGGAGAGCCGCGGGTCAGATCCCAGCAGGTGAAGGTCGTTCGGACATCTGAAGGAGAAGCAACGGGCCGGACCCCAGTAGGAGAGGGTCGTTCAGACCTCTGTCCCGGTGGGTCGGACCTTTGAAGGAGAGAGACGGGCCGAACCCCAGCAGGAGAGGGTCGTTCGGACCTCCGCTCCGGTGGTTCGGACCTCTGAAGGAGAGCGACGGGCTGGACCCCAACAAGAGAGGGTCATTCGGACCTCTTTCCCGATAGGTTGGACCTCTGAAGGAGAGCGACGAGCCGGGCCCTAGCAGGAGAGAGTCGTTCGGACCTCTGTCCCGGTGGGTCGGACCTCTAGTGGTTGGAACCTTGAAGGGGTGGCCCGGTCGGAGTGCCAGAATGGGCCGATTCTAGCTAAGGGTGAGCCATCCAGGTACAACAAGGTCTAAGCTACACGCATCGTTGTATGTATGTAAATATTTATAGAAAAAGATGAAAATAATATAAAAACTTTATATTTCTGCTTTAATCATATTCTGTTGCATACGCCATGTAACAAAATAATACAAACTTATACAAGATTATGGTAATAAAAAAATTTATAAACTTATATATTTTAACCTTGCACCCAGCAATGGACAGCCAGGAGGGCAAGAAGAAATCATGGCCCTCTCAACTTTTTGATAATTTTTATTTATAAATTAGTTATTTTAGATAAAGTTTTAAATATACATGTTTTTACCTACTTGGGCCTTCTAGAATTGGTCGATATTAAATATTGCTCAGAGAATTTTGAAAAAAAATTTTGAAAGAAAACAAATATCATAAATCAACTTTCTCTGCTGAAAAGTTGGATTACTTTCAATTTTCTTTCATTTTTATTAATTTTTTTTATTTCATAATTATTTAAATAAGATAATAGATTTCTTTCTTATCACTCGAGCATCACTCATTTTCGGAACTGTCATGGCCGAACCTATCGCGTATGACCAGCTCCGTCCCATTCGCCGCACCAATAGATGCCATGACAACTAGACCCATCAAAAAATGCGATCAACAAAAACATTCCTACGACACAATCGGGTGGTTGCATGTATGCAAGGTCGGATATCACCGACGTGCCAGGTAGCAGCTACTGTCCAGTAGCCTTCATTAGCCTTGCCGCCTCGATAGATGTTATATGCGTTGGAGTCGCACACTACCTTAGCATCCATACCCGTCACACTATGCGATCAAGTCTTAGGAGCACGGGCGGGCGAGAACTTGTCGCGCCCTGAGCAATTGCATCAATGCCACCGTGCTTGCATCACATAACCTTTGGCCTCGCCGCTTGATGAATGTCTGATTTTATTATAAAACATCAACGGTACTCTATACAACGTCGCTACCGTCATGGCTGGTGCATGCACATCCTCCATGAATTTGGAATACCTATGACTCTTTCAGTTTTAACTACTATTAAATAGAATATTTTTAATAATAAAAATTATCAAGATTAGATTACGTAGCAAGATGGAAGGTAACTTTCTTTCTGATTATTTAATCACTTATATCAGGAACGAGATAGTTAAGTGTCAGCGTATCAATATTAGTGGACCACACCCCTCTGGCATGCCTAACTAATATTAGTGTCGGTTTTGTCTAAATCCATGCCAAATCGAGTCAATTTTCGTGTGTACATCTAGGTGGGCAGTTGGCTAAAACACATGATTGACGAACCTATAGCTGGTGAGTTTTGGACTGCAGGGTGAGCTCTCTCAAAAGAGCCTCGATTATTAACCAGGCTCCATCATCCTCGATGCTAACTTGGGGGATGAAAGCATCTAAAAGAAGCGGTATGTTTCTAAAATATTTCAAGACTTCTATTCATATGGTATAGACTTTTATTCGAGTCCAAAACCCATTATTATTCAACATGAACCATTTACTGCTACAAGCATATAAAACTGGAATAAACAAATCACCTTCCAATGCGAAAAGCATAATAACCATGGAGAAACTTAGACAGAATTGAGATGAGAAGATCGTAAACTTGATGAATAAAACATGAATTGAATATCTAAATTATAGTTCATAAAAAAATTACAAATCCGCCAATCAAAATGAAACCAAAATGGAGGATCAAAAGACGGAATTAATTATAATTCACCGTCCAAAACTTGAAATCAAGAAGTCAAAAACTCCGTATCAAAATAAACAAGAAACATGAACTAAACAAAATGGTATCAATCTTTCCATGATGATTGTTCTTTATTGATCTATGTACTGAAGCCCTTTCGAATAGCTCTAGCTTCTTCTACTGGTCTTTGCTGGACTCTTCCTCTGTCAAGGAGCTGTGGAATGCTGGAGGAGCAGGGGGTGACTCCAATAGATACATCTCCTCCCGAAGACGAGAGCAGTAGGAATAGAAGACCGTGGGGGTTATATTCAGCTCGAATCCCACGCTGAACAAGAAATTGACTTCCAAATTGTTCATCTCCATTAAGCTTATCCCTCCCACCATCGCAAAATAAGCATTGCTGTAGTGTCTGTAGAGACAGACAAAAAACGGTAATTAGCAGCTCAATTGGATATTTTCTTTGTTTTCAGTTAAATAACTCGATCGGAAATATTTAATCAAAAGTAACATTGTGGAAACATCGTTTGCCTTTGTCAGCGGTAATGGTAAGAAATTACTGGTGTTAGGTATAGTACAGTTAGCATCATGCAGCTGACTCAAGTACGAACGAATTGTATTAAAATCAAATTGACGGTTAGAGCTGAAGAGGTTATATCGAATTGCTTTGATAATTTTCCCAAGAGAAACACATGACTGTCAATACAAATATTATTATGATGTAATTTTGGACTCTACGAAGTCGGTCATGAAGTAAGAAATATACAATTACTGGTGAAAAAGAAGTCTAGCCCTTTTAAGCTATACGGGTAGATGGTGTCCATAGACCTACAGAAGAGCTTTAACAACTGGACCTAGGCCTTTTTATGGGCGTCCTTGATCATAACAGAAATGATATGCGAAACTTTTTAATTGCAATTCGAAAGATGATGCATGTAAGATCAAGTTTGACTCCTAAAGTGGAACCACCAATTCAATAGGATATATACCACCATGGAAGCACAATCAATGGGAACTAAACACCTGGCCGAAATCTCCTCAAAAGCGACTCCCTCCCACCCTCACTCCTCTCGCTAAAGATTTGAAAGCGCATTAAAAGCTTTCCGGGATCAGGTAAGACTACGTGGTCAAATTCGGAAAGGATCCAACTTCCAAGAAGAAGAGAAGGACTCTAAGATAATTCTCCAGACGCCAAGCATAGCGGAAGGGTGAAACACATCCACAAGTTAAAGATCACTTTGATCGAAAAAGAACATGATATACCTACACAAGAACGAAGGAGAACCATTACCAAAGACCACGATTTTTAATGCCTTCTTGAAAGACATCAAGAAACCCACGAACATCAGAAAAATACAAGAACTCTACGCGAATTTTAAAGGATCTTGCTTCCAAGAAGAAGAAAAGAACTCTAAAATAATTCTCCAGAAGGGTGAATCGCATCGACAAATTAAAGATCACTTGATCGAAAAAGAATAGAATATGCGTACACAACAACGAAGAAGAACCATTACCAAAACAAGACCACGATTTTGAAAGATATCAAGAAACCAAGGGCCATATGCACATCAAGAAATCCCAAGAACCCTACGGGAATTTTTGAGGACGAAGAGTTGTTAGATGGGCAATTGCAATTTATTCAAGTACTGGAACTAGAGGTGCAAACTTACATGCGCTCCATGAACTTGATGGCGGTGACGATGGAGGTGATGAGGAGGCGATGGACGCTCAAGGAGTCGATCATGACCGGCGGGTGGCGCTGCATGAAGCGGTCGAGGTAGACGTAGGCAACGACGTAGCATGAAGAGCTGCAGTGGGCGTGGCGGAAGATGCGCTCGAGGTAGCTCTGAACCGAGATATTAGGCATCCGGAGGCCATGGAAGACAGAGGCCCGCTGGTGGGTAAAGGCCAGCTGGTCGTTGAGCTCCGACACCCTCCGGAAAATATTGGAGAGCGCCATGACCACTCTTGGGATGGCACGCTCGGCCATGGGCGGTCACTTGGGGGGCGGGAGACAGAGAGGGCGAGGGCGAGCGAGATAGAGAGTGCCAGTGGGTGATATAAAATTAATGAAGATTGTGGAGGGAGAGGAGGGAAGATACATAGAGCGGGGAAGGGAAGACCGAGGGCTGCGAGGAGTGTGATAATAGAAGGCGAGTTGGTATCGGACTCGGTTTTGTCTTCTTCGGGTAAAGCTGTAACAACCCAGAAAACCAAAAAAAAAAAGTTGAAGCCCGGCCGGCCCACCTGGTTGGACTCGGCCCAGGCACACGCGCGTGTAGGCGGGCGCGCAGACATGGAGGGCGAACACGAACAGGCATGCTGGCAGGCACGTGGGCGGGCGTGGCCCAGGCCCATTACATGGGTGCACCAGGTGCGGCCCAACATGGGCTCGGCCAAGCCGGAAGCGGCGCGCGTAGTGGGATTTCCCGTCTATTTCCCGGGTGTTTCCACATCGAGTCCGCGTGGCTCACAATGGTCTATGATGTTTCTGGATAATCAGGATCGTCCGATCGCTTGATCGGATGGCTAAAATGAATCCGAGGGTTTAGGCTTGATAGGGGCTTTTGGATTCGGATTTAAACATGATTTCTGAGAAATTGATCTCAGATCTGATGGCCTAAAATATTTTCTGAATATTTTGGGCATGAGATGGATTTAGAATTCAGGTTTGGATTGGTTTTGATCGGATGCTGAGACTTCGAGGGTTACTTTAGAGGGCCAACAACAGAAAACAAAGAGTCCAAAAAAAAGAAGAGAGCCACGAAAAGATTTTGAAATCCAGAAGAGAAGAAGAAAGAAAGAGAAAGAGGAGAAGAGAGAAGGGATGAGGAAAGAGATATGGATTCGGGAGTAGAGGAAGGCAGTCATGCTATGATTTGGGGATATATTGGAGTTGGGATAGAGAAGTAGAGAGATCTTAGAGATTTGATTTATGGGAAGAGAGTTCTGTATGAGATTGGGATGTTTAAAAAGAAAGAGAAGAGAGAAAGAATAAAATAATAATAATGAAGGGAATATTGGAAGGTCTCTTTCTTTGAAAATTTGGGAAGTGAGGGTTTCATCGGGAGCACTACTGATGAAATTCTGGTAAAAAGATTTTGGATTTACAAATTATCCTAGGATTATTTATGTTGTAGGATAACAGTCTCCTGAGCAGAAAGGTGTTGGACGAGTTTCGGGTATAGATTGATACCGGATATTTTGGATTAGCTCTTGAAAGTAAGGATTCTGGACATGATCACAAATTCTATACATTATTTTACATGGCATGATTTGATCCGTGCATATATGCATCGGTATGCATGATTAATTTTACGTGGAATAGTTTGACTTTTTATATGGAACAGTATAATTGTTGTTGCTAGCTATGTTAATGTATACTACATTTTATCAAGTAAGTTATCTTCGTATGGTTTCGACTGTGATGCTGGTCATTGAAAAGTTTGAGATGTCATGATTTGATAGTACGACTTGATTTGATAAAGTGATGACAAAGAAAATATAGTGTTTGGACTAGCCATGCCACGGTGGTACCGTGGTTACACAACCGGAGCCACGGGCTTTGTACGTGAGCTAGCTTGACTACGAGAAATGGTCGATTATGAGACTAGCCTGACCACGAATAAATGATCGATTAACAGGCTTGTAAGTGAGCTAGTTTGGCCACGACGGATAGCAAATTGCCGATTATGAGATTGCCAGTCATGGGTTGGAGCATGATCGTGGTTAGTCCAGAGCCCTAAAAATAAAGATGGATTAATGAAAACTCTAAAGAAAAGCATGGTTTTTCATAATTTTATCATACATGATATTTGGATTATTTGACTGCATGATATGATATATTAGTACGTTCCTGTTATTTTCATAATTATATTATTACCAGTGTGATCATATGGAAACCTTACTGGGCTGTAAAGCTTACAAACCCTATTTGTTTTCCCTTCTCAGAGTTGTGCAAGATATTTGAGCTTGATGATGAATGCGATTCGTAAAGAAATGATGAGTATCTAGAGAGTTTTTAATACCAAGCAGGTGACTGAAGGATGACTGAAATTGAACCATATGTGTTGTACTATTTTTTTTGTGTTAGATAATTTCTTATGAATTGTGATCAATAATATTATGGAGGATTGAAGTTATAATGAAAAATTTTTAGACTTTTCATGAATTTTAGAAGGTATTTTAGGATTCATGCTACCGGTCATGTAATCGATTCCGGTGTTGAATTCGGGGCATGACAAAAGCTGTCCAAGTTATTAAGCAGACATGTCTTATTCCTGCTTTGTCATGGATTGGAATTATATACGGTAAGCCTTGGTTTTGAAAGTGTTAGAACGGTTGCATCGATGACATAAGGGGAAAGGAAAACAGGAATGCATCGAGTTTAATTTTTTTGGCACATCTCAAAGCAATGTGTGTTATACGTGTATGTCAACCTTTTTGAATTGCGACTGCGTGACAAACCGAGAGTTTATATATATATATATATATATATATATATATGGATGGATGGTGACAACTCTTGTGATGGAAAGCTCGGTCATGGATATGATTTTCTAATTTTTTTTAATTTTAAATTAATATTTATTATTATTATTATTATAGCCTATTAAAAATAATTTTATTATATATATATATATATGGTCTATGTTGATAGGTATGTATATAGTTCAATATTGTGTATGATTTTTTTGTGTTTGGACTAGGAGTACCTTATATAGGTTGGTATGGTTGAGACGATACAGTATAGACTTAGCCTGACTTGATTTATGATGGAAGGGCTAATTATGATATTTTTATTTTATTGGCTAGGTCCCCTCTCAACTTCTTCCATATTTATGATGTAATATTTGTTGTCACGACTAATCCCATCGAATAGTTGCCTGTTGCAAGAGAAAACTGGAATGGACTTTGTTTTTGATATTCGCATGAGCGTCGTGATTGAAGATTTGTAATAATAACAAATACATGTATGTATTTTAAATTTAAATCTTTTTTGATGGGTCATGATTATGCAAATTATATAGATCTATTAGTTATTCAGATCTGATCTTAAATAATTATGTATTCTAATCTTATGTATATGATCCATGAGGTGATTAAAAGAATTTTATAATTTGTATTAGAGCATGATATTTTGTAGAGGATAAGAATCATACAAAAATAAGAAGAAAGGGCCACCCTGTTTTCTGCTATCTATTCTTGGATGATTGTCTCTGAAAAGTGCATTGACACCGTGATCCCCCCTTTTTCCAACCAAGTTTTTAGTTACAAAGAAAATAAGAAGGAAATCTTGTTCCGTCTTTTTTAGCAGTGATTGAGGCAATACCAAGCTAATGAATAATTTACTCGATTTGCACTGCAGATTACTTATTTTACTCATGTTGCACTTGGTTTACTTGGTTTCAGATCAACTTCCTCCATTACCAACTCTATTTCTGTTATCTAAAACATAGGAAGGGGGCTCCTCTTACTGCATTTTAGATCAACTTATCTATATCTCGGATAAGCTAAATGCTCTCCCATTCTTTCTTTTGTAATCCACTGTTATTATGTTATCCTACTCATTAAATGACTGGGGGCGCTATTGCCTCCTTTACTTTTAAGAAAAAAGAAAAGGAAAGAAAAAATAAAAAAACATCTTATTTTTATCTACTTTTATACCTTGTACATTTATGTATCATAAAAAAAAATTTAAATAATATTTTTAAATAAATATTTATTAAAATAGGATGTTTTGAAATATATATTGGCATATATTAGATCCTTCTAATTATTTCTTTTATGTTGTATAATTTACTGGAATACAATATTAATTTATAACATGATTGTGGGTGCATGTTGATAAGTATCTCATTTATAACTGATCATTTGGACATACATTTGGTTAGAATATATTATTTTATGTTTTGCTTGGATATTTATTTTCTATATGAATAATTTTATGGGTTGGCATAAATATTTATTACCAAAATAGTTTATTTATATCGGTCCATTAGATTTTTTTTTAGGGATATTTTTCTGGTTATGGTATACAACTATCGAAGGGGATTGTTGTGTATTTTAACTAAGAAAATATTGCATGGAGCATTGTGTTGCTATAGTGCTGTAGCTTTCAGGGGTCTATTTACTCAAAGAGGATAGGTTCATGAATGCTAGAGTATTTTTGGTTAGCTTGTGGCTTCATGTGAAGAGTACTTATGCATATTACATATTTTGCCCAAAAAAGAATACATGATATAGCATTTGGGCTCTTATTTATTGTTGTGATATATATTATTTATGTTAATTATTTTTAATTATACAATTACTTTTTGTATAAAAAATAATAATGTTGTTGTTGAGGTACTTACGGAATCAAAATATAAGAAGTAGAAGCAAGACATAGAATTTGCTCTTGGAATTGCTGATATGATCTTGTATTACGTAAAAATATTCTTGATGATCTCATGATCATAGTATTCTTAAATAAAAGGATCACTTTGTCAAATAAAAAAAATCAAATAGACTTAGTTTAATTACAATTAAGAGGTCTATTTTTGAGAATCTTCTAGTGGTCTACCTGAGTCTAATAATTCACAAAAGCTTTTTGAAGCCATAGAACAAAGATATCTTGTATCCAACAATGCTGAGTCTGGATGCCTGATGCAAGAACTAACGATAATGAGATATGATAATGTTGGGGGTGTTTGAGAATATATTCTAAAAAATGGTTCATCTCCAATCCAAGCTTAAGGGCTTGAAAATTGATCCACCTGATTCTTTTGTTGTGCCTCATATTTTCAATTTCTCACTTGTTGAATTCTCCCAGATCAAAACTGCTTTTAATACTTATGATGAAATATGAAATATTAATGACTTGATCACCAAGTATGTTGCCGAGAAAGAAAAAATTAAGAAAGAAAAGAGAGACAATGCCCTTCTTACCTTCCAACCTCAATATTATTCTGGCAAGGGTTTTGTGAATAAGAAAAATGATAAACCTACTGCTCCTAAATAGTCTCAGGATTACAAAAGGGATGGAAGCAACCATGATCAGAATCACTCAATAGGAGGTCCTAAAGCTATCTTTAAGAAAAAGATTAAGTGCTTTCATTATAAGAAAAAAGAACATATAAAGAGTCTGCAATATGTTCAAGTCTTAGTTATAAAATAAGAAAAAGTAGAAAGGTAAGCCCCTAGCTCTAGTTTGTTGTGAGTCCAATATTGTTAATGTTCGCATTAATTCTTGGTAGATTGATAGTAGTGCTTCAATTCATGTTATCATTTTCTTATAGGGATTGATAAACAAGTGAAAACCAAGTCTGAATCAAAGCAAGCTGAAAGTAAAATATGATCTAGAAGTTAAAGTATGTAGGAGCTGTCAAATTGTCTTTAGTACTGATTTTGTAATTATCTTAGAAAATACGTTCTATATATCTTCTTTCAGAAGAAATTTGATTTATATTTCTTCTTTAGATAAGCTTAGATTTGATTTTATTTTTAGTAATGAAAAAGTTAACTTAATATTTAATTCAAAAATTATTGGTTAAGGTATTTTGAATGATGGATTATATAAATTATGTTTGGCTTATGATAATCTTAATGCCTTTTTAAATGTTGAGAATGTTGTTGCTAAACATCCTAAGATTAAAGATAAATCTTTTATATTATGGAATAAGTGATTAGGACATATATCTAAAGAAAGAATTAATAGATTGATTAATGATGACATTCTACTTGTCTTAAATTTTGGGGACATGGAGACTTGCATTGATTGTATTAAAAGTAAATTGACCAAGACAAAAAAAGGGGGATAACTCAAAATTCAAGTCTTTTAGAGATTATTTATATTGACATTAGTGAACCTTATTCTTCTATAATTTATGGTAATAGATATTTCATTATATTTATTAATATTTTTTTTCTATATGATTATCTTTATTTAATTAAAAATTGGATGCCCTTGAAAAATTCAAAATCTTTAAAATTGAAGTTGAGAAACAATAGGGAAAGGTTATCAAAATTATGAGATTAGTAGGGCAGCATATGGATCTGTTTGACAAGTACTTACAAGATTGTAGAATTATTTCTCAATATACCATGCCTGAAAGTTTTGAGCAGAATGGTGTGGTTGAAAAACGGAATCGCACCTCAAGGATAGGAGCATGATGAGTAGGTTTAACTTGTCAAAATATTTATAGGATGAAGCTCCCAAAATTATTTTGTGTATTCTTAATAGCGTTTCAAGTAAATCTGTGCCTAAAATACTTTTTTGATCTCTGGACAAGAAGAAAATCTAGCTTAAATCATTTCGAAGTTTAGGGGTGTCATGCAGAAATAAGAATATATAATCCTATAGAGGAAATGATTGATCCTAAAACCAGTCATTGTTATTTAATTGGATATCCAGAACATTCTTAAGGATATATGTTTTATAGTCCAAGAAGAGGTAACAGAATTATGAAGTCTCTTACTGTCAATTTTCAAGAATTTAATGTGGGCAATGAAAAATCTTTCCAAGCTATTGATGTTGATAATGGTCAAGTTGAGACTGTCTCTATTCCTATATCTATTCATCGTGAAAATATAGTTCCTAATCCTATTAATAGAATAGATATTCATATCCTTGATCCTCTTGCTCCTATTGAGAACCCTCAACCTGTTGAAGAAGTTTCGTTAAGAAGATCTGTTAGATAAAGATCTATAATTTTTGATGATTTCTATGTCTATCTTAGAAAAAATGATTATGACATTGGGCATATGATTGATCCAGTTACTTATCTTAATACTATTAATTCTTTCCAGTCTGATATGGATGGGTGCTATGAAAGAGGAGATGCAGTCTATAGCTAATAATGATGTGTGGAAGCTTATTAAGCCTTCTAAAGATTGTAAACCTATAGGATGTAAGTGGTGTACAAGACTAAAAAAGATTCTAAAAAAAGAATTGAGCATTTCAAGACCAGGTTAGTAGCAAAGGCTTTACTCAAAGAGAAGGAATAGACTTTACTGAAACTCTCTCTAATATCTTCAAAGGATTTCTTCATAATTATTATATCTTTAATGGCTTATTATGATCTGGAGTTACATCATATGGATGTTAGAACTACTTTCTTAAATGGTAACCTCAGTGAAAAAGTGTATATGAAATAGCTTAAAGGTTTTCAAGAAAGTGATAAAAAATATTTGGTCTGCAAATTGAAGAGGTCCATCTATGGTTTGAAATAAGCATCGTGATAATGATATTTGAAATTTGATAAGGCTGTAACCTCTCTTGGTTTTGAAAAAAATAAAATTGATTCGTGTAAAATTAGTAAAAAATTTATCGTTCTTATTTTATATGTTGACGATATCTTACTTGTCAGCAATGACTTGGATTTACTTGGTAAAATCAAACAAATGCTATCTAAGTATTTTTATATGAAAGATCTTGGCAAGGCATTTTTTATTTTAGATATTAAAATTCACAGGAACAGATCATGATATTTGTTTGATTTGTCACAAAGGACATATATTGGCAGGATCCTTAAAAGGTTTATGTTGCCGCCCAGATTGTCGTAGCCCGTAGTTGCTGGTGGCGTCGAGGGTCGCCTGTCTGCCACTTTAGGATGCCTCCGGTGCTCCGGGACCTGCAAGAAACAACGTCAGTGACCCGGGCCAGGGATTCCGGCGGGGGCGCTCCGACGGTCAAGTCAGTGATGATCCAGGAGAACAGATCCTCCTGGTCGAGCCCCTCAGGATGAACTCCATGCTAGGAGGAGTGAGTGTAGTTTGTATGGAAGTGAGAGCGGGTTGGGAGAGATAATGACCGAGATGGAAGAATCCACCTATGTGGCCTCTCTCCCTTCGTGCTTTGCTTGCTTACTTTTGGCTTACTCTGGCTGGGTTTTTACTCTGGCTTGCCTCAGGATCTCCCCGTGTCGTCAGACATGTGCGACGAGGTATCGTGCCGTGGACGGGATGCCTCTCCTGTCAGATGGCCGGAGAAGCTTCCATGCGCTCTGACATTCCTTCTGCTTGCCCTTTTCCTGGAAGCCTGGAAGGACCTCGATCGGTGGGCCACCACCCTCGGGACTTATGCCACCAGGCTGGGTCCTTTCCCTGGCAGTACGGTAGGTTGGTGGAGAGTATGGCATCTTGATGTGAGTTTCCTTTCCTTCCGGTGTGAGTTACGACTGTGGGCATTAATTGCGGCATGGCAGGCGCTGCTGTACGACCCTCGAGAGGCCCGCTGTCGTTCTTGGAGACGAGGCGCCACTTCCTTGGCGGTTAGCGCCTCTGCCTAAGCTGGGGACCGAGCTAGAGAGGTGGGGCCCAACTCCGAGGGGCTCGCCTCGAGGCGGCTCAACTGGGCGGAGGAGGACTGAGCTCGACTTCGGACCAACGAAACTCGGCTTCGAGCGAGCTCGACTTGATGGAGGTGGGCGGGGTGCCGCCCAACCCAAGGGATCTAACCTTGGAGGGGCTCCTCGTGGCGGAGGAGGCTTGAGCTCAACTCCTGACCACGGGGCCCGATCCTAAGGGGCCCGCCTTGGGTGGGGACTTGTGCTCGGCTCCGGCCTAGGTGTCTCGATCCGGCAGGGACCGACCTGGCAGAGGACAGAGCTCGACTTCGGCGGGCGACCCCGCTGTTCTGGTAGAGCTCAGCCCGGCGAAGGGGTCCATGTTGAAAATCTAGCATGGCGTCTGATGGGGACTCCATGTCAGTTTTCCCACCCCACGTCAGCGATCCAGCAACATCAGTTTAATATGCAGAATTGTAGACCATGTGATTTACTTATTGTCAAAGATGATAAATTCCAAACAATGAGCTTGAAAAAAATTAGATAAAAAATATACCTTATACCAATGCTATAGGAAGTCTGATGTATACACAAGTTTGCACTATACTTGACATTGCCTTTATAGTAGATGTTCTTGATAGATATGTCAAACTTAGGTTATCAATATTGGGTTGCTATAAATAAGATAATAAGGTATTTACAGAAAACCAAAGATCATATGCTTATGTATAGGAGAGTTAATAACCTAGAATCGACAGGATATTCAGATTTAGGTCATGCTGGGTGCCTTGAAAATTTAAAATCAATCTTTGGATATATTTTTATATTAGATGGTGGTGCGATATCCTAAAAAAGCGTTAAATAGATATTAACTACTTCTTCAAGCATGCAAGTCAAATTTATCTTCTATTATAGAACTACTACTCAAGCTATTCATCGAAAAAATTTATGGCTCAACTTCAGGTTCTATATTCAAGTTCCAAATCTATGATGATCTATTATGATAATAAAGATGTAGTGTTCTTCACAAAGAATAATAAATTTTTCAATAGATCTAAACATTTCGAGCTTTTCGACCAAGGGTTTAAGGTCCATAAGATTTACAAGGCTTGTTGAAAATATAGGCATATTGAGTTCTTTTGATATTCTTGGTTAGTGGGAGTAACATTATAATTATGCTTTATAATTGTTGCCGCCAAGATCGTCGTGGCCTGTAGCTGCTGTCGGCGTCGGAGCGTACCTCCTTCACTGTCTCACCGTCCGGTGGACCTGAACCTGCAAAATAGGGGTTAGTGACCCGGGCCGGGGTTTCCGGCGGGGGCACTCCGACGGTCAAGATAGAGATGATCCAAGGGAACAGATCCTTCTGGTCGAGCCCCTCTTGATGGACTCCACACGAGAAGGAGTGTGTTGTGTAAGGGTAGGATGCAAGTGTGTCGGGAGAAGTGTGGCCTGGCTAGAGGGAGTCTCTGTGCGGCCCTTCCACCCGACCTTGCTTGAGGATGCTGGCGGTGCCGTGCCCCTCTTCTTGGTGGGGCATGCACTTGTTTTTTCCAGTGGTGTGTCTTGTGCCTTGCTTGTCTGTGTTGTGGTTGTTACCTCCGAATTTTTGTGAACTAGGTTATCGTTGGGCATCTGTCTTGGGATCTCCACCGGGCTGTCAGGAGCGTGCGATGATGTCCCGAGGAGCCTTTCCCAATCCGTGATAAAGGAGGCTGTCATGTGCTCTGACATTCTCCTTGGTTGCCTCATTCCGGGAAACCTGGCAGTACCTCAATCGGTGGGCCGTCGTCCCTAGGGTTCAAATCTCCTGGTTGGCTTCCTCTCTTGGATGGTCCAGGTGGTTGGTGAGGAGCGTGGCACCTCGATCAGTGTGTTTCTTCCCTTTCTAGTATAACCGACGGCTGCAGGCGGTCAGTACGGTCTGGCAGGTGTTCCAGTGTAGTCCTCGAGCGGCTCGCCGGTGTTCTGGGATGGCGGTGCCCACGTCTGAGCCGGGGCCGAGCTGAGATGGCCGGGCTTGCTCCGGCCTAGATGCCTCGAGCTTGTGGGATCACCTCGGTAGAGGAGGGCAGAGGACAGGCCCGGTCCAGAGGGCTCGTGCTCGGAGAGGCTCCATGTGGCGGAGGAGTGTTGAGCTCGACTCCGACCACAGGGGTCAACCTCCGAGGATCTCACTCTGGAGGGCAGAGGGCGGGCCCGGTCCAGAGGGCTCGTGCTCGGAGAGGCTCCACGTGGCGGAGGAGTGCTGAGCTCGACTCTGACCACAGGGCTCAACCTCCGAGGGTCTCACTGTGGAGGGCAGAGGACGAGCCCGGTCCAGAGGGCTCGTGCTCGTAGAGGCTCCACGTGGCGGAGGAGTGCTGAGCTCGACTCCGACACAGGGCTTAACCTTCGAGGGTCTCGCTCTGGAGGGCAGAGAATGGCTCCGATCCAGAGGGCTCCGCTCGGTGAGGCTCCATGTGGTGGAGGAGTGCTGAGCTTGACTCCAACCACAGGGCTCAACCTCCGAGAGTCTCGCTCTGGAGGACAAAGGACGGCTTCAGCCTAGGCGTCCCGAGCTCGCGGGGCCGACCTGGCGGAGGGCGGAGCTCGGCTTGCTATGTTGAGCGAGCTCAGCTCGGCGAAGCAGTCAGAGCAGGGGAATTGACGCGGCATCTAATCACGGTGGCTTGGCACCTATCAACCCTCCCACGTCAGCGGTCTTGCCACATCAATAATCATTATAGATTTTTTTTGTTTATATCTATCATAAGTATTTATATACATTATTGATATGATAGTTGATGGTATATTTATTTAATTTTTTTTATTATGAGATATTTTTTTGATTATGTTTTATTATATGAAAAATTGAGATTAGGCGTCAAATCTTAAATATGTTGCTATCTCGTCATCGACATCATATTGACTATGTGAGACAGAATGGCTTATTATGTTGATGCCATTAAAATTTTTCTTGCTTATTTTATTTTCAAGCATGTTGAAAAAAATTTGTGGACTGACAATAAAAATAATATGCTATCTTTGGATCACTTTTAATGTTATTTTCTTGTTACACTATCACATCAAGACTTATATCGATAGTATTTGTGATGCTTGTAACCATGAATAGATCTTGTATCAAATAAGGGATATAATAACTCTCATGATGCGACATGATTGATATTGTTTGACTGAGTTATTTGTAGGTGATGTTTATGGATCATATATTTTAGTAGCCATATACTGTGTTCAATCTAAGAGTCATTTTAAAAATAAAATATTTTTTTAAATTTTAGGCTAATATTGATTATTATTATTATGATTTATTAAAAATGGATTGATTATAAGGTCCGTGTTGATAGACATATATAGTCCAATGTTGTGTGTGATCCTTTTGTGTTTGGGCTAGGAGTGCCTTATATAAGTTGGTGTGGTTGAGATAGTACAAAATAAGTCCTAGCCTGACTTAACCTATGATGGAAAATTAGGATATTTTTATTTTATTAGCTATGTTTACTCTCTACTTCTTCTATATCTATGACGTGAGATTTGTTTTCATAGCTAGTCCTATCGAATAGTCGCTTATTGCGAGAGGAAGATCGGAAAGGACTCCGTTTTTAGCATTCGCATGAGTAGCATGATTGAAGGTTTATAATTAATGATAAACATAGATTTGCATCTTAAATCTAAATCTTTTTTGATGGATCATGATTATACGAATTATATAGATATGTTAGTTATTCAAATCTGATCTAAAAAGTTTCGTATTCCAATCTTTTGTTGATGATCCATGGGGTGACCAAAAATTCCTACGGCCTCATGGGGGCGAGAGACAGAGAGGGCAGAGCGAGCAAGAGAGATCTAGTGGGTGATATAAAATTAATGAAGATTGTGGAGTGAGAGGAGTGGAGATATATGCAGCAGGGAAGGGAAGGGAAGGGAGAGGAATTCATTAAGGGAAGATGAGTTAGTGTAAGACTCGGTTTTGTTTCCTACGAGTAAGCTGCCCGGGTTATCATGCTTTTTTAATATATTTTATTAAAAAATATGATACTTCCTGATCGTTAATTGGATAAAGTCAGTAAAATAAATTTATTTTTAGTCGGTCACTAAACTGATCAACCCAAAACCTACCTTCATTCCTTCCCTCTTTCTTCTTCTCCTTTTTGTAAGGCACCATGTAGGGGGTGGGTGCAGATGCTGGGGGTTGCAGGGGGGGGTGGTTGCAAAAGGAAGGAGATGCTGCGGGGGGATGCAAATGAAGGAAGTGGTGCTGCGGGGATGGGTGGGTGGTATCCAGGGGAGGGGGTGTCATGCAGAGGAAGGAGATGCTGTGGGGGAATGCAAATAAAGTGGTGCTGTAGGGGTAGGTGGGTGGCATCACGTACGGCCACAAGGCGGGGGAGCGGGGGTGGCAGGTGTTGCATAGAGAAGGGAGATGGCGCCCCCGCTGGGGGTTGGGGCAGGAGGGGGGTGGAATGGAGGAGGTGGCACATTGGTGGGAGATGATGGGTGGAGCGCACGAAAGGTTAAATTGGATTGCAAGGAAAAAAGACTTCTAGCAAACAATAATATATAGCTAGAAGGTTGTTGGTGAATATATCTTGATGACCCATATTAAATCGGATGGCCAGTATTTTATTAAATAAAAAATAATTTTATTTTTTAGAGTACCGTAGCAAATGTTTTTTTTTTTTTTTTTTTTTGATACAACAAAAGGATGAGGGGTGGGGGGAAAACCTTCCGGTATAGCTCCTCACTCGGATCCTAATCCATTAGACCTTTATTCGATTCGGGCCGCAATTTTCTGCGTGCCTTCCCCACCAACTGGATGAGTATGTCGGCCTAATCCCACTACGGCAGCTCAACCCCCCAGTCATGTGCCCTAAAATTAATATGGTTTTTAATCGAGTCATCCGCGGGATCATTCCTCGAACCCATGACTAGTGGAATATTCATAAGAGATATGTCGGCCTAACCCCACTACGGGGGCTCAACCCCCAGTCACGTGCCCCAAAATTAATCTAGTTTTTAATCGAGTCACCCGCGGGATCATTCCTCGAACCTGTGACCAGTGAAATATTCACAAGAGCTGAGCCATGCCTTAACCAACCGAGCTACCACTGTAGTGGTAATGTTTTTTTATTTTCTTATCTACACATAAGGATATCTTAACCATCTTAATTTTAAATTATTTATTTTTTAATAGTATTAAATAATATGGTTACGTATATAAATAAAAAATTAGCTTTCTCTGCTTGAAAGTTGGATTACTTCTATTTTTTTTTTTTTTATTAATTTTTTTCATAATTATTTAGAAGAAAACAAATGATTTTTTTCTTATCACTCGAGCAACATTCGTTTTTGAAAACTGTCATGGTTGAAGCCACCACGTGCAACCGGCAAAGTCCTGTTTGTGGCACCGATGGATGCCATGGTGACTAGACCCATCACAAGTAATGACCAAGTGGCTGCACATGTACAAGGCCGAATACCATCGATATGCCGGGCGGTAGCTACCATCCCGATGGTCTTTATTAGCCTCGCCCCATTGATGGACACTGTGTGCGATAGAGTCGCACACCATCCTGGCAGCCAGACCCATCGCACTGCGCAATATTATCTCGGGGAGCATGGGTGGGTGAGCATCCATCATGCCCCGGGCTAGCATCGATGCTGCCGTGTTCACATCCTGTTGCCTCTGGTCTTGTTGCTTGACGGATGTCAAATTTCATTGTGCCACGTCGATGGCACTCTATGCAACGTCGCTGTCGTCATGGCTGTTGCACACGCATCTTTCATATGAGTACGGATATTTATGACTCTTTTAGTTTTAACTACTACTACAGAGAAAATATTTTCAGTAATAAAAATTATCAATATTAGATTATGTAATAAAATAAAATATGACTTTCTTTCTGATTATTTAATTACTTATATTAGAAAGGAGATAACTGAGATTTTATAATAAATTTCATTATTAATGAATTTAGTTTTATAAAATAATATCGGGTAAAATTCAAATAATATTTATTAAAAAATATTTAAATTAATCTTAATTATTTATTAATATTTTTTATTTTTATATTTTTTTTTGTTCTTCTTGGAAAATGTTGGTATGGTCCGCCCTTACTTGCACCAACATATAGTCTATTGAAAATTAGATGACTATCTTCTAAAATTTGGCTATAATCTTGTTTATTATCCCTAAAGCCTTCCCACCGGATAAAAATTTAAGTTTAAATTTTGGTTGCCATACGAAAGGCATGTAGAATGTAGAAACTATGCATAACGGTTAGGTAGTCCAGGAGATCAAAAATTAACTCTAACAAAATTTTAATATATTGAAATTAAAAACTCTACGGTGAGGAAACAATAGCCTCAACCAATTCATCACACCTCTTTCTTCTCTCTCAATACTTAAACAAGATGGCTGTTGCTATTGATGGTGCGTGGCACAGCTGATTGTGAAACTTTTTTCACAACTCATTGGCAGGGGTTCGACTCTTGTTTTGGACACATTTCAATTAAAAAATCCAGGAATAAAATAAAAAAATTAATAAAATAATCCTCTTGTTTTGGACACATTTCAATTAAAAAATCCAGGAATAAAATAAAAAAAATTAATAAAATAATCCTCTCGTTTTGGACACATTTCAATTAAAAAATCCAGGAATAAAATAAAAAAATTAATAAAATAATCCTGGAGTTCATGTTGGAAAAAAATTAATAAAATAATCCTGAGCTCATGTTGGCGGGTTCGAGCCTCACTTTGGGCACATTTCAATTAAAAAATCCAGGAATAAAATAAAAAATAATAATAATAAAATAATCCTGGTGCTCATGTTGGTAGGTGGTATATAATAAACGTGTTGACGTGCTGTATAGGGGTGGCCCCCTTTTTGGTTCATCAAAAAAAAAAAAACAAGATGGCTGTCATAACGGCATAAAACATGTCTCTATGGTTACATCTAGTGGCAGAGTTACGTAAATGTCATAACGGCATAAAACATGTCTCTATGGTTACATCTAGTGGCAGAGTTACGTAAAGGCATGGGGGCCATTGCCTGCTCCTCTCGGGGACATGTATGAAGCCCACCCCTAGTTTGGCCCATATCAAAAAGGCCAATAAAAAATCTTTTCCTCCGACTCCAATGGGAAAAAAGATTTCTAAGGCATGCCAGACTCTGGCAAGATTCCAGGAGTTCATCAACAAAAAGACCTCTCTCTCTTCTTAGGATCTCGTCTTTCTTCCCAATTCATTATTAGAGCAAGTTCTTGGATTTCGATGAAAATAGATCATCAGAATCACGCCTTGAACATCGCTGGACTAAGGTACCAACTCCACTCCTCCTTCCTTTTCTTTTCCGGCCTTATAGTCATTGCCATTGCCACTATTTTGGACCGGCAAAGTACCGGATTCGAATTGAAATAGAATCTCCCATGTTTTTGCTTTGTTTCTTATCTTGGACCATAACTAAAATTGCTCCGCCATCTAGCCAAAAGTTTTTGCCATGGTATTGGGAGAAAGGAAGGGAAAGGGAATGAGATCTTGGCCTCTCCTATTTTCTAAATTATTTTTGCTCCTCGTAACTTAATTTTCTGACTAAGCTATTGGTTACATCATTAAAAAAAATATCATATTATCTAAAATAGACTTCCTCAATGTCAGTTATTTAGATGACTCAACCAAAGAAAAAGATAAAAAAAAGAAGAGAGGATAAGCTACTAAAGATTGGCATCATTAACTTCACAAGACATGTATATACATGTAAAAATAGAGGTATAAATGATCTGAACTTGAGCTAGTTAGCCTAGCTTAAAAGTGACTCATTTGATAATTAAGTTGCGCTTGAACTAGCTCATTTAATTTTGAGCCAAACTCAAGTTGTTAATGAACACCACATCTAAAAGAAGCGGTATGATTCTAAAATATTTCATGACTTCCATTTATATGGTTTAGACTTTTATTTCAAGTCGAAAACCCGTCATTATTCAACATGAACCATTTACTGACTGGAAAAAAAACAATTCATCTTCCAATGCAAAAAGCATGATAACCATAGAGAAACTTAAACAGTTAGTCAAATGAGGAGATGTTACACCTGCCAAACAACAGTGTTACCTTCTGAACTAACAGAAAATAATAAATCTAAACAAAAGAAAATTTAAATCGCATTGGAACCACATTAAAAATCAAAGCACTGAATGGGCTGCCACAAACACACGATGTTTCATCGCCAGGTTGATCCTCGTCAATCTCCCAAATAATGCAGCTAATATCAACAAGATATTTTTGTACTCACTATATTTGATCACCCATTTACAAGTGAAAGGGTATAGTTTCTTCATGCTGCACCTCATGGCTTTGCAGAAGCTATGGCAAGTCACAATTTTCCCCCGATACGCAGATCCTCCAATTAGGATCCCTCTCTGTCTTGATCTATTTTCACAACTAGATCCGATGACATGCCTCCCTCATGCATGTCAGTTTCCAGATTTGCCTCAATGGCAAAACCAACCTACGAAAGCTGTCCCGAGCTTAAAAGCAATAATAGATAGAAGAAGGCAGGCAACAAGATGGGCACTGATATAGCCAGTGAAACTTGGGTTATAAGATACATTCAATGGCAAACTAGCCCCAGACCTTAGCTTTACTGATGTTGTAAATAAAGCATTTGCCAACCTGGTCTTATAGCAAAAAAACATGCCCTAAATACAATTTAGAAAAATTAATACCACTCTGACCCAATGTGGGATCCATGCACACGATCGTTTCTCTCATTGCATTGCAGCTCTTTGCAACAACTGATAGAACTCATTAAATAAAATAGTGAAGCACGCAAACCATATCCAGCAAGCTCCATTTGAGCTTACAATATTCCAGATATTCCATATGCAGAGAAACAACCAAAACGAGCATTTCTGCCCCTGCTTCAAATTATGGAGAGGAACGAAAAAATCTTCATATGTGGGGACGTGAGCTGTGCCTCGGAGACAGATTTCAAGACATAACAAAATCACAAGCATCTTGGCCTCCATTCCTCAGAAGCTCATCTTTCATCATACTCACTTACCCTGACAGTATGCACTAATTAATGACTTGTATTCCTCTTTTTCATGGCATCTTCTCATTCGAAGCATGTCCAACAGCATATTAATACTAGAAATGTCACTCTGCCCCTTACAAAGTGCTAGGAGGTTCTCCATGTTTTTGGGTTTTGGTCTCCAGTTATTTACTCCTTCGAATGAAGCAGCTTCTTTCATATACAATAATGCCTCAGAAATTTGTTCCTCCTTGATGTAGCCTTCCGCAAGAGTCTCCCACATGATCGGTCTTGGCTTTCCACCTTTTTCTAAAAATTTGTCAAGAGCATTCTTAGCCTTACCAGCAAGCCCTTCTCTGGCATAAAAACCCAGCAGAATATTACAGATCCTGGGGTCATAGCTTGATGTCACGGATAGCCATTCTTCATAGATCATTTCAGCACCATCAGCATCCCCTAGCCTAATCAAAGAAGAAACCATGCACTGATAACCCACATTCAGGATTCTAGGGAAACTTGATTTGTACCAGTTCCAAATCCGATAGACTTCTTCTCTCTTTCCTATGTTGCCATAAAGTCCAATGAGGTAATTAAAAGGTGTTCGATCCCTTCCTGTCACTCTAATTTCAGCATCTTTTAAGCAAATTTGTGCCTTCTCAAAATAGCCAAATCTAATGTACATGGTAGCAAGTGTAGTATAAGTGGTCCAGTTTGCATTGATGCCATTGTCTGCAGACATCAGCCCTACCACTCGTTCCATCTCCTCTGCATCTCCCAGGGTTGCACAATTCGTTATCCAGATATTGTAAGAGTATATATCGAATGAAATATTATTCTCCTTCATCTCATTAATGATCTTATTAACTTTTTCATGTTCTCCAACATTCATATATAGAGTCATCATCACATTGAAAAATAGTACTTCAGTTAAATATCCTTTGTTTCTCATTAGCTCAACAACAGCCTCTGCCTTCTCTTTCATCTTTGCCTGGCCATAGACATTTAGAAGAGCACCATACGTGCGCTTGTCTTTCAAGGTATCAGGAAGTTGCGAGAAATGTTCTTCAGCATGTGAAATGCCATGTGCTTTGGCAATCAGATCCAACTGGATTGCCATGTCACTAGATGTAAACATAAATCGGTCTCCTTGGCCAGCCATCCAATCACAAACCTGATAAATGCAAAGAAGAACAAATATAAGAAACTACAGCAGCAGAAGTGTCAAATGACCATACTCAAGATTGGATAGGGAGTGGATCAAAACAAGCTACAAAGATGGAACAAAGTCTCTGAAATACTTCATCATAAATGTAAGTCTCTCAACATTCATTAGACACAACCACCTCCTCGGCCAGAAAAAATATGCTTATGATGCCCTTAAAAAGGATTCCGACAGAATAACTTGTAGTCAGTAGATCCTCATTGCATAAAACATAAGAAAAATGAACATAAACCTAAACATATCATTACAGAAGCTCATGATTTTTTATTTTTTATTTTTGGTTTTGAAAAAGTGCAGAAGAATTTAATAGAACAAGTAGAAGAATGAATGTAAGATGTCTGTAGATCTGAATAAGCAAAACTAAAATGACCCACCTAATTATACTGCTTTTTCCCTCGACCCTGAGTCCTGAAATTTATCTAACCAAAGTTGTTACACACAAAGTGCGCAGACTTTGGTTTCCTAGGAGCTGATTGGGCCCAAGGTCTACTACGAAAGGACCTCCCAATCACCATTTGTCATATCTGAAGAGCACAAATTCCAGAGGGCTGCCTCCAGAGTTCAGGTTGACCCTCATTGCTGAGATGAGATTAATTTAACCTGTTTAGATGGAGATGCCTTGCAAAATCCCATTTTTCTTCATAAATTGGGTTCCCTCGCAAAGAGAATAGAAGAGACTCAGAACACTAACTCTAGCTAAAGGTTATTTTGAACAAAGTGTATAATCCTATGATGGTATTAGTCTAACCCCTATAAGGTCTTTTACTGATTGGTCCAATGATCATGCTTCACAAGTATTTGGATTACTAGTACCCATTCAAAGTAATTCAATCTGATAGATAGACAAGAATTTCCTTAAACATGATTGGGCTCATTAGTAATAGATGCATTATTTTCCCCTCACCTTCATTCCAATACACCTAATAAGAAAGCTTTAGGTTCCCTAAACTTGTGCTAATGGCAGATATGAAGAATAG
This sequence comes from Areca catechu, assembly GCA_021397845.1. Lineage (NCBI taxonomy): Eukaryota > Viridiplantae > Streptophyta > Magnoliopsida > Arecales > Arecaceae > Areca > Areca catechu. Next base: position 126,122,799 of record CM038038.1, on the reverse strand, counting down.
GTGATAATATTCCAGCTTTAGATCAAGTCCAAATCTTACTTTGTCACCTGGAAAATGCAATGCAAATTACAAGACATCAAAACTAAATGGATTAAAAAAGAGATTCCTGTAAACTTCAATAAGAAGGAAAAAATAACTCTTCAACCAAATGGAATGAGACAAATTCCCCATTCTTCAAATGAACACCCATAACCATTTTATTTCAGTGCCTCCCTATTGAAAAAACTTGACATATAGCTAATTTCAAAATTAGTTGCAAGCCATGCAATAGATTTTCGACCACTAGAGAGGTTTCTCAAGCTAACTTCAAAAGCAAACACTTTTCTCAATGCACACCTCAATTTCAACAATCTGATACTCCCTCTTTTGGCATTCTACCAAATACCGGACCAACTATCATCTATATATAACACACTTGCAACATTTTAAACACTATTAACTTATTCCCATACAGATGATACTTTTTTGAAGACTACAACATTACATGTCATGCCTAAACCAATCAAGAAGTACTGCTAGGTTACTTCTCCTTTAGTAAACACCATGAACTAAACCATCTATAATCTTAGATTAGCAATATTTACCAGTTTATCAGGCAAATAATTAGTGTAACATCACGTATCCCCTTCAATGCAGTTCTTAGTAAGTTTCTTGATATGCTCAACAACAGACAACAAGACTAATGTGCTTTGACATTTCCCCAAACGATAAGCTTACAGGAATCCTTTTGCATTATGTAAATAAACTATTCTATGCATCCAGTCATAGGTCTGCATAGAGTTTAAAATCCTCATACAAGAATGGCCTAGACCCTGTGCAGGGCAGCCAGAGGATGGCATACACATACCTGGTTCGTAGAATGCTTTTTAAAACAGTGCATATAATAGACAAGTTTGGACAAAATTTGATAATCAACGTTGTAAATTCACACTAAACATCATCTTGGCTATCAATACAACATTAGACACTTATACAAGTGTATCAAACTTCATAGATTCCAGAAAGCAGATTTCGGTGACAAGGCTATCTTGTTGGATTTGTGCAAAAATGCACATTCGATAACAAATATTGGTCAATTTGAAAAATGCAATATTAATAAATGATTAAAAAAAAACGAATCATGAATAGTCTATAAAACTGGTAGCATGAGGATAACATAAATAACATGAACCCAGAAAAAAGAATATGGATTATATATAAGTGATCCAACAACAATATAATTCCACATGGACCAAAATCAATTTCGCGCCTCATAACTAACCCCTTTTTTTTGTACTTTTTTTCCCGTATATGTCAAATTATCAACTAAAGGATGCACAAGGAACAATTTTTGTGTTAAAAGGTACGAGGAACAAAAGAAACAAGGACAACTCCAAAAATATATGAGAAGATAAGAGGACATGGGTTAAAAGTAGCGAATTTTCAGCTAAGCTACCTCCAATGCGCGCTTGAACCGGCGGAACTTCCTGAGCTCCTTCACCACGCGAAAAAGCTCCCACTTGTGGAGCCGCCTCTCCTCCTCCTCCCAGCGCTCCAAGACAACAGCACAGCCGAGGCTGGGGTTCTCCATGGCGGAGATCCTTCGGACAAGCGAACTCCACTTGAGGGCCGGCGGCCGCTCAGAGTCCACGGTGCCATAGCGGTGGACATGCGAGACCGAGTATCGGATCGGGCCACCAGACTTCTGGTCCGCCCGAAGAGAGGCGGTTGAGGAGCCGAACCCTAGAAGAGCTTGGGAGTAGGAGGAGGAGGAGGTGGAGCGAGGGAAAAGTTGGAAGCGAGAAGAGGGAGGGAAAATGGCGAAGCGGAGAAGCATTCCTAGGGTTTCGGGAGGGGGAAGAGGTTCGGATTGCTAGTTCCAGGGTTTTGGAGCATTTGGGCTTCCGACCTGCAGGAGCTTCGGGGTAGCCCGGTAGAGGATATGGTAACGTCAGCTGCGATTGCCTTACACTTCGAATTAAAAATAAAATAAACGCCATCTATTATTGTGTGAGCCTGGCGGCGGAGGTAACGAGATTGCCACCGGATTTGCAAGCAGCTAATATAAATAACTCAGAAATAAAAAAGTCAGTAAATGTCGTGATTGTGTAAGAGTTCTAAAGTATTTTGAGGTATGGTTTTTATACCCGAATCTCGTAGGTACATGAAGTAATCTATAATAAATAATCTATGATAAATCCACTCCAACAAATTATTTATTTTGACTAATATTTTAAAAATATTAAAATCGTCAATGTATTGTGTCTAGATCATTCATGGCTGAAGCTTCAGCGGCATCGAGCATCCCGCTCACTCTCTCGACTCTACTCCCGGGCACATGGGGATATGCAAAAAAATTTCGAACCAAATTTTCAGCGAGGACACTCCGACGATCAAGTCAATGGATGGTCTAGACAGAAACAAAATGAAGAATTCATAAATAGCATAGATAGAGAAAGAGAGAATGATGTAGCTTAGCATGGGCCTGTTTGCCTTAAACCTTGCTTACCCTTGGAAGGTCCCCTCTTATCCTTATTTATAGGTATAGATGTAACCGAATACGGTTATAAAAATCGAAGTGATTGTAACCAAATAACCGAAGTAGTTGTAATCGAATAACCGAATAACTAATGGTGGTTAGATGGTTAGCCATGGGCCTTAGTGGGCCTTGGGCCTTTATGGGCCTTAATGGGCCTTGGGCCTTTATGGGCCTTGGGCCTTTTGATTGTTACCTTATCAAGACTGGATGAGAGGGATACAACACAGCCCCTCACTCCCGAGCTGAAAAAAATGTTGATAGCGAACTGCTTTGATTCATTTTTTCAGCAAAGGGAGTAATTTCTTCTTTTCGATCTTGATATCGGCATAAATAGTAGCCCTTACATTCTGTCGGATTATGGTCAGCGTATTAGGTCAACCTTTTTTATTGTCAGAAATACCGATTTATGAATAATGATGAGATGGTGGGTCAGACCAACTCAATTTGTCGGATTGTGGTCAACTTATCAAGCCAACCTTTCGGTTTATACCGAATTATGAATACCAATGAAATAGTGGGTCAGACCAACTCGATTTGTCGGATTAGCGCTTCTTGGACATTTATCGGCCTCGCACCCCTTGGGCATTGATCAGCCTCGCACCTCTTGGGCATTAATCGGTCTTGCGCTTCTTGGTCATTGGTCAGCCTTGCGCTTCTTGGACGTTGAACGGCCTTGGTATGTAAATGGGCCTTGGCATGTAAATGGGTCTTGCGCTTTTTGGGCGTTGGTCGGCCTAGCGCGTAGTGGGCCTTCATGGGCCTTTATGGCCTTTGTGGGCCTTAGGCCTTTTGTGGGCCTTCATGGGCCTTAGCCCTTCGTGGACCTTCATGGGCCTTAGCCTTTGTGGGCCTTTATGGGCCTTGTGGCTTTGACGATGTTCCTGGCAATCGCTTCAGCCGCTGAAAAAGGCCTCCCTTTAAGTTCAATCGAATGCATCATCGACAGCATCAAACCTCCTTTGACTCGATCCCATCCTTAGTCATGAGAGCTTCGGCAGCAAACGCCTTAATCATGAGAACCTCGGCCATGATCATTTTGAACATGAGAAGGCTCATCCTTCAACTTTCTTTGACCGGTCCGGTGACCTACCTTTATCCCTACCTCTTCTTTGGGATGATTTCCTTCCAATTGTCATTCAACTTCAGCCACCTCACCATCTTCCAAGTGGCTCGGATGGAAGAGTAATCCCATTGCCATACTCCCAGCAAGGGAGCCTTGCCCACTATGAGACCCCTGATGCTGGTTGCTCGAGGCGCATTGCATTACGAGACTGAACGTCCCGGGCGAGTAGTTGGTCTTGAAAATGCCAGAACTAATCTGAGTGCCACACCGTCGACTTCGTCTCCATGATTGTGTTGTTCGAATGAGCGAAGCTCTCGAATGTGATGACGGGTCGAAGGATCAAGACTCCGTATTGGATCTCAGATCCATCATTTCTTAGTTGGCAGAGGACAAAAAATATGAGGAAAGAAACAGAGCATGGTTTTTTGCAAGTACCTTTGTCATCCCTGGCAGCGTTTCTTGGCTTCGAGGACGATGAGCTCAAGACAGAGAATGCCGAGGGAAAAAACAGCCCTATTGTCGCCTCCAGTGGTCCTTCTTCTCCTTGGGTCCTTCACCAAGCACCTCTTCAAAAAATCCTTCCCCTCGTCTGAAAGGCTCTCTGGTATCTCCGGCAAGATGTCATCATGACCAATCTGAAATACCGCCGGTAGCTCGACGTCAACCGAGGAACTTCTTGGAGGCTTGCCGGTGACCAACTCAATCAATGTACACCCGAGAGACCATATAACCGATGGCGGCTTGTACTCATTCCGGGCCATGCCCTCCGGAGCCACATACAATGACATGCCTCGAATAATGAATCCTTGGAACCTCTCGCCAGCTCTCTTGGCAAGCCCAAAGTCAGCTATCTTGATCTCGTCGGAGCCGGACACAAGGATGTTGTGCGGCTTGATGTCGCAATGCACGTATCCCTTCGTATGGATATGGGCCAGGCCTTTGAGGATGGACTTGGTGCCATGCTAGATTTCTGGCTCCAAGAAGGGGCCATGGGAAGATCAGAAGATGTCAAAGAGGCTGCCGGAGGTTGCGAGCTCAAGGAATAGGCTAGCTGTAGGTGGCCTCGCCATCGTCGTCAGGCTGGATGTCGTCACCGAGGCAGTCGATGATCTCAAGGCAACCTTATAAGAGATCAAGGATCTCTTTCTCATGCTTCAAACTGGGGGAACTGGAGACTGGAGTTTTGACGAGCTTGTTGCTACCGACACCCCAATAGCTGGCGATCACCTTTTGCTCACCCAGAGGGGCTGCAGATGATGCCGGCGAAGTCGCCGCATGGGTCGCGGCCTGAGTGTAGATGGACTCGGAGAATCGGGAGATGAACACTGCACCGACCAGTTCTTGAAGAGGTCGAAGATGGCATCGTGGAGGTGGCGCTTGCTGGCGAAGATGATCTAGATGGAGAACCGGGCGGTGCGGATCTTGGTGCACAGCTTGCTCAGGCTGGAGGTCCGAGTCCTCATGGTGGCGGCCGATGGCATCGATCTGGTCTCATTCTTGGAGGATTTGATCTCGCGGAGGCATCGACGAACCCCTGGAATGAGGAGCACTCGTCGGTCTCCACTATCCCGCCCGAGCGCCTCCTCGACTCGCCGGAGCTCTGCTCCAAGGCGGTCCTCCTCAGCTCCTCCCTCTTTGCCTCCCAATGCTCGGTCCACTTCTTGAGCCAGCCGAGCTCATCATTCTTGGAGGAGATCTCCATCTCTAGGAGGGGGATGACAGTGACGATTTCTTTGAGGATCTTCTGCTCGAGGAGTTGGGTGTGGAGGCAGGACTCCTCTTGGAGCTCCGCCATGAGGCGGAGGAGCTCGGCAACGTCCGGCAGCCATGGCTGGAGGAGAGACTCCTTCTCCTGGAGCTTCGCCACGAGGTGGAGGAGCTCGTCGATGTCCGGCAGCCATGGCTGGACCTGCGCAGAGGAGCGGTGGAAGCGGACGCCCAAGGAACGGGTGAAGAAGGCAGTGCCACCCTTGTGGCTAGAGGGTGGAGCCTACTGGGAACTCGGAGAGGACGAGAACCTTAGGGGCCTCTTCTACTTGGGGGTCACCGGGCTCTTCTGGAACCCCCCAATCCTTGCCTTTGAGTACGACAAGGAAAAAAAAGCTCTTTTCACAAGATCCATTAGGCATCCTTTCTTGAATGGGCTTTCCTATCTAATATTTCTTGAAATTCTCCTTCTCAAGAGGGAAATCACGGACCCCTACTGAGCGCGCCAATCTGTTGTGGCTATATCACCCAGGATTGAATATTCAGTGGCATCGGGCATCCCGCTCGCTCTTGACCCTGCTCCCAAGCGCATGGGGACCTACAAAAAAGACCCCGGACTGGATTTTCGATGGAGGACACTCCGACGATCAAGTCAGTGGGTGGTCAAGCAGCAATAGAATGGAGAATTCAGAAATAGTATAGATGGAGAAAGAGAGAATGAGGTAGCCTAGCATGGGCCTGTTGGCCTTAGACCTTGCTTATTCTTGGGAGATCTCCTTTTAGTCTTATTTATAAGTATAGATGTAACCAAATACAGTTATAATAATCGAAGTGGTTGTAACCAAATAACCGAAGTGGTTGTAATCGAATAACTAAATAACAAATGGTTGTTAGGTGGTTGGTCAAGGGCCTTAGTGGGTCTTGGGCCTTTATGGACCTTAGTGGACCTTGGGCCTTTTGTGTTGTATCCCTCTCATCCGATCTTGATAAAGTAACAATCGAAAGGTCCAAGGCCCACTAAGGTCCATAAAGGCCCAAGACCCACTAAGGCCCATGACCAACCACCTAACCACCATTAGTTATTCGGTTATTCGATTACAACCACTTTAGTTATTCAGTTACAACCACTTTGGTTATTATAACCGTATTCGGTTACATCTACACCTATAAATAAGGATAAGAGGGGACCTCCCAAGGATAAGCAAGGTTTAAAGGCCAACAGGCCCAAACTTGGCCATTCTACTCGCTCCTTTTTTTATCTATGCTATTTATGAATTCTCCATTTTGTTGAAGCCTAGACCACCAACTTGATCGTCGGAGTGTCCCCCGCCGGAAATCCGGTCCGGGGTCTTTTACAGGTCTTCATCCGTACCCCAAGAACTCGGTGGGAAGAACGAGCGAGATGCCCGACACCATCGAAGCCTCAGTCCCGGGTGATTTAGCCACAATAAAATCATACATTTTCCGTTATGAAAAATTAAATTTAATAATTACTGAACGTATTACTAATTTAATAAATACCTTTTATAAATTGCTACATCATTCTAAACTTTTCATGAATTTTGAGATTTATCCACACAATTGATTTGATTAATTACAAATCTTTTATATCCATGGAATCATAATATCATTAATCGAGTGGAAGGAGATGGTTTTCCGCTCAATATATAGCTTGATATTCACCTAATCCATTTAAATCAGCTTTTTTGGATTATATCATAGAACAAATATAGCTTAGTAATAAAATTTATTAAAAATATATCTATAACTTTTTAATACAATAATAAAATTTATTTGAAATAAAATTTTATTATAATTAATAAATAATAAATTTGGAGGCTTCCTGACAATGATATCAAACATTCGGAAAGAAAAATGTGTGTATATATATATATTCTATGACCATCATAATAGAGTTGTCAATGGATCGGATCCGGACCCGAAATTCACGGGTATTTATCCAACGGATCTGAATCTGGTACTAAATTTGGACCCGTTTATCTGGATTCGGATCTGTTTAGATATAATTAAATGGATCCGAATCTGGATATTAAATATCCAGATCCGACAAACTTGAGATCCGATTATATAATATAATATTATATATTTATATATTTATATATATTAATATTATTATAAATCATTAGATCTTTTGATTTAACGATTTAAAATCAATTATAATTTTTAATATAAAAGATCTTCAATTCAGCAGTGGAGCAGTCCTAATTCTTTTATATTGCCTAAATCCCTAATCCTTCCTGTCCCTCGACGGCATGTGATATTACTATGATTGTTAGCAGGTTACCATATCATTTTGTTGCTACTTACTTATATTGTTATATTATAGTAGATTCTAGTTTATTCCTTTTGTTTACTCAACAAAAAAGTAAGAATGTAATATTGAACTTCATGTACCATGGAACTATCCATTTGAGTCTGGATCCAGATACCCAAGATTTATTCGGGTCCGAATTTAGTATTTCAAAATTGGACTCGTCGGGTATTCGGGTCCGAGTCTGGATCTAATAGCTAAGATCGAATTTGAATATGAATATTTTGGTTCTGATCCGAACCCGATCCATCGACAGCTCTACATCATAATTTTAGTATAAGAAAAAGAAAAATAAATTTTGTTGAAAACCCCTGGAGAATAGAATTAATTAAATAAAATCAAGAAATTTTTTTTTTATAGAAAAAAGGTAGGAGGAATGAACCTCCGTGTAGCTCCTCCATTAGATCCCAATCTATTAGACGGTTATTCAATTTGGACAGTAAATTTTTTATATATTCTTTTTATTTGATGAGTATATCAACCTAATCTCATTACAATACCAGTATATCAATCAATTGATGAGTATATCAACCTAATCTCATTACAATACCAGTATATCAATCACTTTGCTATCCGGTCACGCCTACTTAAAATTTTTAAAATTTAATCAAATCATTAGGAGGAGTAAAAGATCATGTCTCTTAGGAATTATATCTCCAAAAAAGCGCTACCACCGTAGCGGTGAAATCTCGCCTCTTTGGCAAAATGTGCTCCCTCTCCGATGCTACGTTTTGGGCCGTCGTTCTGTCCAAATGAAGGGCGGTAAAGATGCAGTACATCAACCACCTGACGGCGCCGTCTGGTACCCGTAACTCCGATTTCGTTTTCCCGACCATGATCAACCCCCGACAAAACCCAGTCATTTCCGGCCAATGGAGCAGGAGGTAAAGGGAATCGCAACGTAACATGACATGGACCCTTTCTTCCCCATCGATGACGAGGGCGGTCAGCCCTCCGACTCCCAAGAGGAGCGCCTCCTCCACTCCAATTTCATCAACGACTCCCCCGATCCCCACTCCCTCCCCCAGGCCGACTCCCCCTCCGCCGCTGCAGGCTGCGCTTCTGGGTCAGAGCTCCCCAAGGTGGGCCACAAAGGGAAATCTCCGGCCGTGGCCGGAGAAGCCCCTACCGGCGGCAGCGAGACTCCAGGGCCGTCCAAACGCCGCAAGATCAAATGTTGTGCTTCCAGGCGTAGACTAAGGGGCGTCCAGATAAGATCCTCCGCCTCTCCTGGCGGAACGCCTTCCGACGGTGATAGGGAGGTAGGGTTTGGTGACGGCGGAGCGCCATCACCGCGGTTAGATCAAGAAGACGGCATGCGATCGGAGAATCCCCAATCCGATCCGAATGCCCAGACGAGCACCACTATGAACCCGGATTCGGTCCGAAATCCCCCACCGGCAGAGGGGAGTGAGGGCTCTTCTAGTTCAACCACCGGTGGTCGGAATTCACGACCTTCGATCCCAAGGGAAGCGGCTTCTGTGGCCGACAAACCAGTCTTCCCGGGCAGTCTTCTGGATGTCATTAAGATGTTCTCTGAAAAGCCCAGAAGGAGATTTGCTGATACCGATCTACTGGAAATTCTCGACATGAAAGGTGCAGGGTTCCTTCCGCCCCAGTGGTGGCGCCCGGAGGGCTACGGCAATTAGGTAAAGATTGTCGATTTTTTTAAAAAAACTTTTGGTTCAATGACCGCTAGGTGTCTATTCTAGCGTATCTGATGGAAGAAACTGATTACTTTTTTTATTTTCCATGGAACATCGGAAATTTTGGAGTAGGAAGCATTTTGTGGTCACCTGAAATTGGGATTTCGGGAAAAGCTTTCCATTTCCTGATTCGGAAGGTTAGCTCCAGGTTCTTTCTCTTTGTGGTTCTGGTTTCTCAAACAAATGCTTGGAATGGTACCGTTATGAATGGTTTGGTATGCTCAAATGTAATGTATGGGTTAGAAACAGCATGGGCTTACTTGCCAAATAAAAACAAAGTTTTGCAGGGCCTTTTTTAATAGTATTATCAAGTATGCTGATGTAAATGTATGGTTCAGTATAAGGTGTCAATCAAGTTAAGCCATCCAGGTGTTGATTGCTAATTCAAAATATTGAAGCTACTTGCTTGGTTATATTTCTGTTTTAGTTTCAATGGACTGAACAATGGTGAATTTCAGATAGGGTATTTAGAATGCTACTCTCATTACAATGATCCACTCCTTTAGCAAGGTTTTCAACAATTTCCAAAGCACTGATCTGGCAGTTTACTGGTTGTTAGCAGGTGACAACATGGTTAGAGTTACCTAATATTTCAGGTCAGTGGAGTAGATTATTATATAGTGGCAGCTGTAATATAGCTATATTTTCTGATAATTATTATTTATAATTCATGAATACATGACACCTGCCATCAGTTTACTTCTCTACTGAGTTCTTTTGTTTTTTCATTTGATATAATTTATCTAGATAATGTATACCTACTTTTGATTTGTTCCCTTTTAATATAGTATGCCTACTTTTGATAAAAGATCCAGATTTGAGCCGTTGTAGCTACACTAGACAATTAATTAAATTATATAGCTGGTACATATCTCACTAGAAGTAGTCTTGACCAATTTATGTATATGGCATGTATGTAGTTTTGACAGTGGATATGGATGCACTTGCTATTATGGTACCCCCTGCTTTGATATGATTTGTTGAAAAATTTCACACGATGCACAATATAGATCCCCATTCAAGATCGTATTTTCGTTGACGAAGTTGATACCGCGAAAGAAAAGAGAAAGAGAAAAGACACACAACATAATTTAATTGGACATGCAAGACTTCACTATGATAAAAAAAATTACTTACAAGTGGAGAACTCGCATTCTCAATCCCGTACAATAATCTCTCAACAAGTAATCCCTTATTCCCTCACAAAGTTCTCAACTCTTACGGAGACCCTCTAATCCCTACACAACTCTTTAGGCTTTTTCTATCGCTACTACCCCACTCTACCTGATATGTCTCCTTTTTAAAGGTCATAAGACTGTGTATAAGTCTTTGTGTCGAAGAGGACTTCGACATGATTTTACAAATTCAAATGATATCAAAAATGGAGTTCAAACCAACCAAAACTGCATCACCCAACTTGTGAATCGCACACGAACTATGCCTAGATCGCCGTATGCCTTGCCGCATGTGCCGGCGCATAAACCGAGCCAATCCTCATGCACCATGCCCGCGTCCGTGCGAAAGGACACAGGAAGTGCCTAGTCCATGCAAAATGCAGTCCTGTGGACCATTGTGCACCACGGGCTGCGCGCACCTGTGAGCTGTGCCCTGTGCGTGCGCCTAGCCTGGCTTGCTGCTACCAGGTCTGGTTGTTCTTGGGCCTATGCTGTATCTTCTCTTAGATTTTCTGGTACCTGAGCTTCGCATTTTGGATCAAATTAAGATGTTTTCTCAACACTTGCAAAGGCTTTGAACCAATTTATGACAGGTCTCTTGAATTTTTTAAAAACTTGATCTTGTATTTCTAAATAGAAATTAAAGGGAAAATGCAAAGCACATTTTGGTTTAGAACATTAACCAAATCAGTTTTTTCACTTTGCTTAACAAATCTTTGAAATACATGTTTTATCATGCCAAGATTCTTTGAACTGCCTCTAATATCAGGCATTTGTATTGGAGTGTTCCACATATCAAATTCAAGCCAGACATGCATCAGTATTTCGTAGTTGCATTGAGGTTGTATTTCAGATTGCTTACTGATCTAAATGAGGTGTGCAATTTTCTTTGAATGAGATGTGAAAAATTATGAATGTTGTCAATGGTATATCTCTTAACGGTGATATATATTGAAACTTCACCTATTCATGAAATATTAATATTTGATCTAGTTGTTCTAGGGAAAATATTGAGTTGCAACAATCTCCCTTCAATAAAGGAAGGCAACATTTTTCGCTATCTGCTAGATGATTTAATATTTCATAAGAGAAACCCCTATTGATCTCTTGTTTTTCATTGCCATTCATCTCCCTTCAATAAAAGAAGGCAACAGTTGGATATGCTTATGAATAGCTGAAAGTTATTCAATTATGAGTTTTTGAGTTTCTCTATGGTTTGGATGCCAAACATCCATCCGCTTCTCACAATGTTCCTGAATAATTAAATATCCTTGTTGGAGTGATGGAGAAAAATTAACTATAAAGCAAAGCCACACTACTCTAAACTCCATAATCTTGTTCTCTTTCTCCTTTCAAGAAATTTATAAATGGTGCCTTAAAGACTCCCACCATCCAAGATTACCAGTCTCAGTAGGCCGCCAGTTCCTTCCATACCTCTTAACCCAATCACCTTTGTAATTAATCCATTCTATTTGCATCAGCCAGTCTAATCTCTGAACTGGTTTCCCATATTAATTAACTGGATTCGCCTATAGTTGTTCTCAAAAGTATAAATAAGGAACCAATTATCTAAAATTCCATTAGCTTTCCTTTTTGTACTGGTTCATGCTTTCAATTTGTCTATTGTTTTCAGATTTGTTGAATTTTAGGTTCTTTTTAAAGTAATAGTTTCATATTTGTGTAAATAATCCCTGATACAGACTGTCTGAACTTTCTTTTTTTTTCCTAATCCCTGCAATGGAGAGCTTGTCTTGCAAACTTGATGCATGCTGAAGACATCTAAACTACTTTTGCAAACAATTGTTATCTAATCTTTTCACAGACCAATTTTCATTGAATTTATGAAAATTATGTTAATCAATCTACCCAGTACTGCTGGTTCAAATTCAGCCACCCCAATGATTTGTTGCTCCATGAATATGAAATGACCAATATTTAGCATTGTTTAACTTCTCTGTCAATTTCATATTCAGATATTTTTGTCCACAATTTACTGTCATTTTTCTGGTCTGCATATCCGCAAAACCATAACATATATTATATTGGTACATCTAAGATTTTGGTTATCAATTGCTAGTGTGATACAAGCTATTAATTTTCTTTCTATTAAAGCAAAGAATTTTCATTAAAAAATGGATGTTTTGGCTTATGAAGCATTAAAAGTAGCTGGCACGGGGCTTTCAATCAAGGTGCGATATTTGACATAGTTATCGTTCTTCTTCTTTCTGTTAAAATGTCTCGCCCCCCCACCCCACCCCACCCCTTCCTTTTTTTTAATCTCTTTTCTTCTTTGTTTGGACCAGATTTTTTTTTTTTTTTTTGAAAAAATTGAGGAGGAAGAAAGGTTGTTCCCCCTAATAGGGTCATGTTTTTGTACTGGAGATTTATGGAGCTTATATTGCACGCAAAATCTATTATGGATTACCAAAAGCATAGTGTTAAACATGATTTCTTCCATGTAGTCGCAGCTCTTTGGTAAAAGAATCACCAGGACTAGTAGTGATATGTGCAATGTCGTAGAGGATAGAAGTACCGGTACTCGTGTTTACTGCTATATGGACGGCTGATGCCGTTCATGTTACTCTCAGAGGTAAGCAAAGTGAGCACATTTTAGGCTCATAATGAACTGAAGTCAATCCTGTGCCACTTACATGTATTCGGCTGAGCCTGTAGTGCGCTTCAAAAGTTGGATAATTGAGAATTCACCTTCTGGATTCAGTTCCAAGCATCAAGCAGATTAACTATTAGTGTTGAAGCCTTTACCGGGCAACCTGGATACAAGGAATACTGGAATAGTTTTGAAACACAACCATTTCCAGAGACTATATGCAAGTTTTGCAAGAAAGAACATAAAAGAATTCTAGATCTTGAGAATCTCATTGTTGGAGCTTGTGGGAGATTCAACTATAATGGGAAACACACAGGACGAAGCGGTTCGAACTTCTTCTGAATGGTTAGGCACGTGATTGTCAGAAAAGTTCCATCCAATGTTCATGCCCGAGTTGGCTCAAGGAAAGTCTATAGCATATTGATGGGAAACAGTTCCTTGTTCCCACTTTTTTTTTTTTTGATACAGAAAAGGATTTTTTTTTTTTTTTGGTGGGGGGGGGGGGGGTGTGTGGGAAACAGTTCCTTGTTCCCACTTTTTTTTTTTGATACAGAAAAGAAATTTTATTTGGGGGGGGGGGGGGGGGGGCATGAATATAAAAGCTTTTATTCTATTGAAGAATATTCGATGCATGACAATAGCTATGTAAGCTCAGCCATTCTCAACCATACTGAGTCCTCATTCCTTTACCAGTCCTTTTATCATCCTTAATCGCCTTTAGACATCTCATTTACGAACTACAGTTCTCTCAAAGGGAGCCAATGGCCTGAAATCTGGGCAAAAAATTCATTGCAATTCCTTGCCATATATCTCTGAACTTGACATATTTCCATTCAGCGTGGCACCAAGGTGGGAGGGCTTGGTTGTGCAAACGATGACCCTTGCAACTAGAGCAGTGTACGGTTAATGGAGTCCCTTGAACCGTTTCTATGATAGGGTATCCTCCATTTTTTTGTTTCCCCCATACTTGGAAACGCAGCTGGTAGGGTAGATAAATCCATATATTATCAAGCCAAAGGAAACTTCTGCAACTAAAGATGCCTAAAGACTATCCCATTGATCGAGTACACACCAGGCATCAACCTTAACTACGTGCCAGATTTCTATTGGCAGTGCTATGAAACAAAAGATGATACGTAGATGTTGGTCCATCTATAAACAAGCATCCGTGGCAATCATGAGGATATAGAAACATATAAAATAAAAATAATCTCTTCGTCCAAAACATATCAGCCTGACAAAATTAAACTAGTTTTGACATTGAGAAACTCACTACAGACTGCAGTACTTAAATGAAATTAGAAGACAACAAACACTGATAACAAGCAAGCAGGAATTCCATTCAGCGTCGTTCCTCGAGCTTGATGGGCTCACCGATCTCCTGCTTGCCGTAAGATCAGAGAAGTCGCTGCTTCCAGAAAGGATCAGAAATTCCATCCCCTATTGTCTCCATCCAAGCATTAGAAATCCTAATATCAAATTTTGCCAACTAAATTGCAGCATCAAGCCAGTTACCTTCTGCATTACAGTGAGCAATTACAAGAAACAACCACATTCACAAAGGTTGGTGAACCATCTCATCCATATCTTTGGTTGAGAATGGTTGGATGCAATCACAAAACTGCTTCATTGGAAAGAATCACTACGAAGTTCGTGGTCATCGTGGGTCAAGATAAGCCAGAAAAAACAGTAAACTACTTTATAATTTATAAACCTATAAAGAAAGAAACTTTCAAGATATTGATTAAAAAAAATTGTGACATGAAGATGTCCATATATTTACATAACAATATCCAAGTTCCATATAAAGCTCTGGAAAATCTCAACAAAATATCAGGAGATTTTCAAACACGCAGGAGATATCCAGTGACAACCATGTTACCATCTTTCATACCATAGCCTAGATTTCAAATATCACAGCCTAACATTAGGTGTGCATCACTCAGTTACAACCCTTGCCACGTTGGCCCAACCAATTGTTAGAAGTGAAGCTGCCTGCATTGACCAACTGTTGCCTCCAGCGGGCAATAGGGGCACTTGAATGGCCGTGTGCTGCTCTTCGACAGTTTTGCTATTGACTGCTTTGACAGAACATGTCCACAAGGCATCAGCATCGGTGGGTTCTCATCAGTTCCTTGCTCCCTCAGAACCGGGCATACAAAAATAGAATGAAACTGGAACTCCCTCCCAAGATCAACAGGCACTGGCAGCTGCTTCATAGCCTGCCACTCCTGCTGCTTCGCAGCCATCACGGTTGCTAGTTTCAGTAGAGTTGGCAACCCTTGGATCCCTGCTGCCATAGCCACACTAAGCGGGCTCTCATAGGACTGACCCAAGAGGCTGCAGAACTGCTGGGTGAACTCCTCAGCCGACCTCTCCCAAAGAGTCGGGGACAAGAACTCAGCATAAGGAGAGTGGTCAAGCCGTCCTGCCCACAGAAGACAGACCATTAGCTTCTGAATCTCAACCTTGTGTGCCAAAGCAAATGGAGCCAGGAATGTTCTTGCATATTTCAGAGCCTCATTTCGACTTCCTTTTTGTAGTATTTCCACAAACTGCAGCTGGTGAAGCTTCAGTTGGAGGGTCGACCCATTCTGCAATAACATTTCGCTACGCTTGGAAGCCCATTTAAGTGCGGGTTCAAGATTCCTAGACCTCATAGCTCCAAGTATCCCATACATCTCCAGGAATGGAGATTTCAGAGTGGTAGCAACTTGCTCGTTGGCCTCTCTTACAAAGCAGTCTCCGAGATCAAATAGGCCTTCGCGATAGAAGTGACTTGCAATAATTTGATTTACTATATGGATGTCAAAGTCAATATTCCGATATGCCTTGGATATGTCTGGATTGAAGTACTTCTCAAGAATCTTTGCATACTTGACAAGCCCAACATTCAGCTCCCTCTGAGATCCTTCAAGTTGATTCATTGGGGCCATTTCATTCAGCTTGCTTTTGAGCTCCAAGAGAATGGATTTCTGGTTGGAGCAGCCTGGACCATTATCAGTTGACTGCATCTTTGCCATTGCCTGCTCTATCTCTTGCCCAACCTGGTCGATAACTTCTAGGGTTTTAGAGCATGAAAGCTTTTGCTTCTTAGCAACTCGGTCAAATGCATCTTTTATTGTATTTAGCTCCATCTGCTACCTGTAGATTGGGTGGCACAGAGTTCAAGCCTGCATCACAAGCAATGATGTCCACCATCATGATAGCAACAGGACCAAAATTTCACAACTTCTATGAAGATCAACAAAGTTTAGCCAGATCAGTGATTCATTTGGCCAGGGTTAAAGCATGTATTCAAATTATGCCAGCAGAGTGGCTTTTGCTAAAGTGGTCCAGGTAGTATAATCAATGAGGAAATATTAGGAGCAAGGTTCAATATATAGTTAAATCCTCTCAGCACATAGCACTAGGGTTAGTTCTGATGCCTATGCTCCTATGAAAATTTAACCTCATTTCCACCTACATTCTTTTGGCAATGTCAAACATGCTACTGCTTTAGAACACCATAATAAGTGGTGGAACTTATGACATATTCCTTCAAAGGGCAACAAACAATTATTATTCCATAAGTTTAAAATGGAAAACATGCAAGAAAGCGTGCCAAGTTGCTCGACTCTGACCAACATGAGCTGTTCCATCCTCAACACAAGTCAATTAAAAGCAAATTCAATAGTGAAGCGAGCAGGATGCTGCAGGCCATGCAAATCCAAAATAATAAAGTTCCCAGACATACTTCTACTTCCCATCCACATAATTGTGCCCAGATCCAGTTCGCAAACCCCTTCACTATTTCCAGGATAGTCGGAAAACCCACCTGTTTAGTTCACAATGAGCAATGATGCCACTTCATGAAACTGATCCACAACTGATGTTCCTCTCAATTAGATGTGGTTATCAACTGAAAACATTGAAAGCACCCACTACTTAAGACATCCAATCCACACTTTTCCAATGTACACAGGCTGCATCCCAAGTGGGTACCTATTACAGCAAGTGTGTGACCTTCGGTATTTTTATATCGAAGTCTCTCTCTCTCCCGCACACACATGCACACAAACAAATCCAATGCCCCTTCCTACATCTCCATAACTCAACTATGGCTGTGGCATTCCTCCTATATATCTAATCCATGAATCATACATCATTCATGGCTTGTTCTCCCATAATTTTCTTCCTTTATGTTACATCGTCTATTCTTTTTTGCAGACTTTTGGCTTAGCAGCTCCATTTTCTCAATCAACAGTAGGCTTAGCTTGTCTTCTACATTGATCAAGACTCATGAAAACCAATTCAGAAGTGAAGGCACTCATAATTAGATAGGATCCTTCTGGAACTTGTTCCATGAGGTCATGCCACACCTTTTAATTGGTTTTCCCCCTCTGGCCACTCCCATAGCCACTTGGTTTACTGCTTTCAACTCCACTCTTTAAGCCACACCATTCGGCCAAGAAGGTCCCCCATCCACTCAATCTTAAAGTATCCAACACAAATTTCTTTCTCAGTTATATTATTGGCTGCATTACTGCTTTCTTGATTTTTGTGTTGAGACATTATATAATTTTGTCATAAAGATAACACTACCGAATTAGAGGGCATTGGGCAGCTATCACCATAAGATGGCAAAATGCCAGTAGGTATCATTGCAAATGCACCTGCATTCATTTCTTGACTAAACTAATCAAAAAAAAAAAAATCATAACCCCTCCCAAAAAAAAAACAACCCACCCTAAACAAATGAAGAAATATTGGCGCCACCCCTAAGCCAAAGCACAATAGAAACTACAAAGAAGTGCATTTTGTGCCATCAATTCTCTTGGGTTACTAAAGTAACATTTTGAACCTAATGATAAGGAAGGAGAAATAATTAGTATTGATGCAAACTAGATTGAAGGAACTGTCCCCTCAATGATGTAAGGATAGTCAGCACTTACTCAAAATTTATCACTGTAATCCATGACAGCTGAAACAAAAGGTAGGAGCACTAATCACTATCTGGAACTCTAATCTTCAACTTCAGAATTAGATTTAATATACTCACCATAAAACACTGCATAGTAAGATGACAAAATAATGCAATTACAGAAATTCTAGTTGAATGGCAAAATCAAACCAAAAAGATGCTACCTGAAAACTATATCTGTACCTGATAATTTTCAATAGTTAACCTTAAAGGACAAGGTAAGGAGCGATACAATACCCATATGACCACATGTTATGTGCCTGCATTATTAGTAATACTTAATTAGCAGGTTGGAGGTTTCTTAGCTGGAGTATGTTAGCAGTTAGCTATATGCAGGGAATCAATCCTCTTCTGTTTCATCATGTTTCAAATGTTGATAGGAATCAATTTTTTATTTTCCAATAGTTTCAGAGCGCACAGAATAGTTAGTTTTAGGAAATGAGTTCCACATAATTTGGATCTTGTGATGTATTTACAGAATAATGATCAATGGAAAAGGAAAAATGCCTGATGGGAACCTTGAGCAAGTTAATTGGTGACTCTCAATAAGCTCATTTATTCAAGGTCATTGTTGGGATATGACTCATTAACATATAATTAAGCACTTGTATTTTGCAGGGGCATGGTTAGCCTTAAGACATTTCCCAATGGAAAAAGAAAAAATGCCTGATGGGAACCTTGAGCAAGTTAATTGGTGACTCTCAATAAGCTCATTTATTCAAGGTCATTGTTGGGATATGACTCACTAACATATAATTAAGCACTTGTATTTTGAAGGGGCATGGTTAGCTTTAAGACATTTCCCCCTACGCCTGAAACACCATTGACTATTTATGTATTATGAGACACAGGGGACTTTTCATTTGGAATGCAAGCCACACTGCAATTTATAATACGCCAGCCAGAAGATATACTAAAGGTTGCCATCCTCGCCCATTAGATGAAATTTTAGCCAAGAAAAATTCGAGCAAAAATAAAAAACAGCTGCACAAGTTTTGGAATGGATTTTTTACCTTAAATCTGGAGAGGTAACTTCAGCTCTTACAAGTGTTAACAACCTGTTCTTATTGGTTCATTGCAAAAAACCCCCTCTGTAGGTTAGTTTTGGTGATAAAGTCAACCTAACCATCAAACAAAACCAAATTAAGCAAAAATTTCTAACAAAACTTAAAGAACAGAAATTGATAGTACTATCATACCAATGGCAACAAAAAACAAAATTTCAAGACACAAAGTACAAATATAAAATGAAATAGAAAACCTTAGTGTAACAAGGATCACAAATTAATACCCATTTAATTGGCAATGCTTCCTGCAGATGCAAGTGAAGAATCCAGAATTGATTATGGCATCCAATAGCTCCCATAGCATTATAAAACATAGGTGAAACAGCATGGAAGAAGATGATAGTGTCCATGAGTGAATTACCAGCTAATATGTATAAGACTCATCAAACATTAATATGAACACATCTGTTCAAATAATTGCTAAATTACCTACCAATATGGGGTACACAGTTGATGCAATCAAACAGATAACAGCTTTCTGATTTATCTAAGTCAAAACACTGAATTTAAATGTAGAAATAGCAGGAATTTATTTAACCAGCAATTAATTGCAAGGCCTTGGTTTCAAGCCATTTTGGTACAGGAGCACTTTGGCAGACTTGAAGTTCCTCACTCTAAGCTAGTCACTGCCATTTGATCCATTCTCTCTTGTACTGCTGGTAGCTGATATAGTCCAGCCCTCTAGAGAGCTACAATAGTAGTCCTAATCAAGATTAGGGTTCAGATCATGATCAGGACTAGGGTTCTTCAGCAAGATGGAAGTATGAATAGGGCTTTGGTAGGATCAGGTTACCATTTGAGGTATGGCTAAGATTTTGGTTAGATTTCCATTTTAGGTTTTGAGAAGATTGTGGCATAGGAACAAAGAAAGATGCTAAAAAGAAGAATAGGGAGAAGTAGAAGCATATATTCTTTTATAGAAAAGCAAATTGGAAACCGGGACTCTGCAGATAGGTAACATATACCATGAAGATAACCAAAATTCAATGGTGGAGACCAAAGATATGACCAGAGACCAATGGTGGAGGTCAGACTTGAAGACATCATCAAGAAGTGTAAGATAAGGAAGACAAGAGGGTGAGAAAATAGGTCAGTCTTTAGGAATAATAAGTAGGGAACGGGGCTAAAGAGGGGTGCTGATCCATGTTCCCTCCGAAGCAGCAAAGCTGCTGCACCTCAGAGTAGTTCAAGTCCTTATGGAGAGTGTGTTCACTCCAGGGTTGTTGCTCAAGTCCAAGGCAATGATATAGGACATGTCAGTGGACCTTAACCCATGTCATATACCCTTGCATGGGATCCATTGGTTAGACTTTTTAAGAAAATCCCAATTCTTCAGCTGGTTGCAGGACTCCCCCAAATATCTGGATTTTGTGATCTAATTGGTAGATGAACAACCCCCCCCACCACCCCTCGCCCCCGGCCCGCTACAAAAAAAAAAAAAAAAACAAACAAAACAAAACAAAACAAAAAACAATAAAAACAAAGGAAACAAGAGAAAATTTTAGGGGTGGGGTGGGGGTGGGAATCACATCAGCAATACATATATGGCATAACAAAATGGACACAAGTATACTGACATTTATGTGATTGAAGTATAATGACAACCTAAAGTAACAGGAGCATATTTGGGTACCATATTTTTTAACCAAACAGTTAAACACTTCCATCAAGAAATGATTCAAAAAATCAAATACCAAATACCCCAAGGAAAAGAACAAGGTATCTATTAAATATATATATATATATATATATATATATATATATATATATATATATATATATATATATATATATATATATATATATATATCACTTGGTCTGTTTTAACTGCTTTATGTGTTGCACCAAGTTTCCTAGTAATCAACCAAACAACCTACCCAAAAGTTTGCAAATAGTATGAATTGCATCAGAAGTTGATACTTGTAGCTTTTGACTCTCTTACTGGATATAACTATTCACACGAGCAACTAATCTAATATCCTTATAATAAAACTCCAGGTAAGAATCAGACATCTAAGTCAACAACTAAAGTTTAAGATGTTTAGAAACAAGGTTTTCGATTTTGGTACTAGACCTGTATCCATTCTTTACCGGTATGGGTCAGGTTAATAAGATACAACCCCCTTGGTAGACTACTGGCATCAGCACACCAATTGTACCATGTGTTGCTAAAATACAATATTGAGTTTTTGTACTGTAACAGTATGGTACTGGATTGATGCAGTACACCCCATACCTGAAGGTAAAGGTTGGAAAACCTTGTTTAGAACCAACCTTATGAATATAAAGAACTGGGCGATTTCAGCATGTTTATGTTATGCTCTACTCAGAAACAGAGAGTACAGATGCAATACAAACTGTTCCATTAACAATTTGACAATGTTTCACTAAAATTTCATGTTATGCTGAAACAAAGATACTACCAAGTCCAATGATGCGTGCAAAGAACAGATCAAGGAAATTAAATAAAACATAAAAGAAGACAACTAACAACAGATAAACAGAATAACAAGGATCAGCATAAAAGCAGGCAGAACACAATGGAAGGCACATTATACATGAGAATGGATAACCAAAATACAAAAGCCATGTGAAATCATGAGCATAGATGTTCAGGACATCTCTATGCCCTCCCTATGAACAGAGCTCACAGAAGCATGAATCATAACCAAAGAAAAGCTAACCTTGTAAAAAAAAATACACATGTTAAAGGCAAGAAGAAAACATCCAAATTTAGGTATCTTAAAAATAAAAATAGCTTGGTGGTGTCTACATGAATCCAAATCCAGTAACTTTTTTTTTACATAGCTCCTCTAAAACAACAATCTATTTAAGATATAGCAGTAGAGCCTAATAAGCATATCACCCTTTAATTTTCATGAAACTAGTGAGACAAAACAAGAGAAAACCTCATAGCATAAATTCTAAAAATAAAGGAAATTAATCAAAACTTTAAGCTAGATCTTGTACTAGAAGAGGGAATTCATGGGCCGAGGCAGATATTAGCATCAGCAACAGAAACATTGGCCTAGCCTGTCCTTGACTGGCCTTGGAACTAACTTCTTCAGCCAAACCTTGGCCTGAAAAATTAAATTTCTAGGCCTAAGATAATCTGAATCAGTGGAACCCTAGGGCAAGGGCCAATGGAAAAGGAAATAAGAGAGCCAGCAGAAGAAAAAAAGGTAAAGAGAGTAGGGCCGGGAGAGAGACAGACGCTCAGAAGCAGCAGGAATCCTACCTATGGAATTGACATGCAGCAGTGGTTTGTGCAGGTGATAAGGTAAGAATGAGGCAGAGGAGCAGGAAGGGGGGAGGTGGTAAGAAGGGCAACAAGGGAGAAGGGAATAAAAGGAAAAAGAGTGAAGTGAAAGGATGGATGGGGTTTAAATAAGAGTGTGTTTTGTAATTATATCTCTTATATATAATGAAGTATATCCATCAATTACAGAGCTGCGCATGGGCTAACTAAAGTTTGTCATGACCCGTCTTGGCCTATCCTCCCATTGAGTCAAGCAGGTCAGGCACTGGGTCTAGCTCATCAAATATCCAAAAATAAATAAATCTAGTGCATATTTCACAAAATTAACTCCAGATATCAAGAATAAAAGCATATAAAATACAAGAAAATGAACATAAGCAAAATCATCCATTGATACACACAAAAATAGGTACTAAAAAATTTTATGTCCTGGAACACAGAAAATGAAGGACTAGAAGAACAGAGATAATGCACATAAATCTAGAGTTGATTCAGCCAGTATATTATTTGGCCAATCTGTGTACTACAATATAATGAACATTGTTTATGGATGTAAATTTTTCAACACAGTCACTAATTTATGTCATCTTCCATTGTTAAAATAAGTGTTTAGCATATTAACCCTGCAAATTCATACATAATCACCTTCACAAAATACATGTGCTGATGGTCATAAGCGTATACATCATAACTAGTTTATTTTTTTAAAAAAAAAGAAATAACCTTCCAAGCATCTGAGAGTTCCCCTATAAATCCAGAAAATATATACAACATACAGAAAGGATGTAATCATAACTCATAAATTTTTCCTGGGAATTTGAGAAAAAAATAATTAGCAGCAAACTTTATCATCATAACAGCATGCCGTAACTCATGCCTACACGTTCCAACATCTCAAGTGCTAACATAGAAACCAGAAATCATCCACCTCCAATAATAATTCACAGATAGTATTCTCATGATAAGAAACTTCAAGCTGGTAAAAGCCACAAATTTACAACAGAACGGCAGTGGGCATCGCAAAGAAAAGGCCTACTACACATTTATAATTCAATAATCTATATTAGTATTCGATAGCAATCCAAAGCATAATTAGTGAATGTGTACAGAAGAATATGACACAATGGAAGAGCCAACGAAAAGATCTATATAATCAAGATTGCGATTCCATGCGAAACACCCCCCCCCACCAAAAAACAACACCGCCACGGCTCGATAAAATATTTCCAGGAAATCAAGAATTCTCACAACAATTGGATTTCTATTAGAATTAAGATTACTAATCCAAGAACGGCACAGAAGAGGAGGAGAAGGCATACCTTACGCGAGGGCGAGGGCGAGGTCGACGGCGGGGAAGCGGAACGACGAGGGGCGACGAGAGATAAGTGAAGGGAGGTCGGAGCGGTGCACGGCGATCGGGGCTTGGGATGGAGACGAGAGAGCAGGAGAGGTGGTGGATTGATGTCGGCGAGGGCGTTGATGAAAGCTAGGGCAGTGAGCGACGCAGTGAAGGGAAGGTGGAAAAGAGAATGCGCAGGAAATCGGGATCGGATCCGTTAATTGATTTTTATTTTTTATTTTTTTTTAATCTAAGCGGAAGCATAAACTATTGGAATTGATAGAGTTAATTGATAACTCTATCAAATTTTTTTTTATTAAACGAAAAAAATATTATTTTAACAAAAATATATATGTGATAATTAGAAAATATAACATATAATGATAAGGCCAATGTCGTTGCGACAAGAGTTTTGATGTCTAACAGTGATATCTTTAGCCACGTGTCTCTCTCCGAATAATAGCCGGCTCTCTTAGTTCTTTATTTAGAAAAAGTACTCGTCAACGAGTAAAATGGCCATGGGTGGTGTAGGTAGATTTTTTTTTAATAAAAAATATTAACTTACTATTAAATTTCTGTGCACATATTCATACAAAATCAAATGCTCATAAAATTATCGGATCGATGGATTGGTGGGAATTAGCGGAAATCTAGCTAGAAATGGGCGGATCTCTGGTGTTTTTTTTTGGTAAGAGGATCTATGGTGTTGGTTTTTGGTGGAATAACACGGAAGCGGAGAAAAAGTTGTGGCTATTGGAATGGCGTGTTAACTGAAGTTGATCAGTCCATTGGATGGGTTACTTCCTTTGGACCCAAAGAACATTTCCGCAAACGAGAGCACAAAGCAAGCACTTGATTTATCAAAAAAGAAAGCACTTGTGTTATGCCAAAAATAATAATAATAAAGAAAGCACTTCTGACTCGCAACGAACTTGGGGATGACACCATAGGATTCGGCAAGCTTGTTCAAGAGCCCAAGCTGGCCTTGATATGGGATAAGACAATTACCATTTTATATAACCGCACTATATATATATATATAAACAAACAACTGCTTGTAGCGTTAACGTTTTGTATATCCGTGAGTCGGTGGAACGGTCGCTAGCTCTTTGGAATTGAATCCATGCCCCTTGCTACTCGGCAAAGATTGTGCCCTCTGAATCAAGAATGTATCTAATTTGTAGCCGGAATTGAAATTGGAATTAGAATAGATTAAAATGGAAATGAATTGGCTATATTTCTTAATATGTTTAAAACATGCTTAGTTGGAACGAGTTAGATTTCGAAATAAGAATAGAAATAAAAATAAGTAGCTCTTATTCAATTTATTTGATTAGGAGGAGTTGTATTTCCATTCCAATCTCTACTCTCCCTCGTAGAATGAAAATGCCTCAATCCTTCCAAACCAATCACTATTTCATAATATTTAAATCACATCCTAAATTTGACTTTGAGTTTGATCATAAACTAAATTTATCAAAAAAATATAACCACTCTGATTCCCATTTTAATTCATTTTGATTCTTATTCCGATTTTTATTATAAATCCAATGCATCCTTCTTTCAAGATTGAAATCAAAATCAAAATCAAAATAATATTTAAATATTATAAAAGAGTTAGGATTAGATTTAGGAAAATCAAGATAGTCCCATTCTTGTTCGAATAGAAATAAATTTTCTTAATTAAATAACTAATATGGAGCCATTGATTTTCATTTTTATTTCAGATTTCAACTTCCTTCAACCAACTAACCATGTCCCAAGAGCCAGCATTGAATAGCAGGGGCTCGCCATTAGGCCCATGGAAAACCTGTGCAATTCTTGGATGTATTGAGGCTTGGACCAGCTTGTTGGAAAAACGCAACATCAATAATGAAATCCTATGCATAATTGAAAATGTTACGACGAATATACCTTCGGATGATTTCAAAGATAGATACTTAACCTACTAATCCAGCTACTAACCTATCTATCAACCAGAATTTATCTTCGTAGTTCAATAACTAATTACTATAATCCTATATGCCAATCCATTTATTGGCCTATCAATAATACCGAATTTAATATCGAAATAATGTTTACTTAATTATTACCAGGATCCTTCGATATAATTTTTTTTTTACATGGTTCATCTCCGAGATTACATGGTTCATCTCCGAGATTAGATATAGCCGATTGTCCAAATTGTAAAAATAACTATTTTATACCGATGACATCACCAATGACTTTTTTCATGAAAGTAAACAAAATAATATAATTAATATTCTAATACTCTCGAAATTGTTTTTTTTTTTTTTTTTTTGTTGGTAAACCAAAAAAGGAGAAAGAAGTTAGATCCCGGACATGGTCACCCCCAGACGATCCCCATCCCATCCAGGAAATGTTCGGTGCATATTAATTTTTCCGTAGCCATTCCTTATCCGAAGGTAAGTACGTCAACGTAACCATCACTGGTGCCAACCGAGTGAACGGGATTTATTATATATATCCCTAACTTTTTCATTACCATCGATCAACAGAAACTCAAAAATTATTTTATTATTTATTATTTTAATTTTTTTAATTTTTTTTAATTTTTATTTTATTCCCGATTTTTCTCGTCGAAATTTTTTCGATCCTTTCTGATCCTTTGTCCATGAATAACAAAGATCCAGAAAATTTTCAGGTAATTAATTTTTTTCTACGCTCGCTGCTAACTCCGATTATAAACTTTGGTTTTCATATCACTCCATCAACAACTTCCACCAGTCAGTGCAGCTCCGACCTCCGACCTTGGTCCGAATCTGCAGCAACAGAAAATATCAACCATCATGCCCTTTAATTCCGCAACCAACGGCATCGAAGATGAATTTCCGTACAACGTGGAAAATATGCCGCAATGCAAATATCATTAACCACGGAAGGAAGAGGACGAGGACGAGGACGAGAAAGAGAAGAGGAGGAGAAGAAAGAAGAACGAGGAGGAATGAAGGACAAGAAGGAGGAGGAGGAGGAGGAAGAATGGAGGATAAATGCATAACGTCGATCAGTTCATAGCTCCTGGGGACTTCCACTGATGCGAACGGATCTTCCCGTTTTATCGGAAAACCTGTTGTTTGCGAAGGCCTAGCTACTTGACATCCCTTACCTTCCATCATCCTAAACAAACTTGAGACAATTCTGATCTTTTGATCTTTAGATCTCAGGAAGAGAAACAATAGTCTGGAATTTTTTTTGCAAAAATCTGAAGCATCAAAACTCCTACATCTTCTGTTCTCTCCACCTGAAACATCAAATCCCTACCGACAAATTTGATCAATTAAACTGCAGGCAGATCGGGTAGCATTTCACTCATTTTTGGTTATAAACTATTGTACCAAAATTTCCATACTGTAACTGGCTTCCTCGTTCAAAAGCAACTACCAGATTAAAGCCTACTACTCTATTAATCAACATCAACTCCACCTCCATTCCCATTCCAAATCAAGCATCGTGATCCTTACCAACAATACAAATCCACTTGATCGGAATCTATAACTTAACAACCATACGAGCATTGCCGATAAATTACTTTATAATCCACAATACCAACAGAAAAGTAGAGACTTATTCCGAAATTTGGACGTCAATTAGTAACTGTAGTTTGAAGATAGAAATCATCATTTAGTCATAAAAAATTTATCCCGGGTAACAATAACTCTTTTCAAGTATTGGATACCCAGTAGTCATTACGAAGATTCGTTCAAATTAATAAACATCCGAAAATTTTAAAAAGAAAGAAAGAAAAAAAGACGTATTTATACTTGCAAACTAAGGCCGTGTCGCCGAGCCAATTACTTGGATCCGGATTCGAGATCGACCTCCTCCTTCTCCTTCTTCTCCGAGAGAGGCGCCGCCTCGCCGGAGGCCGAGGCCTCCTCGCCGGCGACGAGATCGTCCCTAACCCTAAAGACGGCGTGGAGCAAGACGAGGGGGGCGCCGATGGCAAGGGCGAGGAGGAGGTGCTTGATGGCGTCGGTGAGGGCGAGCTCGATGACGATGACGATGAGGAAGAGGGCGAGGACGAGCCGTCGGTCGAGGATCCGGCGGAGGAGGGCGGAGTTGGGGAGGGCGCGGAGGAGGACGCCGTAGAAGAGGGCGACCTTGGAGGCGGCCATGAGGAAAAGCATGGAGGCGCGACGGGCGGGGGCGAGGGTGGCGAGCAGGATGACCCAGAGGACGAGGGCGTAGTGGAAGCGGAAGTAGGCGACGTTGCGGACGGCGCGGACGGCGGCAGCCTCGGCGTCGGAGGGGCAGGCGAAGGCCTGGGGACGGGCGAAGCGGGAGAGGGCCTTGCGGGTGGTGCGGGCGCGCTCTGCCACCGCCTCGGTGGCGCATGCCAGGCCTGAGCGCCGGAGCATGGCGCCGTAACTCGCCATGGGCTCCCTCCTGCCTCAGATTCGGGGCCTTTCCAGCTGGTGAAAATAAGAGGCCCTTCTTTTTTAAGGCACCTTTGGAGAAGAAATGGGAAGGAAACCGACGTTGAAACTTGGGAGGGAGCCGGGTTCTTCGTGGGTCCATGCTAGGGTCCCTTTTATTTTATAGGTCTCGCAGTACGCTCTGATTAGACCTCAGAATGGACCCGATTAAAGCAATGAGAACATTGGGGAGTGGGAAAGGCTTTATTTGGGTGACATGGGTGCCGGAGAAGTGACTGATGGAAGTTATTTTTTATTTTGATATTAATATAGCTTTGGAATCATGGCTGGGCGGCGAGCCGCCGCCGCCGCCTCCTCCTCTTTTTTTTTTTTTTTTTAATTTTTTTATTTTTTTTATTTTTGATTTTTTATAATCTAATTAAAACGCGTCCGGTGGGGAAGGGGGAACCCGGAACGTGGAAAAGAATGGTTGGGAACTTCTCTTTGTTCCGCGTGGAGAGGAGTAGTCCATGTTTTTTGCTCATGGCTGGGATTGGAAGGTGCAATGACTCCTCTCATGGCTTAAAAGGGTTTTGAAAAGTTTTCTCGATGATGATTTATTGACAATAAATAGATCATTTTATCTTGAGTATGATAAAAAAAGTAAATAATTTTTTTTTATTTCTAAATTATTATTTAGGATAGAAAATTATTCTTCAAGATAGAAACTTTTAATTTCACATAAAAAAAATTAAAAAAAGTTAAGGCTCTTTGTAAAAAAATATTTTTTCATGCTCTTGTATTTAGGCTTATCATAGGTACGCATCATCCGAACGAACATGCGACTGGCGACAAGGACGCAATGAACATTCTGTAGACACACTTTTCACTTCGCACGTACGCATCGTCTTGAGAAGCCTTTAAATTTTTTCTGATCAAACGGATTAGACGGTCGAGATTGATTAGCATCACATCAGGATTGCAGGGAGGAAAGTCGGCTCGAGAAGCCTTTTAATTTTTCCTGATCAAACGGATCAGACGGTCGAGATTGATTGGCATCACATCAGGATTGCAGGGAGGAGAGTCGACTCGGTTCTGCTGGGAGTCGACTCTACGATGGAGCTTGAGAAGCCTTTAAATTTTTCCTGATCAAACGGATCGGATGGTCGAGATTGATTGGCACCACATCAGGGTTGCAGGGAGGAGAGTCGGCTCGGTTCTACTAGGAGTCGGCTTGGATCTATAGAACGGGTAATATGCGGTCTAGTCGAGTCAACTCGAGTGGTTCGCGCCGGTCGGATCCATAGAATGGTAACATGCAGTCTGGTCGAGTCGACTTGAGGGGTTCGAGTCGACTCGAGCAGAGTGCTCTCTGCAGCAAGGATTCGACTCAAGGGTTCGAGCCGACTCAGATAATGGAATTTCAGAATCACGAAACAACTGATCACGTGACCGGAGGCGTTGATAGCGTAATCATGTGTCCGTTCACGGATCAACGTGTCCTCTGATGATCACGAATGCCATCAGCTCATGAAATGATACATTGAGAAGTATGCTGATCGTGCGATCTAGAGATCACAGTACGAATCAGCGTATCATGGCATCCGATCATGGTTGAGGAAGCGTATTGATCGCATAATCTTCATATCACGGTTGAGAAAAGGCATATCTCACTACGAAAAGCCATCGGTAACTCCCTCTGATTATATATGAGGAGTTGCTTCCAAAGGGCATCTTAAGGCTATAAATAGGTCCTAATTTCTCATTCATTTCATCCAATTTTTTCTTCCATTCTCTTAGGCATTTGCATCCTCTGAATAACAAAGTATAGCTATAGTATATAGTAAGTCTCTTAGGCATTTGCATACTCTGAATAACATAGTATAGCTATAGTGCATACAAAGAAAGAAAAGCATTTCTGGTTCGAATTTCTGATGAATTGTAGTGCTGCTTTCATCAGAAGAAGACCGTTGTATTATGGGAGATAATTGTCATACACCGTGTTGCCGCCTGGATCGTCGTGGCCCGTAGCTGATGGTGGCGTCGAGGGTCGTGCGTCCGCCTACTCGGGATGCCTCCAGTTTTTTGGGACCTGCAAGAAACAACGTCAGTGACCCGGGCCGGGGATTCCGACAGGGGTGCTCCGACGGTCAAGTCAGTGACGATCCAGAGAAATAGATCTTCCTGGTCGAGCCCCTCGGGATGAGCTCCATGCTAGAAGGAGTGAGTGTAGTGTATATGAAAAAAATGAGAGTGAGCTGGGAGAGGGGATGGCCGAGGTGGTAGAATCATCATGTCTGACCTCTCTCCCTTGTTTCTTTGCTTGCTTACTTTTAACTTACTTTGGCTGGGTTTTATATTTTGGCTTGCCTCGGGATCTCCCTGTGTCGTCAGACGTGTGCGACAAGGTATCGTGCTATAGACGGGATGCCTCTCCTGTCAGATAGCCGGGGAAGCTTATATACGCTCTGACATTCCTTCTGCTTGCCCCTCTCCTGGAAGCCTGGCAGGACCTCGGTTGGCGGATCATCGTCCTCGGGACTCGCGCTCTCCGGTTGGATCTTTTTCCTGGTGGTACGGCAGGTTGGTGGAGGGCATGGCGCCTTATATGAGTTTCCTTTCTTTCTGGTGTGAGTGACGGCCGTGGGCATTAATGGCAGCATGGCGGGTGCTGTCGTACGGCCCTCGGGAGGTTCGCCGTCGTCCTTGGAAAGGAGGCGCCGCTCCCTTGGTGGTTGGTGCCTCTGCCTGAGCCGGGGACCGAGCTGGAAAGGTGGGGCCCGCCTCCGAGGGGCTCGCCTCGAGGTTGCTCGACTGGACGGAGGAGGGCTGAGCTCGACTCCAGACCAGCGGAACTCGGCTTCGGACGAGCTCGACCTGACGGAAGTGGGCGGGGTGCCGCCCAGCTTAGGGGATCTGACCTCGAAGGGGCTCCTCGTGGCTGAGGAGACTTTAGCTCGACTCCTGACCGCAGGGTCCGACCTTAAGGGGTCCGTCTTGGATGGGGACTTGTACTCGGCTTCGGCCTAGGCATCCCAACCCGGCGGGAACCGACCTGGTGGAGGACGGAGCTTGGCTCCGGCGGGCGATCCCGTTGCTCCGAGGGAGCTCAGCCCGGTGAAGGGGCCCATGTCGAAAATCTAGCATGGCGTCTGATGGGGACTCCATGTCAGTTTGCCCGCCCTCATGTCAGCGATCTAGCCATATCATTTGTCCCCTACTCCCGAGGCCCGTTGGCACATGGCGCTCGGGGTGAGGTGAGTAATTGCGGTGCTGATATGGAAAGACGAAGAAATTTGGTGTAATAATGACTGATATCGGCGGCGCTTTGTGCGGCGGTCCTTCGAGCCTGTGCGGGGGTGCCACACAGCCACGTCTGAGGAGCAGTTATGGCGGGCATGGAAGTCAAAGCGGCCACGGTCAGATTGAGGCGCTGGGCCCATCGATCGATGACACGTGGCGAGCATCTCTTGGGAGAGCCGTAACGGTACGGACGAGCGTAGGTTGCCTCGAAAAGAAGGGTAAGTTTTTCGAGACTTACTTTCTTTCAAATCTTTCACGCCCGGCGTCGTACAGAGGTCCTCTCCTCCTTCTCCGGCCGCCATCGTCCTCCTAGACCCTTAGCAGGTTAGCTCCTTCTTCCTCTTCCTTCTCGTCGACTAGAGGTCATCGTAAGTCTTCCTTCGTCCTTCTCTTCTTCTTCCATGGACTGTTTTGGCCCGATCTTCCGTCCTTCCTGCCAAGCCGAGGCCAGACCTTCCCGGTCGAGGACTCCTTCTTCCTCCGATGAGGAAAGGGAGGCGGCATGCTATGAGTTCAATAGGAGACCTTCCTACGGTCCTGTAGCCATTAGGGAACCTGGGTCTACTCCCCCACCTCGCTTGGCTTTCCTTCCTGCTCCTCTCCCTGCTCTTGTTCCTGAACCCAAACCTTCTCGATCGACAGGTCCCGGAGGAATTGCTTCGGTGATCACCGTCGAGGATCTTGCAACCATCCGGGGTGCTTACGACATCCCCGAGTCCATCCACCTCTCTGTTCCTCGTCCAGGGGAGCGGGTCACATCTAGTGGCCCTCGGCGGATCGCTATCTATGAGGAGGCCTTTGCCGGGGGTCTCCGATTTCCTGTCCATCATTTATTTCTCTCCTTTCTGGCCAACTACCATCTTATTGCTGCCCAGTTGGTCTCCAATGCTATCAGAACGATCTTCTGTTTCATCGTTCTATGTCACTTTTACGGGATCGTCGCCCGTTTCTCCCTGTTCAGGGCCTTTTTTATCCTGAAACGCCACCCTACTGAGGAGGGGTGGTGGTCCCTTTCTTCTCGCGCTCGGGACATTAGGTTCGAGCTCCCCTCTTCCATCAAGGGATGGAAGAGTAGGTATTTCTTTGCCTCGGTTGAACGGATCGACTGGGTTTGGAGCGACCCAGATCGGTCTCCCAATAGGAACTCCTCCGTCGAAGCAGCCGACCTCGACCTGTATGAGCTGCTCAGATCGGCCGAGATCCCCTCGCTTAAAGTCTTGCTGTCAGAGCAGAATCTCCACGAGGCCGGGGTCGGCTCGACGCAGGAGTCGGGTGAGTTCGACTTGGCTACCCCTTCTCTTTTTCTTTCTTCATTTTCTTTCTCTTCTCTTTTTTCTTTTTTTTTTTTGAACTTGGGATTGACCGTGTCTTCTTTGGTGCAGGAATGAAATTCTCCATGGATGAGCTGCTCTCGTTCTCCGAGGAACGAGAGCAAGCAGCTGAAGCCGGCGAGCCCGCTCCGAAGAGGGCTCGTGCCGATGACGGTGTGAGGCCGGTGCAGGCCGGGCCAGATGCACCGGTCTCTGAACTAAGGCAGAAGAGGGTGGCTGAGCCCGTCCCGGAGCCTTCAGGACAGCACGAGCCGGTCCCGATGCCCGAGCCCGAGGTAGTCGTCTGGGCCAGATCGGCTGCTACTGTCGCCAGGGTGGGAGCCCCCCCTCCGGAGGTCATCGACGTCGAGGAGGATGGGGAGCCGAAAGAAGCAAGGCCGGCGCCCCAGGTGCAACCTAAAGCGACGCCGAGCTCGCAATTGGCATTGAAGGTGCCTTCCACCGTTGAGGGGTCCGAGTCGGTGGAAAAGAGAGACAGGGACTACCGCCGAGTCCCTTTCCAGTTGGGGCCCAACGTCTCCTTGATGAAGGACCCGAGCCTCACCGAGCGGATGATGGACTTCTCAGTCCTGTCCTGCGACTGGCGGGAAGGGAGCGGGAGACTTCTGGGTGACATCATCAGCTCGTCCTTTGCTAACCTCTATGCCGTAAGTTCCTCTTCGCTCGTCTTTATTACTTCTGACCCCCCCCCCCCCCCCTTTTTTTTAGCACTGTAGCTAACATGCCCTCTCTAATGCAGCAAGGCAGAGAACTGATCCTCATCTGGGACTACTGTCGTAACTGGGCCAAAAGGGACAAGGAGCGGCAGGCGGAGCTCGAGTCCTTGAGGACTGAGGCGAGTCGAAAGGTAAGGAGACCCAGGAGGCTAACCTGAAGGTTAAGAGCCTCATGGTCGAGGTCGCCGATGCCACCCGGATCAGGAAAGAGCTCGAGGGGGAGCTCGAGTCAAAGAGGACCCGGTTGAAGGAGCTCCTGGCCGAGTCGGAGGTGGCAAGGGAAAGGGCCACCTCTGCTGAGAAGAAGGCGGCGACCGCTGAGAAGAGGGTCATGGAGGTGGAGGAGAAGGCTACTGCCGCCGCCCGTTCCACCGAGACCGCCGAGAAGGGGATGGCGGTGGAGATCCGCCGGGCCGAGCGCGCGGGAGAGCAGCTGGCCGAGGCGAGGCACCAGGCGGAGGCCGCAAGGAAGGAGGCCGCCGACGCGGTGGCCACTTTCAAGGCCTCCCCCGAATATATAAAGGACTTCAAGGAGGTGGCGACGGACTCCTTCGCCAAGGGGTTCATTTACTGCCGCACTCAGCTGCGAGGGATTCTCTCCGAGGAGCGATTGGCCGCGCTCCGGGCTCTTGGCAAGAAGGCTCCAGCTCCGGTGGTGGCTGCAATGGGGCAGGGAGCCGCTCCAGCCGGGACTCTCCCAGAGGTGGCCCCGGAAGCATCTAGCCGTGTCGAGCCGACCTTGGTGGCGATGACGACCGAACCAGCACCGCAGGCGGAGACAGCTGAGTCGGTCCTGGCGGCGTCAGTAGCTGAACCAGCCCCTCCAGCGAAAGCCGCTCAGGAAGGTGCCCCTGCAACAGAGATGGAGGAAGGGGAAGTCC
The DNA here is from genome assembly GCA_021397845.1 of Areca catechu. Lineage (NCBI taxonomy): Eukaryota > Viridiplantae > Streptophyta > Magnoliopsida > Arecales > Arecaceae > Areca > Areca catechu. The sequence goes on along the minus strand of CM038038.1, from coordinate 126,088,455 downwards.
CAGCCGTGCACCGCCCAGGAAAGGAGCCGGTTCAATAGGGTAGGACTTCTTGTAAGAATTTTTCTTCTTTTTGTTGGACCAGGCTGCTTGGCTTGTCAGGGCCCGGGAGATAATGTAATGTATTTCTTTTAAGTAAAAAATAGTTTGACCAATACGCCTTCTTCTCTCTTTTGTGGTATGAATGTCTTCTCTCATCCCCCTTTCTCCTCCCTTTTCTTTTCTTCTCTTTTCTCTTTCAGTGCGGTGAGGTCAGAGAGGGGAGCTCCATCTTGTATAGGCTCGAGCCTCACTGTCTTGGAGCTGGGCTCGAGACTCTGATGCCGGAGAATGGTGGCTTCGGGCTTGAGTGCCTGAGGGCTTCTCCGGTCTTGGTGCCGAAGGAAGTCAATACTACTGAAGATACCCTATCCCATGAAGTGTCAGGAATGATGTTGTCAGCAGTTGTGTTCGAAGCAAATATGGTTGATAAGCTAAATGAGTGGTATGTTGACACAGGAACTACTCGACATGTCTGCTCTAATAAGAGTATGTTCTCATCATATACTCTTATTAGAGATAGAAATCTGCTAATAGATAACTCTCTACATCGAAGATAGAAGGAATTGGCTGTATCATTCTAAGATGACATCTGGCAAAGAGCTTCTACTGAACGATGTATTGCATGTTCCTGACATTCGTAAGAATTTGGTATCAGGCTCCCTCCTAAGCAAACATGGATTTAGGATGGTGTTTGAGTTTGATAAATTTATACTTACTAAAGGGAAGATCTTTCTAGGTAGAGGTTACTTGAATAATGGGTTATTCAAGATGAATGTAATGACTGCACATCGCAACCTTGAAAAGAATAAAGATACTTCTTTTGTTTATATGGTTGACTCCTCTTATTTATGGCATGATAGATTAGGTCATGTGAATTTTAATTCATTACTAAAATTAATGAATTTAGAATTGTTACCTAATCATGAAATCGACCCATATTATAAATGTGAAATATGTGTTGAAGCTAAGCTAGCCAAAACACTATTCCATTCGATAGAAAGGAATACTGAACCTCTAGATTTGATCCACAGTGATCTATATGATTTGAAGTCAATACAATCTAGAGGAGATAAAAAGTATTTTATAACAGTTATTGATGATTCAACTAGATACTATTATATGTATCTACTAAAGTCCAAAGATAAGGCTTTAGATATGTTTAAATGTTATAAGAATGAGGTTGAAAATCAGCTTGGTAAAAATATCAAGGCTATAAGGAATTATAAAGGTGGTGAATACGATGCACCATTTAATGATTTTTGTCAAGAACATGGCATTATTCATCAAACTACAGCTCCTTATTCATTTCAATCTAATGGAATTGCTGAACGCAAAAATTGAATATTGAAAGAAATGATGAATGCCATGTTGATAAATTCTGGTACATCACAAAATTTATGGGGAGAAGCAATTCTCTCGGCTAATCATATTCTTAACAAAATACCTCTTAAAAGGAAGGACATTACTTTATATGAGTTATAGAAAGGTAAAAAGCCTTCTTATAATTATCTAAGAGTGTGGGGGAGTCTAGCTAAAGTAGCTATTCCAAATCTCAAAAAGATCAAAATATGACCTAAAACTGTTGATTGTATTTTCATTGGTTATGCACAAAATAGTTGTGTATATCGCTTTCTTGTATATAAATAAAATATATCTGATATACAGAAAAATATAATTATGGAATCAAGAAATGTATCATTTTTTTAAGAGATATTCTCTTATAAAGGGATATCTGGTACAAGTTCACATAAAAGAACTTATGATAATATGGCAAGTAGTAGTCATCAGGAAAAATATCCTGAAGATAAACCTAGATGTACTAAGAGACCTAAAGTTATAAAATCTTTTGGTCCTGATTACGTTACGTACATAATAGAAAATGTACCTCAGACATTCAAAGAGGCAATGTCTATACCAGAAGCACCCTTTTGGAACGAAGCTATTAATAGTGAAATTAAGTCCATCATGCATAATCATACTTGGGAATTGGTAGATTTACCATTAAGTATGAAGCCTTTGGGATGTAAATGGATTTTCAAGAAGTTAAAGGCTGATGGATCAATTGATAAGTATAAAGCCAGTTTAGTTGCTAAAGGCATTAAACAAAAAGGTCTAGACTTCTTTGATACTTATTCACCTGTAACAAGGATAACATCCATAAGAATGTTAATAGCTATTACAGCCATTAACAATCTTGAAATACATCAAATGGATGTTAAAACAGCTTTTTTAAATGATAAATTAAAGGAAGAAATATATATGGAACAACCTGAAGGATTTGTTGTTCCAGGCAAAGAAAAGAAAGTTCGCAAACTTTTGGAATCCTTATATGGATTAAAACAAGCACCCAAGTAATGGTATATAAAATTTGACAATGTGATGTTGTGTAATGGATTCAAAATTAATGAATGTGATAAATGTGTATATGCCAAAACCCTACCTAAATGGTACATTTTAGTCTGCTTATACATGGATGATTTGTTAATCATAGGTATTAATACTGATATGATTAAATAAATAAAGAAAATGTTAATTAAACATTTTGATATGAAAGATATGGATATCGCAGACATTATACTAGGGATTAAAATTACTAGAATGTCTGATGAAATAATATTATCTCAATCTCACTATATTGAGAAAATGTTAGATAAATTCAATAAATATGATACCAGTCCGCTTAGAACACCTGTAGATATTAATCTACATCTTGCTAAGCATATTGGGCAACCCATATCACAATTAGAATATTCATGTATAATTGGTAGTTTAATGTATGTCATGAATTGCACCCGTCCTGACATAGCATATGCTATCAATAAGTTAAGTAGATTTATTAGTAATCCAGCTCCAAATCATTGGAAAGCACTAGTAAGAGTATTACGATATCTACGATATACCCTAAATTCTGGATTATATTATATAAAATATCCAGCTATACTTGAAGGATATAGTGATGTTAACTGAATATCTTCTTCAGAAGATACTAAATCTATTAGTGGATATGTGTTCACCTTAGGAGGAGGTGCAGTGTCATGGAAATCCTCAAAACAAACTTGTATAGCTCGGTCCACTATGGATCAAAGTTTATAGCTTTAGATAAAGTTGGAGAAGAAGCAGAATGGCTTCGAAGTTTTTTGGAGGATATTTCATGTTGGTCTAAATCTATGTTTGCAATATGTATCCATTGTAATAATCAATCAGCTATTTGCAGAGCACATAATAAAATGTATAATGGTAAGTCTAGATATATACGTCGCAGACATAATACCATTAAGCAATTACTTGAATATAAAATAATCTCTATTGACTACATTCAGTCAAAGAAAAACCTCACGGATCCATTAAAAAAAGGTTTACCAAAAGATCAAGTAAATTATTTATTGAGAGGAATGTGTTTAAAGCCTATAACAAATTAATAATCATAGCCTAGTTGACTGGAGATCTCAGGATCTAGGTTCAAAAGGGATAACTAAATTATAAAGAGGTCAACGAAGCACTAAGGATGTAACTTCCTATTCATTCCTATGATAATCTGTGCTGCTTGCTAAAGGTAATAAGATAATCAAAGCTTTTAATGATTCTTATGACATGAATATCATGTGGAATATAGCATGATACTCTTAATAAGAATCACCTATATGAGTATGAACTGGGCTAATTCTATGAAAATTTAAAAGGCTTTAATTCTTTAAATCACTCATGAAACCAAGAGTTGTTTAGGGCTAAAATGAACACAACCATGAGAACCAAAAGGAATGCTCGGAAAGAAGTAGTGTGATTGTTATTATCTTAGTTTATATCAAATGCTAAAAGTTCAAGACATTGCATTCACTTTTAACAAGTAAACTCGATAACAAAATACAAAGGAATGTTCAAAGCCACAAGCTACCTATCTTGATACAACTTCATTCTATTTACTCTCTTTAAGTATCTGCATATTCATTTACATTTAAAAATCAATATTTATGGGGGATCACCTTTACTGATCTTTGATCTTAGTCCAAAATTCCATTCATGTGGGGAATTGTTGAAAAAAATGAATAAAAATTTTTTATTCCTAAACTATCCTTTGGGATGGGAAACTATCCTTTATGATAGAAACTTTTAGTCACACATGGAAAGATTGGAAAAAGTTATGGCTATTTATAAGAAAACATTTTTCCATGCTCTTGCATTTAGGCTCACCATAGGTGGAGAGCTTGAGGGTGATGTGTAGCATCACCCGCACGCGCGCGTGCGTATGCGAAGGGTGCAATGGGCGCCCTTCGCACGCATGCATCATCGCGAGGATCTTGAGTACGCATCACCCACACGCGCGCATGCATATGCGAAGGGCGCAACGTATGCATCATCGCGAGGAGCTTGAGGAGCCTTTAGATTTTTTTTGATCAAACCGATCAGACGGTCAAGATTAATTAGCATTGATGTGGCGGGATCGCTGACATGGAGGAGCTGACAGGCGCCACGTCAAAGGAAGCCGCCATGTCGGACGCCACGTCAATTCTCCCACCCGGACTCCTCCACCGAGCTGAGCTCCCTCGAGACAACGAGCCGAGCTCCATCCTCCACCAGGTCGGTCCCGTGAGCTCGTGATGCCTAGGCCGGAGCCGCACTCTGCCCTCTAGAGCGAGACCCTCGGAGATCGAGCCCTGTGGTCGAAGTCGAGCTCAGCCCTCCTACGCCACGTGGAGCCTCTCTGAGGCTGAGCCCTCTGGACCGGGCCCGCACTCTGCCCTCTAAAACGAGACCCTCGAAGATCGAGCCCTGTGGTCGGAGTCGAGCTTAGCCCTCCTCCGTCACGTGGAGCCTCTCCAAGGCTGAGCCCTCTAGACCGGGCCTGCACTCTGCCCTCTAGAGCGAGACCCTCGGAGATCGAGCCCTATGGTCGGAGTCGAGCTCAGCCCTCCTCCGCCATGTGGAGCCTCTCCGAGGCTGAGCCCTCTGGACCGGGCCCGCACTCTGCCCTCCTCCACCGAGGCGATCCCGCAAGCTTGGGGTGTCTAGGTCGGAGCGAGCCCTGCCATTCTAGCTTAGCCCCAGCTCAGACATGGGCACCGCCATCCTAGGACACTGGCGAGCCGCCCAAGGACTATACTGGGACACTTGCCAGACCGTACTGACTGCATGCAGCCACCGGTTACACCAGAAAGGGGAGAAACCCACTGATCGAGGCACCACGCTCCTCACCAACCGCCTGGACCACTTGAGAGAGGAAGTCAACCAGGAGATTCGAATCCCAGGGACGGCGGCCCACCGATCGAGGTACTGCCAAGTTTCCTGGAATGAGGCGACCAAGAAAAATGTCAGAGCACATGACAGCTTTCCTTATCACGGATCGGGAAAGGCTCCTCAGGACACCATCGCACGTGCCTGACAGCCCGGTGGAGATCCCAAGATGAACGCCCAATGGTAACCTAATCTACAAAACTTGGAGGTAACAACTACAATACAAGAGAGGCACAAGCTATACCACTGGAATACAAGTGCAAGCTCAACCAAAAAGAGCACGGCACCACCAGCATCCTCAACCAAAGTCAGGCGGAAGGGCCACACAGAGACTCCCTCTAGCCAGGCCACTCTTCCCCTGATATACTTGCATCCCACTCTCACACTAATCACTCCTAGTATGGAGTCCATCAAGAGGGGCTCGACCAGGAGGATCTGTTCCCCTGGGTCATCACTGACTTGATTGTCGGAGTGCCCCCACCGGAAATCCTGGCCCGGGTCACTAACCCCTATTTTGTAGGTCCAGGACCACCGGACGGTGAGACAGTGAAGGAGGTGCGCTCCGACGTCGATAGCAGCTACAGGCCACGACGATCTTGGCTGCAACAGGCACCACATCAAGGTTGTAGGGAGGAGAGTCGACTCGGTTCTGCTGGGAGTCGACTCGGATGACTGGGAGTCGGCTCGGATTCACAGAACGGGTAACATGCGGTCTGACCAAGTCGACTCGAGTGGTTCAAGCTGGCTCGGATCCATAGAACGGTAACATGTGGTCTGACCGAGTCGACTCGAGGGGTTTGAGCTAACTCGACCAGAGTGCTCTCTACAGCAAGGAGCCGACTCGAACTCGAATTTCAAAATCATGAAATAACTGATTACGCAATTAGAGACATTGATAGCATAATCACGTGTCTGTTCATGGATCAACATTTTCTCTGATGATCACTGGTGCCATTGGATCATGAAATGATGTATTGAGAAGCATGCTGATCACGTGATCTAGAGATCACGGTACGAATCAGTGTATCATGGCATTCGATCATGATTGAGGAAGCATATTGATCGCGTAATCTTCAGATCGCAGTTGAGAAAAGGCATCTCGCACTACGAGAAGCCATCGGTAACTCCCTCCTATCACATGTAAGGAGTTCTTCCAAAGGGCATCTTAAGGCTATAAATAGGTCCTCGTTCCTCATTCATTTCATCCAATTTTTCCTTCCCTTCTCTTAGATATTTGCATACTCTGAATAATAGAGTATAGTTATAGTGTATAGTAAGTCTCTTAGGCATTTGCATACTCTGAATAACAGAGTATAGCTATAGTGCATACAAAAAAAGAAAAGCATTCATGGTTCGAATTTCTGATAAATTGTAGTGCTGCTTTCACCAGAAGAAGAACGTTATATCCTGGGAGATAATTGTCATACACCGTAAGCACCATTGCGGGATGACATTGTCTTAAGGACATAGAGTGTAACTTCAGACTCGGTCTTTTTAATTAGGTAGCCACAAATATTATTACCTAACAATAGAGGATTAGGGTGTTTCTTTTTGGATGCTCCTATATTTACCAAATAACTCAAATAGTTCATTTTGCCTTGAGGGATAAGGTGTTTTCTTTTTGGATGCTCCTATATTTATCAAATAATTCAAATAGATCATTTTGCCTCGAGGACTAGGGTGTTTCCTTTTTGGATGCTCATATATTTATCAAATAATTTTTTCAAAATGGACATAGGATGTAAGTTTTTTTTTATTAGGATCCAAAATAATAATTTTATTTATGATAAACAAATATTTGTGAAAGTTTTAAGATATGTTTGGATCGAGGGAATCAAAAGAGAAGGAAAAGAAAAGATTTTCTTTTCATTATTTGAAATTAACATTTTTTAAAATAAAAAATATCAATTTTTTATTTTTTTATTAAATTAGTTTTCTAATTTTTTCACTTAGGAGGAATTAATAGGGAAAGAAAAAAAATATTTTTTAAAAAATTTTAAACTATTTATACACTTTTTCCTTTCCTTTTCTTTAATAAGAATTATCCAAACAAAAGTGATGTTCTTTATTCGTTTCCTTCTCTTTTTTTTTTTTTTTCCTTTCCTTGATGAGAGTATCCAAACAATGCCTTGGGGCAAAGCTTTTTTTTTTTTTTTGATAAAATAAATGAATTAAGTCTATCATAGCCATACAAATAGAGAGGGAAATATCTTTCAAAGGATGGGCATGAAAATCTGACCAAGTTAAATAAGTTCTTCAAAAATTAATCATTTTTCTTTATATATATGCTAGAATGGACAAGAGAAATGTTTTTAAAGGGGCCGTGAATCAATTCCATGTTGGGCCTCCATGTTAGGGGAGACTTGATGTAGTTAATATGTTGGGTGATTTAATTGCTAGTTGATCAGACAATGCAACTATAGGATGATGCCGACTCATCTATTGATCAAACAATAGTTTGATGGACATCTATGTATATATATTGAGAAGTATAATCATGAATTGATATTTACTTATAAAGTGAATGGTTTTATTATTGTATGATTTTAAGTTCAAGCCATGTGACTTCTTGTTTTGTGATGCGGTCTATTCTAAGAATTTTGTAATGTGGTGAAGTATGTTGAATAAGATATGTAGTTTACACAAGGTTATGAACAAAATTCATATGAGATGGGTACTGTAAAATATCATCTGGAATGGACTTTATTATTTGCCACTTTTTATTTTTTATCAATTTTAAAAAAATAAAGATATAAGTTAAATATCTTTTTTGCTAATAGAGTTATAGTTCTGTAATTATGACATTATCTTTTTTCTTCATTTTCAACTAATATTTTTTATCAATACATAGTATGTATCAGTAAGCCATCTAGCATGATCATTTGATCATGTAGTGTATATTGATGAGCATTATATTCTACAAACTATGATCAATTTATTTAAAGATATATATTGGAATGTCAAATAAATATTTTGCTAGAGATGTATCAACTAGTCATATACAGTATATATCGGTAAGTAATCAAGTATGTATCAATTGACCATATACTGTATATTAGTGAATACTATATTCAAAAAATTATGTATTAATTTATCCATAGGTATGTATTAGATCGTTACTAGGTATATATAAAAAAAACTTATAATATGTATCAGTAAACCATCAAATATATGTCAATTAGCAATATATTATATATTGGTAAACATTATATTTGAAATACTATATATTAATTTATCTGTAAGTATGCATTAGATTGCTACTAGGTATGTATCAAAAAATTTACAGTATATATCGGTAAATCATTAAATATGTATCAATTGGTCATATATTATATATTGATAAATACTATATTTGGAAAACTATACATTAATTTACCTATAGGTATATATTAGATCGTTATTACGTATGAATCATAAAAATTATAGTACGTATTGGTATGCCATTAAATATATATTGATTGAACATATACTGTGTATTGATAAATACTATATTCAAAAAATTTTATATTAATTTATCTATAGGTATGTATTAGATCACTACTAGATATGTATCAACAAATTTATAGTATGTGATGTGGCAAGTCGCTGACGTGGAGTCCCCTTCGGATCCAGTTGGCAACCGTGCTGGCAGATATCACCATGTCAGTCCCTCTCTTCGAGCTCCTTCGCCGGGCAGCTCCCTCAATGTCGAGTCCACCTCGATCGAAGTCGAGCTCCTTCGCCGGGCGGCTCCCACGAGGTCGAGCCCTCCTCGACCGAAGTCGAGCTCCCTCTCTTCGAGTTCCTTCGTCGAGGGGCTCCCCCGAGGTCGAGCCCACCTCGACCGAAGTCGAGCTCCTTCACCGGGCGGCTCCCTCGAGGTCGAGCCCACCTCGGTCGAAGTCGAGCTCCCTCTCTTCGAGCTCCTTCGTCGGGCGACACCCTCGAGGTTGAGTCCACCTCGGCTGAAGTCGAGCTCCTTCTTTTCAAGCTCCTTCGCCGGGTGGCTCCCCCGAGGCCGAGCCACCTTGATCGAAGTCGAGCTCCCTCTCTTTGAGCTTCTTTGCCAGGCGGCTTCCTTGAGGTCAAGTCCATCTCGGTCGAAGTCGAGCTCCCTCTCTTTGAGCCAAGCACCCTTCAGTGGAAAGGTCTGACGGCTCGAGGCTGTTTGAATGGCCAGGGTCCACCGTGCCTCAAGAACCCTAAAGCAGAGATAAGGGGACGCCGCTACATCCCTTGGGCAGTGGCATGCTGCCCAAGGCCTACGAAGGGAAAGTATGCCGGCCTACAGAGGGACGCCTTTCCAGGGTGCCAGGATCTCTTCCACTGTTATTTACACCGGATAGGAAAGGGCACTCCAATTAAGGCACTGCAATCCCCAATCGACCGTTTGCACCTCTCAGAAGAAGAAAGCCGTGCTAGGGGATTCAAACTTGGGAGCGGCTACCCCCGGATCGAGGTTCTGCCAAATTTTTTAAAGTGTGGCGACCGGCCAAGAAGTTAGAATCCGCGATGTAACTCCTACCATGAAGGGAGGGGGCACCGAGGCACGACCCATGGGGTGCTGTCGGTCGTTGACCTTCGAGCATCCCTAGAAGGGGGAGAACCCAAGGTGGGTAGCAAAGAGGATCCATGGTCTAAAAGGAAATCCCAGGGACCTTCGAACAAGGTAAGGAAAAGCATGCAGAAGGGGAGTCAGCGAGAGAGAGAGCACTCTGATGCTACCGGAGAACTCATTGGAAGAGTCTCGACGGACACGGCCACCACAGCTCAAGCCCTCTTCTTCCACTGCTATTCCCACTCTACTCTTTCCTTTGAAAACTAAACCTCCTTCAAGCATGGAGATCGGATAGGGATCCACCGAGGAGGATCTGTTCCCTTAGATCGTCCACTGACTTGATCGTCGGAGTGCCCCCGCCGGGATCCCCGACTCGGGTCTCTTCTCTTTTGAAGGTCCGGGCACGCGCGCTGAATTCCAGGTAATGAGGCTGACGTCCGGTGCCATCTTCGAGATGCAGGCCACGGTGGTATAGGCATCAACAAGTTGGTGCACCAGGTAGGGAAGGTAGGACATAGTCTGATTCAAGCCAATCCTCTCGCAAACAGCTCCACCCGAAATATGGTGGTGATGCGTGCGTGGGAGGTCTCCACCAGCCATGCGGGAGACCCTCCTTCTCATAGGGGCCTGCATAGCCCAGAGAGAGAACCCCCCGCTCCACCATAACCACCTCCAGCGAACATCCAGCTAGCCGCGCTTGCCTAGTGATGTGGTTCTGACTGCAACAGTGCAGTAGTTACAGCACCAGCATCGATCCCTAGCCACTCGCAGTAGCCAAGAACTCCTGTGGCCCAAGCCGCCGGGCCCCGCGATAGCCTGCGCTCCTTTCAAAGGAGGCCATCTCTACTGCGGGCCACGACTGACCCCCGGAGAAGCCACGGGACCCCAGCAAAGAGACAATGGACTGGGTTAGTTGCCTGGAAAGTCGATCTCTGACCTTCGAGCATGTCACTATTAAGCACCATCGAAGCCATCGAGGTAAGGCTCCCATCATGACCCCCCTCAGCTATCATCTTCATCTCCTTCGACAGCCTCGATGGAAGGTTCCACCGACAAGGCCATCGGGCACATGGCCAAAAAGCACCTAGAGGAACAAAAGTGTAAGCTGGCAGAACTATCCCGCCAGTTTGCAAACATGCAGAACTCCTCCCATGAGCCAGTGGGCCAAGATGCCCATCCCCCCTTCTTCCAAGAAATCCAGGAGAAGCCGATCCCAAGTCAATTCCGTATGCCCCAGGTGGACCCCTACGATGGGACCACCAACCCTCTGGACCATCTAGAGAGCTACAAGGCTCTCATGAGAGTCCAGGGGGTGATCGATGCCCTTCTCTGCATCGCCTTCCTAGTCACTCTTCGGAAGGCCACTCGGGTCTAGTTTACCTGCCTCGAGCCTGAAAGCATCAACTCCTTTGCATAGCTAGAAAGGATATTTGTGGCCCACTTCGATGCCTGTTGGAAGGTGCCACGAGAGGTAGACAGTCTTTTCTCTATCAAACAATAGGACCATGAGTCCTTGTGAAACTATGTGACCCGCTTCAAAGTTGCCACACCGGAGATATACAACCTGGATGAGCCCGTCGCCATGCTGGCGCTGAAGAGAGGGCTCAAGACCTCCCACCTGACCTACTCCCTAAACAAGAAGCCATCGAAGATGTACTCCAACCTCTTCCTTCGCGTCCACAAGTACATCCATGTCGAGGAGGTGGACCGCACTAGGAGAGAGTTGGACGGGAAGCCACTGAAGAAGCAGCCTTCGGGAGAGGCATCCGAGACACGGAGGCCTGGACCGACCCTGAACTTCTGACCAGGGCCGAAGCCGAAGAACGATCCCATTCTAGTAGAAAGATACACTCCTCTCCTTGCACCGAGATAAAAAATTCTCATGGAGATTGAGGACGAGTGCTACTTACACTGCCCTCCCCCGCTGAGGCCATCCAACGGTCGTGACAAGATAAAGTAGTGTCAGTTTCACCGCGACCATGACCATAACATCGAGGAATGCTGCCACCTCAAAAGAGAGATCGAAGATCTAATAAGGAGGGGCTACCTCGAAAAATTCGTGGGGGGCAAGATCCCGGAAGAATCTCAAGCGCTTGCAGCTCTTCTTCCTGTCCCTCCAGTCGATAACTGACCCATCAAGAAGCCTGTGGGTATGATATGCTAGGGAATAGAGCATGCTTCCAAGAGGGCCCGGGAGGGGGAGAGGTCAGAAAATGTACTCCCCTTTATGAGGGAGGAGGGATCTAGAAATGAAAATATAAATAATGATACCGTAGTTGTCGAGATGATAATTGCCAGGCACCCTGTAAAGCAGATTATGGTCGATGGTGGAAGTTTGATTGATGTCCTTCTTTATGATGCATTTTCCAGGATGAATTTATCCTTTGCTTGACTAAAACCAGTGTACACCCCCCTTGTCGATTTTACTAGAGACTTTGTAGGGGTTGAAGGAGAGATCACTCTCCCTGTTACTGCCGGATCACCATCTCGGCAAAGCACTATCATGATGACTTTCACGGTTGTTAGACTCCCTTCGACCTACAACGTGATCCTTGGCCACCCCGGGCTCAATCTACTCGATGCGGTCATTTTCACCAAGCGGCTACTGGTGTAGTTTCCCACTCCTTATGGTGTAGGGGAGATGAGGGGGGCACCTCAGCTGATCCAATACTGTTTGCAAGCTATCCCCGAGGCCAGAAGTGCCGAGGAGGATCCCAGCATCAACAACCTTGATCAGAGGGTGCAGGATCCTAGGGGCGACTTAATTAAGCATTTGTTGACGTACTCCCTTGGCACAGACCCGTTGAAGATGGTGCAGATCGGGGCCCAGCTGCAAGAAGAAGAGTGGGCTCGCTTGTTGGATTTCCTCCGGACAAATATGGACGTGTTTGCCTGGACTGTGGCAGACATGCCAGGGATTCCACCCGACATTATTACTCACAGGTTGAACATTGACCCGAAGTACCGCTCGATCTGGCAGAAGAAGAGGTGCTTTACCCCGGAGAGGCAATGGGCAATCAACGAGAAGGTGGAGAAGCTTCTCGCGATCAAGTTCATTCGCGAAGTGTAGTTCCTAGCTGGCTAGCAAATGTAGTTATGATCAAGAAAAGCAATGGGAAGTGGATGATCTACGTAGATTACATTGACCTCAACCAAGCCTGCCTAAAGGACAGTTTTTTTTTTTAAAAGATCGACCAACTGGTTGACGCCACCTCGGGACATCGCTTGCTCTCCTTTATGGATGCATTCTCCAGGTATTATCAATTCCAGATGCACCCAAAGGATGAGGAGCACACTGCCTTCATCATGGATCGGGGGACGTACTGCTACCAGATGATGTCATTCGGCCTGAAGAATGCTGGCGCCACATACCAACGGCTGGTCAACAAAGTCTTCAAGGACCAGATCGACCGTAAAATGCAAGTTTACGTGGACAACATGCTTGTCATGAGCAAGTCGAGGTTGGACCACATCGCGGACTTGGCAGAGGCCTTCCAAAACCTTCGCCTACATCAGATGAAGATGAACCCAACGAAGTATGCTTTCGACGTGGCAGCTAGAAAGTTCCTGGATTTCATGGTCACCCAGAGGGGGATCGAAGCCAACCCTGAAAAGGTTCAACCAATTGTCAACATGGAGCATTCTACCTCAAAGAAGCAAGTCCAGCACCTCACGGGCTGGATCGCAGCCCTGAGTCAGTTCATCTCATGATCTGCTGACCACTACCTACCTTTCTTCAAGGCACTGTGCAAGGTGCATGACTTCACCTGGACGAAGGAGTGCCAGGAAGCTTTCGAAGAGCTGAAGAAGTTCTTGGCATCACCATCGCTGCTGTCTAGGCTGGAGGATGGAGAGGAGCTCCTGCTATACCTGGCGGTTATCCTAGGGACCGTCAGTTCGTTCCTTATCCGCACAAACAAAGACGGAGCTTATAGACCGGTGTACTATGCCAGCAAGCTCCTCTGAGATGCGGAGATTGGGTACACCCATTCTGAGAAACTAATTTTTGCACCCATAATGTCTGCTTAGTGCCTTAGGCCATATTTTCAAGCACACCCGATCGTGGTCCTAACGGACCAACTGTTGAGGGCCATACTCAGCCGCCCTGATACGTCCGGGCATCTGGGCAAGTGGGCTCTAAAGCTCAGTGAATTTGATATCGCCTACCGATCGAGGTCATCCCAGAAGGCCCAGGTGTTGGTCGATTTCCTGGTCGAGTGCACAGGCATGGACGAGGAGTCGGAGGAGATCCTCTCGAAGCACTGAACAAAGCCCGAACTTGGGGAGGAGGCCTGGGTCCTCCACATGGAAGACACATCCAATTTGGGAGGGAGCGGAGCAGGCCTCATTCTCGCCAATGGCGATGAAGTCATAGCTGAGTGTGCACTCCGCTTCCAATTCGCGACTACAACAACCAGGTAAAGTACAAGGCACTCCTCGCAGGACTGAGAGTCTCCCACGAATTGGGTGTACCCAACTTGAAGGTCTTCACCGACTCTTAGCTGGTGGCTGGACAGGTCTCAGGAAAACTCGAGGCTCGAGATACTCAAATATCAAAGTACTTGAAGCAGGTATGCTAGAACACGATGAGCTTTCGGCGCTTCAGCATCTCCCACATTCCTTGTGGGGAGAATGCTCATGCCGATGCCCTCTCCAGGCTCGCGACCCTGCCGGACTCATCGCTGGGGGCACCTATGTCGAGTACCTCCATGTTCCAAGTTACGAGGCTTCTAGGGAAGTCCAGCAAGTCACCCTGGAACCTAGTTGGATGGACCGGTACATCAGATACATCACCGACGGTACTCTGCCCAAAGATCGCATAGAGGTCGGCCTCATCAAGAAGAAAGCCTGATGGACGGGCAACTCTATCACAGGTCCTACTCTTAGCCACTTCTGAAGTGCTTGAGACCCTCAAAGGCGACCTTTGTACTCCAAGAGATACACGAGGACCTCTGTAGGAATCATATGGGGGGCAGGATATTAGCATACGAAGCCCTTCACCAAGGGTACTATTGGGAGACTATGAGGGAGGATGCAGCCGACTTCGTGAAGAAGTGTGACTGCTGCCACATGCCTGCAAACAACATCAACTGGCCGTGTCACTTTCCCAGCTCTCTGCTCCCTGGCCGTTTGCTCAATGGGGGATGGACGTCCTTGGTCCCTTTCCTCCCGCATCTGGGCAGCGCAGGTTCCTGATAGTAGACATCGACTACTTCACCAAGTGGGTAGAGGCTGAGCCGCTAGCATGGATTACCAAAGCCAAGGTCAGCCAATTCTTCTGAAAGTCTATCATCTGTCGCTTCGGACTCCTCCATACTTTAATCACCGACAATGGACGACAGTTTGACAATCGGGAGTTCGAAGAGTTCTGCGCCGGTCTCAATATTCATCATCGCTTCACCTTAGTGGCTCACCCTCAGACCAACGGAGAGATCGAGGTGACCAACCAAACCATCCTCTAAGGGCTCTAAGTCAGGCTAGATCAGGCCAAAAGCAGGTGGGCCGAAGAACTCTCTAGTATCCTCTGGGATTACCACACAATGCCCTGAACGGTCATAAATGAGACACCCTTCAACCTCGTTTTCGGTGCTGAGATCGTAATCTCGGTGGAACTTGGTTGGCCCACGTTGCGGGTGGAACAATATGATGAAGCCAAAAATCCAGCTTGCCTTCTACTCAACTTGGATCTCCTAGAAGAAACGAGGGATAAGGCTCGACTCCGAATTGCGGCCTACCGATAGCGGGTGGCCTAGTACTACAACTCTCGGGTAAGGCCAAAAACCTTATGCCCGGGTGATTTGGACTGCGATGGGCCGAAGCCTCTCAACCTCGAGAATGCGGCAAGCTCTCCCTGAACTGGGAAGGCACTTACAGAGTAGTTGAAACCCTTCCCCACGGAGCCTACTATCTCGCCAAACTTGATGGCGCCCGGTTCCCACGAACTTGGAATGCCAGCAATTTTGGAATGTACTACCAATGATGTAAGGCTTCCTCTCATTAATAAAAGAATTCTTTTCGGAGCAAATTATTTTTGCCTTATAGGAATATTGCTGCCCGACCCCAGGTCTGGTGGTCGAAGTTGGAAAACTCTTGAAGCCTTGCACCTCGAAACCGGAAAACTCCGGAAGCCCTACACCTCGAAGCCGGGAAACTCCAAAAGCCCCGTACCTCGAAGCTGGGAAACTCCAGAAGCCCCACACCTCGAAGTCGGGAAACTCCAGAAGTCCCGCACCCCAAAGTCAGGAAACTCCAGAAGCCCCGCACTCTATCTGATTAAGTCCCGAGTCGGTGGAGACATCTTCAAGACTTTTCAAGCTCAGCTCCCCAGCTCGATGGTGTCCTGGGCGCCCGGAGATGGTCTCTCTCGGGGTCAATCATGCCTCCTCGAGCCATTCACCGACTCCCGGCTTGGCCAGGAAGAACCCAGAATATACAACCAGCTCTGAGAAAGTGCACGAAGTCCTGCAACCCAGCTTCCGACATAGTGAAGGTAACTTGTGAAGTCCCTAACTTCTCTTCATGGCTGCCTACTACATTGGAACTCTGCCAAAAAGGACTGAAAGCCTGGTATCTTGAGATGAAACACCACAGCAAGAACATGCGCATGGGCAATTGTAAAAAAGAAATCGAGAAAACTAAAAGTACTGGAATGCTAAGTCCGATGAAAAAGAAATAAAGTTTCATTGAAACTTGACTGGGGAACTACATCATCAGAGGATCCCCGATAGGCCGGGCGGTCCTGAAACAAAAGGAAGGTACAAGTGGCAAAAAAAAAAGAAAACTAAAGGAGGTCCTTATCCTAAAGGCTACTGCTCCACCGACTCCTTCCCGGGATGATGGTGGGACACGTCGGCATCTTCTCGGACCTCCACCAGAGGGGCTGCTTCCGCGCCAGCCGCAGGCTCTGCCTCCTCCGCTTCAATCACGGCCTCCTCTGAACCCCCGCCTAGAGCCTCTAGAAGAGCAAGCTCATCCAGCTTTAGCTCTGGAAGGAGTTGGGCCACCCGGGACTGGTAGAACCCGTAGCCCTTGATGAATGAGTCGGTGGCGGCCTTCCGGACTTCATTAGCATACTTCGTCAAGGCCTTGAACTTGGGCACTGCCTCGATGGCCTCCTTCTTGGCAGCCTCCATCAAGGCCACCGCCCCAACGGCCTTCTCCTCAGCCGCCGATTCCTACACCTACACCATCTCCAGCTAGGCTCGGAGGGCCTGAGACCGCTCCTCCGCCCGGGCCGCCTCGACTTTGAGCTCCTCAACCCGGTGTTTGGCCCGATCTTTCTCTCGGGCTAGGGATGCTTTGAGGTCCCTGATCCGCCTCTTGATGCTGGCCACCTCAACATGGAGGGCTTTGTTCTTTTCTGCGGCCTGGGCCCTATCGTTCTTCTCCTTGGCCTCGATCGCCAGCGCCGCGAGCTCCTGCTCCTTCTTGGCCCACTGGGCATAGTAGTCACGGATAAGGAGGAGGTCCATCCTGACCTGCACCAATGAAGATGTCGATCATGGCAGACCAAAAAAAAAGAAGAGAAAAGAAGAAAAAAGAAAGAAGAAGAAGACAATAGGACCTATCATGAAAAGGTGGGGAAAAGTGCCAAGGATGGCCTCTAGCAATGACTTGCCTCCCCTTTCGTGTCGATCACGTGACTGGACGGCAAAGTCCATCATGCGCTCGGCCATCAGACAATCCTGGGTGACCGTAGAATTCGGCGTAACCTTGATCGTCGCCCTTCGGATGACATCCTCGATGGGGCTGGGACCGTCGCCGCGCCCTCGGGAGTAGCCAAAGACATCTCCGAATTTTGGGTGGAGCTGCCACCATGCTCGATGGCACTACCTGTGGTCGCTCCCTTCTCTCTTCTCTCCCCGCATCCACCTCGATGACTTCCGGAGGCTAGACCGCGATGGCAGAGCGGGCCGAGTACACGTGCTCGCATCAGACTCCTGGGCCAGGGGCTGGTCTGCTGCCTCGATGAATTGGGGGCCAGTTCGGCCACCCTTCCCCCTGGGTCGGAGGCTACAGCGGGCCCAGGCCTTTGGCTGGGCTCAGTCCGGGCCCTCTTTGATGGGGTCTCCCTAGGCCCTACCGACGTGCTCCTTTTTTGGGTAGACTCAAGGAGCTGCTCCACGAAGAATTTCATGCAGAAAAAGGGAAATAAAGGTCAACCTCGGACATAAGAGGGATTGCAAAAGAAGAAGAGGCATTGTTCCGAATTCACCCAACTCCCGGATTGGGCTGACCCCGGCTTTGAATAGGTTATACTCTGACAGTAGAACCTCAAGAGAGGGGATCTGGTCAGAAATGAGCTGGTCGTATACTCCTCGATCAGCAATCTTGACCTGGGAGTTTCGGTTTAGAGTCCGGTCCGAATCACTCCGGACCCAATAGACTTCGTCGATGATGGCAAAAAAGTATTTGCTCTTCCACCCTTTGACAGAAGAGGGAAGTTCAAACTTTATGCCCTTCAAGCGAAGAGACACAAACCACCACCCGTCCTCGATCGGGTGGCGTTTCAAGTTGAAGAAGGCCCTGAACAAGGAGAAATGGGCAACGATCCCGTGGAAGTTGCAGAAGACAATAAAGTAGTTAATGGTTCTAACTGCATTCAGGACCAACTGAGTGGGAACGAGGTGATAATTACTGAGCATGGAAAGGAAGAAAGGATGAAAAGGCAAGCGAAGACCCTCTACGAAGAATTTCTCATAGAGGGTGATCCGACCCGGGCCACCGGAGGTGACCCGTTCCCCTGGTCCCGGGATCGAGAGCCGGATGGAGTCCGAGATCCTGTAAGCATCCCGGATCACAGAGAGGTCCTCTCTGGTCATCGTCGACGTGATGCTAGAGGGCCTGGCCGGACGAGAAGGCCTAGAAGGGACCTCAGGAGCAGAAGGAATAGGAAGGGGAGCCCTAGGTTCTCCTATAACTATGTCGGTCGGACGAGGACCCCTACGGATACAGAGAGGAACCTCCTCCTCCTCATCGGAAGATGGAGTCCTCGGTTGAGAGGGCCCTACCTCGTCGAGGTTGTTGGAGAGACGATGGTTCCAACCCGAGGGAGCCATCTCAGACAGAACAAGGAAGGAAGAAAAAGAAAAATGGTGTTTGGGAAGGTTCTAAAGACGGGCTCGACCTAGCCAGAGAAGAAAGAGAGGACTAAGGGAGACAAACCTGGTGGCCTTGAAGGTAAAGGACAGCCGGGGGAGAGGAAGAAGACTCTGGTCCATCGGCAGGCACGAAGAATTCGAAAGAGATGATTTGAGAAAGGTTTTCTTTCTTTTCAAAACAGCCAGACAGCAACCATTTATCCTCTCAGGACTCGCTCCATTAGATGGGCACCGCATGTCGATATCAGCCGGAAGTGATGCCTCGGTTCACTGAAAACCATCTCGGGTCTTGCATCGGTCATTATGCTTCCTCGGACTCACTAACGTGGCATTCCCGCATTGGCCCCAAGGCCTGATTCACGAAGTGGCGACGATCATGGTATTAATGGTACCAAATTTTTACCTTTCCATGTCAGCTTTGCATTTACTCCCTTCATCCCGAACACGACGCTCCATCGGAACTTGGGAGTGGGAGGCAAATGATGTGGCAAGATCGCTAACGTGGAGTCCCCTTCGGATCCAGTTGGCAGCCGCACTGGCAGATATCGCCACGTCAGTCCCTCTCTTTGAGCTTCTTCGCTGGGCGGCTCCCTCGAGGTCGAGCCCACCTCGACCGAAGTCGAGCTCCCTCTCTTCGAACTCCTTCGCCAGGCAGCTCCCTCAAGGTTGGGCCCACCTCGGCCGAAGTCAAGCTCCTTCACCGGGCAGCTCTCCCGAGGTTGAGCCCACCTCAACCGAAGTCGAGCTCCCTCTCTTCGAGCTTTTTTATCGGGCGGTTCCCTTGAGGTCGAGCTCATCTCGGTCGAAGTCGAGCTTTCTCTCTTCTAGCTCCTTCGCCAGACGGCTCCCCCGAGGTCGAGCCTACCTCGACCGAAGTTGAGCTCCCTCTCTTTGAGCTCCTTCACCGGACAGCTCCCCCGAGGTCAAGCCCACCTCGACCGAAGTCGAGCTCCCTCTCTTCGAGCCAAGCACCCTTCGGTGGAAAGGATTGACGGCCCGAGGCTGTCCAAACGGCCAGGGTCCATCGCGCCTCAAGAACCCTAAAGCAGAGAGAAGGGGACGCCGCTACATTCCTTGGGCGGCGACACACCGTCCAAGGCCTATGAAGGGGAAGTATGCCGGCCTACAGAGGAGCGCCTCCCCAGGGTGCCAGGATCTCTTCCATCATTGTTTACACCAGATAGGAAAGGATGTTCCAATCAAGGCACTGCACTCCACAGCCAACCATGTTCACCACTTGGAAGAAGAAAGCCACGCCAGGGGATTCAATCCTGGGAGCAGCTACCCCCAGATCAAGGTTCTGCTAAATTTCTCAAAGTGTGGCGACCGGCCAGGAAGTCAGAATCCGCGACGTAACTCTTTACCATGAAGGGAGGGGGCGCCGGGGCACGACCCACAAGGCGTTGCCGGTCGTTGACCTTCGAGCATCCCCAGAAGGGGGAGAACCCGAGGTGGGTAGCAAAGAGGATCCATGGTCTAAAAAAAATCCCAGGGGCCTTCGAACAAGGTAAGCAAAAGCAAGCAGAAGGGGAGATAGCGAGAGAGAGCACTCCGAGGCTACCGAAAAACTTGTCGGAAGAGTCTCGACGGACACGGCCATCACAACTCAAGCCCTCCTCTTCCACTATTGTTCCCACTCTACTCTTTCCTTTGAAAACTAAACCTCCTTCAAGCATGGAAACCGGACAGGGATCCACCGAGAAGGATTTGTTCTCCTAGATCGTCCACTGACTTGATTGTCGGAGTGCTCCCACCAGGATCCCCAGCCCGAGTCTCTTCTCTTTTGCAGGTCCGGGCGCGTGCACTGAATTACGGGTAACAAGGCTGACGTCCGGCGCCATCTTCGAGCAGCAAGCCACGGCGGTATAGGTGGCAACAGTATGTATTAGTAAATCATCAAGTTTGTATCAATTGACCATATACTGTATTAATAAACAATATATGACTAGTTGATACACATCTAATAAAATATTTATCTAATATCTTAATACATATTTTAAGATAAATTGATATATAATTTATAGAATATAATGCTCATCAATATACAATATATGATCAAATACTATACATTTAAGGATTTATTGATATATATTATGTATTGATAACAAGTGTATATTGAAAATGAGAAAAAAATATTATAATTACAAAACTATAACTTCATAACTAAAAAAATTATTAAGTTTTTATATATTGATAAAAAAATATATAATAAATAATAAAATTTATTCTATATAATATTTTATAGTGTCCATCATATATGATTTTTGTTCAAGATCACTTACCACAAAAGCTTATGCATACTCAACCACTTGTAGGTGAGTTGCTTTGGTTCAAATGGAGATTATGTCAAGCTGATATATTCACCAATCAGGCTGCTACTCTAACGTCATAATAGGATCGGGCTAACATACTCACTGACCGATGAAAAGGTCAGATGGAGCCCGAACGAGAAGCTATCCCCGCGCACACACACACCCCCCCCCCCCCCCCCCCCTCTTTATTTTTTACCAAAAAAACGGAGGCCGTGTGTTTTATTATCCAAGAACTGTTTTAGATGCAAAGGGTATGTTGGAGATGGCGTCTAAACAATTAATAAGGGCAGTCACGATGAGACATCACAGAGCTAATTCTTTTGATGTCTCATTATGACATCACAAAGTTAATTTACTAGCATGGTGGAACCCTGACATTGTAAAGCCAACACCATTATCCCAGTGCGCCAATACATTTACGAGTCCGTTTAGAGATGATGTAATTTTTGATCAAAAAATAATTTTTAAAAAAAACTATGAAGTTGCATTTGATGTCAAAATCTTGTTTTAGAGTAAAATAATTATTTATTTGGTTGTCAATATCTAAAACTATTTTAAAACTATAAAAATAGTTTATTATATATCTAGTTGACAAATCTATTTTTGAATGACAAAATGAATAAAAAATATAAATATATAAAATAATTCTAAAATTATTTATTATAAAATTATTTTTTTTTATCTTAATTTACATGAATTAGTTTTCAACTTAAATCATTATCTCCGTGTTATTAAATAGGATAGGGATGAAAATAGATTAATTTTTCTTAAAAAAGAAAGCGTAAGGAAGCCATAAAAAATAGGATAGATGGAGATAAAAAGATTTTAACATAAAGAAAGCAAAAAAATCCAAGATTAACTAGAAATATGGATGGAAATGAGAGGAGATTAGCTTGAAAGGGTCTAAAAAAATTGCAAGAGTATTGAAAGGGGAATGCATCATTTGGTTCATGGAAAGTGGAGAGAAAATATACTCTCTAAGTGAAGAGGGATCTTGTTTAATTAAAAATTTAAGAAAAAAAATATTTTTTTCTTATATGAAAACGCTTTTCTCATTTCATAAAAAATGAAAATTCATGGAAGAAATGAATTTTGAAACTTCTTATTGGATAGAAAGTAATGATTTTTTTTCTTTTCAAAAATATAAAAATTTATAAAATATCAATGAATGATTAGCATGAAATACTTGAACATTGATATTAATATAGTATTTATATGAATATGATATCAATACATATATATTAGTCTTATATTAATATAATTATTTAATATAATCCAATATTATATTTATATATAATATTATTATTTATATAAAATTTGGAAATAAAAAAGTATGGTCTCATATCTATTAAGGATATAATAGATATTTTACAAAATTTATATTAAAAAAATATGCTCAACCAAATATAAATTATTTTATAATAAAATACTTTTTCATGATAAACTAAATATGCCAAAATCATCTTTTCATGAAATAATTTTTTTTAAAAAATACTCCTTGAATAGAAAAGTTCAGTCCTTAAAAGAATTAACTTTTCATAAATACAATCCTAAAATGCAATATTTAACATTCGATATTGCATCCATGAAAAGTGAAAAGAGATCAAATTTATATAAACTACATTTCAGTTATAACCGAACGCTCCGATTTTATTTTTATATTCCTAATCACTTTTGACAAGTACAAAAACATGCACCATACCATCTAAAAATTGGAATCTAAAAATGCGCTTCTTACATCCAATGGTTGTAACAGCTACAGTATTCTAGTGGCAGAGGTTATCTGTGGTTGGCTTGGAATAGGATCATTCCATGCACACCATCCTGTAGGACGATCATAGCAACCTAAAACACCATTACACTGGCTCACTGCTTGATCCTTGGGCTCAACTCAGAATGGATACCCAACTGAAGAAAATTCTTTCACCCAAACCACACTTGTTCCCACACTGCACAATTCATTCCATCAAGCAAACTCATGCACGAAGCCTTCCATCTCACCAACTCATCTAGGAGGACAAGTCCTGACAATGGCCTTCCGTTGTCAAGAGGTGCCTACCACCTGAACCATCTAACTATTTCCACGTACTTCTCCAACTACTTTCAATGCTGTCTGAGTTGCAAAAAGATCTCAGCAACTTAAGCATTCAGTGTTTGAAACACTGCATGACAGTAGTTAAAACTAAATCAGAACAATGGAAGGTTCTCCAGGCAATCTGGTTTATCAGCTTTCAGTGGAGTAAGGAAATCTTCCCCTTGTGAATGTCTGCACTCTAAAAAGATAACGAGTCAAGTGCACCAGGAAACAAAAATTAAAATTCATCAAATTTCACAAGAAGACAGCTTCTAGGAGCTGTGGATGCATACACTAAAAAAACTGAGAGAATGAGCCATGCAAATTTCACCACTGCGAGCAACGAAATATACATCAAACAGCCTGATGCACATAGCATGGTGTATTTATTAGCAATACATACAAATTCCTGCAACTCCATTCCCTTGCTGCCGAAGAGACTCCTTTTGCACTCTGAGCTATGGTATAAATCTCTTGCCAGGCTATACATGAAAGAAACCAGCCCAAAGCCAGTTCAAGGGAAAATATCAGCTTTCAGCATACTAAAAAGCAGACTGAAACACCATTATAAAAAACTAAAATGATGGGAGAGAGAGGCTCAAACTGTAACACCCATCATTCAAACACTATGTTTTTTCAGTTATGTTTTAGGGAAAGATGTGATACTATTCTACGACCGGTTCCTTGGCTGTTTGTTGCTGAAATTAGATGGAAAGCTGGAGCGACTCTCTTCACCTTGGGCAACTCCACTCTCTGCGGGGGAACTGCTTGAGGCTATTTTCTGTTTCCAAGGATGATAAAGTAGTTCTGCCTCAGGAAATGATGCATTGCAAGGCACATCCAGCAGCAGGTCATGATCAGTACTGTCATCGCTGAATTGTAAAGGGACCACCATGGAGCTTCTATCTGGAGGAGACGCAAAAAAGCTTCTTGGACTGAAGCAAGCCTCTTCGTTGTCTATGAAATCATCTGCATCATCCGTTAGCTTTGAGCCTGCATCACAAGAAGTCAGCTGAGGTTGATTTCCTGAAAGAAGATTCGTGCTCCCAGATTTGCACATTCTTTTGGGGCTTCTCATGGTCTCTTTCAGCTCTGAAATTTGTGACAGCATTACATACAATCAGCTTGCATATTTCATCATGTAAACTCACAAATCATTATTTTAACTCAACAAACTGATATATGTGCATATCTAAAACCTCATTCTTCATCACCACATTCTAACCGCCACATCACAGTTGCACAGCCATACCTTATCTTTATCAGTGAATGAGTCTCTTGGTCCAAGCTAACCAAAAATGTGTCACAAGGCACTCTACGTACGGGTGCAACAAGTCAAATTTCCAAAATTAAATATGAATGCAGAAGCAGTATATATATTTATATATACGAATCTACATGTAACCATGCATATCTTGGATTTGTTAGTGTATTATATATGTGAATGCACAAGTTTTATAAAACTTAAACCCAGTTGCTTAAATGGAGAAAAAGAACTCATATACAATAACTATTTAGTAGGTTAAAATGCCTTTTCATATGGAGTGGTAGAAGATCAATATCACAATTACGTCCAACATAAGGCATCATTGTTTTATCTCTGCACACCATTAAGAGATGTTTCCTGACCGCTATGACCTCCACATACACCTCTATAACTGACAGATTCAGCAATCTTTTCGTGATGGAGGTTTCTTAAAAAAATACAATACCCCATAAAATATATATACTTGAATATACGCATCAGCACAGAAAGATGTATAACATAGCGACAAGAGAAATCATGCAAACAAACTATATTTATCCCTTTTCAGCAAGCTCCAGTACTACGCCTCTGCTTCATACCCTCATACTTTGATCTGAGTCCATCAAGCATCAACTCCTATACACAAATCAAAATTCTCCATGCTGATCCCTTTATGTCAAGTTGTTGAACACTGAGAACTCCCTCAAGAGACTATAAGCATATTACATGGCCGTGTCATAATTCCAAAATATGTTCTGAATTCCAAGGAACAGATTACCTGGTGTGGACAGTAATGGTTTAACAATTGGTGATTATTATGACCAAATTTGACAATTTACTCCAATTGCATATCAATACCTAAATGTGCCATTTCCATGGATTCAAAAATGATGATCAGTCAAATCATCATACAGGAATGCAGATTTTAAGTTATGATCATTAAAAGATTAACAAAAACTTAGAATCCTTCAAAGAGTATATTCAATGCATTTAAGAGTATCACAAAAACTATTGACTTCTTCCCTTGCGTCTAAGACAGTGGCCATGCTTCAATTCAGGCTTGTCATGAAAATAATACCCAAATGTAGGAATACTAATTATAAGTGCCTTCACTCTCTAACCATTGTGAACTCTATGAAGATACATCCCTAACACTCCCACAACCATGATCCCTATAATATCTACCCTTTGAAGGCAGGCCAACCAATTCCATTATGTCATGAATAAGACATGTTTGCCTTGGTTTCCTCAATTCTATATTTCAGTTTCCTATAATTGGCAATGCTTAGAACATCCCATCTTTGGTAGCACTGTGTTTCCAATGCTGCTCATTTGTTTTTAATTTGACTACCTTGGTCCTTGACAAATTGTAGATTTCATCAATTAACCATGATCATAGCATGCTTCCGATGCATTTTACCTAAAAAGTCCATGTAAATGAATAGTCTAGAAATGATAGACTTAATTTGGATTCAATGAAACTACAGGATTCAAATATGTGCGCATCTTTCAAAGGTTATTTGACATTCTTGATGCATTTTTCCTTTTAGCATTTATTTTATTGTTCTTAATGCATACCCAACATTTTTAATTTCAAAAATTGGAGGGGAAAATGCAACATTGTTTAACCTCCCAAGTAAAAAGCACACTTGTATGTCCAATGTTCATTATTGCAACCTTGTAGACTTATTGAGTTCCAATTCATGTTGAAAAAACACCAGATGATTATGTCAATATGCGTGAGCATGATGCTTCAGGCATCTTGTAAAACAACTCGACCAAGTTATGGCAACATAAGAAAATGCCTCAAGAAAAGAAAATTTAGTGACTAGTTCAATGACATCAAATATTTCTTCTTTTTTCCAAAGCTTCACAAGCATCTGTCCACAACAATTAGTGAATCTAGATGATATGATAAACATAAGGCATTTAACAGAGGAAACACCAAGCAACTAAAAAAGGGGGAAAGATGCTTGATGCAGGTGGAACAGGAAGGTTTAATTATTAGGAATAGCAGATCCATATAACCTCATACTTCTGTTAGCAGAAATGTGGAAGAAGACAAACCAGGATAGTTCTGATTCTGGCCATCTCGAGTCCTCTTGAGGGATGCCGAATTGGAAAATCCAGGAAAGTTTGGCCTGGTTGCCATTCCCTTTCCTTCTGTCACCTGTTTACACTTTACATCCCAAAGAAGTTGAAGTGAAAGATTAATCACAACCATATCTAGGTCTATAATTAATAATTCAGAAATTTTATTAGGAAAACAGATTCTATTCCAGATGCATATCCCATGAGCTTTTAGAGTCTACATGCACAAGGTGGTAATGATCACTTCATACCTTTAACTGTTTATAGTACTCCACCCATCTAAATTTTGTCAAATTGAGTAATACAAGCTTCTTTAAAGTCCTACATTCTTCAACATTGGATCACGAAAAGGAGAGATCAAAAATTCCCTCTAGATGGAGTTGCTGGAAGTGAGATAAAGACTCCACAAATTGGGGACTACTAAACATGCTTTTTAGGCTGTAAAGGCAACAACCAAATATCATAAAAAGGCAGAGTTATGTCCACCTGCTAAAACAATAGAGTCACTAGCATGTGGAACAAACCCCCCAGGAGGTTTAACAGTATCTGTAGAAGGAAGACATTACATCAGACACTGTTGTTCTTCCTGTGTCAGACACTTTGTAATGTGAACACTTCAAAGTTAATGACATCCTACTCCAGCATAAACAGTGCAGGTGAGCTCATTGTGCAAAATACATCCAAAAAAATTCATATCGACAGAACTCCTTGGTCAATAGATTCCCAAAAATGCATCTGCATGCTTAAGGTTTCATTATATTTAAAGGCCTCAAAAGAACATTAAAAAAAAGAATAGAACTCTGATATTACCTGCAGATCTGTGGAGCACAGGGGTGATTCTCTGTCTCGCAGGATTTGAATCTTATCATGGGAAACTTTATCCCTGCCATGACAGACACAGCTTAAGACATGGACATTGGAAAACAATCTAAAATTGAATCAAGGAAGATTGTATGGAACCACCAAGACATCAAAAGAGTATATGTCATATTGACCCAAACAGAAAAAGCATTCACTTCAGACATGAGCATGTATGATTCTGTTCTATTGCAAAATTAATTAAGAGGGTACCTTCTGGCATTCTCTTGTACCACTTGTCCTGTAGACTTGTCATTGCCAGAATCCGAAAGGCAAATTCCTTTGCTTTCACCATGTACAGGAAAGGATGCAATCCCTGAATAAGCCTCATTAATGATGTACAGTTTATTGTCTACCGGAAGTGAGCTTGCCTCTGATTCCTCCTCCATAGACTTTGAATTTGGATGCCTAATAAGTACGCTTCCATAGCCAATCTCAAAAGAACCCATTGGAGTTCTACTTTCATAGAGTAGATCCCCTTCAGAAGATCCTTGGTAAGATGACTGCTGTTCATGCAATATAGTACAGAGGTCCTTTCTGAGCTTTTCAACAGAAGAGGACTTTGGACGGGCAAAACCAGTCCTCTTCTTAGATGGAACCAGAGAATCCCAGACATTTGATTGTGCTGAACCTGACACTTAAAGCAAAACATCAGATATTTAGCCACAAAACTTGAGACAGATAAGAGTAAAGCATCAACAGTTAAGCAGCCTGAAAAGAATCCACTTCTGAAAGCAACTTTAAATTGATGGTAAACAAGTATATGGAACCTAATATAATAGTTTGTAATGCAAATATACTATTCTCCTTGTCACTCTTCCCTATGAGACATGTCATGGCTCAGTGATTATTAAGTCTAATGGAATTAACTGTCAGTTTATAATTGTATGTGCATTTAGCATATTCTGTATATACTTTTTTTGGGACAAATCAGCTTCAATATGTTAAAGGAAATTAATGAACTTGGTCCTTTTCTCACAAAACAAAATTACTAAGCCCAACAAATACACTTCCTTGAGGATAGCTTCACAGGAAAAAATTATAAAGATAACACAACCTAAGTGTCTACATCATCTATTCCACTTTATAAATTAATTAAATGGTACAGTCCAATACATTTCTAATCATCAATCTTCCCAGTTATTTGACTGCTTACTAAATCGAAGGCCTCTTTTCTTAAATAACAAGCACTTGAAGAAAAATTCAGGTTAACAAACACTTGAAGCCAAATAATTCTCAGAGGTCTAGTAATTGTGAGCTTTATCATTTAAAGTCCATTTTTTTAACACTAGCTCAACTTCTGAAGGTTCCGATCACTTAACAATAAAGACAGATATAAAAGAGAAAATATTTCTTTAAGAAGAATTGCTCACAAGGTATCAGCCAATCTTTTCGTAATGTAATACGACATATAAAGGAAATCATAATATAGGAGGTATCGTGCACCATCATAGACTGAAAACAGGAATCATTGTGCTAAAAAACTAAACGAGAACATCCACTCTTCACAGCACCCTTGAGGCTGTAATGGAAGGCCTAATTTTCTGTGCTTACTTTTATAACCATATATGAACAAACGGCTGACTAAACTTTCCAATAGGAATCAGTTGTTCTTTTCAGAATCGAAGGAAATTACATTCATCAAATCAGTTAGATTTATACCGCCTATTCAGTATCTACCTTGTCCTACCATTTCCCCAATCTACACTTGCAATTTGCCTAATCAAATCCTTTCTCACTGCTCTAAGTCCAAGTTCTCTGTAGGTCCCACCCTCTCCATTTCAGATGCTTCAACTCAGGCATGAGTATCTACCCTTTTTTTTGTGCGTATGAATCAGATCTGGACTTTATGCATGAATACAAACTATCTTGCTGATTCTTGACCACTCCATCCTCTTTTGGAAAGCTCATCTTTTTTGTTTATATGCCATCTTCCCCAAGAGTTCGACCAATGCAAGAATATCTGGTTTCAGAATTGTTTCTTCATACACATGCATGCAAGTATACAGCATATATATAGTTTAATATACACATGCATGCATATGCACACATACATATATACATATATATATATACACACACATATCTATATATATACACATATACACACACACATGCGCGCACACACACACACACACACACACACACACACACACATATATATATATATATATATATATATATATATATTATAGAGAGAGAGAGAGAGAACCTATTGTTATCTTAATTCTATTTCCACAAATTATCCATCCTGAATTTGATGTCCTCAATTTCCTCTACTTCGGTACTTATTAACCAAGTTCCCAAGCCTTCGGAAAAGTGAAGTCACCTTTCCACGGGTCCCTAACCTTTGAAGAAGTGGTCATCTTTCCATATATGAGTCTCTAACTTGACTGCCCAGAGTAATGTAACTAACCTTGAAGGATATAAGCACCAGCAGCTTAGCAAGGGAAAGTCCATAATGCCTGATTAAGTGCTCACCAAAACAAATATAAGCATCACTCATTTCAAGAAGGCACTATTTCACAATATTTCAACCTCCTAACTTTCTTTTCTTTTCCCCTTTAAAAATTCACTCAATGCATTCATTTAATGTGCCCTTCAATAAGATAGGCCTCCAGGTTTGTTTCCTTGTTTCTGAGGTTTCATGGCACCAATTCATAAAGTGTCGACATCAGGTTGGCAACCAAGATCAAACTCTACTTAATGCTTCCATGGAGCTCTCTTGACTTAAAGTTGTTCTCTGTGGGGCATGGCTTACTCCATTTCATCAGTAAAGGCTTGGTTAATAATGATCCATAAGTAGCCTAGAGTAATGCATATTATAATTGATCTTTTGTAAGATTACTTATAGCTCACAAAATTCTCATATCCACATTTTTCGGAAGCTCAAAAGGATCAGTAGAATTCCAGAAAATAAGGGCAGCACCGTGCACGAGGCTCCCACCATTGGCAGGGTCAAGGAAAGGTTGGACGTATGCAGCCTTACCCCTACATGCAGAGAGGCTTTTTCTATGTTTCAAACCCACGACCTCCAGGTCACAGTGGAAAAACCTTACCATTGTGCAGTTGTGCCCTCTATCAATAGAATTCCACTTAATAGAAAACATATCTTCAAGAGGATAAAAAAAAAGGTCATTTGTTGACCATTATTGGAAAAGGGAATCATGCAAAATATCTCAAAAATTTGTAAAAAAGAACTCCAAAGGCATCAAGAGAAAAATGTAATCAATTGGTCTAACCAAAAAAACAGCAACTTTCAAAACTTGGAATGCTCCAAACTGAAATCCCTCTTGTGATTTGGAAGCAGGATCTTCTATAATTCATACTTCCTACTTTTAGTAAGCACATTTCCAATGTTTCTGCTTTGACCTAGTCGGAAACTTCTTTCAATTAATCCAGATTTGATCCTGAAATAAGTACTAAATGTAGTTTTATTTAATGGGTTTTAATATATGAAATCTTTTATGTACTTTTGGATCGT
This sequence comes from Areca catechu, assembly GCA_021397845.1. Taxonomy (NCBI): domain Eukaryota; kingdom Viridiplantae; phylum Streptophyta; class Magnoliopsida; order Arecales; family Arecaceae; genus Areca; species Areca catechu. The sequence continues at coordinate 126,057,484 of CM038038.1, read as the reverse complement.
TTCTCCAGTTAAAATACAAGATACTGCCATCATATATTGAAGTTGTTTGGATGCTTTTTGAGATGGGAATTGGGAATGGTGGGATTTGGGAATCATGTTTGGAGCTCCTACTAAGAAGAGAATGGTCACATAGTCCACCGACATTTATTATGCGTACAAACAATACACATATATATGATATTAACATTCACTTTTATACACTACTCTCTGTATCCCCCTTTTTATGCACACACATATATAATATGTATTTATATTCATCTAGTTTTCTTTGCACTCCCTTCCTACATGTTTCAAAGGTTGTTCCTTACTCCTACTTCCATGCTCAGCCTAGCTCTTGATTGATGCAACTTAGGTACTAATATGCTGCCAAAGAATAGTAATTGCCATCTATAGATGCCTAATTAGGTTGACTCTTTATCATTTGCAAATGCAACAAAATGACCATATATATCCAGCAATCTCTAACAGAATTTCACAAAGTCATTAATTAGTTTTGAAAGACTTGGATTCCTAATTGCTTCCACATGCATTTTCCTATGGAAAAAGCAATTTTTCTCCATGACATTAATGAAAATAACCCACTCTATCTTTAATTTTGGCAAATCACCAGGGACCATTATGACCTGGAGGTCATAGGTTTGAAACATAGAAACAGCTTCTCTGCACATGAGGAAAGCCTGTTTGCATCAGAACCTCCCCAAACCCTACAATAGCAAAAACCTCGTGCACTAGGTCACGCTTTTTACCAGGGACCAATTCAGCTAATCAACAATGTGTCTTAGATCTACCTCTTGAATATAGTTTGACTATCTTTAGAGCATGTAATGAATATAAGACATTCTAAATATAGTTCTCACTTCATCCACCAAATACCGTGCTACTAGAAACAACAATCAGAGTAACCTATGCCATCTTTAATTTTGTAAAATCACAAGAGACCATTACAACCTAAAGGTCATGGGTTCCAAACACAAAAAGCAGGCTCTCCGTACACGGCGGTAAGGTTACGTGCATCTGACTCTCACCAGATCCTGCAATGGCAAAGGCCTCGTGCACCAGACCACCCTTTTTACTAGAGACCAATCCAGCTAATCAACATTTACCCCAGATCTACCCCCCGAATATATTTTGACTGTCTTTAGAGCATGCAATGAACATAAGACATTCCAAATACAGTTCTCACCTCATCCACCAAATATTGTTCTACTAGAAGCATCACAATGCATTGTCCTGTGACATTGGTATGTCAGATCCCGCTCAAAAGAAACAGCAATATCTATTAATATGCTTAGGACTAAAGAGGGTGATGACAAATGCCAATCCCCTTACAAGCTTTATTGTCTAAAAATAACTAAAAATATAACACCATAAATTAATGCTTAAGCAAGATCTCTCTCTCTCTCTCTCTCTCTCTCTCTCTCTCTCTCTCTCTCTCTCTCTCTCTCTCTCTCTCTCTCTCTCTACACAGGCACAAGTTTCAGGTTTCACCGTAAATTGTTCGCATTTTTCTTCTATATTGTAATTTCCACTCAATTCAAGAAACAGAATTTCTTCTATCTCAAAAACAGATAAAACATGGAAAACCACAAGCAAGGGCTTCCTAATCAAAAAGGCTTTAAATCAGGCTTACTGAGATTACTTAAAGAAATGTTGTGACTCTCAACTCTATATTTGTTTCTGACAGAAATTAGCATTTATCTTTCTCTTAATAATTAGAATGCAATGTGCAAAATCTGGTTTTGAATTGGCCATCCCGAGTTCAATATAAGTTAATGTTAAATCTTTCAAAGAAATCCTCTAATTCATGCATGTCCTTCAATGAAAAAAATGGAAAACAAAAAAAAATGGATCTTAGAAAACAAGGTGAAAGAAAGGAAACATCGATTTAGATCAAGGTATTGACTAATGTTTGATTAATGAACAGAAAGTGTAAGTGACCTGTCATATCGCTTGCATCGGTGGTTCCAAAATGTGCACAACTTTCTGAATATGATATAGCTGATCCAGAACTAGATCGGTTGCTTGTATCACCATCAGCTATCTTTTGGAAGTTCTGGTCAGAATATGGAATTTCACGTTCACTTCCCAATGTAGTGATGCTCTGCTTTTTCTTGTGCAACTTCTGCTCCTTGTATTTGAGTGATATATTTTTTGCCTTAGTAACTTTTAATTCTTCTGACTCAATAGGCTCTCGAGCATGCATAGGGGTGTAGTTTGTCAGTGAACCCTTTGTTCTCCACCTTGAACCACATGCATTGCATAAAACTGGCTTCTCTGGTGGTCCATTTCGCCAAAGAGGAGTACCTGTTGAATCATTCAGATTCAGCAATTAGAAGATTATGTACAAATCATAAAGGTAATAAAATGATATTGAAACAGGCAAAGAACATTGTGATTGCATATTAATAATGTCTTCATAATACTGAGTTTTTGTCTTCCTTTTTTAGAACTAGGATTGGTGGAAGTTTGGATGAGGGATCAAACCCAGGTCTCTTGTATCAATACAATAGACTTTACCAACTCGGCTAGTTGGAATCCTTAGTTTTTCCCTTCCAATTTGAAGTAGTAAAAAAACCGTGTCTGGTGGGGACACCAGAGGCACTAGAATAAGACAGAGACTTCTCAACCCTCTGTGAATTACTTAGTAGTGTTTGAGTCCATTTGTAATAAAGGCTTAGCCTAATTGAGTTGTCATTTTCATTATTTGAGTCCTGTACCGGTGAACTCATGTTGAGCTAGTTTTCTTTCTTAGTCTCGTATATGTTAGTCCAAGTCAACTGAAGACTCAGTACAAATGAAGACAGCTAGTACAAGCAAAGATCAACCCAACTTGAAGTTTTGAAGACCATGGAAGGCCCAGTAGAAGAAATCAAAAGTCCTGGAACCCTGGAGAGCAGCTTGAAGCCCTGGACCGCAGCCGGAAGCAATTTGGGCCAGCCAAGGCCCATGAGAGGAACCAAGGGGCGCCATTTCTTATGCTTACCCCCCTTGGTCGGCCACTAGAGTCACCTCCCTAGGCCGACCAAGGCAAGAGAGAGAGGGAACAATTTGAGGGAAATCAAATCCTAGACCTACCATGTATTCTAGCTAAGGTTTGGGTGGGATTCAAATTTCTAAGAAAAGTCTTTTGTATCCTTACTTGGGGACCAAGTTTGTGAGTCTATTTAAGATACTCTATTCTCTTGTATGAAGACAATTTTTGGTTCATACAATTGAGTTTTTCCATCTGCTGTGTCCTAAGGGGATTCTGTGTGAGCCCCTCCTTCCTCCTTGTGCCCTGCGTTCTGTCTCCAATCGCCATCCACTTCTCCAAGTCTTGGCCGCCCATATCAAAACCTCTCTTTCCCTTGCTATTTTAACTTTTTTTCTTCATCCTTGCTTTGTTTTCTAATCCTTGATAGGCTGTTTGCAGATCCCTCGACTTCTACGAATCCAACGACTCTAGCCGGGCAACGATCGGATTACCGGGTTGAAAGCCGAGAATCCGCAGGTCTCTGGCTTGATCATCCAGGCCACATCGGGGAGCGAGAGTGATCACTTCGTCTACGATCTTCATCGGGCGCATCAACCGTTGTCAGGTACACCCCCTCTGCTTGCCAATAGCATTATTGAAGGGAAACTAGCCCAACCGAGACTTCTCAACCTCGGTGGTCCTCTTTTCTATTGCTTTTTAAGTCCTATTTGCATGCGATTGCTTCTTGTTTACATAGAACTCTCTACTTAGGTTCTTGGTCTGATCTTCGGGATTTAAATATCTAACTCTTAATATAAAAAAAATACAAAAATAGTTATGCATGCATTTTAGTTCCGCATCATTTGGTATCAAAGCCTGTTTGGGCTCAGTTCTCTTGGAATATTCGGATCGGGTGCTTCACCATGGCCGTCTGGTCATAGGAGACAAGTAAGGCTGCAAGACCCTCTCTTCCCAATCTATGGGATCTCCTATGACGTGTAGGAGTGCCGCTGTGATTTGACCCCTGAAGAAGAAAACAAAGAGTTTATTAGGGTTTTTTTGCATCTCAGCCTTCTCAGTGTATAGTCTGCTGTTTCAATTGTTTCTGAGAGTATAGAACTCAAAAAAATCTGAAATTTATTTTGCTGGATTCCTTATAATTGAAATTAATTTTCAGAATTTTCTCAGAAATTATTTCGGTCTGTGAATTTTCTGCCAGCCGGAATACTGCCTGAAAATAATTCCGCCCTTTAGTGTAAGGATTCTTTTAGTATAATTTTTATATATCTTAAAATTTTGGCATGTTTCCTGTATATTAGGTCATTATCTGCAAATTATCTTTCTATTTAAAAAAATACCCAAAAAAAAAAACATATATTCATAAAACACCAAAAAAATATTTAAAACCCTAATTTGCATTCTCATCTTCCTGTCATCATTGCATATTAACTTAAGAGCATCAATATCCAAGATAAGGGAAGGAGGGCATTACCTTTTCTTAGCCCAGAAACCACCACCCTTGCATCTGAACCCAACCCTAATTAAAATCGAGTTGACTTAATTTGTCCTAAAGGGTTAGGGATATCAATAGGTCGGGTTCAACCATTGTGGGACGACTAGTGCACCCAATTCATTTCCTATTACTGGATGCTGGTGTCTAGGCTAGAGATACAGTGTCAAACGACCTAAACGGATCGGTGGTTCCTTAATTGAGTCCTTGCGAGAGCAGGGGGCCTCCTACCATCCCACTTCTTACCTGGCCGGTTGAAAGACTAGGAGTTGAGTTGTGTGTAAGTTGAGTCAACCCATTCTGATTGAGCTCTACGTCTAGGCACCCATAGTCGACTAGTTTGAGTCTTGCATGTGCACTAGATCAGAAGCTTCATATCATCCACCACCCCCACAACTGGCTGAATCCATGGATAAACTTGAAGCCCAGATGAAAGCCCTTACTGATCAACTAGCCCAATCCTTCACTCAGATGAATGAGAGGTTTGACCAAATGGAGAATAAGATAGGAACCCTAGAGGAGACACGTAGGTCCCATTCTGAGATAGGTCGAGTCACCTCCCAATCCTAGGAGAACCCCTCGCCGTGACCCTTACTATAAGGCTGACCTTAAAAGGACCCCAAACCCTGATTCCTACTTTGAGGCTGAACCTAGGAGAGCCCATCATAATGACCCAGTCCAAGATGTTCGTCCAAGGAGACCCAATCAGGATTTTATAGACCAGGAAGACAGATTCTATAGAAACATTAAACTTGATGCATCCACTTTTGATGGTTGTCTTGACCCAAAGGTTTATATTGATTGGGAGGGAGAAGTTGACCGGTACTTTGAGTAGTACGATATGTCTGAGGAGCGTAAGTATAGGTTTGCCAAGCTTAAGTTGGTCCGCTAGGCCAGGTTATATTGGGCTAATGTTGAGAAAGCACTTAGACTAGGAGGCCATGAACCCATAGTCACCTGGGGGCCATGAAGGCTAAGCTTAGAGGGAAATATATTCCACCCTCATATCGTCATGGTTTGTTGGATCAGTGGCAAAGATTGAGTCAGGGCAGCAAGAGTGTAGATGAGTACATTGTAAAATTTGATGAGTATTCCATGCGATGTGACTTAGATGAGGATGAGGATGTTGTTCTGTCTAGGTTTAGGGCTGGCCTTAAAGATGATATTAAGAGGGAGCTCTACATGAGAAAGGTTAGTGACCCGAACCATGCCTACCAGATTGCTAGGGATTATGAGCATTTTCAGAGAGGGCCCATCTACTGTAGACCTGAGCCCGCTAAATACCCTAGTCAATACTCAGGAGCTAGCTAGTCCCACCAGAGCCGACCTAACCCAAGTCGACCCAATCTGAGTCACCTTGACCTGAGTCGACCCCAGCCTAATACTCCTTTGACCCATAGAGATGATAGAGATAAATCTGTAGAGGTCCACAGGAGTCCCAATCCCCAGAAGACCTGTTTTAAATGTCAAAAACCAAGCCACTTTGCTAGCCAGTGCCCGATTAGTGCCCTACACTTAGGTGAGCTAGAGAAAAAGGAGCCTGAACCCATAGCTGAACCTGAGAGAGAAATCTATGAGGCTGATGACCAGTTATTGGATGAGTATGATGGAAATGAAGAGATACCTAAGTCTGAGGACATGTTAGGCGTGGTTAGGTGCATCTTGACCCAAACCCCAGTTAAGGAAGATTGGCATAGGACTAACATCCTACAAACCTTTGTTAAGATAAGGGGTAAGGTTTTTGAGATCATCATAGACAGTGGGAGTTGTGTCAATGTCGTCTCTACTAGTACAATCAAATCTTTAGGATTGACCACAGTTCCCCATCCTAGCCCCTACAAGGTTTCTTGGATAGATTCCACCTCCATCCAGATCAAGTCTAGGTGCCAAATCTTAGTTAAACTGCAATCCTATAAGGAAAAGATTTGGTGCGATGTCATTCCTATGGAAGTAAGTAGTATCATTTTAGGTCAACCTTGGCTTTATGATTATGATGCAACCCTGTTTGGTCGAACCAATGTCTGTGTTTTTAGCCACCATGGGAATAAGTTTGTTATCCACCTAACTCCACCTAGAGACCCGGTTAAGAGAAGTTCTAGTAGCCCTAAGGACAAGAAACCAGGAGTTAATCTGATTAAGGTTAAGGAGTTAGAGAAAGAGATTGCTGAGGGTAACCCTATTTGGATCTTGACCACCAAAGAAATCCATGAGCCAACCCAAAAGGAACACCCTCCAGAAATTGTTGAGGCTCTTAAAGAATTTGAGGATGTTTTTCCTGATGATTTACTTGATCAATTACCACCCCTTAGAGATATCCAACATGCCATAGATCTGGTCCAAGGAGCCATTTTATCAAACCTTCCTCATTATAGAATGAACCCTAGTGAAAATCAAGAATTACAAAAACAAGTGGGAGAGTTACTTAGGAAGGGTTTCATTAGGGAGAGCTTGAGTCCATGTGCAGTCCGTGCTCTACTGACCCCTAAGAAAGATGGTACCTGGAGGATATGTGTAGACAGTACAGCCATCAACAAAATATACTGAAAAGTTATTTTATGAGGATGGCCTATTTGAGTGGGTTGTGATGCCTTTTGGCCTTTCAAATGCACCAAGTACATTTATGAGGATTATAACCCAAGTTCTGAGAGAATATACTGAAAAGTTTGTTATGATCTATTTTGATGATATCTTGATTTATAGCAGGACTGAACACCTTAGTCACCTTAAGTTAGCATGTCAGACCCTTAAGGTAAATAACCTCTATGCCAATTTTAAGAAATGTGAGTTCATGACACATAGGATTATCTTCCTAGGTTTTGTTGTCACCCCTGAGAGAGTTTCTGCAGATCCTGAAAAGATTATGGCAATTGTTGAGTGGCTTGTACCCACTAGTATCCACGACATGCGTAGTTTTCATGGCCTAGCAACCTTTTACAGGAGATTTATTAGGGGTTTTAGTACTGTTGTCGCACCTATAACCGATTGCATTAGGAAGGGTATATTTGAGTGGACCAAAACAGCTGATAAGGCCTTCCTAGAACTTAAGGATAAGATAACCCATGCACCCATCCTTAGATTACCTGATTTCTCTAAGGTGTTTGAGGTCGCTTGCGACGCCTCAGGAGTAGAAATAGGTGGGGTACTAAGTAAAAAAAACCACCCCATAGCCTTTTTTAGTGAGAAGCTGAATGAGGCTAAACTTAAATACTCTACCTATGATAAAGAATTTTATGCGGTAGTCTAGGCCCTTAGATATTGGAGACATTACTTACTGCCGCAGAAGTTTGTCTTATTTTCTAACCACGAGACACTCCGGTTCCTAAACTCCCAAAAGAAACTCAACCCAAGGCACGGTAAATGGATCGAGTACATTTAGGCATACACCTTTGTCATGAAACACCGTACCGGAACAAACAATAAGGTAGCAGACGTCCTTAGCCGTAGGTCTTTGCTTTTAGGTTTAGTCAGCACCCAAGTCATAGGGTTTGATAGATTAAAGGAAGAGTATGAAGCTTGCCTAGACTTTGGTGACATTTTCCAAACCCTTAGGCTAGGACCATCCAGTACCCATAGTGAGTATACCATTCAGGATGGCTACCTATTCCAAAATAATAGACTCTGTATCCCTAGAACTTTTCTTAGAGAATTCCTGATTTGGGAGACCCATGCTGGAGGATTAGCTGGTCACTTTGGTAGGAATAAAACCATCTTAGCGATAGAAACCAGTTTTATTGGCTAGGTTTGAAAAGGTATGTTGCTCAGATTGTAGCCAGGTATAGAACTTGTGCTGTTGCAAAACAGCAAAAGCAAAACACTGGTCTCTATACACCTTTATCAGTGCCTGATCGCCCTTGGCAGGATCTCAGTATGGACTTCGTATTAGGATTACCTAAGACCCAGAAAAGATACGATTCTATCTTTGTAGTGGTCGATAGGTTCTCTAAGATGGCTCACTTCATCCCATGTTCCCAGACCTTTGATGCGTCTAGAGTAGCCAAGCTTTTCTTAGACAATGTGGTTAGATTTCATGGCCTATCCAAGACCATCGTATCAGATAGAGATGTTAGGTTCACCAGTTATTTCTGAAAAACCCTCTGGCACCTGTTAGGGACCAAGCTTAAATTTTCTACAACCTACCACCCCCAAACAGATGGCCAAACCGAAGTGGTGAATCGTAAACCTCCTTAGATGCCTGGTAGGTGAACACATTGAAAATTGGAACCTATTGTTGCCAAGAGCAGAGTTCGCCTACAATAGCTCAGTAAATAGGACCACGGGCAAGAGTCCTTTTGAGATGTCCATGGGTATAAACCAAATCGCCCAATTGATCTGAGTCCTTTACTTATTCATGCACGAGTCTCAGAGTCTGCAGAGTCATTCGCACAGCATATTAGAGACTTGCATAAGGACATCAGCCAAAAGATTAACCTAAGCAATGAAACATATAAAAAACTGGCTAATTCCCGAAGAAGGGCCAAGAAATTTGATGTAGGGGATTCTGTCATGATTAGGCTTAGACCTGAGCGATTCTCACCCGGGACCGTTAAGAAGCTTCATGCTCGCGGAGCCGGACCTTTTAAAGTGATAGAGAAGGTTGGATCAAATGCCTATGTATTAGATTTGCCTCCGGATTTGGACATTAGTTCTACCTTCAATATCACATACCTAGTTGAGTATAGGGAACCGGCAGCGATACCCAGTGAGGCCTTTGGACCTACTCCTTCCATTGTGAGTGACCCTATCCTAGAGTGTCCACCAATTATTTGGCCTGAGAAAGGAGAACGGATCGAGCGTATCCTGGACAATCAAGCTATCACGATCCGGGGCCACGGCTATCAATGCTACCTGGTCCGATGGCAAGGCCGGCCAGAATCGAACGATTCATGGATATCTCGAAAGGACTTGCAGTGCCTCGACCCAAACCTTCTCGAGAGGTATATAAGCCAGTGTGACCCTTACTCGACAGGGTCGAGTTCCTCCCATCCCGGGAGAATTGGTGGGGACACCAGAGGCACTAGAATAAAACAGAGGCTTCTCAACCCTCTATGGATTACTTAGTAGTGTTTGTGTCCATTTGTAATAAGGGCTTAGCCTAATTAAGTTGTCATTTTCATTATTTGAGTCCTGTACCAATCAGCTCATGTTGAGCTAGTTTTCTTTATGGGTCTTGTATATGTTAGTCCAAGTCAAGTGAAGACTCAGTACAAGTGAAGACTAAGCCAATACACGTAAAGATCAACCCAACTTGAAATTTTGAAGACCATGGAAGGCCCAGTAGAAAAAAAAAGAAGTCCTGGAACCCTGGAGAGCAGCTTGAAGCCCTGGACAGCAACCGGAAGCAATTTGGGCCAGCCAAGGCCCATGAGAGGAACCAAGGGGCGCCATTTCTTATGCTTACCCCCTTGGTCGGCCACTAGAGTCACCTCCCTTGGCCGACCAAGGCAAGAGAGAGAGGGAGCAATTTGAGGGAAATCAAATCCTAGACCTACCATGTATTCTAGCTAGGGTTTGGGTGGGATTCAAATTTCTAGGAAAAGTCTATTGTATCCTTACTTGGGGTCAAGTTTGTGAGTCTATTTAAAAGACTATATTCTCTTGTATAAAGACAATTTTTGATTAATACAATTGAGTTTTTCCATCTGCTGTGTGCTATCTGCTGTGTGCTAAGGGAATTCTGTGTGAGCCCCTCCTTCCTCCTTGTGCCCCGCGTCCTGTCTCCAGCCGCCATCCACTTCTCCAAGCCTTGGCCGCCCACATCAAAACCTCTCTTTTCCTTGTTGTTTTAACTTTATTTCTTCATCCTTGCTTTATTTCCTAACCCTTGATAGGCTGTTTGCAAGTCCCTCGACTTCTACGAATCCAACGACTCCAGCCGGGCAACAATCGAATCACCGGGTTGAAAGCCGAGAATCCGCGGGTCTCCGGCTTGATCATCCAGACCGCATCCGGGAGCGAGAGCGATCCCTTCGTCTACGATCTTCATCGGGCGCATCAACCGTTGTCAGGTACACCTCCTCTGCTTGCTAGTAGCATTATTGAAGGGGAACTAGCCCAACCGAGACTTCTCAGTCTCGGCGGTCCTCTTTTCTATTGCTTTTTAGGTCCTATTTTGCATGCGATTGCTTCTTGTTTACATAGAACTCTCTACTTAGGTTATTGGTCTGATCTTCGAAATTTAAATATCTAACTCTTAATATAAAAAAAATACAAAAATACTTATGCATGCATTTTAGTTCCGCATCAGTATCCTGGTGCGCAAGGCTCTAGCCATTGCATGGTCCGGGGAGGGTTTGACGTATGCAGCCTTACCCCTACATATGGAGAAGCTATTTTCATGTTTCAAACCTATCACACCCAGGTCCCAATGAAGAAACCTTATCGTTGTGCCAAGGCTCAACCTCGTTCTCTTCCAATATGAAGTAGTAATAAAAGAAATTGGTCATAAAACCATAAACTCAAGCTTAGACCTCAAGAAGATGAAATGCTATTGTACCACATGAATGATAAATGAAATTGATGGACACCAGTTACAGTAGGGAAAATTTCGTTAGATTCATTTCATTTTGAAGAACCAAAGAGTTTTAAAGTAGCATCTTCTTGACAGCAATTTTATAGTATATAAGATCACAATAAGAAAAATGCAATCAATACTACGGCAAAAAGGATAATCTAATTATACCTTGAAGGTTAAATACGGTACTAACATTTTTAAAGATAAAAGAAGTTTAAACAGACATAATCAATAGATTTTTTTAGTATTGAACAATATGAACATTGCACCGACACCATTTCTGTCAGGGGCTATCTGCTTTGACAATATTAACAAAAGAAACCTAAAATTGTCTATAAGTTATGTAAGCATCACTGGTTGGATACTAAAATAAGAGCGCATACATCTAGACTATTAAATGCACAAAGCTATATAAACAAATCATGAAAAGTATGTTAGGAACAGCTAAACATGGACTAACAAAAGAAAGCATCTTAGCACAAACATGACTCAAGCAAACCAATAACTTAGAGGATAACAATCAGGTAGCCCATTGGGATAGAAATTAGAAAAGAAAATGCTGAGAAAGCATATAAAGAAAGAAAGGAGCTAGGAAATGACACTCAAAGGAGTACAAAGAAACAGAAAACAGCATGGATGGATCATTTGACAGACATGTCCATACACCAATGTGAATACAATGAAATGATATTAGTGGTGATCAAATCAAGAATGTTTTTAGTTATTATTATCACAAACACATATCCATACACCTAAATAATATTAAAGCCTCAACACACAGCATACAATGATAAAGACAGGCATTATCTTTATGATTTTATCCGAAGACTGGCATTCCAAGAGCATTCTCTGGATTGGGACTCAGATTAGAGAAAAAGATGAAAGATGATAATCAAAATCCTGTCTTTAAAACTCAAAGATAATTCAACACTATAATAGGCCCCATACATTATGCACTAACCTAGACATCAACCAAGTAATTGCATTCTCTCAGAGCTGGGCAGTCGCACTTATCTATGATTCTATATAACACATGAAAATATTACATTCTCTCCAAGCAGAGTAATTCTCAAGATATACCGGATTTAGCTGGTAGGATGCATAACCAATTAGCATCTCTACTAACATAGAGCATACAAGCTGTCGCAGCTATATCCTGGTACGACTTTCCATTAACACAATGCCAGTATTCACTTCATGGAAAACACAGAAAAAATCAAATGAAACTTGACTTGCTATGGAATAATTTTGACCCTTAAACCGCATATGGCAATTTGTGGTACATTAGCATCAGTAAACTGCACTCAAACCCAGCCAGGCAGTAGAAAGAAACACCCCTAACAAGCGAACTCCAACTTGCAGCAATCCCTGAGAACTTGCAGAACTGAATAAAATTAGTCTCAGCACAGCCCAATAAGAAATTGTTGAAATTCAGAGTAATATCCCCAGAATTTCAAATACAGGTTTTGCTAGAATTCCTTTGTTATCTAAATTTCTGATCCACATATGCTTCAAGAAGCCATAGGAAATTGGAAACAAGAAAGATCCATAATCTTCCTTAGGGGTTCCCACGTATGAAGACATCCAATGCAGGACATCACAAACACAAAGCACAGCCTCAAAATTAAACACACTTTCACCCACCTCGGCTAAGGAATTTGATTAACTGCCAGCAAAAAGAAGAAGCACGAACCAAGAGAGATGCATACGAAACAAGAAAACAGAAACAAGTAAACTATAACACAATGATTTCAGGAGGATAAAATGGACCCTCTGTATTACTAAATGCCTTCGATATTTCAAGAATGAAATCCAAAGGCAGGCAGATACTCAAAGACAAAAATTAAACCAAAAAGAAAAAAAAACACGAAGAAGAGGAACATATAAAAATTACTTCACTCGGATGCCTTGTTTTAGAATAGGTTGTTAATTTCAAGCAATTAAACCCATCTCAGAAAGGGGAAAATCAGGAGGAACAAAAAGAGGCGAAAGGAAGATCCAAAGTCCAATATTTAAATCAAAATAAACATCGGAAACATGAACAAGAGCTCACTTGTGACTCCACAATGACAGCAAGGTCCATGCTTTCCCATCTCTACCTCTCCTTCTCCCTTCCCCCTTCTCAATCCCAGGGAAAAATTAACAGCACCAAAAAAAGGATAAAAAGCAATGTTTTTTACGCAAAATTTTAGCAAAACTATAAAGAGTTATATATTTCTGAAGCCCTTTAAACAAATCCCAGCGGGTGCTTAGAGGCTTTCTCCTCCAAAACCCAGGAGACAGTTCCAAGGAAGCAGAGCCCACAACGCCTAATTTTCTTCTTCTACCCAGCACTCTTAGAAGACCCAGAGAGAGAGAGAGAGAGAGAGGTGGGGGAGGAGAAAAAGAGGAAAGAGATGGAGATGAATGGGAGAATGAAGGAGGAAAATACAGGGATGGAAGGGTTTTTATGCAAGAATATGTACAATACAGTGGAAGGGAGAAGACCATTGGGCATCAAATAAATGGTGGGGGTAAAGGAGAGGAAGTGAATAGAATAGGTGGGAGAGGTTTCTTTTTTACTTCTTTTCTATTTTGTATGGCCCCTCTGGGTTACGGGCTTTTGGGTCACCGGTGCGTTTTTTTTTTTTTGTTACATAGACCAAGCATACCATTAAATGCTTTGCAATTATATTTTTGTAAAAAAAAAAAAAAATTCTTTTTTTCTGATATATATATATATATATATATATATGATCATGCTAATACACGTGAATATTATACACTTTGATTCGGTGGATCGGCGCTTTCCTTTTGGTGTGGTTGGATAAGGTATAGGGAGGTGCAAGGGGATATTGCATACATGTCCTGTTGACCCTGGACTTTTCTACTATTGATACTTTTTAACATTTTCAAATAATAAGAAAGTGGAAGAGAGGGAAAGAAAACCCATGCCTCTGATGAGGAATTTTACTTAGGGGTTGAGAAATCAAAGTGGGATAATTCTTTTATAAAAATAAATGAAAATAAGACAAGAAATTTTTTTTTTTTTTTTTTTTTTTTCAATGGGAAAATTTCTTAGGAGTAAAATATATATGCAATATAATGATAGCATTATATCAATCTCTTTTGCTACTTATTTTTTAATTAATTTTTCAAATCATCTTTTTAAATTTATGTGTAAAGGCACCCACAAATTAATATGCACATGTCATATAATTATATTTAAATATCTCATTATTGACATTGTTATATTTGTATATACATGCATCGATTAATTTTGAAAGGCTATTGCTTGATGCAACGAGAAAAAAATTGGATTGATAAATATAGCAATGCAAATTCAAATCCTCGAGTAATTACTTTTTTATCCCCAGTCTACCTCTTTCAAGTAAGGATGGCAATGGGCCGGGTTAGGACCAGGTGCATAAGTATCCAAACCCAAATCCAAATACTCAATAAACTATCCAAATCCGGTCAAAACACTATCATGACTGGATTTTTTTTATCCAAACATATCTCAATCGGGTATCGGGTAATTCGGATTTACCCGACCCGACTCCGATTGAGTCATATTAAATATTTTTTTTATTTTTATCAACTTTAAAATTATCTATCATTTTATAAATCATACATATATTAAATAAATAAAATTTAACTACATTTTTAGTCCAACAACATTTAGTTTCATATTCAAAATAAAATTTAAATTATCTTAAACAAATAAAATTTAGCAAGACTTAATTCAATACTTTTAAAATAAATAAAAATATAATATATATTAATTATATATATTTAAATATAAAAATAATTCGGGCCAGGTTCGGGTCGGTCTATATCTATCCAGTCTCGGCCCATATCCAAAGTTAAACATTTGGATTTTATCCAAATCCAATCAAAGCGTTGACTACCCGGTCCAATTGGATCGAGACGGGTCGGATATTCATGGATTTGGATTTTGTTGCCATCCCTACATTCAAAACCTCGACCATAATTTTGTAATGACCTTTTATATATCAACAACTATTATCAAATTTAATTATAGCATGGTAAACTCATTATTCATATGATCAAATTTGTGATGACAAGGACCACCAACAATGGCATATATATCATTGTGTTTGGATTTAAGATTTTTTTCATATTTAATTTCTTTTAATGGCATAACCTAAGGTTTTTGATAGAAAAATAATAGCTAGAAAAAATGATCTATAGTGGCACCTTGCTTGTTTTATTACCACCATTTTAACCTAATTTTCATAAAAACATGTTTTTGTTATAAAATATTTATTAGTCGATGTTCCTGGTATTAAATTAAAAAATCCTTAAATTTACTTTCCTACTTTTGATTTAAATTTATTACTCTTATTGTTTTATTATACTTTATTGTTTTGATTTCACAAAATAATATTTTTTTTTAGAAAGTAAAAGAAAACAAATAGATCGTTACTATTATAAGAGAAAAATATACAAAAACATTATTATGGAGCTACAAAAGTCGGGATTGGTATGAAAAAAATATTTTCACATGTTTGTATATTTCGCATCAAGATTAGAAAAGAAGGAACCCTTTCAAATAATATCATACAATCATATTTTTTTTGTGATAGAGAATATAAAACATTATACAATCATATTTCAAATAATATTTTATATTCTCTATCAGAAATAAAATAATAATTTCTTCAAAATAAATTAGAAAATAATATCTCAATAAATAATAATGTTTTGGGCATCCAGCCTGCAAAACAAAAGGACCATAGGCAACTAAAATATAAAGGGATCAATGCCTCCTACTTATGTTTCACTCACTCTGCCTCCACCTAACCCTTGTGAAGATGTGCCTCCTCACCAACATCCCATATTGGATGGATGATGGGCTGCAACAATTTACAGATCCTATTCAGAGACCGTGGTGACAGCACTCTCTCATTATGTTATGTATGAAATCTATGGACGTGGCATGATTTATAGGACCTTTATTTTTTTCATTTTATTCGAAAAGTAATCCCCAGCCTCTTTACTTTTTATAAAATGGAAAAAGTAGACACCCACACCAGAGGCACACAAACCGGTTCCGGTGAAACCAATGGCCATTTTATCTCTGACGTTAAAAGACAAAAGCCATGGCAGCATCTCAGATAAAGACCTTAAATTCTCATATACAAATTCTTCAATTGGCTATGCCTATCCTCACCAATGTTTCCATAATGTTGATATCCCCAAAAAAGAGTGACCGCCTTGAGTTACCATTAGTGGTTTTTCATATTAGTTGTCTAAAGGAATTGTATTGAAATAATAAAGATGACTTTTGTTTAATTTACAACTCACCAAATATAAAAACTATTTTTCAAGCTGGAATAGAGATTTGGATTTTAATCTTTTCTCATAAATAATGACACCATTATGTAGCATATATTATGTTCATTATATAATGACCATTATAATAGAATCTAAATTAAATAATAAGATTTTACTTTAAATCTCCAAATATATAATGCTTATCTCTAAACTATTTGAATGATTGTGATAGCATTATAACTGACATTATTTCAAACCTTCATCTTCATCAAGAGTCTGAGAGGCCATCCCCATGTTTATTAAGTTTGCAATGGATTAACATCAGCAGGACATATCTTGAATGATCTAAGTTTCGGCATGGCATGGTTGAGCTGTATAGCTAATCTCTCACAATTATTAGGTTATGTCTAAGTTTTATTCATCTCAATTAATTAGCAGCTTAGCTTGAGCTAGCAAAATCTAAACCAAGATATGTTGTCTTGGTACCATACTTTATTTCGGTATCACTCTACTACCATATCAGTGCAGAGCGAATTTAATGTATCGAATATCGATACATTTATTTATCATCTTGCATATTGATACCGAGCCGATATGATATGGTATGATATATTTCGTACAATCTTATTCGACATGACGTGGCATATCTTGCAGTAAATCAAAACAAACTCATATTTTTTTATAAAAAATAATATGATGGAGTAGTTGTGATGTATGGTGACTGTGTCAGAAATTTACCCTCGCTATTGACCAGAAACTGCCCAAGCATACAAGGAACCATCTACATATTTGATGACCAGGATAAAATGAGAGCACTGTATTTGGTTGACCATCTAATTTTCCTGACAAAACTAGAAAAATTTTTGCATTCAGTGCATGATTGATTTTATTAAGGACTAAATATTTTGAAATTTGATAGAATTAGGTCCAAAGAATTTTTTTCAAATGTGTTTGTGGAAGGAGATCCTGGCTCTCAGATATGACATCTTGGGACCCATGAACAATTCAAATGGTCCGGAAATAAGGGCAACGAGAATTCCAAGAATATAACATGAATCTTTGGAATTCTAAGTAGCCTGGCCTGAATTATACATTATACCTACACCATCGAACTGAATAAAGTCATTTGCTCAAAAAAAAAAAAAAAAAAAAAAAAAAAAAAAAAAAGAGAAAGAGAAAAAAAAAAAAAAAAAAAAAAGTAATACCATGTCGTGCACTTTTATAAGACAAATAGCCCACACTATTCTAGATTATAATGTATTAAAAAAACCTGAGTAAATCATACCCTACAATTTTATAAGAAAAATGTCTTGCGCCATTTTGCATACTAATATATCAAACCAAAAATAAAGATGACAACGAATTGAATGTAAACTAGAACAGCAAAAACTTATACCCAATTCGTAGTTAAAACCATTATTTCCGTACATGTCCCGAGCTGGGTTGAATAGAAAAGAAGAATCGAGTAGGATTAATAAAAAAAACTTATTATATAAAATTTTAAAATAATTATAATTTTAAAAATAAAATTTAGATTAAGATTATATCGAATTCGAAGATATAATTACTCGTATCCGATCCAAATATAATTCAGATTTTTTTTTTCTAGAACCTATATTTGTTTTAAATTTTAACCGGGTCGAGTAAAATCTATTCCATTTGAATCAGATTATTGGGTGCCTGATGGGTCCGATGAAATAGCAACCCCTGACCAAGAGGAAAGGGTGCTTGAAATCAATAAGGGATTGGCTATAAAACTTTGAAGAAAAAAAATTATAGGATAGTAATAATTAGTAGCAACTTTATGTGTAGCATAACCATGGCTCGTAAGCTTAAAAATGTAAATAATGTAGCCGAGATCGTGATTTATGGAGTAGAACGGTGAACTTACAGCTATTTCATTAAAAAAAATAATTATAAAATCATCGAGAACAAAAAGTTGATAGCATGGTCAATAGAAGTTAGACAAGGTAAAGTATTCAAGATAGTATGCAGTTTGGAATGTATGCTAAAGCTAGCCATAGTGAGAGGGTCCAAAGTTTAGCAAAAATAAATGACGTACTTACGCATATTGACCCACATGACGGGCACCTTTGTCTTGTGATTTACGTGTGGATCACTTTGATCCTCTATAAGCTTCCTATAGTGGACTTGATATTGATCTTAACTAGAGAAAATATATCTTAAAGACTTAAGTATAGAGGGTACCTCAAGGTAATTTTGAGACAATTCCTCCTGATTTTGAGGAGAAAATCCTGATAAATTTATATATCACATGCCCCTCTTACTTTTAGCAATTACATTGCAACCACCGTTCCTTTATTTTTTATTTTAGTTAAGTACAAAGAGCTTTGGCTTCAATTAGAGAGGGGACAAATTGACCACCTAAAGGTCTTTCCAAGTCGCAATATTTGACCATTAATAGCATCCTTCACAATAAATCATAACTTCCTTGAAAAAAATTAATTATCTAATGATATCATTTATTTCAAGGACATGATTTTATTTTGCTATGGGTCTTTTTGCAAATATTGATTGGACCATTGACCTCATAGATTTGCAACTCATATCTTCCAACCAATTGAGTCATGCACTTGGCCAATTTCTTTCTTAAAACTTTTAATTGAAAAAAGAACTTATTGTACCATAAATAAATAAATAAAAGAATGGCTTGTGATTGGAAGTAAAACTTTTGTTGCAACTCATCGATGGTCTGGTTGACAAGATCAGCTTCTCACCAAGTAAAGATTTATTGAATGCCAACATTATTCTCTTGCTGTCAAGTACATATAAAAGGAAGTCCACACTCATTAAGGGTTTTCCGAAGGAGATCCTTCAATAGTTGCATCAGTCAAAGAGCGAGAACACTAGAAATAAGAACAAATGGAAAAGTCAGAGCCTTACCTGAGGGTTCCCCATTCTTTCTTCACATAAAGGAAACTCGTCAGGTAGTTTGTAACCACCTAATCTATCTAATCCAAAGAATTAGAGTTTGTTAGAAGTAGTGGGCTACCGAGAGGAAATTATGGGAGATTCCCTATCAGAACAAGTGAAGGATCCTGTTTTATTATAACAAAAATATCAACCATAGGAGATAGTTGAAATAGAGTATGACCCATGTATCAATGATGACAACACGTTGATCACGAACTATTATGGTTTAAGGTCGGCCATGGATCAAAGTTATAAAATAGCCATAGAGGGCGTCCAACAGTTAATTAGGCTACCTTCTATAGAGTCAGCTATTATTGTATGCTCTTTCGGATCCAGGCAATAACAGTAATAAAGTTACCTTCAATAATGAGATGGCTTACAAGATCTTCCGAGCATAAGTAATTCCTATCCAAGTACCTCGAAATTCTACCGTAGAAACTATTGGCTAATAGAGATAGCTTCCCCCTACTGCCATCAATCCTAATCCAGGATCATAAATGACAAAAACAACACCATCCCAGCTATCTCTAACACTACCATCGAAGTTGATCTTGATACACCATGAAGGTGGGAGCTCCCAGGAAATAAATACCCGTTGGGTCACTACAGGAGCAAAGTGGGATCTCAGGTCTTCGTGAGTCTTGAGGTCACTTTAGGAATCTCTATAGCATATATATAGGCACTCTCCAAAATAATTCTTGCTGGGCATCTCCTAGATTCAAAAAATCAGGCTATTCCAAGATAGCCATATATGTTACACAATGTATGCTACTCGGATTTCACCTCTCCTTGTTCACTATTCAGCAGCACTCTATCTCAGAAAATTAAGAAAGACCTACACTAGATCATCATGCTGGAAAGTTAACCCATAAAGTCCTACAAGATACCACACCTATCTAACCTATTGGCACATGAAAAGGACATGCTCCAAGTTTCCTCTTCACATTCATAGGATAGATAAGTCAATTATAGGTGCAACCCTTTTTTACTGAGTAAAGATCTAGTTGGCAACCATCTCCAAGCAATCTTTTAGAGGAAGAGACTCAACCTCGGATGGACATTGGTCCTCAATCCAGCCAGGATCAAAGCTCTTATGTGGTTCCTCTCGATATAGTCAATAAAGGTCCACCATCATAGCTCTCTAAGCACAAGAAGATCTCCATATCCTAACATTTTGGCTCCTATGAATTGGAAGTGCTATGGACATGACAGGCTCACCCAGCACCTCTCCAAAGACCTGGGTAATAGCCACCAAATCCCATTCTTTACTTTAAGGATGGAAGAGATCTAAAATTCTCATAGAGTTAGATATCTCATAACTAATGAAGATCAACCACTGGCTCAAGGGTAGGTCAGCCATCCATGGTCAAGCAAGAGATTTACTGACCATCCATCTTATTAGGAAATGTGTCCTATAGCCAATCATCTGGATTGTAGATAGTTGAGCTCTTTATAATTTATACATGAATCATTAATAAAATAAAAGTTATTTTGGCAACTCATATTTTTTGCATTTTTTTTTGAATTATTTTGAGATGAAGTTCTCAGAACTACTTTAATTTGATAAAGGAGAATTTATCAAATAGTTCTTAAACATGTTCACGATCTAATAATACATTGTTACTTAGGACAATAACGTTTATCGAGCATTGACCGTTGTATGCCATATGGATTGGTTGTTCTCATAACTAAGGAGTATGAAGATACTAGTATAGCATACAGGTGAGTGTGGTATACACTATACTAAACATGACTAACTCTGTTAAATACTCTGCTGTCGAGAGTATCTCATAAAAGGATATGTGTATAAGTATCCTTCCAACTTGAGATCATCAAGATGACTTGCAAGTGACTCATTGTACTTAAATACCGAACTACCTGAATTTCTAATCCAGTGATAAAAGGTTACTGGGTGCAGTCAATACTTGTTAAGTCAGTGATGAGTCAAGATCAGATTGACCGCTCCAAAGTATTAGAAAAAATGCTCTACTATATTTTAATTTAGAAAGACCTTGACCAGGACAATCCTTATAAGGAGTCACAGGATTTAGCAGGTTAAGATATATTTGGATACATTATTCAGAGTTGGTAATTAACTCTAAAATTATTCTAAGTATTAGAGTCAAAGGAATGAATTATACAAAAATGATATGCTTGGATTTTTGAATGTTGCTTTGCGAACATTTGATCTATGTGGACGTTAGGCACCATTGCTAGATGGTCGCATTGATTAGTTCAAAAATTGATTTCTGGACTATCGACTTAATGTTTGAACCTATAGAGTATACACATAAGAAGTTTCTGACCAATCATAATGGTTGATTAATAATTAAGAATCATTTAATGGTAAAATTATAAATATGATGAACAATTAGCCCTACACAAATGTTGTAAATTAATATTTAGTTAATTATTGATAAATTATAAGATGATTAACTAGCAATTTGATTGCTAATTGGTTCTATTTGATTAAGCAAAGAGGTTTAAGTCAAGTCTAATTGAATTTAGTTCAATTAGCTTTCACCCAATTAGGTTATTCGATGACCTAATTACTAAGAATTTTTAATCACGGTTTGATTCAAACTTGGACTCAATTAATTTTAGAAATAATTGAGATTTAATTAAGCCTAACTGGGACTAATTGGATTGAGTCTAAGTTGGTTAAATTAGTTATAACCAAATTAATTTTGGCTCATAACTAATTTTGATCAAAACTTGATCAAATCCTTACCTAGTCCAACTTGTTTTCTTTTTTAAAAATTCTCCACACCATCCTAAAATTTTTTTATGAATTCTTCATAAAAAAATAGTTGTTTATATCTTCCCTCATTTCCATTTAGATTAGAAATTGTTTGAATTAAATTTAGATTTATTTAAATTTAATTGGAGAAGTTCTATTGGAAATAAAATACCCAGTCCTATTCAAACGACATCACCTTATCCTAATCTAATCCCTCTTCTAATCAACAAGATCTCATTTCAATTTTTCATCATATATGCAATATTAAGAGTGTGATTACCATGTAAAATCTGAAGTGAGATTATCATGAAAATAAGAGAAAAAGGGGTGCAACTTCTAGATGGACATGAGATGTTCTTTTAGGAACAAGGGCTAAAAGGAGAGAGAAAATAAAAGAAAATAAGTAGAAAAGGGTTTCTTATTTTTTATTTTCTTTCTCCTTGATCTAGATCTCTTTATCCTCTTCTTAGATTTCTTGGGAGGCTGAAGAAAGTCCAAGAAATAGATAATTTTTAGCTATCCAGTGGCCTTCATGCGAATCTAGTAATTCGGGAGGTTAATCGCATCGGAATTTCGTATGGACGATTCGTAGAGGTCGGACACACTGTGCGATTATGAAGCGACATGGAGAGCCCTTACCACGTGCCATCGACAGTGATGATCATCAACCCATGATCAGGTATGAAATTAGATTTTATATTATTTTTAGATTAGAAATACAGTACGCATCGGATAGATCAATGCATATTGATTATATTTTCTATATTATATATCATATTATGATCTTGCTTAGAATTTAGTAAAATTATTTTAAATATATAATTTTTATTTAAAATAATTTTAAAATATATATACTTTTGCTGTAAATTATAAAAAAATCATGCATAAAATCCTAGGCATTTTCCAACACATCCCATACTATCCATCTAGTCTAAGAAATCACCTTCAGGACTTAACCACTGATCTCACATCAAATTGTAGAGTTGTGCTAACCAACCCGAACCTCCTCTCTATGGATCATGATCCATACATGACTTTCATCATCAAGCTCCACAGGCTGTCTAGATCGAGCACTAATCTAGCCGCATGTCTAGCAATATCAAGGCATCCCTCCTCGTGATCAAAGACTAAATACCAAGGCACCCCTCCCTTAGGGGCTGGCACACAATATCCCAAGCTAAAAGGTATAAGCCACCTTCACCAGGCTGTGAACCCTACAAGAATCTCCAAAAATATTGCTCAAGTTTGATCACCAAAGTTTTGGGCAAGATGATATTTAAAAGAAGTTAGATAAAAATGGTGCTCATAATTGACCTCACCAAGGTAACCCTATCTATCATGGAAAGAGCATGGGCATGCCATCCTTCCAAACATTCCTAAATCACCAACTCCACATAATCACATTCCATCCTTTTGAGTCTACCACCAGTGATGGAAACTTCCAGGTACTACAATATCCCAGTATGCTTAATAATTCCAAGTCTATCTCTTATCATGTATCAAAGATGACCCGATATCAGTAGATTGAAATGCATAGTAAACTTGAGGAGGTTTACCTTGTGACCCTAATCTAAATAATAATCCTTTAGAATTCTCCTGAATCCTTCAGCGTTTCATACTATGGCTTTCCTCACTAATAAGTAATCATCTATAAACAGAAAATGCGAGATGGGCTAAGCTTCGAGGGCTAGGATATAAGGATTTAAGTCCAGCCCCCAAGACACAACATGCAAAGCTCATTACAAGGCATCAGCATAAATAAATGAAGAGGTGAGGGGATAGAGACTGTTAGAAAATGTATCCTAAAGTCAATTGTTAGGGTTATAAATGGTTATGCTTGTTATAAATTTGTACATGAATCATCAATAATATAAAAGTTATTTTTAGCAGTTCACATCTTTTTATGCATCTTTTTTTAAACTCTTTTGAGATGAAGTTCTTAAGAACTATTTCAACTTGATAAAGAAAGATTTATCGAATAGTTCTTAAACATGTTCGCGATCCAATGATACATTGTTATCGAGGATGATAATATTTATCAAGAATAGATCATTGTATGCCATATAGGTTAGTTAGACTCTTAACCAAGAAGTGTGGAGATACTGGTATAATATGTAGGTGAGTATAGGTATACGTTGCACTGAATATGATCAACTCTATTGAATACTCTGTTGTCGAGAGTATTTCACAGAAGGATATGGATATAAGTATTCCTTGGACCTGAAATCATCATGGTGATTAGCAAGCAACTTACTATACTTTAGTACCGAATTACCTGGATTTTTAATCCAGTGATGAAAGGTTTCTGGGTGTAGTCAAGAACTTGCGTAGTAATATATGAGTCAAGATAGGATTGACCATTTCGAGTCATTGAAGAAAATGCTTGACCATATTTTAATTTAGCAAGACCTTAGCCATGGCAATCCTTATGAGAAATCACAAGATTTATTAGGTTGAGATACAATTGGATGCACTATTTGAGAGTTAGCAGTTGACTATCAAATTACCTAAGCATTAAGTCAAAGACATGAATTATACGAAAACCATATGCTTGGATTCTTGAATGTTGCTTTACAAATATTCAACCTATCCGGATATCGGGTATCATTGTTAGATGATCACATCGATTAATTTAGGAATTAGTTCTTGGGCTACTACTTAGTGTTCGAATCTATGAAATCACATATAATAGAAGTTTTTGACTGATCATAATGACTGATTAACGATTAAGAATCATTCAATGATAAAATTATAAATATGATTAATAATTAACCCTATATAAATATTATAAATTAATAATTAATTAATTATTATAGAAGGATTAATTAATAATTGAATTGATAATTGGTTCTATTTGATTGAGCAAAGAGGTTTAAGTCAAGCCTAATTGAATTTAGTTCAATTAAGTTTCACCCGATAGGTTATTCAATGATCTAATTACTCAGGGATTTTGATCTTGATTTAATTTAGATTTAGACTTGATTAATTTCTAATTTAATTAAGATTTAATTGAGCTAATTGAAACCTAATTTGCTTAGGTTTAAGTTATTTAAATAGGCCAAACTAAATTAGATTTGGGATAAAAACCTATTTTGACCAAGTCAAAATCAAGAATCCCAACCTAGCACCTAGAATTTTTCTCATGCCCTCCCTCACACATTTTTTGGATTCTACATGAATGATTTCATGCTAATTCTTAGATATGTTGTCCCTTGGATTCTACATGAATGATTTCATGCTAATTCTTAGATATGTTGTCCCTTCCTGATTAGGATTGGTTTAGGATTTTTCTAGATAAAGTTTGAGTTTTAAAAAAGAATAGAGTTTTAAAAGGGATTTGAACTTCTTTCCTTATCCTTATCTAACTTCCCATCTTATCCTAATCCCCTGACCAATTCCACACCAATTTTAATTATGATTTTTAATGTTGTGCGATAATATATGAAGGCCCTCTTTACTGTGAGATAGTAAGAAAAAATCAGGAAAATTATGGAAGAGAGGGGGGCATGTGTGCATAAGGGTTCTTGGGCGCTAGAGTTTTTCTAAAGGAAGAGAAGAGAAAAAGAAAAGAAAAAAAAGGAGAATCTCTTGATTTCTATTTCTTCCTCCATCTAATCCTCCAAGTCCTCCTTTTTTTGATCTTCTTGGAAGATTCAAGAAGATCCAAGAAGAAAAATATTTTCAACTATCCAGTGGCCTTCGCACGGATCTCACAGTCTGAGAAGGTTGATCATGTCGGAATTTCATGTGTATAATTTGTAGATGTCAGATATCCCTGTATAGCTATGAAGCAACATAGAGAGCCTTTACTACATACTATTAATAGTGGCGATCATCAACCCGTGATCAGGTATGAAATTAGATTTTATATTATTTATAGATTTGATCTATAGCATGCATAGATTAGATCAATGCATGCTGATTTTATTTTTTATATTGCACATCATATTACAATCCTTGTATGATTTATTAGATTTGATCTATATGCATATTTTTCTATTTAAAATAGTTTTAAAATAGATTTGCTTATGCTATAAATTTTAAAAAAATCATGCATGAAATTTCTAGATGATTTCTAATAGAGATAACCTTGTCGCAAGCCAACCGTAGAGCAAAAGAAGTCTAACGGAGTCCCGTTTATAATAATAGTAAAAGATAGACTACCTATGTACACTATGATCCAGCCAATCCAATAAGGGTGGAAGCCAAAATCTGCCAAGGCATTCAATCTCTAAGAAGCTCTAACTCATACATTCATAAGCGTGCTCCATATCCAGCTTAATTGGCATAAGACTTCGACGAATGGAGGGTTGACATAAATCATGCATAAATTTCTAACTAATAAAGATATTATCAGAGATACCAACAAATATCCCTTGCTAAGGACAGATAAGCTGAGGGACGAGATACTTCATCCTGATAACTATAAGCTTTGCACAAAGCTTATACAAGATTATACACACGCTGATTAGTCTATAATACCCAACTCAGAAGCATCATGCTACTTTGATATCAGAGCTATGAAAGTCCACTTCTAAGAATCCAGCATTTGATTATAGGCAAAAAAGTTCTATACAGTAGCCATCACCTCAAACCGAATAATAGACTAGTACCCTCTAAAGAAAAGAAGAAGAAAACCATCTAGTCTAGCAACTTTATCCTCGGCCAGGGATCAAACTCTCTAAATCTCATCCATAGAGATGGGATGAAGAAGCTCCTAGTTTCCCTTCTCAAAAACCATGCCACTAGGAGAGGGAGGCATGAACAAACTAATTCCTCAAGAGTCCATCTCGATCTAAAGAAGTGCTCCCATCCTCCTCGGATACCCACTGCCCCTTTGAGTTTCGCAAAGCTAGGATCTGGTTTCTATGCCTGCAAACAATTATAGCCTAGTGGAAAAATCTTGCATTTCTATCTCCCTTCCCGTATCCACTAGGCTATGAACTTTTATCTTCAAAAGGTCTATTGCTATCTCAGAAAAGAGTGATGCTCAAAAAGCTGGTGACAAAGCTTAGAAAATCATGCTCAGAAAGATCACTTTTCTGCTCCTCCCACTCCTGGAGTTCAAAGATAAATCCCTTAACAATCTCAAGTTGCCGAAAGATATCACCTACCTCCATCCTGATCCACTAAAATAGACATCTCCTAGTCAGCTCGAGCTGACGAGTCACCTAATGTCTAGTATTTTCTCTCATCGGCAAACTCCACACCTCCCTCATAATCTCCCATGAGCAGGGGTAGGATAGCTAAAACACTCAAATCAGAAGGGACTCCTATAAGATGGAGAAGAATAAGTGGTTAACTATAGTGGTCGATTGTCAGAAGTAATCCTCAATAGGTGACAAACAAGATGAGTAGGTTTCCATTAGATCTAGTTAGCCATTGCAAAAACTCAATATAATATTTCCCATACTTTGACCCCTCCAAGCGATTATTATACCAAGTGAATCTCGAGCCTATAAAACTTAGGTCCACCTAGCAATTAGAGTGTACGAACTCTCCAAACTCCCTTGATCCTGTGTCCTCCACAAATATTTGCCCTCTTCTTTTTTTCTCTGGCCTATCAATATAATTGAAGTCACCAGCTACAAGGGAAAACCCTTGATCAATCAAAATAATCACCTTCTACCATAGAACTTTTTATTCTTATAATTAGTACTAGCATAAATAGTAGACAAAAGCCAAGTAAAATCACTAGATTCAGAAATTATAATGACAACTTGCTATGGACAACGATGAAAGACATCCACAGTAGCTATACTAAGCTTTGAAAGAATAATAATTCTTCCAAATAAGCCTTAGGAATCCACCGCATATAATTCCTCTAAACAAGCCTTAGGAATCCATTATAAACCTCATCTCGATGGAAATCGGTGTTGAATGCGATCCAAACTTGAGCCCGAGAGCCTCATTTCCATCAAGACATATAATTTTGGTTGGTGCTGCTGCACAAATTTCTAAAATATCAAAAGAAAGGAAGGATTACCGATCCCCCTAACACTCAAAATAGAAGTTTCATTGAAATCAAGAGTGATAGGGGCTATCGATGGACAACCCAATAGCCCCACTAGATTTCTTTCCCACCTTCCCTGCTTCTTTGACATAACTAGAATCTTGGAGGGCCAATTTCAAGTGGCCCGTCACCTCCTTATGGCTCAAATTAACTACCTCAACTTTAGAACCTCGTTTCCCCAGCAAAGCATGATGGTGGCCTTTCCGAGGCTCTCCCTCCTATTTCGATGAGAGCTCATCACTTCATGGCAATGCCAATAAATAGGTCCAGATGCCCTCACCTACTCGATCTCGACAATCATCGATGGGTAAGCATGCCAAAATCCCCTCACCCTCCAAGCTCAGAAAAGAAAGAACCCCATGCAAACATCTAGCCACTGGCACCAGGTTCCCAGTGGCCGGCGAGACTTCTGGCATCGTCAAGTAGGGCATGCCGGGCAAAGATCCCCCTTCATGATCCTTCAAAATAATCTTCCTCTGCTCCCCGATTGGATTAGCTTTATCATTCCAAATCAGTACTGGCACAAGGCCCTGGGCCGTAGGTGCATGGGCTTCAAGTGATTGGGCCAGCCTCTGAGGGTTTCTGGCCTGCTTCAGCATCAGCCCACCAACATCAGCCATGTAAAAATTCTTTGGGCTTAGGCTCAAATCACATTTTAATTCCATTTCATCACTCAGTCCCGACTTAATAAGCAACAAGAAATGTTTCTTAGACTCGGCTGATTTAATTCAATCTAACTCATGTTCCTTTTTCTTCACCAGTGATCATCGATAAGCATATTTCATTGGCTTTTGCCACTCGTCAGAGTTTGATGGTGCGCCAAGAAAAATATTACTAGGGGTGGGTGAGCTCGGTTGAGAGGGGAAGGAGCTCGGATTGAAGGAATCTAGGTTGGACTCAGCCTCCTTCCTTTGGTTGGCCAAAAACCTAGCAGGATGAGGCTACTAGATTCATGAAGTCGCCACCCAAGGTCCAAAGCATAGTCGACCCAAAGTCGTCGATGCCTCATCTGTCGATAACCCACTTTCCTTCGTTGTCATCCTACCCTCATCAGCCATTGTATCGACATAGAAGTTCTCCAGCTACAGAAGTCATTCCCCAGCCTCCCCTCCTCCCAAGACATTTGGCAATCATTGAGGACATGACCTAGTCAGCTGTATTTGTAGTAGATAGATGGCACGTTCTCATAAACAAAGAGTCATGAAAGGATTCCACATTGGCTATGGATTAAAACCCTTGGTGTGAAAGGTTCTGATGAATCGATCTCCACTCTCACCCTTGCAAACCTTGTTTTCTAGTATCTAGTTATGAAATCATCCATCACTACCGGATTCGTGGCCTTCAATGCAATCCCCAACAATAGTTTTGGCTACCAGAACTCTATCAGTAACCTGAGTAATCACATCCAAATCATCGCTTGCTGCACCACCTTTGACCTAGGGTTGACATCCGGGACCCACGGCTCCATCGCCAGAAGCTGGCCAGTGACTAACCAAGGATTGCCTTTAAGAATCCCCTCACATTCCTCCTCTATCTGAAAATGGATGTGGTGGTGGTTCTCGGCTAGAGCAAATAACTCCGGTTCAGACTGGATATTATCCCAAATTTTAAATTCCTTCTTAACCCATTCCAAGGGGACTTACCGGTCGAAGGTCTAAACGAAAACAAACCTCTTCTCCCATTACTTTTGCGACACCACAATCTTCTCCTCCCAGAACTCAAGCACTTTCATGAAAAACCTTTCAAGCTCCTCTATCTCCTCCAACGAGAATCGATGCTCTGTCCATCATGGTTGTCTCAACAAATCCTGAGTGACCCTGGCCTAAGATCTCTCCCTTCCTCCCACTTTGACGAGGACTGGTTGCCATCGTTCAGCCCTTTCCCCTTCTCAGCCATCATTGCAATGAAGTCTAGTAAGTGTTAATGGAATGTCCGAGTGATTGCATACTTTTTAATGCAATTAAAGGATCGCACCTAGGCATGTTCAACCGAGATTAAGCAAGCACTCCTTTGGAATCAACCTTGCCCCTCTTCTTTTTAGCAATTCCACTGTAGCCATTGTTCCTCTATTTTCTATTTTAGTTAAGTACATAGAGATTTGGCTTTAATTAGAGAGGGGCAAATTGACCACCTAAAGGTCTTTTCAAGTTGCAATATTTGACCATGAATAGCATCCTTCATAATTAACCTTAACTTCCTTGAAAAAGATTAATTATCTAATGATGTCATTTATTTCAAGGACATGATTTTTTTTTTTTTTTGCTAAGGGTTTTTTTTGCAAATAATGATAGGAACCCTGACCTCATGGGTTCAAAACTCATATTTTCTAACAAAATGAGTCAAGCGCTCAGCCAATTTCTTCTTAAGACTTTTAATTTGGAAAAAAAGCTTGTTGTACCATAAATAAATAAATAAATAAAAGAATGGCTTGTGATAGAAGCTAGAACTGTTGTTGCAACACATCAATGGTCTGGTTGACGAGATTGGCCTTTCACCAAGCTAAAGGCTTGTTGAATGCCAATGTTGTTCTCTTGTTGTTAAGAACATACAAAAGGAAGTCCACACTCATCGAGGGTTTTCTGAAGGAGATCTTTCAATGGCTATATCAACCAAAGAGCCAGAACAATAGAAATGAAAGTAAATGGGAAAGTAAGAGCCTTACTTGAGGGTTCTCCTTTTTTCTTTACATAAAGGAAACTCGTTAGGTGGTTTATAACTGCTTGATCAACCATGATCTGAAGAATCAAAGTTTGTTAGAAATAGTAAACTGCAGAGAGGTAATTGTAGGAGATTTCCTATTAGAACAAGTAGAGGATCCCATTCTGTTATAACAAAAATATCAATACTAGAAGATAGTGGAAATATAGTATGCCCCATGAGTCAATGATGACAACACCTAGATCATGGACTACTCTAGCTTAACGTCTACTATAGATCAAAGTTATAGAATAGCCATAGAGGGCATCCGATAGTGAGTTGGGCTACCTTCTATAGAGTTGGCTATTATCTTAAGTGGACGTTGGATAATGGTTGATCAATAGTAATCGATAGTAGTTTGATCTTAGGGTCTCTCACCACCATTGACAGTCGATACTCTCTCCGCGATGCCATCAAGTCATCCGAATCATACTAGATATGCTCTTGCCATGTCATTCGAGGCTAAATAGGTCAAACCCTTAGTAACATAAACCAATTACTCTAAGAATAGAAATAGAAATGAGTGACTCTTATTTCAATCATCTGGTTGAAAGAAGTTCTAGTCCCATTTTGATTCAAGAAGAAGATGAGAATACGCTACAATCCCCCAAAACACAATATTGACTCTCCTTTAGTATTGAAATCCCACTCTAATTTTGATTCTAGTTGCAAACAAACATGTTGAAGAATATGGTTATTTCAATTTCAATTCTAATAGCAAACTAAATGTACCCTAAGGATCCATTTGGTTGAGAGTAACTAGCATGGAAAAATTAATCCTATATTTGATTACTATATTTGGTATGAAAGTGGAAGAGAGAGATGGTAAAAAATATGGCGAGTCATATACTTATTTTCTTGAGAGAAAGTAAAATAAATACCATAAAGATATTTGGTAAATTTATGAATGTGGTATTCCATACTTAATAAAATACCTCTAATAAAATATATTTATGATCATTGAATTTATTTTTGATCTTTTCAAATTCATTTAATAAAATTTTTACAAATTAATTAAAATATAAATAGTATTATACAAAAAATTATGTAATTATAATCATTATATAAAACTTGATTATAAAACTTGATTAAAGATAACAATACTATTTTAGTATTAAAAAAATTATTTTTTGTTGATGGGTATTGTTACTGCAACTTCTCCTGGACCAGGTTCGATCGGCTTGGCTGGAGCGCTCTTCTCCTAGTTCTTGCAAAAAGTTTCCAAGGGCTGGTAGTGTTCCGGCGGGGGACACTCCGATGCTTAAGTTACCGGAAGCTTGAGGGCAACAGAATGGAGGAATCAATGGAGATGAGCTTGTGAAGCAGGAAAAGAGTCCTTACCGCCCAGAGTCCCCCGCTTTACCTTATATAGGTGCGGAACGTTACCAGAATCTGTTAGGAGCTAGGCACAAAATGACCGATCTGCCCCTAGGAGAATCTGGGTAGTGGCCACGTAGCGCCAAAAGGGGGCAGCATCATGGAACTAGTGGAGTAGTGGTGCTGATGTGTCAGGATTCTATTGTAACAGAATTCTGGTATCAGCTAGAAGAGGCTTCTGGAGTCTTCCAGGCAATCTTTAGAGCGGCCCTTTTAAAGTGGATCGGTCGGACCTCAGCTGAAGTGGATCGGCCGGACCTCAGCTGGAATGAATCGATCGAACCTCAGCAGGAATGGGTCGGTTGGACCTTAGATAGAATGGGTCGGTCGGACCTCAGCAGGAATGGGTCGGTCGGACCTCAACAGGAGTGGGTCTATCGGACCTCAGCATCGGTCCGGTTCAAAGGTGAGCCGGTTGGGTATAATAATTGCCCCCTTGCTCTTGGCCTTCGAGGAGACGTGTGGCTTCAAAGGATGAGAGCATCACTATGCATTTAATACATCTGTCCTTGGGATGATCGTAGATCGGGCCAGGTGTACTGCGATCGATCGTTTTCCACTCCGAAATCCTGCACCCAAGACAGGTGTCGGCACCGCATTGGAGGCGGTGGGAGAAGCAATTAATGCGAATGGGTCACAATGATGAGTAGCCAGCCTGACCTGCTTGGCCGTCGGGCCTCAAACATGACTTGGGCGATGTGGTGAGATCCAGGTGGTTGGCACCGTGTCCGAGGTGAGTCATCCACCGTTGGTCTGTCGATCATGTGGATCACGGTTCGGACATGCTTCATTGCATCTCATTGGCTTCTTCGTTGGATTGGGAAGCTGCACCATCTAATGGCTGATTGAGGTGCTCGAGGGATGCTGAGAAGTGGCCCCTCAGCGGCTATAAAAGGAGGGGGTGAAGGTCTGAGGGGAGTCTTCTGCTGCATTTGTGCCTGAGAAGAGAGAATGTCCCCTTCTCCCACTTTCGCCTTCTTAGGAATCCGAACCTCTAGGTTAGTTTCCTCAGCCTTCCTCTTTAACCTCCATTAGAATGGCTTCCAGCAACCGTAGCTCCGCCCATAGTGATAGGCAACCAGGCCCAAATAGTATCCCATCATAGATGTCTCGGGAGAGGGTAGAGGGCCTTAAGACGAGATATAACATACCCTCCACTTTGCATTTGATCATCCCGAACCGGGAGGGAAAGGTGACTAGTCTGCTGAATCTGGGAGCCCTCCCAGTGTACGACGACCACTTCAAAGCCGGCCTCCAATTTTCCCTTCATGACTTTTTTGTCTGAATCTTCAATACTTATAGGGTGTCCCCAATGCAGCTGACCCCGAATAGCATTCGAGCGATCAACTGCTTCATGGTCTTCTACAAGAGGGCTGAAGCTGAGCCAAGGATGTCCCTTTTTGTCAATTTCTTTCTCTTGAAAAGGGACATCCGAAGCCAGGAGTGGTGGATGTTCAGTCCCTGCCCTGGTCGAAGGATTTTAGGGGGGCTTCCATTGGCCATTCACAGGTGGAAGTCCCGATTCTTTTACATAGATAGCCTGTAGTCCTGGGGCTTCGAGCCGATGTGAAGGGAGCCGAGGCCGAAGGCTATGGACGGGAGGAAGGTGCTGAAGGTCGATGAGGTTGACTTTAATAGAATGGAGGAGGTCGGCCTGATATTTGTAATCGAGTTGCTTGGGGAGCATAACCTCCACTTGGCCGGGATCAGCAGACTCCCACACCTAGGTATGATATAGGGCACTATCCTAGGTTCTTCATACATTTCGTTAGCCTTATTTCCTTGTTGCTAACCTTGGCTTTGTTCTATGATAAGGGAGAAAATGAAACCAGATTGAGCGACGATCATGGAGCGGGTAGCCAAGAAGAGGGGCGTCCGGGTCATGGAGCTGACGACCGAAAGGTAGAAGAAACAGCGGATGGAAGAGCCGACTGCTACTGTCATGTCGGTGGACTCGATGACCACGTACCTCTGTCGAAGCATCAGGTGGTAAGGGCGCCTGAACATTCATCTTCAATCAGGCAGTCGACCACCCGGCCAGGAGAGGAGCCATCAGGGCCGACCGATGCGGAGATGGCCCCAACCTCGCCGCTCATTGAGTTGATAGAAGAGGTTCCCCCGACGGCCGGAGGGAAAAGAGCAGCCGACAGGGAGGGAGCCGACAGAATTGATTGTGAGGTGCACCAGCGCTGGCGTGGCCTACACAACCCTGAGCAGGCCAAAGACCTGCTTAAAAGGGCCGTCACAGATGCCAACTAGGACGAGTCGAGTCAACGAACTCTGAATGATGATGCAAGGAGCTCCTACAGCAATCTGATGGGGGTAAGTCACCTGATCCCAGGTCTTTGTCTTTTCCTTCATATCCTGTGCATGACTAATGTTGTCCTGTCGTTTACAGCTCCTCCACGACATCTCGCTAATGGATGATGGTCTCGGTGAGATGCTCTTCGTGAGAGAGCTTTCGGTCAAGAAGGCCGAAGGGGTGGAGGTGACCAGAGCTGCGATGCAGGCGGCACGAAAGGTCGCCGAAGGAAAGCTATCTGCCTGTCGGGTCGAGGCAGAGGTATTGAAAATAAAGTTGAGAATTCGATTCTAAATCCAACTAGATTTCATGAACCAAAATCCTCAAGAACAGCCTTGTTCATGATCAAGAACGAATGCCCTGATCAACAAAGCAATCATGGAAGCGTGACGCGGCACGAAGATGAGAATGAAATCTAAATGATGGATTGAGAAATGAGTGCAATGAAGCCTATTAACAGGTACTAAATTTCAGATCAAAAGTACTAAGGTAAAGCTATGGAAGGAGCACTGAAATTTGGAACTTACGCCGCGATGTAGTTATTTAAATCCTAGAGAAGATTAGGGCTAATGAATATTGAATTTAAACCTTAGCAATGATCTTCAATAACTCAGACTTAAGAGATTAGGATGTGTTATTTACCCAAGATGATCACTCCCTAGTTGATCCATTGAAGCTCTTAGACGAACTAGCCCTAAAGTGGAAGATTGGCATTCCAAAGAAACTAGTTTCATTCAACATTGATCTTTGGCAAGAGAACCCTTTCTTGAACTCCGAATCGTAGAAGGATCCTGCACAATGAACGGGTTAGACCGGGACCAATTTGAAAGATATTAAAACAAAGAAACCAAACAGGCAAGGGAACTTCGATGGAGGCATGGATCCCTAGAGGTGGATGTTGGCGTTGGACACTTGAAAGCTTGAGAAGAGAAAATCAAACATACCCAAAGAAAACAAGAGGATACTACCAAAAAAACACCTTCTTCAACTACTACTTCACTTAAATTTTATTTCATCCAAAAAGCTTTTTTTTACCATGGGCATACAAGAGGCTTTTAATGGCCTTTCAATCAATTTGAAATTCCCCATATCATGGAGAAATATTAGGGGGGTTACATGAAATGTGGAGGATTTGGTGGAGGATTTGGTGGAGCTGGTTGCATAATTTGTGGATGGAGTTGGCCGACCTCCTTTGAATTTGAAAACACTCCTTGGTCGACCACTTGTAGCTTTCATGTAATTTAAAATTTGAATGATGCCACGTGGCAGGTGAGGTGGCAATGATGTGGCATGGCAAGGTGGCATGGTGACATGGCGCATCCTTCTCCATGGCGCCCCTTGGAGATGACATGGCAAAGGTGATGTGACATCCTCTGATGATGAGTTGGCACCGATGGTCCATGATGATGTGGCGCTCCAAGTAAAGCTGGTCTAGCCCAATTTCAAGTAGCTCTTGAACTTGACTCAGTATAAAGCCTAATTGACTCTAATTGAACTTTAAAACCCCAAAAGAAAATAAAACAGGATTCAATAAACATACAGGACTCATACGAGACTTGAGTTCCTAGTCTCAATCCATAAAGAACTTGGTATTAGTTGAAGCTTCTTTCTGAACCTGGTGCCCCCATCAAAGCGTATTACCAGGTTGTGGATGACCATCTGCAAGCAATCTCCATTGAAGATTAT
This sequence comes from Areca catechu, assembly GCA_021397845.1. NCBI lineage: Eukaryota > Viridiplantae > Streptophyta > Magnoliopsida > Arecales > Arecaceae > Areca > Areca catechu. The sequence goes on along the minus strand of CM038038.1, from coordinate 126,021,481 downwards.
GGTAGGATTCAGGTCTACAAAGATCAATAATACTAAGAACGGGAGAAGAGAAAAGAAAGAAGAAAATAGAGGAATTTTCATGGGAGAAAGGGATTTCCTCTTCCAAGAAGTTCGTTACACCACACCCATCCTCTTTCGAGAATACAATATATATATATACCTAGATCACACGTGCCCGAGATCCCAAAAACTCTCCCAGCTGGCACCATTCAAAAATAGTTCACCTGTCATCCGAGCTGACTCAAATCCATTCGAGCCGACTCGTCCAGACTATAGGTTTCCTGACTGTGCATCCGAGCCGACTCAAATCTATTCGAGCCGACTCGTCCAGACTACAGGTTTTCTGACTGTGCATCCGAGCCGACTCGAATCCATCCGAGTCGACTCGTTCAGTCCACAATCACCTATTCTAAGATGTGCCAACCAACAGAGTCGACTCTTACAACAGAAGAACCGACCCTAAGACCCAGACTGACCAAAACTGAGCCTAAACACCTAGGACTCACACCGCACTCAACCCTAGCCCTAGAAACATCATGAAAAACCATGATAGGCCAGATCAACACATGTACATTGACCCAACTAGCCATGAATGCACCACCTGAGACTCAACAATCTCCACCTTGGTGCTTCAAGGCTACATATGCCAGACTCCTTAAACCCATTAACCACACACAAGAGTAGAAGCTATCCCTTAGTAGAGCCTTCATAAGTGCATCTGCCTGGTTCTCTGTTGTATGAACCTTTACCAGCCCCACTTTTCCTTCCTCCACCAGCTCCCTCACTCTGTGGCATCTCACATCTATATGCTTGGTCCTAGCATGATAGACTGGGTTCTGCATCAAGTGTATGGCACTTTGGCTATCACTATGTAAGACCACCATATACTGTTTCACCTCCATTTCAGACATTAGCCTTCTCAGCCATAGTACTTCCTTTGCAGCTTCAGTAATCCCTATATACTTTGCTTCTGTTGTAGACAAAGTTGTAAATTGTAATAGGTTGCAGGGTTGATCTCCAAGAAACCGGTCCTCCATACATGCAGAAGAGATAACCTGTTGTAGACCTCCTTGTATCAAGATCATCTGCATAGCTTGCATCAACAAACCCTTCCAAAGGACCTGAATCCTCACATGATTCTATGGAGTTCCATCCATATCCTTCAGGCTGCCCACCAAATATCAGTCCATGTCTTTGAGTCCCTTGCAGATATCTCAAAATCCACTTCAATGCCTTCCAGTGTTCCTTCCCAGGATTAGCCATATACCTGCTCACATGGCTTACAGCATATGCTATGTCCGGCCTGCAACAAACCATAGCATACATCAAACTGTCCATTGCATTGGCATACAGAACTCTTTCCATGTACTCTTGACTGGGAGCACTATTTTTTCGAGAAAGAAATATGCCTTGGTAATGGTGTTTCCACAGGTTTGGTCTTATCCATCCCAAACCTCGCGAGTACCCTTTTAATGTACCCACCGTGTAACAAATGGAGTATTCCTTTATATCTATCCTTGTAAATCTCCATTCCAAGGATTTTCTGAGCTGATCCCAAGTATTTCATCTCAAATTCCTGAGATAATGCTCTCTTCAGCCCTTTCATAGCTATCATATTTCTATTGGCTATCAACATATCATCCACATACAGAAGTAAATACAGAGAATCCATAGTATCCACATCTTTCATATAGACATAATGATCATGTTCACATCTAAGAAATCCAAGGCTCAAGATAAATGTATCAAATCTGTGATACCACTGACGAGGTGATTATTTCAATCCATACAATGACCTCTAAAATAGACATACCTTATTCTCCTGTCTAATCTCAATGAAGCCATCAGGTTGCTTCATATAGATTTTCTCTTCCAGTTTTCCATGTAAAAAGGCTGTCTTCACATCCATCTGCTCCAATTCCAAATTATGTTTTGCCACCAAAGACAACAACACCCGAATTGAAGTATGACATACCACAGGAGAAAACACTTCTGTATAGTCAACTCCTTCCCTCTGAGTATCCCTTTGCTACCAATCTTGCCTTGTATCTTACTCCACCTTGCTCTGAAGGTAATGATTTCCTTGTGAACACCCATTTGGAGCCAATAGTATGAGCATCTTTAGGTAAATCCACCAGCTGCCATGTCTGATTCCTCCTGAGAGATTCCATCTCTTCCATCATGCCTTGCATTTATGACTCTTTATCAGGACTTTCCATGGCTTCTAAAAAACTTTCTGAATCTCCATTCACAGATATAAGAGCATATGAAATTGCTTTATCCATGCCATATCTAACTGGCTTCTGGATTGTGCGTTGAGGCTTATGCAATGCCACTCCCCTTGCACTGTCCTACAAGTTTACTATTTGTGGTTCCTCCTACACTTCGCTTTGAACAGTTGATTCTTCTTGCCTCTCCTTCACTCTTGGAGAATCTTTCCTATCCAACTCCACCTCAACAAAAACTCCATTTCCTACTGATGTTGAAGACTTATCCTCCACCTGTGACGAGCTCTCACTACTGTTCATCTTATTGACTGCATTTCCAGTTGCAGTCCCCGGTTTTACCAAGATGCTCCTCTCATCAAAAATAACATCCCTACTGACCACTGCCATTTGAGACTGTGGATCTCACAGTAGGTAACCTTTGACTCCTTGTGGATACCCTATAAAGACCATTTTCTTTGACTTAGGATCCAGCTTGCTTCTTTTAGTTGCCTCTATATGAATATAAGCTGGGCAACCAAAAACTTTCAGGTGGCCAAGCTCCACCTTCTTCCCACTTCAAGCTTCTTCTGGAAGTCCACCATCCAACTTGAAGTGAGGGGACCTGTTTATAAGAAAACATGCCTGAGTAATAGCATCACCCCAAAAAATTTTCGACAGTGATGACTGCAGACTCATACTCCTTGCCCTCTCTAATAGTATCCGATTCATCCTTTCCGCGATACCATTCTACTGTGGGGTCATCCTTACTGTGTAATGGCGTTTGATACCATTTTCCTCACAGTAACTCCTAAACTGTACTAGAGTACTCCCCGCCATTATCAGTCCGAAGGTACTTTACATGTCTTCCTGTCTCCTTCTCTATCTCAGCTCTCCAAGCTTTAAACCGGGCAAATATATCTGATTTTTTTCTCATCAGATACACCCACAGTTTCCTAGAGAAGTTATCAATAAAGGTAACAAAATACCTTGCTTCACCTCTTGATAAAACAGGTGCTGGTCCCCATACATCCGAGTGCACCAAATCTAGCACTCCTTCATTTGGCTTGGTACAAACAGCAAATTTCACTCTATGCTGCTTACCAAAAATACACGGCTCACATAGGTCATTTCCATCCTTTTTCAAAGCTAGGATGTTCCCTCTTCTGCTTAACTCCGTGAGCTCTCGGTCACTCATATAACCCATTCGATAGTGCCATAGTTTATATTTCAACTGTTCCTCCTGTGCCGCTGCAAGCACCTCAGCACTATCACTCATCATTGAGCCTTCCATCTTGTATAGATTGTTGCTCGGTCTTCTTCCTCTCATTACCACCAAAGTTTTCTTGGTAATTCTCAAACATCCACTACCAGATTGGCAACTAAAAGCATATCCCTGATCTTCCAAGTAGCTCAAAGAAATCAAATTATTTTTCAATTATGGTACATGTTTGACATTTGATAGAGTCCTTATCACTCCATCATACATCCTCACCCTAATAGTGCCTACTCTAGCTACCATACAAGGGTGATCATCACCAAGGCTTACACTACCTCTATATGACCTGTCATAGGTATAAAACCAATCCCGATGTGAGTGTTGGCTCCACCCAGTGATTTTGACGAATAACAAAACATTGAGTACATATTGTATTCTAATGAGGATTTCAAGTTGTGAGTTTTCAGGAAGAAAGCACCTCAAAATTTCAAATATTTATAGTGTATGGCACGCAATGGCACGGAGCAAATCTCACATATTCGGGCATCCTCTTCATTGAAAAAGGGCTTTCAATTGCTTAATTATTATGTGTTTATGCATTCATGAACATCATCTTTGATTTCAAGGCTTTTACTCTTGATTCTGGATGTTTTCAATCTCAAGTGTCGACACCTGGACAGTCAAGTGTCGACACTTCAGCATTTGGCATGGACAAAAATTCTTGGCACGCAAGTGTCGACACCTAGAATTCAAGTGTCGACACCAAGTGTCGACACTTAGGTTTCAAGTGTCGACTCAAGGCCTGAGAATTTTTGAAAATACAGAAATTTGTTGGTTCAAGGATTTTTGTGTCAAGTGTCGACACCTGTGCATCAAGTGTCGACACTTGAATGATCAAGTATCGACTCCTAGAAATCAAGTGTCGCCACCTGACAGCCAAGTGTCGACACCTGACAGCCAAGTATCGACACTTGCAGCCTGACAGCTCTAACGGATCTATTTTTCTGGCTTGCAGAAATTGGTTTTCAAGCTCCAAACGGCTATTTCCAATGCTCCAACAGTCACAAACCATTTTTAGAAGGTTTATGGTGTATTTAATCTTCACCAACCTCATTTTAAAGAAGAAGAAGTCAAGAGAAAGAAGAGAGAAGTCTATTCAAGAGCATTCAAGTCCACTCAAAAGCCAAAAAGCCAATATTCTCTCCAAACTTCAAATCAAAAGCCTCTTCTAGCTTGATTCCACTGAAAAAGCCTGCTTGCTCAACCTTATTACATTCCAAAAGGAGGCAACTTGAAGAAGAGTGAAGTCAAAGCATCCTTTGGGCTTCAAAGATTCCAATCTACTCTTGAAGAGAGTTTGTTGTAGCTTTTAAATTTCATATCTGTTTTATTGTGCTTTAACCTTGCTTTCAAGGGTGTCTTGAAAGAAGGTTATTGTGGTTTGTTGGTGAGCCAAAGTGTTAAAACCAACTAGGGTTAACTTGTGAGCCCAAAGACAAAACAAGTATTTAGGTTTGTTGGTGAGCCTAGGTGATAAAACCAACTTAGGTTTTGACTTGTGAGCCTTGAAAAAACAAGTCAACTGTAATCTGGTGTGGATTATAGTGAAATTCCCAAGGGTGGCTTGGGGAGTGGATGTAGGTACTAGGTTTGCACCAAACCACTATATATTTTGTATTTGTGTGTGATTGCTCTTTTCCTTTTGCATTCTTTAATTAAGTGCTATCATCTTGCATCTAATTTATTATTGCTCACAAGCACCACTAGACCTTTATTTTATTGTGTTAAATTTGTAAAAGACCCAATTCACCTCCCCTCTTGGGCTCCATTTCTGGGCAACAGTGAGGTATAGTGGTATGAGCATGCCGAATCCAAAATCCAGGTATTCTTCCAATCCACTGATCCATCTGATACAACCAGTACTCCTTCTCCATTACTTTCCAAAGCATTAGCACCACTAGTGTTGGCTCTCCCCTTTTCTATCTTCCAAAGAGGACAATTTTTCCTAATATGCCCAAGCTGACGACACTTGTAGCATTTCAAACTCTTGTGGTTCCGAGACTGAGATATACCCTTAGACTTTTTCCTAGCTCTTTCCTTAGATCTTCCTTGCCTCTCATTCACAGCAAAAACCTCTGAATTAGGATTACCTTTACAGATCTTTTCCCTTTGCTTATTGAATCTGAGCACACCAACAACCTCTTCATAGTTTAGGATTTCCTTTTGATAAACTAAAGTTTTTATGAGACCATCATACGATCCAGGGAGTGAACACAGCATCAACAATGCCCGATCTTCCTCGTCTTTCTTCACATCCAGACTCATCACCTCAGAACAAACCTGATTGAACCTCTGAATGTGTGCAACAAGGTCTCCTCCTTCAGGCATTCTCAAGCTATATAGTTGCTTCTTCAGCCATAGCTTATTTGTCATGTTCTTTTCCATGTATATGTTCTCCAATCTTCTCCAAAGATCTTTTGTAGTAGTCTCTGAACATACTTCAGGTAAAACCTGATCAGCCAAACACATCCTTATGCTGCCGAAAACAATCTCTTCTAACTCTTCCCATTCTTCAACACTAATCTTTTCTGGTCTTTCTTTAACCAAGATCTTGTAGATTCTCTGTTGAACCAGCAAATCTTTAACCCTTTGCTGCCACACGGTGAAGTTTTCCTTGCCATCCCTCAAAATCTACTTTGAACCCACTTGATGCCATCACCACAATCAAGAATTCAAGAGATATGAAAATCGTACCTGCAAGAAGCCTTACTTCCAACCCTCTGATCTTGAGATCTTCCTTCCACGAACCTTGCTCTGATACCAAATGTTGAAAATAAAGTTAAGAATTCAATTCTAAATCCAACCAGATTTTACGAACCAAAATCCTCAAGAACAGCCTTGTTCCCAATCAAGAATGAATGCCCTGATCAACAAAGCAATCGCGGAAGCGTATCACCAGGTTGTGGATGACCATTTGCCAGCAATTTTTATTGAAGATTATGGTAGGATTTAGGTCTATAAAGATCAAGAATACTAAGAACGAGAGAAGAGAAAAGGAAGAAGAAACCAGAGAAATTTTCACAGGAGAAAGGGATTTCCACTTCCAAGAAGTTCATTATACCACACCCATCCTCTTACGAGAATACAATATATATATACCTCAGTCACACGTGCCCGAGATCCCAAAAACTCTCCTAGCTGGCATCATTCAAAAATTGTTCACCCGTCATCCGAGCCGAATCAATTCCATTCGAGCCGACTCATCCAGACTGCAGGTTTTATGACTGTGCATCCGAGCTGACTCAAATCCATTCGAGCCAACTCGTCCAGACTGCAGCTTTTCGACTGTGCATTCGAGCCGACTCGAATCCATCCGAGCCGACTCGTTTAGTCCATAATCACCTATTCTGAGATGTGCCAACCAACAGAGTCGACTCTTACAATAGAATAGCCGACCCTAAGACCCAGACTAACCAAAACTGAGCCTAAATACCTAGGACTCATACCGAACTCAACCCTAGCCCTAGAAACATCATGAAAAATCATGATAGACCAGATCAACACATGTACATTGATCCAACTAGCCATGAATACACCACCTGAGACTTAATAATGCCTATAAAAAGTTGGCAAAAGACCTGCAGGCCTGATTGGTTGACCGGGAGGCCAGCATGAAGAGGAGGAAGAAGAAGCTTAGTTCCTTGGCTCGTCGACTAGCCGAAGAGGAGGCACGGTCGGTCGAGTCCGAGAGGCACTCACAAGGCCATTGAGCAGTGGTGGAAAAGTACATGGGCCTGCTGAAGGAGGCCTAGGAGCAGATGGCAAAAGTGGCTAATGATGCCGTGGAGAAGTACAAAGCCTCCATCAATTTTAAGGAAGAGATGGATGAGGCCGGAGTGGTTGGCTTCGACTATGCTATGAGGAATGCCTGTCGAAGGTCTGCGATGCATTCCCAGAGCTGGACCTTTCCTTCCTGCAGCTGCCAAGGCAAGTGGAAGAGGAGGGAGAGACAGAAGGAGCGGACCCAACCGACGATGGAGCTGATGCCCAGGCTGCGACCGGCGCAGGAGGGATAGAGGGCCCCTCAGAGGTCGAGGTCGGCACTCAGGTAGTCGTCGATGTGGGGCCAGCAAATGCCCCGGTTAGAACTTCGGATGTAGCTCGGGGGGCCGAAACCGAAGTCTCCCTTGTACACTCACAGGGTCAGACTTAGGTTGTTTGTAAAAGTCTGCCATGTTCTTTTGTAAAGAATTTTGTCTAAGTAATGAAGAATACTTTCTTTTGATATGTCTTTATTGTTCAGTCTTCTGAATGTGCGCTGGTCAAATTGATTCGAACCTCCCTCTCTTTAAAGATATTTCTAAGTGTTGGGTAGTCGGCTCAATCTGAATGCTGGCCCTCCAAAATAAACATTGAATAGTTGCCCAGTCCGAACCCAAATCCTTAGAAATATTGCTAAGTATGGGAGGGTCGGCTTTAGTCTAAACTCCCCTTTTTTCTTGAAAGTACTTCTGAGGAAACCTTGGACTTAGTCGTTCGTAGGGAAATCTTCCAAGTGCTTATGGATCCCAAGTAGTATTTTCTGAGTGAGGTCGGACCTTCAAGTTGGCTATTTTAAAGCCTCTAGAGCCTCTGCTGACTGGAGTTGGACTTTCAGAAGTGGGCTGCCCTAGAGCCTCTGCAAGCCAGAGTCGGACTTTCGAAAGTGGGCTGCCCTAAAACCTCTGCCAGCAGGAGTCGAACTTTTGGAAGTGGGCTACCCTAGAGCCTCTGTCGGCCGGAGTCGGACTTTCGAAAGTGGGCTGCCCTAGAGCCTCTGCCAGTCGGAGTCAGACTTTTGGAAGTGGGCTGCCCTAGAGCCTCTGCCGGCCGGAGTCGGACTTTTGGAAGTGGGTCACCCTAGAGCCTCTGTCGGCCGGAGTCGGACTTTTGGAAGTGGGCCATCCTAGAGCCTCTACCGACCGGAGTTGGACTTTCGGAAGTGGGCTGCCCTAGAGCCTCTACCGATCGGAGTTGGACTTTCAGAGTTGCCTTATAGGAGAAGTCGTGGCCTTTATTGATAGTATTTGTGAAGGTTATCTACATTCCATGGACACGCCAATTGCCGTCTGTCCAAATGCTCGAGTCGGTAAGTTCCAGCTCAAATTACTTCAACTACCCGATAAGGGCCTTCTCAATTTGGGAAGAGCTTCCCTTGCTCGATTGGTCTTGAGATTTCTGTCCTCTGCAAAACCAGGTCTTCGACCCGGAAGGTTCGAGCCTTGACTTGAAAGTTGTAGTACTTTGCCATCTTCTGATGATACATCACCATCTTCAAACTCGCCTAGTGTCTGGTCTCTCAAGCATGTCTAGGTCAGCCCTTCTTTGTTCTGAGTTGGTCGGTTCGATAAAATAATCAATCCATAGGGATTGCAAGAAAACTTCCACAAGTAAGACTGCTTCACTCCCGTAGGTCAGATTGAATGGAGTCTATGCATTCATCGTTTAGGAGGTTGTCCGATAGGCCCAGAGCACTGAGTGAAGCTCTTCCACCCAAAGTCCCTTGGCATCGTTCAATCGAGTCTTCAATCCATGCAGGATCGTCCGATTGGTGATTTTGGCTTCTCCGTTGGATTGAGGATGGCCGACTGATGTCAGTCGATGGGAAATATGGTACTACTAGTAGAATTCCCAAAATTTGGGGTTGTCGAACTGCCTCCTATTATCTGTGATGATCGTTTGTGGGATGCCGAACAGGAAGATGATGCAATTTTGAACAAACTTCTCCACTTTGGTTTCTGTAATCTACGCCAACGGCTCCGCTTCCACCCATTTGGTGAAGTAATCGATGGCCACAATCAGAAACTTTCACTGGTTGGATGCCGGGGGGAATGGCCCCAAGATGTCCATCCCCCACTATGCGAATGGCCAAGAAGCGATGAGCGGGGTCAGCTGACATTCGGCCTCCTTTGAATGTTGGAGTATCTTTGACACGTGTCACACTTTCTGACGAAGTCTGATGCATCCCTCTGGATGGTCGGCCAGTAATATCCCTATCGGATGATTTTGTAAGCCAGGGATCTTCCTCCTAGGTGGTCATCGCAGATGCCTTCGTGCACTTCTCTGAGTGCGTAGTCAGCGTCAGTCGGCCCCAAGCACTTTAGCAATGGTTGCAAGAATGACCGTTTGTAAAGAGTGCCGTCGAGGATGATGTACTTTAAGGCCGTCCAGCGTATATGCTTAGCTTCAGTCGTATCTTCCGGTAGGGTTCCTTTGATAAGGAACACAAGAATAGGGTCCATCCAAGAGGCTTCTTGCTCCACTTGGTGGACTTCTATCGTCTCTTCAGCAATGCTTGGGTGCTGCAGATACTCCATGAAGGTCCTGTCGGAGGTGTTGGTAATAGTCGTAGCCAATTACGACAAGGCATCCGCCCAGGAGTTCTGCAATTGAGGTATATAAAAAATTTCAAAAAACTTAAGCCGAGTCACGAGGCTTTGTACCTTGCTCAAGTACTTGGCCAGGGTCAGAACTCTCGCCTCGAATTCACCCTTTACCTGGTTCACAACCAGTTGGGAGTCGAAGAAGGCCCTAATCCGATCGATGCCCAGCTCATTGGCTATTCTTAGTCCTGCCAGGAGGGCTTCATATTCTACTTGGTTATTTGATACCTGAAATGCAAAGCGTAAAGCATACTCCAAGCTCTGTCCGTCGGGGTCAGCTAGGATTAGGCCTGCCTCGCAGCCTACAAGGTTGGACGCTCTATCCTCATGAAAGGTCCATGCGGGCTCTGCTTCTTTAATATTGTCATCCCCAGGTACGTTGGCTGTTTGTGAGGGTTCCTCCTATCTTCAAGTACACTCTGCTATAAAGTCAGCAATTACCTGAGCTTTCATGGCCGACCGAGGTTGGAAAGAGATGTCAAATTCGTCAAGCTTGACGGCCCACTTAGCAAGCCGACCGGATATGTCTGGGTTCCTGAGGATCGCCTTAAGAGATTGATCGGACAAGACGATAATCGGATGTGCTTGGAAGTAGGGCCGCAAGCGCTTGGCTGCTATGACCAAGGAGTAAACAAGTTTCTGCATCTTGGGGTATCTCGTTTCAGCATCGTGGAGAACCTTGCTAATATAATAGACAGGCTTTTGCTGATTGCTTTCTCCCACCCAAACGAGGATGGAGCTTACTGCCTCATCCGACGCTGACAATTATAAGTATAGGGGCTCTCCCTTCGTTGGCTTAGCCAACAAAGGAGGGTTCTTGAGATAATCCTTCGGTGCTTCAAAGGCCGACTGACACTCGTCAGTCCACTGAAAGCGGTCTGACCATCAAAAAGTCTTGAAGAAAGGGAGGGATTTCTCAACCGACCTGGAGATGAAGCTGTTGATGAAGGCTATTCGGCCTGTAAGCTCTTGCACTTGCTTCTTGTTGGTTGGATGGCCCATGTCAATGATGGCCTCAATCTTATCAGGGTTGACCTCGATTCCTCTTTGCGTAACCAAAAAGCCAAGGAATTTTTCGAAGGTCATCCCAAAGGTACACTTGGCAGGGTTCAGCTTCATCCGATGATGCCTTAAGGTATCAAAAGATTCCTGTAAGTCTCTAATGTGGTCGGCTTTGTGGAGGCTTTTGACAATCATATCATCAACATATGCCTCCATGTTTCTTCCAAGTTGCCCTTTGAAGACCTGGTTAATCAGCCTTTGAAAAGTGGCACCAATATTTTTCAGGCCGAAGGGCATCATTTGGTAGCAATACAGTCCTTTGTCGGTGACAAAGGCCATTTTCTCCTCATCTTCTGGGTGCATTATAACTTGATTGTACCCAGAGAAGGCATCTATAAAGCTCAGAAGCTGATGGCCGGCCATGGCGTCCACTAGTTGATCAATTTTTAATAAGGAAAAGCTGTCCTTCAGACAAGCCTTGTTGAGAACAGTGCAGTCCACACATCCTCCATTTTCCATTGGCTTTCCTTACCATTACAACATTCACTAGCCAGTCGGGGAAATGGGCCTCTCTAATGAAGCCAACATCGGAAAGCTTCATGACCTCCTCGTCAATTGTCCTCTGTCTCTCAGGACCGAAGCTCCTCTTCTTTTGTCTGACAGGCTTATAGGTCGGATCCACTTTGAGCTGGTAAGTTATGACCTCCGACGGGATGCCAGCATATCCGACGCCGACCAAGCGAAGACGTCGATGTTATCCCTTAAGAAGTTGATCAGCTCCAACTTGACCTCTTCACTAAGTATGCTTCCAATTTGGAGGACCCTAGTGGGATCGTCCTTCCAGAGGGGGACGAATAGAATCCTTTCGACTGGTTGGCTATGGCCATCGGCTTCGGCCCTGGGATCAAGTTGTTCTAGAGTAGAATGGTCTTCTGATTGCTTGTCTTGAATAGTTAAGCATTGCCTGGCCATCATGCGGTCTCCCCTCATAACTCCGATCTCGTTCTGAGTCGAAAATTTTGCCAGCAAGTGGTAGGTAGAGACGATGGCCCAAAACTTGTTGAGAACTGGTCAGCCCAATATGGCATTATAAGCTGAGGTCGTACGTACGACCACAAAGTTGATGGGGAGAGTCTTCTGGTAAGGCTCTGTCCCAATTGTCATGGATAGAGTTATCTCTCCTTCTACTCTGATAGAGTTCCCCCCGAAGCCTATCAACGGCATAGAGGATTCTTATAGCCTTGCTCTGGATAAGTTCATTCTGACAAAAGTATCATACAACACTTCCGTGGAGCTTCCATTATCAATAAAGATCCTCTTTACATCATAATTGGCAATCACTGCTGACACTACTACAGATCATTCCCAGAGATGTGGGATTCTAGAAGGTTTTCGTCGAAGAAGCTAATTACATTAGAACCCCTAGACCTCTTCACAATGTCTTGGTCTTCCTCGTACCTCCAGTAGGACTGACGGTGGAGCATGCCAACATTCCCGTCGGTCAGACGCTGGTTGGGCAGCTCCACCTCCTCCGGGGGGTCTCTGGCAGTCGAAGTTTCAGCCCGATTCCTTTGTGGTCGGATGTACTTGTGCAGGTACCCCTTTCTGATGAGGTCTTCGATTGCGTCCCTCAGTTGGAGGCAATCTTCGATTTTGTCTCCATGATCATGGTGGAACCTGTAGTACTTGTCTCGGTTCCTGGATGCGGAGGGCCCCTCATCGGACAAGGCATTGGCAAGAAGGCCTCGTTCTCAATTTCCATAAGGATTTTCTCTCTTGGAAGGGAGAGGGGCGCATAAGATTCGAACCTCCTGGAGAAGTTCTTCGACTTTGGGCTACGGCGTCAGGCCGAGTTATTGCCATCGCTGGGAGGTCGGACTTCGGGAGCCTTGTCGCTCCGCTTCTTGGGAGCCGACCTTCCTTCAGCCTGGCGTCGGCTCGTCACTTGCTCTTCTGCCAGGGCATACTTCTGCGCCCGGGCCAGTAGCTCGAAATAGCTTATCGAAAACTTCTTGTCTAGGGAGAATGTGAGCCTGGATGAGCACAGCCCTCTTTTGAAGGCCGATATAGCTACATCTTCATTGAGATCCGGGATCTCCATGGCCGCTGAGTTGAATCGGGCCATGTAGTCCTAGAAAGTCTCTTCTTCCCTTTGCAGCATAAGGAAGAGGCAGCCAGTGTTCCTCGACATCCGATTGTAAGTCTTGAAATGGGAGAGAGAGTTTTTCAAGCTGGGAGAAGGAATGGATCGTACCTGATCAGATGGTGGAAAACCACATCCGAGCCACCTTCTTGAGCATTGCAGGGAAGGCAATGTAGTGAAGGGCGTCGGAGGCGCCCTGCACCATCATGTGGGCCTTGTAGGTGCCCGATGGTCTAGTGGATCGGTGGTGCCATCGTAGGTATCCACTTGAGGAATTTTGAAGTGGCGGGGGATAGGCTCCTCCATGATTTTGACAGAAAAAGGCAAGCGGGAGTCATACGCTTGCGCCCCGTCGACCTTTTGCCGATCGACCAACACAGCGATTTGCTCCTCCATGCACTGAAGTTTATTAGTGTAGTCTCTCAGGACCTCGCTACAGTACTGGTCATCGTCGGGGACTGAGTCAGCAGAGGAGGGTGAGGCGGACCTCACTCTCTTCCCATCAACATGAGCCCTCTGGGACCTTCGGGGCTCCGGAGCAACATAGGAATGAGACTGGGGGATTTCATGCTGTCGGCTTCCCTCGGTAGCAGGTCAATGACTGGTTTGGGATGCAGCATGCGGCAGCCATCTGGCATTAGCAGCATCCTGGAGGTTTTGGACCGCGGCAGCGAGGGTGTCGATGCGGTTCAGAAGGGTCTGAACTGCTATTGTCCCAGAGTGAGTGGGTTTGGCGGTGTCATTCTTCCTGAGAGGGCCTTCCGACCTTGACTGGGAGTGACCTCTCCTGGCGGAGGTGTTCTGGGCTCTTTCCTTTGCCATTGCTCTGCTTAGTGGATGGATTCCTCCTTTTAGAAAAGGGAGTGGCCCCTTTCTCTAGTGCCAATTTGTTGCTGCAACTTCTCCCGGACCGGGTTCGGTCGGCTTGGCTGGAGCGCTCTTCTCCCGGTTCCTGCAAAAAGTCCCCAAGGACCTGTAGTGTTTCGGTGGGGGACACTCCAATGCTTAAGTTAGCAGGAGCTTGAGGGCAACATAATAGAGAAATTAATGGAGATGAGCTTGTAAAACAGGAAGAGAGTCCCTACTGCCCAGAGTCCCCCGCTTTACCTTATATAAGTGCGGAACGTTACCAGAATCTGTTAGGGGCTAAGCACAAAATGATCGATCTGCCCCTAGGAGAATCCGGGTAGTGGCCACGTGGCGCCAAAAGGGGGAAGCATCGTGGAACTAGTGGAGTAGTGGCGCTAATGTATCAGGATTCTATTGTAACAGAATTCTGGAATCAACTAGAAGAGGCATCTGGAGTCCCCCAGGCCATCTTTGGAGTAGCCCTTTCGAAGTGGATCGGTCAAACCTCAGCAGGATTGGGTCAGTCGGACCTCGGCTAGAATGGATCGATCGGACCTCAGTAGGAATGGGTCGGTCAGATCTCAGCAAGAATGGATTTGTCGGACCTCAGCACCAGTCCGGTTCGAAAGTGAGCCAGTTGGGTATAACAGGTATATTTATAAATTTTATCATATTTCAATATAGGATTATCCCCGATCAAATATAGTAATTTTTTAATATTATTTTTTTAAAAAAAATCACCAATCAAATATGATGAAAATTATTTTTTTATAATAATTTTTTGAATAAATATTTTCCATAAATTATTAAATTGTTTCGTAATCTAATATATCCCATCCCACTGGACCCTAAATGCATGAATTAATTGAGAATTGCGCCATATGTCCACATCCACTAATGGAATTAATGCGAGAACCAGACTTTGTTTTGGCAACCAATGATGGCCAAGTTGCTCCAGTTAACCAATGGAACTAGAGGAAAATAATGGATTACCTTAGCCATCCAACTACAAAAGGGGAGGGGGGTGGGCGGGCTTATCTATGAAAACCTCGGATCTTTGTTTGGCGAGTCATATCAAGTGGGCTTTGGTGTTTTTGGTAGGGTCAGCATCGAGGATTAGATTCCACATGGGTATGTACATCTCTTTGGAATTTTAGATCAGTACCAATTAACAAGGTGATCATAAATAATTATGTGTCAACTTCGTAATTATGAGACAAAGTTGATCAATATGGTCCATGAAGCAGAGAAAAGCCATGATACATGGTGGTTTACATCCATAACAACTTCTAGACATGTTACGAACAAAACCCGCAGTCCGAATTAATTTACTAATAATGCTGAGTGATATTGTTGAAGCTTTCCACTATCCTGTGAGCAGCTCTTAGGAGAGCACTACCCTGCTTACCTCATACTTCAATTTAATCGAATTTATTCAAGTCCTCTACATGTACTTTCACTAACCTTTATATAATCTTCATTCTTGTTGTAAATTGGGTGGCATCGCCTTCCCTTTGTTTTAATAATATTATTATTATCGTAGCATCGTATTATTTATATCTTGTCAAAATTCAATACAAAAACTTAAGCTAATAGATGGATAGATCCATAAATATATTTGTTGGCATGTTTCGAGAGTTTAAAAAAAAAACTCCACTAATGCCCGTGCAAGCTCCGCATGAGGAGCCGTTCTGCGTTACACGAGCTCCATTCATGGAGCATTATTTTTTATTTATACTTCTTAAATGCCTTTAATAGCTAATTTGGAAGTTTTTTGAAATTTTTTTTTTGAAGATATAAATCTATAAATAGGTCTCTATCCTTAGCCTCTCAATTCCATCTAAGAGTTTCCTAAAATTAATTTCTTTTACTCTTTCTTGGCTCAAACACTCTCTCTCTCACTCAAATTTCTTAAATATTTTTTTATTATTTAGGCTAAAAACAAACTTAATCAGCATTCTATCAAGATCATGCTACCAGGGGCAGTCCGCCGCGGGAGCAAGGGGGGCCCCCCCCCCCCCCCCCCCCCCCCCCCCCCCCACACACACAATTTTTTAGTTTTTATTTTTTTTTTTTTATAATTTTTCAATTTTTTAAAAAATTTTAGATATTTGGCCTCCCTAAAATTTTTCTTTTCATCTTAAAAAAAATCTTTAAAAATTGATAAAAAAATTTTCAAAAAAGAAATTGAATCCCATAAATCTTATAAAAAAATCAATCCCAAATAATCTTAAAAAAAAAAAAATCGGTGAAGAACTCACATGTAGCAACCCAATCCCAAATCCCATCCGTCGTGTTCTTGCACTAAAACCTTTTCCAATCCCCAAACCCCACCCGTCGGCTACCGCTGACTACTCCTCCTCTCTTCCCCAACCACCAACCTCTTCACGCCGTCTCCTTCACCTCTCTTCCTCGCCGAGTCACCAACTCCTCTCTTCCCCAACCAACAACCATCGCGACGCTGCCTCCACCCGCCACTGCCCCCAACAAGCCACCCGCCACCGATGGCTAACCCCACCCACCGTCTCCTTTGCAGCTCCACCTCTTTTACAGTCAACTCCTCATCTCTTCCCCAACTAGCAACCACCACTCCTATCCAGCTACCCGTCGCCGACCGCCGGCTTCTTTTCTGTCCAGAACTCCTACCCATGGCCCGATACTGGAGCTCCATGTCTCCACTCGTTTTATCTATATTTGGCTTGGTAGGTATCATTGTATGTTTCCTAACTTCCTATGATATGATATCATATTTTTTGGCCTTCCTGGAAAACTTGGTATGGTCCGCCCCTGCATGTTACCGATGGGTATTGGAGTACATGGCTCTAGATTGTACCTAGGAGGAAGGTGCGCAGCCTAGATCTTCGCACGAGAATGGATCAAAGTATCCTTTAAACTGTTTTTATATCATATGAGATACATATATATCTTTTCATAAATTAAAAAATATTTTGATGATGTGTGTGAAATAAAATATTTGATGTGATAAATAGTTTAAAAAATTGAAAACATAACCTGGCTTAAGAGGTAGTAATACCACTTCCTAGAGTTTAAATATGGTCTTGATGATGCTAAGGTCGTATGATTCAACATCATATTATGTTGCCACCTAGATCGCTCTGGCCTATAGCTCTTATGTGGCCCAGGTGAGTGGACTCCCTACCAGCGTCACCGGGTTCGCCGATCGAAGGAGATCAAGGAGAACAGGCCCTCCTTTATGGGACTTGGTGGAGTCACCGTGTTCGGAGGGATTGTTGTAAGAGTGAGAGGGGCTTGGAATTGTGCTAGTCATCCTGTAGGCCTCCTCGGTGGGGAGGAATCCTTCTCCCCCGTCGCTCCTCATGAATGAAGACCTGCAAAAGTCCCGGCCAGGGGCACCGACGGGGACACTCTAGCACTCAAGTCAGTTAGGAGAACAACCATAGCAGTATAGGAAAAATAATGGCTCGGGGGCCAGTCAATGAGCGTGTGGTAGTTTTTCTTACCTTGGCTGAAGTTCCCTCTTACCTCTTATGAGATTGATCTTGTGATCTGGGGAGGCGTGCTCTTCTTGACATAGGCCTGTGAGGCTATGATGGGTTGGTGAATCTTCCTCTTTTGGGAAGTTCAGAAGGTTGGTGAAGTGCAGTGCCTCGGATGGAGCACTCCTTCCTGTAAACAGTGGCTTGGGAGGCTTTAGTGTAGTCCTTCTTTGCAGGCGGTGCACCACAGGACCCACATGGATGGGGCTCCTTGGAAAGCATGATGGGCCCACGTGGATGGGGCCAAATTGTGCGATGCTCCCAGTGGTCCAAACGGGCTGAGATGCCGAAGTGTCGAACTGACCAGGATGTTGCTCCTATGCAGCACACAGGCTGAGAAGAGTATGCCCGAAATGGACAAAAGCGAGCCGGGGGTGGAGCCATCTTAGGGCATAGTCGATGCACTAGACTTTATATGCTAGGTTGCCATACAGATGTGCGGACCGAGAGAAGGCCCGTAGAGGCTTCCCATGCATGTTGATCGAGGCAAGGTCTATAGAGTTTCCATGCACGTGGACCAAGGTGCGTGGTACGAACCCACATGCTACTCCCGGCCATTATTGAGGTGTTGAACCGCGAGGCGCGCTGCTCCCCAACGACCGGACCGGTGCGATCGTGCTGGAGCTGAAGCTGGACTGCGGAGCTTCCTAGTGACCGGACCGGTGCGGGCATGCCATAGGAGCTTTGGGTGGAAACATGCTACCTCCTATCAGGTGAAGCCGTGCGCTGGGTGGAGCCGAACCGCGGGAGGGCAGAGTCGTGTTGCCTCCCATCGAGCGAAGCCGTGCGCGGGGTGGAGCCAGACCGCGGGAGGGCGGAGCCGTGCTGCCTTTCATTGGGCGAAGTCTTGCGCAAGGTGGAGCCGGATTGAGGTGGGTGGAGCCATGCACAGGGTGGAGCCGGACTGAGGTGGGCGAAGCCGTGCGCAGGGTGGAGCCGGACTGCAGGAGGGCGGAGCCATGCTGCACCCTAGCGGCCGGACTGCGCGCTACTCCCGTCAACGCATGGGCGTGTCTAGGGTGCCGAGCTGGGCTGGAGCCTGAGTGCGCTATTCCTGGTCGGAGCTGGGCTCGTCGAGGTGCCGGACCGGGAGGCAGAGCTTCGCCCTGGAGCTGGACTGAAGCGGGTGATGTTGAGGGGACATTGGGCTTAACGGTCAGAGATGGCCAGATTCGGACCTGCTGAGATGCGCCACCCCCAGCCACATCAACGGATCGTGCGAAGCCGACGTACGGGGCTGGAGAGTTCCACCACGAGGCCGGAGCTGGACCCCACGTGGGCGGAGCCGTGCTGCAAGGGCCACGCCCTCCCCAACATGTCGAGCCAGTCCGGCACTGGCTGAGGAGGGGATGCCTGAGGTGGGCGGAGCCATGCCACTCCCTTTTAACATCAATGCGGTAGCCGAACCCCCATCGGATGGCTGCACGAGCGGATCTGTTGACGTGCGGGCCGAGGTGGCCGGAGCCAGGCCGACTAAGGCATTGGACTGCTCCAACGATGCCGAAGTGCCGGGCTGCCGGGACGAGGCGACACAGAGGTTGCTCATGCAATTATCGGAGTCAGCTGCATGCTATCATGGAGCCGGGCTCCATGCATGGCCGAAGTAGGCTCTCCGAGGTGCCCACCTGGCCACCGTAGGGGTCGAGCCCATGAACCCACCATCTTGTTTTGATGCGAGACTTGGGATGCTATGCGAAGCACATGGCCACGTCAGCTAACAGGGATGATGCTGTGTCAGGGCCAAATGGATTCGTCACCACTATAACAGATGCCCCCACTCCTTGAGTCCAAAGCGTTACTTCCCATCATTTTGGATGAAGGGAGTAGCTTTATCCATTCGGTTCTATGTCATAGCAAGCCTTGTACTGGTTGCAAGAAGTCAGTCACTGGATGGAACTGAACTTGCCGGAGTTTAGCCATTGGTCTTTAAGAGCCTAAATGAAGGTATCGAGTCGCGGCTGTCCTCTTCATGAACAGGAAGGGGCCTGCAAATCAAAGTAGAAGGTAGTGTTGCTGGAACTCACTTGCCTGTAGGTACTTCGATCGAAGGTTAGTTGGTGTTGCATGGTGATGGTGCTAGTGCTTCAGTCTGACTCTTCTTTGACCAGATAGAAGGTGGTGCCGAGGAGGAAGAGGTTGGTGAGGTGCATAACTTGGGTGCATGACTTGATGCTGATGCCTTTGTTCTTTTCATGATGCTTCCAAGGATCGGGCTCAACTTTGGCCGAGGTGGGCTCGACCCTTGGGGAGCCACCTGGCGAAGGAGCAGAGAGGGATCGACTTCGGTCGAGGTGGGCTAAACCCTTGGGGAGCCACCTGGCGAAGGAGCAGAGAGAGCTCAACTTTGGTCAAGGTGGGCTCGATCCTTGGGGAGCCACCTGGCAAAGGAGCGGAGGGAGCTCGACTTTGGCCAAGGTGGGCTCGACCCTTGGGGAGCCACCTAGCGAAGGAGCAGAGAGGACTCGACTTCGACTGAGATGGGCTCGACCCTTGGGGAGCCACCTGGTGAAGGAGCTCAAGGAGCAGTACAATGCATGCACTTATGAGCTTTGTACCATCCGACGCCTGCATTGCATGGAGCAGCTAGATCACTATTTGCATTATGTTTGCATGGAATGGAGGACAAAACCCCACTCCATAGTCTCGCATGGTGCACGAGAGGTGACGGGGCCTTCACTGCTTCCTCTTTTGGGAACCGTACTCTGTTCGTTGCCTTCCCCAGTCATGGTGGAGGTTGGTCTTCTTCATCTCAAATGGGAGTTTGACCTCAGCAGGGAGCTTGGTCTTGTCAAAGAGCTTGACTTCAGCTTAGCTTCATTAAGGAGCTTGACTTCAGCTCTTGGCTTGAGAAGGAGCTTGACTTCAGCTCGGCTACAGAAGGAGCTTGACTTTAGCTCTTGGCTTGAATGCAGAGCTTTGGAAGCTTCTTGGCTTTGGTGCAGTGCGCTGAGGCCCCTAGCTTGAGTGCGGGGCTTTAAAAGTTTCTCGGCTTGGATGCGGGGCGCTGAGGCCCCCGGCTTGAGTGCGGGGCTTTAGAAGTTTCCCAGCTTGGATGTGGGGCGCTGAAGCTCCCGACTTGAGTGCGGGGCTTCGAAAGTTTTTCGACTTGAGTGCGGGGCGCTGAGGCTCCCGACTTGAGTGCGGGGCTTCAGAAGTTTTCCAGCTTGATTGCGGGGCACTGAGGCTCCCGGCTTGAGTGTGGGGCTTCAGAAGTTTTCTGGCTTGAGTGCAGGGCGCTGAGGCTCCTAGCTTAAGTGCGAGGATTCGGAAGTTTCTCGGCTTCAGTGCAGGGTGCTGAGGCTCCCGACTTCGGTGCTTATTAAGAAACCTTGCGGGTAGTGACAGGCTCTAGTGGACTATGGTGCTTGTCCTTGATGGTAGTATAGGAGCTTTTCCTGTAAAACTAAAACATAGTTTTTCATATTGCAAATATAGTGGGGAAAGGAGTTACCTGTTGAGCTCCGGTCGTATGAATAAAATAAAAATATATTTCTTCCTTGAGAAGGCTAGAATTAAATTCGTCGACCACCATCTTAGGAGAGAATGAGACTCCACTGCATGGAAGAATAGAACTCGGTTGCATGGGAGAGTAGGAGTTCGTTGCATGGGATGAGAGGATCCCATTGCAAGGGAGCATGAGGCTTCGTTGCATGGGAGGATGAGACTCCGTTGCATGGGAGCTTGAGGCTCTGTTGCATGGGAGAGATGAGGCTCTATTGCATGGGAGCATAAGGCTCTGTTGCATCGGAGGATGAGATCCCGTTGAATGGGAGCTTGAGGCTCCGTTGCATGGAAGAGATGAGGCTCTATTGCATGGGAGCATGAGGCGCTATTGCATGGGAGCTTGAGGCTCCATTGCATAGCAAAGATGAGGCTCCTGCATGGAAGAGATGAGGCTCCATTGCATGGGAGCATAAGGCTCTATTGCATGAGAGCATGAGGCCCCGTTGCATGGGAGAGTAGGAGTCCGTTGCATGGGAGGAGAGGACCCTGTTGCATAGGAGAATAGGACTCCTGAGAAGTGACAGGCATTTGAAAAGACTACGAGCGTGAATCTCTACTTCTCTTATTTTTTTCTTTTGTTGAATAGGACTCCTCGAAGGTGGCACCGCCCGGAGGTGGCTCAATCTGCGGCTTGTTGCCTGCTGCCCTGTCGAGGGTGACGATGCACCTTCACAGCTTGGGATCTTTTCTCGAGGCCATTCCTTGGAGCCCCGAGAGAGAGGGAAGCTCTCGTGCCCCCACCCCTGTGCCCCCAGTCTGCCCTCGGGGACCAAGGACAAAGGTGGCTACTGTTGTCCTACCCTGATGAAGAGCATTGATCTACCCCCCTACCTGGCACGCCAATCTGTTGCCGCCTAGATCGCTCTGGCCTGTAGCTCTTATGTGGCCCAGGTGAGTGGCTCCCTGCCAGCGTCACCGGGTTCACTGATCGAAGGCGATCAATGGGAACAGGCCTTCCTTTACGGGACTCGATAGAGTCACCGCGTTCGGAGGGGTTGTTGTAAGAGTGAGAGGGGATTGGAACTGTGCTGATCATCCTGTAGGCCTCCCCGATGGGGAGGAATCCTTCTCTCCCATCGCTCCTCATGAATGAAGACCTGCAAAAAGTCCCGGCCGAGGGCACCAGCGGGGACACTCCGATGCTCAAGTCAGTTGGGAGAACAGCCGGAGCTGTGTAAGAAAAATAATGGTCCGGGGGCCGGTCAATGAGCATATGGTAGTTATTCTTACCTTGGCTAGAGTTCCCTCTTACCTCTTATGAGATTGCTCTTGTCATCTGGGGAGGCGTGCTCTTCTTGACATAGGCCTATGAGGCTATGATGGGTTGGTGAATCTTCCTCTTCTGGGAGGTTTAGAAGGTTGGTGAAGAAGTGCAGTGCCTCGGGTGGGGTACTCCTTCCTGATTAGTGTAAACAGTAGCTTGGGAGGCTAGCGGCACGCCATATGACCCACATGGATGGGGCTCCTTGGAGAGCATGCTGGGCCCACATGGATGGGGCCAAACTGTGTGATGCTCCGAGTGGTCGAATCAGGCTGAGATGCCAAAGTGTCGAACTGACCGGGATGCTGCTCCTGTGTAGCACACGGGCCGAGAAGAGTATGCCCGAAATGGATGAAGGCTAGCCGGGGGCGGAGCTGTCTTGGGGCACAGTCAATGCACTAGACTTTACGTGCCAGGTTGCCATATAGACACACGGACCAAGAGAAGGACCGTAAAGGCTTCCCATGCATGCTGATCGAGGCGAGGCCTATAGAGGCTCCATGCACGTGGACCGAGGTGCATGGTACGAACCCATGCGCTACTCCCAGTCGTTATCGAGGTGTTGAACCGCGGAGGCATGCTACTCCCTAGTGATCGGATCAGTGCGATTGTGTCGGAGCCAGAGCTGGACTGCGGAGCTTCCCAGCGGCCGGACCGGTGCGGGCATGCCAGAGGAGCTTCGGGCGGAACTGGACTGAGGTGGGCGGAGCCGTGCTGCCTCCCATCGGGCGAAGCCATGCACAGGGTGAAGCCAGACCGCGGGAGGGCGGAACCGTGCTGCCTCCTATCGAGTGAAGCCATGCACGGGGTGGAGCCGGACCGTGGGAGGGCGGAGCCATGCTGCCTCCCATCGGGCGAAGCCGTGCACAGGGTGGCGCCGGACTGAGGTGGGAAGAGCCGTGCACAGGGTGGAGCCAGATCGCAGGAGGCCCGAGCTATGCTGCTCCCCAGCGGCCGGACTGCGCACTGCTCCCGTCGATGCCCGGGCATGTCTGGGGTGCCGAGCTAGGCTAGAGCCGGAGTGCACCGTTCCCGGTCGGAGCTGGGCTCGTCGAGGTGCCGGACCGAGAGGCGGAGCTTCACCCTGGAGCTGGACTGAAGAGGGCGATGCTGAGGGGACACTGGGCTTGACGGTCTGAGACAGCTGGAACCGGACCTGCTGGGATGCGTCGCCCCCAGCCACATCAACGGATCGTGCGAAGCCGACGTACGGGGCTGGAGAGTTCCACCACGGGGCCGGAGCTGGACCCCATGTGGGTGAAGCCATGCCGCCGGGGCCACGCCACTCCCCAACATGCCGAGCTGATCCGGCACGGGCTGAGGAGGGGATGCCTGAGGTGGGCGGAGCCGTGCCGCTCCCTTTTGACACCGACGTGCGAGCTGAGCCCCCATCGGACAGCCGCGTGAGTAGATCTGTTGACATGCGGGCCGAGTTGGCCGAAGCTAGGCCAGCTGAGGTGCTGGACTGCTCCAACGATGCCGAAGTGCCGGGCTACCGGGGCGAGGCGACATGGAGGTTCCTCACATAATTATCGGAGTCAGCCGCATGCTGTCATGGAGCCGGGCTCCATGCATGCCCGAAGTGGGCTCTCCGAGGTGCCGACCTGGCCGTCGTAGGGGTCGAGCCCACGGACCCACCATCCTCTTTTAATGCGAGACTTGGGATGCTGCACGAAGCATGTGGCAATGTCAGCTAACAGTGATGATGTTGTGTTAGGGTCGAATGGATTCGTTACCACTATAACATATTATTTTTGAGATATATCATGATAAATGACAAACCTATAAATGACTAACTCTATCAATTCCAAGAATATCTTAAGAAGCTTCAAACCAATGGAACCATTCTTGTTGAACAATTTAAGGACTCTAGCCTTCTTGATAGAATGCCTCCTTCTTGGGACAGCTTTGTCAAAAGTCAACTCCATAAGCAAGAAGAGTTAATCTTAACTCTACTTTTCAATTCAATCATGATAGAAGACCAACACAGATCTAAAATTCAACAAATCAAAGTCCCAAGTGTCCAAGCAAACCTGATCTTTGTCAAACCTAAATCAAAATCTAGATTTCAACCAAACCAACAACACTAATCAACCAACCTAACCATCTTAACCTTTGGAAACAAAAGCTGCCAGGATTATGGGACAAGGACGAATTAATTTAAAGATGACTTGTGAAAAAGTTCTTACCTTGATAGATGTATTATATATTCCAAACCTTAAGAAGAATCTTGGTAGTGGGTCTTAGCGGATCTAAAAATGATATAAAAGCATCCTTGATTATAATAAAGTTGTAATAACTAAGAATAATACCTTCATAAAAAGAGAATATGTAAGTGAAGGTTTATTCAAATTGAATATAATAAATTATTTTATTAATAAAACTTAAAATCAAGTTTATTTTATAAATAAATCTAATCAAAATTTATGGCATGATAGACTAGGTCATGTAAACTTAGAAAAAGTCAAACACATGATCGACTTAACATTAATTTTCAAATCAAATTTAGATACATCTAAGTACGAAATATGTAAGAAATCTAAACAACCAAGAAAAGCATTCAAATCAGTTAAAAAACTACTTCAATCTGGGAGTTGATATATAGTGATGTATATGGCTCGATCAAAACTGTAACCCATGATGGCAATAGGTATATAGTAATCTTTATAAATGATTATTCCATATATTATTATTCTTACCTAACTAAATATAAGGATGAAATATTTAATAAGTTCAAAATTTATAAGGGTGAAGTGAGAATCAACAAGAAAAGAAAATTAAGATTTTTAGAATTAATAGAGGAGGAAAGTATATTTCAAATCAATTTTTTCTGTTCTGTCAAGAATAAGAATAATTCATGAAGTAGCTACTTCTTACTCTCCACAGTCCAACAGTATGGCTGAATGTAAAAACCATATCCTCTTAGATATGGTAAATGCTATGTTAATTAGCTCTTGTCTACCTGAGAATTTATGGGAAAAAGCTCTTCAGTCTTCTTGCTTTGTCTTAAATAGGATCTCTATTAAGGATAATAGTAAAAACCCTTATGAACTTTGAAGAGGCAGGGCTTTTAACTTAAATTTTCTTAAAGTATAGGGATGTCTAGCTAAGATAAATATTTTTGAATCAAAAAAGAGAAAACTAAAATCTAAAACAATAGATATTGTATTTATTGACTATGCCCAAAACAATAATATATATAGGTTCTTAGTGATTAAATCAAATATTAGTAATATAAGTAATAATTCAATCATTGAAACTACAAATGCTTCTTTCTTTGATAATATATTTCTTTTAAAGGCTAGAGTTTTTAGATCCCTGAAATGTAAATCATCTTCCTTTAGATCTATAAAACCAGGATCAGAAACTGAACTAAAATTAAAAAAAGATAAAAGTAACATAATAGAAAAGAATTTTAGAGAAGATTTCTTTATATACCTTGTAGAAAGTGATCCTTGCACATATAATGAAGCTATATCATCATTAAATTCATCATATTAGAAGGAAACTATAAATAATGAAATCCAATCAATTTTAGACAACAAAATTTGGATTTTTTCAGATTTACCTCCAGGGAATAAAGTAATAGGAACTAAATAGATTTTCAAAAAAATTAAGACTAAATGGAATACTAAAATGACATAAAGTTAGGTTAGTAGCTAAGGGATATAGTCAAACGAAAAATAAATTATTTTGATACTTATGCTCCTGTAGCTAGGATAACTATCCTAAAAATCTTAGTAGCATTAGCATCAATTCATAAATTAATAATTCATCAAATGAATATAAAAACTACATTCTTAAATAAAGAATTAGAAGAAAAAATCAATATAAACCAACCTTAAGATTTTATAATTAAAGGACAAGAACATAAAGTATGTAAAGTAACTAAATTACTTTATATATTAAAATAATTTCCTGGACAATGGCATATTAAATTTGATGAAATTATCCTAAGTGATAATTTTAGGATTAAATAATATGATAAATGTATGTATTATAAAAACATAACTCAGATTGTATTTTTTATGTCTTTATGTAGATAATATTCTATTATTTAAAATATTACTAAAAATAATATAAGAAATTAAAGATTATTTGTCAAATAATTTTGATATGAAATATTTAGAAAAAACTGATATAATTTTAGGAATGAAACTTAAAAGAATA
This sequence comes from Areca catechu, assembly GCA_021397845.1. Classification (NCBI taxonomy): domain Eukaryota; kingdom Viridiplantae; phylum Streptophyta; class Magnoliopsida; order Arecales; family Arecaceae; genus Areca; species Areca catechu. Next base: position 125,995,189 of record CM038038.1, on the reverse strand, counting down.
AATAATGAAATAGCAATAAACATAACAAGTTCAATAAAAAATATTTAAAAAGTTTGAGTATTTTGATCTAAATCATGTTTCCATCCTATATGATTATAGTTCTCACTTAACTAAATATCTAGGAGAGCCAGTAAGATAATTAGAATATTTCCAGAGAATAGGATCTTTATTATATATAGCAAATAAAATCCATCCTAATATAGCTTATGCAGTAGGAAGACTGGGTCCATATACCAGTAATCCTAATAAAGAATATTAGAAAGCCCTTGAAATGGTCTTTAGATATCTAAAGGGAACTCTAGATTATTCTCTTATATACTCCAGTTATCCAGAAATACTAGAAGGATATAGTGGTAACAAAGAATTTAGATGCTAAGTCCACCACAGGATATCTCTTCATATTTGGAGGAGGTGTAATATCTTGGAAATCATGTAAACAAATAATGATAGTAAGAAGTATATTAGAATCTGAATTAAGTATTCTTGACACTACCCGTAATACCAATAAGTTGTGATTGTTGAACTCTAATAGATCTGTTTAATTAATAGACATCAAATAAAAAGATGAATAATTATATCATGATCAGATATAAATATGTAAGAAATAAAATGAAAGATGTGATATCACTTTAATTTATAAGATCAAAAAATAATTTATCTGATTTTTTGATCAAATGGCTTTCTAAAACTTTGGTATTTAAGACATCCAAGGGCATGTGATTTAAGTCCATATATTAGTCACCAGAATGGATCCCTACCTTTGCACTTGGAGATTCCATAATCAAGGTTCAAAGGGAAATGACCTCTGAGGTAATGTCTAGTGTTACAGCCGTGACAGTGACGTGGCCAGGCTCAGGTATCGTCGAATACGAGCGAGCCACATGTAAGTTACCCCGGCCTAGTCAGCGCCACATCCTCAAAGCCAGGACGGCAAGACTACACTACACGACGACTGCCTAAGGCAAACCGCCCTCGCCGAGGTCGAGCTCGGCTCGGAGTTCCTCTACCACCTCATTGGCGCCCGGGCCCGGAGGGGTCCGCTTAAGTGAGGTCGGCCAAGGTCGGGCGACCTCTTGCCGCCTCGCCAGGTGTCCACCCAGGAGGGGTCCACCGAAGCCGAGGTTGGCTGATCCTTCGTCCTTCGCCAGGTGGCCACCCGGAGACGGGCCCACCTCGGCCGAAGCCAGGCGACCTCCTGCCACCTCGCCAGGTGTCCACCCGGGAGGGGTCCACCTAAGCCGAGGTCGGCTGATCCTTCGTCCTTCGCCAGGTGGCCACCTGGAGACGGGCCCACCTCGGCAGAAGCCAGGCGACCTCCTGCCACCTCGCCAGGTGTCCACCCGGGAGGGGTCCACCTAAGCCGAGGTCGGCTGATCCTTCGTCCTTCGCCAGGTGGCCACCCGGAGACGGGCCCACCTCGGCCGAAGCCAGGCGACCTCCTGCCACCTCGCCAGGTGTCCACCCGGGAGGGGTCCACCTAAGCCGAGGTCTGCTGATCCTTCGTCCTTTGCCAGGTGGCCACCCGGAGACGGGCCCACCTCGGCCGAGGTCAGACCGCTCGTACGGCGAGGGCCCTGGGGAGAGAGAGACGGGCCCCGAGGCCATCCCTCGGGCCGTACGAATCCCAGACGGTGTCCTGTACTGAGGGCGGCGGCACGCGGAACATCACTAGCAACGGCCCGACAGGTCCCGCAGCCGAGAGACACAACCCTGACGACACAGGCCCCATAAATAAATGGCGCCCACGCTTGGGGAAGAGGGCACTCTCACCGGGCCCGAGGCCTGACCGGCCGCCCTGCCGGCGCCGCCCTCCCCTCTTTCTCTTATGTCCTTGCCTTTCCCATGCTAGGCCCGGCGGGCGAGGTCGGAAAGCCGCCTGGCACCCTTCACCAAAAAGGGAAAAGAGAAGATGATGGGGGAGGGGGGTTCCCGAGACGGAAAAAGATAAATGCGCGACGGAAGGGGATAAAGAAGGAAGGATCTGGGGACGACAAGATAAGCCAATTAGCCTGGGGACAAGGAGGAAGCACCGGTACAAGGCCTTGCTCCGAGGGAGAAACCAGAAATCCCGAGAGGGGAACACTGGGTGTGAGCTCGGCAAGGAGGCCCAGCCGAGATTCTGGTCCCCAGAGCGTTTCCTTCACCAGTTAACTCTATAAGTCTGGAACCCTTTAGAGGGTCCGGCTGGAGAGTCTGTTCCTTCTCGTCGTCTACTGACTTGACCGTCGGAGCTCCCTCGCCGGGATCCCCGGCCAGGGTCCTCTAACCCCTTTGTTGCAGGTTCTCCGCGGGAAGGGAGGCTCCCTCGCCAGGCGATCAGGAAGGATCGGCCGATCCGAGGCACGGGCGCGGCGGCGAGAGCGGCAACAGATTGGCGCGCCAGGTAGGGGGACAAGACACTAACCCCTAGCGGGAACCAGCTTTCTGCAGGTGTCACTCTCTCCAGCAATGGTGGTCACTCGTGGTCGTGAGGCATCCACCAGCCATGTGGGGGATGTCCACTCCCCTCCAGGGGGCCACAGCCTCGAAAGGGAGCTTCCGGCTCCCCCTCCTCTTCCACAACAGCCTGCCCCGGTGGACGGATCCCTTGCGGCCATCATCCAGCAGCTGCAGACCTTGACCTCAGCGGTCCGACAGCTTCAGCATCAGCAACGGTCTCTAGCCACTCAGCCGCAGCCAGGGACCCCCGCGGCCCGAGCCGCGGGGCAGCGTGGGAGCCTGCGCTCAATCCAGGGCAGGCCATCCCACCCGAGGGCCATCTCCAACCCCCGGGGGAGCCACCAAGCTCCTGCAAAGAGAAACTATTCCAGTTCGGAGGATCACGAGAGTCGATCCCCGGCCGATGGGGCCGAAACGGTGCATCGCAACAAGCGACGTCGAGGCCAGACCTCGCGCCGAGACCGATCGGCGCCCCCTTCACCCACAGCCTCGATGGAAGACTCCACCGATGAAGCCATCAGGCGCCAGGCCGAGAGGCGCCTGGAGGAGCACGAGCGCAAGCTGGCGGAGTTCGCCCACCGATTTGCCGACCTGCAGAACTCGTCGGCAGACCCGGCGGGCTACGACTCCCGCCCCCCTTTCTCTGAAGAAATCCAGGCAGAATCGATCCCGAAACGGTTCCGCATGCCGCAGGTGGATCCCTACGACGGAACCACCGACCCCCTAGATCATTTGGAGAGCTATAAGGCTCTCATAAGGGTCCAGGGAGCCACCGACGCCCTTCTGTGCATCGCCTTCCCGGCAACCCTTCAGAAGGCCGCTCGAGTCTGGTTCACCCGCCTCGAGCCCGGATCCATTTGCTCCTTCCATCAGTTGGAAGGAAAGTTTGTGGCGCACTTCGACGCCTGTCGAAAGGTGCCAAGAGAGGTGGACAGCCTCTTTTCCATCCGCCAGCAGGACCAGGAGCTACTCCGGGACTACATCACCCAGTTCAAGACCGCAGCCCTGGAGATCTACAGCTTGGACGAGCCCGTCGCCATGCTGGCCTTGAAGCGCGGACTCAAGACGTCCCGCCTAACCTATTCCCTGGACAAGAAGTCGCCCAGGACGTACTCCGAGCTCCTCCTCCGCGCCCACAAGTACATCCGAGCGGAGGAGGCCGACCGCACCCGTCGAGAGCTGGACGGGAAGACTCCAAAGAAGCCACTCCCGAGGGACACCCCGGGAGCTCGGAGGCCCGGGCCATCTGCCGACCTCCGCCCGAATCCAAAGCCGAGGGGCAAAGCCACTCCCGAGTGGAGGTACACCCCTCTCCTCGCACCCCGAACGAAGATCCTCATGGAAATCGAGGGCGAGCGCTACCTCCGACGACCTCCTCCTCAGAACCCGAGAGCCGCCTGAGACAAATCAAAGTACTGCCAGTTCCATCGCGAACACGGGCATGACACGGAGGAGTGTCGCCATCTGAAGTGGGAGATTAAGGAGCTAATCAGCAGGGGTTACCTCAGGAAGTTCGTCAAGAGCGAGGCCCCCTCCGAAGGGCGACCGCTCGCGGCCCTACCACCTGTCCCTGCGATCGACAACCGCCCAACAGAGAAGCCCGTGGGCATGATCTCGCGCGGGTCCGGCCGAGCAACGAAGAGAGCCCGGGAAGTCCTGGAGAATATAATCCCTCCCAAAGGGAGGGAAATTAATGATAATGTAAACAACGATGCCGTGGTGGTCGAGATGACCATCGCGAAGCATCCTGTACATCGAATCATGGTGGATAGTGGAAGCTCGGCTGACGTACTTTTTTACGATGCATTCTCTTGGATGAACTTGTCCCCCGAACAGCTGAAGCCAGTGCACACCCCCTGGTAGGTTTTACAGGGGACTCAGTGGGGGTCGAGGGGGAAATCACTCTCCCGGTCACTACCGGATCCCCACCCCGGCAAGCGACCGTTCTAATAACATTCACCGTCGTCAGGCTCCCTTCGCCTTACAACGCCATCCTCGGGCGTCCCGGGCTCAACCAACTGGACGCCACCATCTCCACGAGGAGGCTGTTGGTGCAGTTCCCCACGCCTTCCGGGCTTGGAGAGATGAGGGGGACGATCCAGCCAGTCCCGCTCTGCCTCCAGACGGTCCCGGGCGCCAGGGGCGCGGAGCTCGCCCATGATATCGACGACCTCGATCTGAGAGAGAAGGAACCCAGGGGAGGGCCCGTGGAGCGCCTGCTGACTTTTCCCCTCGGTTCAGATCCCCTGAAGACGGTGCAAGTCGGGGCCCAGCTCCCCGAGGAAGAGCGAACCCGCTTGCTGGAGTTCCTCCGCGCCAACGCTGACGTGTTCGCCTGGTCAGCAGCCGACATGCCGGGCATCCCGCCCGAGGTTATTATGCACAGGCTGAACGTGGATCCAAGTTGCCGCCCGGTCCGCCAGAAGAAGAGAAGCTTCGCCATGGAGAGGCAGAAGGCGATCAACGAGGAAGTAGAGAAGCTCCTCGCCGCCGGTTTCGTCCGAGAGGTCCAGTACCCTAGCTGGCTGGCGAACGTGGTCATGGTAAAGAAGAGTAGCGGTAAGTGAAGGATCTGTGTGGACTACACCGACCTCAACCGAGCTTGCCCAAAGGACAGTTTCCCTCTCCCAAAGATCGACCAACTGGTCGACACCACCTCGGGGCATCGCCTCTTGTCGTTCATGGACGCCTTCTCCGGATACAACCAGATCCGGATGAACCCGGAGGATGAAGAGCATACTGCCTTCATAACGACCGCGAGACTTTTTGCTACAGGATGATGCCTTTCGGCCTTAAGAACGCGGGCGCGACGTATCAACATCTGGTCAGTAAAATCTTCAAAGACCAGATAGGCCGCAACATGCAGGTGTACGTGGACGACATGCTGGTGATGAGCAAACTTGATTCGGACCACGTGGCTGACTTGACGGAGACGTTCGGCAACCTCCGGCGCCATCAGATGAAGCTGAACCCGACGAAGTGCGCTTTCGGCGTCTCCGCCGGCAAGTTCCTAGGGTTTATGGTGACTCAAAGAGGGATCGAGGCCAACCCGGAGAAGGTCCAGGCCATCCTGGACATGGAGCAGCCCGCCTCCAAGAAGCAGGTGCAACGACTGACCGGCCGAGTCGCGACCCTCAGCCATTTTATTTCCAGGTCAGTGGACCGCTGCCGTCCCTTCTTCAAGGTGCTGAGGAAGATGAATGGCTTTGCTTGGACCGAGGAGTGTCAGCGGGCATTCGAGGAGCTGAAGAAGACGCTCGCATCGCCACCTTTACTGTCCAGGCCCGAAGAGGGGGAGGAGCTTGCCCTCTACTTGGCGGTTACCCCGGAGGCCGTCAGCTCTGTCTTGGTCCGAACCGACGACCAGGGACTCCAGCGGCCGGTGTACTATACCAGCAAACTCCTCCGAGACGCGGAGCTCAGGTATTCCCGGCCCGAGAAACTTATTTTTGCGCTAATAGTGTCTGCCCAGCATCTCAGGCCCTATTTCCAAGCGCATCCCATCGCCGTCTTGACGGACCAACCGCTGAAAGCGGTGCTCAGCCGACCTGATACTTCGGGATGGTTGGCTAAGTGGGCACTGAAACTCAGCGAGTTCGACATTGCATACAGGCCAAGGTCGGCCATGAAGGCGCAGGTGCTGGCCGATTTTTTGGTCGAGTGTGCAGGCTTGGGCAAGGAGCCCGAGGAAGATCCCCCGGCCCAGCCGATGGAGGTTGGCACCGATGAGCCCGGAGAGGACGCCTGGATCCTCCATGTGGACGGAGCCTCGAACTCCGGCAGGAGCGGAGCTGGGCTCATCCTTGCCAACGGCGACGGGGTTGTCGCCGAGTGCGCACTCCGTTTCCAATTCCCCGCAACAAATAACCAGGCGGAGTACGAGGCACTTCTTGCCGGACTGAGAGTCTCCCGCGAGCTTGGCGTGACCAACCTCAGAGCTTTCACTGACTCCCAGCTCGTAGCGGGGCAGGTGTCCGGAGAGTACGTCGTGCACGACCCCCAAATGGCGAAGTACTTGGAGCTCGTCAAGGCGGGCGCGTCCAAATTCCGCCGCTTCAACATCTTCCACATCCCTCACGGGGAGAACGCCCGTGCAGATGCCCTCTCCCGGCTGGCGACCCTGCCGGACGCGATGCTGGGATGCGCTCATGTGGAGCGCCTTGAGGTCCCAAGCCTCGAAGCACCGGTGGAGGTCCATCAGGTCAGCCAGGAGCCCAGCTGGATGGACAAGTACACTGCGTACATCGCCAGCGGCACCCTGCCGGAGGATCGACAGGCGGCTCGCCTCATCAGGAAGAAGGCCGTGCGGTTTGTCCTGATGGACGGGCAGTTGTATCGAAGATCCTACTCCTACCCCCTCCTCAAGTGCGTAGGACCCACAGAAGCCAAGCTCGTGCTCCAGGAGATTCACGAAGACATCTGCGGGAACCACGTGGGGGGCAGGGCATTGGCGTACAAGGCCCTCCGTCAGGGCTACTTCTGGGAAACAATGAAGGAAGACGCCGCCGACTTCGTGAAGAAATGCGACCGGTGCCAGCGTCACGCCACGGTGCAGCGGCAACCCTCCAACCCAATCTCTCAGCTCTCAGCCCCCTGGCCATTCGCCCAGTGGGGGATGGACCTCCTGGGCCCGTTCCCGCCGGCGTCGGGCCAGCGGAAGTTCTTGATAGTGGCTATCGACTACTTCACGAAGTGGGTCGAGGCCGAACCCTTGGCAAGGATCACCGAAGCAAACGTCGCCAAGTTCTTCTGGAAGTCCATCGTCTGCCGCTTCGGCCTCCCCCACACTGTGGTCACCGACAACGGACGCCAGTTCGACTACCGGGAATTCGAAGAATTCTGCAGCGACCTCGGCATCAGGCATCGCTTTACCTCGGTGGCGCACCCTCAGACCAACGGGGAGGCCGAAGTCACGAACAGGACCATTCTTCAGGGCCTCCGCACGCGGCTGGACCAGGCCAAGGGCAGGTGGGCCGATGAGCTTCCTAGCATCCTTTGGGCATACCACACCACCCCAAGGACGGCTACCGACGAAACTCCATTCAACCTCGTCTTTGGAGCCGAGGCAGTCATCCCGATCGAGCTCACCGTATCTATGCTGCGCGTGGAGCAATACGACGAGACAGAAAACCCGGCCAGGATGATGCTCAACCTAGACCTTCTCGAGGAAGCAAGGGACAGGGCCCGGATCCGAATGGCGGCGTACCGGCAACGTGTAGCCAGATATTACAACTCCCGGGTGCGGCCTAAGGTTTTTCGTCCCGGAGACTTGGTCCTCCGGCGCGCCGAAGCATCCCAACCACGGGAATGTGGCAAGTTATCGTCCAACTGGGAAGGCCCATATCGGGTGGCAGAAGCCCTCCCTCATGGAGCATATTGCTTGGAAGAGATGGGAGGTGCCAGGTTCCCCCGGACGTGGAACTCCTCGAACCTGAGAATGTACTACCAGTGATGTAAGGCTCCCAGTTTCTGTAACAAAGCTTCCCCACTTCAAACACTCCCTCCTAACTTCAATAAGAAGGCCTGCGGCATCGAGCTCAATCCGGAAGATCCTGGGCCTCGGCCTGGAAGGTGGCGCCGAACCCAGTTCGCCCACGCAAGCCCGGAGCACAGCTCAGCGAGCCGCGCAAGGCTTGAGAAGGCCTGCGGCATCGAGCTCAGTCCGGAGATCCTGGGCTTCGGCCTGGAAGGTGGCGCCGAACCCGGTTCGCCCATGCAAGCCCGGAGCACAGCTCATGAGCCGCGCAAGGCTTGAGAAGGCCTGCGGCATCGAGCTCAGTCCGGAGATCCTGGGCTTCGGCCTGGAAGGTGGCGCCGAACCCAGTTCGCCCACGCAAGCCCGGAGCACAGCTCAGCGAGCCGCGCAAGGCTTGAGAAGGCCTGCAGCATCGAGCTCAGTCCGGAGATCCTGGGCCTCGGCCTGGAAGGTGGTGCCGAACCCAGTTCGCCCATGCAAGCCCGGAGCACAGCTCAGCGAGCCGCGCAAGGCTTGAGAAGGCCTGCGGCATCGAGCTCAGTCCGGAGATCCTGGGCTTCGGCCTGGAAGGTGGCGCCGAACCCAGTTCACCCACGCAAGCCCAGAGCACAGCTCAGCGAGCCGCGCAAGGCTTGAGAAAGCCTGCGGCATCGAGCTCAGTCCGGAAGATCCTGGGCCTCGGCCTGGAAGGTGGCGCCGAACCTTGTTCGCCCATGCAAGCCCGGAGCACAGCTCAGAGAGCCGCGCAAGGCTTGAGAAAGCCTGCGGCACCGAGCTCCGTCCGGAGGTCCCGGGCTTCGGCCTGGAAGACGGTGCAGAAACCGTGTTGTCTGCGCAAGCATGAAGGCGACCCAAAGCCGGGCCCGCCTAAGGCTTGCCCTGCTGCGACGCGACTCAGCATGCCCCATCCTTCGATTTGAGCAATGGGAGGACCAGGCCTGCAGTTATTTCAAGTACTCCAGATCGACATCTCAGAAAGAAAAGAAGAGAAAAGTAAGACGAAACAACAAACAAGGTTTCAGTAAAGCTTAGATCTTCATTAACATAAGTAGTCGGTACAAACTGGGAGCCCCGACAGGCCGGGACTCCCCAAAAAACAAAAATAGCAGAAATAAAGCAAAAAGACAGTGCCGGGATCACTGGGATGTGGGGTCGGAGCCATCTGCCGGAGGCGCGGGTGCTGCGTCTTCGACTTCTACAGCGGCCGGCTCCTGGGGCTGTTCCGAGGCCGCGGCATCGCTGGTCGACGGTGCCACAGGTGTCGCTCCGGCCGTGCCGGAAGCCCTGCTCTCACCTCCTGGCCTCCTGCCACCGACTACGACTCCGCTCAGGTCCAGCTGGGGGAAGAAGGCCCCCACCTTCTCCCGGCACATCCGAAACCCCTTCAGGAAGGAGTCCACGGCAGCCTCCCGGACCTCCGACGTATACTCATCGGAAGCTCGGAATTTGGGGACGGCCTCTTGCGCTTCCCGCTTGGCTGCCTCCAGGAGCCCGTTGACGTAGGCGATCCGGTCTTTCACCGCGGCCGCATCTCGCCGGGCCTCCTCCAGCTGGCGCTCCAGCCATTGGGAATGGGCCTGCAGGCGGGCCTTCTCCGCCGCCTCCTCCTCAGCTCGGCGCTGGTTGGAGGTCCGCTCCTCCGACAAGGAGGCCTCCAACTCCTTGTTTCGCTCCTCGGAACGTGCCAGGTCGGACTGGAGGGCTTGCTTGTCGGCTCGCAGCTCGGCGCCCTTCTCCATTAGATCCTTGACGTCAGCCGCAAGCTTGCCGAGCTTCTGCTCCCGCTCGGAGTCCCTCTTGGCGTTCCCTACGAGGAAATTCCTCAGTAGGAGGACGTCGTTCCCGATCTGCAATGGCAAAAGCGACACAGGTCAGAGCAAAGGCAGGTAAGTCTCGAGATAGGAAAAAGGAAAAGGAAGAAGCTCGGGCTTACCGTGAAGAGCTGCGGAAGGATACCGAGCAGCGCGTCCGCGTAATCCCGGCCACCCCGAGCTCGGCGGTCCCGGGCGGTGGAAGCGTACTCCATCATCTTCTCTGCCAGCCCCCTGTCGAGGATGACCGAGTCCCGGTGAGTGATCACCGGCGCCGGAGCCTTCGGGCCGGCTCCTGCTGCAGCTGCCCCCTCAGCCGAAGCCGCAACCGACGGGCCGGCGATCGCCACAGACGGTGCTGTCGAGCTGGCAGCAATGACGGGCTCGGCGATGGGCGGAGCGGCAGACGCTGGAGCTCTCTCTGCGGCGCCGCCAGTTCGCGCGGCCGAAGTATCAGTGACCCCGCCCTGAGGTGGCCTGGGCAGGGAAATGACGGTAACCGGGCCGGGCACGGTCGCCTCCACGACCTCCCGGCTCGTCTCCGTGCGAGCCCTCTTCGCTGCGGGCTCGTCTATCTCTACGACGTCCCGCTGGGCCGCCCCCTCCAAGAGGTTCTCCAAAGAAAACTTCATCCCTGCAAGACAAAAGAGACAGAAGGTCAGCCGGCTCAGTTATGAAGAAAAGGGGGGGGGGGGGGGGGCAGAGGTCAATGAGGGCCCAAATCTTACCGGTCTCGCGGATGGGACTGATACCGGCCTCGAAAAGATTCTGCTCAGAAAGCAGAACCTCGAGCGCCGGGACCTCGTCACTCAGGAGCTGGGTATAGGACTCCTGGTCTGCCGACTCGACTCGGGAATTCCGGTTCGGGGACCGGTCTGGTTCACTCCAGGCCCAGTCGACGTCGTCGACCGAGGCGAAGAAAAACCGGCTCTTCCAGCCCTTGACTGAGGAAGGGAGGTCGAACCGGAGACACCTGGGCCGGGATGAAATGTACCACCAGCCATCATCGGTGGAGCACTTCTTCAGGGTGAACAAGGCCCTGAAGAGAGAAAAACGGGCAACGAACCCGTGGAAGTGGCAGAAAACGATGAAGGAGAAGATGACCCGGATGGCATTAGGAGCCAGCTGGGCCGGGACGAGCCGAAAGTGGCTGAGGAAGGAAAGAAAGAAAGGGTGCAGAGGAAACCGAAGACCTCCAAGGAGGAAGTCTTCGTAGAAAGCTATGCGGCCGGGGCCACTCATTGTGACGCGCTCCCCGGACCGCGGAGCAAACAGACGAATAGACCCCGGGATGCCATAGGCATCCCGGAGCAAAGAAAGATCGCCTTCGGTCATGGTGGAGGCATGACCGGAGGGACCGGCAGGAAGAGAAGGCAGAGAAGGCGGAGCAGGAAGAGATGGCAGAGCAGGAAGGGAACGGAGGGGCACGGCAGGTGCAACCGGAGGGGATCGGATCCCCCTGGGGATGCCAATAGTGATCCCCCCGGGTTGCAAACGCCGGCGGACCTCCTCCGGAATCACCTCCTCATCTGAGGAGGAAGAAGATGGAGTCCTCGGCCGGGATGGACCGGCCTCGTCCGGGTTGGAAGAGACATGGCGACGGCGCGCCATAAAAAAGAAAAGGACAGGAAGATCGGAAAGGAAATGAGAAGGAAGGAGGGGGGGCTAGAGAAGAAGGAGGCACTCACCGAAAATGCACAGACGAGCGCGAGCAACAGGAGTTGTTAGCCTGCAGCAAACCGCCCACGAAGCAAGGGAAAAGGCCTCGTTCTGGAAAGTCCCCTCCATTTCAAACTCAACCGACAGCGGCCGTACCCGTCATTCCGCCTCAGGCCACTGGATGGTCGCCATGTGGGCGCACGCCCGACACCGACGCCTCGTTAGCAGAGTAACGGCCTCTGCCTCGAAGCGACGCATTGATTATGGGCAAGTGGGCGACGCATGGCGGCTCCCCATAGGTCTTCAGCCGCATCGAGCCACGACGACGAGGATCGTGGCAATTATGATGCAAGATCTTCGCCTCTCCACGTCATGTCCGCATTTAATCCCGACGTTCCGTTCTACGATGCCCCAACGGAACGGCGGGCTGGGGGGCAACTGTTACAGCCGTGACAGTGACGTGGCCAGGCTCAGGTATCGTCGAATACGAGCGAGCCACGTGTAAGTTTCCCCGGCCTAGTCAGCGCCACATCCTCAAAGCCAGGATCGGCAAGACTACACTACACGACGACTGCCTAAGGCAAACCGCCCTCGCCGAGGTCGAGCTCGGCTCGGAGTTCCTCTACCACCTCATTGGTGCCTGGGCCCGGAGGGGTCCGCTTAAGTGAGGTCGGCCAAGGTCGGGCGACCTCTTGCCGCCTCGCCAGGTGTCCACCCAGGAGGGGTCCACCGAAGCCGAGGTCGGCTGATCCTTCGTCCTTCGCCAGGTGGCCACCCGGAGACGGGCCCACCTCGGCCGAAGCCAGGCGACCTCCTGCCACCTCGCCAGGTGTCCACCCGGGAGGGGTCCACCTAAGCCGAGGTCGGCTGATCCTTCGTCCTTCGCTAGGTGGCCACCTGGAGACGGGCCCACCTCGGCCGAAGCCAGGCGACCTCCTGCCACCTCGCCAGGTGTCCACCCGGGAGGGGTCCACCTAAGCCGAGGTCGGCTGATCCTTCGTCCTTCGCCAGGTGGCCACCCGGAGACGGACCCACCTCGGTCGAAGCCAGGCGACCTCCTGCCACCTCGCCAGGTGTCCACCCGGGAGGGGTCCACCTAAGCCGAGGTCTGCTGATCCTTCGTCCTTCGCCAGGTGGCCACCCGGAGACGGGCCCACCTCGGCCGAGGTTAGACCGCTCGTACGGCGAGGGCCCTGGGGAGAGAGAGACAGGCCCCGAGGCCATCCCTCGGGCCGTACGAATCCCAGGCGGCGTCCTGTACTGAGGGCGGCGGCACGCGGAACATCACTAGCATCGGCCCGACAGGTCTTGCAGTCGAGAGACGCAACCCTGACGACACAGGCCCCATAAATAGATGGCGCCCACGCTTGGGGAAGAGGGCACTCTCACCGGGCCCGAGGCCTGACCGGCCGCCCTGCCGGCGCCGCCCTCCCCTCTTTCTCTTCTGTCCTTGCCTTTCCCATGCTGGGCCCGGCGGGCGAGGTCGGAAAGCCGCCTGGCACCCTTCACCGAAAAGGGAAAAGAGAAGAGGACGGGGGAGGGGGGTTCCCGAGACGGAAAAAGATAAATGCGCGACGGAAGGGGATAAAGAAGGAAGGATCTGGGGACGACAAGGTAAGCCAATTAGCCTGGGGACAAGGAGGAAGCACCGGCACAAGGCCTTGCTCCGAGGGAGAAACCAGAAATCCTGAGAGGGGAACACTGGGTGTGAGCTCGGCAAGGAGGCCCAGCCGAGATTCTGGTCCCCAGAGCGTTTCCTTCACCAGTTAACTCTCTAAGTCTGGAACCCTTTAGAGGGTCCGGCTGGAGAGTCTGTTCCTTCTCGTCATCTACTGACTTGACCGTCGGAGCTCCCTCGCCGGGATCCCCGGCCAGGATCCTCTAACCCCTTTGTTGCAGGTTCTCCGCGGGAAGGGAGGCTCCCTCGCCAGGCGGTCAGGAAGGATCGGCCGATCCGAGGCACTGGCGCGGCGGCGAGAGCGGCAACATCTAGGAACACTATTTCTAGGAGTTTGTTTTCAACCCATCCCTATGATGTAGTACTCTATATATAATGGTTAAATTGAGCATAACTTTTAATATATCCAAGATTGTAAGTTCAGTAAGGTACGATTTCATTATATGTACCTGTTGCCGATCTCGCCGCCGCGCCCGTGCCACGGATCCGCCGATCCTACCAGACCGCCTAGCTCCTGGAGCCTCCTGGCTGGAGCGAACCTGCAAGAGAGGGTCAGGAGACCCTGGCCAGGGATCCCGGCAAGGGAGCTCCGACGGTCAAGTTAGTAGACGGCGAGAAGGAACAGATTCTCCAAGACGGGCCCCCAAAGGAGTCCCAGACTCAGAGAATTTACTAGCAAGAAAGGTGCTGTAGGGACCAGAAACCCGGCCTTGGCCTCCTTGCCGAGCTCACGCAAAGCGATCCCCTCTCGGGACCTTGGATCTTACTCTCGGAGCGGGGCTTTTGGCCACTGTTTCTTACTCGTCCCCGCTTACCTGGTCGCCTCCAGCTTCCTTCCTTTTATCTCCTCCCGCTGTCCGCCTGTCTTCTGCTCGTGGGAGGCTCCCCTTTCCATCCTTTTCTCTTTCCCCTTTTGGTTTCGAGGGCCAGGCGGCTTTCCGACCTCGTTCGCCGAGCCCAGCGGGGAAAGGGTAAAGGCAAAAGAAGGGGGGGCGCCGGCAGGGCGGCCGGTCAACCTCGGGCCCAGTGAGGGCGCTCTCCTTCCTAAGTGCCGGTGCTGTCCGTTTACGGGCCCTGTTTTGTCAGAACCGCACCTCTTGACTGCAGGACTTGTCAGGCCAACGTAAGTGGTGTTTCGCGTGCTGCCGCAATCTGTACGGGGCGCCATCTGTGATGCGCACGGCTCGAGGGCCAACCTCGGAACCTGCGCCTCTTTCTTTGGGATCTTCTCTGTACGGGCGGCCTGACCTCGGCCGAGGTGGACCCCTCCTGGGTGGACACCTGGCGAGGTGGCAGGAGGGCGCTCGGCTTCGACCGAGGTGGACCCGTCTCCTGGGGCCACCTGGTGAAGGAGCGAAGGAGCAGCCGACCTCGGCCGAGGTGGACCCCTCCTGGGTGGACACCTGGCGAGGTGGCAGGAGGGTGCTCGGCTTTGGCCGAGGTGGACCCGTCTCCGGGGGCCACCTGGCGAAGGAGCGAAGGAGCAGCCGACCTCGATCGAGATGGACCCCTCCTGGGTGGACACCTGGCGAGGTGGCAGGAGGGCGCCCGGCTTCGGCCGAGGTGGACCCGTCTCCGGGGGCCACCTGGCGAAGGAGCAAAGGAGCAGCCGACCTCGGCCGAGGTAGACCCCTCCTGGGTGGACACCTGGCGAGGCGGTGGGAGGAGCCCCTGTACCGAACTCGACTTCGGCGAGGGCGGTAACGTCTCGGGATATCACCTGGCGAGGTAGCCTAGGGGGGGCAAGGGCCGAGCTCGACCTCGGTAGCGCGGAAGCCGAGGCTGACTCGGCCGAAGAAACCTCCACGTGGCTCGATCATACCTGACGGAATCTGAGACCGGCCACGTCATTATTACGGCCGTAACAGTACCCTTGGAGGATCTACCTAAATGAAAATAGTCATAACGTCGTGACTGTCATATTAGGACGAATCCTTAGTAATTCTCATGAAAATCAAGACAAGCACATAGTCCAAATGGTGCTACCCCATATCATGATTAGTTCATTTTCATATTGTGTATATTTTTATACTAAATGCAAATTCAGGTACTTGCACTAAGTATAGTAAAAGTCCAAAAAAAATATTATTTAAATTATTTACTAAATTTAAATATTTTTTAAATATTTTATCATAAGTTTTTTGAAACTTATAAATGATTATTTATATGTTTCGAGAGTTTTAAAAAAAACTCCTCCAATGCCCGTGCGAGCTCTGCATGCAGCGCCATTCCGTGTTACACGAGCTCCATGCACGGGGCATTATTTTTTATTTATATTTTTTTAATGCCTTTAATAGCTAATTAGAGAGCTTTTAGTAATTTTCTTTGGGGATTTGAACCTATAAATAGGCCTATATCCCTAACCTCTCACTCCCATCTAAAAGTTTCCTAAAATCAATTTCATTGCCTCTTTCTCCACTCAAACACTCTTTCTCATTCAAATTTCTTAAATATTTTTTTATTATTTGGATCGAAGATGAATTTAATCGGTTTCCAATCGAGATCATGCCATCGGTGGATGTTGAAGTACTTGGCTTCCAGATTATATCTTGGAGAAGGGTATGCGGTTCAGATCTTTGCACGAAAAAGGATCGAAGTCTCCTTTAGAGTAGTGGTTTTACTACCTCCCAAGCCAAGTTCTATTTTTATTTTTTTTAACTCTTTGTCACATCAAATATTCTATTTCATATACTTTACGAAAAATATTTTTAAATTTTTAAAAAGATATATTTTTTTTATAGTATAAAAATAATATAAATGTCACGAAAATCCCTCCCATTCTCTTATAGTGGTAGAAGAGGGCTGGAATCTTTATGATAGAATTGTAAAGGGGCAACACATCAGTTAAAAGTGAGAGGATTGGAAGATATACCATGTCAAAAACCAACCCAAATATTTAAGAAAGTAAATAGATGGGCTCATAATTATATATGTATCGCTAAAATCTCTTCCCTAGCTGATATGAGATTATTACCATACTATGAACATATCCTAATTTAGAGAGTACATAGTATTTGACCACCAACCTTGGGGTGTAATGTGTTTGACCAAATCAATTTTGAAATCTCTCCAATTTATGACTAGGTCATCACAATACAAAATGGTTGCTCTAAAAAAAATTCATTTTTAAGTATCATATTAGAGGGAGAAAAGATTACACTCATTTGGCAATCAAATTTTGTATGCACAATTTTGCATCTAATTATAACTAAATACAGCTCATTTAATTAAAATATTTGAGCAGCAATTCTAGGTGGACCATCATTCCTTCAAAACGAAATTAAGTGGACTAGTGATTCAAGTGGTTAGAATTTTCAAATTTTTATCTTTTCTTGGCACATATGTTTTATCTTATTAACCTATCCAAACTATAATTATTCAACTTTACATTTTTGAAGATGTCCTATCCAAGAATTTAATCTAGTGTACTTTTAATTCACTTAATTTTTCTTTCTTCGTTTCTTAAGAATTTAACCTTAGTTGATATTCTTAGATGCAATAATTTTTTTCTTTAGAATTCTAATCAACCTGGATTTTTCTTTTCTTGGAAATGCTCATGTGCCAATAGGAAAAAAGTTAATTCTACAACTCATTACTACGTGCCTTAATGGCCAAGAGTCCAGGTTGCATCTCTCATTTTAAAGAATGACCGATTTCTTTCATGATATCAACCATTGGTTTCTATCTTATACGGATCTATAAGCATTCTAATCTATTTCTTCTTTCTGTCTATATACATTGCAAAGCCATGATTACATGATTCAATGGTTGAGATATTGCAAAAAATAAGATTGGACCATTCTTCTTTCATGGAAGATGCTAGCCGAACCCAATAATGGCCAAACCTATATGACAACAATTCTCCAATGCCATCAAGAGGCCTAAAAAAAAAGGAAAAAAAAAAAAAGTGCCTTTCGATCTCCCAGCCTGACTCAGAAGAGCACTCCCCAGCTTTGAAATCACCTAAAGAACTTGGAAGCGATCAATAAAAATTGAGGCACGTTCTAAGACCGCACGGCTGGATGTGCATCGGCCGACAAAGCGCGTTTTATGAAGGTGTTGATGAAGTTTCCGCGAGGGAAGAGTCCTTGTCTCAGAGTTGGTGGGGGGAGGGGGGGGGGGGGGGGGGGGGGGGGTGGTGCGGGAAAGGGACCGCACGCATCATGATCCAACCCTCCCCTCCTTGTCATCCCATTAACCAAAGCCTATCATGGAGTTCTTACGGCAATGCATTTCCTGTATGTATGTATATATATATATATATAAAGAAGAGCATGGTCATAATATGGCTATCCACACAATAATTCAAATAAAATTGTTCCTGATAGACGATAAGAATCCTGGATCAATGATTCAAGTTGCTGGATATGAAAATACTTAATCTCAAAAAATCATGAAATTTAGGGATATCTAATATTTGAATCTAATGGTCAAAATAAAGTAAAGCTAATATGTAGGCTCTCGTACCATACGACAACTCAAATAAGATTGTTTTAGATGGAACTATTAAGAGTCTGGTATCGATAATTTAAGTCATTAGATGTATGATCTACTATACTATATTCTAAATTGTTTGCCGTTATATGATTTGAAGATACGTGGCATACATCGCCTATGCACTTGGTGGTAAAAAAATGGATTGAGCTTTTGAAAGATGCTATGTCTTATACTTTAATTTGTCATCCGATGATGGAAGCGATGGCCCTTCTCAACCATTGAATGCCACATCTACATAGACCGAAAGAAAAGGAAACCATGGCATGACGAATTCAACCGGCGTTTTCCTTTGTTTTCAAAATTGTTTAATATAACAAAGTTGTAATGAGTCATACTTAGGTAGGTTTTGGCTTTTGCTACTGACTAGCTGCCAACCAAGAGAAATTAAATTTGGGACTCCTATTTGAGAGATTTCTCATCGTTGGTTTGAGAATCGCTGCGCTTCTCACGTGAAACCCATCTTTTTCCCATCCCTTCCAGCTGACTCCTTTACTCAATTATCTCTATCCACTAAACCCCTTTGTCCATATCTCTCTTTACCCTCTACCATATCCTTTTCTTTTCTATTTTTTTAAAAAAAATTAAAGGTCAGCTATCCTCCATTTTCTTTATTGATCCGAATTTCCTACTTTGTACTTTTTCCCCTTGTTGTTTTGTGTGTTTTGTGAGTGGTTTTTATCGGTATGGCTTTTCTCGGTATTCAGATCAGGCACGAAACAATACATTTATTTTATTTTATTTTTTTCTTGATGAAAAAACAAGACATTTATGAAAACTGAGAACGCGATTTGTGTAAGGTCTTGAACGGTAGAGCATGTCGTCATATTCTTCCACTCTTTTTCCTGTTTTTAGGGTACGAAAACATGCTAAGGTGAAACTACAAGTATCCAATGTTAGGAATCGCGGATCACGGGAGAACGTTTAGGTGCCCTTCCTCGACCATTTTCCTATGGAGCTTCTCCACTATTATGATGGGAATGGCAACACTCGTTTAGAAATTAAAATGGCTCTGATCGGCACTACCTTATACCGCGCCACATATGGGGGCTCACATGGATTTCGGGAGCGAAAATTAAGAGACCGCTAGGGCAAAAGCCGAAGGGCCCACCGGCCACCGAGATCTGGGCAAACCTCCCAAGCCCTTTTGTCAACACCTTGTGAGGCTGGCCATGCAATCATGGATGGCCACGTGGCACTTGATATGGAATCTGAGGTCGTTAATGGTGGGCAGTGGCTACACTTTGGCATCAAGCACAGCTCCAACACGCTCCTCCCCACCCCCACCGCTGCCGAACCAACAATTAAAAATTCGCCTAGATGATGGAGTTTTCATTTTTCAAGTTTTTAGTTGATCGATGCGAAAGACTTTCTTAGCGTGAATTTTATGTATTGAGATCAGTGCCCTGACAATGAACAATTGTTCTGAATAACCGAGTCCTATGTTTCCAATTTCTTACCTGGTTGACCCATTTGCCAATCTAGACGGCAATGAATTAACAGCATCAAAAAAGCAATATCTTAATATAATCCCTATTGAGCTGTTGGATCATCTAGATGCGGGAGAGCTTGGTTTATAGGATTTGCATTATTTTTGATGGGTTTGTTAGTTGGAGCCTTTAACGTGCTAGCCAGAGGTTCCTGGTAATATCAGCTAGATGCATTCATCCATTGTTCTGGACTAGGGATGATGTAATCAAGCCAAGTCTGGTCAAACTTCGCTTGAAATTATTTTTATGCCCAAGTTCAAGTATCGGGTTTGCCTTGTCTATTAATAATTTAAACTTTTTTTTTTTTTTTCCAGAGAAAATGAAGATCATCCATACTACAATTATCCATGTTCAAATATGAAGTGAAAGCAAGTCTATGTTTATCAGCTGATAAACTTAAATCAAGCTGAAATAAATTGGAGCCGACCCGAAGCTTCAAGTTGAGTTGAGCGAAGCATCATTCAAGTATAAGTTGAACTTAGTTCAATCTCGAACAAGGTTCAAGCCCATTTATACAATCGTTCCCTTGCATTATTCCTAAACTATACAAAACGTGAACGGTCATATATCACTTGATCGGAATAGGGATGTCAATTGATCGCAAGCTTGGCCTTCGCTTGGCTTGAAATAAAACTCAAACGGGCTTATTTGGAATATAATTGAGCAAGTTTAAACTCAGTTCATATACTCAATTAAATTCAGAAGAACCAGAGGAAAAGAATCTATGAAATGGAACACCTGGCATCGAATTCTTTTCTTATCCCATTGTACCTTAAGACGTTCTTGGTGTTGACAAGGTTCCATATAATAAGCGCAAAAGCAAACAGATGAAGATACTCCACTATTTGTAAGGTAGCAAATCCTACATACTTTCTTGATATGCATCGAATACTGCTGCTTATTCTTCTTTTTTTAAGCCAAAATTTAATGGAAGATTTGAATAAGACATCTTTATGTCCTATTCATCAGCTATGGAAAAAACTGTATAAATCGCAACTTTGGAATTTATACACGTGAAAGAAGCATATAATATAATGCGCATGGAGGAGGATATCTGAACAATATGCCAGCGCATATAGAACACTACTTCTACCTGACAACAATGGCTTGACGCTATTCTTTCCCCTTCGAGGCCCACGAGCTAGCTCTAGATGCTTGAGGGGGGATGATTAAAGGCAGAAACATTACCGCAGGAAGCTGTATAACAGACTTTTAGGAATAAATTATGAACTCTACATGACAATGTTCAGTCTCCATACTTGGCCCCATACTAATACCATGATTGTATAGTATCAGTACGCCTCTCACACAAAGTTACCGTTCAGTACCGGTATGGTATAATACACCAGATATGGGGCAGTCTAAACCTATACGACAAACCTTGCCATAAAATATCTATTTTATAACAAGGTTTACAAAAAATCTTACCAGCTTCCAAGGTGGTCAAACCTTGAAAGGTTGTGCAATCAGGTATGTCTCTTGAAAAGGTCACGAAAGCGGGTGCACAAGGAATATGTAAAGACCCATGGACCAAACCATGCTCTTTGGAGATGTCTAGAGTAAATGTTTATTCACTGGTGCTGAATGTGAGACATGTCCTTACTTTCATGTTTGACTATTCCAAATGAAACGGTAGATACTCGATATTTGCAAGGATAGGAGAGCTCAGGAGATGTCACAAACCTTGGAAGGATCTACACAGCAGTTAATCACAGCTTGAGCATGCAGGAATAATTTTGCAAGACCAAGCCCCAAAAACATCTAATGCAAACAAAAATGTTCTGCATTTTAGGGACCATAAGCATAAACATAATTCTTACCTACAACCTAACCAGTAGAGATCTGTGATAATAAACAATCAACCACTCTAGGATATTAAGTGTCCCTTGATACTCATATGTTATAGGATCGCTAATTGTTCCTTGTTCACAGATAACCAAAAGAGAGACTGACATATGGGGATACATAACTTATGCATATGATTCAAGAGTTATAAGACCAACAGTAACTTCAGACTACTTTCACCACGATGATTATTGTCCCCATAAGGGGGGAAGAGAAGGGAAAAAAAAAAGTATCCCATCTTTAGCATTGATAAATTTAAAACCATATACTTGTTGCATATAGGACAACTATCCTTAAACTTTCTTAAAATCAAGGTAGAGTATTGATGGTTTGAGTCACACTGGCATATGAAGTAATAATTCTCAGACTGTTTTGCTTCCTCATTCAAACTGTTGTCTATATAACTAATTAAACAAGTTATTTGCAGAATCTAACAGGAACTAATTTCATATATTATAAGCCCAAATGAATAACTATAAAACATTGATGATTCAGTTCTGTTAATAAATAATCAGCATGACCCCTAAGTGATAAATCCGGGAGATCATATCTTATGAGTGCTAATTTGTAAGGGCAATTCATTCGGTCAAGATGAACAGCACAAGTTATCACCTTGCAATTGCCGTTCTCAACTACTTCATGCTTGTGCAATTGCTTTGCAGAATGGCGAGTTTTTCTGATCAGCAAGACATGATTCCTAGACACAACCCTATGGACAACCCGGCCAGTCTGACAGAATAATATCTTGGTCTCTTGCATTCCCATGAACAAATACTTTCGGCTCCTTTAACTGTAACAAGAACAAAGATCTTCGTCCAGATCAGAGATATCCACAAATGAAGAGAAAAATTTACGAACATGATGCCCAGCTTAGTGCACTAAGCAAATTAATATGCAACTACCACAACAGTCACACTCTAAGCCAACCTTTTTCCTAGATTTATTATCCTGACATATAATTGAACTTAGAAATAAAAAAAAATTACTAAATCTATGATATCAAAACTGAAATTTTGTAAAAGGTGAAAAAGATTGCAACTCCTACCAAGACAATTGGTGGAAAGCTGGCCTGTAGTTGGGCTTTGGAGAATCCATTCACCGCAAATAAGCACTTGAAACCATCAATGTAAGAATGTTCACTGGTCCAAGAAACAAAGAAAATTCAAATAAATTTGAATAAAGAAATAACACAAATAATTTGATGGTCATTACATTTATTCTTTAAATAAGCAGCAGTTTACTGACATATCTATTCATTTCAGCACGTGGACATGCATGCATCCCCCATTCCATCACCCTCTTTTATGTTACACATGCAAACATATGGCTATAGTACCCACTGAATGTGCTCAGAGATATCCTCTGGCTTTACAAAAGTATAGCATAAGCAATGTGCTTGCACTTGTATATAGCCGTGATTCCATGAAAAAGACATTTCTTTCTTTATTCATTATTGATGACAGAACGGACGCATCTAGCATGTAATACAAATATTTCCCCCCCTACCTTGCAGGAGAGCTATGCATCCAATCTGGTGGGGCCTGGGGGTAAGGGCTAGGATGGAGAAATGTTGCTTTGCCCTTCTTTTTCTTCCTCTTCTCGCTCTTGGTAAGTGTTCTTGAAGAGGAGTGCCGTTTTTGGAGCCAGGCTCATGAAGGCCGCCCCAACCATTTCCAACCATATATATCATTGGAGTAGGGAAATTCAAGAGTATTTTGGTTATCTAACCAGTTAAACAAATCCAGAAAAGCAATAAGATCCATCATGGATTGATACTATAAGTCTGACATAATCTGTGACATCTCTACTATGCATGTAGCCAAAGTGTGTGTACGCCATTTGGCCACCATATGGAAACACTCTGACCACACCATAAGTGAATTATGTGCATAGGCAAACGCACAACAACAAGGAAGATGAATTTCTTCTCTTGTTAACATATAGAGTAAATTACAAAAATCCCTCCTGACATTTGCATTTATTACACTCATATCCAATAGTTTGTAAAACCTATACTTACACCTAGTTAAATTAATGACGTTAGTGAAACCATTAAACTTTTGTTAAAAAGTTGAAATTACTCTTTAGTGAGGAGGAGGATACATTTTTTTTATATCCTTGGATTAATATTATGCCACTTAAGGTTATTTTGGTCATTTTCAAAATTCTTCTGACAGCGTTTGAGTCCCATTTAAGGTTTAATGGTTTGACTAACGTTCCATTTAAGTTATGGGTTGAGGTGTTGGATAAAAATAAACCTAAGGGGATTAAGCATAGAATTTTCAAATTATTGGGTGTAAATGTAATTTACCCCTAATCTCAAGGGGAGGTTTTTGTATTTTTTTAATACATGCATGTTCTTCTTGTCTTTATTTCTCATGGTCACACAAGCAACTTCTTGACTTGTTATTATCAATGTAAAGTGGTAATATACAAGGGGACAAGTGTTGATTATATAACTAGTCTATAAAAACTTGCAAACAAATAACATAAAGATGATATGCATTGCTTTTTTAACTGAAGACTAACAAAAGATTCAATGCGCTATAAATGCAAAACATCATCTAACTGAATATGAGGAAAATTTGACCATAAAACACTGCATGAGCGAAGGGAAAACACTGCAAATTTATTTGCAAATGTGCAGCATTGCATACGTGCATTTTATTTTTTCTGGCTATATCCAATTTTGGCAATAACTAGGAACAAGCTAATACTAGAAGAGAGATAAAACAATGCCCCTTCAACTTAACAATTCCAAGAATTGGAACCAATATAGCCTGTTGCCCTTTGGCCCTCTTTTTTTTTTTGTAAAAAAAGGACAAGGGAATGAGACAGGAAAGAAGCAACAGCAGGGGCCTCTGGATCAGACCAACAGATTGCATTCATGTGGATAGCATAGTCAACGACACCCTACAGTACAAACTACAAAAGCACATTTCTATGAACATAATATTGAGTGCCTCCGAGAACCTATAGGCTGGAGCTGAAACTTACTTGAGCAAATAGGTGAAATTTCTGTAATGATATTCTTCCAAGGCAATCCCTTCTTCTTTAGAATATCTATTCACACAAAAGAAACAATTGTCATAAAAGATTTAAATGAAAGACATAGCAGGAAGTAATATAATAGAAAGCACTGAAGCCAAGCTTCCCCACCAAGGAAATGGAGAAGAAAGCAACATGATCAGGGATCATCAACTCTCTTGGAGAGCCCAGGTATTGCTAATGTCAAGTGATGGGTCTAATATATCCCCAGATCATATACAAAAAGGAAAGATTTTTCTGCACTGCTTTTGAAACATAAATGCACAAAACTCTAGGTTTAACATAAAAGCTAGGCATCAGTTGATAACACACGGGTTGTATCTCTTAGAACATTGCACAGGATGAGATATTCATACAACTATGAATGCACCTTCATTAAGTTTCAAGGATGAGATTCGTTTTCTAAAGATGTCTTGGTAGTTACCAAATGCAAGGTAATTTCTCGAGTATCTACCAAATGCTAGGTAATTTCTCTAGCATCTAAACCATAAGGTCATAGAGAGAAGTTACAACAGCAAGTGTGTGCTCAGGGAGACTAATAAACTGCAGCATCATAAGGTCTATTAGACAACAGATTCTTTTTTTTTCTTGTAAAGCCTACACTAGTAATGAATTTCTTTTGACATGACATCACTGACCTAAACACACCAAAGAACCAGTAATGAACCATGGAGGCGCAACAATTGAGAGCTACCACATACAATTCTGCAAGTGCACCATACAACAAAATCAAAGTTTACATAAATGACTGCTTAGTGAACTGAGTCTCGCTTTACAAGATAACTCAGGTTAGTCCAGTTTGAGACCACCCATTGTCACGATGCAGGCAAAGCATATCAACGTGTTCATCAAAGCTAATATTGCCATGATGCTGAAAAGGCATACCATTGTGTTTGTCAAAATATAGAATATGTGAGAGTGTGCAAGTCCGAGTGTCAATATAAACATAACAAAGGCACCTGATAAGATGATACCACAAATATTTCGCATTTGAAATTGGATTACCTGGCATACATCCTATATTAGTGTGCATCTGCATATACACAATGGAGCAAGAAGAATGATGAGATGATACTACATATATTTTTTAGATTAGCAATATATGGCATGGTCCTATATACTAATGGAAAACTAAGCCCTAACTACTGAGTACTGGGATATCATCTCCTTGTAAATCCTGTCATATACTAACATACAAAAACTGAACAAATAAAAGCCAATTGCACATATGATTAATTCTTACATGTTTATAGTTACAGGGTATCAGTTTGTTACTTTTTTAAAAAAAGTAAAGGTCACCCAATACAACTTAGTCTTTACTCTTGCTTTTCTGTTGTTATGCCATGAATTATGAGATACCAATAATGTGTTACACTAAGGCTCTAATTGGCAGTATAACCATGGAATAAGGGAATTATTCTGTGGTGATGCTGCCAAATGCCATATTTGTGGCTGAGTGATAGGCTTATACCTTGACACAGGATACCGACCTGTTAAATGTATAACCCTATTCCATGGGGTTTGACCAAATAATTATGATGCGATATTAGCGGGGGGTCTTATGCTATCCTATTAAAACATTGCCCTCATCTCGCCTCTCCCCTTTCCCAATCCCCTCCCTCTTGACCTGTCGTGTTGCTCCCTCACCGGATCAAAGCCCAACCTGGATGTAATGCAGCTGCTGGCAAGCCATTCAGGCCAGCAATGAGCTAAAACAGGCCTCTGAACTGTCGTTTTGGCTGGCTACAAGGAGATTGGCGCTTCATTCCCTCTTCGTTCTTTCTTGCTCATTTTTTGTCCTCCTCCACTGCCAATTCCAGCCACCATCAGGATGTCTGCTCCAGCTGCGAGCAACATTATGCTGACATTGCAATTTTGCTGCCTTGGGTTGGTCTCAAATTCATCCAACACCTAAGTATGATCCTTCACCAACCCACAAGATGTTTGATCTCCATTCTGTGAAGGGCTATAAATGGATGATGCCTTGATCTATGTTTTTTTCATCTGTCCCCCTTCTGATGGATTTGCATTATGACTTATTTCAGTGGATGACAACAATGCCACCATCCATGAAACCCATTGCAGTCTCCATTATCCCTTAATGAATGTGGTGGCTGTTCCTTGTTTAGTATCATAGTATGGATTAATTAGTGCCCAGCTTGTGATGGTCATAACTGATGTTTATTTTCATCATGGGAATCAGGGATTACGAATGAGAAGTGGTGCAATGTGCTGATTTTTAGACTATTAGTTTGGATGGCGATACCATTTTGGATGGCTACATAGATTATGTGATGCTATTTTTGGAACTGATTGTCATCCAAACTAGGATTGGTTATTTCCAAATTTCCTTTTTTGGTCTAAATGTAGGCTTGCACCAAAGCCATCTTATATATGTGAATATATATCATGCAGTTTAACAATCTAATTTTGAAGTTAATTTATTAAATAAATGTAAATTAGTGGAGGTTAGAGTATATAAATCACAATTGGTTTAGACAGTCAAAATCTGTCTTGGTCAGATATTACAAACATTTTAGACTGGTTGCAATCTAAGAAAAGCAAGTGTAATATCCAGCTTCAGGCTTGACTATGAACTTGTGAGTGAGGTGACAAGAGTATGAAATTTGGAGTGAGATCATTTTGCAAATTTATTTATTAACAAGATAGTACTTAGGCTTGGCTATTCATGCATTTTTCATATACCTATGTGTAACTAATATTACTCCTTTCCGCTAATTACTCTAATGGGATGCAATTGGATGGCCAACTAGCAACCACTGCATCAAGATCCGGACATTTGAGTCAATGGTGATATGCCAGCTTTAATGGCTTTGCAATGTATGACATGCAATCAGCATTGACATGATTCACTGCCCAGTGCATGACAAGGCATGATATCCTGTACAGACCCAATGATGATAGACCTTACAATGGTCCAACATGATAGTTTACACCGAGGCAATGCAATTCATTCCGGGTATGCAAACCTGTATGACTAGATGATGATGTTTGTGGTTACAAACCTATTGTCTTCAACACAAAGGTCGGTTTAGTCATCTACCATCAAATGCAGAGGTTAGTTTAGTCATGTATCGTAACAAATCAAGTCAAAGAGGAAGCACAAGATGAATTCAATCAGGATGGTATTATATTCAAATGTACTGTCAAATATGGTGTTCAGTATGCTATTGCAGTTGTATATGAAATGACCTTGCTCGTTCTTTCTTGTAAGGCTGAGCAGCCAGTCACATGATGGAGACACTTATAGTGTCATGTGCCATTAATTATGTGCATGTATTAAGATACGTGGCATGTACAATTTTCTAACTAGATGTTTCGTAGTCACAAACCATTAGTTTTGTGTACAAGGGTCAAAAATTGTATTCACAATATTGCTCGAGTGTCAATTATGTGTATGTAACATAGTATGAAATGAAAGTTTCTTCTATTTTACTTTAACATAGATCTTTTATGTACATGTGCAAACTATATTGATGGAAGGCCACACTAGTGGTTAGGGGGTGGGGATTCAGATGTCAATTTGCATCACAAAATCCCTATATATGTCCTCTTCTAATTACTTTGTTAAAATTTCGCTCCATGTAAGTAGACCAGACATGGGGGTCAGGAGAGGGGGGCAATGAGTCTTTTGATATTTCAACATCACAGAAACCCTCCATACTTAGCCAGTTTTTCACAATTGATGGTGGAAGGAGTTTTGTCCAAATAAGAAAAAGCAACCTGGATTCCTTTCTTACTCCTCCAACCAAACAACATCATGATGGCATGACCCTCCAACTTACCCATCAAACTAACAGACAAATTTCATATTCCATGGAATAAGTCCAACCCCTCCAAACTTATCCACCATTAACTTTGCATATCCATGATATAAAGTGATAGATGGTGCATATTTCTCCCTTCACTTCAACCGCAGCAATATATGTCACATGGAAGGTCATGTAAAATAGCATCAACTTTTCATATTGCAAAATGCCAATCATGTTCCCCACATTATTCACAAATCTTGGAAATTCACACATGGACAAAGTTGTAACTTTGAAATCCTTCAATTCCATGTAGTGCTAATGTGAATTTAGGACCACACCTTAAATTTTGTGCCACATCCATTGGGGGATTAGGGGACACCTTGGATGACCACCCAAAGGAGCAAGTCAGCG
Source organism: Areca catechu (assembly GCA_021397845.1). Classification (NCBI taxonomy): domain Eukaryota; kingdom Viridiplantae; phylum Streptophyta; class Magnoliopsida; order Arecales; family Arecaceae; genus Areca; species Areca catechu. The sequence continues at coordinate 125,967,065 of CM038038.1, read as the reverse complement.
GCTGGTGGTTGGTACATGTACATGCACTAACCAGTTTTTCAAATCAGTGCATACATGCCTTCTAGGTGTCTAAGGCTGAAATTAGCATGATGGTAGCTTTCAATTCAAGTTGAAACAATAGTGGTACTAGATGTCTTCCAACCTACGTCTTATCAATCAGATGCTCATCTAGATGCACCTACATTGTCATAAATTAGTTTAATGATAAATTTTGGCTATGGTTTATAGTATCCTGTGCTCAAGTTGTCTTTCAAGATTTCTTGTATCATTATTATCTTAAAGGTAAGGCATGGTACAATACACCCTCCATACCGACACAGGATCGAGAGACTCATTTTCATGCCTAGCCATGATATCACCTAAAACAAGGTGACACAGATGGGTACAACATTCAACTGGGCAGAATCGATCAATTGCAACCAGTACAAGCTGGTTCGGCCCCTGCACTTTATTGAACCTTGGTACTGTATCGGTGCTTTACTAGTCCACTATAGCATGCCGAGTATGAATTAATACAGGTCGGTAGGACGAGCAATGGTATTTTAAGAGCACTCATGAGTCCTAAGCAAGGGACATCATCTCAATACCGGCGCCACCCTGCTACTGTATTGGTACGCCCATTATGGAGGCCGGTTCGACATACTGAGTCCCAGTACAGCCTCTGTACCACATACCAGTTCAGTACCATTAGGTACAATATGCCCCATAATGTCCATACCACCTAATTCGGTAAGGCATGGCGTACCTTGGTCCTCACCACACTTTTTTTAAAAAGATTCATGAATATTAAAAGCTTCATGAAAGAGAGGCTTTTTGCTCTATTCCTTCGTACACTATTATTATAGTAAAAAAAAATCTGCAACACCTCTTATGAGCAACCACCCAAATTTTGCTAAACCATGTGAATTTGTGTGTGAAGTATTTCATTATTTCTCTTTATTTCCTTGCTCTATTATCCAAGTAATTTTTTTTTTTTTTCACCAGCTTTTCTGGAAATTTGCACAGCCAAGAACCTAGGTTAGGCTTTTTTTTATGTTTCAAAATCAAGCAATTCTAAAATGACATTTAGAAGTCATGAAATTTCAACTGAACTTGGTTGCAACACTTAACAATGTTCAAAACAAACTAGACTACATAAAGATATACCAATCATAGTTGGTCTCAAATTTTCTCTTCTATAGCATGCAGAAATGTTACTTGTGAAGCAGCTAGAAAACCCTACCTCCAAGGGTACGTATTTTCAGAAAAACGAGAGACACCATTCATTGCTGTGAAAGCATCAATATGGACCCACTTCTCTGCCATACAATTAGAAGCACCTATAGACATAACACCAATCAATATCTTTACTTATAAAAATACAAGGTACATAGTTACAACATCAATATGTAATCCTACATATGAAGTGATTCTTTTCTTTATTTTTTATTTTTTAAAAAAATCATGTCAATCAATGTGAAAAACTAAGGAGACAGTGAAAATCTAAAATGCTAGCCCATAAGTCCTATCCCTTCTTTATGCTTGGATTTTATAGGTCAAAGTATGATCAATGAAATGTTTTGCAAGCAACTCTCAACTTGAAGTTGACACTATCATCTGGTATAGAATTCCTCACCAAGGCAACTTTGAGCAAGAGAAGGGCTTACACTATGAACTAAAAGCCTAGTTGGCACAAGGAGAACTATTCTTTCAGTTATGCAGTTTAAGATCATGTGACCAAAGAGCAAACCCTCCAAGACTTCATAAGAATTTAAAGAGTCTTAATGATCAGAGAAGCGCTTACTTTGTCTCCTTAGACTTTGTCTAAGGAGACAAAGTGAAAATCTAAAATGCTAACCCATAAGTCCTATCCCTTAGACAAAGTGAAAATCTAAAATGCTAGCCCATAAGTCCTATCCCTTCTTTATGCTTGGATTTTATAGGTCGAAGTATGATCAATATATTGTTTTGCAAGCAACTCTCAACTTGAAGTTAACACTATCATCTGGTATAGAATTCCTCACCAAGGCAACTTCAAGCAAGAGAAGGGCTTACTATGAACTAAAAGCCTAGTTGGCACATGGGGAGAACTATTCTTTCAGTTATGCAGTTTAAGATCATGTGACCAAAGAGCAAACCCTCCAAGACTTCATAAGAATTTAAACTTTAAAGAGTCTTAATGATCAGAGAAGAAGGTGAAAAACATTATCATACAAAGTTGCATTCATCTTTTGACACCCGATTTTAAGATGAGTCAAAAGGGAAATTAACACCATCACATAACATAATGCAATAAAACATTGAAATAAGTAGCATGATAATAAGCTACAGGTCAATCTAGAATTGGAGCAACAATGGCCATGCCATAACTTAATAGCAGTATAGGCCGCGTTTCATTGGTGTTAAGCTTGATATATATTGTTGACCCATTCCTTAACAACTCAAGCTTTAGAGTTCACTTGGTTATTTAACATGGTATTGGAGCCAGGTTTACATGAATTCAAATCCCCTTCAGTTCAGCCAGGCTGCATTTTGGGTTGTGTGTTAAGCCTAATAAACATTGTTCGCCAATTCCCTGCCAACTTAAGCTTTTAGGATCAATTGGTTAGTTAACAAATGGGAAGTCTATAAAGACTGAGCTCTGGCCTTTGGCAACTGCTTCAGTCCCTGACATCCTGAATTTGTTAAGGTATACAATGAAATGAGACAATCAAATCAGTAAGTTTTCATAAAGAAGAAAATAAGAAAAGTTTTGTCAACTTTAAGGTCTGGTAAAAATATAGAGGCAAAACATTGTTATGCTTCATTTGCAACAGGATGAAAAGATACTAAAGATGGATGGACTGGAAAAAAAAAAAAAAACACAAACATGAACTTACCTTTTTCATGTAGAGCCTTTAAAGCATAAGCACCTGGATAGTTGTCATATGATGCCATGAATGTCATGATAGAGCATCCTAGACTACAAGAATAATAACATGAGCACTAATGAACATACAAGTTTTCTAATGATCTTTAGTGGCTATAGATCCAACCTGACCAGCAAAGACCCAAGCGTCATAACATAAAGTAGCCACCAAACATTCTTCTTCCTATTGATGTATCTGAAAAATTTTTAAGCATGATCGGTCACCCACAAATATTTATATTTAACAAATAGAAAATAGATGTAAAACTTTCTCTTGAGATTTATTAATTGAAAAGAACATACTCAAATAAATTAATTATATGCAGCAACCTTCTGTAAGCAAGATTCAAATTAAAACTGATGGAAATCAAGGATTGCTATTTTTTATTTGAGATGCCACAGTATGAAATTCAAGACTTTAAAAAGATGATTGATTTACTTAGGCAAATCAACTGGTGAAAAAAGGACAACATTTAACCTTTTTTAAAAAGTAGTATTTAGTAACCTAACATGTCTGAAAAGGCTGATATATGGACTGGGGTACAACTGCCAAGCAATTGTTTTTAAGGACCACACTCAACCGTCAAAAGTCAAAACCCTAACCATTTCCAAATATCAGGTAAGTAATTTGAAGTAAACTAAAGGATTTCTATAGCATAGCTAGAAGGAAAGGAATTAGAGCAAAATTTCTGCATATATAAGGAACCGGCAGATCAAAATGAACCACTTACCCCCAAACAAAGCATTTGTTCATAAATTATCTACGAAAATAGTGGATTTTTCATGAAAGGTTCTAGATAAAAGCCATATTGTTTTCAATTTCAAGGCCAAAATGATGCTAATCTTGCATATCATTAGCAATATCTAGAAAACTTCTTCACTAGAATTCTTCCAGAAATAGAATTGCCCAATATTTCTACATGAAAAAAATATCAGTCTCATGGTATTGGGTCTAAGCTATAATATACAATTTATGAGGTGCAACAGATACAATCACAAACCACTAACAAACCTAAATCATGTTTAAGTGCATCTTATATGCATATGCAGAATAGGTTCTAATTCACTGATAAACATCTTTTTTAGTGGACATGGATATGAGATAGGATATGACAATATGGATACACCAACACAACAAATCATGAAAAGAAAAAGGATATAGGCTGGGATACAACGATAAATAAATATAAAATATTTTACAGGGATGTAAAAAAACCACCCATAAGAAATAATGGTTATCGCAATATCCTAGTCCATATAACATACAATAGTATCAATATCCCCGAGCAACATCTTTTAGTCATCAGCCAAATCCATAGATGGATAGCCCGTGCTCAATAAAAATAACATCAAAATTGCAACTTCTATAATTAACCTATCATGTTCATCACTAAAAGATTAACATTTATTAGGATTTAATAATTTAACAAAGAGACCCCCCTCTCATCCCCAAACATATCCAGTTCATCAAGTATTCAGAGCTCTTCTCAGTTTCAAAAAATAGGGTATTTGAAATAAGTATTGAAATGTAACCTAGCCATATCCAATGTGTCTCAATAATCAATTCATTTTACAATGGCCATGACATGCAATTGAAATATCCAAGTAACCAACTTACCAATTAATAAGCAAATTCTCAAATGAAGCTTTCCAATGTTACTCCAAATTAAAAACAATTTATCTTACAATTCTGGTGGACAATGTAATTCCCACATATCATGCATAACAAAAATTACTACCAGAGTAGCATCCAATTATTCATCCACATTAACTTTAGAGAGTTAAAGTCTAAATCGACCTAGGTAGGCCATCACAGCTGTCCCAACAATCTCACTCTTTGACTATTTTTCATACTCGCTATCACACTCCCATATTTAACCTCAGTGGCCTTAGCACTTCAAAATATGTTTTTTTTTTTTCTTTTTTTTTCCTCATTAAGCAAAGCATATGAACACCTCAGTAAAAATTAAAGCATTACGAGTGTGACATATTTAAAAACATAAGTACCATAGAATATTTGCATCAAACAATAAACAATTAACTACAACCACAAAGTTTTATCCATCTGGATCATATTATCTTTTATAAGATGGGTTCATTCTACAAATGGCTGCCAATGTAACAACCACCCTTCACCTCTGCATCCAGGCTGGGAGCTCACATCAAAAAGATAACAAAGTGTGTTAGAAATGTGACAAAAAGACTGTATCATGAATTACTGAAAAATTGTCAATTTAGAAAACAGATTTTATAGTGAGACTCGCTCAGATATCTGCAACGAAAAAGAAAAAAGATAAGGAACTAAGAATTCTAACATATACACAATTTGACCTCCAAGGCTTTGCAAACAATAACTTCAGGGCAAATATAACAAGAAAACAAAATATATCATGCGTACATTCTGCTAGCTGTAATTGCAGCTGAAACATTGAAAACTGGAACTGAACTAATTATAAAGCGAAGCTCCTGTGGAATCAGAAAAGGCAGAAATATGTATCTAGTCAATATAATAATAGCCCCAAAACTCAACTTAAAAGTTCGAGTACATGTAAGAGACCTTGTGTGGAAGTTTTGAGTAAAGTAAAACAAATGAAAGAACTGGAACAATGTACCGCAAAATCCTTCGGTCAAGTAGCATTCCTATCTGCACCATAAAATGAAAATCTTAGTTAACACATCATTAATTTATGTAATTTTGTGTTAACCACAAAGAGATGGTACAAGGCTTGTTGATACTATTGCCAAAGTACCTCTATCTATAATGCATCTAATAGAAACATAAATATATGTGTTCCACAACATTTAAAAACTTGGTTTAAATTGGTCAGATCAAGTGGGATTTGCTTTCAACAGTTTCAATCTTTTTTTCTTTTCTTTTTTTTTGGGGGGGGGGGAGGGGGGGTAGAGCTGTCAAAATGGACTGGAGCCCATAGGCCAACCCATTTGGCCCTATAAATGTGCTGGGCTGGGCTATACCAGGAAAATATGGCCCATTTATGTAACTGTGCTTTTTGGCTCAACCCACGAGCTAAACTGGATTAGAACTGGGTCAACCCGTGGACCAAGATTTTTTTAAAAAAAAATTAAATATTAAAATTTAAAAGAGCCTGGGCCTCAATGCCTCACCTGTTCTTCCGGCATTCCCACTTTCCTATTTCGATTCACCCAAGAATTAGGGATTTGGCACTCTGGCAGAGGAGAAGAAAAACTGGCACCGGCGGTGATAAGGGGGCGGAGGAGAAGAGAAGCAATGTCGCCAGCCGAAGCACTGCATGGCAAAGATGTTTTTGCGCCTGAACCCGTCAGAGATCTACAAACTGGCATGGCTTGGCCGAGCGTTCAGCGGGATAGCATCGGCGGACTTCGTGTGGGAGACGAAGCTCCCAAGGAACTACTGGTATCTAATGGGGTTGGTAGAGAATGAGAAGAGCAAAACGATGTATCTTAGCAAAAAGGAGATGTATGCCTAGCTCTGTTAGCCGAATCCTTTTGATGGCGGAACCAAGGTTTGTGAGTTTTTTTCTTATTTATTTATTTATTTTGCATATGCATATGGACAGATTAGGGTTCTTGAAATATATTTGGGGGTTGGGTGTCTAATTTCTTGGTTGAGGGTAAAGATGGAATCTTTGTGTTTCAGAGAAGAATGGGAAAAGGGTTGATGATGGATTTTTGTGATTAGAGGCCAGACACATGGCTATTGGAAGATTTTTTTTTCATTTTCTTGTTTTGGTTTAATCATGTTTTTATGTTGTGGGTTTGTAGGAATTATGGCTAAAGAAGTGCAAGGGTGGTCTTTTGCATGTCGATTTCTTCAAAGGCGCTATTGATTGCAAGGATTGATGGCCAAAGATATTGGAATTACATTCCCAATTCCCATAGAGGAATCCAGGTATTAATCTTTCTCTGATTTTATTTTTGTATGAATCAATTTTTAAAAAATCCTATGGGCTGGCCCGGCCCTAGCCTGCGGCCCATGTAGGGCCGGGCCAGGTTGGGTTTTCATGGCCCATTTGTCAAAGTGGGCCTAGCCTAGCCCGACCACTGACAGGTCTTTTTTTTTGGGAGGAGGGGGCTCTATTGGTTAAGCCAAAAAATAATTCAAGAAAATATCAAATAGTAATTGTTTTATGATGTAATGCTAAACTAACCAAAAATTAAAATTTCAAAAATAGCACCAAAAAAATTGCATTTTGCATAACTTTCAAGCATAAGATATTATCTTGCCAGTTAATGAAAATATGACAAATGACTATTTGAATGTCCATGGATATAGTTCAGTTGAATGTTAAATGCCTATCACTATTTAAATCTTTGGTTCAATTGAATGGTAAGGACTTTATTCCAGTAAGCCAAGAATTCCTCCAAACATATCTAAGAAATTTCTGTTTCATTTTCTTACAAGTAACAGGTAATTTCTTGATTGTCAGTAGACTCGGTACAGCATCTCCGGGTTTAATTTCGTGCTTGCCTTCACAAGAGCATTCTGCACACTCAGTTGAGTCTAAGATAAGTTTTTTTTACTATTTGTTTCAGCTTAAACCCAGCAAACTTATTGATGGTCAAGCGAAAGGAAACAAAGACAATAGAGAAATGGATAGATAATATTTGACGAACTTAGCCAATGCTGCTGAGAATACTGGATTAATCTCTAAATCAATATTTCATTACCTTCTTTACCCACTTATTTTCCTACAAAACTCCGTATTTTAAATATCCATAAACTCTGATGCCAGAGAAGAGCTTTTCTAAATAAAAGCTTGCCAAAGAATTATGTTCTAAATGATCAAATAAGCACATAACTTCGACATTAGTTCAAAAATTTGTGGTTTGATCATTCCAAATGCAAAAGCATTATTGAAAATTAACCTGAGCAAGTAACTATAAGAATAAATCAAGATTAAGTGTATCAATAATTTTTGACAAGTTCCAACTCACCACGCATAGAGGATATGCTACAAGCAAGGAGCGAGGAAGAGCTGAAGTGAAGTACCAATGGAATGGATGTGTCTAAATCGACGATAATATCAAAGAGAACAACTAAAAGAACGATTCATACAAGTAATCAGATGGAATAACGAGCATATTAGTATCTAAGAGAGAGAGAGAGAGAGAGAGAGAGAGAGAGAGAGAGAGAGAGCATACAGACTAGATATAAAATGCATCACCTTCTACTCTACTCGTAAGCATAGGAAATAAATGTGGGTGCATACGAGAGGAGAGAATCAAGAAAAAAATATCTTTTTCTAAAATGTTCAAGGTTGTGGGTAAGAAAAGTAGCAGATATATTCTTCTTGTTTGTATTATTAGAAAGATTTTTATAGTTAAAATATGACTGAAACCTTTCAAGTTCTGTGAATAATTGAAGCACAACAAAACTGAAGCTCCATTTGTCTGATTAAACAGAGTCACTCTATGCATATTAGTAGTGATGTTCGCAACTATAACTTACAAATGTTACTGATTTAAGATAGGCAATGATACACAAATGAACTAGGTATGTCTCATAAAAAGACATCATGAAGTTTTTACCATGTTAAATTCCTGCTCAGGAAGGTCAAGCCCAGCAATACATATTCAAGTCTTGTTCTATCTACAGGACCAAAGGATCTTGTTGCAGATGTCCTTTCTACTACCCCTCAGCAAAATAAAGTCTCCCGGAGGAAAACGTAATTGCCTAGAGGTATGCCAGGCTTTTTGAAGAAATTTTGAAGTGTTTTGAAAGTCTGTTGCCTTTTTAATAGCATGTTCTTTTCCACAGCAGATTGTAAACATCCCATCGACATAGTATATCCACTGAAACCCACATTTCTTGTCATTTGAAAAGTTGTTGGAAGATCTTTGTGCATAACCTTCTATTAATCCAATGAGAAGTCTACCTCTGGATATATCACATTTATTCTTCTGCAAAACTCATGATCCCGTAAGGACAAGTTATGCAGACTCTGTCAGTATTCACTCATAACTGCCAGGCCTCCCTAGATGTTACCATCTATAAATACTTTAACAAAGATTAGAAAATATACTCCTTCAAGCAAGGTTTTAAATCCTATGAGGCAAGGTCTATCCCAGTTTTCTCATGGAACAGGATGAGCCACTATCCCACCCCATCCTAACCTTTGGGACAGGGAGATATCCCAAGACATGCTAATTAGGATGCTAGAACAATGATGGAATGGTCATGTCCCGACACGGGAGGTACCCTATCCCGGTGTCATGCAGGACATCCAGGGCTTGAATCCTTGCCTTCAAGATCTAACACCTGAAACTAGCTCTGAACTGCAAGTATAATAACCTATTATTCTCCTTCCTCCAGTCCATGGCCTCACATTGAGATCCAAAGACAGGTGTTGATATTTCTTTACCAGATCCAAATGATGGTTTGACTATTATTAGGAAGTACAAACAACATGTATTCTTTGTTTTGATCTCTTACTGTGCTTTGAAGTATTTCCTCCTTAAGATTTCTTTTCCCTTGTCCATCTCTGAAGTCTGCATTTAGGAGACACTCTAATCATGATCAGAAAAAAAAGGTCACATCTTATGAAATCAAGGCACAAAAAAAAAAAAAGAGAGAGAACGAAGAAAGAAAAGAAGCAATTAGTAAATTCACCTAAAGGGAAACATATTGTCGAAAACTGTCAGCCAAACATTGTCAAGTCTCATGTGTAATGGGTCAAATGATAGATGCAAGGCATGTGTGACAAGGCAATAATCGGATTTTAGAGATGCAAACTTCATGACTGGTTATCAGATGCCAAGTTGAAGTTTGATAATCTCAATTGTAGTCCATTTGTACAGTCCCTATATGGATCCTCCTGCAGTGTGATAGTTAAGAAGCAGACTAACATACGCAATTTAAGTGCAAATACAGCCTCAGCAGCCCACCTGAGCTTGGTTTTGACAAGTCTAACCATACCTTGTTTGACTTTGGCTTAATAAAAAGCTAAATTAATTATTCCTTGTTTATCAAGAGTTCTTTTGGGCTTATGGTGGTTATTCTCTATGCTGATTACACTTACAATTGATAACTTGACACAAATCTTAAGGTATAAGAGTACGATGGGCACTTGTCCAGCCAATTGACAAACATTAGGATATCATGCACTTGAAAGGAAGGACACATGTACTCTTGAATGATAAAGAAATGGTCTAAACTTGCTTGTTTCAGTGCATGTGTACAGGGTTGTTCCTCTTGCTGCACGCAAGTTCATGTGGCTACTTGTCATGTGAGATCAGTGCATGCATTGATCGTCTGCAACAATCAAGCAAAAATATACATTACTAGTCATCTAATGATAGACAAACAGCCCTAAACAATGAGATTAGTCTTCAATTTATACAAAATAAAGTACAGTCATGGGCCTCATGGCATTGGCTCCACATTTTTCAACCAGACTAACAGCTGGTACATTTAAGGTGGTGGTGTGCATCTCCAAACATATACATACATTAGCGAGCCTAAGATGGAAGTTTGGATATAATCAAGCTTATTAAACAACTCAACATAGCAAAAAAAAAAAAAAAGCAACAGATGCCTTTATGATTATGTCAGTTTCCTTGCATTAGTGACTCTATACTATCTAATATACACCAACTTCTTGTTTGTTCTTTTTTTCTTTCATCTCTAAGACCATGACAAGACAAACCATCCAATCCTATTTTCTTCATTCCAAAAGGCCTGAGTTTTGCCTCTTCCCAAACAAATTTGCAATTTCATCTATACCAAATCCAACTTCCTATCTTGCTTTTGGAAGCCCCCTCGACACACAATGTAGAAATAAACAAAAGGCATATCCATGTGCACTTGTACCATCTTTTTCGGTTTGTACCCTTCATTACATAGATTACTCTTTGTTATTACTTGTGATACAGGATTAATTCATTTGCATGTGGTTAGACTTAGTGTAGCACAGATATTTAGGTCTGTTTATCAGCAAGCAAAATGAACCTTTAGCATGGTTTAAGATGTTAGACTGGTTTAGACCGATAAAAAACATGTTAGAGCGCTCAGAAACATCTATTTCCCACAGGAAAGCAAACAACAATAGCCTATATGCCAAATGAAGAAAAGGATCCTAGTGTCATAGTATGTTAACTACATAATCTTATGAAGGCTGATGACAACATCTATGCTATTGTCTGCCGAGTTTTGGTACATGTTGAAATTGTATATAAACCATTCCAGCCCTGAACAATACATGCATGATATAAGATGGTCTGATCCTCAACATTTTCCTCCATCATCTTAACAAAACGATAACTATGGTTCGCCGAACTATCCCAAACTAGGAGTAAACCATTCTAACCCTGACCAATACATGCATGATATAAGATGGTCTAATCCTCAACATTTTCCTCCATTTTCTTAACAAAATGATGGCAACCTTGGTTCATTAAACCATCCTGAACCACCCGAGTCGGGACATGCTACCATAACGACAGCCAACCAAGATGGTTCCGGCATTCAAAATGAGAAACTAGCAAGAAGCGAAAGAAGGAAAGAGAGGAAGAGAGAGAAGGGGAGAGGGGGCCTCTGAAGGCTGCCAAAGGGCAGCTAAGCTCATTGCGCCACTATCGAGCTCAATAAAAGCTAGAGGAGGATGGAGGGAGGGAATGAGAGGGAGAGGAGGCCTCTGAAGGGCCGGCAAAGCCGCCGCGTCACCGCCAAAGCCGATGAAGGTCGGAGGAGGGGATCCGCTCTCCTCTTGATCGAAATAAGGGGCTTTCATTTTTTTTTGGATTTATCAAGTGAAATCCCCAAAAAAAAAAAAAAAAAAGAAAAATAGTGAAGTCGGCAACAACTTTATTCAATAAATCCAAAATATATATATATATTGGAAGAAGGGCAGAGCCCCTTCTCCAACCATCACCAACCTCGGTAGTAGCACAGCAGCTTCCTCTCCCTATCCCTCTCCTCCTCTGGCTTCCACCAAACTCAACAGTGGAACAACAAGCTTGGTTGCCCTCCAATAGCCTCTAGAAACCCTCTCCCTCTCCCACTCCTTCCCTCCTGGTCTCTCTCTCTCTCTCTTCCTCTCCCATTCCCCCTCCATCCTATCTATGTCAATTCGTGCCCGATATAGAAGGGCATGGGGGCATGGGGGCATAGCGAATGATACCACAGCCAACCGGTCCAGGACGGGTACTAGCACAACGAACCTTGATGGCAACTGAAAATTTTGATAACACCATGCTGCAATCATTGCCAATAATGTAGTAATATATTATAACAAAAGCTTATTGTTTATCCATGTTTTCACACGGGATATTAAGCAACAAAATCAGCATTGGGCATGTTCACCCCAGAAGTGCACAACAAACTTTTTAAGAGAGAAGCTTTCTAATATGAACATCAATCTTTTTATACATAATCAGTATTGTGTTCCATAGGAGGAAATGATAGACTCTTTTTGATAATAAAAAATAGTTATTTCTGTACAAACAAAGGGATGGCAATGTGATATTCTAAAAAAATTGACTAAATTGTAGGATTTGACTAGAACTGATGCTTCTAAGCAATTGAGTTTCAATAGATTCACAGATATCAGCAGCTATAAAGAGTAACATAAATGCACGGGAAATGTATTTTGCACAATGCAGGCACAAAATTAGCACACATGCTAAAAGCATATACTTCAGCACCTAACATGCAGTCCTTTACCCTTGTCTTATAAACATGCCATGAACACTAATGTGGACTTGAAAGATATGGTACATTATGGCTAAACCAGTGCACAAGGCTCTCAGCATTATGGGGTATGGGGAGGGTTAGATGCATGCAGCCTTAACCATGACTGTGGCGAGGCTGTTTCCGTGTTTCAAACCAGTAAACTCCAGATCAAATTGAAGCAACCTTAGCATTGCACCAAGGCTCACCCTCACTAATGTGGATTTGAAAGTTCATGTATATTATCAAATTACAAAGTAGCACACATTGAAATCATATAAAAGTGAAAAATATAACTATTTAGACATTAGTTTATACACTTGAAAAGTTAATTATAAGAATTAGCTATAACTTTTTGTTATTCTTTTCTTAGGATACACCCCATTCTGAACTCCGGTTTAAAATGGAGTTAAACCAAAGAACTTCAAGTTCTGGCCACACGATTCTCCGCCACATTACTGAATCAAGGAGTACTGTAAAGCCTGGATAGAGAAATAAATGATTTAAAATATAAAAAATGAAAACATAATGAGCATACACCATCTGTAAACTTCTAATATAATTTTTTTTCCCACTCATTTTATGAAATAAACTTACCTATGGATAGAAGGGCAGTGACTATGCAGCATTTCATTGCCTTCCATGGTGAAATAGATTCACTCTGTTGTAGATTTGTTTAAGTCAGAAACTTCAAATTTCAATAAAAAAGCTACACTGTAGAATTCCACAACTTCAAACAACACCAACTGACAAGAAATCAACAGCCAAATGAAAGAAAATCAAATACCATAGCAATATAATAGAGTTATGAATAAATCTAAGTAATCCAAAATGAAGGGGAAAATTGTCAATCCAAAAGGAGTTGATAAGACAGTAATCTTAGTCACACCATTCATTCTGCTCTGAACTTTGAAGGTTTATGGAAGAGGATTCTCTCACATCTAATGATACATGATATGAAATGTAAACAGCCCCTGGGAAATGGTATAGCTTCATTTTTGGCAACAAAAAGCCATTTAAAGGCCATCTACTAATGCTCACTGATTAGCAAATGTTCTGGGTTTTTTCTTTGTTCACCTCAGTCCATACTCTAAATATAATCAGGCATGACCTAATAAAGGTACACTGTCTTCATATCAAGATGCATAATAACTATCAAATGTGAATACAATCAGTTTCATGACATTTGGAGTCATTTCATATTAAAAACCAGGAGGTCTTTTCAACTGCTAATGACATTATGCTTGATTGAGACAAATATTTCCCATTTGCTTCCTACCACCATGCATCATAAGGAACTTCTAAATGAGCAAAGATCATATCACCTTGGTACTAAACATTCTTATGTCCTGTCAGGGAGTGAATGCAGCACTTCGGACTGTGAGAGTCCCTTTAGGTGATAATGTAGCTATGGCAGTAGTGGGTCCACAATATCCCACTGGACCAAGAAAGCAGGTAATAATAGAACAAAGAAAAATGGAAAGGACTGAGCTCCAAAAATCTAAAACATTAAGATTCAATTAACCACTTTATCTTGCTTTTAAGCAAATCATGCTAATCATTTCCAAATGGAAGATAAAAAATTACATGCTTATAAGAAAATATAAGGAGCATAAATGTTACATAATATCTGAATGTTAAAAGACTTGTTCACAATATGCATTCAATTAGTTGGCATACAATTTTAGTATAACAAATCTAAATTCACTCTGGAGGTGAGAAATAAGCAAGTGTATTTGAGAAATATGTGTCAACAACATCTAAGAAATCCAGAAATAAGCAACTGCACTTGATGAGAACAATCCTGATTTTCTGAAAGCTGTTTACATGTGTGATCAACATTTAAGTAATCTATTGAAACAATTAAGCACATGCAACAATACCAGCCTTACAAAAAACATAAATACTCAATCCCTCAAATTCATTCAATTTGGCTTCCTTCTTTCCTTGAAGAATGTTCAAAACTGAGAAAAGAAATGTAGAGAAACATACCAGCAAAAGTTCGATGCCAATCGGTGCAAAGAGAAGTAATGTATCACATCTAAATACAATTGTAGCAACGGTCTGCATGCAAAAACTGAGAATTATTAACATAGTTCCTTGATGAAGAGATCAATCTGACAAGTCCACCAAACCATTAATTTGATTAAAATTTACGTAGAATGCATGTGCAAGGCATCCATGCATAGCAAATTACTTGAATAAAAAATTCAAATGTCCCTTTTCATCTTGAAAAGTTTCATTTCAAGGATTAATCTGCTCATCCATATCATATCATATACCATAACCACAACCATCAAGTCTTACCCTAATATATAGAGCCATCAATTTCATAGTTTGACATATTTTTTATGACTGGCTGTCAACCTAACATCAACCCTCCAGCTTTCTCATCCTGGCATAAGATCCGAGATGAAGGTGTTGATGGCCAGTGGTACAGTATGCTCTTTTACAGCCGATACACCATTGGTACGACCTATTTCAGCCTCAAAATTCTTTTTTGCTCTCTCTCTCTCTCTCTCTCTCTCTCTCTCTCTCTCTCTCTCTCTCTCTCCTCTCTTATATTTTAATGTTATGTTTTAGCATAATATGGTACGTACGTTAATTTAAATTTCCTGGCCATCCTCTTCATTGTGCACTAAAGTTTTTTATTGCAAGTGTAATACATAATTCACAAAACTCTCAACTAAGATGATATTGAGAAATTTTGTACATTAACACTCAAAATGAAACTAGGTTATTAGAAATCAGCAGCATAATCAACGACATTAAAAGATTGTACTGTACTGCAATTCAAGATGATTCTTACCTAATTTCTTCAATTTCCCATCTTTATGCTCAATTTTCAAAAAATAAACCCTAACAGACATCATTCTATTCTTTTTATCTAAATAAAAAGAAAAGTAAATATCAGGTTACTGTTTTTATTTTTTATTTACTCAAGGCATTACATGTAAATAAGGAACAACCCTACCAACCGAGTTCAATAAAAATGCTTATAGATCAATTCCTTAAGAATAAATGTTGATTTCTTAAATTCATTAGAAATTCCAAATTTCTTGTGATAGGTCAAAAATTGAACTCTTAAATGCTAAAGTTTTTCTCAAATCTTAAGATCTCATAAATATTATATCAAACCTTGTTAAAACACAAAAATCTGGAAAGAATAGTTGTATATCTTAGTCTCCAATGCATCTCAACCTAAAATCACCCTAAACAACACTTAGTGGTTCAAAAGAATGGCTATTTTCATATTTTTGTACACATTTACATACATACTTTACAATGGTGTTGTATTATACCAGCACAAGGCATGCCTCTTGGTGCCACCAAAACAAAAGTGAGGAACATACCATGTCTTGATAAGATATGGCTGATATGCCCCAATATACACCATGAATTAAATTCTTGAAATCAAAATTATCCTAGGGAAGTTATTGTCATTATTTCAAACAACCAATTTATTTAATGGATACGCATATGCTATGGTTAATTAAGGACCTAAGGTCATACAAAGTAACATGAATGAAAAGAAGTTGAAAAGCCAAAAAAGCAAATAAATAACTAGCAAATTAGAAGGGTATACTCTCTTTAGCATTGAACAACTAATAAACACCGTTGTCTTGAACTATATCCTAGCTCTTTCTCATTGCTTGTCCTAATATCATGTTTAACGTCAATTTGCAACTAGCACTTGACTTTCATATTCTCCCAACTAAGATTGTCACATCTTATTATGTAAATATATGCTTTAATAATTAAATGCAGAAAAATATTGTTCTGATAACTATTCTTACATTCTGGGCAGAAAATTCAAATTAACTAAATCAATTCATTCAATTGTATTGAACAAGTAAAAGCTTTCACAAGTTTTTCTTTTTTCCAAAAAATATTTTGGACTAGCCTTATGATATGAGGAGAAAAACAAGGGTATAAAAGAAACATAGGAAGAACTGAAAAAATAAGAATGCATTCATGGCAATAGGTCTCAAAAGTTTATTATTAGTTTGCAGTACCTATTCTCCCAACTAAGATTGTTGCAACTTATAATGGAAATATATGTTTTGGTTTCTCATTCTCAAACTTAAACTTTATATAACACACAAGAATACAAAACTTTTTTAATACAAAACCTGTAATCAGCAATTTTACATCCATTCTAACTGAGAAATAGCACTACATCTTCTTCATGACAAGATACAATTATGTCATCAAGTTTACCACTTCAAAGATTAGTAAAGAAACTGTTGACATTCGACAATGACACAAAAGGTTAAAGAATCAGTAGCCCTACTTGTGCTAGTCATAGACTGGCATGATACAGTGAAGTACCATGTCAGTCAAGTCCAAATGACAACTATACCATGCTTGCACCTGCTGGCATGACATATGTGGTATAGGCATGGCACTTGCACCACTTGAATCCTTGAAAAGATGATTAAAAAAAAAAAGAGCAAGATGTCAATGACTATCAAGCTGACATCAACCCTTACAAGTTCTGAAGTCCAAACACTCATCAGCATCATGCAATCTTCAACATCACTTGAAAGGAATAGTACAAAGGACATATCATTCATTAATAAAAAACATGAATTTGCATAAAAGGAAAATCATATTTAACAAGACCTGTCACCAGCACTTATGGTGGGCTATTCATTAGCATCAAATGTAATGTCTTCTATTCATGCATTTTTTTCCAAACCCTTTCTCACCCCTCTGGCATCATATTGGCACATCACTAATATGATCTGACCATCCCATGACTTTCCCACAAATTTTGATTGCTTTTGCAACTCCCATGCTTATCTAGTGTATTATTTCTAAATCCACTAACCTATGTTACAAAAGCATCTACATCTAAATTATAATTTTGATGAATCTCATACCTGTTTTGACCCATTCTCTAGTCCAAAATAAATGTCAGCCTAAAGGTCAAAAATTCCCAGAGTTATCATAGGTAGCAAATTTGCATTTATCGACCTTGATACACACACACACACACACACACACACACACACATCAGATATGTTTCCAATAATCAATCAAATATATCATGTACTAGATTCGGAAAAGGGGAAGTGTAACAATTGAAATAAAAAAAATTTCAGAGATAAGCATATGGAAGGAAGAATACCAAACATTTCAAAGTTGCTGAGGCATTTCCCTTAAACCAGAAAGAATATGCCAGATTAACTGCACGTCAACAACAATTTACCAGTTGGAGATTTAGTTAGTGATTAATAAACTTTGGCTCTTTATTTAATCTACTCAATGTTGATCACTCAGTCTTCTTAAACAAACTATCACAAGTTCATTAAAATCCAAGTAATCTCAAACTACGAAATAAACCCTTCTCGTATGCCACTTCTAGCTGGTGTTCAGGAGCATTCGAGTCAAAAACATAAATACATATACATACTAATCATATACATAGGTACTTGTTCAAAGTGTTGTCAACAAAAAAAAAAAAACTAACAAGCAGAAGATCAAATAAGTCTATCTCACAATTTTCAAACAATAACACAACCTTAAGTTTTATAATGTGCAGGACAAAAGGAGGCCTATGCTTCTTTGAAAAGGAGACATGATAAACATTGAAAGCTGTTGACTAAAATAGAATGGCAAACTACTTGACAAAAGGAGGCCTATGCTTCTTTGAAAAGGAGACATGACAAACATTGAAAGCAGTTGACTAAAATAGAATGGCAAACTGCTTGCCCATTTTCTTGATGCGTAGTATGTAATAGTCAAACCTTGAAAAAAAAAATGTAGCAAATTCAGAAGCTCAAAAAAAGGGGGGTTTTGCTTATAGAACATATTTTTACAACTCTACCAAAAGTGCAGCATCATCTCAGGGACCTAGTTGAAAGTCACAACTCAACTCAAGCATATATCTCAGGGAAACAGCACATAATAGAATGCTCAAATTGAAAAAAAAAAAAAAGAGATAGAATATATCTCACTGACTCTTTAATCAAGGAATTTGAGAATTTCACATATTGACAAGATTGTTAGTTATGAACATATATGTATTAGTATGCATGTCTGACTCTGTTCCACCATTATTATATCTCACAAAGTGCTTGCTGAAGCCATCAAGTGGTCAACCATGACAACCTGTGAGATCTCAAGTTATATGAAAGAAAAAAATTGCAGAATACACAGGGAAAAAAAAGGATAAGTATCACATTAGAAGCTCACTCGATTACATGACACTGGAAGCCCATTTTTTTATTAGTAAAATTTGGAAGTGGAATATGAATAATTGGAATGTAGCATGGGTATGCATCTATGCCATTGTAAGTTTTAAAAACAGAAATAGCTTGCTGAAAAATGCAGAATTTATTATAGATTTTGAAGCCTCTATATAATGAAAATGCAGATTCATTGGCATCATTGAAAAAAAAATGTATATTAAAAACGTTTTTGTCCTTTTCAGGAAGCTAACTTATGGGTTTACAACCATCATCCAAACCAAGTTTTTAATCTCTTACATGAGAATACAACAAACCACCAAGCCTTCCCTGCCCATGTGTAATGACTTGCATGCAGAAAAATCCCTTTAACTGAGTAAGCTGTTCAAGAGCAGCTCGTGTTCAGCTAAATGCCTGGCTCATCATGCACTTGCTTGACTGATCAATGAGCAAGTTTGAGCTAAGATTTTGAGTTCAAAAAATAAGAGAGCCAAATATGAGTTATCCCTGGGTTGCTCATGTTTAGCTTAATTAATCTCAATTGGTTAAAATAATAAATAAATAACATATTAATCAAAGTAGACAGATAATGTATAAATTGATTATTTATTTACTTATGAGTTTATTCTTATATTTTCTGATAATATTTGTAATATTACAAAGTATAGCAATGTTACATTTTCATTTATAAGACTAAATTTATATTTCAACCATTAGCTAAAGATCTAATGACTCAGATATAACAAGGACTTAAGAAAGACCTCAGCCTCTCACACCACCCCCTCCCCCAAAACAAAACACACAACTTGTCATCAGTTCCTCTACCAGCCATCTCTCTGTCCATCATCCTACCCTCAATGCCGGTGACTCAACTGGCCACCTCTCTATCCATCAAGCTGTGTTCAATGTCATTCCCTCGTCATTGCCTCCACACGACTACCATCATGACCACCCCACCTCCACAGGCTGCCCCCCACCATTTGCTAGTCTGCAACCACCAACAAGCCTAGATAAGCCGAGCTCACGCAAGCTCAAATGTATGTACGCCAATCTCGAGCTTGGGTGGGCCAGCCTGTGACAAGCTGAGTAACACTGAAGCTGGCATCATTCACCATAAAGCCAAGATTAAGCCAGCCTAAGCTCACTAAAGATTGACTCATTTACACCCCTACCACCTATATATGATACCACATGCAGACAGCAAAACTCGTTATGAGAAATCACAACACACACACACATTTCTCCAGTCTCCCACAAAATATAATGTACAAACTAACATTCGATTATATAATATTTGGGGCAAAGCCAAACCAAGTTTTGTTAAGCATATAAATTTCCATTTGAACAAAGGTAAATTGTTTGATTTGATATCCATAAATCATGTGGACCACCAATATTTAATGCGAACCAATAAATCATGGTTGGGAAATTTAATTCACTCATGTAATGAAAGGGTGGAGAGAGAGAGAGAGAGGCAAAAAGTTATTGCATTCATCATGCATGACAGCAAATTTTATTCAACAGTCTTGACTCTTGGGTATAAGGATTTGCTCACTTTGGCCCAAATTACAGTCATTATTGTCATCGGTTTCTGATGGCCATATCACATATAAATGGTACACAATGTTGACATGGTTTAGATTCCAAAAGTACTTTGCCAGCACTTGTCTTGGGAATAGCAAATTGTTCATTGAAGTTTGACCGCTTATAGTCATGCATTCAGACATAGCACAATCTTGGAGAAAATTTAACTGCTTGGAAATTTGCTAAGCATTCTCATGCTTGCTTGGCTTAAGAACAGGCATTATACAGAATGCACACGGACATCATAATTTTACAACAAAATAACATCAACTTAGAATAGAAAGTCCACTTAAACAACAGAAGGTAATTACCCAAACCAAAAGAAAATATATTTGGAAGAGGGCGTGTTGAGTAGAACAACAAGTGGAACTGCACAGCAGTTAAAATGACAAAGAATGCTTCAACATGATAGCCAAACTTTCTTCTAACCTGCCCAGATTCAAAAGAACTCAGCCATATGCACAACTTAGCCAACAAATACGAATAGATAGCATGTGATTGCATAAATATGAAACTGAAAACAAAAATAAGATAAATGGAGATGTGAAAGCCTTGCAATAGACATAGAACAGTAAGAAAAATCTACATGAATAATTACTTTGGTGGGAAAAGAAACTCCATGCAACATACTTATCAATTTTGCAGACATTTCATGTGCTAAAGGCAGGCATAAAAAAGTTTTCTGAAAGGGACTAAAAATAAAATAATCAATTACAGGCTGCCATTTGCACCATAGATCCCTCCTTCACCCGAAGCTTTTCTCCTTTTTCATCCCCTTCCTTTCCAAAATTCCCCGTCCATACAGTTATCCATCTAATCTAAGAACAAACCCAATAAATGTTAACTCTTAAAGCTCCCCATTATTTCTTATTTGTCTGACTTTCCTGTTTTTATTGCCTATGATCAAACCCTCCAGATATCTTACCGAACATAAGCCTGACAGGGTGCCATGTCACAAGTAGGTAGGAAATTGAGCACATTGCAGAAACAAGAATAAGGTAACCCTTAGAAGAAGAAAGCCATAGAAGTGCGAGCAAGCAAACAAGCGCATGAGATAGATAGATAGATAGAGAGAGAGAGAGAGAGAGAGAGAGAGAGAGGCAAGAGAAAAAGCATGCTTCTAACAGATACCATGAAGCTAGTTTTATATCTGAATCCAGACTTTAGATCTTGAAGTTAAGAAGACGAAAGACGAAAAAGAGGTTTCACAGGATTTATTGAAACACAAAAAGGATAGGGAGTCTTTAGCAACATCGTTCCCATCACAAGAGCACCTAGGAGACAAAAATGCAATACAAAGCCCTTCACTGTCTTAGCTACATAATATGATGCCCCTTATGTTTCAATTTAAATTCTTAGATGACCTGATGAGCTGAGTTCATCTATCATATGAAATATGTGCCTATTATTTATTCCCAAGTATTCAAAGGTTAAAGAAAAATAACTTCACAAGAGAATAATGATGACCATCAAAGCTTATTGGGAACAATGATTTTTCTATAAAACTACATTGAACTCTGTTTTAATTATAAACATAAACCTCAGTTTAATATACTAAAGATTATACCAATTAACATCGAATAAGAATTCCATGCCATCAAGCATTGCAGAAGATTGCCACTTCAGCATATACAGTGAAAATTCACAAACTGCACATAATGATTTTAATGATAAAATGGCCAAAGTCAAGACATGTAGAACTAGTACTTATGTTGTCACATATCACAGACTAGATGCCTCTCCACAATTTCTACATGACCATTACCATCTATAAAGAGAACTTGGTAGAAATATTGGACACGCAGTCAATGTTTTTCCCCATTCTACAAAAGCTGATGAATTTTTAAAACCAGAATAAGAAAAATAAGATGCATCTATAAGATGAGGAAGATAAGTACTGAAACACCAAATATGAAAAGAAAGAGATTAAGGACTTCAAATAAAATGTTAGGGGATGTGGAACTTAGTTAAGAAAGATGAAAGGTATACCTGAATGCGAAAAATTCGCAGCGTTGACAACATGATGCAACCTAACACTAGTCTAACTACAGAAGGAAAGAAAAGATAACTCAGTCAAGTGTTCCAAATGCAACAAGCAGAAAGAAATATGATAGAGTTGAAGGCTAAAAATTGTTTAATGGACAATACTAAACTTTCTTATAGATGAGCATATTTGAACCCATTCATGTAAACTTTCACATATATTCAAAAGATCATCAGTAAGAAAAAATGTTATGGAACATGAGTGACCTGGCATTTGGTGCACAAAGTTGCCTAGTTAAAAGCAAGGGAGCCAACAATTAAAATAAAGAACAAATGGAAAAAAAAAACATTTTCTCATCCATATGGGAGCTTTAGAAGTTTAAAGTCCATGGAATGCCAAACCATCCTGAACCACGCAGTTCAGGGAATGTCATGCCAAACCATCCAGGAAACTGGTCAGCATGGCCTCAGCTCAGGGTGGGGGCTCTGCCACGTTTTGAGCAATTCTAACTTTTCCGGCTTGGGAATTGATACCAAGGGGAGAAAAAGGTCACTTAAACATTTCTCCCCCATTTTGTATGTTTCGGTTGATGGGAGTGAGGAGGAAGAGAGGGAGAGAGTGTTTGGGAGCCTGATTCATGATAGAATCAATATAGAGAGAGGCAATTTCTCCTCACTTATTCTCTCTTTTCCTTTTCATTCACAAAATAGCTGAAAAATAAAAAAATGACAGGAAATCATGCCAAAATTTTATATTTTGGCTGATTTCATTATATGTTGTTGATCTTAGTGAGATATACACATTGATGCTGAATTTTTTATCTTTTGTTGCTCATTTAATTTTTAATAAAATTTAAATTTTGTGTAAAAAATAATGTACAAATTAGAAAACAAAATTACACGAATGGACATTCCACACAAGACTAAACATAAGTATGTGCTGTAATTTATATTTCTTTGATATATGTATTTTCAAGCTATAGTTTATTAATTTATCTCATTGAATTTATAAATTTTGCATACCACAACCTATACCTCAAAACCATCTTGGATGACAAATTGAAGCATATAGCAAAAAAGACTTAAAGAAACCCTACATTTAAGTTCAACCATTGTTAAGGAAATTAAAATACCAAAAAGATAAGAAATAGAAAAGTGGACCTTTGGCTGAAATGACACCAGACCAGCACACTCTTGCATACCATATGTCAGTATGGTACGTATCATATCGTACTAACCTAGCACCTAAAACCTAACAAGTGTGGGTCACGGTATCAGTTCAGCAAACCTTGGTTTAAAGTATAAACTATATTTTATTATGGTGACAAGACATCATAAGGAACTTGATGTCCTTCATCCTTCAGGCTACAACAGTTACAAACTTTATAAATCCAAACTACTATATTTGGTAAAAGTCTGGTTAGCACTGATATTTATGGTCCAATTATCATAAATAACAATTGTACTTTAAAATGAATACTAGCTCCACCTATTAACTTGACTGTGCCTACCAGAATAACATAATTTCAATTTTCAATGCTTATGGAAATGGAAAGGAGGTTGACTAAATACTTACGTATGCTGGCATTCTTGTCTTACAAAGAGTGTTGAGTGCACTATATATGTAAAAGACCAGAGATTTAAAGTTTTAGAGGCGGTTTATAAGCATTTATGAGATTGACAAATCACATTTTCAACCCAAAGATAAACAAGAGGGAAAAGTGTTTTTTTAAAAAAAAACTCGTACTTCAATACAAGGTTTTAAATCTTTCAGGACGAGATTGTCCTAGTTCTTCTATGGAACAAGATGTGCCACCATCCTGACACTTGGAATAGGAAATATTCTAAGACATGCCAATCAAGATGCTGAGATAGTGATGGAATAGTCCTATCCCAATACTTGGGACTGTACCCTATCTCGATGTCCTGCAGGACATCCTATAAGGACTTGAGTACTTGCTTCAATGAGCTATTTTTTTTCTCCATGTTTGTTAGTTGTTACTCACAAGCCTAACCCCTATTAGCTAAAATAGCACAACCAACCGATCAGAAAAGCACCAAGGCTCATCTAAGGGCATGTTCGGTGTTGCCTCTGTTTTATAAAAAAGTGAAAGAGAAACCAAAAGCTTTGTTTTCCAGCTTCTCCTAAAAGGACTTTTTTGACTTTTTTTTTCCTGTAGAAGCACTTTTCAAAAAAATGTTACCAAACACCCTTTTTTTTTTTTTTTTTTTTTTTGAAGAACTGCTGCTTTGCTTTAAAAGTCCCAAAAGCACATTTTTAAGCAACACAACCATGCCTAAGAAACCTACCTCATTCTAACTTCATCATCCTTGCACTGATACAGAAGAGCATGCAAAGATTAATACCTAGCATCCATCTATTTTCAAATCATTTCTAAATAACTAGCAAAGATTTATAAAAAAGTGAAGGAGAAACCAAAAGCTTGGTTTCCAACTTCTCCTAAAAGGACTTGTTGCCGCCATTCCTCCTGGATCGGGTTTGGTGGACGCGCTAGAGAGCTCCTCGACCAGCCAACCTGCAAAAAAGGTCCCTGGGCGCCGGAGGGACTCCAGCGGGGGACACTCCGATGCTTAAATTAGAGGAAGGTTGGAGCAACAGAACGGGAAGAAGCTGGAAAGAGAGCTCGAGAAGAGGAAGGAAAAGCGTTACCCTCTTTCGCGGAGGTCCCCCGGGTGCCTCTTATAGGCATGGAATATTGCTAAATTCCGTTGCAGAGCAGGCAGGGAAAGCCCGACTATGCCCCCAGGAGGGGCGTCGCGGCGAGGTCGTGGGCTGGCGTCGTGGCAGAAGTGCCAGAGTGGTGGCCTGGAAACAAGGGTCGTGGCCACGCGCTGGAGTTTGTTACAACAGAATGTCAGAGCTTGTCGAGGAGGGGAAGAGTGGCTCCTAAAAGCTTCGAGCCAGGGTCGGCTAGTCTCCCAGAAGCCGACCAGGGCCATCGGCAGGACCCCAGGAACCGACCAGGGCCGTGAAGAGGGGCGATGCGCGGACGGTAAGGCACTCGCCAGTCCGCGAAGCCCCCGGGTCAGCCACCATGGGGTCGGACTCTACACAGGAGTCAGCCGACCGGGCGCCCGAAGCCAGTCCGACCCGGGACAAGCCGAACGGGCGTAACAGTTGCCCCCCGTGCTCCTGGGCCTTGAAGTGTCACGCGGCTTGAAAGGACAGGAGCACGATCATGCGCGCTTGCAACGGGCTCTGGATTGGGACGTCTGGTCGTTTCGAACCCCCCCTGAACGGCTCTTTGGATAGCTGTCAGCCGCTCGTTGAAGCGCAAGCGAGGCAGTTAAAGCGGGTCAGGCGCCATGATGAAGGCCAGGCTGTCCCGCGCCGGTACGAGGCAAAGTGGAACGCCGCGCCACGCGTCGACATCCGGTCGGTTGGCGCTGCCCTCAGGGCCAGTCCCATACCGCCGATCCGGCGCGCCCGCGGATCGCGATCTGGGTGAAGAGGCGCTCCCATCGCTTCGGATCCTGCAAAGGCGGCTATGGCTCTTGACGGGACAGCGGGGGCACGCCCGAGGCAGGCAACAGCTCCCCCCTTCCCCCAGAGCCTATAAAAGGGGGCGAAGGCGGAGCGAGGAAGCTTCCTTGCTGTTCCTTCGTTTCACGATCTCAAGCTCTGCCTCCCTTCTCTTTCTCCTCCGCTGTGGGTCTCTTTCTTCACCTTCCGCGAAACCAGGCGTACAGAGCCCCTCCAGGTTGGTGTCCTTCTTCTCCACTTTCTTCTCCCCATCAATGGCGTCTAGCAGTAGGAGCTCAGCCCATAGGCTTAGGGACCCGAGGCCGAGCGAGATCCTTTTGACCATGACCCGAGAACGGGTCGAGAACCTCAGGGCCGTCTACGGAATTCTGACCACCCTGCACCTAACTCTTCTGGGCCAAGAGGGAAGGGCAAACAACCGGCTAGGTCCAGGGACCCTTCCGATGTACGAGTCCCACCTTAAGGCCGGCCTTAGGTTCCCCTTGCACCCGCTGTTCATAGCCATCTTCAATCACTATGGGGTCACCCCAATGCAGCTGACCCCGAATAGCATTCAGGTCATATGTTGCTTCATAGTGTTGTGTCACCAGGTGAGGTCCGACCCCAGCCTGTCCCTCTTCGGTAGTCTATTTTACCTGAAGACGGACTTTAGGAGTAAGGAGTGGGTCCTGTTTGTCCCCCGCCAAGGCCGAAAGGTCTTGAAGTGCCTTCCATCAGCCGTCCACAGGTGGAAGGCAAGATTCTTCTTCGTCAGCAGCCTCGAGCCCTGGGGGTTCGAGCCGCTGTGGAGAGAGCCACGGGCGAGAGCCTGCGAGGGGAGGTCGGTGTTGGCGGCCGACTCGGGCACCTTTACGGAGATCGTGAGAGCTGGCCCGGTGGCGGCCTATGAGCTGTTAAAGGAAGAGACCCTTCATCAGGCGGGGATCAGCCCCCAGAGATTTCTAGGCAAGGGCCGACCCCCGTTCCCTCTTTCTTCTCCTATTCTTCTTTCTTCCTCTTCTTTTTTTTTTTATACTGAATTCGAGTGCCCTATTGCAGGAGAGAGGATGCAGCGGGTGGACAAGTCAAAGGTCATCCAACGGGCGGTACGGAAGAAGGCCGCCCCGGCGTCGGCCCCTACGCAGAACGCCGAACGACAGAAGAAGAGGCGGGAGGAGCGGCCCGCCCCTGTTGTCGAGGTGGAGTCGGACGAGGATGACCTCCCCCTCAGTAAGCACAGGGCCAGAAACATGGCGGGGGCGTCAGCCCCGCCAGCGGAGCCGACCCCCCAACAGGGGCAGGAGGGGCCGGAGGCGTCCGTCGCGGCCACGGCGCCTGCTAACCCAGAGGAGGCGGCCAGGGCCGACAGAGGAAAGGGGCCGGCCGTGGAGGGAACGCCTGGCAGCGCGCCGGAGCAGTCGGACGAGGAAGTCCGCCAGGAGGACTTCCAACACTGGCGGGCACTCGACAACCCCCGGAGGGCGCGGAGCCTGCTGAGAGGGGCAATGACCGACGCCGACTGGGAGGTGTCAATCCAGCGCAACTTGGCCGACGTAACCATGGAAACATTCCGCGATTTCACGAGGGTAAGTGCCAAACCATCTTACTTTTTATTTTTCATCTTTTTCTTCTAACCCATAACACTGACTAGGTCGTATGTTTGCAGGTTCTCCACGGTATCTCCCTCATGGACGACGCCATCCGCCAGGTGGTGCACACGGCCAAGACCTCCGCCAAGAGGGTCCAAGAACTGGAGGCGGCCCAGGAGATGGCAGCGACATCACTTAGGTCGTCCGAGAAGGGCTTGGCGACAGCTCGAGCGGATGCTGAGTCTGCAAAGGCGGCCCTGAAGGAGGCCGAAAGCAGGCTGGCCGACCGCGAGGCCAGCCTTAAGAAGAAGGCGAAGGCCCGCTCCCTCGCATGCCGGCTGGGCGAGGAGGAGAAGCGGTCGGTTGAAGCCGACAAGAGGGCGCAGGCCGAACGAGCGGCAGCAGCGCAGCTAGAGGTCAAGCTCAAGGAATCCAAGGAGCTGGCCGCGAAGCAGGTCCGGGAGGCTGTGGAGGCATACAAGACCTCCAACGCCTTCACCGAGGATGTCGAAGAGGCGGCGGCCGACTTCTACAGGGAAGGTTATGACGACGCCCTGAAGAAGGTAGGTCAGCTATTCCCAGAACTGGACCTGTCCGGCACTGAGTTGCAAGGCCCATCCGACGGAGAAGAGGCCGAAGCGAAGCCTCAAGCGAAAGGCGAAACCAAAGCGACCAGGGTCGGAGCTCTAGCGGCAGCAGACGTGGAGACGGTGGCCCTTCTAGAGGAAGCCCCGGCCGGAGCAGTCCCGGTAGGCCTTTCAGTTGTAGCCGACGGGGCCGAGGTTGTGGCCCCTGAAGCATCTCCCGTGGGTCGGACCAAGGGGTTTGTAAAGGTCCGACCCACCTCTTTTATAAATATCACCTTTTTGAAATGAAAAGGCACTTTGTTTATTTTCACTTGTGCAGACTTCTCTCTTTTCCTTTTCTTGAAAATCCTTCTAAGTATCCCGGTCGGCTTTATCGCGTCACAGGGTCACGGCTTCCCCTCGAAGTGGCCGACGGGCCTAAGGCAAGTGCTTTCTTATCGAAGTTTCTCGACCGAAAATTCTCTAAGTACCCCCGATCGGCCCATTCGAGCTAGGAGCCGACGGAGTAGCTGAGAGTAGTAACTGGGTTTGGGCCAAATACCTAGACACTTGCTCTTGGCATTCATCCGCAAGTCAGCCTGCACTGTGGCCCGTCCTCCCAGTAATTCCACATAAGTTGTCTCAGGATTGTTGCCGACCGAGGTCGGACCTTCGGAAGTGGGCTGCCCTAGAGCCTCTGCCGACCGAGGTCGGACTTTCGGAAGTGGGCTGCCCTAGAGCCTCTGCCGACCGGGGTCGGACTTTCGGAAGTGGGATGCCCTAGAGCCTCTGCCGACCGGGGTCGGACTTTTGGAAGTGGGCTGTCCTAGAGCCTCTACCAACCGGAGTCGGACTTTTGGAAGTGGGCTGAAGAGGTTGAAGAGATTTGTAGACTTCGTTGATAATATTTGCGAAGATTATCTACATTCCACGAGCACGCTATTTGCCGCCCGTCCAAGTGCGCGAGTCGATAGGTCCCAGCCCGAATTACTTAGATGACCCGATAGGGGCCTTCCCAGTTAGGGGAGAGCTTCCCCTGTTCGGTTGGCTTCGAAACCTCCGTCTTCCGTAGGACCAGATCTCCAACTTGGAAGGTACGCGCTTTGATCCGTGAGTTGTAATATCTGGCCATCCTTTGACGGTAGGTCGCCATCTTTATTCTTGCCCGGATCGGGTCTCATCTAGCAGATCCAGGTCAGCCCTTCGTTGTTCCAAGTTGGATGGCTAGGCGAACTGATCTACCCTCGGGGATAGTAGAGAGACCTCCACAGGGATGACCGCCTCACTTCCATAAGTTAGGTTGAACGGGGTTTCCCCCGTCGCTGACCGTGCGGTCATCCGATACGCCCAAAGCACTGAATGAAGCTCCTCTGCCCAGAGCCCCCTGGCTTCATTCAGCCGAGTTTTCAACTCATGCAGGATCGTCCTATTGGTGACCTCAACCTCCCCATTGGACTGAGGGTGGGTGACCGACGTGAGCCGATGGGCGATGTGGTATTGTTGGCAAAAGTCCCGGAACTGGGAGTTATCGAACTGCCTCCCATTATCAGTGATGATGTCTTCGGGATCCCAAACCGGAAAATAATGCTATTCCGGACAAAATTTTCTACCTTGGTCTCAGTTATCTGTGCCAATGCTTCCGCCTCCATCCACTTACTAAAGTAATCAATGGCCACGAGGAGGAACTTTCGCTGACCGGAGGCTGGGGGGAAAGGTCCCAGGATATCCATCCCCCATTGAGCAAATGGCCAAGGTGCCGTGAGTGGGATCAACTGGCTAGCCGAACTCCTTTGAATGCTGGAGAACCTCTGGCATGCATCGCACCTTCGTACGAAGTCCAAGGCATCATTCTGAATTGTGGGTCAGTAATAGCCCTGGCGAATAATTTTGTAAGCCAGGGACCTTCCTCCGAGATGATCGCCGCAAATGCCCTCGTGCACCTCCCGGAGCGCATAGTCCGCATCAGCCGACCCCAAGCACTTCAACAATGGTTGAAAAAACGAGCGCTTGTAGAGGGCCCCACTAAGGATAACATACTTGGAGGCCGTTGAGCGGATGCGCCTGGCCTCCATCGGGTCATCCGGAAGGGCTCCCTGCACCAGAAATGCCCGAATTGGGTCCATCCACGAGGCCTCTTGCCCAACCTGGTGGATCTGCGCTGGCTCCTCAGTAATGCTTGGGTGTTTGAGGTGTTCCACGAAGGTCCGGTCGGAGGTGCCGACCGCAGCGGTGGCCAACCGCGACAAAGCATCCGCCCGAGAGTTTTGTTGCCGGGATATGTGAAGGATTTCAAAGAATTTAAGTTGTGACACCAGGTCTCGTACCTTATCTAAATACTTGGCCAAGGACGAATCCCTTGCTTCAAACTCTCCCTTCACCTGATTGACGACCAACTGAGAGTCGGAGAAGGCGCAGACCTTGCCAATGCCCAGTTCATTTGCTATCTTCAACCCCGCAAGCAGAGCTTCATACTCCGCCTGATTATTCGACACCTGGAACGCAAAATGCAAGGCGTACTCCAAACATTGTCCATCGGGGTCGGCTAGGATTAAGCCTGCTCCACACCCTGAAAAGTTGGAAGCTCCATCTACATGCAGGGTCCAGGCGGGCTCGGCACCTCCCGCCGGATCGATCTCCAACACAGGCTCTACTTCGGACGTCCCCTCTGCCGCCGGGGGCGGCTCCATGCCCCAGGTGCATTCCGCAATAAAATCAGCTATCACCTGGGCTTTCAAGGACGACCGTGGCTGGAAGGAGATGTCAAACTTGCCCAGCCTGACGGCCCATTTGGCGAGTCGCCCGGAGGTATTGGGGCTTCAGAGGATCGCCCTGAGGGGTTGGTCCGTCAGCACTACGATGGGGTGCGCCTGAAAGTAGGGTCGGAGGCGCTTAGCCGCTATGACCAATGAGTACGCCAGTTTTTGCACCTTGGGATACCTGACCTCAGTGTCGTGGAGGACCTTGATGATGTAATAGACGGGTTTATGCTGACCGCCTTCCTCCACGCGCACGAGGACAATGCTGACGGCTTCGTGAGAAGCCGACAGGTACAAATACAACACTTCCCCCTCCGTTGGTTTGGCCAGGAGCGGGAGATTTCTCAAATAGTCCTTCAAGGCTTTGAAGGCCGACCGGCATTCATCGGTCCATTGGAAACGGTCCGACCGGTGCAAAGTCTTGAATGGGAGGGACCTCTTAGCCGACCGAGAGATAAAACGGCTCAAAGAAGCAATACGACCCATAAGCTCCTGCACCTGCTTCTTGGTGGTTGAATGGGTCATGTCAATGATGGCCTTGATCTTTTCGGGGTTAACTTCGATTCCTCTTTGAGTAACTAGGAAGCCGAGAAACTTCCCAGAAGTCACCCCGAAAATGCACTTGGCAGGATCCAGCTTCATCCTGTGGCGTCTCAATGCATCAAAGGACTCCTGCAGGTCCTTGATGTGGTCAGCTTTACGGAGGCTTTTGACAATCATATCGTCGACGTACGCCTCCATGTTCCAACCCAGCTGAGCTT
This sequence comes from Areca catechu, assembly GCA_021397845.1. Taxonomy (NCBI): domain Eukaryota; kingdom Viridiplantae; phylum Streptophyta; class Magnoliopsida; order Arecales; family Arecaceae; genus Areca; species Areca catechu. Next base: position 125,935,591 of record CM038038.1, on the reverse strand, counting down.
CAAAAACCCGGTTGATCAGCCTTTTGGAACGTGGCGCCTGCGTTTTTCAGACCAAAGGGCATCATCTTGTAATAATACAGGCCCCTGTCCGTGACAAAGGCCATTTTCTCCTCATCTTCGGGATGCATCCTAATCTAGTTGTACCCAGAGAAAGCATCCATGAAGCTCAAAAGTTGGTGGCCGGCGGTCGCGTCCACCAATTGATCAATTTTCGGCAAAGGGAAGCTGTCTTTGGGACACGCCTTGTTAAGGTCCGTGTAGTCTACACAGATCTCCTCCACTTCCCGCTAGCCTTCTTCACCATGACGACGTTGGCCAACCACTCCGGATAGTGAAACTCCCTGATGAAGCCAGCATCAAGAAGCTTCTTCACTTCCTCCTTAATGGCCCTCTGCCTTTCGGCGGCGAAGCTCCTCTTCTTTTGCCGGACGGGCCTGTAAGTGGGATCCACCCTGAGCTGATGGGTGATGATGTTCGCCGGGATGCCCAGCATGTCGGACGCCGACCAGGCGAAGACGTCCGCATTCTTCCTCAAGAAGCCGACCAGCTCCTACCTAGCTCTCTCGTCCAGGGTGCCCCCTATTTGGAGGACCCTCGTAGGATCATCCTCCCTAAGGGGCACAAATAAATCTTCTCGACAGGCCGACCGTGGCTGTCGGCTTCGTCCCTGGGATCCAGCTGCTCGAGCGTGAGGCGCTCGTCCAACTACCTGTCATGGATAGCAAGGCATTGTCTGGCCATTCTACGGTCTCCCCTCAGCTCTCCGACTCCGTCACGGGTCTAAAACTTGGCCAACAGGTGGTAAGTAGACACAATAATCCGGAACTTGTTGAGGGCCGGTCGTCCCAGGATTGTGTTATGCACCGATGTCATACGAACGACCACGAAATTGGCGGAGAAAGTTCGCTGGAAGGGTTCAGTCCCGAGGGTGACAGGTAAGGCAATTTCGCCCTCAACCCCAACGGAGTTCCCTCCGAAGCCAATAAGTGGTGCCACGGACTCCAGCAGTCTGGACCTGGACAGGTTCATCCGAATGAAAGCATCATACAGCAAAACCTCTGCACAACTTCCATTATCAATAAGGATGCGCTTTACATCATAATTGGTGATGACAGTCGACACAACCGCAGGGTCATTGCCAGGGAGAGGAGGCTCCAGGAGGTCCTCATCAGAAAAACTGATTGCATTAGACCCCCTGGGCCTCTTTACAATGTCCAGGTCCTCCTTCCGCCCCCAGTCAAACTTTCGGTGCAGCATACCAACGCCTCCATCAGTTGGGTGCTGGTTGGGGAGCTCAGCTTCCCCTAGGGGGTCTCTGGCAGTTGAAGTCCCGGCCCGATCCCGGCGGGGTCGGACGTACTTGTTCAGGTACCCCCTGCGGATGAGGTCCTCGATGGCGTCCTTCAGCTAGAGGCATTCCTCCGTATCATGCCCATGGTCCCTGTGGAACCGGCAGTACTTGTTTTTGTTCCTGGAGGTGGGGGGTCCTCTCATCGACCGAGGTCTTTGGAAGAAGGCCTCATTCTCAATCTCCATCAAAATTTTCTCCCGCGGCAGGGAGAGGGGCGCATTGTTGAACCGCTTGAGGTAGTCCCGCGGCTCGGGGCTCTAGCGCCGGGCAGATCGGCCGTCGTCACCAGGAGGTCGTGCTGCGGGGGCCTTATCGCCGCACTTCTTCGGGGCCGACCTCCCCTCGACCTGGCACCGGCTCGCCGATTGCTCTTCCGCCAAGGCATATTTGTGTGCCTTGGCCAACAGGTCGGTGTAGCTTGTGGGGAGCTTCTTGTCCAGGGAAAATGTAAGTCTGGACGAGCGAAGCCCCCTCTTAAAAGCCGACATGGCCACCGCTTCATTTAGATCAGGGATCTCCAGGGCGGTCGAGTTGAAGCAGCCATGTATTCCCGGAGGGTCTCTCCCTCCGTTTGTTGAATGAGAAAAAGGCAGTTGGTGTTCTTTGGAGTCCGACTGCAGGTCCTGAAACGAGAAAGAAACATGGTCTCGAGCTGAGAAAAAGAATGGATCATACCTGGGTGAATGACAGAGAACGACATCCGCGCAGCCTTCTTCAAAATCGCCGGGAAGGCGATACAGTGGAGGGCGTCAGACGCACCCTGTACCATCATATGGACTTTGTAGGCGCCCAGATGATCCAAGGGATCGATGGTACCGTCGTAGGGGTCCACCTGTGGAATCTTGAAGTGTCGGGGGATTGACTCCCCCATAATCTCTGCGGAGAAGGGCGGGCGAGTGTCGTGTGCCGGCCTTCCTCCATTATTTTGCCGTTCGGCTATCTCGGCGATGCGCTCCTCCATGCGCATAATCTTACTTCCGTAGTCATCGAGTCCGCAGCAGGGCGCCGGCCGTCCAGAGGGATAGAATCAGCGAAAGAGGGGGAGGCTGACCTCGCCCTCTTTCCTTCAGCGTGGGCCCTCATGGACCCCTGGAGTTCTGGAATTGCGTGGGACGGGGATGGAGGCGCCTCCGGCCGCCGGCTGGTGATTGATGCAGGAAGCCGCCGACGGCTGCTGCTGATGATCCGCCATCTCCTAGAAGCGCTGGACAGCAGAGGTAAGTGTTTCGATGCGGTTTACCAGCGTCTGGAACTGCTGCAGCCCTATGGTGATGGTGGGCTCAGCGGTAGCGGCGGCATTGCTCTCCGCGTGGTGTGCACCAGGCCCCTGGTGGGAGCATCCTCCCCTCGCAGAAACACTCCGGGTTCTTCCTCTTACCATTGCTGCATCTTTCCTGTCACTCTTCCCTTTTAGAGAAGGGGCGTAACGAAGGTTCAAAGCCCTTCCTCTAACACCAATCTGTTGCCGTCGTTCCTCCTGGAACAGGTTTGGTGGATGCGCTGGAGAGCTCCTCGACCGGCCAACCTGCAAAAAAGGTCCCTGGGCGCCGGAGGGACTCCGGCGGGGGACACTCCGATGCTTAAATTAGAGGAGGGTTGGAGCAACAGAACGGGAAGAAGCTAGAAAGAGAGCTCGAGAAGAGGAAGGAAAAGCGTTACCCTCTTTCGCGGAGGTCCCCCGGGTGCCTTTTATAGGCATGGAATACTGCCAAATTCCATTGCAGAGCAGGCAAGGAAAGCTCGACTATGCCCCAAGGAGGGGCGTGGCGGCGAGGTCGTGGGCTGGCGGCGTGGCAGAAGTATCAGAGTGGTGGCCTGGCAACAAGGATCGTGGCCACGCACTGGAGTTTGTTACAACAGAATGTCAAAGCTTGTCGAGGAGAGGAAGAGTGGCTCCTAAAAGCTTTGAGCTGGGGTCGGCTGGTCTCCCAGAAGCCGACCAAGGCCATCGGCAAGACCCCAGGAGCCGACCGGGGCTGTGAAGAGGGGTGATGCACGGACGGTGAGGCACCCGCCAATCCACGAAGCCCCCGGGTCAGCCACCATGGGGTCGGACTCTACACGGGAGTCGGCCGACCGGGCGCCCGAAGCCGGTCCAGCCCAGGACAAGCCGAATGGGCGTAACAAGACTTTTTTGACCTTTTTTCCCTGTAGAAGCACTTTTCAAAAAAATGTTACCAAACACCTTTTTTTTTCTTTTTGAAGAACTGCTACTTTGCTTTAATAGTCCCAAAAGCACATTTTTAAGCAATACAGCCATGCCTAAGAAACCAACCTCATTCTAACTTCATCATCCTTGTGCTGATACAAAAGAGCATGCAAAGATTAATACCTAGCATCCATCTATTTTCGAATCATTTCTAAATATCAAAATTAGCAAAGATGTCCTTTAGAATCCAGAGATTATTTATACAAGAATTGAATAGTCAAATTAATAAGAATTTATTTGCAACTGATCTCCATAGCTACATGGTATTTTCCGAGAAAAAACCCAACATATAACAGACATAATAGTAACAATTTTCTTTAAACTTCAAGTATTTTTAGTTGATTTGACAATCTTTTATATAGGCAAAGTGAGAATAATCAAAAGGTTGGGGTTTTCTGTACCATGATAGACCATTTGTATACAAACAATGACAGCTTAAAGTCCTGCTGCTTAAATGTAACATCCCATGAATTGATTTTAGAAGAAATTGAGCAATAAAAGTTAAGAAATGAAGACTGGAACAATTGTCATATAAAACATGTGTGATGCAAACCCTTCAATATCAATAAGTCATGGCATTAATCTTAAGGCACAAGGCATGAGATTCATGTAAATTTATATAAAAATGAAAAGCATGTCAGATAATGAATCATAAGCTTGTTGTGATAAAACATGGATGTTCATATGTTACACCCTCATGTTTCACACCCCAGCCACATTGAATTCTTACAAACAAATTTTGCCAAGCAGATGCTTGTTTTTATTCGGTATGACCATGTCTTGGTGCTTATGTAAAGTGTACGATAACATACTCCACAATTAAATCTGGTGCTTGCATCCAGATAAAACATCTCCTATAATTAAGACTCATGCTATACAAGCATTGCTTGTTAATGTACTTGAAACCAAACATGCGGTTCCTATAAAAAAAAGGTGCAAGGCATGCATCTTGGCCCCTTCCATGAGATGTTTACGCCTCACCTCACACACCGATATTGATAATTTACATGGATATCTTAAAAAACTTCACATTGAACATGAAGCAAGGTAAACCTTGATAAGCTCTTTATGGAAGATTAGTTTGAACCTTAATACCTAAGAACTATTTCAATATGCACTTGTTTCACATTCAATCATCCACTTTTTCTTTTCCTTTCTTTTCTTTTCTTTTTTGAGTAATGGTTTGGAGATCTGTTTATAGATTGTTGTTACATATTAAAGTATAGAAGAAGTTAAAAACAGTTATCAGATGTAACCCTTACGTATTAAAGTACAGAAGTTAAAAATAATTGTCAGATACAACCCTAGAAATGAGCCCCATGCATATTCAAACTTTAATACCTTTTCTTAATAATGGCACAAATTAAAATTCACTCATTGAGAAATTGCTACAAAAGAATTACACTTCAATGTCGGCCATTAACATCTCAGGCCTCGGCATACTTTACCACTAGACTTATGAACACACCTTGCCCCTGGCTGCCACGGGCTTCGCTAGTATGGCACAAGCTGCAGATTCAAACTCCAGCAAGTTCTTAAGGATGGGAATGATACCATTTATAACAAAGTCTAAGAAAATGTGCCATCATATATGAGAAGGGTATTTGTCTAGAAGCATCATGATGATGACAACGACGACGACAAGGGCTTATAACAAGCCAGGCTTGGGGATACTTGTGCCAAACCACTAAGCTTAATCAGAAACCAGCTTAGGATTGATAAGGCTTAACACGCATAGCAAAAGGCCCACCTTTAGTTATTTCTGTTGCATAACAGAACTGGAACCGGCGATTATAACTTATAAACTTAATGTTGAATCTGAATCCTGGTAGCATGCATGTATGTGTGTGTGTGTGTATGTATGTATGTATGTGTTTATGTTTGTTATAGAGTTATGAATTCAAGCCAAGTTGACAAGCAAAGGAATTACAAAATAGCAACAAAGTTTCCTTATTGAAAATTACACACTAAATTTTCAATACATACGGCATCATTAGAATTGCAACCCAGTTTTCAATAGCTTTCAATGTAATGCATTTAAAGTAAGGCTAAATGATTCAATTAAACATCTCTATGGTCTATATAGGATGCTACTTGAACAGATTTATAGATATTATGTGCTGAAAATGCTTCATTTCAAAACCAGAAATGAAAATACCTGCAAAGAGACTGTAAACCTTTGGAATGCGCAAACAATGCATAAGGAACACCACTGGTGATGCCAAAATTGATGCAAGAAGTGCACCTGAAATTCAGAACTACATTATGCAAACATCATTAAGACTTGAGTTTTTCCTACATGAAAACACATCAGTAACACCGGTAATGATGGCAAATTGATATAAGCACATGGGTGGCAGTTCCTAAATTTTAGCAACATAATGAGGAACTGACACCAAAAGCCCATCTTAAGTTATAATCTTAGGAAAGTTACCCTTCAATTCTCATAAATAAAACACCAATGACAACCATATGACACAAATTATTTTTTAACGCAAACAAAGCATACAAAGAGATCTATGAGGGTATTCATAAAATATAAAACATACAAAAGCGTTGATAATTATCAACATATGTACTTTAAGGCGAGCTGCCCATGTTGATCTCAAAACTAAGGATTCATGTCTCGACAAAACAACCCACTGGATACCTGGACCGGAGACCATCCCATATATCAAGATAGAACCATCATACCAGCATCCCAGCATCTCGATCGGGATGTCTTGGGACATCCCTTGTTCCAAGTGTCGAGATAAGACAGCATGACGGCATGTCCCATTCCATGAAAAAACTGAGATAGTCCCGTCCCACAAGATTTTAAACCTTGCTCAAAATAATATATCAAAGCCGCAAGTTGAGCTCAAGACAACATGTGCATGCCAAATGTTCACCCTTAATGATAATCTCATATTAAAAATACACCTATAGCTTCTGAGGTGTTCCCTTTAGGTAACACAACAGTCCTTGCATTTACAAAGGATAGAAACCACTTAAAGGTATTGTTGCTTTTGTGGACAAAAGGTGCTTCTAAAGGCTTTGTCCACGTAGGAGAAATAGAACCCTTCAATCTACAACATTGTAGCACACTAACTTTTTGTGCAAAAAAGAAACTCAATATGAACTTTAACTTGTACTTAGAGGGTGTAATTCATAGATAGGGCCGGAAGTGGGCCTGGCCGGGTCATACCCCTACCCGAGCCCGGCCTAAAAAAAAATTGGGCATTGGGCCGGGCTTAGACCCAATTCATTTTGAAAAAATTCGGCCCGAGCCCGATTGGGCGGGCCCAATTCAAAGTGGCCCAACCCAAAATCACATCACATCATTAAGTTTATGCTTCATCAAACTACTTTATAAAGTATGTGTTGAATAACTATGTATTAATAAAAATATCGCAACATCCTCCATGACTCCTCTCCTCTGGTTAACCGAAACTGATTCAAGGCCAAGAAAACAATGCTGCTTCGCCTCCGAAACCTCAAGGTATCCCCAACCCATCTCTAATACCTCATGTTCCTCATCTCCAAGAAAATCCTAAACCCTAAGCCCTTCTCCATCTCCTTCCGAACCCACTCCAATGCCGGCCTCCCCGAGTGGACCGACGAGATCCTTTACCTTGATGAGTCCGACGAGGTCATCGACTCGGGCCGTGGCCTCCACCTTGCCAAGCCCCACTTCCTCGCTCTGCCGTCGATTCAAGGCCAAGAAAACAATGCTACTTCGCCTCCGAAATCTCAAGGTATCCCCAACCCATCTCCAATACCTCCCCTTCCTCGTCTCCGCGAAAATCCTAAACCCTAAGCCCTTCTCCATCTCCTTCCAGACCCACTCTGATGCCAACCTCCCCAAGTAGACTGACGAGATCCTCTACCTTGACGAGTCCGGCGTGGTCATCGGCTCGGGCCACGTCCTCCGCCCAGCCAAGCCCCTCTTCCCCGCTCTGCTGCCGTCTCCAAGCTCGTCGAGCTCGCCCGCCGCTGGCGCTGGGGGCCCGACCTCGATGCCCACGGCCCACCTAGACCGCCACCCCTTCACCCTTGACCCCTCCCTCCTTAACTCTACTCTAGGGGACTGCGGAAGAAATGGAGAAGAAATGGAGTTTTTAGCTTGGAGACGATGATCGAAAGGCCAGCCACGGTGATCAGCTCGCTTGATCGGAATGCAGGGAGCCAACAACCGACGGACGACAAAACCCTAAAGGACTGCAAAGGGAACGAAGAAGAGGAAAACCAGTGAAAGCCAGCTGCCGAGTGCCGAGTAGGAAAAATGAGTTATAATGTATCAAGCTGGCTGGCAAAGTCGGGCTGGTTCGGGCTTGATTTGGGCTGGGTCTTTTTCGGACCTGGTTTGGGTTGGGTTCGGGCAGGATCAAAGAGAAGCCTTAGCCCGACCCGAAAATTTAATGGACTCTATTATAAAGCCCAAGCCCAGCCCGATTTGTTTCAAGCCTAGCCCGATGTCGGGCGGCCTGAAACCCATCGGGCCGGCCTGAGCCCACTTCCAGCCCTATTCATAGAGAGCCCCAGCATCACTTAGATGTTCATAAAGAACTACAGCACACCCCTAATGTGATGACAATAAATAACCAAGGTTGTTCCCTTGCCCTCTTGACAAGGTCCAATTCAAATAAGAAGATAGGCCAAAAGGGTCAAGCCATGTTAGAAATGGGTGAAACCAAGGGTTTGAAATTGCAGTGAAATATAGAGATATTTCAACCAAAACAGCAAGGCATTAGTCAAAACCAACCCAAAGTTACCTAAGTTTTTCAACAATTTTGGTCACTTTTGAATAAAACTAACCGGGTTTAGTCTATATTTTACCATGTTACAGTGTTTTCAGCCAGAATTGACATATATATAAAATCTTACATCATTTTTGTCTTGATTTTTTTTAGTTGAGCTTGCTCATGAGTAATAAATTAAGCCACTATGTTTATCATATTAGATACTTTTTTTGAGAGAGAGATAAGCATATCTAGAAGTGTGGAGGTGTTGGATTAGAAGACTTTCAATTTGAAAATAAACTTTTCTGGATGCTTACATCAATTAATGCCTTTTATACAATCTAAGAAAGATCCTATAGACTTCACTTACATTTCACAGAGCATGTATGGATAATTGGAATTCATAAAATAGGATACACGTTATTTCAAAAGTGAAATTTTTTTCTTATTTCAACATAGATGCATCATTTGGTGTGCAAGTATCTCATCAGATAACATATTATAATCTCAAAACAGTGTCTAATGTTCTTTCCTGACTTGAACTGTTTTTAATGTTTCTTCCATTTCAAATTTTTCATTTTATAATTTGTTAACAGGCATCAAACGGTTCTTCAACAAAATTTATATAAACCCAAAAAATTGAAGCACTGCTATTCTCCATCATAAACTTGGTTTACTGTTCATCATTAACTATCACTTTTCTTTTAAAAAAACTTAAAACATTTTTTTTTGGCCAGAACTCCAGAATTCAAAGTGAAATTGTCAAAACCTGAAGCCGGTCAGCCTGACTGAAACTTAGCATTCAAAACTTTGACAAAAAATCCCCAACTCAATAAGTTAACATCTCAAAGGCATTATCCATGCAAATCAATGTTAGATCAGGCACAGTTTAAGCTAAAAAGAAACCTGAAAGGGTCTATTCCTAAATCTATCAGCCAATTACATCCAACCAAATCAGCAAATAGAAACACAGAAAGTGTTTTGTTTGATAGTTGTGATCATTCTTAGCTATAGCACATCCAAGAAACTTTTTGTTGCACTGCACAGCACATGTGAAGCTGGTCAAGCTCTGTTAAGCCAAAAAGAATGTGCTTATAGCCAAAATGCCAAAATTCACCTGGAGGAAAACTTTGGCTACATTCCAAATCCTTGACAGTTGAAAAGAATGTGCTTAAAGCCAACATCCCTGAAAGCATATCCAATTTGGTATGTGGAATGCAACCTGGGATCAACAAACCCAAGAGCATGCACTTCTGGATCACTTCTAGAAAGATGTGGAGTGGACTGATTTGAGATATCCATATTCCATTTGACAGGGATGCTTGACTTTACGTAAAAGCAGATAATATAATTATATAATGCTCCTAAAAGGCCCATAATTTCCTATTGATTAGGAACTGCACTTGCACAGAGTGAACAAGATTGAATCTGCATTTTTTTGTAGCTGGAAACTTAGGCCAACCAACATAGGTTCAATTAAGCACCATGCAATTCAACAAATAAGTCACCAAGTCCAATCAAAATAAGCATCACCTCTCATCCATCCAATAGCATTACCATAGTAAATAAAGCAAGCAAAGTTGGATATCCATTAAAGTTATATAGCTATTGACTTGATGCACTTTTTATGTATGTTTCCTCCTATAAATGATATGTTTCATAAAGCTTTGAGAGAAAACAAAGATCTTTAGAAGGAAAAAGTCTATTGTGAGAAAGAGAAGGGAAAATCTGAAAATAGCATAGATGGAGGTTGGGAGAAAGGATATAAAGAAGAAGTTGGTGGCAGAGGAGGAGGCAGCCTATGGAAGGAAAGACTGGCGATGATGATGATGAGTTTAATTGTCTATGGCTATAATTAAGTAAATTATAGCAATGACAGAATGATGTTGTCTGACCTCCTGAGCTATTCTACTAAGATGTAGAAAAGTAGTGATCAAGTTTTGGCTGACCCAGCAAAAATGTAGGAAGGTACAGGCATGAGAGATAGAGAGAAAGAGAGAGAGAGAGAGCACAAATCAACTGACGAGGGATATAGGATTAATATGTGATGCTCTGTGTTTAGGACACTTTGATTCCCATACAACTTACAAAAAGGACCGAAATGGTTAGTAAATAAACAAGAAACTTGACCAGCCAAATATTTCCATCAAAACTATTTTGCAATTGAAAATTGCAATATCATCGTAATATAACCATGTTATTCATAGTATAACCACATTAAAGAACTGGTAGTGATGTTAATATACAAAAGCAGTGCATAAACAAATAGAAGTTTCTGTCCTGAACATGTAAAATAAAAAAGGAAAGCTTCATTAGAGTGCTGCATTTTCATTTTCAGATATTCTCAAACCACATGCAATACCGCATTTCTAAAAGGATAGAGGATTTACCCATAAATGTGCGAGGAACAACACCAGGAAAATCCAAATGGTCATACTGATACAAGTAATGGAAAAAAGTAATTAATACTGCATGAAGGATCTCAAATATATGGCAAGCAAAATGTGTGTGGGAAACTTACATTCGTAATGTGATGGTGGTGGTAAAGCATATCATGCATTGCCTGAACAAAGAAAAAAAAAAGCATCATCTAACTGAAATGTTCTGTGAGTATAATAAGACAGGAAAAGTAAATCTGATAAAGGAGGATAAGCATGCAAAAGCAAAATAGTTAAAAACAATGTTGTTTCATTAGTAAGGAAAGAGGTGGGGAACAGATATAGACAACCTTGCCATAGCAGCAGTCAGGGAAATACAATAGAACCCTAATACTGATGAAAGGTTCATTAAAAAAAAAAGAAATAGCTCAAGAGAACAGAAACATTAGATATATTGTAAGAAGACTCAACTATTGCAGCAGAACAGACAAAAGAATCTATGAGGATTTAAACAATTGTTTTTCTACTGACATCATATTGTACCAATGGACCCTGAACTAATTGGTTTCACATTATTTTTAAGGAAAAAAAACACTGCATTTCACAAATGGATCACTTGAAAAACTGATGAACAGAAATAAAACTAACATATGATAAAACAGAACTTTAGAACAAACAAATACAAGCACCAGTTGGAATATTCATCTTCAAATCACATGCCAAAATGATGATGATTAAAGGTGGATTCGCAAACTACAAATTCTAATTCATGTATTAAAAAAATATACATCACTATATAATTATTAGCAGACAATTTTCAAGCCTTTCTTTCAATATTTTTAAGGAAGTCAATGGTTTATTTGAGATTAAAAAGATATTTAAAAGGGGAAGCAACATAAGCAAAGTACACACAAAGTTTAGGACAATTGAAACATATGAATTAGTTAACATTTCAACTTTTAGATTCTTATAAAAAGCATTATTTCATTGATTTTCCCTTATAGGACATACATTACTTGCCTCCAACACAAAGCTAATCATAATTGGAACAGGTATTTCTTTTCTGAAGGACAATGGAAGATTTCTTTTGCTTTGCAAAGCAAAGAAAACTACACAGATCCGATTTTTCATATTTCCGTTATGACTAATGGGCTTAGTATCATCAAATGTAAACTTGACAGTGGATTGCCAGTTTCATCAGCTTTTTTTCCCTATAAATAGATATACAAAAAGATCATTGGCTTAATGTCTTGTTTAACAGGTTACAGGAAGACTTTGTGGATGTTTTCTTGTTTCTCCCATTTGGTCAAGTTATTTTGTGGGATCTTGATGGTTTGACAAGAGAACAAATGATGGAACTAGGTTACAGTTCAACAACACTGGTCTAACTAAATTCAGGAAAAAACAATCAACAGAAGTATATACGCCAATCAACTCTTAATAAATCATTGACAAGTTCATATTATTTGGAACAAGCACAGATTTGGAGGAGGATATTAAGTCTTGCTGTCTATGGGTTCTCAAGGAAATGGCAACATTCTGCGGTTGATGGCTTGAACGCACAGAAGCTAGTTTGCAGAGGTTCGTATGACTTTTTGATTTTTCCGATGCCCGTGAGCACTATCAAGAAATAGCGGATCACCAGTAATGAGGGGTTTTTCTTAGAATGCCAACAAAATCTACAGAGAAATCGTTTCTTAACTGATGTCAAATTGTTCTCGGTTCTCGCTTATTTGTTCAGTAGGTATTGACTGAAGAGTTGACTAGGTTTAAAATAGAAAATGGAAACGATCGGTATGTAATGAGCCTTAAATTGGAACGACCATGGATCAGATAACAGAATTTCTTGCCCTTTGCGTAAGCCAGGAAAAGAAAATATATCAGAAGATTCAGAAGTGATCGTTCCAACTATTAAAAAGCAAAAGAATCTTTCCTCACCCTGCCCCGCCCCCCGCGCCAGCCCCCCCCCCACCCCCCCGCGAAAAAAACCCCAATCCCACCCCCGAGATTTGTGAAAGCGTTCATCATTATTCTATTGGACAACAATGCATTCGGATCTCGCATAGGAATATCTATGCTACACTATCGATAGAAAGAAAAAAAACTGAGAACGGAAATCAAGAGTTCGGAAACGTGCCTGAACGTTGAAACTCTCTTCAACCTTGGTGTAAGGAACCATGATTACATAGAAGGAAGCGATGGTTCCTAGCATCACATCCCAGCCTGCAACAAATTCACGCAGCCCTCGGCAACCAAACCCTGATGGATCCAGAAGAATATGGATTCAACAAGAGTGAAGAAGGCTAACCGTAGTTACGAAAAAATCCGGACGATTTCTCATTCGAGGCTGGTTTGGTCGTCGCCATCGATCCACGCCCAAAACCCTAAAACCCAACCTCTGCTCCCTCCCTTTCTCTCTTTCCTTTGCTCGGCTCGCCGCGTCGCCCTATTTATCGAGTAAGCCCGCGTGCCGTCGACAACATCCCCGTTGAGCGCGCGGTATGGTGGTGCCGGGAACTTTGACGTTACGTCATGTATTAAACGGCCGTTATAACTGGTTAACGATGGCCGTTACCTCCGTTTGTATTCTGCTATTAAAATATATCTTTTTCAAAATTCAGACTTTGTTTCCGGTTCCCCCTAAAAAGAATTTGCACCATCTTGGAAAGATTACAAATTTATCTGAATAAATTAGTTTAAAATATATTATTTTTGTTATAATAATACCATTTCGATAGTAAAATTTTGAAATCATGCAAGATGACCATAACCAGACCAATAATAAGTTTAATGGATATATTAAATAATGAATGAATATACAATAACTACTATAACAGGTTAATAACAATCCACTGTCAATAAAGGTGATTACTTGCACTGATATTCTCTTGCGAAATAGTTTTTATATGCTTCATAAATTTATAAATTTTTAAAATACCATCTTGAAAAAAATCATGATTTTAATCAAATGAATGACGATTTGAAAGAACTATTATTTTTATTATTCACAAAAATTATTATTTTAATACTAAATTTTGAAATGGTATATTATAAAATAAATAATGACTATTGTAACCACATTAATCAATAATAATTTTAATAACCATGCAACCATAAAATGATATTATTGTTGAAAACTTGATACCAAGTCATCACTATAATACAATTTTGTTAATCAAAGGCTTTTCGATCAATCTAGCTCTTAGATGAAATTAAATTGCTTACAAAATTACTATAAGTGTACGACTTTTTAAATTTAAATAATTCAAGTCTACGGATATAGTTTTCTTAAGCCTTTCAAAATCCTTCTCGATTAAAATGAGTATTTATAAATATCTTTTTTTATATATTTATTTTGTTCTGTTGCTGACAAGATCGCCGTGGCCCGTAGCTGCTACCAGTGCCAGAGTGCACTCCTTTCGCTGCTTGGCGGTCCTCTGCTCCTGGACCTATGAAATAGGGATTAGTGACCCGGGCCGGGATTTCCGGCGGGGGCACTCCGACGGTCAAGTCAGTGACGATCCAGGGAAACTGATCCTCCTGGTCGGGCCCCTCTTGATGGACTCCGTGCAAGGAGGAGTAAAGGATATGAAAATGAAGACGAAAACGTAGCAGGGGGAGAACAACGGCGGGGACAGAGGGGTTCCCTGTTCTACCGCCTCTCCTTGTGTCCCTCGTTTTTCTTTGGTAGTGGTGGTGCTTTGCCTTCTTGATTGAGCTTGCACTTGTGTTGGTATTGAGTTGTTGTTACATTCCCCCTTCCAGGGGTATCGATTGTTTTTTGTAGTTGGAAAAATAGTCGTTGGACGCTTGCCTCGGGATCCTCGCTGGGCTGGCAGGCGCATGCGGCGGGATTCCGTACCGTGGACGGGACGTCTTTCCTGATATATGATAGGGAAAGCTTCCACTCGTTCTGACATCCTCTCCGGTCGCCCCATTCCGGGAAGCTTGGCAGAATCTCGATCCGGGGATCGCCGTCCTAGGGATTCGTGCTCTCTGGCTGGCCCATCCCCGTGGAAGTACAGGCGGACAGGCAGTTATGGCGGTATGGGAGGCGCCATTCCGTAGTCCTTGGGCAGCTCGCCGGCGTCCCGGGATGGCAGGGCTTGCTCCGATCTAGACGCTCCGAGCTTGTGGGGTCTCCTTGGGGGAGGAGGGCAGAATGCAGGCTCGGTCCAGAGGACTCGCGCTCGGAGAGGCTCCATGTGGCAGAGGAGCGCTGAGCTCGACTCCGACCACATGGCTCAACCTCCGAGGGTCTCGCTTTGGAAGGCGGAGTGTGGGCCTGGTCCAAAGGGCTCGCGCTCGGAAAGGCTCCACATGGCGGAGGAGCGCTGAGCTCGACTCCGACCACGGGGCTCAACCTCCGAGGGTCTCGCTCTGGAGGGCGGAGTGCGGGCTCGGTCTAGAGGGCTCGCGCTCGGAGAGGCTCCATGTGGCGGAGGAGCGCTGAGCTCGACTCTGACCACAGGGCTCAACCTCCGAGGGTCTCGCTCTGGAGGGCAGAGTGCGGGCCCGGTCCAGAGGGCTCGTGCTCGGAGAGGCTCCACGTGGCGGAGGAGCGCTGAGCTCGACTCCAACCACAGGGCTCAACCTCCGAGGGTCTCGCTCTGGAGGGCGGAGTGCGGGCTCGGTCCAGAGGGCTCGCACTCGGAGAGGCTCCACTTGGCGGAGGAGCGTTGAGCTCGACTCCGACCACAGAGCTCAACCTCCGAGGGTCTCGCTTTGGAGGGCGGAGTGCGGGCTCGGTCAAGAGGGCTCGCACTCGGAGAGGCTCCACGTGGCGAAGGAGTGCTGAGCTCGACTCCGACCACAGAGCTCAACCTCCGAGGGTCTCGCTCTGGAGGGCGGAGTGTGGCTCCGGTCTAGGTTTCTCGGGCTCGCGGGCCCGACCTGGCGGAGGACGGAGCTCGGCTCGCCGTCTCGAGGGAACTCAGCTTAGCTCGGTAGAGCGGTCCGGGCTAAAGTGTTGCCCTGGCGTCCAACGCAGCGGTCTCTTTTGACATGGCACCTGTCAGCTCTCCATGTCAGCAGTCTCGCCATATCACAATATATCATGTTCAATCTATATATTACCATGTAAATATCAAAATTATATAAGATATAAATTATATGCATACACACAAGTGTATTTATGTTTACTAATAATACATCATTATATACACTACCAGTAATGTATTTATGCTATACACATGATACGGTAATCATGATTACATCATTATGTGATTAGAGGCTTGTTATAGTAAAAGAGAATTCTACCATCCACGTTAAATATAGCACTATAAATACTTTTTTCCTTTTTCAACTTCAAGCAATTTGAAACTAAAGTATGAGCTAGTTAATTCATAACATAATTATAAATAAATTTATTATTTCTAATTTATTTATCCAAGTACATAAATTATTGTATCTATTTATTATATATAATTAAAATAGTATTAGCTGGGTTCAATGGTTGCCAAATATCAAGATTTCGTAACTCTTTTTCCTGCTTAAAATTATACATTCTACGTAATCTGTTATATCCATAAAAGCAAAAAAAACTGGCTTATTTTTAAAGAAAAAATTTCCTCCAAAATTTGTACCGACTTCTTTGACTTAGTTTTGGAGAGAAATTTCTAAACATCAAAATTTAGAAATAAATTTTGAATAGATTTAAGATAATATATATAATAGAATTAATAAATTATATATTTTATTTAAAAAAATTTGAATTATACCAAATATCAAAAATGTTATATTACGTGCATTGCATAAGTCCAGTATCTAGTTTAATATAAGGAGACATTTAGTATGGAGTGATCCATCAAGATTAAGGATAATGGAGGTAAAGGTAATAAGATTACTGTATTTGGTTGTACCATGATGATCCTATATGACAGTGATTCTAAATTATCCTTACTTTTCAAATCACTACCTAATGCAGTGATTAGATACCCATCCTTGAAATCATAGATCTAAGATCACCCCTAAAAAATGATCTTGGACTAAAATTTAAGGACAAAATTATCTCTTAATATAAAAAAATTATTATATTAATATATCAATATTATATATCTTATATTATATTATGTTAATATTTTATATTATATTTATGTTATATATTATATTATATTATTATTATATTATTATCATATTATGATTCAATGATATTTTTAAATTATAGTGAAAATATCTTGTCATACTTTATATTTATATAATAAAATATTTAATATACTATGCATTATTTTTATAATCAAAATAAATATGTGTATTAATAAATAATATATTACAATATAAATAATATATTACAATATAAATAAAATAATAATTATATAATAACAATTAAAATAATTTTTTATGATTGATAATTTATAGATATAGTAAATATATACTGTAAAATATATCAATTATTAATATGTTAATAAATATATTATTATTTTTTATTATAATATATTTTATTTGAATAATAAATATTTTTTTATAAAATAAAAAGAGATATTTTTAGTATTATATAATTCATGATCTTGGATTTTCATGGAATACCAAATAAATTACTTATGGATACCTGGAAATTTTTAATTATTGAACCATGACCTACTAAATATAATGATTTTGAATAATTGGGGATCAAATCACTATAGAACCTAAATTACTGGTGATCCCATTTGAGACACCAAATGTCATCCAAATTTTTAAAATGCATCAATCTTTGAAACCATCATACCGGGCTATAGATTTTTATCAAATGCATCATTCAAGCATTAAATTATTTTGTTATATGATGATTATTTTTATAAGACTTAATTGTTCATGCATTGGTTGAATGTTATATCCAAAATATCAACAAATATAAAGAAGATTGAAAAAATATAATAAAGTTTCCATAATAAACATGTTCAAACTTCTATTATATTTTTATAGCTTCCCCAATGATAATAAAATAAGTTTAAACTTCCATCACAAATTTGTTATTTTAGCTTTCGTAGTAGTAAATCTTTCATCTCAGTCTACCTCCTCTTGAAACTCAATAGCTTTGCTTCCACCCAAATTTCTTAGTGATTCCATCATGAGTGGTAATAAGCTACTCATGATATAGCTCTACCTTGAATTACTATCAAATTATTTTGGTTTGTTATTTTATTTATTTAGGACTTTTTTTTGTTATACTTGTATCCAAATATCAGGTACTTGATGTGATCATCTAAAAATAATTTAAGATAATTATGATGATGATTATGAATAATTTAATTTTTTTGAGATAAAAATAGATTCAAGTTAAAATAAAAATTTTATATCAATTACGCTTCATTGATAGAAGGAAGAAGTTATGAAACTTTACAATAATTCATAGTCTAGCTTACAACTCTTCATCGATTTAAGCATTCTTTTAATAATACACCCAAGGTCCTTTTTTTAAGATTATTTTATCAGGCTTAAATAACAAATGGCTGTATGTTTATTTCCATGTTTATAAATTTAATTTTTTATACTTTTTTGTATTCAAAGAGGCCAAAAAAGATAAGATATGATATTATACATGTGAAAAACTTAATAATCAATGTCCATGTGATTTAACCAAAGTTAATATGGACAATGATGTAAATAAGATACACAACATGCTTACAATTTTTTAATTCATTTTCAACAATTTTTTCAAGCATGGATTGATATCAAACAAAAAATAAAAAATTAAGCGGTACATTTTAGCTCATGTTTGACTTTTATAATAATAAGTTTTACAAAATAATACCATTTTTCCCAACAAAGTATACAAATAAAAAACAAAAAAATACCAAGGTCGATTCAATTTGTTATTTTGATGTCATCAAAATGTTTGCATGATTTTGAAAAAAATATATATTACCATGATTTGGTTTATAAAATAATGGTAACTATCGTGGACCGTACCATTGGGATTCAATTTTTTTTTAAAAATAAAAATATAAGTTTTCTAAAAATAATTTATTTTTTTATTATTTTACATTAATATTTGATTGGAAATTTAAAATAGTAATTCTATTCAAGTATTATAATTACGGTAGAGCCTAGTATATTATATATAGAAATAAAAAGGATGTGAATAAGCTATTCATGATTTATTATGAAATAAATAATTTAAAATATCAAGAATTAATAGGATTTGTTATTTTTGTCGGTCAGTTTTTGATTTTGAAGGCGTTGGGCGAAATAAAGAAGAATTATGCCTCATCGTCGGTGAGATTGGGCACCCAGATATGACCGTGCAATGGCATGTTAACTATTGTAGACCTCCATGCAATGGGACCCGGCGGCTCATTTTATCGGACCATCCGGAGAAATTTTGCATGCACCTGGTCCAATAGGACCACGTCAAATCATAACGTACAATCGAAAATTGGTGTGGTGTGGCGTGTTATCCACCGTTAGATTTTGGACCGTCCTTTCAGACCTTGTCTAGGAAATAATTAGACGATCGTCCCGGCGGCCACGGAGCTGGAAATCCGAGGAATATTGTCGTACTATATGCGCCTGCGATGTGGCCAAGTGTCGTCTGGGAGTGTTTTATATCTCGATCTCCATCGGCCGCTCCGTTTCCCCTTTCCCCCATCCAAGTAGAGGGCTCTTGCTCTTCCGAGCGCCGTCGGAGAGGATACGAAGGGATTCAGATAAGGAGCAGAGCTTTATCATGATCAAGCCCGATGGCGTCCAGCGAGGACTGGTAATTATTCCCCTATTGATATCTTCTTCCCGGTTTTTTCCGCTTAATTTACTCGTATATAGATGTGCAATATGCGTTAGAAAAGTTCCGATTTTATCCACCTCATCGATTTTGGTACCAGATTGAACGATCTTTTCCTCGTTGCAGTCATAGAAAAAAGAAACCTTTTTTTGTTAATATTCATGTATAATTTGTATATCAGATTGGTGAGATCATTAGCCGATTTGAGAAGAAGGGTTTCTATCTGAAAGATATTTTTTTTTGTGGGATTTTTTAAAAACTATTTTTGTTAGTGTTTCTGGTTGCTTAAAGAAGAGAGATCGAATCTTGTTGCGTTTGGTTTCCTGATTTAGGCTTGAAGCTTATGACCGTGGAGCGTTCTTTTGCTGAGAAGCACTGCGCCGATCTCTCCTCGAAGCCCTTCTTTGCCGGGCTGGTGGAGTACATCATATCCGGCCCCGTGGTCGCGATGGTGTGGGAGGGAAAGAACGTGGTGGTGACCGGCCGCAAGATCATCGGGGCCACCAACCCTGCAGAGTCTGCCCCGGGCACCATCCGTGGCGATTTCGCCATCGAGATCGGCAGGTGACCGTTCGTTCTTTTATAATTCAATCAAATCAAATATAAGTCTACCACTTTCTGGCCAGAAAGTACAATAATGTAGGACAGTATGGTTTTCTCTTTCAGGGTTAATCCATGATGATAACATGTTAGCAAATAGCTTTGTTGATTCTTGATTCTTAATTTAAATTAAGTATATTTTGGATTGTCGTTAACAATAGCTAATATATAGTAAATATCAAGCATTTAATGTATTGATTTTTTTTTTTTTAATGGAGCATTTAATCTGATATTTTAGAAAGCTATTCTGTTCTGGCTAGTGTTTTCATCTATACAAGGTGGTGTGCTTTTAATACAGTTGGTGTTTGCTACACCTTTCTGCAGTTGCTATAGTCAAGCTGGTGTCTGAAAATTTTGGCTAACAATACTCCCAGGTTGTGAACCCAAGCATTACTATAACTATGCTGTTTTTATTACTACACTTTGTAGAACTTTATTAAAAATTCTTCTTCGTACTTTGATTGATGCTTATGGAAAGAGGTTTCTGTTGACATTTGGTAATAAGATACCGCGGTTTGGAAATGGTTTATTTTCCTTGAATGTTATTAGAAGCGTTAACAATGCTTGTTTGCAAATACCGTACCAGAAAGTTTTCCATCAACCATGCACTCTGTCTATCTTTACATGATGTTTTCTTTTTAATCATAAATGCTTATTGGTTTACATTGTTATCTCCTCCTGGATCGGGCTCGGTGGGTACGCTGGAGAGCTCCTCTGCCAGTTGACCTGCACAAAGTTCCTGGATGCCGGAGGTGCTCCGGTGTGGGACATTCCGATGTTTAAGTTAGAGAAGCGATTGGAGCAACAAAATGGAGGGAGCTAAGGAAAAATCGCTCGTGCTAGGAAAGAAGTACCTTACCTTCTCGTGGAGGTCCCCCGGGTACCTTTTATAGGCGTGGAGTGCGGCCAAATTCTGTTATGGGACAGACTAGTAAAGTCCAGATTTGCCCCCAGGAGAGTCAGCATGGTGGCAAGGTCGTGGCCTGGCGGCGTGGCAGGAAGATCAGAGTGATGGCCTGATGGCATGGAGTCGTGGCCATGTGGTGGAGTTCGTTGTAACAAAATGTCAGAATTTGTCAGAGAAGGGCTTCTGGAGCCTTCGAGAAGTTCCCTTAATGGTGGGTCGGCCTCAGTTGAGAAGAGTCGCCCAGCCGACCGGGGCATTCGCCATGAGCTCCAAAGAAGCCAACGCGCGCGCGAGGAGGTGTCTGACGGCCCTCTGTGTTTCTCTGGATCAGCCGTACCTTTGGCGGGAGAAGTCCGTTTGGCTCAGCCCGAGTCGGCCTCTCGGTGGGTCAGCTACATGGAAAAGAGACCGTAGAGACCTCCTTGAGAGCCGGGGGTCGGACCTCTCTTCCCATGGTCTCTCGGACCCCTCCTTCGAGGGTCAGCCGGCCGGACGCCTGGGGCCGGTTCGACCCAGGTTTAGCCGGATGGGTACAACAGTTGCCCCCCTGCTCATGTACTTTGAGGGGGCACGTGGCTTCAAAGGACAGGAGCATGACTTCAGTACGGGTTGCGTGCACCCGCGGCGGATCCTGGATCGAGGCGTCAGGTCGCTTCGAATCCCCCTTGAACGGCTTCCTGGACAGCTGTCAGCCATACATTGGAGTGCAGGCATGGCAGTTAATGTAAATCAGGTGCTATGATGAAGGCCAGGCTGGCTCGCGTCAAGCCGGGGTGGAGTAGGGCGTCGTGCCACGCGGCGGCATCCGGTCGGTCGATGTCGCTTCCCAGGTTGCCCCTGCATCGCTGATCCAGCATTCACGCGAATCGCCACCTGCACGACGGGATGTTCCTGACGCTTCGAGCTCTGAAATGCAGGCGGTCATGTCTTCTGATGGGACAGTTGGAACACTCACAGAATGGGCGGCTGCCGCTCCTCCCTCTCCCGTCCCCTTTGGAGGCCTATAAAAGGAGGGGAGAAGCAGTGCAAAAGGATTTTTCCTGTTGCGCCCGCGCTCCGCGAGAGAGAGTCCCCCCTTCTTCCGCGAAACCCGACTTCTAGGAGTTTAGTCCCAGGTTAGTTTCAGTCTTCCTTCCTTCCTTTTTAGCCCCAATGGCGTCTGGCAGTGGAGGTCCGGCCCGTAGGTCCAGGGACCCTGGGCCGAGTGAGATACCCTCGACCATGACCCGGGAACGGGTCGAGAACCTTAGGGCGGTGTATGGCATTCCCTCCACCCTGCACCTTACGCTCCTGGGCCGAGAGGGTAGAGCGAACAACCCATTAGGACCAAGGACTCTCCCAATGTACGAAGCCCACCTTAAGGCCGAACTGAGGTTTCCCCTACACCTCCTGTTTGTAGAGATTTTCAATTTTTATAGGGTAACCCCAATGCAGCTGATCCCGAACAGCATTCGGGCGATATGCTGCTTCATTGTGCTGTGCCATAGGGCTAGGTCAGAACCCATACAGTCCTTCTTCGGTAATTTCTTCTACCTGAGGAGGGACTTTAGGAGCCGGGAATGGATGTTGTTCATCCCCCGCCAAGGTCGAAAATCCTGAAGTGTCTCCCGTTCGCTGTCCACGAGTGGAAGGCCCGGTTCTTCTTCGTCAACAGTCTCCAACCTTGGGGGTTCGAGCCGTTGTGGAGGGAACCGTGGCCGAGAATCCGCGAGGGGAGGTCGATCTTAATAGCTGACCGGGATAAATTTAATGAGATCAGTAGAGCCGGCCCGACGGCGGCATTCGAGCTGTTGGGGGAGGAAACCCTTCACCAGGCGGGGATCAGCCCCCAAAGATTCCTAGGCAAGGGCCGACCTTTTCTCTTATAAATCTTTGACTCTCTCCTTTTCCTTCACTAACATTGAGTTTCCTGCAACAGGAGGAAGGATGCAGAGGATCGATAAATCCAAGATCATCCGATGGGCGGTGCGGAAGCGGGCCGTCCCAGAATCAGCTTCCACGCCGGTCACCGAATGACAGAAGAAAAAACGGGAGGAGGAGAGACCTGCTCCCGTTGTCGAGGTCGAGTCGGACGAAGACGACGTCCCCCTTACTGAGCGCCTGGCAAGGAAGAAGGCGGGGACGCCGGCTTCCACAGGTGGGTCAGCCACCCAACCGAGGCAGGAGCGGCCAGGAACGTTCGACACGGCTGCGGCATCAGCTCCTTCATTCGTCGGTCCAGAGGAGGCAGTCCCTTTGACAGACAAAGGGAAGGGGACGGCCGTAGAAGGAGCAGCCGAGAGCGGGGTCGAGGAGTCGGACGAGATCCGCCAGGAAGAATTCCAGCATTGGCACGCGCTTGACGACCCTAGGAGGGTGCGGAGCTTGCTGAGGGGGGCCATGATGGATGCTGATTGGGAGGTGTCGATCCAGAGGAATCTGATCGACATAATCATGGAGTCCTACCGCGACTTTATGAGGGTAAGAGCCTTAACTTATCCGCTTACCTCTTTTCTTTCTTTGGGCATGGCACTAACCCAGCCTTGTGCTTGCAGCTCCTTCACGGTATCTCCCTGATGGACGATGGCATCTGCCGGGTGCTACACGCCGCCAAGACCTCCGCGAAGAGAGTTCAGGAGCTGGAGGTGGCCCAAGCGGCCGCAACAGCCTCCCTGAAGTCTTCTGAAGAGAGGCTGGCGGCAGCCCGATCCGAGGCAGAGTCATCGAAGGCGGCTCTGAAAGAGGTCGAGAGCCAGCTGGCCGATCGGGAGGCCAGGGTGAAGAAGAGAAAGGCGAAAATCGACTCACTCGCCTGCCGGCTCGAAGAGGAAGAGAAGCAGTTCTCGGAGGCCGACAAGAGGGCCCAAGACGAACGGGCGATAGCAGCACAATTGGCGGCCCAGCTTGAGGAAGCCAAAGAGCTGGTCGCAAGACAGGCCTAAGAAGCCGTGGTGGCATACAAGGCCTCCGTTGGCTTCACTGAAGATGTGGAGGAGGCAGCGTCGGACTTCTATAGAGAAGGTTACGACGACTGCATGAAGAAGGTGGCTTCGCTCTTCCCAGATTGGACCTGTCGGGTACTGAGCTGGAGGATCCGGTAGAGGGGGAGGAGTCCCAGGCGGAGCCTCAAACGGAAGGTGAGGCGGGAGTGGTTAGGGCCGAAGCCCCAGCTCCAGCCGACATGGAGGCGGTGGCCTCCCCAGTTGAACCTCCAGTTGCCACAGCTTCGGCTGATCCCCCGGTTATAGTTGACAGGGCCAAGGTTGTGGCCCTTGATGCATCTTCCATAGGTCGGACCTAAAAAAGGTCCGACCTACCCCTCTTGTAAATACTTACCTTTATCATTAATGAAAAAGGAACTTTGGTTATTCATGAGCATGCCAGAATTGTTTTTCTTCCGAAAATCTTCTAAGTATTTCTGGTCGGCCCCGCAGGGTCATAAGCCCTTTCGAAATGGCCGACTGGCATTGATATAACTTGAACTCAAACCCCTCAGGGAAATTTCTAAGTACTTCCAGTCAGCTCATTCAGGCCTGAAGGTGGTAGGATAGCTAGGGGCAATAGCTTGATCCTAACTTGGTGCTCAGACGCTTGCTCCAAGCCCCAGTCTGCGAGTTAGCCCATGTTGCGGCCTATCCTCCATGCGGTCCTGCGTAGATTGTTTTGGGATCGGGCCTTCGAAGTGGGCTACCCTGGAGCCTCTGCCGACCGGGATCGAACTTTTGGAGTGGGCTGCCCTAGAGCCTCTGCCGACCGGGGTTGGACTTTTGGAATTAGCTGTCCTAGAGCCTCTGCTGACCGGGGTCGGACTTTCGGAGTGGGCTGCCCTAGAGCCTCTGTCGACCGGGGTCGGACTTTCGGAGTGGGTTGCCCTAGAGCCTCTGTCGACCGGGGTCTGACTTTCGGAGTGGGCTGCCCTAGAGCCTCTGCCGACCGGGGTCGGACTTTCGGAGTGGGCTGGAAGAAGTTGAAGAAGTTGTAGACTTTATTGATAGTACTTGCGAAGGTTGTTTACATTTTACGGGCGCGCTATCTGCCGACCGTCCAAATGTTCGAGTTGGTAGGTTCCAGCTCGAATTACTTCAGTGACTCGATAAGGGCCTTCCCAATTGGGGAAAAGTTTTCCTTGCTCGGTTGGCCTTTAAACCTCTGCCTTTCGCAGGACCAGATCTCCAACTTGGAAGGTTCGCGTCTTGACTTGCGAATTGTAGTATCTGGCCATTTTTTGGCGGTAGGTCACCATCTTCATGCTTGTTCGGAGCCTGGTTTCTTCCAGCAGATCCAGGTCAACCCTCTGCTGCTCCGAGTTGGCCGGCTCGGTGAACTGGTCAATCTGCAAGGACTGTAGAGAGACTTTCACGGGGATGACCGCCTCACTCCTGTAGGTTAGGTTGAACGGGGTTTCCCCAGTCGCCGTCTGAGCGGTAGTCCGATACGCCCAAAGCACCGAATGAAGCTCTTCCGTCCAAAGCCCCTTGGCTTCATTCAGCCGGGTCTTCAGCCCATGCAGGATCGTTCTATTTGTGACCTCGGCCTCTCCATTGGACTGAGGGTGACCGACCGAAGTAAGCCGATGGTCGATGTGGTATTGTTGACAGAAACCCCGGAACTGAGAGTTGTCAAACTGTCTTCCATTATCGGTGACGATCGTCTTCGGGATGTTGAACCGGAAGATAATACAGTTCCAGACAAAGTTTTTCACTTTGGCCTCTGTTATCTGCACCAATGCTTCTGCCTGCACCCATTTGGTGAAGTAATCAATGGCTACGAGAAGAAACTTCCGCTGGCCGGATGTTGGGGGAAAAGGTCACAGGATGTCCATGCCCCACTGCGCAAATGGCCAAGGCGCTATGAGCGGGGTCAGCTGGCTGGCGGGCCTCCTTTGGATGCTAGAGTACCTTTGGCACGCATCGTACTTTCGTACGAAGTCTAACATATCTTTTTGAATTTTAGGCCAATAATATCCCTGCTGGATGATTTTGTAAGCCAGGGACCACCCTCCAAGATGATCGCCGCAGATGCCTTCGTGCACCTCCTGGAGTGCGTAATCTGTATCGGTCGGCTTCAAGCATTTTAGCAGTGGTTGCGGGAATGAACGCTTGTAGAGGGCCCCGTCGAGGATGACGTATTTAGAGGCCATTGAGCGGACATGCTTGGCTTTTGCCGGGTCATCCAAAAGAGTCCCTCACACCAGGAATATACTGATTGGGTCCATCCACGAGGCTTCTTGTTCAACTTGGTGAACCTCTGTCGGCTCTTCGGCAATGCTTGGGTGCTGCAGATGCTCCACGAAGGTCCGATCAGAGGTGCCAACCGTGGTAGTGGCTAGCCGCGATAAGGCATCCACCCGGGAGTTTTACTGCCGAGGTATATGAAGGATCTCGAAAAATTTAAGTTGAGATATGAAGCCCCGTACATTGTCCAAGTACTTAGTCAAGGAAGGGTCCCTTGCTTCAAATTCGCCATTCACCTGATTGACTACCAACCGGGAGTCGGAGAAGGCGCGGATCCTGCCAATGCCCAATTCATTGGATATCTTCAGCCCTGCAAGTAAGGCTTCATACTCCGCCTGGTTGTTCGATACCCGGAACGTAAAGTGTAGGGCGTACTCCAGACATTGCCCGTCAGGGTTAGTTAAGATCAAGCCTGCACCGCACCCTGAGATATTGGAAGCTCCATCCACATGCAGAGTCCAAGCAGGCTCGGCTTCTTCCGCGGGATCAGCCATAGGCGCCTCATCCGCTGTTGGGATTGCCTCCGTCCTCCAAGTGCACTCCACAATGAAATCAGCTATTACTTGAGCTTTCAGGGCCGATCGGGACTGAAAAGAGATGTCGAACTCACCCAGCCTGATGGCCCACTTGGCGAGCCGTCCGGAGGTGTCGGGGCTTCGGAGGATCGCCCTGAGGGGCTGGTCAGTCAGTACGACGATCGGATGTGCTTGGAAGTAGGGCCGGAGGCGCTTCACCGCTATGACCAGTGAGTAGGCCAGCTTTTGCATCTTAGGGTACCTTGTCTTAGCGTCGTGGAGGATCTTGCTGATGTAGTAGACAGGTTTCTACTGGCCGTCTTTCCCCATCCGCACGAGGACAGCACTGATGGCCTCGTTAGAGGCTGACATGTACAGATATAGCACTTCCCTCTCCGTTGGCTTGGCTAAGAGCGGAGGGTTCCTCAGATGGTCCTTCAAGGCTTCAAAGGCTGATCGACATTCATCAGTCCATTGGAAGTGATCCGACCGGTGCAAGGTCTTGAAGAATGGGAGGGATCTCTCAGCCGACCGGGAGATGAAGCGGCTAAGAGAAGCAATGCGACCCGTAAGTTCTTGCACCTGCTTTTTACTGGTCGGATGCGTCATGTCGATAATGGCTTTGATCTTTTCGGGGTTGACCTCAATACCTCTTTGAGTAACCAGGAAACCAAGAAATTTTCTGGAGGTCACCCCGAAGATGCACTTGGCGGGGTTCAGTTTCATCCCGTGGCGTCTCAACGCGTCGAAGGACTCCTGCAAGTCCCTGATGTGGTCCGCCTTATGGAGGCTTTTGACAATCATATCATCGACATACGCCTCCATGTTCCTCCCAAGTTGGCCTTCAAAGACTCGGTTGATCAGCCTTTGGAAGGTGGCACCCGCATTCTTTAAGCCAAAATGCATCATCTTATAGCAATACAGGCCCCTGTCCGTGACAAAGGCCGTCTTCTTCTCATCTTCGGGGTGCATCTTGATCTGGTTATACTCGGAGAAGGCATCCATGAAGCTCAAGAGTTGGTGGCCGGCTGTCCCGTCTACCAGTTGGTTAATTTTTGACGGGGGGAAGCTGTCCTTGGGACAAGCCTTGTTGAGGACCGTGTAATCCGCACAGATCCTCCACTTCCCACTGGCCTTCTTCACCATGACGACATTGGCCAGCCACTCCGGGTAATGGGACTCCCTTATGAAGCCGGCATCGAAGAGCTTCTTCACTTCTTCTTCAATGGCCCTCTGCCTTTCGGCAGCGAAGCTCCTCTTCTTCTGTCGGACGGGCCTATAAGTAGGATCCACCTTAAGCTGGTGGGTGATAATGTCCGACGGGATGCCTGGCATGTGTTAGACATTAGAATAATGAAAATTAACCCAACTTTATTTGATTAAAATTAATACTTTTTGTGATACTTTGCAGGAATTGACTCCATAAACGTGTAGATCTTGATTTTAGGAGTCCAACGACGCAAACGGAATGTAATTCGGACTTCAAACGGGCCCGAAATGGATTTTAGAAGGTTTTAGCACGGATTTCAGAGCCACACGATTTTTGGAGCATCCTTAAATCCTTTTGGTTTGGCTCACGGTGGACCGGCTCAATGGTCCACCGTATGAGCTGCTGGTCCACGGCAGCCATTGCTGCCGGTCCACGGGCGGAGCCGTGGACCACCGTGCTCCGATCGCGCCGAAACTTGCTGGAGAGCTTCCCCGGCGCCGTCGAAGCCGCCGGCAACCTTCCCGCTGGCCGAAGAGCTCCCGTTTGGCCGGAAAATGGCCGAAAGTCGGCTCCGCCCAAGCCCATGCCTGCAACCGCCCGTCTCCCCCACTGTCCACCCCCGAAGCCGGCCGCGCCGCCGCCCACGGCCACGCCTCCGCCCCTTCGCTCGCCGCCGCAGCCACCTCAGCCAGCCGAAGTTGCCCGCACGCCGCCTGCACCGTGTCCGCCGCGGCCCTGTTGCCACGCCCGCGTGCACGCCGTAGCCGCTCCCCGTCCGCCACGCTGCCGCCGCGCCGTCCGCGCCTGCCGCCCAGCTGTTCGCGATGCCGCGTCCACGTCTTCCGCCCAGCCCCGGCTCCGCCCAAGCCCGAAGCCGCGAGCTTCGCCGCGCGTCCGTCCACCCGAGCCGCCCCTGCGCCACGCCCACGGCGATGCCGCGTGTCCGCCGAGCTCCAGCCGAAGGCCATCCGCCGCGCCGTTCGCCGCGTGTCCGCCGAGCTCTCAGCCCAAGCCTGCTGCACCCACGGCCACGCCACCGTCCAGCTGGAGTCGAGCGCCGTCCGTCCCTGCGCCACGTCCGCCCGCTGCCGTGACCGTCTCCACCCCAGCCGCGCCTCTCTGCCCGAAGTGCCGTCTGCCCTTGTCACCGTCGTTCAGACCGGGATGTCCGAAAATATAGAAGCATCGGAACGAGAAGAAATATCGGACGACGCTGGATGGACGCGGGATTGTGCGATAGAATTTTTGAATTTAATTTTTGAGATGGGGATGATCGTAAAAAAATCAGATAAGGAGATCGGATTGAGATGAAGAAATCACCGCGCTTTCCACACGGACCCGACACGGTATTTTTCAGCTATAAATACCTCGGTGATTCTTTTCTGCAGGGAGAAATTTTTGGGAGGTTCCACTTGCTGTCCATAGTTCCACCCGTTGTGACAGAGAGTCAGAGTCGGATAAAAAGGGAGAAAGGGACCCTTGTTCCCTTATTTTTATTTTTTTCTGTACTCTAATTTTTATGCAATAAAATTTATTTGCTTTATATTAATCCATGTTTACTAATTTTTATTTTAGTCATGCTGGAGTCATGTTGGATTAGCGTCGTTTAAGATAAGTCATAGTGAATTAGTTTTGACTGACCTATACCTAAGGGACGGGCCGTGATCCACGGATACGAGCCGTACTCTTGAGATAGGTCATATCTAAATTATTTTCACAAATTTATTAATTGCATTTAATTCTTGCATTAGTTCTAATTTATTTTAGTTTATTTTAAGTCAAAAGAAAATACTTTTTCAAGATAACCCCAAAGTCTCTGTGGGATCGACCCTTACTCCCGCTATTCTACTCTTTAGAGTAGTGGAATTAAGGTTCTAAATCGGTGCACTACAACACGCATCAGATTTTTGGGGAGATCAATACCATTCCTTAGCCCACAAATCATCAATCCAGCATCTGCATTAACCCAAGCCTTTAATTTTAAAATTAATTAGACGTCAACCCTAAGGATTTCGAGCTCAATAGGACAAGGAAACCCTAGAGTTGGACCGGGTTCAGATCATTTAATTCCTTGGTGTCTAAGGAAAGTGGTTCAGGGACTAGAGCCCGAAGGGAAGTGAGTTGGTTCCGCTTACCTGGCCAATTTATAATTGGTGTCTAAGGCAAGCGATAAGGGAACCTTCACCCACCTTACACTTACCTGGCCAAGTCAGTTAATTGATCTTGGGCTTGGAGTGCTCGAAGGTAACCTTGGATCAGTTAGGAGCTGTCTAGATCCAGGTTAACCCTAGGATAGTGATTTTGATTTGTTTTACTTGTTTGATTAAAAAAAAAAAAATTAATTAATTAACTTTCTTTTCTCTAGTTTAGGACTCTCTTAGGAACTTCTCTTTAGACCTCTTCTCATTCTTCTACTTTCCAATTAAAAAAAAAATAAAAAAAAAATCTTTTACTGCTGTTTGCTTTAGAAGGGAGGGTGTATGTTAGTATATTCTAGGCGCCGACTTCGAGAACCTAAACATATATCCCTAGATCCAAAAATCGAAGGCTCCAGTAGAGCAACCAGCCCAGGTACTATGGATCCTAATCAAGGAATTGACCCTCCGCTGAAGGAGTACTTCACTCCTTCAAAATACACTTATTCACCTTGTATCCAAGTACCCCCTGTAGATGCCATCCAGTATGAAATCAAGTCCAGTGTGATTCAGATGTTACCCTCTTTTTACGGACTTGCGACTGAAGACCCATATAAACATCTAGATGAATTTCTAGAAATCTGTTCCACTGTTAAGATCCAAAATTTCTCCGACGATGCTTTAAGGCTTAGGTTATTCCCTTTTTCTCTGAAAGATAAAGCTAAATATTGGTTGAATTCCCTAGACACCGTGACAATTTCAACTTGGGATCAACTACAGAGGGAGTTCCTTAAGAAATATTTTCCCATAGGAAAGACGAATCAAATAAGAAAAGCCATTACTAGTTTTTCCCAATTAGATGGAGAAATGTTTCATGAAACCTGGGAGAGATTGAAAGAGCTAATTAGAAAATGCCCTCACCATGCCATACCCAAATGGCAATTAGTCCAGTGCTTCTATGACGGTTTGTCAGAAAGGCACCGGCAAATGGTGGATGCCTCATGTGGAGGAACGTTCATGCTTAAAAATGAACATGAGGCATGGCAGTTGTTTGAAACGTTAAGTGAAAATTCTCTACATCATATGTCAGCTGCCCGTAGAGATCCTCCCCCAGGACCTGTAGAACCTAAGAGAGGAGGTATGTATGAAGTTGGTCGTGCTGTAGACATCTACAGCAAGGTTGATGAGCTATCTCAGAAGCTCGACCAACTTTTGCAAGCTGGAAATAATTCCTCCTCATCTCATCCTACTCATGAAGTCTGTATTATCTGCTCGAGTTCCACCCATACCTTAGGTGATTGTCCATCAACTTACCAATTTCCTGAGCTTCTTCAGGAGCAAGCTCATCAAGCTCAAACCCGAATGGCTCCTAGACCAGGAAACGATCCTTATTCGAACACATACAATCCCGGCTGGCGCAATCACCCGAATTTTTCTTGGAAACCCCAACCCGGAATCAATTTTTCTGTTAGGCCAAACAATCAGGAGACCAAATTTCAAAGCATGCAATTTCCTCAATATCAAAATGCCCCACAGCCTCCACAACCTCCGCCGAACAATCTTGATCCTTCCTTTCAAGAAAAGATCCTTCAAACTTTGAAGGAAGGGCTGAACATGAATACCCAAATCCTTCACTCCCATACCCAATCCATTGCCAAGCTAGAGACTCAGATAGGTCAGCTAGCTACAGCTTTCAATCGGAGAGAAGAGGGTAAGTTGCCTAGCCAGCCCATTATCAATCCCAAGGGTCAATACATGGCTGAGAGTTCCACTGGGCCTGAAAATTTTCCTGAACACGCTAAATCTGTTATCACCTTAAGAAGTGGAAAAACATTAGATCAACCTGACCCGACCCAAGAAGTAGAGCTGGCTAAGCCAGAGAAAAAGAATGAAGAGGAGAAGGAATCCATTGGTAAAGCACCCGTACCTAAGGCTCCATTCCCTAGTGCTTTGGAGTCACCTTTACCATTGGATAAGAAAAATTTAAAAATGAATGAGATGCTTGAATTATTCAAGCAAGTCCAAATCAATTTACCTCTCCTCGATGCCATCAAGCAAGTACCGGCTTATGCCAAATTTCTTAAGGATTTGTGCACTCAAAAACGAAAATCTAAGGCACATATCCCTAAGAAAATCCTCTTAACTGAGCAAGCCAGCTCAGTTTTTCAGCAAATAGCTCCACCCAAACTCAAAGACCCAGGTACCCCAATTATCTCTTGTGTCATAGGGGACCTTACAATCAAGAAAGCCTTGTTAGATTTAGGTGCGAGTGTAAACCTTCTCCCAGGATCAATGTATGATCTGTTTAAATTCGGAGAATTAAAACCCACGACGGTGACCTTACAGTTAGCTGATCGATCCGTCAAGGCACCCCGTGGAATGCTCGAGGATGTGTTGGTAAAAGTAGATGAGTTCTACTTCCCGGTTGATTTTCTTGTTTTGGACATGGAATCTAGCGGTAACCCTAGTCAGATACCCATCATTCTTGGAAGACCTTTCCTAGCTACCGCTAATGCTTGCATAAATTGCAGAACAGGGGTTATGGACGTCTCTTTTGGGAATAAGAAAATGCGGTTGAATATTTTTAATGCATGCCAAGGACCACCCTCTTATGATCATAATGAAGTAAACATGATAGAAGAAGTAGTAGATAGGAATCTTCCTTTGTTGCTTAATTCGGATCCCTTGCAAGCATGTTTGACACATTTAGGAACTGACGATTTTGATATTGATGATGAAGTGAATGCTTTGTTAGAGCCACCCAAGTTTAGTACCATTCCTCCTTGGACTGTGAAATTTGAATCATTACCGACTCAATCAAGCCCTTTAGTGCCATCCTTAGAAGCACCACCCTATCTGGAATTGAAGCCTCTTCCTGATAAGTTAAAGTATTCTTTTCTTGGATCCAATGATACCCTTCCGGTAATCATTGCATCTACTTTGACCTCTGATCAGGAACAAAAATTGATGAATGTACTTAGGGAACATAAAGAGGCAATAGGATGGACAATAGCTGATCTTAAGGGAATTGACCCTTCTGTTTGCATGCACCACATTCACTGTGAAGCAGAAGCTAAACCACATAGGGACATGCAACGGAGGCTAAATCCAAACATGCGAGAAATTGTTAAAAAAGAAGTGGTTAAATGGTTGGATGCCGGTATTATTCATCCAATTTCGGATAGCCAATGGGTCAGCCCAACTCAGGTAGTACCTAAAAAGTCAGGTATTACTGTCATTCAGAATGAAAAGGGTGAGTCAATTTCTACCCGAGCAACCACTAGTTGGAGAGTGTGTATAGATTACCGGAAACTGAATGCCGTTACTAGGAAAGATCATTTCCCTCTGCCTTTTATTGATCAAATTCTAGAACGACTAGCAGGGCAGAGTTTCTTTTGCTTCCTGGATGGATATTCAGGATACAACCAGGTTCCAGTATTTCCTGCAGACCAAGAAAAGACCACATTTACATGCCCTTTTGGAACGTTTGCATTCAGGCGTATGCCTTTTGGTCTCTGTAATGCACCAGCCACCTTTCAACGATGTTTGTTGGCCTTATTCTCCGATATGGTTGGTCATTTCCTTGAAGTGTTTATGGATGATTTTTCTATTTTTGGATCTTCATTCGAGGACTGTCTCCATAATTTGGCTAAGGTATTGAAACGCTGTATAGAAACCAACCTAGTCTTAAGTTGGGAGAAGAGCCATTTTATGGTTCGTGAGGGAATTGTACTCGGACACATTGTTTCTGAGCGAGGGATTGAGGTTGACAAGGCTAAGGTTGAATTAATCTCGAAATTACCTCCCCCGACCTCGGTTAGACAAGTACGATCCTTCCTTGGCCATGCTGGTTTTTATAGACGATTCATCAAGGATTTCAGCAAAATTTCTCGACCATTGTGTGATTTACTTGCCAAAGACAAGTCCTTTGATTTTAGTAAAAAATGTTTGACCGCTTTTGACATTCTTCGAACTGCTTTGACCACTGCACCTATCATCAAGCCCCCAGATTGGACTCTGCCATTTGAAATCATGTGTGATGCTTCTGATTATGCTGTAGGAGCTGTTTTAGGACAGAAGCTCAATAGGGAACCCCATGTAATTTACTATGCTAGTAAAACTCTTTCAGATGCACAAATGAACTATACCACTACTGAGAAAGTATTACTAGCAGTTGTATTTGCCCTAGAAAAATTTCGATCATATTTATTAGGGTCTAAGGTCCTAGTTTACTCTGATCATGCTGCATTAAGACATCTGCTATCCAAAAAGGATACAAAGCCTAGACTGATTCGATGGATCCTTTTGTTACAGGAATTTGACTTAGAAATTTTGGATAAGAAAGGTTCCGAAAATATGGTAGCAGATCACATTTCTAGGATCTTAGTAGAATACAACAAGGAAATTATTGGAGATAGGTTTCCTGATGAGCAGCTATTCTCAATTTCTTCTACTAGTAATCTCCCCTGGTTTGCCCATATTGTGAATTATCTGGTAACAGGGCAAGTTCCTCCATACTGGTCACAACAAGAAAAAGATAGGTTCTTTTCGCAAATCAAATATTACTTTTGGGAGGAACCTGAATTGTTTAAACACTGTCCAGATCAAGTGATAAGGCGTTGTGTCCCTGAGAGTGAATTCAAGAGTATACTTAATTTTTGTCATTCTCTTGCATGTGGGGGACACTTTAGTGGGAGAAAAACTGCAGCAAAGGTGCTGCAAAGTGGATTTTATTGGCCAACTCTCTTTAAAGATGCACACGAATTTGGCCGTAATTGTCTCAAGTGTCAACAAAGGGGGAATATTTCACGAAAAGATATGATGCCCCTAAACCCCATTTTAGTTGTTGAAATTTTTGATGTTTGGGGTATTGACTTTATGGGACCATTTCCTCTTTCCTTTGGATTTGAGTACATTTTGGTAGCAGTCGATTATGTTTCGAAATGGATTGAAGCTGTGGCAACTCGAACTAATGATCACAAAGTTGTGATCAAGTTCATTCAGCATAACATCTTTTGTCGATTTGGGTGCCCAAGGGCCATTATTAGTGATGGAGGTGCGCATTTCACAAATAGACACTTTGACGCACTGATGAAAAAGTATGGAATTACCCATAAAGTAGCCACACCATACCATCCTCAGACTAGTGGTCAGGTAGAAGTTTCGAATAGAGAGATCAAGCACATTCTTGAGAAAACGGTAAAACCCGATAGGAAAGATTGGTCCGCACGTTTGGATGATGCTTTATGGGCTTACCGAACTGCTTTCAAGACCCCTCTAGGAATGTCTCCGTACCGGTTAGTGTTTGGAAAGGCTTGTCACCTACCTGTTGAATTGGAACACCGTGCATTTTGGGCTATCAAGCAATTTAATTTTGATATGAAGAATGCAAGTTTCCATAGAAAACTTCAGTTAAGTGAGTTGGAAGAGTTACGAAATGAAGCATATGAGAGTTCGAAAATTTACAAGGCTCGAACGAAGGCTTATCATGACAAATTCATTAATAGAAAATCATTTGAGCCTAATCAAAAAGTGTGGCTCTACAACTCTAGGTTACGTCTTTTTCCTGGAAAACTCCGCTCACGATGGGATGGACCTTTTGTAGTAACTCAAGTATTTTCCCATGGAGCTGTTGAACTTAAGGATCCTAAGCAAGGGAATGTTTTTAAGGTGAATGGCCAGCGGTTGAAACCGTATATTGAAGGAATCAGTGATGGAGAAGTTGTTGAAACTCTTGATCTTGAACAACCAGTGTTGCTGTGATGATGAACTTAGTCTGGCTGAAGACATTAAACTTAGCACTCCTGGGAGGCAGCCCAGCTCTTTCCTTAGTTCATATTTTAACTTCTAGTTCTTTATTTTTAGAATAAATGGAGTAATAAAAGAAGATTGCGGGAACATGATGATAGAATAAAAGAAGATTGCGGGAACATGATGATAGAAGGACGTCCAATTCTATACCCTACCAGGTTGTATCCTTCCATGCCATTTAGTTATTAATATTCTCTTCCATTAGGGACAATGGAAATTAAGTTGGGGGGTGAGGTAATTAATTAAATCAAATCAAATCCTCGAGTAAAATTTTAATTAGTTTTGTGTACAAGAATTCGTCTCGAATTGAAAAAAAAAAAAAAAATAATCAAGCTCACTAAATGAGGAGTGATTAATGGTTTAGAAAATTTTAGAGATACTGAGGGATGATTTATCAAGAAAACCTTATAAGTGGTAGAGTGTAGTCCAGAAAATTTTAGAAGAGTAATTCCAGACCCTTCGGCCTATTGATCTTAATAATGAATCTTACTTATTTTGGTATATGCATTATAAAAAGTCCCCAGTTAAAAATTTCTGAGGTTAATAAAGATTTTTAGCATCTCTCACTGAGTAACCGGACCCCTTCGCCTAAGTAAGCGTTGTTGTTCGCGTCAAAAGGTGAGGATGTAACGAAATCTTTCGTAGAGTTAGTCTTGACTTAGCCTTTTTAACTCGAGTCATAAGCCCGAGGGGTGTTTTACACCTAATGCCCTAAAGCCAACTGGTTTGGGAGTCATTGGTTTAAAGCTTGCTACAAGGGTTAATTAGAAAGCAAGGTGTCAGGACATTACACTGACTTTACATTAAAAAAAAAAAAAAAAAAAAAAAAAAAAAAAAAAAGGGGGACTAAATAAATATTGCATCAAAACCAAACTAAGTTGGAAGATTTAGATAGTGAGATAGAAAGTTGGGAACGAAAAAACTCTTAAAACTTCTATGGACTTTATTCTACTACTAAATGGGTGGAATTGGTAATCCAATGAAGTACCTTTTTAATAGTCTAACCATGTATCCTTTGATTTTAGGGTTAGTATGATAATTTTCATTTCATGGACCATCTTAGTACACAAGACTCATCCATTTCCTTTACTCAAGGACGAGCAAAGTTTAAGTTGGGGGGTGTGTTAGACATTAGAATAATGAAAATTAACCCAACTTTATTTGATTAAAATTAATACTTTTTGTGATACTTTGCAGGAATTGACTCCATAAACGTGTAGATCTTGATTTTAGGAGTCCAACGACGCAAACAGAATGTAATTCGGACTTCAAACGGGCCCGAAATGGATTTTAGAAGGTTTTAGCATGGATTTCAGAGCCACACGATTTTTGGAGCATCCTTAAATCCTTTTGGTTTGGCTCACGGTGGACCGGCTCAATGGTCCATCGTATGAGCTGCTGGTCCACGGCAGCCATTGCTGCCGGTCCACGGGCGGAGCCATGGACCACCGTGCTCCGATCGCGCCGAAACTTGCCGGAGAGCTTCCCCCGGCGCCGCCGAAGCCGCCGGCAACCTTCCCGCTGGCCGAAGAGCTCCCGTTTGGCCAGAAAATGGCCGGAAGTCGGCTCCGCCCAAGCCCATGCCTGCAGCCGCCCGTCTCCCCCACTGTCCACCCCCGAAGCCGGCCGCGCCGCCGCCCACGGCCACGCCTCCGCCCCTTCGCTCGCCGCCGCAGCCACCTCAGCCAGCCGAAGTTGCCCGCACGCCGCCTGCACCGTGTCCGCCGCGGCCCTATTGCCACGCCCGCGTGCATGCCGTAGCCGCTCCCCGTCCGCCACGCTGCCGCCGCGCCGTCCGCGCCTGCCGCCCAGCTGTTCGCGATGCCGCGTCCACGTCTTCCGCCCAGCCCCGGCTCCGCCCAAGCCCGAAGCCGCGAGCTTCGCCGCGCGTCCGTCCACCCGAGCCGCCCCTGCGCCACGCCCACGGTGATGCCGCGTGTCCGCCGAGCTCCAGCCGAAGGCCATCCGCCGCGCCGTTCGCCGCGTGTCCGCCGAGCTCTCAGCCCAAGCCTGCTGCACCCACGGCCACGCCACCGTCCAGCTGGAGCCGAGCGCCGTCCGTCCCTGCGCCACGTCCGCCCGCTGCCGTGACCGTCTCCACCCCAGCCGCGCCTCTCTGCCCGCAGTGCCGTCTGCCCTTGTCACCGTCGTTCAGACCGGGATGTCCGAAAACATAGAAGCATCGGAACGAGAAGAAATGTCGGACGACGCTGGATGGACGCGGGATTGTGCGATAGAATTTTTGAATTTAATTTTTGAGATGGGGATGATCGTAAAAAAATCAGATAAGGAGATCGGATTGAGATGAAGAAATCACCGCGCTTTCCACACGGACCCGACATGGTATTTTTCAGCTATAAATACCTCGGTGATTCTTTTCTGCAGGGAGAAATTTTTGGGAGGTTCCACTTGCTGTCCATAGTTCCACCCGTTGCTGTGACAGAGAGTCAGAGTCGGATAAAAAGGGAGAAAGGGACCCTTGTTCCCTTATTTTTATTTTTTTCTGTACTCTAATTTTTATGCAATAAAATTTATTTGCTTTATATTAATCCATGTTTACTTATTTTTATTTTAATCATGCTGGAGTCATGTTGGATTAGCGTCGTTTAAGGTAAGTCATAGTGAATTAGTTTTGACTGACCTATACCTAAGGGACGGGCCGTGATCCACGGATACGAGCCGTACTCTTGAGATAGGTCATATCTAAATTATTTTCACAAATTTATTAATTGCATTTAATTCTTGCATTAGTTCTAATTTATTTTAGTTTATTTTAAGTCAAAAGAAAATACTTTTTCAAGATAACCCCAAAGTCTCTGTGGGATCGACCCTTACTCCCGCTATTCTACTCTTTAGAGTAGTGGAATTAAGGTTCTAAATCGGTGCACTACGACACGCATCAGCATGTCCGATGCCGACCAGGCAAAGATGTCTGCATTGCTCCTCAAGAAGTCGGCCAGCTCTCGCCTGGCCTCTTCGTCCAGAGCGCTCCCTATTTGGAGGACTCTTGTGAGATCATCCTCTCTAAGGGGCACAAATACGATCTTCGCGACAGGCTGATCATGGCTGTCGGCTTCATCTCTGGGGTCAAGCTGCTCAAGTGTGGGGCGCTCATCCAGCTGCTTGTCGTGAATAGCTAGGCATTGTCTAGTCATTCTGCGGTCTTCCCTCATCTCTCCAACTCTGTCACGGGTCGAAAACTTGGCCAGCAAATGATAAGTGGATACAATGACCCGGAACCTGTTGAGGGCCGGTCGGCCCAAGATGGCATTGTATGCCGAGGTCGTACGGACGACCACAAAGTTGATAGGGAAGGTTCGCTGGTAAGGCTCCGTCCCGAGGGTCACGAGTAAAGTAATTTTCCCTTCAACCCCAACGGTGTTCCCCCCAAAGCCAGTGAGCGGCATTAGGGATTCCTGCAACCTAGATCTGGACAAGTTCATCCAGACGAAAGCATCATACAGTAAAACTTCCGCGCAACTTTTATTATCAATAAGGACGCGCTTTACATCATAGTTGGCAATGATAGCCGACATGACCACGGAAGAGGAGGCTCCAAGAGGTCTTTATCAGAAAGACTGATTACATTAGAACCCCTGGACCACTTTACAATGTCTTGACCTTCTTCATGCCCCCAGTTGGACCGCCGGTGCAGCATTCTAACGCCCCCATCTGTTGGGCGCTGATTGGGGAGCTCAGCCTCCTCTGGAGGGTCTCTGGTAGCTGAAGTCTCGGCCCGATTTCGGCTGGGTCGGATGTACTTGTTCAGAAAAATGGAGCCCCCTCTTGAAGGCTGACATGGCCACTGCTTTATTCAAGTCCGGGACCTCCATGGCAATTGAGTTGAAGTGGGCCATGTAGTCCCGGAGGGTCTCTCCCTCCTTTTGCAGGATGAGGAAGAGGCAGTCGGTGTTTTTCGGAGTCCGACTGCAAGTCCTGAAATGAGAAAGAAAAAGAGTTTCAAGCTAGAAAAAGAAATAGATCGTACCTGGACGGATGGCGGAGAACCACATCCGCGTGGCCTTCTTCAGGGTCGCTGGGAAGACGATGCAGTGAAGGGCATCAGAAGCGCCCTGTACCATCATGTGGGTTTTATAGGTGCCCAGGTGGTCCAGTGGGTCGGTAGTACCGTTGTAGGGGTCCACCTGCGGGATTTTGAAATGCCGGGGGATAGGCTTCCCTAAAATCTCGAAGGAGAAAGGCGGGCGAGTGTCATGCGCCTGACCCCCCTCAGCTTTCTACCGCTCGACAATCTCGGTAATGCGCTCTTCAATGCGCATGATTTTGCTGCCGTAATCGTGCGGGTCTGTAGCAGGGCGCCGGCTGTCGAGAGAGACAGTCGGCGAAAGAGGAGGAAGCTGATCTCGCCCTCTTTCCTTCAGTGCGGGCCCTTAAGGATCCCTGGGGCTCCGGAACAGCGGGGGACGGAGGCGGGGGCGCCTCCGGCTGCTGGCTCACGCCGGCGACGGGTTGATGGTTGATGCAGGAAGCCGTCGACGGCTGCTGTCGATGGTCCGCCATTTCCTGGAAGCGCTGGACCATCGAGGTGAGCGTCTCGATACGGTTTACCGGCATCTGGAATTGCTGCAACCCCAGGGTGATAGTGGGCTCGGCGACGGCAGCGGCATCGCTTTCCACGCGGGGTGCTCCGGGCCCATGATGAGAACCCCCTCCCCTCGCGGAAATACTTCGAGTTCTCCCCCTTGCCATGGCCGGATCTTTCCAGTCGATCTTTCCGTTTAGAGCGAAGAGCAGAACGAAGGTTCTGATCCTTCCTCTAGCACCAATCTATTGCCGCTCCTCCTTCTGGACCGGGCTTGGTGGGTACGCTGGAGAGCTCCTCTACCGGTCGACCTGCATAAAGTCCTTGGGCACCGGAGGTGCTCTGGCGGGGGACACTCCGATGCTTAAGTTAGAGGAGGGATTGGAGCAACAGGATGGAAGGAGCTAAGGAAAAATCGCTCGCGGTAGGGAAGAAGTACCTTACCTTCTCGCGGAGGTCCCCCGGGCGCCTTTTATAGACGTGGAGTGCGGCCAAATTCTGTTGGGGGACAGACTAGGAAAGCCCATATTTGCTCCCAGGAGAGCCAGCATGGTGGCAGGGTCGTGGCACGGAGGATCAGAGTGATGGCCTGGTGGCACGGAGTCGTGGCCATGTGGTGGAGCTCGTTGTAACAGAATGTCAGAATTTGTCAGAGAGGGGCTTCTGAAGCCTTTGAGTAGTTCCCTTAATGATAGGTTGGCCTCAGCTGAGGAGAGTCGCCCAGCCGACCGGGACGTTCACCAGGAGCTCCAAAGAAGCCAACGCGTGCGCAAGGAGGTGTCTGACGGCCCTCTGAGTTTCTCTGGGTCAGCCATACCTTTGGCGGGAGAAGTCCGTTCGGCTCAGCCCGAGTCGGCCTCCTGGTGGGTTAGCCACTTGGGAAAGAGACCGTAGGGACCTCCTCAAGAGCCAGGGGTCGAACCTCTCTTCCCATGATCTCTCGGATCCCTCCTTCGGGGGTCAGTTGACCGGACGCCTGGGGCTGGTCCGACTCATGGTTAGCCGGATGGGTACAACAGTTACCATTTTATATCTCAATATAAAAGCTATCTGACATGTGGATCATATATTCTGGCACCGGAATGTTATTCATGGATGTGACTCGGTTGAGAGTGCAAGGAAGGAGATTGCTTTGTGGTTCCCTGAAGGCACTGCAAACTGGCAGAGCAACCTCCACCCTTGGGTTTATGAATAGATGACAGCTGCTGCTCGGTTTGCAAAAATTCGGAGTCTGGTCGTCCATTTAAATTTTTAGTTGATGAGACTCGAGTTTTGACATCAAGGTTTTGTCGGTGCAGGTTACTGGTTGAAGCATGGATTTCAAAATCTATATGTTTATTGAACTCATCATATTAGTGCATTGTGCGACTGTTATTTAATGCCCACGATTATTATTTATAACATGCTGGCCTGCTACTCTTCTCTTTGTTTTTCTATTAGAAGATTTGGTGGCATGCAGCAGTAAGTTACCAAAGGGGACACATCATCTGGTATAGATTCGAACATTTATGTCCGGTCATGAAGCAGGAATGCTCAAGATGGATCCAGAATAAATGTTGTTCTTTCGGCAACGTCATTATCAAGCTCTAGAATTTGAGGGCCTGATAAACTGGCATTATCACGCGGAGCCTGCATCACTTGGCCAACGTATTGCTTGCATCCTCGTCTGTGTTGAATCGCTACTCTTCGTATTGGTCGAGGTGATAAACATAGAACCATCATTTCTACTATTATAACGCAATTTCACATACACTCCCTTTCTAGTTGTTATCATCCTAGAATGTTCCCCTCTTTATAATACCGACAATAAATAAACTTCCCTAGAACGAACATAAATGAAATAGGATGATGGCCGTCCATTCTTATTCTCACAGGACCAAAGGAGCACATTGTTAACTTGGCCCTATGGTGTTTCACATACCTTGTAAATTTGTAATTCACTTCACCTAACCTAATAGGTGATTCCACTCACAGGATATGTTACCATTTTCATGGTGATCAAGAAAACAATGTGGTAGAACCGGACGACCATTATTTACATGGATACAAGCATAAGAATAAAATTCATAATAAGGAAATGCCCATGGCTACTAATGCAACCGCATGGTGCTGTCATATCCCTCAAAGAGGATGAGGAGTTTTTCCCACCCTCTAAAAACAATGATCCCGCCCTCGCCTTGACTTCAGCCAGGCCTCCCCCATCATTGTTCTCCAATTTTTTTTTTTTTTATTTTTTTTAAAAGAAGTAAACTCTGAACTAAACGTACGCTCTGCGCATCACTACCAAATACGTGCAACGGCCGGCTATAATTCAGAACCCTCTCTAGGATTTTGACCGAGATATTATGACATTGGAATAGAGAATACCGACCGCTAAAGACAGCATACGGTTGAAGCAGTTGGGGACCACCTCCCACCGGTTTTATGAACCGACAAGATCAGAGCATCCGGGCCGAAATATTTTTTGTTACTGGTGTTTTGCTTCCAAACGCCCGCAGCTGCATTTGCAGCCCATGCGACAGTCTTGCAGAGTATTTTCGCCGGCGCATATTTTTTTCATATATTTTTTTTTGGTCACAACATGATGAGTTCTTGTCCATCCGATCGTATGATCGGACAGTTACGGTTTGATCTGGCATTGAGACAGTGTTTTGCATGGATTGTGACTTGATTTTAGTCGTTGATTTTTTATCTGATGACCTGGGATATTTTTGAAAGATATTGGACTTGTTTTAGATCTCTTTTGACACAGTTTCCGATAGTTTTTAAAAATCATGGAGATGCCCTATGATACAAGACGCCGAAATATTTTTCTGAGATGCAACAGAGAGCTGCAAAAGGTCCCGAAAAATATTGAAGATGATCCAAAGAGCAAATAAAATAACAGAGAATCCACGGCAGAATTTGGCAAGGCTAAAGACCTGGTATTATGTGATCTCTCCTATTTTTTTCTTTCCTTTCGATTTGTTTGCTTCTTTCTCTGTGCAATTGTTATTGGGATATTTGTATTTCTTTTGTGCCTAATTTTCTTCTTTCCTTTCGATTTGTTTGCTTCTTTATCTGTGTAATTGTTATTGAGATATTTGTATTTGTATTTCTTTTGCTCCCAATTTTGGGGGCATATTATAGTGAATTGTTACTTCCTCTGTATGGATGGATGTAGGCAAATTTGTCGAACCACGTTAAATCTCGTCTTGTTTCTTCTTCTGTGCAATTATTATTGGGATATTTGTATTTCTTTTGTACCCAATTTTAAGGGTAGATTATAGTGAATTGCTGCTTCTTCTGTATGGATGGATGTAGGCAAATTTGTCAAACAACATTAAATCTCATCTTTCCTTCTGATTTGATATCTGTCTATGTGATTGGTAAATTACCAAAGTAAGTAAATAGGAATTAATTGGAAGCCCAAAATAATTTTTTTCTTCCATTTCGATTTGTTTGCTTCTTTCTATGTGTAATTGTTATTGAGATATTTGTATTTCTATTTGTATTTCTTTTGTGCCCAATTTTGGAGGCAGATTATAGTGAATTGTTATTTCCTCTGTGTAATTGTTATTGAGATATTTGTATTTCTATTTGTATTTCTTTTGTGCCCAATTTTGGAGGCAGATTATAGTGAATTGTTACTTCCTCTGTGTGGATGGATGTAGGCAAATTTGTCGAACCACGTTAAATATCGTCTTGCTTGTTCTTCTGTGCAATTGTTATTGGGATATTTGTATTTCTTTTGTATCCAATTTTGAGGGTAAATTATTATTGGGATATTTGTATTTCTTTTGTATCCAATTTTGAGGGTAGATTATAGTGAATTGATGCTTCCTCCGTATGGATGGATGTAGGCAAATTTGTCAAACAATGTTAAATCTCGTTTTTTCTTCTGATTTGATATCTGCCTATATGATTGATAAATTATTAAAATAAATAAATAGAAATTAATTGGAAGCCCAAAATAAATAAATAGAAATTAATTGAAAGCCCAATATTTTTTTACTGAGCCATACCACCTTATTTCCTTGAAACCTCTTACCAGCTGATACCACCTTATTTCCTTGGAACCTCTCATCCAGCTGATCCCAGCAAGCCATGCACCTCCTAATGATTACAAGATAGCATCAAAAGCTTGAAGCTGTAATGACTTAATTTGGAACCTCTCATCAGCTGATCCCAGCAAGCCAAGCACCTCCTAATGATTACAAGATAGCATCAAAAGCTTGAAGCTGTAATGACTTAATTTGAAGGCACTCCTTGAAGTATTCCACTCAATAACGAAATGAAAGTGCAACCAATAAACAACTCCTCACATAAGATGAAACCACCGGGAACATTTTAACAACGTTTTGGAGGTCGTTAGATAGGAAAGTATCAATGAAGACAAGCACATGATCGTTATGTCAGCAGGAAAAAAAAAAAAAGTAATAAGAGATGATAACTGTGATGAACCCTGCGGAAGAAATAACGCTATTTATGGCTCTGGAGGAGAATCAGTGGGGCGGCATCACGGTTGGCCCAACAAAGCTAAGCCAGTAAAGGCTTTCTAGGTGAGTTTTTTGACCTCCCGATACATATTCATGAAGTATTGATTAATACCACTGAACCAACAACTC
Organism: Areca catechu; assembly: GCA_021397845.1. NCBI lineage: Eukaryota > Viridiplantae > Streptophyta > Magnoliopsida > Arecales > Arecaceae > Areca > Areca catechu. Next base: position 125,890,690 of record CM038038.1, on the reverse strand, counting down.
AAGACAATCACCAGATATGTTTGTAATGACAAGCTAAATTTCAATCCACAACCTTCCAAGGTGGCATCTCAGCATGGAATCATGCTGTATGTTCAAATGGGGATCATGCTATATAAACAATAACATCCGAGACCATGAGCATGTGCATGGATAGATACAAGCTGTATGTGTTAAAAAACACAATGCATCACAGACATAATCCATAGACTCGGAAAATATATACGAAGCATAAAACTTTGATACGTCAAACTAGTGAAAACACGACCAGGGACAGCAGTAGCAAACAGTGTTTCTGGTTCCATATTTTAACCATAGCAGCGAATAGGGTCATTGCAGCCTTTGGCAGCTGACTGTTTAGAACCAAAGCGCCCACCTTTCTCAAGGTACTGCTGATGGTACTCCTCTGCCCTGTAGAATTTTTTTGCAGGAAGGATTTCTGTCACAATCTTCCTATTCATGACCTTCTGATGGTTCTCAAGAGATTCCTTGGCAGCTTTTTCCTGCTCTGGTGAATAAAAATATATTCCAGACCGGTACTGCGAACCGACGTCATTTCCCTGCATATAACCAACCATCAAGGGCAGAAGTTATCCAACTGGATCGAATATGTAGCAAGACAAGGTGCAAGCAACACTTCGGCTAATTAGTATTTGCAACAAGTTTCTCATCTGAAAACTCCTGCAACAAAATAATTATAACAATTGCACTATAATCATATATAAAGTCCTTGGATTGGCAACGTTCATTAAAAAAAACACCGGACAGGTACTGGTTTACACTTCAGACCAGGTAAACTTCCATGACTTCACTCTGTTGTAAAAATAATTAAGCAACCACAAAATGTAAAGCATTGTTGAAGAAACCTCCTGAACAGGTTGGCAGGAATCTTCTTTCTTTATTTATTTTTTATTTTTTGGTTGAGCGGGGATGTTCTAACCTCTGAAGCCGCCACCATATTGAACCAAATGAACCAATAACAGCTTCATGTGGCATACAACCATAGGCAGTAAAATCTTCAACATGATTATATAATTCCTACTACACACCAAGTAGCAGCCCTTCTATTTGATACACCCACTTCTTGATTATAACTACAACAGTTGAGTTGTGACGAACGACATGTGCTACTCTAGAGATAACTCAACCCATGATTCCATCAAATATGCTTGTATTACTCCCAAAAATCACCCCCCAAAAAAAAGAAGGTTCATTACAAGGTTAATCGTCCTCTAGTACAAACAACAAAGAATGTCAGATAACACGATACACATCATTATTAGAAAAATAGAATGCCTTGTACCTATCTATTATTTCCCATTTTCACTAACTAACTGCAAACATCCATTCCAGTTTTGACATATGCATTGATGGTGTTAGCGTGCAAACAAACTACCTCTTCCCCCTTAGGAGCCATCAAAATCTTTTCAACAACAGGAGACCACTTTGTTCTCAAAATTATCTAGTACCTACCTCTGGGCACAAACAATGCATTGAAGATGGTAGTGCACAAACAATCTACCTCTTCCTCCTTAGAGGCCATCAAATTCCTTTTAACAAGAGGGGACCACTTGGTATTCTAGTTTTTCTAATACCCACCTCTTGGCACCCTGCAAACATTCTTTCCTAGAAAAGTTAGGTGGCAATTGCTTCTTGAATACTATGCAAACTTTTCAACACTGGTGCCAATATCAGATAAAAATGGAACATTACAATTAGATTGAACTAAGAAGTTCCACCAGTAAGCACTCACAACATGTAAGATAACATGGCTGATTAATTTTCGGAACCTAGTTAGGAAGTTAATTAGTTTCTTTCAAAAGCATGCATAGTATTCAATAAACACTCACACCATGTAGGAAAATATGGCTGATTAATTTTCTGATCCTGGTTGTGAATTTATTTAGTTTCTTTCAACAGTGAACCATGAAAGTTTGATTCGTTAAAAGATAATTCTAGTTAGTAATGGTCAAATAAATCCTTCTAGTCCAACTATGGCTGCATGATTAAAAGGTGCAATATGATAATAACGTCAATACATATGCCATAATCAAAATGGTGGTCAGATTATCTTCATACTAACCATATCAAGGAAGTTATGCACAGAAAGTCAAACAAAGAGAGGGTTGCAAGATTCATCATTTAGGAAACTTGAGACAAACAATGACCGCTAAGAAGCCATGCATGAATTAGAGACATGGGTGTAAACACCCCAGATTTTGACACTCCACAGAAAGGCCAGGTACCTTTAATAACAACACCCCAAGCATTGATGTTATTAAAGAGAACTAAAACCATGCAAAGATTACATTATTGCATCCATTATTTTGCATGACCAGGACCAAAGCCCACTGGAGAAAACTAACGGTGGTAACACCACTGCCAGTACACTTTCAACAGGAGTTATGATCGTATCTTATGGATCCTTATGACCTATCAAAGCCTGGTCCAATCTGATGATGGTCCTCTGGCCATCAGACAGCATCTCACCTGCTGTCAATATAGATTTCATGGCACAAACCCTATCAACAGATTAGGGTTCAAGTTTCACTTGCATCAAACTCCCTAAAGTTTATCCATAGGTGCTTTTCATGCATTTTGACATGAATTTACTACTTTTCTTTGGTTCCATATTAGATATGCGCAAGTGCAGCCTCTCACAGAAGCACACTATATAAGCCCCCAGCCACCTAGAGGCCATAACCAGAGGTTTTCCTGATCAAGGTGGCTGAAAACTAAGATTTTTTTTTCTTTTGTGGTTTTTTGAGGGTGAAAAAAACTTGACAGTGCTACAAGAGGTTCGACCAACACATCAACATGTTCAGGAAAGTCTATGGCCTTTTCCTTTAGCTAGTTTAGTTTTCTTTCTGCATAGTTTAATTTAGCATTTAGTTCCAGGCATGGCATAACTTCCTTAGTTTTCCCCAAGGCTTTCATAATGGAACAGAGGGCAATCCTCGCCCCCTTCCTTCCCTACAACACACTGTGTTGGTGATCATACAATCTGTCTTTCTTCTCTCTTTAGTTCAGATTTAATTTCCCACAACCAAGTAGTTTTAATTCTGTAAAACTTTCTTTTGCAGTTTATCTAGACAAGCAAACCTCTAGGTAGGGTATATCTCTAGCCTATGGAGTTTGGACTTGCAATTCTATCTTCCTAAAGGTGACATGGGTGCCTCAGCAGTCGTGCGGCAAACATGGGTCTTCAAGCAATGGTAGGATCTTGCCTAAAGATTAACTACCACATTAGCAGCAATACTCCACCAAAGATTGGAAAGCAATGCAACCCTGGTCCTATAATAAGTAGCCTCAAATGAGGTAGAAGTGTTGGATGATAAGTGGAACTAGCAGTTGAATAGATTCCATCCAGCTTTCTTGACATGATTTCAAAGTGTCACGTAGACTTACTGTTGGGAATATTAGCCTCCTCTCTTCTTATGATGTAATGAAAAGTTCAACATTTCTTTTTTCATGTTAAAAAAATGCCAAGGTTCTGAAGAGACAGTTTGCAAAAATAGAAGATTTCTCATAATATAGTCTAGCGATTAAGACCATGGTTGCTACAAGAGTCACTTTCTACAAAATATTGGAAATTTGAGATCATCACTTGCCTCAACAAAAAATAATTCTGACTTGCCCGAATTTTGTTTCTAGTAAATGATATCAAGATTCTTAATTGTTGCAACGGAGGGTAATAAATTTGCACCAAAGAACAGTTGACTTGGTGCAGATTGTCGATTTATATAAAAAAACAACAATAGGAGCAACTATTATATTTTGCATCACGAGGAAATGAAAGACTTGGGTCAAGTTTTTGTGCAGCAATGGTGAATCAACTTTTGGATATAATAAGAAAAACAGAGCAAAAAGAAAGAAATATAAAAGATGCAAACAATGGATGCAAGGTTTTTTAGCTGTTTGGTTGCATATCTCTTTCCCATCAATTATCTTCTATATGTTACGATGCATAATTACAGAGGCAACATCTTTGCCGGAGCACCAACTCTAATAAGTATTCCACACCTCAGTAGATGTCTTTCTTGTTTTAGCTCCCATTCTCTCTCTCATATTCTCAAAAGTAGGAGTATACAGTAGCGTATACAAGTTCAAAAGGACACCATGAATGGGATCACAGCCATCCATCATTCCGTACTTCAGTTATTAGCACTTAAGGTAAAAAGAAATCAGTCATATGGCAATCAACCTTTCGGATCTCCAGTAAAAACGAATTTTTATCATCACAAATTAAATAAAAGAACCTATGAGACCAACAAAAATCGAACTTTCACCGATAAAACCCATCAAAGATCCAATCTTTACCTGACGATTGAGGGTGGTAGGGTCATGGCGCGCCCAGAACGCCGCGAGCAGGTCCTCGTACTTGCACTCCCGGGGATCGTACTGGACCCGGACAACCTCGGCGTGGTTGGTGGCCCCGGTGCAGATATCCTCGTAGGCGACCTCGTGGAGGTTCCCCTGACTGTATCCGACCTCGGTCTCGGTCACCCCGGGCACCCTCTGGAACGCGAGCTCCACCCCCCAGAAGCACCCCGCCCCGAACTGCGCAAATTTCTGCCCCGGAGACGGCACGTCCAGGTCCGGCCCCTGCGCGATCGCCGACGACGCCTCCGTCGAGAGCCCCCCGCGGCTCCCGAACCCTAACCCGAGCCTCCCGAGCCAACTCATCGGCCGCGTCAGACAACCGGGGAGACGGTGGAGAAGACGCGAAGGATAAGGGTTTGGAGTGTCCAAGGGGACGATTCTTCGGCGGGGGAAGAAACCAGAGGTGAGCGAAGCGAGCGGAACCGGAGCGAAGGCTTACCGGGAGGAGCAAAACGTTGTTATTACCGGTGGTGGACGAGGGTATTGGCCCATTGGGGTTTGGGTTTTGAGTTACCGGTGGTGCGTGTATTTGTACTGCGCTTGGAAAAGAAGACAATTGGACCACGTCATTGATGTGGATGAGTTAAAAAGAGGCGGCTTGCTTCATGGGCAAGATTAACAGAATAATAAATAATTGCTCATATTGGCCTGCGTGACGTAGCTGATCGAATGACCAGCGCTGTTTTTTTTAGTGCTAAAATCTTTTATCAAAGGCCGAGTAAAGGAAACGAACTTCCAGTTCCGGACGCCATCATCAAATAATTATAATGAAACTGAAGAGGTGATTAACTGGGCTCCGTAAGCTCACCTGGACCTGTTGAAATTTTTTTTTTAAAAAAAAAATTGAAGGATAAATCTCGATGAACTTCCTTTACTTTGAATCCGTAATTGATGGGAGGTGAGGCTAAGCCTCTCTCAATCGGGCTACCATCTTGGCCTAAATCCTTTCAGTGTTAAATTCAAGCAAAGGTTTTATATCCTGGCATGCTAGTTATTCATATGGAAGAAGTTCCTTGGGTCATTCATGAGGCAAGCTAGTGCCGCATTTTGAGAAAAAATATTAGACAGGTTCGTTCTACAAAAAGTCTATCAAAATTTCAATCATAATTAAATAAAATACTGACCATTGTTGTTGATATATGATTAAATTTAAATATTTTATTTATGAAATTTTTTTTTATATTTATCTAAAAATTAATATATATATATATAAAACTTGACCTTGGTCTAACCATACTTTCAAGTATAATTTTTAGATTGCATTTGGTGCATTGCCAGGTAATCTTAAAAGAAAACATAGATTTCCAGCAATATAGATTGTTAGTAATATTGATTACAGGTAATATAAATTATTATATTTGGTACATATAGATAATATTGTATAATATAAAATTAAAATTTTAAAAAATCCTAAATTAAATTTATATTTATCTATTTATTAAAAATATATATTTTATATTTTTATATAAAAATTAAAAAATATTGTTAGATTAAATAAATTTAATATAAAATCTAATATATTAAATAAATGATATATTTAATATATTACTTAAATATATTAAATAATATATTAAATTTATATATAATATAATATAATATATTTTTATAAAATATAAATAATATTATTTATTAATATTATATTATGTTATAATACTATATATATTAATATAAAATTAAATACATTAAAATAAATATATTATATATTATTTAATATAATATATTAAGTAAATTAAATTAAAAAAATATAATATAATATAATATACTAATATTATATTATAAATAATATATAATATGTTATATTTTATAATTTCATATCATAATATATAATATATTAATATAATATATCATATTATATAATAATATATTTATAATATTATATTATAAAAATATAAATATATATTATATTATTATAAAATACTAAATATATTATATTATGTTAAGGAAAGATGAAGACGGAATGAGAGGATAATTTGGTAATTTAAATTACTTGGAAGGTGATAATCTAGAATTCCATCCCATTTAGAGATAATCTCGATTATCTCTTAGGAGACAATCTGGATTACCAGACAAGACGGATTGCCATCTAGAAAAATATACTAAATACAATAATATAATAGGATCTCATTAAATTGCTGGTAGTCTAAATAGATTATCTGTTACCAAACGTAATCTTAGACCTAAATCATAATTCTTACTCCAGTTTCAAATTATAAATTGGATCTCAAACTTCATAATTTTTTTTTTTTTAAAACTTCTAATAATATTTTGAAATATTTTTAAAATATGATAAATATGATTATTTAAATATTATTAAGAATTTATGATGTAGTTATTATCCTATTAAACTTGTATATTACTAATAATTATCAATTACGTTTATACATACATCAAATATCAAGAAATAATATAATAAAAAAAGGGGGCTAGGGTAAGCCTGAGCGGCGTTTTAATCTCCAAGCCCGTGCCTAGCTACTTTATTAAATAGACTTATTTTTGGTATTGGACTGAATTATGATAGGTTTAAACTTGAGCTTGCTCAAAAGGCTCTCGGTTCGAGTGAGTCAGGCAAACTATTTTACTCGTAAAGAAGTCTATTTAAAAAAAAGAAATTTGGCATCTTAGTGGTGTCAGGCCGACGTACTCATCGTTGATAGAAAAAGACTCGATGTTTTGTATCGAACATTACCTGACGGGGCGGGGGCTCGAAGGGGGTAGCTACACCGGGATTAACCCCCCATCTTTCTATCAAAAAAAAAAAGAAAAAAAAAGAAAATTGGGAGTTGCAATTGGAAATGAAAGGTGTTACACCAAATGGCCGACCAACCAGAAAGCCGAAGGCCAACCAACATGAAGCTGAGGTCCGAACCGATCCACTAAAGCTGAGGCCGAAGGCCGACCCACTGAAGACCCATTTCTGCTGAGGTACGTCTGACCCACTTCTGCTGAGGTACGACTGATCCACTTCTGCTGAGGTACGGCTGATCCACTTCTGCTGAGGTACGGCTGACCCACTTCTGCTGAGGTATGACTGATCCACTTCTGCTGAGGTACAGCTGACCCATTTCAAGGATGTCTCGACGGACACTCCTCTTCGGACGACCAACTGGCCCTCCCAGTCGGCGTCCGACCGACTCACTCCAGGGCCCGAAGAATTCCAGAAATCCCTTCTGTTACAATAGAATCCTGCCACGGCAGTAGCACTGCTCCACTACTCCCACGACGCCATCCTGTCCGGGCGCCACGTGGCCATTCTCCAGATCCTCCTGGGGGCAAATCGGTCTTTTTCAACCTCCTCCCTAACAGATTTTGGCGCTATTCCATGCCTATATAAGGTAAAGCAAGGCAGACCCCAGGTAACGCTCAGAACCCATCTCTTTTAATTATGGGTCTTCTCTTCTCATCTCCCCACCCTCCGGCAGATAGAGAGTCTCCCAAGCTCTCCATCTTAGACATTTTTCGTTCTTCACGATCATCCCACTGACTTGATCGTCGAAGTGTCTTCGTCGGAATTCCCGGTATAAGGCATTCTCTGTTTTCTAGGATCCCGGAGAGGAAGAACCAGGAAGACGTCCGACCCCGGTGAACCTGCATCAACAAAAGGTAACTTGGTCCCAAATAGCAGCTAATGCATTTAAGCGAGCTAACATATTAATGACAAAGTGGCTACCATGATGGGCTAGCGGAGCAATGGCAAAATTAATAACATTAGAGCATTCAAATTTTAAGTCTATAATGACATATCTAACGTTGGCAGTCGAGAAAGTTAAATCTAACTTTTCTTTGCCTGGATCGGATTTACATGTAGGATTTCTTTTAAAATAAATTTTACATCGAGCATAAGTCAAGCTTTTAAATGAGATCAGTAAATGCTAAAACTATAGAGTCCCACTCTATAGTCAATTCATGTTGAAGGTGACTCTTTTACTTGTAGTTACTTCTCACTAGTCAAAGAGTCATAAGCGTTGGCTCAAGTTGGTTCAAAGTTCAGCCATGCAAGTGTAAATCATAGGTCAAATTGGCCGAGTTGGGTCACCAGGGCATATCTATGGGCGGGTAGGACTCAAGGTCAAGGAGCCTTGACTCAACGTCAGTTCTAGCTCAAGAAGGGAGGGTTAATCCCACTTTCTAGGTGATAACTTATTCCACGGAAAATATGTTTTTGTTGGGGTATCCCGGTTTAAGTACGAACCGAATACCGGTTCGGCTGGCCGAAGACGCCGAAGACCTTTTCCCTGAACCACTGACTTCGGACCAGGAAAGGTCAGGCCAACTACAGGCAATCCAAGGTTTCTCATCAGCCTATGACATCCGAAGGCCAGATATTCGGATGATGTCTTTGGCCCTAACCGAAGACTAGGCTTCTCATCGACTTCCGAAGACATGCCCTTCGGTTCATGCAGAGGACGAAATCTCCGACCGAGAATCTCCTTAAATAGAGAAAATCTGAAGATGGGACCACAATCTGGCCCAGATAGGCAACAGTAACCAAGGTTACTATCGACTATCTCCATGCCACGATCATGGTGCACAACTCCAGCTGCCACGCCTCCGGACTAGCCAGAACCGTTCAATGATAACCCACGATCGCCAATCATGGGAAGAAATTAACTCTCGGTGATCGCTGGGAGAAGAGCGAGGCCGCAGGCTGGAGGCCTCCTTTTAAATAGTAGTAAGAAGAATTGCTCGAGAGAGGTACGCACACATACATACACGCATACTCTGAATTCAAGAGAAACCTTTCCCTTTGCTTCTTGAGAGTCTTTCCCATTCTGTGGCTGGGATCCACCTCTGACTTAGGCATCAGAGTGTCCCCACCGGAATGACTCCGGTAAGGGACCTGTTTTGCAGGTGAACCAGGGAGCGGTCCTGTGGTGCAGCAGCTCCGACCGGCCGATACAGGGATTCCACGCCAACAGATTGGCACGCCAGGTAGGGGGCAACACAGCACTCTTTAGGCTCTCTCCTAAACAAGGAGAAGTAAGAGGTTCCTGATGGCGAGATGAAGGACTCAGATAGCCTCCACAAGTCGAAGTCGTGCTCCGTCCCAAGGGGGCGCACCCCCGAGAGAGAACGACATCCCACCTCCTACAGTTGTCGTGGGATTACAGCAATTTGAAGCTCTTGTAAACCAGGTTACCAACCTTATAGCCATGGTTCAAGATTTCCATAATAGAGCTTTTCCGGTGGGAAACCCATCGGTCGCCTCCAGGCATAGCTCTCGGTCCCGAAGGAAGAGAGCCCCACGGGAGGATTCCACACATCCCTCCCCCCGTTCTCGGCCCTCTCCAGAAGGCCGAACTTCGAGACTGCCTAGGATCGCCGATTTCCCGTAGAAAGGGAAAAGGCCTAGGCAAACTTCCTCACCCTCCTCCGAAGACTCCACTTCCATAGAGAGGGCGCCGAAACAAACTCCCGATTACGACAGGAGTTTTAGAGCCATTGAATCGGAAATGGCGAGGGCGCGAGAGCAGAGAATGCGGGATCTAAAGGATCCCGATGACTTGATAGTAGGTGATCTACGCCCACCCTACACCGATCGTATCATGGCCAAAGTCATTCCTCGGTATTTCAGGGTTTTCCAGATGGAATCCTACGACGGCACCTCCGATCCTCTCAACCACTTGGGCACCCTACAAGGGAAGTGATGTACTGCCTCATGTTCCCGGCTACCTTGAAGAAAGCCGCTCGGATGTGGTACTCGAGCTTGCGCCCACGTACCATCGATTCTTTTTTCGAGTTAGAGAAATTGTTTGTCTTGCATTTCAGGACCTGCCGCAAGACCCCTCGAAATATGGACATACTGTTCCGCCTTCACCAGAATGAGGGAGAAAGCCTACGAGACTATATCTCCAGGTTTAATGCAGCCACACTTGAGCTCCCCGATCTCAACGAGCATGTGGCCATGTCTGCGCTGAAGAAGGGACTTCGTACATCCAGCTTACTTTTTTCCTGGATAAGAAGTTCCCCAAAAGCTACGCTGAGCTTTTGTCGAGGGCTCAGAAATATGCCGATGCTGAAGAGCAAGTGGTCAACCGACGACTGATCGAAGGGAAACCCCTTTCAAAAAAGAAGAACAACAGGGGACAAGGTCCCCCGACCTCCAATAACAATAACGGCAAATATACAGACCGCCGAAGAAGTCCTTTCAAGCCCAGGGCATCGAGAGAAAAATTCGACTCCTACACCCCCCTCAACCTTCCTCGAGAAAAGATCCTTATGGAGATAGAGAAAGAAAATTATCTCCAACGGCCCCGTCCCATGAAGGCTTCCTCTTTCGTAAGGAATAGGAACAAATATTGTTGATTCCATCGGGACCACGGCCACAATACTGAAGAATGCATCCAACTGAAGGATGCGATTAAGGACCTCATCAAAAAAGGGTACTTGGGGCGGTATATTGGTCGCCAAGGACCTCGGTCGAAAGCTACTATTCCCCAGCCACCTCCTGGAGAGGCCGAACTGCCAAATCAAAGACCCACCAACGGAGGAGTAGGGATGATACATCGACCCATCGACTGGAGGAGGGACGAGGACGATGTCCCAAAGCGACTCAAGGACAATAACACTATTCTCTTATCTGATGATGACCTTGCAGCAGTCTGGCTCCCGCATGATGATCCCTTTGTAATCTCGGTCGTTGGGGCCAACTATGATGTACAGCGAATTCTTGTTGATAATGGAAGTTCGATTGATGTCTTGATTTACGATACATTCTCTAAAATGTGTTTGCCTAGACATCACCTACGGAGATCCCCCATACCGCTCACTGGTTTCGGGGGCAACCAAGTTCATGCCGAGGGAGAAATAGTGTTGCCTGTGACCCTTGGTTCCAGTAGTCCAGACCCCCTCGGCTTACAACATCATTCCGGGGTGGCCTGCCTTGAACAAGTTTCGAAATGTGATCTCCTCTCATTATCTCCTGGTACGCTTCCCCACCAAGAACGGTGTCGGAGAAGCCAGAGGAGATTAGAGAGCAGTGCGACAGTACCTGATGATTCAGGACAATCACTTCAATGATTCTACAACTCTGGATCAGTTGGATCCAAGGGATACGATTGCAGGCTCTGGTGAATCCATGGAAAGAACTGTCCTGGTACCCTTGACAAAGGAAGATCCCACCAGAACCGTGCAGATCAGGAGTACACTTGATGAGGAAACTAGAATGGAGCTGATCCGTTTCCTTAGAGACAACGTCGATGTCTTCGCCTGGTCGACTTTGGATATGCCCAGGATTCCTGCTGAAGTGATCACTTATCGGTTGGAAGTTATCCCTGGGTACAAACCAGTACGACAGAAGAAAAGGAGTTTCACTCCTGAAAGACAAAAAGCCATGGACGAAGAAGACAGCAAGCTCCTTAAAGTAGGGTTCATTCGAGAGGCCCACTATCCCGAATGGTTGGCCAATGTGGTAATGGTGAAGAAAGCTAGCGGTAAGTGGAGGATCTGCATCGATTACACAGACCTCAACAAGGCTTGCCTAAAAGATAGCTTCCCTCTTTTAAAGATTGATCAACTGGTCAACGCCACTGCCGGCCACCAACTGCTAAGCTTCATGGATGCTTTTTCCGGCTATAATCAGATTAGGATGGATCCACAGGATGAGGAAAAGATGGCCTTCGTCACCGACAAAGGTCTCTACTGCTACAAGATGCCATTCGATCTCAAGAATGCCGGGGCAACATTTCAAAGACTAATCAACAACGTGTTCGAAAAGCAACTGGAAAGAAACATGGAGGCCTATGTCGACGACATGATCGTCAAAAGCCTCCTCCGAAAAGATCATATCCACAACTTGGAAGAGTCATTCAGTGCTCTGCGATACTACCGCATGAAGCTAAACCCGGCAAAATGCGCTTTTGGGGTCACTTCGGGTAAGTTCTTGGGCTTTCTTATCACCAAACGGGGGATTGAGGCAAATCCTAAGAAGATTCAAGCCCTGAAGGATATGATACATCCATCCTGCAAAAAAGAAGTTCGGCAGTTGACAGGGAGAATCGCCTCCCTAAGCAGGTTCATTTCTCGGTCAGCCGAGAAATGTCTCCCATTTTTCAAGGTACTTCGGCAGTCAAAGGGCTTCGAATGGTCCGAAGACTGTCGCATTGCGTTTGAAGAACTAAAAAAATACCTAGAAACCCCGCCACTGCTCTCCAAACCTTAGGAAGACGAGGTACTTTACTTATACCTCTCTGCTTCAGATGAAGCAATTAGTTCGGTCCTGGTCCAGAAGGACGAAGATGGATCCCACAAGCCAATCTACTATATCAGCAAAGTTCTACATGATGCTAAAACATGATATCCGAGGATGCAGAAGCTGATTTACTCTCTGGTGCTTGCGACGAAGAGACTACGGCCGTACTTCCATGCCCATGCTATCATGGTGCTGATCGATTAGCCTCTCAAGGTCGTCCTCCGGTCTCCAGACACTTCGGGAAGGATAGCCAAGTGGGCCGTGAAGTTGAGTGAATTCGACATCAGCTTTCAGCCCCGATCGGCTTTGAAGGTCCAGGTGCTCTCTGATTTCTTAGCCGAGTGCATCTGGAGGTCCGAAGACGAAGTACCTTTGACGGAAGATGAAGTCCCGAAGGAGACGAAGTCTTTAGGTGCTTCATGTGGACGGAGCTTCCAATGCTGTTGGATGTGGGGCCGATCTTATGCTAGCCAAACTTGACGGCCATACTATAAAGTACGCACTCCGGTTCTCCTTCCATGCTTCTAACAACCAAGCCGAATACGAAGCCTTGCTCGCCAGACTTTGGATCGCCAAAAGTTTGGGAGTTCAACAACTCCGAGCCTTCTCAGACTCCCAGTTAGTTTTAAATCAAGTTAGAGGAGAATATACAGCCAAGGACCCAACCATGATGCAGTATCTAGAGAAGGTACGGGCCTTATCCTCTCAACTAGAATATTTTGAGATTATCTATGTCCCACGATCAGAGAATTCCCGGATGGATGCATTATCCTGACTAGCTACTACAACACCGAAATCTCTCGAGCGCACCTTTGTTGAACATCTCGAAACTCCAAGTATAGCCGAAGAGGCTATAGAGGTGCGCCAGATTGACGCTGGACCAAGCTGGATGGATCCCATCATCAAGTTCTTAAATGAGGGCGTGCTACTAGAAGACAAGGCAGAGGCCAAGAAAATCCGTTGGATGGCATCCCAGTATGTCATCTTAGACGGGACCCTCTATAAGAGATTATTTTTTCAACCGCTATTAAAATGCTTGGGGCCAATGGATGCGGATTATGCCCTGAGAGAGGTCCACGAGGGCATATGCGAAGATCACTTGGGGGTAGGTCTTTGGCTTATAAGATCATTCGATAGGGATATTATTGACCCTCCATCTAGAAGGACTCGGCCGACTTTGTGCGAAGGTGTGACCAGTGCCAAAGGTTCGCCAATATTCAGAGGCAGCCTGCAAGCCATTTGACTCAACTGACAGCTCCTTGGCCTTTTGCCCAGTGGGGAATAGATATTATTGGCCCATTCCCGCCAGCTTCTGGACAAAGGAAGTTCCTCCTTGTGGCCATCGACTACTTCATAAAGTGGTAGAAGCCGAACCACTGGCCCAAATCATAGAGGGCAAGGTGGAGAATTTTATAAAAAATTCCATCATATTCTGGTTTGGCATTCCATATGTCATAATCACGGATAACAGGAGACAGTTCAATAATCCGAAGTTCAAGGACTTCTACGCTCGGTATCATGTTCAGCATCGGCTAACCTCTGTTGCCCACCCACAGTCCAATGGAGAAGCCGAAGCAACTAATCGGACCATTCTCCATGGTCTGAAGACGAGGTTGAATGCCGCCATAGGGTTTTGGGCCGAAGAGCTGACCTCCGTTCTCTAGGCATACCAAACTACCCCAAGAACGGCCACTGGCTAATCTCCGTTCAATCTAGCATACTGTACCGAAGCCGTACTACCTATTGAAGTCTCCTTGCAATCCCTGAGAATTGACAACTACGAAGAGCCTGAGAACTCCGATCGTAGGAGGATCGACCTGGATCTGCTACCAAGCACCGACTTCAAGCCTAGATAAGAATGGTGGCGTACCAACAAAAGGTCGCCAAATACTACAACTTAAGAGTGAAGGAGCAGATTTTCTGTACAGGGGACATGGTATTGCGAAGGGTAGAAGTATCCAGGCCAACAGAACAGGGTAAACTCTCCCCCAATTGGGAAGGTCCATTCAAGTCGAGGAAGTTATTAGATCAGGAGCATATCGACTCAAGACCCTGGATGGGAAGACTCTGTCCCGGCCATGGAATGTACAAAACCTTCGTAAATATTATCAATAAATGAGTTCCTAAATTTCTTGTGCAAAATTGCTCAACCCTACTCAACTTAGAACGGCTTGTTGCATCGACCGAACGACAACAGCCTAAGTGGCCCGATCTGAGAAATCGATCAACTGCGTAAAGGAGAGTCTGATCCACTCATCTTATCGGTATGCCCGATGAGCGCAACGGATGGCCTAGTCAGGCCACCAAGAAGATCAAAGGCGCAGGATGGTTTTCATAACCTACCCTACGGTAAACCCGAAGAGGCACCAGGGCGGGCCTGAACAGTCTACCTTGATCACGACAGAAGTGCACAGGGATGGTGTAGACACCCTACACTACGGTAAATCCGAAAACGTGCCTAAAAGGACCACTGTCGTCCTTCCTATCGACAACATACATTCTAAGAACGGTCCAACCGACCTCACATCTTTTCCATAGACCGCAAATGGTCCGAGGAATCCACACTCTAGACAAAACATGATACAACATATCACAAGAAACACATGGGAAGAGGTAAGAGAAAGATATTTTATTTCATTTTTTTTGATTTTTACAAAAAAAAAGGAGAAAAAAAGAAGAAAAGAGACTCTCAAAGAGAGACCAAAAAAAGGTAGTAGCAGAAGGGTTGCGGGAAACATTTCAATAACCTCCCGTTGGCTTTTTCCCGTACCGATGGCGGGAGCTCTGAAGGGATGACGAAGGGACCCTGGGGTTCCCATCCGAACCATAATTCGATCCCTCATCGGAGTCAAAATCAAATTCATGCCTGGGAAAGGAACGGAGGGCTTGATGTTATCCAGGCCCTTCAAGTCATAGAACTTGAAGGCCTTCATCTTGCATTCCCGGAATCCCTGATGGTAGGAGTCCAGAGCCGCTTCGATAACCTCCTCCTTGAAGGCAGCAGATGCCCTGAAGTCTGAAACGGCGCTCGCCGCCTCCTTCTTGGCCTCCTCCACCTCTGCGACTGCCGTCATGACTTGGGCCCTGGCCTCCTTCACCTGAGCCTCCAACATGCGAACCTTCTTTTCTAGACGGTCCACGAGAGGCTCTTCGTCATCCACCGGCTCGAATAACTCCGGACTCCTCTTCCTCTTTGGGTCGACGGCCCTCCTCTTCACGGCCCGACGAAGCTCGGAGGTGCTGAACCTCATTTTCAACTGGAAGAAGAAGTCTACGAGGATGGTGTCCCTTGGCAGCAGAGGGCAAGGTCCTATTTAAAGGGACCCTACACCCATGACCGACTGCGGGGAGGAGTGCTCCACGTCTTTTCCCAGCCGCATCAGAGAGCGCCACGTATCCAAGCGATGCTTCGAGAACCAGAAGGCCGCTTGGGGGTCATTCCCAGGACAATTACCGGCGCTTCAAATCCGGAGAAATTCCCATCATGCGGCGACAATATTAATGGCTCCTTTTTGAAAAAAGAGACCTGGCGGCATACAAGGCGCAAGAGATCGTGACTGTACGAATATCGATATGCCGCGTGGACTACGAGGATCACAATCAAACTTTCCTAATCACCGGTCGCTGGGGAGTTGGCGCCTGTCTATCCCAACTGACAGGTTTAGTACCAAAAGGAAGGCGACAATAGCCTAATCAACCGTAGACGGTCTTCGACAACGGAGTTCTAACCTATTCTGAAGTTCGTCTTTGTCAATTATCAATCAAACGACCTTCGGCCACGGCCCTTCGGCCAAGCAGAAGAAGGGCAAGTGAAACTTGTTCAAGCTACGTCTAAAAATACAACATAGCATATGCAAAAGAAGGAAGAGCTACTTCAAAATCTAGAGAAGTTGTCATACAAAAAGCCATTGACAATACAAAAAAGAAAGAGAGAAAACACATCTAAAGCTACTTGGATTATTCTATATCAACTGGAGGCGACCCGACATTACAGGATTGAAACAACTCGTCAACCTGCGCAGAAAGGACCTCGTCGATTTGGGCTGGGACCGGAGAACTTTGGCTTGGACTTCCCCAACCTGAACCTCCTCCTGAACCGGAATCAAAGTTGGGGTCACCCCCAGATCTTCGACCGAGGCAAAGGCCTCTTCTCCTGGGCATGGCGCCTCTCCGGCCTTTACTGTGGCTTCGGCCTCCTCTTCCCCCTCCTCTTCTTCTTCGGCTATGTTGAAGGGAGGGATGCCAGAAAAATCAAGGTGGGGGAAGGTCTCCTTTATCTTGGAAAGTCTGTCGTTAAAGCCATGCTGGTAGCCATACAAGGATGCTTCATGCATTTCCTCTTGGAATCGTGAAGACTTCCTGAAGTCTGCTACATCATCATCCACCCGCTTTCTCAGGGACACGGACTCTCTCTTGGCCACGTCGGACTCCAGAATTGCCTCTTCGACCCTCCTGGCAGCCTCCTCCGCTGCCTTGGTCAAACTCTCTATCTTTTCCTGATTCTCCTTGGCAGCTTGCTCCAAGTAGTCGATTATTTTCTGCTCTTCCTCCACCCTGCTCCTTGCTCCGTTATTGTCAGATGGGCACTTTTCAGTTCGCCCTTCAGTTCATGAACCTCATCGTTCACCCTGACAAGACGGTCCTCCATAGACTGTCTCAACTCTTCGGCTACTTTTTTTGCGGCCCTGGCAGTATGGAGCTCCTCCTTGAGGCCATGGATGAGGCTGTCAATATTTTCCAGGCCCTCCTCCATAAATGTAAGGTCATAGACCAACTGCATCAAAAACATGGAGTCATGAATCGAACAATTCTCAAAACAAAGAAGACGGCAAGGACCATACCTGTTGCAGGGCAGAAAAGGCAGAATCGGACATCCTGGGAAGGTTTCGATTTCGAAGAACTTCCAAGTCATGAGGCAGCAACGTGCTTTTCAGCGCCTGCCTAGCTACGGCAGGGACCAGCAGTCCCCCGTAAGTGAAAGCTCCGAAGAATTCGCCGAACGACTTCCAGCTGAGGAAGCCCCGCGGGCGAATTCTCCCTCGACTTGCCGTCCTTTGCCCCTATCAACTGCAGGGGGGCAAAACGGTGGCACATCCGCCGCCTGAGGCGGACTCCCCATTGTGCGAACCGGGGAAGTAGCCACCGGTGGAGTTTCGACTGGGCAAGGTCTTGACGGGGCCTCTTCCGCGGGTACCGCATCTTTCCCTGAGGTTCCCCGGGAAGACGAAGTGCTCCGGTCCCCCTCAGGACCGTCCCTTCGAGCCTTCTTCCGAACCGCTGACCTTGTGAGAGGGGCTTGCGCTACCCTCTTCTCAGAAGTCTAACGGAGCCAGCTCAAACTAGGCTTCATTCCGCCACCTACAAGAAGAAGAGTTTCTTTTAGTCGACTGAGCCACAGCAAAATTGAGGAAAAGGGAGCAGAAATTTTCGTCACTATACCTAATACGGAGAATTTGCTAATCCCTGCAAGATGGAGATTTCTCTCCTCCAATAACTCCCGGATAGGGATGACTTCTGAATTAATCAGAAGATCGTAATCCGATTGATCAGCCGCCAAGACCTTCTTCCTATCATTGGTGGTTAAACGAGGCTTCTTCCAAACAGTATCGAAGCCCCATGGATCAATGGACAGTACGAATGCGAAAACAGGTTTCCACCCATGGATGGCACTGGGCATGTCCTTGATGATCCTGCGGCCCGGTCGAGGGCCGATCACCCACCATCTGTTGCTATGGAAGTCCCTTTTGAGTACAAAAAAGGCTGTGAATAAATTGGTCCTAGGTTCTATGTTTGCAATGCTGCACAGGACCAGAAATCTGCAAATATTCCGAATACTGTTCGGGGTCAATTGCGCTGGCACCACTTGGTACAGATGGAAGATTTTGATGAAGAAAGGGTGCAGGAAAAATCGAAGGCCAGCCTTCAGATGATCTTCGTATACGGCTAGGCACCCGGGGGGAGGTTCGTTCACCCATTCCTCGGGTGCGAGGACAAAAGGGAACTCATCGGGAAAGCGATAGCGTTCCCGAAGAATGGCCACCTTCCCCTGAGAAACCGAACTAGGGATCGACTCCGGACCTACTACGTCGCCTACCCCGAGGGGCCAACTTGTTCCCCCTGACTTTCTACAGTTTCTTCCATGATGAAATAATGAAACAAAGAGGCAGAAGGAAGATTCTACCTGCGGAATAAACTGGTAGCCCATAACAAAGAAAGCTGAGTGAAGAATGTGACGAGGTTAAAGAAGCTTCTTTTGCTGGACCTTCTCCCTTTCCCAAGAGGAAACCAGGAGTCTTTGAAATCCCACCAGGTTGATTTGACCAAAGGTTACCCAGGGAGGTATCCCACATTCAACTAACCGCCAGGATGAAGCGCATCCATCATCCAACGGACGGGGAGAAGCCACTCCAACCATCCAAATCTCAATCGAAAGATTGGCTGGATCGTCATGCAACAGGAAAGGGAGAGACGGTCCCAGAGCCGCCCGCTCTTTTCTTCTCCCCCAACCATGGAGTGATAGCTATCCACCACCTGATTCCCAAATCAACCAGTAGTCATGATGGGCAGTCCAATCAGAGATCCCATAATCATCCACTACACTATCCCTTGGGAGGAAAATGACAAAGCATTAGTACTCTCACCTTTCGAGACAAACCTTCGCTTCGAAAACTGAGAGTAGGGGGGCAACTGTTGGGGTATCCCAGTCCAAGTACGAACCGAACACCAGTTCGGCTGGCCGAAGATGCCGAAGACCTTTTTCCCGAACCACTGACTTCGGACCAAGAAAGGTCAGGCCAACTACAGGCAACCCAAGGCTTCTCATCGGCCTACGACATCCGAAGGCCAGATCTTCGGATGATGTCTTCGGCCCTAACTGAAGACCAGGCTTTTCGTCGACTTCCGAAGACATGCTCTTCGGTTCATGCAGAGGACGAAATCTCCGACCGAGAATCTCCGTAAACAGAGGAAATCTGAAGATGGGACCACAATCTGGTCCAGATAGGCAACAGTTACCAACGGTTACTATCGACTATCTCCATGCCACGATTATGGCGTGCAACTTCAGCTGCCACGCCTCCGGACTGGCCGGAACTGCTTAATGACAACCCACGATCGTCAATCATGGAGAGAAATTAACTCTCCGTGATCGCCGGGAGAAGAGTGAGGCCGCAGGCCGGAGGCCTCCTTTTAAATACGGTAAGAAGAATTGCTCGAGAGAGGTACGCACACATACATACACGCATACTCTGAATTTAAAAGAGTCCTTTCCATCTGCTTCTCGAGAATCTTTCCCATTCAGTGGCTGGGATCCATCTCTGACTTAGGCATCGGAGTGTCCCCCGCCGAAACAATTCCGGCAAGGGACCTGTTTTGCAGGTGAACCAGGGAGCGGTCCTGTGGTGCAGCAGCTTCGACCAGTCGATACACGAATTCCACACCAACATATTTAATATAGGAAGTTGGGCATAATTTCTTCTATCCATCCCCATAAGTTTTTAAAATCAAAGGCGTGCATTCACGAATATTAGGCAATACGGGGATCCAAAGAGCTCGGTATTTGAAAAGCTACCCTGAGCTTTTCTTTTTTATTAAAACAAAGAAGAGAACTATAGTAAAGAGAACACCCAACATCCGGGGCTTTCTTGTTTCTTCTTAAATAAAATTAAAAAAAGGTACGTGGGAGGAAGTATTGATCGAAGTTCTTTTTCAAAAACTATATATTCTTTTGTTTTGCCTCATAATCCAACTTCCACTCTATTGGCCAATACGCCTTCATATTTTTTTCATGAAAGAGAGTACCCATGTGCTATAAGAAATCGTTTAAATAGTAAAAATTGGAGTAGATATACGTCTGAAGTAGATGGCTCTTGGAGGTTGATACCAATCACCTTAGAACTTTGTGTAGGTTAAACACGTAATTTTAGAAGGCTCAAGGAAAGCAAGTAATTTAGTTAAAAAAGATAACATCTATTTCGGAATAATAAACTTTACATGGATATTATGGATAATTGTAACCTTGAAAATATATTGCATATCATTTGCAATATCTATATAGAGCCTGTTCTAAAGAAAATATTATGATACCACAATGAAAGTATAATTACTCATCTATTTTCAGGTGTATCTTGTATGAAGAATGTAAATGGTTTCCCGTCTATATACAAAATATATTGATCAAAAATTATAAATAGACATATTATAGCTAAGGGACCAATAAAAAATAGTATTACTTGGAGACCAGATACAAAATATTATCAACATACTCCAAATATTTGACAGCTTAAGGATGGATAAATAATTACTATTCCATTGAGAGAACCATTTCTGATTTCCATTAACATGCTCTATATGAAGACTAAACAAATTGTAGTGTATCAGTCTTTACTAGAGACTTGCATTAAAAATAGATATTTTAATAATTTGTTTAGGATGATACTCCATGAGGTACTTTCCCCGGAAAAAAAAAAAAAGAAAAAAGAAAGCTTCATGCAATAACTTCAAAAATCCCACGGTCTCCATGAACAATTATACATCCGGAAGAGAAAAGATATATATATTAATATAAAGATATTTTTTAGTTTTTGTTCAACCGTATGATACAAGACTGCACACAAATTTCAGTCTCTAGTTTCGATATCTGGAGGAATATTTTGTTGCTTTTTCCTCGTGTGTTGACATGGAATATTATAACTTAGAAGTTAGAAACGGGTAAATATTTATATTAAAATTTCACGGACACTTTTTCTGTTAATTATTACGCATGGGCATGATCTCTGATACGCAGACGGCTACACGCTCCTAAAGTAAAACTGAAAATTAAGATAAAAAAAATAAATAAATAACTGAAAAATTCTTACATAATTTAGAGATTTTCGAATCTAACATATTTTTTAAATTTTTTTCAATCAAACATGTATATTTTTGAATTTGTTTCGATAGTGATATACCATCTATCGGTATTATATTTTTCGTTAAAATACTGATATGGATATATATTGGCACATGACATGTCTTGTGCGTGGCACCACCTCCGTCACCTTTCATTTTGTCTTTGTCACGATGATCTTTGCTGATGATGTTTTCTCTCTCACCATGTTTACCCTCTCCCTCTTCTTCCTCTTCCTTGTTATCTCCGGTCTCACTGGCATCTCGTCTTCTCTCTCATCATAGAGTACGAGTTATCCATTGCCGGTCAGCTCCATGTTCGATTGTCTTTGCACCGATTTATTCTTGTTGGCAGTCCATGCATTAACTTTATCTAATATCTTGTTGAACTAGCTGCTCAGCAAGAAAAGTTACCGTTAGCCCCAAGTGGTGTTGGAGCAAATCCGCTCCACAGAATGCCCATAATCCTCCTTGATGCCGCCCTGGCAGAAAGGGAACACTCACCAAGGAAGAGATGGGGCGCGCCATCCGCTCCCGTCGCGGAGGCGAGCCCCCATGGGGCTGCACACCCGAGAAAGAACTAGGAAGAAGAGAGGCTAGGATTTTCCTGGAGGAGAAAAGGGATCGCGTCTACTCTTCTTTTTTTCCCGACGTTTTCGTCGTTCTTTATATATAAAACAAAGATAACCCTAGGTCACAACCGACCTAGCCCTAAAAAACTCCTCCCTCTGAATCACTTGAGAAAATCCAAACCCGAGCCCATGTACACCCATGTCTCACTGGTTCTCTCAATCTCAGACTCAGAGTATCCCTGGAACACCTCCAGGAAACCCCTGGAATACATCTAGGACCCGCTTGAGACACACCCCCAAGCCCCAGGGATCGCCTCCAGCATCCCTGCCATGATCTCCCAAGTCTCTCCAAAGTTTGGGAGCACCATGCAAATCCCCACAATCTCCACCTTGGTGCCCCCAAGCTTTGGCAAACCTGGCAATGCCCTCCATGCACAACCCTGCCGTAACTGTGTGTCTTGATAGCCTGTGCGGATATCTTTGCCTCAGCCAACACTCTTCAGCTGCTGAATTCACCTGGAGGCCTTTGGGATGATCGCCTCCATAGCTGAAAACCCTCGCTTGTATCTTGGCACCACCGATTATAGCCTTCCTTCTGTATGGCAGCTGCATCAGTCAGTTGTTGGACTTCGCTGGAGAGAACCCAGCGAACCTGAACCGGCACCTACTGTAACTGGAGCTCTACCTGACACCATCATCTCAGAGCCATGCCAATCTCTGCACACTCTGCTCCACTTGGTTAAGTGCGCCCCTGGCACTCGTGCTAGGATATGGTCTTCCCTGCACCTCTCGCTCTGAACTCTTGTCAAAACCTGCTCCACCCATGAAGCCACCTATCACCGGTGCTCTACCTGAGACTAAAGTCCCCCTGATGGCACAGAAAGAAACCCCGAGGCCAACAACTCAACGCTGCCCTGCTGAGCCTGCACCTGAACCTCGTACCCAGTCGCACCTCCTCGGATCCTCCACATCACTGCGGACCACTCCGAGACCGTTTCGGATACTCTGCATCCTCACAGGAACATCCAAAATCCAGGAGCTCATCCCAACTCCTATAACCGAGCGACTGACCCAACAACCGTCACCAGCGACTGCTCCATCATGTTCCAGCCTATCTCTTGGCTGCATGATATCCCTGGCACTCCCTGAGACCTATCCCCGATCTCCATGAGCTGCCAGCCTCATCAGGTCCAGTCTCTGTCCTTAGGAAAAACCCGCCATACCAGGACACTCCCGACTACCCGATACCTCCGGCACTCCCTGAGACTGTCTCCTATCTCCCTGAGCTGCCCCTGGCATCGCCTCTGCTGATGTACCCGGGTCTCCTGAGACCTCCCTGGCACTCCTTGAGCTACCAGCCTCCATCAGCTTTAGTGGCTGCATCATCATGTCCCAGCCTGTCCATGGGCCGTATGATCATGTCTCAGCCTCTACTGATGTACTCGGTCTCCCTGAGCTAATCAACTCCCAAGACCCATCTCCATCCACGCGGGATACCACCCACGTCCAGTTCCATCACGATCAAGGTAGCTGGAGACCTACCGATCGCTCTCCTCCATAGTGACCAAGAGCCTGGTCCACTATTGATGGAGCTATCACTCATGCTCTGAAATATCCTCGGTATGTATCGCTTCACCTGTGCTGAACCATAGATCACTCGACCTGTCAAATCTCCTCAGCACAGAACCTGCAGCTTTGCACCACCGTTGCAAACTCCTGCACCACGGGATCCATCATCCACGGCGAGATCCACACAACCAGCAGACCTCCATACTACTCCCAACACCATGAACCTTTGTCCGCCTAGAAGAGTCGAAGATGGAACCAACCTGCTCAAGCTGCCCGCACACACGACCACTGCACCGCAATCTCCACATACCTTGTGATCCGACTCCATTATCGGATCTAACCTAGCTCAACATGAAGAGCTCGAAAAATGGAGTCCAACGGCGCAAACATGGCTCAAATCGGAGTTCAATTGAGCCCGAAATCATCGAAAATCCAATTAGCACGAATTTCAAAGCAGAGATTACCTTGAAAACCTGATTGGCCAGTTCACCGTGAACCAGCACGCCGGTCCACGCGCGCCAATCCCGGTCCACAGCCGCCATGGCTGCCGGTCCATGGCAGGGAACCGTGGACCGCAGCCTCTCCCTGCCGCGTCGTCGCACTCCGGCCGCCGCCGTCGCCTCCGGATACCTCCTGCGGCCTTGTCGCGCCTCCGGCGACCGCCTGCGCGGCCGTGCCGCGCCCGATCTGCTCCTCCGCAGCCCGCGAAGTCTAGTCCGATGGCGGTCAAGCCCGCGAGACCTCGCCGCTGCCTCCTCCGCCGAGCTCGAGCGACTGGCGAGCCCGCGCTCCGCGCTCGTG
Source organism: Areca catechu (assembly GCA_021397845.1). Taxonomy (NCBI): domain Eukaryota; kingdom Viridiplantae; phylum Streptophyta; class Magnoliopsida; order Arecales; family Arecaceae; genus Areca; species Areca catechu. The sequence goes on along the minus strand of CM038038.1, from coordinate 125,866,294 downwards.
ACAGCTCCCGCGTCGCCCTGCGCCCGGGTATGCCCGCGCCTACGACCGGCGAGACCCGAGCCGCCTCGCCCACGACCTCACGACCGGCGACGCCCCGCTCCGCGAGGCCGCTCCCTGCGCCAGCAATCTTGCTGGGACACCTCTGCGCCGCTCTACGCCACGTCCGCACCCGCGGCCGAGTCGCCCGCACCGTGCTTGCACATTGCTTCGCGCGCCCCTGCATCGTCTCGCCTGAGCCGCCTTGTGTCGCGCCCTGCAACGCGCTGCTCCGTGCGTCACCCAGATCCATGCCGGATCTGCTCTTCTTCGTATCCGTTTCCAGGGAAGCAGCAAGCCCTCATCTTCAGATCTCGGCATCTCGAGATCTGCACCATTCTCGTGACATCCTCTTCCCTGCATCTTTAACGCCATCGCATCAAGGTTGCTCTGATACTAATTGTTGGAGCAAATCCGCTCCACGGAATGCCCTGGATCCTCCTTGATGCCGCCATGGCAGAAAGGGAACACTCACCAGGGAAGTGATGGGGTGCGCCATCTGCTCCCATCGCGGAGGCGAGCCCCCATGGGGCTGCACACACGAGAAAGAACCAGGAAGAAGAGAGGCTAGGATTTTCCTGGAGGAGAAAAGGGATCGCGTCTATTCTTCTTCTTTTCCCGACGTTTCCGTCGTTCTTTATATATAAAACAAAGATAACCCTAGGTCACAACCGACCTAACCCTAAAAAACTCCTCCCTCTGAGTCACTCGAGAAAATCCAAACCCGAGCCCATGTACACTCATGTCTCACTGGTTTTCTCAATTTCAGACTCAGAGTATCCCTGGAAAACCTCCAGAAAATTCTTGGAATACATCCAGGATCCGCTTGAGACACGCTCCCAAGTTCCAGGAATCGTCTCTAACATCCCTACCATGATCTTCCAAGTCTCTCTAAAACTTGAGAACATCACGTAAATCCCTACAAAGTGGAAGGAATATGAATGCAAAATCATCAGAAAAAGAAACCCATGAATTGTTTACATTGTCGAGAGTTGAAAGAGAGGAGCCTATGCTGATTCTGCTATAATTTTTGAGTTGTCATCGGGAGAGGGAGTATTAGCAAAATCCAAGAGATCATAAGCACAAACAAAAATGAATATAAAAAAAATAGTTTGTTTTGAAAAAAAAAAGATGATTATGTGAGCATCGATGCCATTCCTTTATATTAAATTCATTTGTCGCTTTTTCAAGCTCATGATTGTACGGAGAGTAAAGCCCAACCTTACCATGCTCAAGCAAGGCCGAAGCTTCTCCTTGCTACATTATAGTGGTGGAGAAGATTTATGATGATGAGGACATGATTTACAAAAGCAGAGCTTTCTATCAGTGAACAACCCTTGCATCTATTTTACTCGATAATTAAAGTGGACTCGATAATTAAAGTGGACCGTGGAGATGGAAATTATTACCCTTGGGTACTTTGATAAAAGCCCTTCTTTGAACATAACTGCCCATCTTCCAATTAAAAAGAGGGAACGAACTTCTTCTTCCAATTATTCTCATTGTTATAGGTAAGAACTGTACATTGGCAAATACTTAAGCATTCTCTTCCACACCGGGGTTTTTTTATAATTTTTTTAAAATTTTAGCTATTTGGCCTTTTTTTTTTTTTTTTCATCTAAAAAAATTAATAATAAAAAATTGGTGAAAGAATTTTCAAATAAAAAAAAAAATCTCATGATTCTTATAAAAAAATCAGTCCCAAAGAGACTTAAAAAAAAAAAAAATCGGTAAAAACTCACCTTCAGCAATCCAATCCCAAATTCCATCCGTCGTGTTCCTGTACTGAAGCCTTCTCCAATCCCCGAACCCCACCCGTCAGTTGTCATGGACTGATTCCTCCTCTCTTCCCCAACCGCCAACCTCTTCATGCCATCTCCTTCACCTTTCTTCCTCGCCGAGTCACCAACTCCTCTTCTCTTTCCCAACCAGCAAGCATCGCGACACTGCCTCCACCCGCTGCTGCCCTCGACAAGTCACCCGCCACTGATGGCTAATCCCACCCGCCGTCTCCTTCGCGGCTTCACCTCTTTTACAGTCAACTCATCATCTCTTCCCCAACCAACAACCCCTACTCCTATCCGGTTTCTCGCTGCCGGCCACAGGCTCCTTTTCTGTCCAGAACTTCTATTCATGGCCTGATGCTGGAACTCTGTCTCTCCTCATTTTATCTATATTTAGCTAAGTAGGTATCATAGTATATTTTCTAACTTCCTAATTCCTATAATATGGTATCATATTTTTTAGCTTCTAGAAAGCTTGGTGCGGCCTGTCCCCGCTTCCACACAAATCCTCGGGGTTGAAGTGCTCGTTATCAAACAAAGGCCAATCGAGATCATCAGTACAAAATCATTCGGTGACTCTATCTCCTCGTCAACGTCACACCTTTATGTTTGGAAAAATTGCTCCACACCCTTTGTACTTCCTATTTGGATCTAAAAAGGAATTCCAGGTGGACACTCGCAATTGACGAGGCTTTGATTGCCAATATATTTGCAATAGCTTTTGAAGTTGCAAACACTACTCCCAGTGCTCGTTATTAGTGCTTGGTAGATATCTAGAGGCTGGAAAGTCACTAGATTCCAGCCTTCATTTTAGCTCCCCGTATCACGTTCTTTAGATAGATGCACTATCTGAAGACCCCATCAGAGTCGAGCATAGCTCTATGATAGAAATCACCCATTGTATCTATTTTTGCAGATATAAAACTGAATCGAGTACCATTGCTCAGGAACAAGTACCTAGCTCTCCAAGCTGGGCCTGCTCCTTCACTCCACCCTCATCACCTCCCTCTGCAACAAGGACCTCCATCTCTCCAGCTTCGCCCATGTCCCATGGCGTCAGCATGATCGTCCACTACATGGCCGTCAATGCCCAGCAGCTCACTGATATCGTGCCCTGGATCCACTACATCTGGCTCATGCCCCTTTAGATTGGTACCGCCCTCAACATTGCCCGCATCATCCCCTTCATCATCCTTAACACTAGTATTGGAATATGTCGGTCCAAGTACGAGCCGGTCAACGATTCAACCGACTGAAGACATCTCTTCCGAACCGTAAACTTCGAATCAAGATATTCGAAAGAGACCAAGCAACCCACAGGCAAGCCAAAACTCTTAACGGGCCTATGGCCCTTGAAGATAAGATTCTCGGCCTGGATCGAGGAGTGACCTTCATTGACTCCCGAAGACACGATCTTCGGGTTATGCCGAAGACATAGTCTTCAGCCTACATCAAAGATCAAGTCCTACGGCTCCTGAAGACAAGGTCCTCAGCCTGGACCGAGAAGTGACCCTCACTGACTCCCGAAGACACGGTCTTCGATTTATGTCAAAGACATAGTCTTCAGCCTACATCAAAGATCAAGTCCTTGATCTATACCGGAGACATGATCCCCGATCTCCGACCTGTCTCGAAAGGGTCCGAGGATGAAGACATTCCCTGATTCAATCACGGAAATCTTCCTAAAAGGAAAGTCTGAAGACGGACCCTTGATCTATCTCAAGTCTCTACGAACACGATAAGCAACGGTTATCATCGACTACTTCCGGAGCATAATCACGACGCGTAATTCCAGCGGCAACACCTCCGGTCTGGCCGCCGGAATCGTTTAATAACCATTACGATTTCAAATTGTGGAAAAGAAATTAACTCCCCCATCGTAACCGCTGGAGGAAGAACGGAATCGCAGGCTGGACAACTCCTTATAAATAATGGTAAGAGGGAATGCTCGAGGTAAGGCACAAAATACTCTTGAAAATCTTAGAGTCTTTTCCTTTTCCATCTGATCCTCCTCAGAATCTTTCCCATTCTGTGGCTGGAGCCCGTCTCTGACTTAGACATCGGAGTGTCCCCGTCGGAGCATTTATGGCCAGGGATTTGTTTTGCAGGTGAACCAGGAAGCGGACCTGCGATCTATTAGCTCCACCCGATCGGAAAAGGGACTCTGCGCCAACAGATTGGCACGCCAGGAAGGGGCGTGTCCACATACAATTTGCATTGTTAAGCTCCCCTCCTTGATTAAGGAGAAGTAAGAAATTTTCGATGGCAAGAGGGAGGACTCAGGTTGCCTCAACAAGTCGAAATTGTGATCCTTCCCAGGGGGTGCACCCCCGGTAGAGAACAACATTCCACCTCCCACAATCGTCGTGGGACAACAGCAGTTTGAAGCTCTTCTGAACCAAGTCACTAACCTCACGACTATGGTTCGGGATTTCCAAAATAGAGCTTTCCAGGTGAGGCATCCGCCGGCCACCTTCATACATAGCTCTCGATCCCGGAGGAAGAGAGCCCCTCGAGAGGGGTCCACACATCTCTTCCCCTGTCCTCGGCCCTCTCTTGAAGGCCGAAGTTCAAGAATGCCTAGGCTTACTGATTCCCCGCAGAGAGGGAAAAGACCTAGGCAAACTTTCTCACCCTCTTCTGAAAACTCTACTCCCGTAGAGAAAGCGCCGAAGCAGGCTCTCCCTGATTACGATGGAAAATTCAAGGCCATTAAATCGGAGATGGCGAGAATGCGGGAGCAGAGAGATCACAATGATTTGGTGATGTGTGATCTGCGCCTGCCCTACACCGACCTGTCATGGCCGAAGTCATCCCTCGGCACTTCAAGGTCCCCCAGATGGAACCCTACGACGGCACCTCTGACCCTTTTGACCATCTGGATAGTTTTAAGGCCCACATGATGATCCAGGGAGCTTCGAACGCGATGTACTGCCTCACATTCCCAGCCACCTTAAAAAAAGTCGCTCGGATGTGGTACTCGATTATACACCCAGGTACCATCGATTCCTTCTTCGAGTTAGAAAAATTGTTTGTCTTACATTTCAGGACTTGTCACAAGACCCCCCGGAATATGGATACACTGTTCCTCTTTCACCAGAATGAAGGAGAAAGTCTGTGAGATTACATCTCCAGGTTTAATGCAGCCACACTCGAGATCCTCGATCTTAACGAGCACGTGACCATGTCTGCATTGAAGAAGGGACTTCGCACATCCAGGCTCACCTTTTCCTTGGATAAGAAGTTCTCCAAAAACTACGCTGAGCTCTTGTCGAGGGCTCAGAAATATGTCGATGCCGAAGAGTAGGCGGTGAATCGACGACTAATCGAAGGGAAGCCTCCTTCGAAGAAGAAAAACAACAAGGGACAAGACCCCCCTATTTCCAACAACAACAATAAGTATGCTGACCGTCGAAGGAGTCCTCCCAGGCCCAGAACATCGGGCGAAAGATTCGACTCCTATATCCCTCTCAACCTCCCTTATGAAAAGATCCTCTTGGAGATAGAAAAAGAAAACTATCTCCACCGGCCGTATCCTATGAAAGCATCCTCTTTTGCAAGGAACAGGAATAAATACTGCCGATTCTACCAGAACCACGGCCATAATACCGAAGAATGCATCCAACTGAGAGATGCAATAGAGGATCTCATCAAGAGAGGGTATTTGGGGTAGTACGTTGGTCGCCAAGGATCTCGGTCAGAAGCTACTGTCCCCCAATCGGTTCCTAAAGAGGTTGAACTGCCAAATCAAAGGCCCACCAATGGAGGCGTGGGGATGATACATCGGCCTGTCAACTGGAGAAGAGACGAAGACAGCATCTCGAAGTGACTTAAGGACAACAATGCCATTCTCTTCTCCGACAACGGCCTTACAGGAGTTTAGCTCCCGCACGACGACCCTATTGTAATCTCGGCCGTTGTGGCCAATTACGATGTACAACGAATCCTAGTTGATAATGGAAGTTCGACCGATGTCTTGATCTATGTGCATTCTCTCGGATGTGTTTTCCTAGAGACAAACTGCGAAGGTCCCCTATACCACTTACCGGCTTTGGAGGTAATCAGGTTAATGCTGAGGGAGAAATAGTACTGCCTGTAACCCTCAGTACCGAACCTCGACAAAAGATACTGCCGATCAATTTCATGGTGGTCCGAACCCCTTTGGCCTATAACATTATTCCGGGACTACCTGTCCTGAACAAATTCCGTACTGTAGTGTTATCCTGCTACCTCCTGGTGCGCTTTCTTACCAGAAATGGTGTTGGAGAAGTAAGAGGAGACCAGAGAACGGCACGACAATGCCTGATGATCCAGGACAAGCACTCTAATGATTCTACAACTTGGGATTAGCTAGATCCGAGAGACTTGGCTATAGATTCTGGTGAACCTATGGAAAGAACTATCTTGGTACCCTTAACTAAAGAGGACCCCACCAAGGTCGTACAGATCGAAAGTATGCTTGATGAAAAAACTAGAACGGAGCTGATCTGCTTCCTCAGGGATAATGCTGATGTCTTCGCCTGGTCGGCTTCGGACATACTAGGGATTTCCGTCGAAGTGATCACTGGCTAGAAGTTGCTCCTGGGTATAAGCCAGTCCGACAAAAGAAGAGAAGCTTTGCCCCCGAAAGATAAAGAGCAATAGATGAAGAGGTGAGCAAGCTTCTCAAGGCAAGGTTCATCCGAGAAGCCCACTACCTCGAGTGGTTGGCCAATGTGATAATGGTAAAGAAAGCTAATGGCAAATGGAGGATCTGCATCGACTTCAATAAGGCTTGTCCAAAGGACAGTTTTCCTCTTCCAAAGATTGACCAACTGGTCGACGCCATAGCCGGTCACAAACTGCTAAGTTTTATGGATACTTTCTCTAGCTACAATCAGATCCGAATGGATCCCCGAGATGAAGAGAAGACGGCCTTCGTCACCGACAAAGGTCCATATTGCTACAAGATGATGCCATTCGGGCTCAAGAATGCTGGAACGACATTTCAGAGATTGATTAACAAAGTGTTAAAGGAGCAGTTGGGGAGAAACTTGGAGGCCTATGTCGACGACATGATCGTCAAAAGCCTCCTTAAGAAAGATCACATCTAGGATCTGGGAGAGTCATTCAATACCCTGTGACGTCATCGAATGAAGCTAAACCCGATGAAGTACGCCTTTGGGGTTACTTCATGCAAGTTTCTGGGTTTCCTCGTTACCAAGCGAGGGATTGAAGCAAACCCTGAGAAAATTCAGGCCCTCAAAGATATGAGGCATCCATCCTGCAAGAAGGAAGTCCAACAGCTGATAGGAAGGATCGCCTCCTTAAGCAGGTTTATCTCTCGCTCGGCCGAGAAATGTCTCCCATATTTAAGGTACTTTGGCAGTCTCGAAGCTTCAATTGGACCGAAGACTGTCGTACTACCTTTGAAGAGTTGAAGAAGTACTTAGAGACCCCGTCTTTACTTTCCAAACCTCAAGAGGGGAGGTGCTCTATTTATACTTTTCTGTCTCAGACGAAGCAGTCAGTTCAGTCCTTGTCCAAAGAGAAGAAGACGGCTCTCACAAGCCGATCTACTATATCAGCAAAGTTTTGCATAATGCTGAAACAAGATATTCGAAAATGCAGAACCTGATATACTCTCTGATAATTGTGGCAAAGCGACTACAGCCTTACTTCCATACCCACACCATCGTGGTGCTGACCGATCAGTCCCTCAAAGCTGTTGTCCGATGCGCTGATATCTCCGGAAGGATAGCCAAATGGGCTATGAAACTAAACGAGTTCGATATCAACTTCCAGGCCCGATCGACTATGAAGGCCCAGGTGCTTTCAGATTTCCTGGCTGAGTGCACCTGGAAGTCCGACGATGAAGCGCATCCAGCAGAAGAAGGAATCTGAAGGATACGAAGTTCGATTGGGTGCTCCATGTGGACAGAGCTTCCAATTCAGCTGGATGTGGAGCCGTTCTTATACTGGCTGAATCCGATAGTTACACGGTAGAATACACACTTCGGTTCTCCTTTCATGCTTCAAATAACCAGGCTGAATATGAAGCCCTGCTTGCAGGGCTTCGGATCACCAAGATTTAGGAGTTTGGAGGCTTTAGGCTTTTTCGGACTCCCAATTGGTAGTAAATCAAGTTAAAGAAGAATATGAAGCCAGAGACCCCACCATGATGCAGTATCTAGAAAAAGTACAAAGCTTATCTTCTCAACTGGAATACTTCGAAATCATTCATGTTCCCCGATCGGAGAACTCCCGGGCAGATGCGTTGTCTCGACTTGCCACTACAACCCCGGAATCTCTTGGTCGTACCTTCGTTGAACACCTTGAAGCCCCAAGTATAGCTGAAGAAGCTATGGAGGTGTACCAAATTGAGACCGAGCCAAGCTAGATGGATCCCATCATCAAGTTCTTAAATGAAGGTATGCTGCCGGAAGACAAGGCAGAGGCCAAAAAGATTCGCTGGATGGCATCTCAATATGTCATCTTAGACGGAGCTCTTTACAAAAGATCATTCTCTTAGCCCCTGCAAAAGATCATTCTCTTAGCCCCTGCTGAAATGCTTGGGACCGTCAGATGCTGACTACGCCTTGAGAGAGGTCCACGAGGGGATATGTGGTGATCACCCAGGGGGCAGGTCCTTAGTGTATAAAATTATACGTCAAGGATACTATTGGCCCTCCATCCAAAAGGATTCGGCCAACTTCGTGCGAAGATGTGATCAATGTCAGAGATATGCCAACATTCAGAGATAACCAGCGAGTCGCTTGACCCAGCTGACAGCCCCCTGGCCTTTCGCTCAGTGGGGGATGGATATCCTTGGCCCATTTCCACCCGTATCTGGGCAGAGAAAATTCCTCATTGTGGCAATTGACTACTTCATAAAGTAGGTCGAAGCCGAACCACTGGCCCAAATCATGGAGGGCAAGGTTAAAAATTTTGTCAAAAACTCCATCATATTTCGGTTCGGGATTCCACATATAATAACACTGATAACGGGAGGCAGTTTGATAATCCAAAGTTTAAGAACTTCTGCGCTCGGTACCATGTGCAATATAGGCTGACTTCCGTTGCCCACCCGTAGTCCAACGGAGAAGCCGAAGTAACTAATCGGACCATCCTCCATGGTTTGAAGACGAGATTGAACGCTGCCAAAGAACTTTGGATAGAAGAGCTGACCTCCATCCTCTAGGCATACAGAACTACCCGAGGACAACCACCAGCGAGTCTCCATTCAATCTGGCATACGGTACCGAAACTGTTCTTCCTATCGAAGTCTCCCTCCAATCTCTAAGAATTGACAAATACGAAGAGCCTGAAAACTTCGATCATAGGAGAGTTGACCTGGATCTATTATTGAGCACCAGGCTTCAGGCCCAAATGAAAATGGCGACATACCAGCAAAAGGTCGCCAAGTATTACAATTCTAGAGTAAAGGAGCAAATCTTCCACACAGGGGACATAGTGCTGCGAAGGGCAGAAATATCCAGGCCAACAGAACAGGATAAGCTTTCCCCCAATTGGGAAGGTCCATACCAAGTCGAAGAAGTCATACATCCAGGAACATATCGACTCAGGACCCTGGATGGTAAAATTCAGTCCCGACCGTGGAATGTATAAAACCTTCGCAAATACTATCAATAAACAAATTCCTAAATTTTTCGTGCAAATTTGTCCAACTCTGAACGGCCTGTTGCATCAACTGAACGACAACGACCTGAATGGCACGATCTAAGGGATCAGCCAACGGTGCAAAGGAGAGTCTAATCCGCTCACCTTATTAGTGTGCCTGATGAGTACAATGGACAACCCAATCAGACCGCCAAGAACGATCAAAGGCACAGGGACGGTTCACGTAACCTACCATACGAAAAATTTGAAGACATGCCGGGGCGGGCCTAATCAGCCTACCTTACACCAAAGAAGGTGCAGGGATGGTTTTTATAGCCTACCCTATGGTAAGTCCGAAGACGCACCGGGACGGGCCTAAACAGCATACCTTGATCATGACAGGAATGCACGGGGATGGCTTAGACGCCCTACCTTACGATAAATCCGAAAACATGCTAGAATGAACCTATATCACTCGTCATGTCAACAATAAACACTTGATGGAATGGCCCAGCCGATCTCGCATCTCTTTGCAGATCCCAAATGTTTGGAAAATTTATACCTTCGACATATTATAGTATGACAAGTCATAGAAGAAGTGTGGAAGAAGTTGGGAACTTCATTTCATTTTTGAATTTTTACAAAAAAAAAAGGAGAGAGATAAGAAGCATTGCAGATAAGGGAGAAAGTAGATTCAGTGACCATCAGCTGGTCCTCCCCCATGCCAACGGGAGACATCAAAGCCCTGGAAGGAGGATAGAGAGGCTCCGACATTCCCCTCAGAGTTGGACTCCGACCCCTCTTCAAAGTCAGATCAAACTCGTGGCCAAGGAAGGGGACGGAAGGCCTAATGTTTTCCAAGCCCTTTAAATTGAAGAACTTGAAAGCCTTGTCCCGATACTCCCGGAAATCCCGGTGGTACGAATCCAAGACCACCTCTGCAACTTCATCCTTGTAGGCGAGAGAAGCCATGAAGTCCGAGATGGCCTCTGCCAATTTCTTCCTGGACTCCTCCGCCTCTGCAACGGCGACCTCAACCCGTGCCTTGGCCTCCACCAGGCAAGCCTCCAAGATCCGGATCTTCCTCTCCAAGTGAGCAATGACCCCCTGTGGGTCATCGTTATCGCTTCTCCGAGGAGCCTTAGAGCTGGGCTCCCCCTCAGATAGGGCTTCGGATGCCCTCTTCATTGCCGCCTTCTTAAGTTCGAAAATGCTGAACTTCATTCCGCTGGGACGCAGGAGGGAGAAGGAAAACTTCCAAAATGGGAGTCTGAAATTGCGATGGCCTTTAACAGGGGGAGACAAGGCCCTATTTATAAAGACCTTACACCCACGACCGGTCATAGGGAAACGTGCTCCACGCCCTTTCCCAGGTGCACCAAAGGATGCCACGTGTTGGTGTAATACCTTAAGACTCCAGGTGACCGCTCAGGAGGGGTATGATCACCAATATTTGCTCTTGGGGATGGCAACCATCGGCACTTCAAATACAGAATAATCTTCATCGTACGATGATGGCATTAATGGCTCCCTTTCGGAAAGGGAGGATATGGCGACACCCGGGGTGCATGAGGATGCGACCGTTCGAATATCGACACGCTCAACACAGGCAACGAGAATTATAATCAATGTTCCTTAATCAATAGTCAACAGGAAAATGACACCTGTCCGTCATGTCCACTCTTAGACAGACGGATTAATTATGAAGGAAGACTGACGCCAGCCCGGCTTGATCATGGTCAGTCGTCAACAACGGCATTCCAATTCTGCTTCGGAACTTGTCTTCGATGCCAGCCACAAGCCAAACAATCTTCGACTTCGGCCCTTTGACCAAAGAGGAAGAAGAGCAATATAATTCAAGTCATCACCAAAGCCAGCAACCTTATTTAAATCATAGTCAAAAATATGACATAACATGTATAAAAAGGAGAAAGCCACTTGGAAATTCAGAATAGTTCGTCAGTTACATTTCAGAGGAAAGTAAGGAGGAGATATAACGCCTAAAGCTACACAGATCTCTAAGCATCGGCTGGAAGAGAACCAGCATCGCAAGATTGGAGCAGTCTATCAATTTGCACAAAAAGAGTTTCTTCAAATTGGGTTGAGTCTAGAGGGCCTTCAACCTGGACCCCCTCCTCAGCTCGGACTCCCTTTTGAGTCGGAATCGGAATTACATTAAGTCTTCGGCTGCAACAATAGTTTTTTCCCCCAAGCCTGGCATTTCTTCCGCCTCTTCGACCTGAGCCGAAATTACACTGGGAGCCTCGACCACGATTGGGATATCCTCCCTTGGACTTGACATCCCTCTGATCTCCTCTTTGGCCTCGGCTCCTCCTCTTCTTCTTCCGCAATGTTGAAAGCAGGGACAGTAGAAAGATCAAGGTTAGGAAAACCCCACTGACCTTGGCGAGTCCGTTGTTAAAAACCGTGCTGGTAGCTGTATAAGGTCGCCTTATTCATTCCTATTGGAACTATGAGGACTTCCTAAAATCTGCTACAGCTCTACTCGCCAGCTCTTTCAGGACTTCGGACTCTCCCCTGGCTACCTCAGACTCTAAGGCTACATCTTCGGCCCTTAAAGTGCCTTTCTAGCTTTTAAGGATGCTTTTTCAGCCCTCTTGGTTGCCTCCTCAGCTGCCTTGGTCAGATATTCCATCTTTTCCTGATTCTCCTTGATGGATTGTTCCAAGGAATTGACATGTTTTCTACTCTTCCTCAACTCTGCCCCTTGCCCACGATTGTCAAATGGGCGTTCTTCAGCTCACCCCTCAGGCTGCGAATTTCAGCGTCCGCATGAACGAGACGATTCTCCATAGACTGCTTTAATTCTTCGGCCACCTCTTTTTCAGCCCTGGTTATACGAAACTCTTCCATAAGACCATGGATGAGGCTATCGACATTCCTTAGGCCCTCCTCCATGAAGGTGATGTTGTAGACCAACTACATCGACAAGGCGAGGTTATGGACCGAACAACCCTCCGGGCAAAGGAGAAACGATGAGGATCTCACCTGTTGCAGGGAGGAAAAGGCAGAGTCGGATATTCTAGCGAGGCTTCGACTCCGGATGACAGCCAAATCATGAGGCAGCAACGTATCCTTCAGCGCCCGCCTAGCCATGGCGGGGATCAACAATCCCCTCGTGGGGAAAGCTCCGAAGAGTCTGCGGGATGGCTCCCAGCTGGAGAAGCCTCCCGAACGGGCTCCCTCTCAACTTGCGGTGCCTCGCCCCTATCTACTGCAGAGGGCAAGGCGGAGGCACATCAGCCACCGGAGGCGGACTCTCCCTTGTGTGAACTGGAGAGATAACCACCGGCGAAGAGTCAACTAGCTGAGGCCTTGTTTGGGCCTCCATCATTGGCACCACGTCCCTTCCAGGGGTTCCTCTTGAGGATGAAGTGCTCCTACTCCTCTCAGGACCATCCCTTCGAGCCTTCTTCCGAACCACCGATCTTGAAGGAGGGGCCCGAGCTGCCCTCTTCTCAGAAGATTGGCGAAGCCAGCTCAAATTAGGCTTCATTTCACCGCCTACAAATAGAAAATCCCTCCGAGTCGACTGAACTACAATAGAAATTGTTACAGCCGTGACAGTGACGTGGCCAGGCTCAGGTATCGTCGAATACGAGCGAGCCACGTGTAAGTTTCCCTGGCCTAGTCAGCGCCACATCCTCAAAGTTAGGGTCGGCAAGACTACACTACACGACGACTGCCTAAGGCAAACCGCCCTCGCCGAGGTCGAGCTCGGCTCGGAGTTCCTCTACCACCTCATTGGCGCCCGGGACCGGAGGGGTCCGCTTAAGTGAGGTCGGCCAAGGTCGGGCGACCTCTTGCCGCCTCGCCAGGTGTCCACCCAGGAGGGGTCCACCGAAGCCGAGGTCGGCTGACCCTTCGTCCTTCGCCAGGTGGCCACCCGGAGACGGGCCCACCTCGACCGAAGCCAGGCGACCTCCTGCCACCTCGCCAGGTGTCCACCCAGGAGGGGTCCACCTAAGCCGAGGTCAGCTGATCCTTCGCCCTTCGCCAGGTGGCCACCCGGAGATGGGCCCACCTCGGCCGAAGCCAGGCGACCTCCTGCCACCTCGCCAGGTGTCCACCGGGAGGGGTCCACCTAAGCCGAGGTCGGCCGATCCTTCGCCCTTCGCCAGGTGGCTACCCGGAGACGGGCCCACCTCGACCGAAGCCAGGCGACCTCCTGCCACCTCGCCAGGTGTCCACCCAGGAGGGGTCCACCTAAGCCGAGGTCGGCTGATCCTTCGCCCTTCGCCAGGTGGCCCCCAGAGACGGGCCCAACTCAGCCGAGGTCAGACCGCTCGTACGGCGAGGGCCCTGGGAGCGAGAGACGGGCCCGAGGCCGTCCCTCGGGCCGTACGAATCCCAGACGGCGTCCTGTACGGAGGGCGGCGGCACGCAGAACATCGCTAGCATCGGCCCGACAGGCCCCGCAGCCGAGAGACGCAACCCTGACGACACAGGCCCCATAGATAGATGGCACCCACGCTTGGGGAAGAGGGCGCTCTCACCGGGCCCGAGGCCTGACCGGCCGCCCTGCCAGCGCCGCCCTCCCCTCTCTCTCTCTTCTGTCCTTGCCTTTCCCATGCTGGGCCCGGCGGACGAGGTCGGAAAGCCGCCTGGCACCCTTCACCAAAAAGGGAAAAGAGAAGAGGACGGGGGAGGAGGGTTCCCGAGGCAGAAAAAGACAAACGCGCGACGGAAGGGCATAAAGAAGGAAGAATCTGGGGACGACAAGGTAAGCAAAATTAGCCTGGGGACAAGGAGGAAAAACGGGGCACAAGGCCTTGCACCGAGAGAAAAACCAGAGATCCCGAGAGGGGAACCCTGGGCGTGAGTTCGACAAGCAGGCCCAGCCGAGATTCCGGTCCCCAGAGCGTCTCCTTCACCAATTAACTCTCTAAATCTGGGACCCTCTCGAGGGCCCGGGTGGGAGAGTCTGTTCCTTCTCGTCGTCTACTGACTTGACCGTCGGAGCTCCCTCGCCGGGATCCCCGGCCAGGGTCTTCTAACCCCTTTGTTGCAGGTTCTCCGCAGGAAGGGAGGCTCCCTCGCCAGGCGGTCAGGAAGGATCGGCTGATCCGTGGCACGGGCGCGGCGACGAGAGCGGCAACAGATTGGCGCGCCAGGAAGGGGGGACAGGACACTAACCCCTAGTGGGAACCAGCTTTCTGCAGGTGTCACGCTCTCCAGCAATGGTGGTCACTCGTGGTCGTGAGACGTCCACCAGCCGCGTGGGGGATGTCCACTCCCCTCCAGGGGGCCACAGCCCCGAAAGGGAGCTTCCGGCTCCCCCTCCTCCTCCACAGCAGCCTGCCCAGGTGGACGGATCCCTTGCGGCCATCGTCCAGCAGCTGCAGACCTTGACCTCAGCGGTCCGACAGCTTCAGCATCAGCAACGGTCCCTAGCCACTCAGCCGCAGCCAGGGACCCCCGCGGCCCGAGCCGCGGGGCAGCGTGGGAGCCTGCGCTCAATCCAGGGCAGGCCATCCCACCCGAGGGCCATCTCCAACCCCGGGGGAGCCACCAAGCTCCAGCAAAGAGAAACTATTCCGGTTCGGAGGATCACGAGAGTCGATCCCCGGCCGATGGGGCCGAAACGGCGCATCGCAATAAGCGACGCCGAGGCCAGACCTCGCGCCGAGACCGATCGGCGCCCCCTTCACCCGCAGCCTCGGTGGAAGACTCCACCGATGAAGCCATCAGGCGCCAGGCCGAGAGGCGCCTGGAGGAGCACGAGCGCAAGCTGGCGGAGTTCGCCCGCCGATTCGCCGACCTGCAGAACTCGTCGGCAGACCCGACGGGCTACGACTCCCGCCCCCCTTTCTCTGAAAAATCCAGGCAGAACCGATCCCGAAACGGTTCCGCATGCCGCCGGTGGATCCCTACGACGGAACCACCGACCCCCTGGATCATTTGGAGAGCTATAAGGCTCTCATGAGGGTCCAGGGGGCCACCGACGCCCTTCTGTGCATCGCCTTCCCGGCAACCCTTCGGAAGGCCGCTCGAGTCTGGTTCACCCGCCTCGAGCCCGGATCCATTTGCTCCTTCCATCAGTTGGAAGGAAGGTTTGTGGCGCACTTCGACGCTTGTCGAAAGGTGCCTAGAGAGGTGGACAGCCTCTTTTCCATCCGCCAGCAGGACCAGGAGCTGCTCCGGGACTACATCACCCGGTTCAAGACCGCAGCCCTGGAAATCTACAGCTTGGACGAGCCCGTCGCCATGCTGGCCTTGAAGCGCGGACTCAAGACGTCCCGCCTAACCTATTCCCTGGACAAGAAGCCGCCCAGGACGTATTCCGAGCTCCTCCTCCGCGTCCACAAGTACATCCGAGCGGAGGAGGCCGACCGCACCCGTCGAGAGCTGGACGGGAAGACTCCAAAGAAGCCGCTCCCGAGGGACACCCCGGGAGCTCGGAGGCCCGGGCCATCTGCCGACCTCCGCCCAAATCCAAAGCCGAGGGGCGAAGCCACTCCCGAGCGGAGGTACACCCCTCTCCTCGCACCTCGAACGAAGATCCTCATGGAAATCGAGGGCGAGCGCTACCTCCGCCGACCTCCTCCTCAGAACCCGAGAGCCGTCCGAGACAGATCAAAGTACTGCCAGTTCCATCGCGAACACGGGCATGACACGGAGGAGTGTCGCCATCTGAAGCGGGAGATCGAGGAGCTGATCAGCAGGGGTTACCTCAGGAAGTTCGTCAAGAGCGAGGCCCCCTCTGAAGGGCGACCGCTCGCGGCTCTACCGCCTGTCCCAGCGATCGACAACCGCCCAACGGAGAAGCCCGTGGGCATGATCTCGCGCAGGCCCGACCGAGAAACGAAGAGAGCCCGGGAAGCCCGGAGAATGTAATCCCTCCCAAAGGGAGGGAAATTAATGATAATGTAAACAACGATGCCGTGGTGGTCGAGATGACCATCGCGAAGCATCCTGTACATCGAATCATGGTGGATAGTGGAAGCTCGGCTGACGTACTTTTTTACGATGCATTCTCT
This sequence comes from Areca catechu, assembly GCA_021397845.1. Lineage (NCBI taxonomy): Eukaryota > Viridiplantae > Streptophyta > Magnoliopsida > Arecales > Arecaceae > Areca > Areca catechu. The sequence continues at coordinate 125,849,874 of CM038038.1, read as the reverse complement.
CGGATGAATTTGTCCCCCGAACAGCTGAAGCCAGTGCACACCCCCCTGGTGGTTTTACAGGGGACTCGGTGGGGGTCGAGGGGGAGATCACTCTCCGGTCACTGCCGGATCCCCGCCCCGGCAAGCGACCGTCCTAATAACATTCACCGTCGTCAGGCTCCCTTCGCCTTACAACGCCATCCTCGGGCGTCCCGGGCTCAACCAACTGGACGCCACCATCTCCACGAGGAGGCTGTTGGTGCAGTTCCCCACGCCTTCCGGGCTCGGAGAGATGAGGGGGACGCTCCAGCCAGTCCCGCTCTGCCTCCAGACGGTCCCGGGCGCCAGGGGCGCGGAGCTCGCCCATGATATCGACGACCTCGATCTGAGAGAGAAGGAACCCAGGGGAGGACCCGTAGAGCGCCTGCTGACTTTTCCCCTCGGTTCGGACCCCCTGAAGACGGTGCAAGTCGGGGCTCAGCTCCCCGAGGAAGAGCGAACCCGCTTGCTGGGGTTCCTCCGCACCAACGCTGACGTGTTCGCCTGGTCAGCGCCGACATGCCGGGCATCCCGCCCGAGATCATCATGCACAGCCTGAACGTGGAGGCAGAAGGCGATCAACGAGGAGGTAGAAAAGCTCCTCGCCGCCGGTTTTGTCCGAGAAGTCCAATACCCCAGCTGGCTAGCAAACGTGGTCATGGTAAAGAAGAGTAGCGGTAAGTGGAGGATCTGTGTGGACTACACCGACCTCAACCGCGCTTGCCCAAAGGACATTTTCCTCTTCCAAAGATCGACCAGCTGGTCGACACCACCTCGGGCATCGCCTTTTGTCGTTCATGGACGCCTTCTCCGGATATAACCAGATCCGGATGAACCCGGAGGATGAAGAGCGCACTGCCTTCATAACTGACCGCGGGACTTTCTGCTACAGGATGATGCCTTTCGGCCTCAAGAACGCGGGCGCGACGTATCAACGTCTGTCAGTAAAATCTTCAAAGACCAGATAGGCCGCAACATGCAGGTGTACGTGGACGACATGCTGGTGATGAGCAAACTTGATTCGGACCACGTGGCTGACTTGACGGAGACGTTCGGCAACCTCCGGCGCCATCAGATGAAACTGAACCCGGCAAAGTGCGCTTTCGGCGTCTCCGCCGGTAAGTTCCTAGGGTTTATGGTGACTCAAAGAGGGATTGAGGCCAACCCGGAGAAGGTCCAGGCCATCTTGGACATGGAGCAGCCCGCCTCCAAGAAGCAGGTGCAACGACTGACCGGCCGAGTCGCGGCCCTCAGCCGTTTTATTTCCAGGTCGGCGGACCGTTGCCGTCCCTTCTTCAAGGTGCTGAGGAAGATGAATGGCTTTGCTTGGACCGAGGAGTGCCAGCAGGCCTTCGAGGAGCTGAAGAAGACGCTCGCATCGCCACCTTTACTGTCCAGACCCGAGGAGGGGGAGGAGCTTACCCTCTACTTGGCGGTTACCCCGGAGGCCGTCAGCTCTGTCTTGGTCCGAACCGACGACCAGGGGCTCCAGCGGCCGGTGTACTATACCAGCAAACTCCTCCGAGATGCGGAGCTCAGGTATTCCCGGCCCGAGAAACTTGTTTTTGCGCTAATAGTGTCTGCCCAGCGTCTCAGGCCCTATTTCCAAGCGCACCCCATCGCCGTCTTGACGGACCAACCGCTGAAAGCGGTGCTCAGCCGACCTGATACTTCGGGACGGTTGGCCAAGTGGGCACTGAAACTCAGCGAGTTCGACATTACATACCGACCGAGGTCGGCCATGAAGGCGCAGGTGCTGGCCGATTTCTTGGTCGAGTGCGCAGGCTTGGGCAAGGAGCCCGAGGAGGGCCCCCGGCCCGGCCGATGGAGGTCGCACCGACGAGCCCGGAGAGGATGCCTGGATCCTCCATGTAGACGGAGCCTCAAACTCCGGCGGAAGCGGAGCTGGGCTCATCCTTGCCAACGGCGACGGGGTTGTCGCTGAGTGCGCACTCCGTTTCCAATTCCCCGCGACAAATAACCAGGCGGAGTACGAGGCGCTTCTCGCCGGACTGAGGGTCTCCCGCGAGCTGGGCGTGACCAACCTCAGAGCTTTCACTGACTCCCAGCTCGTGGCGGGGCAGGTGTCCGGGGAGTACGTCGCACACGACCCCCAGATGGCGAAGTATTTGGAGCTCGTCAAAGCGGGCGCGTCCAAGTTCCGGCGCTTCAACATCTTCCATATCCCCCGCGGGGAGAACGCCCGCGCGGATGCCCTCTCCCGGTTGGCGACCCTGCCGGACGCGATGCTGGGACGCGCTCATGTGGAGCGCCTTGAGGTCCCAAGCCTCGAAGCACCGGTGGAGGTCCATCAGGTCAGCCAGGAGCCCAGCTGGATGGACAAGTACGCTGCGTACATCGTCAGCGGCACCCTGCCGGAGGACCGACAGGCGGCTCGCCTCATCAGGAAAAAAGCCGTGCGATTTGTCCTGATGGACGGGCAATTGTATCGAAGATCCTACTCCTACCCCCTCCTCAAGTGCGTAGGACCCGCAGAAGCCAAGCTTGTGCTCCAGGAGATTCACGAAGGCATCTGCGGGAACCACGTGGGGGGCAGGGCATTGGCGTACAAGGCCCTCCGTCAGGGCTACTTCTGGGAACAATGAAGGAAGACGCCGCCGACTTCGTGAAGAAATGCGACCAGTGCCAGCGTCACGCCACGGTGCAGCGGCAACCCTCCAACCCAATCTCTCAGCTCTCAGCCCCCTGGCCGTTCGCCCAGTGGGGGATGGACCTCCTGGGCCCGTTCCCGCCGGCGTCGGGCCAGCGGAAGTTCTTGATAGTGGCTATCGACTACTTCACGAAGTGGGTCGAGGCCGAACCCTTGGCAAGGATCACCGAAGCAAACGTCGCCAAGTTCTTCTGGAAGTCCATCGTCTGCCGCTTCGGCATCCCCCACACCGTGGTCACCGACAACGGACGCCAGTTCGACTGCCGGGAATTCGAAGAATTCTGCAGCGACCTCGGCATCAGGCATCGCTTTACCTCGGTGGCGCACCCTCAGACCAACGGGGAAGCCGAAGTCACGAACAGGACCATTCTTCAGGGCCTCCGCACGCGGCTAGACCAAGCCAAGGGCAGGTGGGCCGATGAACTTCCCAGCATCCTTTGGGCATACCACACCACCCCAAGGACGGCTACCGACGAAACTCCATTCAACCTCGTCTTCGGAGCCGAGGCAGTCATCCCGATCGAGCTCAGCCTACCCACACTGCGCGTGGAGCAATACGACGAGACAGAAAACCCGGCCAGGATGATGCTCAACCTAGACCTTCTCGAGGAAACGAGGGACAAGGCCCGAATCCGAATGGCGGCATACCGGCAACGTGTAGCCAGATATTACAACTCCCGAGTGCGGCCGAAGGTTTTTCGTCCCGGGGACTTGGTCCTCCGACGCGCAGAAGCCTCCCAGCCACGGAATGCGGCAAGCTTTCACCCAACTGGGAAGGCCCGTATCGGGTGGCGGAAGCCCTCCCTCATGGAGCGTATTACTTGGAAGAATTGGGAGGTGCCAGGTTCCCCCGGACATGGAACTCCTCGAACCTGAGAATGTACTACCAGTGATGTAAGGCTCCCAGTTTCTGTAACAAAGCTTCCCCACTTCAAACACTCCCCTCTAACTTCAACAAGAAGGCCTGCGGCATCGAGCTCAGTCCGGAAGATCCTGGGCTTCGGCCTGGAAGGTGGCGCCGAACCCAGTTCGCCCACGCAAGCCCGGAGCACAGCTCAGCAAGCCGCGCAAGGCTTGAGAAAGCCTGCGGCATCGAGCTCAGTCCGAAAGATCCTGGGCTTCGGCCTGGAAGGTGGCGCCGAACCCAGTTCGCCCACGCAAGCCCGGAGCACAGCTCAGCAAGCCGCGCGAGGCTTGAGAAAGCCTGCGGCATCGAGCTCAGTCCGGAAGATCCTGGGCTTCGGCCTGGAAGGTGGCGCCGAACCCAGTTCGCCCACGCAAGCCCGGAGCACAGCTCAGCAAGCCGCGCAAGGCTTGAGAAAGCCTGCGGCATCGAGCTCAGTCCGTAAGATCCTGGGCTTCGGCCTGGAAGGTGGCGCCGAACCCAGTTCGCCCACACAAGCCCGGAGCACAGCTCAGCAAGCCGCGCAAGGCTTGAGAAAGCCTGCGGCATCGAGCTCAGTCCGGAAGATCCTGGGCCTCAGCTGGAAGGTGGCGCCATTCCCGGTTTGCCCGCGCAAGCCGGGGCACAGCTCAGTGAGCCGCGCAAGGCTTGAGAAAGCCTGCGACACCAAGCTTAGTCCAGAGATCCCGGGTTTCGGCCTGGAAGACGGTGCAGAAACCGTGTTGTTCGCCCAAGCATGAAGGCAACCCAAAATCGGACCTGCTTAAGGTTTGCTTTGCTGCGACGTGACTCAGCGGGCCCCATCCTTCGATTTGAGCAATGGAAGGACCAGGCCTGCAGTTACTTCAGGTGTCCCAGACCGACATCTCAGAAAGAAAAGAAGAGAAAAGTGAGACGAAGCAACAACCAAGGTTTCGATTAAGATCAGATCTTCATTGATGTAAGTAGTCGCTACAAGCTGGGAGCCCCGACAGGCCGGGACTCCCCAAAAAACAAAAACTACAGGGATAAAGCAAAAAGACAGTGCCGGGTCACTGGGGTGCGGGTTCGGAGCCATCTGCCGGAGGCGCGGGCGCTGCTTCTTCAACTTCTACAGTGGCCGGCTCCTGGGGCTGTTCCGGGCCGCGGCATCGCTGGTCGACGGCGCCGCAGGTGTCGCTTTGGCCGCGCCAGGAGCCCTGCTCTCGCCCCCTGGCTTCCTGCCGCCGACGACGACCCCGCTCAGGTCCAGCTGGGGGAAGAAGGCCCCCACCTTCTCCCGGCACATCCAGAACCCCTTCAGGAAGGAGTCCACGACGGCGGCCTCCCGGACCTCCGACGTGAACTCGTCGGAGGCCCGGAACTTGGGGACGGCCTCTTGCGCTTCCCGCTTGGCCGCCTCCAGGAGCCCGTTGACGTAGGCGCTCCGGTCCTTCGCCGCGGCCACCTCTCGCCGGGCCTCCTCCAGCTGGCGCTCCACCCAGTTGGAGTGGGCCTGCATGCGGGCCTTCTCCGCCGCCTCCTCCTCGGTTCGGCGCTGGTTGGAGATCCGCTCCTCCGACAAGGAGGCCTCCAGCTCCTTGTTCCGCTCCTCGGAACGTGCCAGGTCGGACTGGAGGGCTTGCTTCTCGGCTCGCAGCTCGGCCCCCTTCTCCATCAGATCCTTCACGTCGGCCGCGAGCTTGCCGAGCTTCAGCTCCTGATCGGAGTCCCTCTTGGCGTTCCCTACGAGGTAATTCCTCAGTAAGAGGACGTCGTTCCCGATCTGCAATAGCAAAAGCGACACATGTCAGAGCAGAGGCAGAAAAGCCTCGAGGTTGAAACAAGAAAGAAGAGGAAGCTCGGACTTACCGTAAAAAGCTGCGGAAGGATGCCGAGCAGTGCGTCCGCGTAGTCCCGGCCGCCCCGAGCTCGGCGGTCCCGGGCGGTGGAGGCGTACTCCATCATCTTCTCCGCCAGCCCCCTGTCGAGGATGACCGAGTCCCGGTGGGAGATCACCGGTGCCGGACCCTTCGGGCCGGCCCCTACGGCGGCTGCCCCCTCAGCCGAAGCCACAACCGACGGGTCGGCGGTCGCCACAGGCGGTGCCGTCGGGCTGGCAGCAAGGACGGGCCGGCGATGGGCAGAGCAGCGGGCGCTGGAGCTCTCTCTGCGGTGCCACCAGGTCGCGTGGCCGAAGTACCAGGAACCCCGCCCTGAGGTGGCCTGGGCGGGGAAATGGCAGCAGCTGGGCCGGGCACGGTCGCCGCCACGACCTCCTGGCTCGTCTCCGTACGAGCCCTCTTCGCTGCGGGCTCGTCCACCTCCACGACGTCCCGCTGGGCCGCCCCCTCCAGGAGGTTCTCCAAAGAAAACTTCATCCCTGCAAAATGAAAAAGACAGAAGGTCAGACGGCTCGATCTTGAAGAAAGAGGGGGGGGGCAGAAATTAATGCGGGGCCGAATCTCACCAGTCTCACGGATGGGACTGATGCCGGCCTCAAAAAGATTCTGCTCAGAGAGCAGAACCTCGAGCGTCGGGACCACGTCACTCAGGAGCTAGGTGTAGGACTCCTGGTCCGCAGGCTCGACCCGGGAATTCCGGTTCGGCGACCGGTCCGGCTCATTCCAGGCCCAGTCGACGTCGTCGACCGAGGCGAAGAAAAACCGGCTCTTCCATCCCTTGACCGAGGAAGGGAGGTCGAACCGGAGACACCTAGGCCGGGGCGAAATGTACCACCAGCCGTCATCGGTGGAGCACTTCTTCAGGGTGAACAGGGCCCTGAAGAGAGAAAAACGGGCAACGAACCCGTGAAAGTGGCAGAAAACAATGAAGGAGAAGATGACCCGGATGGCATTAGGAGCCAGCTGAGCCGGGACGAGCCGGAAGTGGCTGAGGAAGGAAAGAAAGAAAGGGTGCAGAGGAAAACGAAGACCCCCGAGGAGAAGTCTTCGTAGAAAGCAATACGGCCGGGGCCGCTCATGGTGACACGCTCCCCGGACCGCAGAGCAAACAGACGGATAGACCCCGGGATGCCATAGGCATCCCGGAGCAGAGAAAGGTCGCCTTCGTCATGGTAGAAGCATGACCGGAGGGACGGCGGGAAGAGATGGCGGAGCAGGAAGAGAAGGCAAAGCAGGAAGGGAACGGAGGGGCACGCAGGTGCAACCGGAGGGGGCCGGATCCCCCTAGGGATGCCGATGGTGATCCCCCGGGTTGCAAACGCCGGCGGACCTCCTCCGGAATCACCTCCTCACCTGAGGAGGAAGAAGATGGAGTCCTCGGCCGGGATGGACCGGCCTCGTCCGGGTTGGAAGAGACATGGCGACGGCGCGCCATGGAAAAGAAAAGGGCAGAAAGATCGGAAAGGAAATGAGAAGGAAGGAGGGGGGGGCTAGAGAAGAAGGAGGCACTCACCGAAAATGCACAGACGAGCGCGAGCAACAGGAGTTGTTAGCCTGCAGCAAACCGCCCACGAAGCAAGGGAAAAGGCCTCGTTCTGGAAAGTCCCCTCCATTTCAAACTCAACCGACAGCGGCCATACCCGTCATTCCGCCTCAGGCCACTGGATGGTCGCCACGTGGGTTCACGCCCGACACCGATGCCTCGTTAGCAGAGTAACGGCCGTTAGCAGAGTAACGGCCTCTGCCGAAGCGACGCATTGATTATGGGCAAGTGGGCGACGCGTGGCGGCTCACCATAGGTCTTCAGCTGCATCGAGCCACGACGACGAGGATCGTGGCAATTATGATCCAAGATCTTCGCCTCTCCACGTCATGTCCGCATTTAATCCCGACGTTCCGTTCTACGATGCCCCAGCGGAACGGCGGGCTGGGGGGCAACTGTTACAGCCGTGACAGTGACGTGGCCAGGCTCAGGTATCGTCGAATACGAGCGAGCCACGTGTAAGTTTCCCTGGCCTAGTCAGCGCCACATCCTCAAAGTTAGGGTCGGCAAGACTACACTACACGACGACTGCCTAAGGCAAACCGCCCTCGCCGAGGTCGAGCTCGGCTCGGAGTTCCTCTACCACCTCATTGGCGCCCGGGACCGGAGGGGTCCGCTTAAGTGAGGTCGGCCAAGGTCGGGCGACCTCTTGCCACCTCGCCAGGTGTCCACCCAGGAGGGGTCCACCGAAGCCGAGGTTGGCTGACCCTTCGTCCTTCGCCAGGTGGCCACCCGGAGACGGGCCCACCTCGACCGAAGCCAGGCGACCTCCTGCCACCTCGCCAGGTGTCCACCCAGGAGGGGTCCACCTAAGCCGAGGTCAGCTGATCCTTCGCCCTTCGCCAGGTGTCCACCCGGAGACAGGCCCACCTCGGCCGAAGCCAGGCGACCTCCTGCCACCTCGCCAGGTGTCCACCCGGGAGGGGTCCACCTAAGCCGAGGTCGGCCGATCCTTCGCCCTTCGCCAGGTGGCTACCCGGAGACGGGCCCACCTCGACCGAAGCCAGGCGACCTCCTGCCACCTCGCCAGGTGTCCACCCAGGAGGGGTCCACCTAAGCCGAGGTCGGCTGATCCTTCGCCCTTCGCCAGGTGGCCCCAGAGACGGGCCCAACTCAGCCGAGGTCAGACCGCTCGTACGGCGAGGGCCCTGGAGAGCGAGAGATGGGCCCCGAGGTCGTCCCTCGGGCCATACGAATCCCAGACGGCGTCCTGTACGGAGGGCGGCGGCACGCAAACATCGCTAGCATCGGCCCGACAGGCCCCGCAGCCGAGAGACGCAACCCTGACGACACAGGCCCCATAGATAGATGGCGCTCACGCTTGGGGAAGAGGGCGCTCTCACCGGGCCCGAGGCCTGACCGGCCGCCCTGCCAGCGCCGCCCTCCCCTCTCTCTCTCTTCTGTCCTTGCCTTTCCCATGTTGGGCCCGGCGGACGAGGTCGGAAAGCCGCCTGGCACCCTTCACCAAAAAGGGAAAAGAGAAGAGGACGGGGGAGGAGGGTTCCCGAGGCAGAAAAAGACAAACGCGCGATGGAAGGGCATAAAGAAGGAAGAATCTGGGGACGACAAGGTAAGCAAAATTAGCCTGGGGACAAGGAGGAAAAACGGGGCACAAGGCCTTGCACCGAGAGAAAAACCAGAGATCCCGAGAGGGGAACCCTGGGCGTGAGTTCGACAAGCAGGCCCAGCCGAGATTCCGGTCCCCAGAGCGTCTCCTTCACCAATTAACTCTCTAAATCTGGGACCCTCTCGAGGGCCCGGGTGGGAGAGTCTGTTCCTTCTCGTCGTCTACTGACTTGACCGTCGGAGCTCCCTCGCCGGGATCCCCGGCCAGGGTCTTCTAACCCCTTTGTTGCAGGTTCTTCCGCAGGAAGGGAGGCTCCCTCGCCAGGCGGTCAGGAAGGATCGGCTGATCCATGGCACGGGCGCGGCGACGAGAGCGGCAACAGGAATAAAAGAGAAGAAGTAAAAATTTCCACCATTTATACCTAACACAGGGAACTCACTGATCCCTGCAAGATAGAGATTCCTCTCCTCCAACAACTTGTAGATAGGAATGGCCTCCGAATCAGTCAGTAAATCATAGTCGGACTGATCAGCCACCAAAACCTTTTTTCCATCATTGACGGTTAAATGCGATTCCTTCCAATCACTACTAAAACCCCACGGTTCGGTAGAAGACACAAAAATGAAGATATGCTTCCACCTATGGATGGTGCTGGGCATATCCTTGATGATCTTGTGACCAGGTCGAGGGTCGATCACCTACCATCCGCTACCATGGAAATCTCTCTCAAGCACGAAAAGGACAGTAAACAAATTGGTCCCGGGGTTCACACTAGCTATGTGACATCGGACCAAAAATCCATAAATGTTCCGAATGCTATTCGGATCAACTGCGCAGGCACTACTTGGTATAGGCGAAAGATTTTGATGAAGAAAGGATGCAGGGGGAATCGAAGGCCAGCCTTCAAATGGTCTTCGTACATGGCCAAACACCCAGTAGGAGGTTTGTTCACCCGTTCCTCAGATGTCTGTAGGAAGCCAAAGAAAAAAAGTCGGGCCCTTCGGGGTCGAAGATATAGTGAGTCCAGAGTTAGTTTCCAGCTTCGTTTCATCAGGAAAGGTTGCTCGTCTTCGGGAAGGAAGATTCTACCTGCGAAAAGGATTGATGGCCAAGAACAGAGAAAGCTGGGCCAAAACTGAAAGTGTGAGGTTGAAGAAGCTTCTTCAGCCAGACCTTTTCTCCTTCTCAAAAAGAGACGAAAAAACTCCAAGGTAACATCTCGATAAAAGGAACCATCGTCATAAACCCGCCACGGACGCTCGAGATAGCCGCACAACTCCAAAGCAGCCCTAAACTGATTTGACACGGAATAGATCAAAGGTCATAATCTATATGAATCAATGGCCAAGATGGAGCACACTCGTCATCCAAGGGGTGGGGAAGAACCACGATCGCCGCTCAAATCCCAACCAAAAGATTGGTTGAACCGTCGCGCAACAGAAAAAGGAGAGACAATCCCTGGTTTGCCCACTCCTTTTTCACCCCTCAATCAGGGAGTGACAACTGTCCATCGCCCGATCTCCGAATCAGCCTGCAGTTATGGTAGACCATCCAATCAGAGATTTTGTGATCATCCACTACACCATCCCCCAGGAGGAAAATGACAAACCAACAATACTCTCACTCTTCAAGGCAAATCTTCACCTCGAAAACTGAGAGTAGAGGGGCAACTGTTGGGATATGTCGGTCCAAGTACGAGCCAGTCAATGGTTCAACCGGCTGAAGACATCTCTTCCGAACCGTAAACTTCGAACCAAGATATTCGAAAGAGACCAAGCAACCCACGGGCAAGCCAAAACTCTTAACGAGCCTACGGCCCCTAAAGACAAGGTCCTCGGCCTGGATCGAGGAGTGACCTTCACTGACTCTCGAAGACACGGTCTTCGGGTTATGCTAAAGACATAGTCTTCAGCCTACATCAAAGATCAAGTTCTATGGTCCCTGAAGACAAGGTCCTCAACATGGAACAAGGAGTGACCCTCACTGACTCCCGAAGACACGGTCTTCGATTTATGTCAAAGACGTAGTCTTCAGCCTACATTAAAGATCAAGTCATTGATCTATGCCGGAAACATGATCCCCGATCTCCAACCTATCTCGAAAGGGTTCGAGGACGAAGACATTTCCTGATTCAATCACGGAAATCTTTCTAAAAGGGAAGTCTAAAGACGGACCCTCGATCTGTCTCAAGTCTCTACGAACATGACAAGCAACGGTTATCATCGACTATTTCTGGAGCGCAATCATGACGCGTAATTCCAGCGGCAACGCCTCCGGTCTGGCCACCGAAATCGTTTAATAACTACCCATGATTTCAAATTATGGGAAAGAAATTAACTCCCCCATCGTAACCGCTGGAGGAAGAACGGAACCGCAGGCTGGACAACTCCTTATAAATAACAGTAAGAGGGAATGCTTGAGGTAAGGCACAAGATACTCTTGAAAATCTGAGTCTTTCCCTTCTCCATCTGATCCTCCTCAGAATCTTCCCCATTCTGTGGTCGGAGCCCTCCTCTGACTTAGGCATCGAAGTGTCCATCGCCGGAGCATTTCCGGCCAGGAATTTGTTTTACAAGTGAACCAGGGAGCGGGCCTGCGATCTAGTAACTTTGCCTAGTCGGAAAAGGGAACTCTGCGCCAACAACTAGCAACAACTACTACCAATTCTCTCTCATGGACATGCATGACAAGTAATGAACGCCATCACCTAGATGCTAAACTATATGCGTGTCATCAAGTTCTAGGCTTGGAAGCAGCATTTCGAGCGACAAACCAAGCCTGATTTTGGTGGTGACAACTTATTCGGAAGTCGCTTGCAGCTCCACCTGGATCGTCTCTTATCAAAATAGCAAGTCCTTACCATCAAGACGGTAGCCCGGTTACCGATTGGTAGAGGCTTAGCCTCACTTTTTATCGGTCATGAATTCAAGACATGATCATCGTGGATGACTCGATTAAATTCATAAATTTTTTTAGGACACATGATCGGGATGGCGAGAGAGCGTACTACTCCGGCTCCGGCGCATTAGTGATATCAGACCTCATCGGTGATGGAGATGATACACGAAAAAATTACGATCTGAATCGAACATAATTTGACGGGATTGAAATATAGTGAAACTAGCTACATCATGATTTATTCCCCCTCTCCTTTTTAATTAAAAAAAAAAAAAATGCAAGTCATTTAAATCTACCGATCCATGTGGATAGCACATCAAGTGCTGATACATATCCATGTCGGGGCTAAAAAAAAAAGAAATATTGGAAACCCCCAAATTATATATATATATATAAACCCCTCGACGCCCCTTCTTCCTGAATCAATGAGCCTTTGCTGCCTTCTCCATCCGCTCCCACGAACGTTTCAAAATTGCTGTCTTCGTATAATATAACTTCTCCTTCTCCCTCTCGTCTCAGCATGCAGTTCCACTGCGTCGGCGCCTGCGGTAACCTCAACCTCCCCGCTCCTTGCTACGGTTCCGCCTCCGCCCTCCTTTCCCCCCTCCCCCGTTCCTCCCTGGCGCCAGGGTTTCTGCTGACCTCCGCGTCTCCTGCGGCGACTTCGATGGCCGGTGGCGGCCGCGAAGGGGGAGAGCGGAGGTCGTCAAGGCGAAGAAGAAGGAGAATGTGTGGAGCGTCGACAACGAGCTCGCCGCTAGGGCCGCCGAGGAGGAGAAGGCGGCGGCGCTCAGGAGGAGGAGGAGGAAGAGGAAGGCCAGGAGGGCGAGCTCCGCCGGGAGAGGGATTCTAGGGTTTTGGTCTCCGGGACCATGCTGATGGAGATCGAGACCGTTCTCCAGACTCAGGTACTATAGCTTTTTATCCCGTTCAAAACATTGCATCATCGCTACTGGAACATCAAGAAGATCGAATCCTGGAAAATCTCAATCGCCCATTGAATCGATGTCGGTTCTTTTTTTTTTTGCTTGATTTTATGGAGTTGTACCTTAAAAATAACCTTTGTCAATTGCTTCAAGTTTCACTTTTAAAAAAAAGAAAAAAAGCTTCGATTTTCATTTCTATTTCTTGATTTGTTCGTTGAATATTAGCTCTCTGTTTTCTATCCCCTTCTGACTTATTGTATTCTGGTATGCTTTTTTTTTTTTTGTTGCTATGTTCTGTAACTAATATCAAACCATTTGTTTGCTTCTGATAGCTAAACGCAGATATCCAAGTTTTGATATCTGCTCAAATGGGTTATGGGCCGCCTTCATATGAATTTTGTGAATTCTGATGTCTTCTTTTCCCTCTTCTCTTTAAAGGAACCTGTTATTAAACCAGCATGGGATACTTTTGCCAGTAGTGTCAGTGGTATATGGAAGGGTGTTGCGGCAGTGTTTTCACCATTCACTGCCGAGATTGAGCCGATTGGAGTAGGAATCCAAAATGAAAATCTTTATGATGCCTATACTCTTTCCCACATCGAGAAGGTTCCACCTGAGGACCCTTGTTCTCAAATCATAAGAAAGTTGAATTTGGTGGCTTTGAATCCTCTCGGAGAGACACGTCAACTTGTCAGAGGAGCTGAAAGAGATCATGAAAGAGACAAGCACTCTGCCAGTGCTACGTATGATTTTCCAAGTTACGAGTCCTTCAACTTTGATAAGTGTGAATTGTTGGAAGAAGATGTAATGGGCATGGAGCCAGGTCTTGTATTCTTCGAGGTAGGATTTGCTTTCTTACTCTTTGAAAATGTCTTAAATAATTCTCTATATCATTTTAAACATTTGATGACTGTTATTGGCTAGATATTTTACTATGTCACCTACCAGTGAATATGGATTTTCATTGTCTAACTTTTCTGCTCTGCAATGATTTGGAATCTTGAATTACGATGCTAATACCAATTTCTAGGAATGTGATAAGCACCATAAATTTTAACTGTTTCAATTTTGCTTCCTAGATTTGCATGCTTAATCCACATTGTCTACTGAGGTATTTGCTTTCTAACACTTATTTATTATTGCTGATTTTTTTTTATTGCATGAATCATGGGTGGAATAAAATACATCGACAAAGTAAATCAATATTATTTAGAGTATTTATTGGGCTGGAACTAGGTATCAAAGTTGATGGTTGCAGGGCTTCAAATATCAACACATGAGAAGATATTTGATTATGATGTTTCATAAGGTAACAAGCTTTCAGTTTTCTTGTCTAATTTTGTTAGGTTATCACATTTCAATGAGGTTGAAGGAAGAACATACAATATGAATATAGCCGATTGCATTGTGTGAGTTAAACCATTGAGCAATAAGGCGGCTATTAACATGAACATTTTGAAGATGATTTTGAGATAGATGCTCAGAATAACTTGGAAGCAGAAACTTGTAGATGAGCATATAATTGTTGCTGTAAGCTTCTGGATGAGCATGTCACATAGGTTGGCCACCCAATTATTGGTGCAATTAAAATTCTTGTCAGGATCTTTAGCTTTTCACAGCATGTGGTTGAAGAAATCAGTTGCTTCTGTGCAATAAGGTTGCAGGAAGAAGACACCAATTCTTGTGGGTTGCAAGCGATGAGGGTCAATATGGTGTTATAATCAAGGTTTTTGTAAGATTTGCAAGAGATCGCATGATAGCAAGAAGAAAGTCATGTGCCAAACTTGCACCCGCAGTCATTAATCTTTCTGACATTATGACTCCTGATCTTTAAAAGAGTCTAAAATCCATTCCATTCATCTCTGTTAACTAGCTTTAGTAAAATAGTCAGGTGACCATCAGGTGAGTCCTGAATTTTTTTTTTTTTTAAAATCTCAGAAAACATCCTTGGTGCTGTAAAGGGGGAGAATGGGAAGCAGGAAACCATGGCTGAATCTCATATTCCATCAGTCGTTGTTGACCTTGCCATCGACCTCGTTGTTGATCTTTCCTCCTAAACTATTTTCCCTCCAGTCAGCCCTTGGCCCTCCCTGATGCGGGATGATCCTAGGACTACCATGCTTGCAGAAAAATAGAAACTAAATTTTTTTATAATTTTTTTAGAATTTTAATTTGCAGGCTAATGTCCCGAAATCAAGTAAAGTGTAGCAGGTAAACTAGTAATGACAAGATCAAACCTACCCGTATAAGAACTCATGCAAAATAATAAAAGAAAGGATCTTGGAGATTGAGATACTCCCGGTTAGGATAGCGTACCTTTAACAAATCAGAAATTAGGAGGGGGTGGATTTTACCAAGTACCGATTTGAAGATCCTGTCGATGAAGGGGTCACACAGCACGCGGGATTGTCGCCTGGAAGACAAGCCTTCAGTTCCTCGGTTCGGGCAGCTATCTAGGATCGGTCTAGGAGGTAAAGAGGGCTTCTTCCTTGGAGGTGAATACCACGGGGATCCTGCAAGCATCAGAGGTTAGCAAGAAAATAAATAAGAAAGGGAAAAGAAAGGAACCAGGGTTAGGGAAATAGGGAATTAGGGTTTCTGCTGCTGGCGGCTGGAGGGAGAAGAAGGCCTCTTGCTGATGGATGGCTTAGGGCTTCTTCTCCTTGGCATGTTATGGTTTGGAAGAGAGTGCTTTCGGACGGCTAGGGCTTGGATGAATTAGGGCTCACAAACAAAACTCACACACTTCAACACAAGGACACAAGAACAAGCTAGCAAGCTTAAAATTCTAGCAGGGTTTCATTCATGAAGAAAAGATGCTTACAAGAGGAGGGGGGGGTATTTATAGATGTTCTCCAAGTCCTCTCCTTGTTAGAATAGAATTACCAAGTAGAGTGGGAGAGGGATTACAAGTTTGCTTAAAACTAGGAGAATACAATTTGAATGGGAATTAAACTTGATCTTCTTGTTTGAATTGGATTTCTTCTCCTCCTTTGACTTGGTCAAGGCCTTTCTTCGGGCTTGGACGCCAAGATGGTTTGGGCTTGGACTTTAGAGCAGCAAGGGGCGGCCTCCACTTGGGCTTGGGCGGCCTCCAAAGGGCTTGGGTGCATGGGCCTCCTGGTGGCCTGGAAATCCTGGGCTGGGGCCTAGAATATTCCCTGGACATCTTGGTTCTTGGAATCTTCATATGTGGAGCTTTATGGGCTTGGGCTTGCTTTGCTCAGGGGCCTGGTGAAGGCTTTGACTGATGCTCCTCTTGTATAACTGGACTAATACTGGACTCAATTTATAGGACTCAATTGGATTGGTTGAGATAACTTAATTACAAAACTCTTAACTGGACTAACTTTATTACAAGACTTGATTACAAAATTCGACACATTATTAAGAGTTCAAGAAAACCCTAATCAATAAATCAGATAGGGTCCAGTAATTTGTGTCGGATCCTGGTACCCCCACCAATTCTCCCGAGATGAGAGGAACTCGACCCCGTCGAGTAAGGATTAATGTGACTCTCATATTGCTCAAGAAGGTCTGGGTTAAGGTGCTGCATATCCTCTTGAATGATCCATGAATCCTCAGATCTCGGTCTACCTTGCTAACAAACCAAGTGACATGGTAGCCTTTGATTCGGGTACTAGTGGCTTGGTCATCCAGGATACGCTCAATCGTTTCTCTCACAGGCTAAATTGATGGTGGACACTCAGGATTCAGTTCGCTCTCAAAGAAAAGGGTTAGGCTCAAACTCACTAGGTATCATTGCTGGCTCCCTATACTCAACTAAGTCTGAGATATTGAAGGTTGAGCTTAATGCCTAATTAAGTAACTTAGGTACTAGGTCCAACTTTCTTTATCACTTTGATGGATCCAGCTCTACGGGCATATAGCCTAATCATTACAAGATTTCCTAGCAAACTCTTAGACTCTTTTCGTGAATTAACCATGTGTTATAAAAATCATTGCTTACATTAATCTGATGATTAATTCTTCATGCAAATCTCTAATCATGCAGTGCAAACGATGTAGACTAACGACATGCAGGCAAAACACCTAAATACAGGCAAACAAAAGACTAAACCCTAAACTACAATTGTGGGTTTGACCCTTTGGTTAGGTGGGTGACATGCAGAAGAAAATGGTGCATGGACTCCTAGATGCCATAGGGTCCTCCAAAAGTAAGATGCGAATATGACATGCTCAATGAATGAATGTATATGCAAACTTCTACAAAATACAATCTAATAGTGAGAAAAACATAAGAAGTCTCAGGAAAGGGTAGCAAAAAAGAGGTGGGTTTAGGGTTAGTCTGGCAGGGTAAGAAATAAGAAGATGGTTTAGGGTTAATCGGAAGGAGTAGAATACAAGAAGGGGTTTCAGGGATGAGTCCTAGACTAATGAGGTTGACCTTATGGGATTGGTGTATATCTACAGGGTTTGCATTATGGAAGAATGGGTCATTAATTTTAGGGTAGAGATCGTCAATGAGAATTATAGGGGAGAATTCTTCTTGAGGGTACTGGCTTAAAGAGATTAGGTCCTTAATAAATTCCTCGGGTTCTTGAATCTTAGGATTAGACTCTATAATTAGGTTTCTCCTAGTGTCTCCTCAGATAGAGTTGCAGTCGTAGGATCATGGGTTTCTTCCTCTAATAGTTCTTCCACTATAGCTTTAGTTCGGGTGTGGTTAGGGTTAGCTAATTCTGGATTTGCTTCAGTCTGAGTATCTACCGGGTCAACTAATTCTAGGTCTTTTATAGGTATCTCTTCTTCTTCTTCTTCCTCATACTCATCCACTAAGCTCACATCAGCTTCGTATATTTCCTCTTCAAGGTCATTCTGGTGAATCAATGGGATGGTAAGAGGGGGTTGACTAAGAAAAAATTGGCTAATGACTGGGATAACAGGGATGGGTCGACTAAGGGGTTCCTGACTAATACTAAGCTCATATCTAGGGGTACTGGTTCTATGGGGTTCAGGCTGACTAGGAAAAACCTGACTGGTACTAGGCTGATACCTAGGGGTTATGGGTTCATAGGATCTGGGTTCATAGGAGTTAGGGTCATAGGGTCGGGGTGCATAGGATCTAGGTTCAAGCAAAACTGATGCAGGGTTCAGTGAAGGGTACTTCTCTCTAAGTGTGTTTCTCACGGCCTTCAATGTGTCTATGGGGACCGACCCTTTTTGTCTAGTCACTCTCTTAAAATACAGAGCTATGCCTTCTTCCCAATCAAGATAATCCTCAAAATCAAGATCCTGGTCTATGAAGTCATAATTAGGCCTCCTATGATTAGAATCCCAGATTTGGTCAAGGTGTGGGGCTTTCCTAGGGTTGGGCTCCAAGTATGGGTCATGGTATGAGGTTTTCCTAGGGTTGGGCTCACACGGGTCCTAAGGTCAGGCTCAGGTTTAGGTCTGGTATGGGGCTTAGGGGTTTTCCCTAGATCTCCTAATTGGTTCCCTACCTGGTCAAAATTATTGGTTAAGGGGTCAAGCCTTTCGTGGGTTTGGGTATAGGATTGGTCAATTGGTCAAATCCATGATTCATTTGAGTAGTCCATTGGTTCATCTTGGTGGTCAATTGGGCATTCATCTGGTTCATCTGGGTGGTCACTTGGGTGATAATCTGGTCACTCATGGCTTTCATGAAAGTTTCAAAATTGGACTCCATGGTTGAACTAGGTTGAGGTTTAGACCGTTAGTATTGGGTTCCTAACCTAGTGGTCATGCAATCAATCAGTCAAGGTGTTATGATGCAGTCAAGCATACAAGGGTACTATGTACTACAGTTTGCTAGACCTAGAGTCAAAG
This sequence comes from Areca catechu, assembly GCA_021397845.1. Lineage (NCBI taxonomy): Eukaryota > Viridiplantae > Streptophyta > Magnoliopsida > Arecales > Arecaceae > Areca > Areca catechu. The sequence goes on along the minus strand of CM038038.1, from coordinate 125,831,674 downwards.
TGGAATGGATCGACTCAACTTACACTCAACGCAGCAACTAATCCTTCCACTGGCCAGGTAAGATGTGGGGTGGTGGGAGGCTCCCCCTACCTGTGACAGGGTCCTAATTAAAAACTACCCGTCCACTTAGTGCGTTTGCCTTTGGACCTGTAGCCTTAAACACCAGTTTTCAGTAATAGTTTGGGAATTGAATGCATTAGTTTATCCATACAACTCGGACCCGACCTGTTGGTGTCCCTAAGCTCACTAGAGCAATTAGGTTGCTAATTGATTTTAGTTAAGGCTTGGGTTCTGATGCTGGGTGGTTGTTTTGGTTCCAGGACAGGTGATGAAATCCTGTCCTGATCTGAGATGGGAAATTGCCCTTAAGATTAATTGAATGAGATGATGATAGTCGATGAGCCCTAATGCAACTAATAACAATAAAAAAAATAAAAATAGTCTTTTATGAGGTGACAAATTAAATTTAAGTTGATTAAATTATCAAACAAAATTTGGGCTTGGGTGAGGTAGGGTTTGGAAGTTGATTAGATTTGGTTTAGTCAAGTATGCAGAACTGAAATTAGGGTTTGTTTGGAAGCAGAATTTGGTATGGTTTTTGATGCAGAAAAAAATTAAAAAAATTTAAGGACAGAGGATGAACAATGCAGATGATCCCTACCAAGTTTGATGCAGAACAAAATTCAGATGATGATGCAACATCTAGGGTTTCAGACTGTGTGCAGAAAATCGGACTTTTTGTTATGGTTTCTAAGATGCAGACTTTTTTTAGGTTTTTCATTTCTATAAAAATAATTAAAAATTATGATAATTATCAGGACTGATCAGAGAGTATATCATGTAAATTTCAACAAAAAATAAATTTTCTAAGATGATGAAATAGATCGAAACTTAGATCCCTAATGCAGAGATAGGATGTAGAAGTTTTCTAGGGCAAAAGAAAATAGGCGTGCAAAAATTCTACAGATCGAAATAAATCATGAAAAATTTCCGATAAATATTTTCAATTACGAGGAATTCAGCAAAACAAGAATCAAGATTTTCTGATCTACCTACATGCAAAAATAGTAAAAACAACGGACTATGTATAGGAATTACGGGATGCAGAAACTAGCTCTAAACATGCTCTGATACCAAACTGATGCGGGATGATCTTAAGACTACCATGATTGCAGGAAAACAGAAACTAATTTTTTTTGTAATTTTTTTAGAATTTTAATTTGCAGGCTAATGTCCCGAAATCAAGTAAAGTGTAGCAGGTAAACTAGTAATGACAAGATCAAACCTACCCGCATAAGAACTCATACAAAATAATAAAATAAAGGATCTCGGAGATTCAGAAACTCCCGGTTAGGATAGCATACCTTCAACAAATCAGAAATTAGGAGGGGGTGGATTTTACCAAGTACCGATTCGAAGATCCTGTCGATGAAGGGGTCACACAGCACTCGGGATTGTCGCCTGGAAGACAAGCTTTCCGTTCCTCGGTTCGGGCAGCTATCTGGGATCGGTCCAGGAGGCAAAAAAGGCCTCCTCCTTGGAGGTGAATACCACGGGGATCCTGTAAGCGTCAGAGGTTAGCAAGAAAATAAATAAGAAAGGAAAAAGAAAGGAATTAGGGTTAGGGAAAGAGGGAATTAGGTTTCTGCTGCTAGTGGCTGGAGGCGGAAGAAGGCCTCTTGCTGATGGACGGCTTAGGGCTTCTTCTCCTTGGCATGTTATGGTTTGGAAGAGAGTGCTTTGGGACAGCTAGGGCTTGGATGAATTAGGGCTCACAAACAAAACTCACATACCTCAACACAATGACACAAGAACAAGCTAGCAAGCTTAAAATTTTAGCAGAGTTTCATTCATGAATAAAAGATGCTTACAAGAGAGGGAGGGGTGGGGTATTTATAGATGTTCTCCAAGTCCTTCCTTGTTAGAATAGAATTACAAAGTAGAGTGGGAGAGGGATTACAAGTTTGCTTAAAACTGGGAGAATACAATTTGAATGGGAATTAAACTCGATCTCCTTGTTTGAATTGGATTTCTTCTCCTCCTTTGACTTGGTCAAGGCCTTTCTTTGGGCTTGGACGCCAAGATGGTTTGGGCTTGGACTTTAGAGCAGCAAGGGGCGGCCTCTACTTGGGTTTGGGTGGCCTCCAAAGGGCTTGGGTGCATGGCCCTCCTGGTGGCCTGGAAATCCTGGGCTGGGGCCTAGAGTATTCCCTGGACATCTTGGTTCTTGGAATCTTCATATGTGGAGCTTCATGGACTTGGGCTTGCTTTGCTCTGGGGGCCTGGTGAAGGCTTTGACTGATGCTCCTCCTCTTGTATAACTGGACTAATACTGGACTCAATTTACAGGACTCAATTGGACTGGTTGAGATAACTTGATTACAAAATTCTCAACCAGACTAACTTTATTACAAAATTTGATTACAAATTTGACTCATTATTAAGGATTTAAGAAAATCCTAACCAGTAAACCAGATATGACCCAGTAATCTGTATCGGATCTTGGTGCCCCCACCACCCCCCACCTCTCACCGCCTCATCGTCCTCTTCATCCCCAACTTCTATCCCTCCTACCATACCTATGATGCTCTCATTGACCTCCTCACCCTTGCCTATGCCTTCCACCTCCTCCCCCAATCCTTCCTACCCTCTACCTCTCTTATGCTTGTGACAAGGGTGCCTTCATCACCCTTATCTGTCTCTGCTCCCTCACCATCCTTCATGTCTTCCTGTCCATCCCCTGCTTCAGGTCCATGCTTCGATGCACTCGTTCAACTTCCTCCTTAGTGCCATGATCTAGATTTGTCACCTCCATCTTGCTTTTGCCATTTTTCTTTGCTGTCACTTCCACTTTGGCCTTGTCATTAGTATCTGCTCCTGTAGCATCCTTACCAAACTCGACAATATTGATAGTGCCCTTCAAGTGCTTGACAAAATGCCTGGCTTGGAATGGCCCCTAATGTCACAGCCTACACCATCATCCTCACCTGCTACTGCACCTGCTGCAACCTCCTTGCCTCCTCCAACATAATTTTCAGCCATGGCTACACCCCCAATGCGACCACCTACACTGTCCTTATTGATGGCCATTACCACCATGGGCAGCTTGCAAGGACCACATTCTAACTCCCATATCATAGAAAACATGCAGTACTTGCTTGCATATGTCAAATTCAAACCACATAGATAATTTTCTTCCTTAAAAAATCTCAGAAAATGTTTTAAAACATTCAACAGCTTCTACTGAAAAATACCATCTTATCCTTATGAAATAAATCTAAGCTTTTCTCCATTCTTATTGGCCAAGTGGATCAACCTTTGTCTTTATCTATTACCAGCACTAATATAGTCATGCAAAACTCTATAATCACCTGTACACAATATACCACATACCATCAAAGCTTTTACTTTTTTTCTTTAAATAGCCACTTCATACATCTGTAAAGCATGTAGTTTTGATGTGTTGATGGCCTTGCCTTAGCTAATTGAATCACTTCCTAGCCATAATGTTGCAGGTGAGAACAACTAACAGTGTGAAGAGGTCTTTGCCTTCACATGTTGCTTATCGTAGGTTGAGACCTTGGAGGCCTAGCAACAGGAATGTATGCGGCACTGACTTGGTCAGCATTGCTAGGTCTTGTCCAGCACGTGAAGTGTCCTGGCTTCCTTGGAAGGTGAATGGTAGGACTTTGAGCCCCATGGCAAATAAGTAGGCAGTCATGTGGTACAGAGAGAACTAGGGTTGATTGAAGAACCGATGCAGGGGAGAGTAGAGAGAAAGAGGAGGAAGGTATGATGCAGTGAGGGCCTTTGTTTTGGAGACTTGATACAAGCAAGACAATGGAAATCTAGATAGATTGTTAGTGGTGAATTTTAGAAATATTGTCAATGAGATCAAACTTGAGGGAGAGAGTGTGTAGTTGGCAGCTAGCAAAGGGTTGACGGTGCCCTTGAAGGTGGAGGGAAGGTGAAGTTGTTGGGGTCAAGGTTTGCCAAACTAGTACAGAAGGGGGTATTAGCTGGTGATTGGTCTGGCATGATCTGGGTCTGTATAGTATCACGCCCCGAATCTAGCACCGGAATCGGCACGCGACCGGCCGCACAAATCCTAGGTTTTGTTCTGGAGATCATGCAAGGCCTGGGTACACAAGAGTCACTTACTTCAAGAAAACCTTACTCATCACCAAGCCAAATATCTGCACGACTCTGTAGAAGAAGAAAGTAGGTTGTGAGTTCTACAGCCCAGTAAGGTATCCATATGATCACTCCAAGTAATAATATAAATTTCTAAAAAAAAACAATAAAATACCAGTATGTTATGTTATTCAATTAAATGATTTAAGTCTCATGTATTATAAAACTTTGATAACTTTGCATTTTTCCTTTAATATTCTCATTATTGCACCTTTATCTTTAGGGTTCTGGTCTAGCCACGGTCATGTACCAGCCCATGACTGGCAACCACAAAGTGACCATGCATACTATGGTCGGTCCTGCTCACGTACTAAGCCCGTGGCTCGGCTGTCCCACGTACTATCCGCCCGTGGCCGGCTCCCACGTACAAAGCCCGTGGCTCAGGCTGTATAACCACGGTGCAACCGTAGCATGGCTAGACCAAACACCTTATTTACTTTATTAACACATGTCAAAACATCTTTTATGACCTCTCGACAACCGGTATCGTGGTCCAACCCACTCGATAACCGATGTCATGGTCCAACACATTGTATTAACCGATATCGTGGTCCAACCCACTCGATATCCGGTTTCATGGTTCAACTTGTTTAGCAATCCGGTATCATGGTCCAACCCATCCGGATATCAATTTTCTTTATAACATCATGCATGAGATATCGACAATAATAATGATAAAACCACAGTATCAAACATGAAATCGCAACTCTTCCACTGACCGACATCACGGTCCAAATCATCAAAATAGAACTTTTATCCGATAAACACGATATCCGGAATATAAAATAATAACAACCATAATCATATTGTTCTTCATAAAACTCAACTACACCATACAACAATAATTCATGCATGCCAATGATCATGCACTCGGATCAAAACCATGCATATAAAATAATATATAAACTGATGATCACGTCCAGAATCCTTACCTTCAACCGCTAATCCAAAATATCTGATATCAATCTATACCCGAAATTCGTCCAAATCCTTCCTGCTCAAAAGATTGATCTCCTACAATAATAAATAAATTCATCAAATCGGTTCCCCCCCCCCGATTTTCTCTTCCCTCATCTTCCAAACCAAAATCTCTTCCCTCTCCCTTTCTCTCTCTCTTCTCCTCTTTCTCTTTCTTCCTTCTTCTCTTCTCTTTTCCCTTCTCTTTCTCTCTCTTCTCCTCTCTTTTATGGCTCTCAGCAGGCTCTTCCCTGCTTCCTATCGACGTCCTGTTTAAAAAGAGGAGAAAAACCCATCCAAAATCACCTCAAACGTAACCTAGGAAGTTCAAAACCATTAAAATATCTCCCCAGCCGTCAGATCTGAGATCGCCGTCAGATCTGAGATCGACGTCTCAAACCACGTCCAAATCCGAATCCAAAAGCACCTAATCAAGCCTAAACTCCTTCGGACCAATCTCAACCGTTCGATCGGACGATCGGAAACTCCATGGACCGCCATACACCGCGAGAAACGGTTGGGAAACGCCTGGGAAACGCGTGGGATACGCCCACGCGACAGCCGGCTCGGACTGGGCCGAGCCCACGCGCGCCCGCCGCGATGGGCCGGGCCGCGCACCGCGCGCGCGCGCGTCGCCCGCCCTCTCCCGCGTCCCGCGCTCCTCGCGCCGCACGCGCGTCGCCCGCCGCGCGCCCGCGCGTCGCTGCACGGCGTCGTTGGGCCGGTTAAAATTTTTTTCTGGGTGTTACATATAGTGCCATTCCGGAGCATACCAATACAGGGAGAGCTAAAGCGGGCGGGGGGCAGAGAAGGAGAAAGGAAAAAAGAGAGGGAGGGAAGGAGGAAAGGGAGGAGAGGGAGGGCTCAGAAGCTTCCATCAAAATAGTGATCCCAATTTCATTTCGAGACAGGGATCTGTATTTTTTTTTCTGCCAATTTTGTTGTTATTACTGGTATTACATTGCATGAAGCAACCTGACCCGCAAGCTGATATAATGAAACATGGTTTAGGATTAAAAATTTCAAACAAAAGGATAGCACCTTTAAAGAAGAACTAACTGATACCTATTTTGTTATTGTTAATAGGGAAGATTTAGATAATCCATGATAAGTTTAGCTAACAGGCTACTAACTTATATCATAGTGTATTGCTGCAAGCCTGCAATATTCTAAATATGGACCATTATGGGTTGATGCACAATGTATATGTTATGGTGGTAAGTGACCATGTGGCGGATTGCATATTAGATTGTTGATCTAGGGGACTTTGGATTATGCTGATATGAGAGCCAATTTTGTCAGTGTCCCTGATGTTTTCACACTTCATCTCCAAAAAAAGCAAGTAGGACACATCCATGCAAACTACACTCACATGTAGACACATGCAAATCTATGGTTACATGCAATGTATGTTATGCATAAAAAGCAAGAAAACTTATATGAAGATGAGATTCAAGAAAGTTGAATGTTCATAAAAGGATAAGAAAATGTAAAGCGGGGGACTGGGGTTGATCAGTTGCAAGATGAGGCAAAGCGGGAAGGCATACCGAGGAAATTTGACTAAATAAAAATGAGGGAGATAGGACTGAATGTTGGATTTGGGGAATTGGGGGCAGAGAGTGAAGGGGAGTATGTATTTCAAGTATTACTTATGTAACATTTGTAGCTCAGATCCTCACTGGATGACAATGTCAGGTTAAGGGTCATAAGGTTATTAAAACGTGCATGCAAGGACTTAATTGCCGTCTATACCAGTCTTACCATACTGTGCTGATATTGTACTGGTATGCGAGTCCATACCAGTTTACACCGACAGATGGTACATAACCTGGGTTTTAAGGTCTCTGCACCATGAGGCATACCATGTTTTACTATGGTAACATACCATATCAGTTTATACTTTACTGTTTATGTATTGGTGCTTCAACCATTGCAAGCATGGAGCAGAGACGCATCATTTTCTCAATCACTGTAGATATTCACATTTCATTTGTGCGAGAATGTGTGATTTTTGGCACTCCTTTACTGATTTTTAATAACTATCTTTATTACTTTGGAGAAGAATGATTGATGAGCTTGAAGATGATCTTGGGCAGTGGGTTCTCCCTCCTGTTCTTTCCGGGACTAAGGAGCTAAGATACAAAAAGATTTTTGAAGATGAAATGAGATAATAGAAGATGATTTTGGAAGAGTTTGGGTCTTGACCAAGGCTAGGATACCCAAAGGCTAGGATATGGGACACTATGCATGTTCGATGGCATCTTCTCACCATTCTATTTCACCAATATTTGTTCTCATTTGTAGACAATTTTGTATTGTTCTGTACTGTTATTTTTCTTGTATAATATTATGTGAGTTTTAATATTATAAGATGTCACCTTGGTTTTTTCAATTATGTACCCTCCATGATGCGTACTTATTTTAATTCTATCGAAATTTTATCATATTGTTTTGGCTATTTTGTTATTTTCTACATATTTTTGTTGGTTTACTGCACATCATTTTATTGTCATTTACTTTTTTGCCATCTTGCAGGATGGATCTTATTCTAGAGGTCCAGTGGAGATACCAGTTGGAGATTATGATGAATCTAAGTACTATCTTTCTCCAACATTTAAGTTTGAACAAGTAAGTTCGCTGCCCTTATCTTGCTTACATTATTAAAGTAATTCTCGTTTGTTTAGAAATGTCCTATGATCTGACCCAGTGACCCTTCTATTTTTTTTATTCCTTACCTTCTTGTGGATAATATTTATGCTGAACATATCTTATTTATGTGGGCATGCTTTGTGAATGTTTCTCACTGATGCTATAAGTATTCAGTTGTTGATGCATGCTTGGGCCAACCAGTTGTCAATATAAATGCATGTGATGTGCTTTGGATTTATTACCAGGATTGGCTGTTTAGTGAAATAAATTATAAGAAAAAGCTCATCCACATTTTTCTGTCCAAATATTTTGCAATTTCATATACATTTGGATCACCTTCTTGTTGTTTAGTCAAGTTTGCTGAATCATAGGGTGCTAAATCCTGAATTCAGGCTTAACTGCTGCTTCTTGGGGTTGAGTTGGGTTTTGTTGGAGAAGGGTTGGGGGGGGGGGGGGGGGGGGTGCGACTGGAGTGTTGTTTTCCCCCTCTTTTTCTTTTATTTCTTTCCTTTCTTTCTTTCAGAGGGTTGGTTGGACAGGATAGGGTCCAAAGTCCAAACAATGGATAGGTAGATAAAATGAGCAAATGCACAGATAGGTAGATAAGAGGAATGGGCGCATGTCTTTCCAGATGTGCAATACTGATTTACTAGATGCGTGTTCACTAAACTTAATGGCTGCATCTGACCTCTGAATTTGAATCAGTTACCTCTGAATATTTTCAAAGTGTACAGCAATATATAATTATTTGATTTAATGTGTGAGTCTTCTTTTGAAAGTTTTATCTGTCATCAAACACAGGTTTATGTGAATTTGATGATTTAACACTTCACTTACACCATTCGCTCTTTTGCATTAATTTACAAAGAACAATTGCTTTCTTTGATTAGGGAGATTGGCATATACTTTTTAGGACTTTTATAAGCTTGATTGTTTACTGAGGTCATGGCACTGTAAAAATTGCCAAATAATTGGAAAGTAGTGTGCTTAGAGTTTGAGATCAAACCTAGTGTAGATGAACATAATACAACAGCTGCATTATAAATTTTTTTTATGGGAAGATGATGGAGCAAACATGAATAGAAATGGCACTTATCTCTGTCTATCAGTTTGACTTTATGCTAGAATGGTTGAAATCAAGGTTCTCTTTGCTTAGGCAAATGATGGAAATCATAAGAGGCAAGAAAAGAATATGCACATGATGATTTATTGACTTAAAGTAGTATATAGTATTAGTATGGTGAACGTGTGATTTAGAATACAAAGGAGCCTAGAAAGGAGCAGTAATAAGAATGAGAAGTATTTGCAGCAATATTGATGACTTTCCATTTTCAGAGTGCCTATATGAACATCTGGCTTTCCTCCATTCTATGCTTGCTGTAACTAAACCTAACTGCTGATATTTGGAAAAGATTATTAGTGGTGGTTGTTGTTTGCAGGTGATAATGTGAATTGATGATATGAGAAGACTGTCATTACAGTGCTGTTGATAGGTGATGTATGCTAGGAGGGAAAGCATGGTGATTATAAGAATGAGTATAAACATTATAATTGTCAACTTAAATTAGAAAAATACAACTCAACTCAATTAGTAACTAGTTAGGAGTTCATGATCATTTTCCTTCATTTTGGTTGATTTAGGGTTATACTTGCTAAAAGATATTGAGACACCGAGTTCTTACTTGCTCTTTCATCCCATATGATTTTTAGTCTACCTTGACCTTTTGCATTACTTCTACATGTGTCAAATCATTCCTTCATACATGTATATTTCTTGGCCTATGTTATGTGTCCAAACCATTCAATTTGTCCTCAGTTGACACTACCTCAATGTTTTTGCAAATGACTTCTTTTCTTATTCTATCTTTTCTTGTATCACCACACATGCATTTCAACATTCTCATTTAGACCATACTCATCTTTTGTATATGTTGTTTTCCGGCTGCTTAACAATTTGTGCTATAAATTATAACTAGCCATGTGGCTGTCATATAAATTTTTTTCCTTCAAATTGCTATGTATCCTATGGTCTCATAATATCCCAATTGCACTTTTCCATTTCATCCAACCAATTTTAGTCCTATGAATAATCGATCCTAAATGCCGAAAATGATTATTTTTACGAACTTTATGATTTTCAATTTAAAATCCATCTTCATCTCTATTTCAGATTTTACTGAAACTACATTTTATGAAACTTAAAAGATAGAACATATATTTGATAACTTTCAAGAAAATATATGATATAATGATGTGAAAATGGGTTACATTTATTCTAGGTTATGTTTTTTCTTAGAAAAAAGAACTTTTCTAGTATATGTTGTTGAAGCATAAGAGGAAGCCATGCCAAGGATAAGAAGTAACATGTTGTGTTTTGTAATTGTGGTGCAACTAGTGACTAATTCAACCTATCTGATTATGTATTTATTGTAAACTAACCTCTAATATCTAATTAGGCTGTGTTTGGACAAGCATTATTATACTATTCCCTTGCTTTAAAATTTCAAACTATTGAGATTTGTTATGTGTTTTGCTGGTCAAAGGAGAAAATTCAAAGCTAAAATAATTAAGTTGCTTGGTGGAACTCAAATCAGGAATTTCCAAACCCATGATTTTAGAGATTTTACGATTTTTCATTGCACAACCATCCACCCAGTCGGACAAGAGTATAACTTCTGAACTCAAAATAAACAAATAGATTAACCAAGCTAGTGTAGTGTCAATGGTTATTGTCAGTAGATGTCATTGTTGATAGATGAAATGAGTAGATCTGATGGTTATAGTAATGAAAGTAATGTATGGGCAAAGGAGGAACAAAATTGAATTTAGCATTATGAAACCTCATGCATATTTAGCTTGTGTCGACAAAGGATTTAGCATTTAATAGGAACAACTGGCAATGTTGGGACAGGGTTTGTTGGTTATAGTGATGTAACGTTATGTGATTCGGAAACTTAAAATACTCTTCCTCTCACTTCTAGACAAGGCTGTCTTCAGAATGCACACATAGATGTTCTATGTGAACTCTTGATCTGCTGGCCATGATAAACTAATGAAGTAATCCCATCCAGTCAGGTATTGTATCATACCTGTAGAAGTGGCTTGCAAGTTTGATGACTCATGGGTGGATGGATGGAGTTTAGGGAACCTTGTGGCTGACAGATTTGATGCCTATAAAGAAGTCACTATGCGCACCCATTCCTTGCCTACCTGTCTCTTTCCCTTGGATGGAATTTTCATTGAAGATGATCACCTCTATAAAGTTGACCTTAAAGACATATTAGTGCCCATCTAGAAACTTTGGGGGCTTGTCTTTTTGACTTATTACCAGAACGGTATCAAAGCTTATATGTTGTTGATTGCTATTTTCTTAAAAGTTCTATATTGTCATTTCAAGATTCTATTTCATTCCCTGGTATATACTACGAATGATTAGTCTTCTTCTGAATGGGCCAGTGTACAACTGATAAATATCAAGTATCTTGCATGTTTTTATTGCTCAGTGTTTAGTGAAAGGATGCCACAAGAGACTGCGTATTGTGAACACTATTGAGTTCAGTGAAGGGGGATCCAATATACAAATAATAAGGGTTGCTGTTTATGAAGAACGGTGGGTCAGCCCAGTTCATCTCAATGATGGGAAGTAAGTGTATACTTTTTTTTATCACAATCCTTTACTGTATTCTGGAAATAGCAATCTACCATCCTTATCATTATATGGCTGTTTCCCAAATTCGGCCAGTCCAACATATAAGATTATCTACTCTACACCCCCCCCCACCTTTTCATTTTGCTCATTTGCTAGAATGGAATCAGTTAAGAAAATAACAAAAAAAGGTGGTGATAACTAAGTAGTAAGCTGTAAACTAAAATATTTCTTCTGCCTTTTAAATAAGAATTTAAACCTTGTTCTTTCTTGGTTCTGACTGAAGAGGCATACCATGACCATCACCAGATGTATTTTATATTGTATGGGCCTAAAACATGAGGGCATGACTATGTAAAATTTTAAATTTGTTATTGAATATGCACAACAGTTCGAAGAGGAATGCTTTTTCTTTACTCGTTGAATCTCACATTATGTAATTCTTCTACTTAATGGGATTTACCAACACTTATAGACAGTCTTATTCTACCCTTTTGATGGTATAACCACCTTATCATGAAATTCGGAACCATCCATGGTGGAAAATAAGAGTCTTGCCAAAAGCCTTGACATTTGCGTGTATTATTATTGATGCCTCTGCAGCATACATCAAGAAATAACCACTAAAATTTAAAAGAAAAGAGAAATTACCAGTACGAGAAATTCACAGTCCGGAATTAAATTTACAAGTTAGTATCCTTAGAGTCAGCATATAAATTACATAATTGGATATCTATTGAATCTTCTTATAGACATTCAACTTCTTAAGGCTTCGTGTACTGCAATGAATGGGTTCTAAACATCATCTCATGAAAAATCTTACTGATACTAAATGCCTGTTAATTTTGCTGTTTCACTGATTCAGACCTCTGTTTGATGGTTATTAATAACTTGGCTGTATCAATTAATCTGTACCAAAGAGACTCATCATCGAGATTTGAATTCTGTGATCCAATAATGAATGCATGCATCCTTTCAAAGTCTTGCATCCATTTTTAAAGCTGTACCAATCTCTCTCTCTCTCTTTAATCTCTGACAGAAAAATTACTGTGACATATGTTTGATGTCCTTTTTTTAATGCCTTCATACTCTCCATTGATACTTGGTTCATATTCCTTAGCCAATGACTTGTGATAAAATACCTTTTCTATAACCATCAAGAGACTTTACCAGTAGGCTTGTACCTTCTTGAATAAAATTATTTTGTCGACATGCTATATATCTTTTCTTTCCATCGGCACTAAAAATTCATGACCTAATGCTCATTTGGAATTCAGTTCATGCTTTAAAAAAATGTTCTATCCATGGTTGCATGGATGATTTATTTTCAAATAGAGATATGATTAGTGGATATCATCTCGGAATGATGGTGAGAGAATATCTGAAGATTTTGTCCGGTTGCCTTGTCAAAGCTTTAATTTATTTTCTTCCACCATGTTGTCACAAAATTCAGCCATGTTATGAGACAACTGGTAGTAGCAGCATATTTGCCAACACTTTTGGCTTTTGTTTGAACATTATTGATGTAATGGTATGAGACGGATCCATTTTGATGGCAATCTCATTGTTTTCTGGTACAGTGATGTGCAGTTCGACTTGAAACCTGTCTCGCAAAGAAAACGAACCCAACCATCAGAACTTACAGGTTCTTGGAAGGTTTTTGAAGTGAGTGCAACACCAATCTATGATGAAGAATCAACAGCTGAGGAAAGTGGGCTGCCTTACGTGTATTTGTGCACAGAGACCATAAAGAAGAGGAGCTTGCCGGAGAGCTCTGTTTACTTTGGGGAGGAAGAGATGCTCGACATGCAGGATGTAACTGTTCTTTGGTTGCCAGGTGGTGTCAGTGGGTATGTTGATGTGAGCAAAGAGGGCATCCTTTGTATAGGTGTTGGGTGGTACTCAGATGAAGGGATCAACCTTGTGATGGAGAGAGATTATGAGATGGATGGCAAGCTCAAGGAGGTCAGGTGGAAATCTGAGGTTAAGAGAAGGTGGACGAATCCACTTTGCGTGTAACTTAGTTTTCTTTTTTTCTTTCTTTGTTTTTTTTCCTAAAACTCCTTTTTTGACTTTTTTTTTAAAAAAATCAAGCTCTTCTAATATATGCTGATTGTCTGTATTCATGTATATGATAAATGTTGAGTGAGACAGAAAAAAGAAGAAAAATTATAAAACCATGATGACGGAAGTTCCCCGTGCATTCCAGACTTGTACATAGCCATTTTCATGGATTATTGTTTTGCTTGCATGAGGGTTTACTTGACCCAAGCAGAATTGGTAATTCTGCCGGCACAGCAATGGCCTTGTCTGGTTCTGTGACGTTGTTAGACCTTTCCTGTTATTTTAGATAATGAGCGCAGTGCCACTAAAGCATGTGCTTTCCGTGGCAATATGAAAGTTCTTTGTTCCAAAGTCCGTGTTTCTTTCTGCATCAGAACCTTGTACCTTATGGAGGTTACACTGAGTGGGCTTTGAGCTTGGGACAGTTTGCCTGGTTGGAGAGGAACATGCATGGATCACAGTGATAATTTTGGTGTGGTTGATGTATGTGTGTATTTTGGGGCCTCGGTCAAGCTTTCAGGTGATATTGCATGGTTATCTTTTCATGGTGGTGGTTGGTGGAAAACACTGGCATCTATTTACTATATGTATCTAAAATACAGGCTTTTCTGTATGGAGTCCTCCATTTGCAATGCGCATTAAAGATAGCTTGTTTGAAATTCATTGTCGTATATCCGCTAAAAAGAGATCTTAACGCCATATCGGTATTGTGAGATTTGGGATTTGGGTCGGAGCCGGCAAGTCCAGCCGGTTTCAACCCAAATTACAAAAAAAAAAGAAAAAAAGAAAAAGAAAAAAAAAGAGAGAGATGAAGATAGGGGACTTGTCCTCCTCTCTTTTCGGCCAGAAAACTTGCCAGAAAAGTCGTGGAACAGCCATGGAGAGGAGGGGTTTTGTTGGTGATGAGATTGGGATGGGTTGGGATTCCAATCAATATGGTCTTTACTTTCTAGATGGTAAGGAAATATGACAGTGTATTTTCTTTAAATCTCTCACACCGGCGCCAATCGAGTCTCCATTAAGCCTCTTTCCACGCGTCTTCCTCTTCGGCGAGCGTCCGGGAGTTCTTCAATCGCCGGTGAGTCTGGTTACCCTTATTTCAATTTTAGGGAGGATTTAATCCAGTTTTGGTAGATTTTTTTTGGGTTGGTTTGCTTTGGACCATACCTCACCGATGGTGCACCACCATGACATATTGGTTTATTCAAGGAGTCCACAAGCACATGAAGAACACCTAAGAATAGTATTGCAAATAATCAAGAAGGAGAAGTTGCATGCCAAGCTACAAAAGTGTGAGTTTTGGTTGGACATAGTCTCTTTTCTTGACCATGTTATCTCTAAAGAAGGTGTTTCAGTGGATCCAAAGAAAGTGGAGGCAATGGTAAATTGAGAGAGACCCACCAATGTATCTAAAGTTTGTAGTTTTCTGGGGATGACAGGTTATTATCGAAGATTTTTTCCTGGGGATGACAGGTTATTATTGAAGATTTATTGAAGGATTCTCTCTTATTGCCATACCTTTAACTTGCCTGACTCAAAAATGAACAAAATTTGATTGGACAGATAAATGTGAGCAGAGTTTTCAAGAGTTGAAAAGATGGTTGGTGACTGCCTCAATGCTAACTGTTCCTACGGAGACAGGGGATTTCACCATATACAGTGATGCATCTCGTAAGGATCTTGGTTGTGCCCTAATGCAAAATAGGAAGGTGATAGCTTATGCCTCTAGACAGTTGAAGCTGTATGAGTCCAATTATCCTACACATGATCTGGAACTAGTAGCAGTGGTCTATGCCCTAAAAATATGGAGGCATTACTTGTATGGTAGTCGTTATAAGATTTTCACAGATTATAAAAGTTTAAAATACATCTTCACTCAGAAGGAGTTGAACTTAAGATAAAGAAGATGGTTGGAGTTGCTAAAGGACTATGATCTGACCATCAACTATAATCCAGGCAAGGCAAATATTATAGCAGATACCCTAAGTAGGAAGTCGTAAAGTAAATGGTAGCTTTACTTATTGATCAAAAGCATATCGTGATGGATTTGGAGAGATCTAAGATTGAAGTACGGTTTCATGATCTTGAAATTCAACTAGCGAATCTAATGGTATAGCCTACCCTGATTGAAAGAATTAAATTAGTTCAAAAAGAGGATCTAGAGCTATAGAGAATTAGGGAGACGGTGGAATCAGGTGCTCAGTCAAAATTTCCTATATATGTAGATGACACCTTGAAATTTGGTAGCAGATTGTGTGTTCCCAAGCTTTCAGAATTAAAGAATGAGATTTTGGAAGAGGCACATGGCTCAGCATATATGATGCATCCAGGTGGTACAAAGATGTATCGAGATCTAAGGAAAAACTTTTGGCAGTCTGATATAAAGAATGACATAGCTCAGTTTGTGGCTTAATGCCTGGTATATCAATAAGTGAAAACCGAGCATCAAAGACATGCCGGACCACTACAATCTCTTATGATTCCTCGGTGAAAATGAGAACATATTACTATGGATTTTGTGACAGGCTTGCTTAAAACCCCCAAAAGTAATAATGCGGTATGGGTGATTGTAGACTGACTGATAAAATCAGCTCATTTCTTATCCTTCCGGGTCGGTCTCTCTCTGGAAAGATTAGTAAGCTTGTACATGAAATAAATTGTAAGACTACATAGGATTCCAGATACTATAGAATCGGATCAAGATAGTAGATTTGTTTCATAATTTTGGAAGTCTTCACAAAGCCCTGGGAACCAAATTAAGTTTCAGTACAGCATTTTATCCCCAAACCGATATATAATCGAAGCGAACCATCCAAATTTTGAAAAACATGTTAAGAGCTTATGTAATGGACATGGATGGTGCTTGGGACTGTCATCTATCATTAATAAAGTTTGTTTATAACAACAGTTATCAAGCTAGTATATAGATGGCACATTTTGAGGCTTTGTATGGTAGGAGGTGTAGATCTTCTATTTGTTGGGACGATATAGGAGAAAGAAAATTATTGGGTCCGAAATAGTGCATCAAATAGTGGACAAGGTACAAGCGATCAAAAAATGATTGCGTACCGCTTAGAGAAGATAGAAAAGTTATGCAGATAAGAGATGGAGGGAGCTAGAATTCAATGTGGGCGACCACGTCTTTTTGAAAGTTTCTCCCACCAAAGGTATGATGCGATTTGGTATACGAGGCAAGTTGAGCCTAAGGTTTGTGGGTCCATTTGAAATTTTGGATAAGGTCAGGGAGGTGGCCTACCGACTAGCACTACCACCAGCCTTATCAGGAGTATACAACATTTTTCATGTATCGATGCTACGAAGGTATATTCCCGACCCTAGCCATGCAGTGGATTACATGCCATTACAGCTTCATGAGGATCTGACTTATGAGGAGGTGCCTATACGGATCGTCGACAATAAAGATCAAATATTACGACATCGAACTATACCATACGTGAAGGTGCAATGGAGCAATCACAATGAAAGGGAAGCTACATGAAAACTTGAAGCAGAAATGAGAGACAAATATCCACAACTTTTTGAAACCGCAGGTATGTAAATTTTGAGGACGATTTTTTTTTAAATGGGAGGAGAATGTGAGCTTTGGGCTTTGGGCTAAAGTCGGCAAGCCCAGCCGACTTTAACCCAAATTGTAGAAAAAAAAAGAAGAACAGAAAGGGACAGAAACAAGGGACTTGTCCTCCCCTCTTTTCGGTTGGGAAACTTGACAGAAAAGTTGTGGAACAACCGTGGAGAGGTGGGGCTTTGTTGGCGATGAGGTTGGGATTTCGATCGGCACGGTCTTTGCTTCCCAAATGGCAAGGAAACCCGTTGGTGTGTTTTCTTTAAATCCCTCTCACTGCCGCCAACCGAGCCTCCATCGAGCCTCTTTCCATGCATCTTCCTCCATTCCGGCAAGCGTCCGGGAGCCATTCAATCGCCGGTGAGTTCGGTTACCCTTATTTTAATTTTAGGGAGGATTTAATCCAATTTTGGTTGATTTTTTTTTGGGTTGGTTTGCTTTGAACTATACCTCGTTAGTGGCCGCACCTCCGATCCATCGAGCCCTTCCCGGTAACTACCTCCCATGGCTGCCGCCGGCAACCATGGGATGCTAGCTCGGTCGGGCCAAGGAAGCAGTAGCAGGGGGGTTTGGGAGAAGAGAAGAGAAGAAAGAAAGAAAGAAAGAAAGAAAAAGAAAAGGGGATTCTATTCAGGAAAAAAAAAAGAAAGAAAAAAAAAGGAAAGAGAAAGTGAGGAGAGAGAAAAAGAGGAGAGAGAAAGAGAAAAAATAAAAAATTTAAAAAATAAATAAATATATTATTATAGGAGAGAAAATCAAAAAAATTTCTTTCTTGAAATTCGTGAAGTTAGGGTTTTAGATTTGAATAAATTATTTATCATTGTAGGGGAATAACTTTCTGAGCAGAGGGGTGTTGAGCGAGCTCCGGATATGGGCTAATACTGGATATACTAGGATTAGATTCTGAAAGATAAGGATTTCTGGACATGACCACTAGTTTTACGAATATATTTTTCTTGGCATGGTTTGATTTCTACATATGAGCTTTAACATGCATGATGTTTATGCACAATATATTTTGATTTTTCATGACGAACAATGTGATTATCATTTTTTTATTCATGTTCATGTATACCATGTTTCATCAAACAAAGTTATTTTTTTGATTAGTTGGATCATGATGTCGGTTATTGGAAAATTGTAAATGACATGATTTGACTAAATGATGTGAAATGATTAAATGTTAATCAAGAGAAGATTGTTTTGGACTGACTACGCCATACCTTGAATAGCCCGAGCCACGGACGGATAATACGTGGAATAGCCAGTCACCGATGGATGGTACATGGGACAGCCTGA
This sequence comes from Areca catechu, assembly GCA_021397845.1. NCBI lineage: Eukaryota > Viridiplantae > Streptophyta > Magnoliopsida > Arecales > Arecaceae > Areca > Areca catechu. The sequence continues at coordinate 125,813,282 of CM038038.1, read as the reverse complement.
GCCACGGGCTTAGTACGTGAAATAGTCAACCACGAGCGAATAGTATGTGGAACAGCCTGAGCCACGGGCTTAGTACGTGGACTAGCTTGACCACGGATGGATAGTACATGATCGATTTGAGATTGCCCATTTTGGGCTAAGCGTGACTATGGTTAGTTCAAATCCTAAAGAAAGCTATTGGTCAAACTGGATATGAAATAATTTTATGATAGTTGAACTGTTTTGATTGCATATATTATTTATCATAGTATTTATTATTATTTTTATTATTTTAATGTATATAATTATGGATGGATTTGCACAGAAATTTTAACTGGACTATTAAGCTCACTCATTTTTAATTTTTCCAGAAACTCAGGATGCATAACAAGGCTCGGACTGGACATGAAACTAAATATCAATTTTAGATGATTTAGTTAATTTTATTTAGATAATTCGGTTGCTAATACTTATAATAAATCAGTGAACCATTTAATGATCTTTGATTTGAACAAATGAATTATTTAATTATATTTAATTTTTTTAAATAATATTGATATAATTACCATAATTTTTAAATAAAATGAATATTCTATACCTTAATCTAGCATGACCTCTAAGATAAAATCTAGGATTGTACGGCCGATCATGTAATCGATTTCAGTACTGAATTCAGATCGTGACAGGTATCGTATTAATGAATCTTTTATTTATTATACTTTATTAAATTTTTATATTGTATTACAAAAATAATTGAAAAAAGATTAAAAAAATTGTACCCATGAAATGCACGGTGCCGGTAATTGCCGCGTCGATGAAAGGTTTGGAGACACCCTGTGCATGTGCTAGTTTTAGATGACTGCTAATAACGAAACTTTATTCAGTTCCAATATTGGTCAACCAAACTAGAAACTTTCACCAAGATGTAGTTAAAGAACTCCATAAGCCACAGACTTATTGGTTCGTAATGTATATTCTTATACTGTAATAAGAAAAAGAAAATTTTAATGAAGTTGCCTTGCAAGATAAATATATCACACAAAAGGGAAAATAATGATCTTAGACAGCAGTCATTTTTGTATTTTTAAAACAATCAACAATATAAATAACAACAGGAAAGAAGAAGAAAAGACTGAATGACCATGGGGCAAGCTATACAATGGTGAAGTCAATTTGAGCATAATTACAAGGCAAATAACGAAAGAATACATGTTGCAAGTCATTAAACTAAAAAGGAGAACGGAATAGACAATGAGCCACACTGACCAGATCACTTGCAAACAAACTTCTTTCTGGGCCTCTAATGGAGAGAAAGCGGACCACAAAGTGTGTTTTGTGAAGAAGAGTGAAATAGTACCAATCCATTTTCAAGCACTACAAAGTATACAAACTTTCAAGCTTTCAACCTCTAACTTTATGCAGTAGGTGGTGAAGAAAACATAAAATTTAATATGAAGCCAAACATCAAGCCCACCAGCCCAGCAAATGCAGTAAACGTCAATGAAAAGCCTGCATCACTTTTACGGTTTCTACGCCTCTTCAGAATGTCCTGACATAATTTTCATAGAACTTTGTCAAAAAGCATGTGGAGCATGTAAAAAATTAGTTGCATAATTGTTATAAGAAAGGATTCCTATTCTTCGTGATTTCGTATTCACCAAATATGCTCCTTTGATTGAGGAATCTGCAGCATCAGGAAAGCATATTTGCAACATCTTGACTAAAAGAACATTCTTTTTGTCTTTTCACCTCCTGTTCTTTTACCAATGATGTTTTACATAGGGACAAATCCATGTATAAGCAAGGTGAGAAAGTCCACATGCAGTAAGATTTTCAAAGCACCCTGCGTCACTGCCTCATCCATTAAGCAAAAAGTGGATGCCCATCAGAGAACAGGGTTCATGCTGAGTAATCCACCATGGCAGAGTTTGGCAGAGTTGTGGTACCAGGAAAAGAACACAGTTCAGGCATCCATATAAAGGCGCAGAAGAGCTCGAGAATAAAGTCAATCACGAATTAGAAATATTTGAAGTGTTGACGAAAAAGGGTGTTAGTTAACAAGATATAAGAACCAGATATAATAGCCTTGTTTAGCGAATCTGGGGCCAAGGTTCACCCACAAGATTAAATGTTGACAAAAGGACCAAAAAGCGACTATTTACATTATTTTGTTTTATCAACATTGGAATCAATATATGATTTTTTAAAGATTTAGATTGTAACTTCATGAGACTCTTATAGTCATTAATAAAAACATAAACAGCAAGATTTATACCATCTATTTAGGGATAGATATATAACTCTTGCCTAACCACTTCCAGTACAGGTTCATATTCTTTCTCTCACAACTTCAGCCAAGCTCTCTTGGAACCCAGCTTCTTCTTTACTGTTTTAAGTCCATTTCAATACTCCTTATGATGCTAAGTTTTATTTTTGACCACCAATTAGTTAGTTACTAACAATGCAACAAATGATGCACAGGGGAAACATAAAGCAGCATAAAGCCTATATATTCCTAAGGCAGTAAGCATTTGAAACAAGTATGAGGATATAAAATGCAATACCACACACCAGTTCATGTTGTAATTGTTGATTCCGTTGAAGAATGGCATCTCTTTCTTCCTTCAGATGTTGAACAGTTTGGATCTGCATAAGCAAACTCACTCAATAATAATGTACAAATCTGAAAATATTATGCTCAAGAATTATTAGATATCAACTCAATGGTATTTCTCTAATGTGTTACTCTATGCTGAGTTGATATAAAATAAAATAAGCACACTAACCTCACGAGTTGCGACACAGCACGAATGCAGACTAACATGATGCACTCTGAAATGCAGATACAGTATTTTTGGTTTTTCATTCTATTTTTCTTGCATTGTCCTGTCTTAGAGGTACCTGAATACCCGATATTGAACCTATTTTGGCATCAAGGATTAAAACAATACTATGACTAACCATTCCTAAGAGAAAATTTTGCTTAACTGCCTACATGATGCAGTCAGTTCGGAAAAGCACAGAATGAGAATAAGGATCCCCCTCCAAGTAAAATATTGATCTTTCAGCAACAAACCGACTTCCTTTCGAATTTCAAGATTCAGGCCATTTGTACCAGTTTGACAGATTGGGCATTGGGTAACCTTCAACAAGCAATCTTTTCAGTGGAAATCAAGCATGTGATATAGGTGGCAATCATCAATATAGGTAGGTGAATCTAATCATTACAAACCAGAAAGGACTTGCATGTATTGCAATGCCTGTTGAGCAGTTAGGTTACTTAAACAAAATGGATAAGCTGAAGTTTCTTTTGTACTGCTCAAAAAAAAGAGAAATTATTGTTTGCATAACATAATACTAGAATTACTTACATATCATAATATTCAGTCTCCAATTAGGGAAAGAAATAGTCCTGACATGGAAACATGGATAATCTGTGACTCATTCCATTGTGCACAATGCTGAAGCCTCTCAAGCGGCAGCCATGACTATAACATCAGCCAGTAAATAAGAAAAACTTGTCCATAAAACATGAGATACTCTGCAATAGAGTGATCCAGGAATCAGGCTAGTAAATTTTCATCAGATGTTGCCAAGGGTTCTCTAGCATTTGAAAGCAGAATTCATTGAGATTAATCTCATTAGCCAGATTGAAGGGCGACATAAGCATATCAGGAATTGCTTGGATGTCATGCTATAGGGATTTGCAGAAGAATAACCTGTACATGTACTCAACAGCAACCTATCTACCTACCTACCTGTTGAGTTACTAAGGCAATTGAACTGCAAACTACAGATCCATTCCGATTTTCGTTCCAGATTATCTTCTACCTCTGTTTATTTGGAGTAAAAATGCCAAGCAGACAGTTGGACAGCCTTCTTATCTAAACAATTGATCATTATATTGAGGTTGCTCAAAGGTATGATCAAGTTGGGAAAGTTACACAGACACATGCACATGAAATTTTTTTTTTATAAATCTAACAGCACATGAAAATTTAAAACATGAACAAGTATGAACGGCTGCTTTATTCAACATAAATTTACACAATGGGAAATTATTACAACGTGGACTTCAAATGCTTTGGCCATCTATGTACAAGTTAGCAAAAATAGCCTTTGACTAAAATGAATTACCCATCCACACCATTTCCTACCAAATAGGTTGGCTATGGAGCACAAGGCTGAGAAGGCTCCATAGAAGGATGGAGTAGATTTTTACAATTATCTGTCAGTTTGATGTCAATCCTCTAGAATTAGGTACCAAATTACTGGCCAAGGAAAATTTGGGCAAAGCCTGCCTTAAAACACCAAGCCATGCACATGAAGAGCTGACTCATTCACATGAATCATAAGCCAAAATTTTAAATATTTGACTATAACATCTTAACATCAACAAAAAATATTGATTACCTTTGTTAGATTGTATATGACATGCCACACTCAACTAAGCCTGAATAAGCACTCGAGCACATGTAAAGGCCTAGCCCAAGGTATTGCAGTGAATTAGTTGTATCATTGCCAACTCCGATTGATATCTTATTGATCGCTGAACAGGTTCTTTTATTGATGCATGTTATATCTTATATAGCCACAGTGAAATATATTCCCTGTTTAATAGTTGTTTCCAGAGAATATGTGCCAAGAGAAACGGCACTGGAAAAGAAGAATTACTATTGAAAGTATTGGAGGTAAGAATCCAGTTAAACAAAGATGAAACAAGACAGTGAAAGAGGAGTTATTTGACAAAATTGGCTTGGTAATATGTAACCCTCATACTGAAGCATCATGAAGAATCATGCCATCAGACAATGCACTTTGATGGCTGTAAAAAACTTATAAAGGGGGATAAGGTATATCTAAGAGAAACAAAAGTAGAAGAAGCACAATGGAAATGAGTTTTTGCCCAAAAAATGCAAAGATATATGAATCATATTTTAAATTGGTCCATCTATTTCCATTTTCCAACTAACCCAAAGCAGAATGTCCTTTCAAGTCCTCTCCCATGACTATCATCAAAGTATTCCATCAGGTATTTCTCAATACTCTAACTAGAACTGAGTCCCATTCAAGATAAGTATCTCAAAGACCACAAGCCAGGAAGAAAATATCAATAATACTCTAATTTTTAAAGTAAACATACTTTGTAAGAATTTTATTTGAAATCAAGTATAATAAGACCCATAATCATTACCACAACTAACAAGACATACCCGGTGTATGGTGGTGAGGACTCTATATGTATTTCTTTGCCAATTAATACAATTCAGAGTTAGACCTTCAACAGAGACTGATCCTTCCACAAATGTTCATTCAAGTTCACTATGTTCTCTTCATATTATGGCTTTGTTGACTAAAATATGCAAATTTCTCCTGGTTAGGACAACCACATATGGTCTATGTTGACAATTCCCATTTAAATAAACCTCCCCCCTCCTTCCTTCTCTCCCATGTGGTCTATATTGTATTTTTTAAAATACAATATAAAGCAATAAAATGGCATAGTTATGCCAACCAACATATAGAAGTTTCATTTTGATAATTAGATCTGCAAAATCTTAATGTTCTTCAAAACTTCCTCTCTAGTTTCTTCAGTATTCCTCCTCTAAGATTTTAACAAAGAGCTTCATTATGGTTGAGATGAATAAATAGCTTGCAGTCCTTAGATATCTTCTGCTAGTAAAGGAAGGCCCAATAGAGAGAAACCAATATACCCACGCTATATGAAAAATCATGATTTATGACAAACACAAAATCAGAATCTGGATTACGGAATACTAAAGCACAAAATTTAAGACTCATATAGTATGGATACTTCCAAATGGGTGTGTTATCCATTTGCACTTCAAATTTTAACATTCCATCAATATGTATAATGCATTTTTACATGTCACCATGAAATAAACCAAAACACATAAATTTTCATAAAGTATAACTTTGTGGGCAAGATCTTGGTTGGAGGGACCCCAAAAAAAAAAGATTTATACTTCTGGCCATTGATAGAATGAGGATTTATTGAGCAATAAGAAGAGTGATTGGAGAAAGTGTAAAGAATTCAGCTAGAATATCACATGAACCTAATTGCAACTTTAAGAGACATACAGATATAAGGAATGAAAATCTAATAACCTAGATCATTCTTGCCCATCACGGCATAGCTAAAGGCACCCACTCAACTACTTCCACAATATAATGACTTCACCAATATGTATAAGTTATAGCATGATTAGCAATATAGCTATATATGGATGTGGCAAGGTAAAGTAAAAAAAAAAAATCTTGGTTTAAATTGTAACATAATTTCATGTTGCATCATATCAATAAGATTTCTTGATTGTTAAAGTAAAATCATGTCTCACATAAAATAGAATTTCTTGCTTGTTTATTAATCTATATGATGCAATATGGATGCAAGAGAATCTTTATGATGGAGGTAAGAGAAAAGAAGGTGAACTTGTTTAAGAGAGTTATGGATAATTTTGATAGGAATAGAGTTCTAGATAATTCAAAGCAAACAAAAACATGGCAGGAAGATAAACCATCACTAACCTCTTCAATGCTCGAATTCCTAAGCATCTACAATTTAAGAAAAACAAATCGCATGTTACTCTTGGCATAAAACTATCAGTAGTGAAAAACAAAAGAAAAGGAAAAGTCAAACATGATAAAAAATGGTAAATAAGTAATAGTTTGGTTTACACTTTACAGCATGGAAGAAGCTAAGTAGAACATCTCACCGAGAGATTATCAGAACCCCATTTCAAGCTTCTAGATGAAGTAAGGACTGAATCTTCTTCTGAGTTTCCATGCATAGATTGTGAAGGGGTTATGTAAACAACCCTAAGCTTCAATTCCTCAATCACCTTATCACCATCTTTACTAAACTGCATGGAACAAAGAAGCTCACTTTTAAAAGAACATAATTGGGAGCAAACAAGAAACTTCTCCATTGACTATCATAAGGCAATACCACCAGAAGCTCACCGTATCTGCAGGGACCTCGTCCATGTCGGTGGTCGGGGGCACCTTGGTGCTTTGGAGGAGAAATTTGTCCTTGCATTGCATGTCAGGTGGGTACTCATTTTGCGCTTGGAGGGTGACTGCAAGCTCAAATCATTTTTTTTAATTAAAAAAAATACTAACAAAAAACTTTATAATATGTGAGTCGTAGACATCGATCAGATGCTACATTACAAGGACAATATGCATCAAAATTCAAGAAAAGCAGTCACCTGTTATGGTACATGAGTCCCAAGGCAGTATCACACTTGTGTTTGGCCGGACAAAGTATTTCTTGGGTGACGTCGTTTTAACCTACCCATGCCGGAAATCCAATTTTTAGCATGAACTGGACTCATGTGGGAAAAATCCAACTTCTAGCACGACCGAATTCAAAATATCCCGAAAGAAACATATAAACGATAGATCACGGCCCTTCCATCAACAAGGCAACATAATTTTTTTTTAAAGATATACAATTCGAGAAATAAATTTAAGAAATCAAGGTATGAATTTGTACCTTGAAAGCGACGGGGTGTTCGGTATTGTTAACAATCTTTAGATTGCAATATGATGGCTTGTCCAGCTCAACTACTCATCAAAAAAGAATCGTTTCATCATTTCAGGACCCAACAACGAATTTTTAGAAGAAAATAAGGAATAAAGCAGGGAGAATCGGAGAAAAAAAATATTAGCTTACATTCGAAAATGAGTTCTTCAGGATAAACAGAAATCAACTGGCCACCGCCACCCATCGTTGCAGCTACCAAATCCAAAAGCTACATCAGAGCGAAAAAAACGAAGAAGACTAATGGGAAATTAGAATAAGGAGAGAGACAGCGAAATCCAAAAGCCCAGGATTGAGTGCAGAAGAGAAAAAATAATTTTGGACAAAAAGTAAGAAAAAAGGAACGAGTTCTTCGGCGAATACCTCGGGGTTATCGAAAGAGGAAACCGGGGGGTCGGTGGAGGAGAGGGAGACGCAGAGAGGATCTGAATGGCTTGGAGTTTACATGAGGGCCGAAAAGGACGGGTTAACACTGCTTACTTTTTACCAGCAACTGGTCACTCATAATTACACTCGGCCAAAAATAGAGTTTAAGTTATCCCGCGGGTTGCATTCAAAAAAAAAAAAAGTTATCCCGCGGGTGTAAGATTGACGACGAAAGAAGCTGCTATGCTGAAAAATCGGTTACATAATATGCTTTGTCGTATAATCTGTGGATATAAACCTCGAGAAATTTTATGAAACTTTTGTTATCATAGAATCATAGGGAGAAAACTCGGAAGGATTCCTCTCACTTCACCCATGGATCACGTTGAGCTGGCATCACGGCTACCAAGATTGCTAGCTGTAGAAAGAATTTAGAAATTTAGTAGCAATCGTGGATCCTGCATCGTCGACCAAGGGGTATAGAAGAGATTTAGAAGCACCATACCCTGAAGAAAGCGGACCAGTGTACTTTTTTTTTTTTTTTTTGAATAACAAGTGGGGATGACTGCAGGTCAAGATTCTATTCGTTTGGAGCTATAAGAGACTTTTGGTACTTGCTTCAATGAAAGATGGGCCAATGGGTGTGGGAGAAATGAAGTTTCCAAGTGACAAGGACCTCTCATAAGATGGATTTATTTGAGACCATGGAGCCCAGCTATTTGAATGACCTTTTACAATCATCTGATGGTGCCCTCGTTGGCCAGATTTCCTCCTTGATCCGCATCCCATGTTCACGGTAACCATTCTTTGATGGTGGTCGGTGGCAGATTTGGTTGTTCATGTTTCTGATAAAGGGTTATCATGAAAAACATAGCCTAATAAATTGTTTTTAGCAAGACAGAAGGTCGTTAAATCACTTTTCATGGTGATAGTTGGCTTGTGTGTCATAAAATTTCTACCAATGCCAACTTGGCCGTTACTGCTCACCTTCTATTTGGTTGTGTTGGTATAAGGGTAGGGCAGCACAGCCACCGGTCGATGGGAGTGGTTGGTCTTTTTCATATGCAACCCTTTAACCAGCCCATGACCGAGTTCTTGGCCTTTTTCATATGCAACCCTTTAACCAGCCCATGACTTCAATGGTGGGAACAACCTTGGCACTGCGGCGTGAACATGTACAAGAGTACTCTTAAAAACTTCGTGACCATCTTACAGTGAGGGGGTCGAAGGACTATAATTGTGAAGTTCATTC